>CM042024.1:48147500-50547500 GCA_023525975.1 Smallanthus sonchifolius
TAAATATAGAATGAATTGTACAAACAATAGCGTCAAAATCTATACAAATGATAGACCCAGTAATAATAAATCCTGAAGAACTGACAGGATTAGAATGGGGTATACATGAATTACAGGAAAATGAAAACGCAGTCTTACTACTAAATCATAGGTGCAAATTTAAACTTAAAAACCCCGACATAACAATTAGAACATCTAATATAGAATACAGTCTATTAGATAAACAAGCATTTAGACAACAAATATTTGAAATGATAAACCAAAAATTAATAAGAAAATCAGAAAGTCCGCACAGATCAGCATCGTTTCTAGTAAGAAATCACAGCGAAGTAAAAAGAGGAAAGGCAATAATAGTATACAATTATAAACGTCTAAACGATAATACAGAGGATGATGGTTATAACATACCTAATAAAGATAGTTTACTAAATCTAATACAAAAGAAGAAGGTCTTCTCAAAATTCGATTTAAAATCAGGGTATAACCAATTACAGTTAGAAGAAAGTTTTAAACCATGGATAGCCTTTACATGTTAAGAGGGACAGTATGAATGAAAGGCCTTAGTGTTGGACTAAAAAACGCTCCATCCATTTTTCAAAGATTTATGGATAATATATTCTTAAATATGAATTTTGCTTAGTATACATTGATGACATTTTAGTTACAAGTGAAACAGTACAGGAGCATGAGCAACATCTAAAACATATATTTGAAGAAATAGAAAAGCATGATATAGTAATCTCAAAGAGAAAAAATGGAACTCTTCAAAAAAAATATCTTTTCTTAGTTTAGAGTTAAGAAATGGTAAAATAGAATTACAGTCACACATTTCTACAAAAAATTTAGATTTTCCAGAAAAAATTGAAAATTTAAAACAAATACAAGCCTTTTTGCGACTAGTAAATTATGCTAGAAAATTTATCCCATATCTATCAAAATTAGTAGGTCCATTATACAGTAAAACCACAAAAAATGGGCAAAGATATTTTAACACAAAGGATATTAAATTAGTTCAAAAAGTTAAAATTGCTATAAAAACTATTGGCCAATTAGAATTACCACTAGTTACATATTATATTATTATTGAAACAAATGGATGTAAAGAAGGATGGGGAGCTGTCCTTCTCTGAAAACCAACTAAATATAACCCCAAAACAAAGGAAAAATTTTGTGCGTACTCCAGTGGAAAATTTCAAAACAAAACCAAATGGATAAGCATAGACTTTGAAATCCAAGCATTAATTAATGCTTTAGACAAATTCAAAATTTATTTACATAATGAATTCACAGTCAGAACAGATTGTAAAGCAATTGTAAAATTTATAAAAAATGACCAGAGTAAAAAGGTAAACAGAACAAGGTGGGTCAATTTACAAAATATTGTACAAGGTCAAGGATATCATATAAATTTTGAACATATCTAAGGAAAAAATAATGGGATAGCCGATATGTTGTCCCGAAACATTAACAAGATATTTTTTCCAGATGGAAAAGAAAGATAAAGGGAAAGCAAAGATTATACAGCCTAGAAGAATTTAGGAGGGGTACCAGATTTCATAAACTGAAATAAACTGAAATTGACATAATTTAAAATACTTACAATAAGCTGGTAGCGAAAATGGAGATATGCACATCGGATGTGGATGATAATACTATTTGCAGTGATTTTTTTTTAAATCGAGGGATATGATATGAAGATCAAGGATTTATAGTGTTAGAGATAGGCTGAAGAGGGTATGAAATTTTTAGTGTGCCATGAGGGTACTAAAAGATTTCTTCTTATTGATATTTTTGGTGTAATTACAACTGAGACTGATGCCTTCTTTTATAGGCATGGCAAACAAAATATAACAAAAGAGAAAAGCGCAATAATGCGCACTATGTTAAAGTAAAAGCGCACTATCCTAAAGTAAAGTAAAATAAACGGATACAAATTAAAGATGAAAACGACAAAAACTCTTTATGAACAATTATCGTATCGCGCTGTAAAATCTGTCGGGGAATCGGCTTTTCCTGTGTAATCACCTGTCCTTTTTTGATAATTGGTCTTCTACGTCATGGCTTACTTTTTTTAGAAGTCCCTGTGTGTACTGTCGACGGATGCTGGTGATCCTGGATCTGTTTCTTCACTTTCTTCTAGATCAATAATATGATCCAATTCTAAAGTATCGCCTTCGCCTATGAATGGCAAAAGCATTCTCCAATTTAGATCTGAGTAAATCTATATATATTGGCATTCTCTTAATAATCTGAATCTTTCCCAGGGAAATGACCAGGTATCTTAGAAGTTTGTTGATGCTTTTTGATGAATGATTCAAAGGCATGTATATGAGTATCTCTTTCCGTTAACCATGTAATATTGGCAAAATATGGGTTTGGGTTAACAACAATATTTTGGAGTTGGTTTTTGTAGGCAAAAGTCGAAAAAATGTTTTGAGTATTTAATCTGTGGTCTACGAAGATTCTTTTTCTAGCTGGTCTGTATGTGTTTAAGGATGCAAAGGGAAATGATGCAAAAATTTTGCAACCGACTGTAGGGATTTTTGAATGAGAAGCTATGTTGCCTGCGACCATTGTGAATTTTTCTCCTAGTCTATCAAGTAGATTTTCGGTCTTGTTGTTTAGTCTGAATTCAAGAAAATCGATCATACCATGATGGTAAAATTGAACGATTTGGTCATCAGACATTTGTGTGGGATAACTAATCTGTAGAAGAAGAAGTCCCGTTCCTTCTCCTTCGTCGTATGTTCTTTCTACTATCCTTATTCCTGCGTTGGGTGTGTCTTGAAACGCAAGATCAATAATTTGTTGCTGTAAATTGTATAAAATTATTGGAAATTCTGAACAAACTTTTTGTGAAATAATTTGTTTGAATTATGGGAATCTATTAATGACTGGCTGTAAACATTGTTTCCATGGTGTATTAAGCATTCTTATTCTGAACGCGTCATAGCTTCTATTTTGAGGAACTGTTTTTTCTGTTTTCTCGAGCCTGTGTATATACTGTTTATTTTTTTCCTCGAGTATAGCCACTTTTTGTTTTATGAGGCTATTTTCAATATGGGCTTGTATTGGATGTGTATCTTGTCCCTTTTTCATCAGCTGTTCCTGAAGCTTTACAATTACTTCCTCCTAAGCTTTGATTATTTGTTTAGTATTATTTTTTGTTATTTCAGAAAATGTTTGAACTTCTTCTTGCTCAATATAGAAACTATTTGTGCCAAAATATTCTCTGGCTGTTTTTAAAGATTCAGCGAAATTGTAAAAACCTTTGTAAATGGGATTTGGACATTGTATAAATTTTGCAACTGTCTCCCATTTATTGAAGATACCAATCTTTGTTCCTCGAAAAATGATGTAGTGAGTAAACTTTGATTGTTGTTTTTCGGGGATTTTTTAGCTTTGCTCATGAAAGTAAATACTTAATGCATTTAAAACCTGTACTTTGAATGTCGAAGCTGTGGCATGGTTTGAATACGCCAAAGGTTGTCTAATAAGCATTGCTGCTTATCTGTCAGCTTCATTCCAACAATAGGACGAAACTTTGTTTTGGGGTCATTACATTGTTGTAAACCGTAATTTCCAAATGTAATGACTGAACTTTGTGTAAAATGTGTATCAGCCCTTTGTTTAGTGTGTATACTTTTTGGTCTCTGATTAACAGGACCTGGTTGTTTACTGGGTTATAATACCGTAGGACATTGTCTAACCCAATAATTGATGCTGGTAGCTTTTTAGAACTTTGTACTCTGTTAGCCTATAATATATATATATATATATATATATATATATATATATATATATATATATATATAGGGGAGGGTTAGATTGAAAACCCATTTGAGTTGAGAAAACTCATGGAAACTCAATGTAACTCATGTTTTTTTTAGCCTTTTATATTACTATTTTCGTCACCAAAAAACACAAAAAAAACAAAAAACCGTCGAGTACTTTTAAAAAAAAATCCTAAAAAAATAAGTGAAATTAACGTTTTTTTAAATATTGGTCAGCATGAAGTCAGCAGTAACATATGTAACACATGAAAAAATGACAAAAATTCACGTTTTACATACGTAACAACGTTCAGCGATTTTATAAAAAAAAATTATAAAAAACCGCTAGGGGTTTTTTTGATTTTTTTTGCCAAAGGTTATAAAATTAGATATAGAATCCATCTAAATTTTTTTTTAAATTTTCATCAATTTTTAGCTGTTACGTACGTTAATAGAGAGTTTCCATAGTTTTCTCAACTCAATGGGTTTTCTCCATATATTGTAAGACCCCAAACCCGGGAGGCCTCACGTGTTGGATTTACTCATTCACAAACAATTATTAAACTTGAATATCAAAATAACGCAGCGGAAAATTTCATTAAAACATAGTCATAACATTGTTAAATATGCGGAAGCGTAACATAGTCTAATACATAAACATAACATAATTAATCATAACGGGATGCCAGTCTTCATATCATCCGGGTAACTCATCAAGCCGCCCAACATCACCGTCCATCATCATAACCTACTTTTACCTGAATGTGCATACTAAAAAGTCAGCTACGCTTTGTGAGTTCTAGCTTTTCATAAAACATTAACTTCAAATATTTGCTAAAAACATATCATTTAACTTCATTATAAAAAGCGTACGAAAACGTGCAATAACATAACATAACATCATAAGCATAAGTCAACGAACATATCGAATCTGCGCCTTCTCGTAACCGTCAATTCCAAACATCGCATACTGACGGAATAACCTAAAGATCACCACCACTAGGCCCATCAACACCGTACTGTCCTTTGGGTGAAGAAATCCTAGGGCCCAATACTTTGGTCATTCAACACCAAACTTCAAACATGACATCACAAAGATGACACGTACCAAACTTCAAGCACTGCACCCCGTAAGGCACAAGTACCAAACTTCAAGCACGACTACCCCGTCAGGTAAATCGTACCAACTTCAAGGATCACGATAATCCCCTTGGTGACCGTCATCACCCTAGTTGTACAACAGTTGGCCAGCCACAAAGGCCCCTAAAAGGTAAAGGCCCATAACATACATCCCATACCCATAACCTTCATTCCCTAAGGAATAATGGCAGATTCGTTCGTTTGTGACTTTCGTAAACATTCACTTCTTTTACTTTAAAACTTCAGTTAAAGCATTCGTACGTTTTATTAAAAATCATTCATTCATTTGTAAACACTTCATAAACTTCTTTTGGAAAAATATTTCATAAACACTTACTTCATAACATTTTCCTTCCAAATCATCGTTCATAAACATCGTTTCATAAAACGTCACACATATCATAAATAAACATTGTTTTATAAAAACAGTCACATCGTTACGTATGCACACCAGCCCAAAAACATTATTTAAAACATTTAAAAGAGGGCTTCTAGAACTCACCTGATAAGCTAGTCTCAGTTGTCCTAATCGAAGGCCCAACAACGTTACGTACGATCTGGATTGAGTAGTTAAATACACATCAGACCTAATCCCGACTCTAAAGGGTTAGCCATACCGAATTAGGCGAACATACTGACTTCACTAACCAGCTATATATATCCGTAGACCTGATGCCTACGCACTTAGCAAGTGCGAAGGGCCTTGTTCTTACGTACTTAATAAGTACGCAGACTTCGCTTCTTGCGTACTTGATAAGTACGCATGACCTGCTTCTTGCGTACTTGATAAGTACGCAGGACCTGCTTGCGAGCAGCCTTCTTCCCCGCAAAAACCCTAAATTTTTGCATGTAGATCTGATCACGTCAAGATCCCTTTTTACATTCAAAACGTTCGTTTTTCCTTCTAGATGCTAGATCTATATTCATTTTCAAGTTTTATACGTAAAAACGTTGCCTTTTCATCCAAAACCCGAAAACCCTAAAGTAATCACAAACTCAGATCTAGTCCAAAATGTTACCTGTATCGAGCTTCTGATTCAGAGGTTATCTTCAGGAGCACTAGAGAATCCTTCCTTTGAAATCTCGAGTCGATCCTTCACTTTCTCTCTCTATGGTTTCTCTATCTAGATTCTTGCAAATAAGAGAAATGGAGGTAACTTGAGCTTTTTATAGCGAGGCTCCTCCCCCTTATGCGCCACCCTCAAGTTCGCCTGGCCCATCCGGCCCAGCCCGTCATGCCGCGTTCATTTATTCTTTTCGTCTTGCTTTTACCCGTTATTATAACTCATCGTTTTATTTTCGGGATGTTACATATACTTACCCTATATATATATATATATATATATATATATATATATATATACATATATATATATATATATAGGGAATGTATAGGATGAAAACCTTTCCTAGTTGTGAAAACTCTCAAAAAATCAGATTTTTACAGGTTTTTTTTTTTTGAAAAGCTTTTATATGTAATTTGAAAACTTTTTATAAAAAAAAAATCAAAAAAACGCCGACCAGATGTTTTTATAATTTTTTTTTAATTTTGCCCAGGTGTTTTAACATATATAAGTTTTGTTTTACACAGGTAATTGGTGTTTTTAACATATGTAATTTTTGAAAAACGTGGATTTTTGTCTATTTTAAAAAAAAAAACCTTTCGGCGTTTTTTGTATATTTTTTTGACGAAAATGTTATAAAAGTTGCTTAGAATGTTATCCAATTTTTTTTAAACATGTAAAAAGACGTTTTCGGGGAGTTTTCATTTGTTTTCAAAACTCAAGTGAGTTTTCAAAATATCCCTTCCCTATATATATATATATATACTATATAATAAATAAAGATTTTTCTTTCCACGTGTCGTCTCCATATTCATTGTTATCATTTTTTTCCCGCTTTTCTATCTTATTAAGTACACCTCTATCTTTTAATAAAAATAATATATTTTTAAAGAAAATATTAATTATACTAATAAAACACCTTTATTTTAAATTATCCCTTATTATAAGAAATTTTCAAATTTAATTATGTAACTTTTATTTTCAATCAAATAGTAAATGAAAGTTAAATTACATTAAATAGTAATTAACGTAATTTTAAAACCTAATTATATATAAATTTTTACATATTTTGAATTTTGTTTTCTGTTCTTAGTATATGTAATACATTTTTACATATATAAAATATATAATTAAGATTTAAGAATTTTCTGTATTGATATTTTTCACCCCGTGTGTATTACACGCGATTCTAACCTAGTATATATATATATACAGGGAATGAATAATTTGAAAACTTTGCTAAGTTAAGGAAACCATGTAAATCTTATAGTAGCCATAGATTGAAAAAGAAAAAGAATGGATGTGATCAAATATAATATTAAAGCAATTACATTTTCATTTATTTATGTTGATAAATTAACAAAAGAGTAAAACAGTCTTTTAACTTATATACCCATTTTTTCTTGTTTGACTAAATGTACTACACATCACATCACCTATTTTTTTTTCAATTGAATCGGAGATCCCCCACTTTCTTCCCCCATTTTTTCTTTCATCTCTTTTATAAATTTCATATGTAATATCGCATTAATCATGGTAAAAAAAATAAACTCAATTTATTTTTGTCAAAATAAGATTGTTTTAATTCGAATTTTTTTAAATTCAACTTTTTTGAAAGGAGTTTTTTTTTTGGATAAAGTTTTTAAATTTTTAACGATAAAGTTTTTTTTTCGATAAAGTTTTTAAATTTAAAACATGATTTTTTTTCTTTATTAAAACGTGATTTTTTTAAACTAGGTTTTTTTAAACGATAGATAAAAATTAGATAAGAAATAAAGCCTGGACTTCATTATATAAAAGGGAATTAAAAAAGGTAAAACAAGAATCATAAAAACTCAACAGAAAATCCATTACGAGTGTAACCATATACTAGAAATAAATGTTACATGAACGTGACCAGATGCTGGAAATAAATGTTACATGTTCAAAACCTAAATTGAGGTCGTTTTACATATATGTAATCAATAACTGTTTATTGCTTGAGCATTATATTTACATTATGTAACTAGCAAATGTTAAATATATAAATAGCAAATGTTACATATGTAACTTTTGGTAGTTACTTATTTTACACACGCTAATTAACAACCGTGTCTTTGTTTTCTGTATAACCAAACATTCATCTAGAAAACTTATCTAACTAGGAAATGTAACATATAGCATTGTTACTTATGTAACTATGTTAAATATGATTTATATTTCAAATTAATAATTAAAATAATATCTTATAAAAGCTAAAAAAAATGGATGGATTTAGAATCCATTTACCATTATTTTTTGCTTATTGAAATCCACCTAATTAATTATTTAAACAAAAATTGAAAATATTATATAAAATCATTTGAGATCATGTTATGAAAATAAACTTGCAGCCTGATGTTTCCAAGTTGTACATACACCAAATTGAAACATCATATTATTAAAACAATCAAATACTTTTATAACATACACCAAATTGTAAATATTATATAAAACCATTTGACATGTAGCCTGATGTTTCCAAGTTGTACAAGCAGTGAAGTCAGCTCCTTCTGATGATATTTGATCGAGATATACGGAATATCCAAATGCGAACTAGCATAGTTCAATCTAGACTCAACGACGACACTTGTTTTTCAGTTTATGATCTAAAGCACTCTTCTTGTTCGGAATTGAAGATTAAGGGGATCGAATCGAACTTGTCTTCCTTGATGGTTGCGCCACCGCCGGATTTCGTAGAATACACCTCGTAGATTCCTCAATGTAAACTTATCTCCACCTTCTGTTATACCTTTTACTTAGCTAGAAACGTCAAAGACCATCGAACGTCGTCACCCCGGTTTCCCGGTGACTCCATTTCCAGATTTGTCTCGTTCTCATTTAAGGTAACGGAATTGAACTTAATGTAAAAAAAGGAGTAAATAACAGATGTCGGCCAGACGGTCTATAAAAACTATAAATAAAAACCTAATCTAGACTCCTAAGTAATAAATAGAAAACCTATGAACTAGACCGCACTACAGGCAAGTGTACCTATCGAGTGTAGCATAGCTTAATGGTAAACCGGAATATCGAACCCTAGAGACACTACGATAATAATACAAGACTCTGACTCGGACTAAAGATTTAATTGGTTTGGGGGGGGGGAGGGGTTGACTACACTAAAGGTTAACTAAGAATGCAGCAAACTAATGTCGACTCAACTATCAAGACAAGTACTAAGGTAAAATCAGAAGATGGGAAGAATACTACCCACGTCGCAATCCTACTTGCAAAGCACAAATTCTACCGGTTTTGGAAACTATTATGGATCTGGGTTTCTAAAGATGACAACTAAAGACTACCTAGTGGATCCCTAATCACTCTCAGAGTGTCACCAACTAAGCTACCTAAAGTGCACTAAACTCACGAGATGGTTAGATCACCTCTCGGGTATTTCCAACAATGATAATGTACCCACAGGACAGATCACCTTTCAGTCTCACTGTCCACGATACATTTAAGTAATGCACGGGGTAACCTCAGGATGAAAACTATGACATGAACTAGCAACAGCCACTAGACACCTAATAATAATGTCCTCTCAGACTGTTAACACTTGGATTCCTAATGACAAAGATGAGACAACTAATTCTCACCTCTTGGGTATTGAACTAGGACACACTCAATTCTAATCAGGGATTAACCAACACTCCTATGGATTACTACGTCTAGCAAATCACTTAGGTCACAAGTAATACGCAAACAACCTAAACATGCATCTATTAATGAAATACATTCAACAAGACAACATGAGGAACATTAATCAACACAAAACCAGATTAAAGAATGTTATATCATCAAAATTAATATCCAAAGATCGTTTACAAAATCAATTAACCATCAAACGAATCCAAAACCGGACAAAAATCTAAGCTTTACGCATATTCATCAATTGACCCAGGCAGTATAAGAGTTTTAGCCAACAATCATCATCCAAACAACCATAACAGAAGTAATAGACAAAGACATGGTATCAAACACAAGAAATCAAAGATAAAAATCAAAACTTGATAACCGAATACGCTATTACTAACGAACCCGGATTCGAAAGCTCCAATCTTGCACTTCAATGGCCTTCTTGCTCCTCAAAATCGCCCTAGGAACTGCTCCCGACGGCTAAGATGCGAACTCTTAACCTAATGGGAATCAAAATCTAATATAATCCGATTTCTCTTTTTTCTCGGAATTTCCATTTCTTGCGTACCGCGAGAGATAAACCTTGGTTCCTCCCATACCGCGAGATACAAATTAGTCGCGGCCGGTATTGGATTTCCTCGCGTACCGCGAAAATTCTTCTGGGCTTCTCGCGTACCGCGAGAGACTGAAATTCAACATTTTTCACTTTTCCCTTGGACTTTTTTCACTTGCTCGGTTTTTTACGTTTTCACTTGTATTCTTCCCGAGCTCCTGTAAACATACAATAGACTCAAATGTACATCAAAACGACTCAAAACAATAAAAAAATTAACTAAAAACGCACAAAACACTAGGAATAAAGACGTATGCTTCACACTACATCAAATATCCCCACACTTAACCTTTTTTCGTCCTCAAAAAAACTACAAATGGAATCATAACCAGATCTAACTTAACAAACATCAATTACCAATTATCAAAACATACTCACGCGTTAAAAAGAAATAATCAGTATTTCTGTCCGATTAAACCCAAGCACCAACTTTCAAGCCCCCGTTACGTATTCTAACATTACATTACCAGGCATATCAATCAATCTATGTGACTCACACTTAACAGTTACAGCTCTACCTAATCCCGTCTCACGGTCATGTTTAGGCACGGATCAAACCATATAGATTTACCCTACCACGTTAAACTAAAATTTACAGGTTTTTTGAAATGAGATGAAACATGAATAAATGGATGAAATATGAACATTATTAAGCAAATTAACTTTCGTCTAGAGGCGTTTCAACCAAGTCACTATCCCGGAAGGTAACACATAGACTAAGTCATAACAATGAAGCACATAAGAATCTAATCTAGTGGTGTTTCAATCAGGCTGGAACCCGACGTGTGACACGTAGGCGAAACTTAGATTTCAATTAAATAAGCTCAAGAATTATGGACTACGGGTGCGGGCGCCACCGAAACTCAGATTTATTCTCATAAAAAAGAGTGGTGTGCCAAGAAATTTCAAAAACCTCTAAATTTTAACTTAACGTGACACCTATCACCCTATGTTGACAGTTTCAGTATTACTGATACTCTAAGATGAATACCCACAAGATATCATGATTTTAAATCCAATTAATTCCTAAACAACACAAACAGGATATTTAAGTTTTACTAGCTAGCTGAGTCTACCAAAACATCACTAATTAGATACGTTTTCAATTATTTACTTCATTTAAACTCACAAACAGATCCAGTTGTACTATCATTTTCCAAGTATAAGCAGTTATTTCCAAGGATAATTTTTTCAAATTTTTTTAATTGTTTTTGTATTTTTGAATTTATATAAACAAGAAAAAATTGTTAAGCTAGACACTCACATCCCCACACTTGAAAGACACATTGTCCTCAATGTGAAGCAAAACATGTAGGTCCCTAATTCGGTTCGTGACGGATCTCTAGACTCGCGGTACGACACGGTGATAACGTGCGGAATCCATGATCAACGTGCTCGTGTAACTCAATCAACAACAACGGTGTAAATAAACGCTTTGTATTTCCACCACAATATCAGATTACAAGATTCACAGAATTTCTCTCAGTCTCTAGTCTATTTATAAGCACCAGTTCTGCACTAGGCGAACTTAACAAGTTCGCCTAAAAGATGCTTAGGCGAACTTATTAAGTTCGCCTCTAATAGGCTAGGCGAACTTAACAAGTTCGCCTCTGATAGGGTAGGCGAACTTGTTAAGTTCGCCTCTACCAGAACTTACACAGAATTTTATCAACAGTTACAAAACATGTCCTAACAGACTCCCCTTTAACTGTTGCTAACAATTCTATCAATTACAAGTCAAAGACTCTACGACTAAGACAAAATATCTTCAAGCTCGTTGTCACCAAAATATGCTCCAACAGACTCCCCCTTGACAACAGCTTTAGAAGATTGTCATCCATCTTCAAATATCATCAAACATACTGTAGTCTTCATCTTGTTCATCTGCACACTCACTCTTTATTTCTAGAAGAAAACTTGGGAGAATGACCCTTTGTCAACTTCTGTCTGTAATATTCAGTTTTTGCAAAGGAGAACAACCAAGAATAACCAACAATTAAAATTTCCATGGAAGCTGGAAAAATAAAATCTTTTTGGTTTTTCAAACATAAGAAACACAAAATCTTTTTGGTTTTTCTCTATATAAACTGAAATGTAAAATACAAAATCACATCTTTTTGGTCGAACATCACGAGTAAGAAGATCATATCAGTATATATGAGATATCAATCACACATCTTGGATATAAAATCCATATAATATCAAATGGTATCCTATGTAATTTTTTTCAAGCCTTGAGCAATCAAACGAATATCTTTCAAGATTATCACACTATCTTTTCAAGACTTTTATATAGCATGTTATGATACTCGATAAACATTCAAAGAAAATAGGATCAGGCTATGACACACAAATTCAAATTGTCAATATTATAAGATTTGAAACTAAAGCATCTCATTCCCACTTTCTTGTGAGTTAAGGTACCATTTAAGTATGAAATACAACGTGTACCCCACTAGTATGCCAATAGAAAGTAAATGCACTATCTTCAAGACATATGAGATTTTACTAAAGATTATCCGAATTTCCCGAATGAGGAGACATCACTTAGCACATGAATAAAAAAATCAAATTGGATTGTATAGGAATCAATGAGATTCAGAATCGAATGATTCAATGTCTTGGCTTATATATATGGAATCATAAGATTCAGGTACGTGGATCCAACCGTTATCTGGATTATGAATTCAATGGAATCAGTAAAGATGATTTATCAATATGATCCAAGGGCTAGTATATGTTTGACAGATGTTGTCAAGTACATATCTTGATTATACTTCAAATTGAATGTTTTTCGGGACATGGGCACTGAAGCAAATCGAATGAATATTGCTAAGGAAATAACCCGAAACTGATCTTCATAGGAAAATCTTTATTAAAAGCTAATATTCTTTATCTGATAGTGATCTTTTAACACACACACCCAGGCATAAAATGGGTTCAAATCACAGTTGTAACATATGTAGTTATGTTTTCACACTACTAATGGTTCAGTGACGCTTTTAGTTTACTGACAATTCAAATTATATGCATACACAACACTATCATTTCCTATTTGTGTAGTCTCCGAAGTTTAGATCAAAACATATAATTTAGATATATTAACATAAAGCACCAACCAGTCAATCTAAGGTCATGTGTGAAAGAACATCTGCTGATGTACTATCTTCTCTTCTTTAACTTCAAGTAATGTTGATTTTATCTTTTTCAATTTGTTTGGCTTTTTCAAAGAAAGTAAAACAAACGAAAATAAACCTTCCATGAAAACATTTTATGAAAAACATTTTACTTGGTTACTCAGGATTAAGCATGTCAATCAATTAAAAACTCAAACCGATGTAATCCTATAATTGAATGCCTTTGCCTTTTGTCATCAACACAGTTCTGTACTCTCCCTGTCCTGTAGACTTCCCCTCAACTAGTCAAAAGGTTGCATCAACGACTTTATGCTCACCATTGTCATCCTAAGTTTCAGGTTATCATTTGGACTTTGTAAAACTCTTTCCAAAACATTGTGTGTGACATATTCTCCACCTTGAGCATCAAGTCGTTGAAACAAGTAGATTTCACAGTTATCAACAACTCTTTACTCTTACAAATGTTATTCCCTGTCATGTGCTTAGAACCACCACTATCAACAACCAAAATGGTATTAATAGTCCCTCTTGGTTAATCCTGCACATCTAACAAGAAACATTAATTTGAAATTGGGACCCAAGCCATGGTAGTCATAGGTCGTCCATCTGTATCAAAATAATAAACCTCACTCCATTCACAGTCGAATCTCTCATCGATTTTCGGAGATTGTTCCGACGAGTCAGAAACAGAAACTTTAGATTTCCAAACATACTTCTGTTCGTTAAGTTCTTTTTGCTTAAAATGTGAAGTGTTTAAACAATTTCTCTCATTTGAAGATTGATTTGATTGTGAAAACTCTTGTTGTTCGTAGGTCCCTAATTCGGTGTGTGACGGATCTCTAGACTCGCGGTACGACACGGTGATAACGTGCAGAATCCATGATCAACGTGCTCGTGTAACTTAATCAACAACAACGGTGTAAATAAACGCTTTGTATTTCCACCACAATATTAGATTACAAGATTCACAGAATTTCTCTCAGTCTCTAGTCTATTTATAAGCACCAGTTCTGCACCAGGAAAACATAACAAGTTCGCCTAAAAGATGCTTAGGCGAACTTATTAAGTTCGCCTCTAATAGGCTAGGCGAACTTAACAAGTTCACCTCTGATAGGCTAGGTGAACTTGTTAAGTTCGCCTCTAGCAGAACTTACGCAGAATTTTATCAGCAGTTACAAAACATGTCCTAACAGACTCCCCTTTAACTGTTGCTAACAATTCTATCAATTACAAGTCAAAGACTCTAAGACTAAGACATAATATCTTCAAGCTCGTTGTCACCAGAATATGCTCCAACAGACTCCCCCTTGACAACAGCTTTAGAAGATTGTCATCCTTCTTCAAATATCATCAAACATACTGTAGTCTTCGTCTTGTTCATCTGCACACTCTCTCTTTATTTCTAGAAGAAAACTTGGGAGAAGGACCCTTTGTCAACTTCTGTCTGCAATATTCAGTTTTTGCAAAGGAGAACAACCAAGAATAACCAACAATTAAAATTTCCATGGAAGTTGGAAAAATAAAATCTTTTTGGTTTTTCAAACATAAGAAACACAAAATATTTTTGGTTTTTCTCTATATAAACTGAAATGTAAAATACAAAATCACATCTTTTTGGTCGAACATCACGAGTAAGAAGATCATATCAGTATAAATGAGATATCAATCACACATCCTGGATATAAAATCCATATAATATCAAATGGTATCCTATGTAATTTTTTTCAAGCCTTGAGCAATCAAACGAATATCTTTCAAGATTATCACACTATCTTTTCAAGACTTTTATATAGCATGTTATGATACTCGATAAACATTCAAAGAAAATAGGATCAAGCTATGACACACAAATTCAAAATTTCAATATTATAAGATTTGAAACTAAAGCATCTCATTCCCACTTTCTTGTGAGTTAAGGTACCATTTAAGTATGAAATACAACGTGTACCCCACTAGTATGCCAACATAAAGTAAATGCACTATCTTCAAGACATATGAGATTTTACTAAAGATTATCCGAATTTCCAGAATGAGGAGACATCACTTAGCACATGAATAGCAAAATCCAAATTGGATTGTATAGGAATCAATGAGATTCAGAATCGAATGATTCAATGTCTTGGCTTATATATATGGAATCATAAGATTCAGGTACGTGGATCCAACCGTTATCTGGATTATGAATTCAATGGAAACATTAATTTAAAATTGGGACCCAAGCCATGGTAGTCATAAGTCGTCCATCTGTATCAAAATAATAAACCTCACTCCATTCACAGTCGAATCTCTCATCGATTTTCGGAGATTGTTCCGACGAGTCAGAAACAGAAACTTTAGATTTCCAAACATACTTCTGTTCATTAAGTTCTTTTTGCTTAAAATGTGAAGTGTTTGAACAATTTCTTTCATTTGAAAATTGATTTGATTGTGAAAACGCTTGTTGTTCGTAGGTCCCTAATTCAGTGTGTGACGGATCTCTAGACTCGCGGTACGACACGGTGATAACGTGCGGAATCCATGATCAACGTGCTCGTGTAACTCAATCAACAACAACGGTGTAAATAAACGCTTTGTATTTCCACCACAATATCAGATTACAAGATTCACAGAATTTCTCTCAGTCTCTAGTCTATTTATAAGCAGCTGTTCTGCACAGTTCGCCTAAAAGATGATAAGTTCGCCTCTAATAGGCTAGGCGAACTTAACAAGTTTGCCTCTGATAGGCTAGGCGAACTTGTTAAGTTCGCCTCTAGCAGAACCTACACAGAATTTTATCAACAGTTACATAACATGTCCTAACAGACACAGAGTGGCTATGCTAGCCAACATCCTTCACGGACTGTTTAACATTGAATGTAGCTGACTCATCCCCCACACGAAGTGTGAGCTTCCCGTCAAAGACATCAATCATTTCCTTGGCGGTACGTAGAAACGGGCGTCCTAGGATGTGTGGGACTCTATTATCCACTTCCATATCTAGAATAACAAAATCCACGGGGAATACAAACTTGCCTACTTTCACTAATAGATTCTCCATAATTCCCGGTGGATACTTAACTAAGCGGTCAACCAAGGTAATACTCATGCGCGTAGGCTGCGGTTCACCTAGGTCTAGCTGCTTGTAGACGGAATATGGCATCAGGTTGATGCTAGCACCTAGATCAGCCAACGCGTGGTTCAACGGTAAACTGCCTAGCAGACACGGTATCATGAAATGACCCGAATCTGGTAGCTTCTCAGGCAACTAGTTCTGAACCACCGCAGAACATTGCTCACTAAGTGAGGCTTTAGAGATCCACTCCAGCTTCTTCTTGTTGGAAAGAAGATCTTTGAGAAACTTGCCATACTTTGGCATATGCCGGAGGACCTCTATAAATGGGAGATTGACCTTGAGTTGTTTGAACATATCAAGGAAGTGACCGTATTCCCTAGCGTGTTTATGTAACAACATGCGCGCTGGATAGGAAACATGACTCAAGTCAATCTCGGGGAACTTCATCGCCTCCCCCTTTTTCTTCTCCTCTACCTTCTCGACAGGCTTCTCCATCTCTATCTCCTCATCCACCGGTTCTTCTTCTTCTACTACCGGTGGGCTCTCATTCTCTTTTGTCCTCCTACTCCTAGACGACACAACATTCGACTCAGACTCCTCTAGCATCCTAGCATTGATCTCATCAAATCGAGCTCTCCAGTCTACTTCTTCACTTCCTCTACCGAAGGTATGCCATACTCAATGGAGTGGGAGTCATCCTCTATAACCTCTTTCTTCTCCACACTCCTAACTGACACGGCCATCACTGAAGCATTTGGGCCCGATGATGGACCTCCTTGTCTACCCTTCAGGCTCTAAGCGATGTCTCCTATCGTGCGTTGCAAATCCTGGAATGCCGACTACTGATTCTTCAATAGAGTGTCGTGGCTATCCAGTCTTTGCCTCATGTCCTTGTCTTGCTGGACTAAGTGGGCAAGCAGTTGTGTCTGATTCTCGAGCATATCTTCGATCTTACTTGTATTAACACTGCTTCCCGATCTCGCTCCAACTTCTGCTCCTCCATACTGCTACTGGCGACCATTAAACCCAGGCGGGTTATTTCCAGATCTCCATCCCGAGCCATAAGTATTGTTGTACCCCCAGTTCTGGTTCTGGTTGCCAGCAAAACTCACCTGCTCCTAATTATTGACGGGGCAATCCCTGGTGTCGTGGCCTCCCATGCACACCTCACACTTTTGAGCACTGAGTTTAAGCTCCTTGATCTCGTTTGCCATAGCTGCAAGTGCAGAAGCTACGCTAGTATCAGGAGTGACCTGATTGGCACCTCTAGGAGAAGAGGCTAGTGCTCTAGCACTAGGAATGGAAGTCCTAGCAGATGGATGCTGCTTTTTGGCTTGAGCGAAGCTCTCAAACATTTCCTCACACTCATCAGGCTCGAGCCTATCCATGATATGGCCTCCCACAGTTGTGTTAAACATTTGCTGCTTCTAGAAGGTGAGGCCATTATAGAACTTCTCCACTAGCGCCCAGTCAGAAAGACCATGATGGGGACATCGGCTCAACAGCGTGTTGAACGTTGAGCCGCTCCTAGGCCAAGTGATAAGGCTCATCAGGATCCATCAGGAACGAATGGATTTTATCCCAAAGGCTAGCGGCCTTGGAAGGTGGATAGTACTTTTTGTAGAACTTGAAGATCCTCCCATGTAGTGATAGAATTGTCAGGGAGGTGTCAAGCCAACGCCTAGAGAGCGAGAATGGGAAGAGACGCAAGTAGATAGCGTCCTTAGACACACCCGTGATATTGAAGGTATCACATATCCGCACGAAGTGGGACAGATGTCTGGGTACATCCTCAAGGCCATGAAATTGGGTGGCATGAGTGATCGTGCTCATGACATGTGACGGGATCTGCCATGTATTGGTGTTAGGAATGGCGGGGCGTGTGATCGAAGATCTCGCCCCGCTGACCCCGTCACTGGCCCTCTGGTGCACGGTACTTCTCGTTGGTGGGTCAGCGTCTCCCACGATAGGAAATGGAATTGGGCTAGTAGAACATACCTGGGATTTGCAAAGCTCTTTCAAACTCTCCCGAAAGTCGCGGGTGCGCTCGTCTAGCTCTCGTTCGGGCTCTTGAAAAGCGGAATATGGTAGTGATCCCTGCGAACGAGTGTGGTGCATAAACTGACACAAGAACAAAAGAAAATAACCAAAGACTCAAAACAGAAAGACTCAATCCTATGTTAGACTCACAGATAGCATGTAGGATAAGCACACAAACAAGACTCAAAAAGAAAACACACCAAAAATCACTAAAAGAACTAGTCAAAGCTAATATTGCTATTGCACAGTGTCCTAAGCAACGGCGCCAAAAACTAGATGTCGCCCAGACGGTCTATAAAAACCTAATCTAGACTCCTAAGTAATAAGTGGAAAACCTATTAACTAGACCGCACTGACAGACAAGTGTACCTATCAAGTGTAGCACAACTTAATGGTAAACCGGAATATCGAACCCTTGAGACACTACGATAATAATACTAGATTCTGACTCGAACTAAAGATTTAATTGTTTGTGGGGTGGGGTTGACTACACTAAAGGTTAACTAAGAATGCAACAAACTAATGTTGACTCAACTATCAAGACAAGTACTAAGGTGAAATCAGAAGATGGGAAGAATACTACCTAGGTCGGAATCTTACTTGCAAAGCACAACTTCTACCGGTTCTAGATACTATTTTGGATCTGGGTTTCTAAAGATGACAACTAAAGACTACCTAGTGAATCCCTAATCACTCTCAGGTTGTCACAACCTAAGCTACCTAAAGTGTACTAAACTCACCAGATGGTTAGATCACCTCTCGGGTATTTCCAACAATGATAATGTACCCACAGGACAGATCACCTTTCAGTATCACTGTCCACGATACATTCAAGGAATGCACGTGGTAACCTCAGGATAAAAACTATGACATTAACTAGCAACATCCACTAGACACCTAATACTAACGCCCTCTCAGACTGTTAACACTCGGATTCCTAATGACGAAGACGAGACAACTAATTCTCACCGCTCGTGTATTGAAATAGGACACACACTTAATTCTAATCATGGATTAACCAACACTCTTATGGATTACTACGTCTAGCAAACCACTTAGGTCACAAGCAATACGCTAACAACCTAAACATGCATCTATTAATTAAAGACATTCAACAAGACAACATGAGGAACATTAATCAACACAAAACCAGATTAAAGCATGCTATATCATCACAATTAATATCCAAAGATCGTTTACAAAATCAATTAACCATCAAACGAATCCAAAACCGGACAAAAATCTAAACTTTACGCATTTTCATCAATTGACCTAGGCAGTATAAGAGTTTTAGCCAACAATCATCATCCAAACAACCATAAAAGAAGTAATAGACAAAGACATGGTATCAAACACAAGAAATCAAAGATAAAAATCAGAACTTGATAACCGAATACGCTATTACTAGCGAACCCGGATTCTAAAGCTCCAATCTTGCACTTCAATGGCCTTCTTGCTCCTCAAAATCGCCCTAGGAACTGCTCCAGACGGCTAAGATGCGAACCCTTGACGTAATGGGAATCAAAATCTAATATAATTCGATTTGTCTTTTTTCTCATAATTTCTATCTCTCGCGTACCGCAAGAGATAAACCTTGGTTCCTCGCGTACCGCGAGATACAAATTAGTCGCGGCCGGTATTGGATTTTCTCGCGTACCGCGAAACATTCTTCTGGGTTTCTCGCGTACCGCGAGAGACTAAAATTCAACATTTATCACTTTTTCCCTTGGACTTTCTTCACTTGCTCGGTTTCTTTACGTTTTCACTTGTATTCTTCCCGAGCTCTTATAAACATACAATAGACTCAAATGTACATCAAAACGACTCAAAACAAAGATAAAACTAACTAAAAACGCACAAAAAACTAGGAATAAAGATGTGTGCTTCACACTACATCAATAACTTTTTTTTCTTAATGGAGGTTCGTGGCAGATCTAAAGATGGAGAGGTTGAGAGAAATGGTGGTGGTAGAACTAGAGAGAGGTAGAGAGAAATGGTGATGGTGAAGTGTCATACCCCCAAATTTATTTACTTAATGAATAAATTAAGGTTGTAACGATTGGTAACATCACACAATAATGGAAGCTATATGAAGACTTCTAAAGTCTCGAACACCATTACAAAGACTAAAAGAATACATAGATCTAAAACCATATAAGTCTAAATGTACTTAACGTGCGTCTTCATCTTCTAAGGTCTTAATCTAAATGTTTAATCTATTCCAACCGTGCCAAAATCATGTGATACCTAAAAAACATGCTCAAAATGTCAGCATAATGCTGCTGAGTTTATAGGTTTTAAATGAATACAATTGGTAAAACCATTTGTACGAAATCCTTCGACAAAAAAAAACCATTTGCATGAAATCCTCCGGCAAAAAAAAACCATTTGCACGAAATTGATTGACGAAACTGTTTGTACGGGTACTATTGGCAAAATCCTTTGCTCGAAATTCACTGGCAAATCATCGGTACGTATACCATTGGCAAAACCCTTTTCTAGAAATTGTCTGGCAAAATCATTGATACGTATACCATTGGCAAAACCTTTTGCTCGAAATTTATTATGCATATGGCAAACAAAACAAGTTAGCGGTTGATTCATCGAAGTCTAGCTAGCACTTACGAATTATGTGATGCACAAGCCTATAACCAAACCTTTAACGAATTCTTAAATTTTGCCCCAACCCATTGTACCTTCAAACAATGAGAAAAACAAGACCTAATATGCAATCATTTGACCCTGCTGGTCGTGGTTAGCGCGACTAACCATGATTGGGAGTTGTAGAAGCATGTTTTGTAACTATAGATTAAATTCTATGTATCGGTGTACGTGGCTAGTACGTAGGAGGGTGTTCCTAAGTACTTAGCCCGCACACCAGTTTGGTCCTGCGTACTTAGTAAGTACGCATGACCAAACCATGCGTACTTAGTAAGTACGCAAGGCTTTTGCCTTGCGCACTTGTCAAGTACGCAGGAAGTGTTCCTGCCCCTATAAATAGAAGACTTGTCTTCATTTGTAGGTGGAACTCTGGAACAAGTTGAGAGATGTCCGGGTCAGGAAGAGCTCTCCCGACCCCTGGACCGTGAGCTTAGATGAGAGATGTGTGTTCCTTCGGTATGTAGTCTGTAATACGGGATGACTTCTTTGTTACGGATTACGTTTCGTTTCATTATCTTTTGTCTGTGTTCGTGTTTTCTCTGTCTCGTTTCTTTGTTCCACACAAATCAAAGAACAGGTCCGTGTATTTCCGCTGCGCGACGAGGCTCCCGGGACCTACAGGAGTGTCAACCCGAATAGTACTATTCATATAGCTAATGGTTATAGTTCGAAATACTGAGGACTTTTAGGTGTAACTCATGCACACAAAGGAATCAGATGTTTGTTTCTCGTTTTCTAGTTATCATACCATTTGAATTTAACATGTTTTTTCCCAAAAAAAAAAAGAAAACAGTAAAAAGGGCCCGTGAAACTCACCTGAGAATGTTGTGGTAAACCGTATTCTCGAATAGGTGACTATGTTGGGTATACATCATACTTGAATCCCACGATACACGTAGATACTAAAAGATTTATGCTCTACCCTATGATCCACAAATTGGGCCAATATGTTAATCTATGCATAAACAGAATTATGTCCTAATTCTATATGCTCTTTGGTTAGTTTCATGTTGTCGACACGTCTCTCAAGTTCTCGTTATTAACACTCGTGTCTGTAATAAATATTTATGAAAACAAAATATACATTTCCGATTCTTCAATTCATAATGATAGATTCATATATAGAATATATCTTTACTTTCCTTGAAACATATGATGCATACATATATATTTTTATATATTTAGTTAACATAATCAATTATGAATTAGTTATTTCAAATAAATCAAAGTACTCGTGTAATTATTCGTATTAAAAATATCGATATATTGGTAAAAGGAGTAATGATGTCGTAATTAGCAATATAATGGTAAAGACGATATTGTATGATGAAAACATTAGGTATTATTGCTAATACAAATAACATTGTTAATGGTCATATATTTTAAAAAAAAGTTTGATACTCCTAAAAATGATGTTTATATAAAACTATTCATATTACCAACAAAATAATAGTAACATTTTATTTACATATACACTTAAATAAATCATCGAATATATTGTGACTTAATAAGTCAATACCAAAAATAAGGGTATTCGTTTAAGTATTTTATGTCTATGAAAACTAATTGTGATTAAAGTATATATTTATACATGTATATTTAATACCATGATGTAATTGTTAAATATTATAATTAAAGTTGTACAATTATATTTAAATCGATCTTTGTATACTAGTTGTGAAAGATACGCATAATTAAAAGTGACGGTTCGTATATGATAAGTATGTGTATTTGAAAATGCGTTTGTCAATTAATTGATAATGGCGTGATGTTTGTCTAAATATTTATGTACGTTTGTTTACTCGATGACTCAATAAATCTAGTATGTTTCTTGTTCATATTAACGCCTCGTTATTCACTCTCGTTTCGTTTTCATCCCATGCACGTTAATTTTTAATATCTTATTGACGATGCAAATGTAATTATATATAAAACAAGTATTTAGCGCGCATTAATACCTTTCGTATGTTCCGTTCGCAAACCGATACATTCTAAATCTCATAATTTATGCATTTGATCATGTTTGACCGCCGTTAACTCAACTTTGACTGAGTTTGACTCATTTGATCAGGTTTGACCGAGACCCGTGACGTTATTTCCTGTTCAAAAACATGTATTTAACACACGAGAATGAAACCCGGCCACCACAATTTTCAGATCTAGACGTATTAACTACGAATCATCAACGATTAACCTAAAAACTTCAAAACAAACTTCGAGACTGTAGATCAGGATGATCAAGAGCCATACAAAACAAGATCCCATCGCCGGAGACTCGCCGGACCCTTAAACAGAAAACTAATTTTCATAAGTATGTAAATCTAACATCAAATGACAAGAAATCGTGAAGGGGACTCACCTAAGACCACAAATCAGGCCACCGAAACCACCCAGCAACCGCCTCCGCCGTTTACCAATTTGGATTTGCCGGACTTCGGTCGGTGATAAGGAAAAGAGGAGTAGGAGGGCCGAAAACCACTAGATCTGTCATCGTTAGTGAAGCTTGAGAACCCCCCCCCCCATTACTGCCGGAAAAACGTGAACTGCCGCCGCCGTAGCCATGGTGGAACCCTAGCCCGCCTGCGTGGTCTGCCGGAATTAGGGAACCCCAGCACCACCACCGTTTGATCCTCCTGGAAAAACGTGAACTGCCACCGACTATGTTTCCAGCCTCCGAGATCGCCGCCACGACAGGCACGAACGCCCCTGGGCGCTGCTGTCGACTTCTTCTTCCACTACCGTCGCTAAGGTCGCCGGGGGTTTGGCTAGCCTCCTCCCTTCCAATCGCTGGTCTCTCTCTGATACACACACACAGTGTGTGGGTAAAAAAAATGAGGAGAGAGGAAGAGTTTTAGGTTTATATATCTAGGGTTTTGTAGGAGTTTTGCAAGAGAGAGGACACCGGTTTACGAATAACGCGTATCCTTTCGAATCTCTGACACATAAAAATTCTCGAAATCTTATCCTAAAAATTCTTAAAATTTCATTACGTTTTTATTAATATTATTTTAATATTTAATTTAGGGGGTTTCCGCTCTGACTCTTGTCTAGGTCGGTACGCCTGTAGCTTATGTTTAACGTGTTTGTTTGTTTAAGCGTTTCGCACTCCGGATGGAATTGTTATTTCATAAGTGCTAGTAATAGGAAATCGATAAGGATCATTATTAAAGTAAATAATTTACATTTTATTTATTTATCTATATTCACGGATAACCGGGTGGTGTCCACAATGATATTAATTTGCAGTCACACGTCTAACATCGTATAACTCATGCGTGAATGTTCCTAAATTAATCGTCTGAATAAATATTAATAATTATTAATGATATTTAATATTAGAAATTATATGTCGCGTTAATTAATTTAACTGTACCCCGAACAGAGTGTATAAACACTATGTATTATTAATATGTTATCTCGAATCACATGATGATCCGTCAAGCAAAGTCACGTGAATTATTTGGATTAAGTCATAGTTTGCGCCTTTAACTAGGCTGATAATGGGCCAAGCCCGTTTATGATAAATTGACTATCAGAAGCAGTTGACCCTAATCTTAGGGTTGTCATATGAAGCTTTTGAAATTAAAAAGGGAATAGAGAGAGATGAAGTAAATGTAAAGAGGAAAGAAAATGTCATGTTTTGAGAGTTGAGAGTGTTTGTGGCAGAGTAAAAGTCGATTATACCTTTGACGTATAAAAACAACAGTGGTGGAAAACATGGATGTGGCAAAATATGGACCACACAAAGAGTTTGTGGAGTTTTCTCAAGTGACTTGGGATTTCAGCCAATACTTCCCTCTTTTGTATTTATTCAAGGGCTAATGTGAAAACCCAATAAGTTCTATATAACATATGTAACAGTTTAAACATACGTAATTTTTTTATAGCTTATATTTAGTTTCATCACTTTTGGAAAAAAAATCAAAAAAGCGTCAAGTGTTTTTTTTTTAATTTTTTTTACCAAAAACGTTGTGCTAATTTACGTATGTAACATCTTGTGTTACGTATGTAACATGTTGATGTATGCTGACATATGAAGTAAAAACGGAATATTTTTGTTTAATTTAAACTACTCTTCGTTTTTTTGATATTTTTTAAAATTGACGAAATTATACATAAACCCTACCCTAAAAAATGTTACATAGGGTTTTCACGGGTTTTCTCAACTCAAGTGGGTTTTCAAAATATTCTTCTCCATATATAACTAAATCACAAAACTCTCTAAATCTATTTCTAAATTTACAACTTTTTATTAATCTTAGGATTTTACCCTTCAACCACTTACTGAAGGAGACCTTGCATATCGCTAGACCATAACTTTAATTTTGATTTATGATGACGTGGGTACATACATGAAGCACGGATAACCGCAAGAAACGGGTCCTCAAAAATTAGCTACTGGGCTAAACCAATAAGGCCTACATAATAATTAGTTGGGATGTTCTATTGGGCTCCTTGCAGCCCACATCACGCAAGATCCACTTCAGGCCCAAAGCCCACCAGGAAAAGCCCATCAGGCTCCATGACTCCAACCCTATAAATATGGGGCCTTCCTCCTCTCCACATCCACCTCATTTGTCTGGAAGAAACTAGAGCATCTAACTCTCTCCCTCAATATCTGATCTGCTGTGTAAGAAGCCCCTGGGCTTCTACAGCACCCGACTGCTAAGGAAGCAGCTTCATGCTGCTGAGGAACAACTACAGCTGCTTGCAGCTAGCCCGTCGGATCTCAACCACCACCGTTTATACTCTCTGCTCCTTATGCACTAATATATTTACATAAAATTATATATCTATATACATGTAATATATACTTATTTACTTTGGAGAAACACTAATGTTGAGCGTCGGCGGGTGGTTCCGAGACCCCGGTCTCGGACCCCTTCTAACGAGTTCCTTCATCTTAGCAGCCATGTGTAGAAGGTTCGAAAGCTGGCGTACCAGGAAAGTTCAAACCCTCTAGTGTCATATTTGTTGCAGCAGCAAGTAATCCTTGTATTTTTGTTGTGGCAACAAGTTGGTGCCCATGATGTAGTGTCTAATAACCCCAGTTTATGTGTCCTATTGTGTTCGTTTTAGTTGTTTTAGTTTATATCTTTGTTTTGTTTTATACGTGTTTGTGGTTGCGTGTGCTTCCCAGGTTTTATGTGCTAAATTAGCGTGAAACAAGAGCTAATCAAGTGGATACAAAGCACTGAAAGATTCAAAGCCCAAAAGAAGAAAATTTAGAATTTCTGTTCTTCGTGACACGCGAAGAGTTCAGGCCAGATGTTCGTGACACGCGAGGATCTGGAAACCAAACCTGGGCGCCTGACTGTTTTGTTCTTCGCGCCATGCGATGGACCAGCCATTCCAAGTTCGCGACACGCGAAGAGAGGTTTTTACGGGAAAGTTAACCTAAATTTGGTTTTAATCTTTCTCAGCCCCCGTTACCATTTCTTCCATTTTCACTGAATTCAGTTGAACCTTGTGTGATTATGTCTATGTAATTGTTGGCTAATTAACTAAAAGTGACTTGTGTTTGCAAACCTGAACCCCGGAGAGGATTACCTTTCTCATTATTGTTTAAAACCCAATCTAAATAAGTATTTATCATTTTCTGTCTTTCAATATTTGTAACAAAGTAACACTTTCACAAACTCTTTGTGGATATGATACTCTACTTATCCTTACTAGTTAAGGTGTTTAAGGATTGTTTTCACCGACCAAACGACATCGATCAAAATGGCGCCGCTGCCGGGGAGTTAGTGCGCAAGGTGTTAATTTGTTTTTTTTTGCTACAAATCACAAAAAAATTTCTTGTTATTGTTTTGTTTTGCTCAGTATTACACAGGGGTTTCTTGTTTGTGTTATGCAGGTGATTCTGTAATTGCATGTATCATACAAGGCATTCTAGGAAATCCTCGCCACTACTTTTTGATCAAGAGATTGAGAAGACTGCTAGACTGAACATAGTTTTTCACAGAATCAACATGGTAGTAGCTTCTCCAACTCAAATGGAGAATAAACAGGATCCAGGAAAGCAATCTGATCCGCCTTCTGCAGGTCAGTTACCACTAGAACAGCAGCCCACCTCGGATGTGTTCTCACCGTCTGTTCCATCTCCACTAACAGATGGGAGCCTTGACCAGTCCACTAGAAAAATCCCACCATCATCCAACTTTGGTGTCAACTTCCATCACAAGTAAGCCAACCCTTCAGCTTTAAGCCAGGACCTTACTATTCTTTACCATACGTGAGGATAATGTTGGATACCATACCACCCACATAAAACCGTCTATGTTCCGATTAACCCCTCCTCCTGAATTTCGTCCTTATACCTCGGGGCTGAACTTTGATGATGAAACAAGAGAATTTGATGATGAGTTTGATGAATATGAGGATAACAATGAAGAGTTTAACAGGGTGGATGTAGAACCAAAGACTGATGGCTACAAAATTCTCTAAGTACAAATGCTGCTGATCTCAGAGTTTGCTGCTGACCAACAAACTGTTGCGGAGAAGCTTATCTGCTGCGGATACTTGTTCTCCTGCTGAAGAACAAATCTGCTGCGGATAGCCTTATCTGCTGAAGACCAAAGTTGCTGTGGATAGGCTTCTCAGCAGCATCAACACTTGATGCTGCTGACAGGCAAATCATCAGCAGCTTTGGATGGTTACATCTTATTGCTGATCAACATCTTTGTTGCTGACAGCCTTGTGCCTTGAAGACAAATCGTTGCAGCTGACTATCCATACCAAGCGTCACTGACAACTTTCTGCAAAAGCAACTGACACACTCAAAGCAGAAGGAACCGCAATGACACAACCAATGACGGACAACAATGCTCTTCTGCAAGCATGCATGTAATGATGCATAAAGAAGACGCTTCAATAAAGTTAACTAGATATAGACAAAACATGTAATAGTTAGCTACATACAACAGATCAACGGTCTGTGTTAGATCTTATCCTGAGAATCAATGGGCTGTCTTGATTCTAAGTGAGTATAAATAATTTGTAAACATTTCATTGTAAGTGTGCTTTTTGATTGAGTTTCAATTGTAATCGTTTATCTGCAAAAGCTTAATACAACAGTGTTCTTAAAAGTTTTCTTTCTGCTTGCTCGATTACATTTGTGTAGTTGTTATTGTTTCCGCCAATTTCAACTAAGAACAGAACCATCTTGTAATTTCACGATCCTACAAGTGGTATCAGAGCTTTGGCTCAGATTAAACAAACTCACACTTGTTTAATCACTTCTGGTTCTATTCTAAACTCTCTCTTTTTCATCAAGTCACCAAGAACAAAGATGGCACAGTGCAACGGATTTGAAGACATCGGCAGCATCAACCGACCACTAAGATTGGTATCTGGGGAAGACTACGACATGTGGAAAAATCGCATAGAAAGTTTTTTCTGCTATTAGGAGTACGGAATGTGGAAATCCATCAGGGATGGACCCTACACTCCCATGGTGGCATCTGCTGACTCTGGAGGACCATCAGTTCCAAAGGAGCCCTCCAAGTACTCAGAAGAGGATATAAAAAGGATGGAGGTGGACTTCAAGGCACTAGGAGCTATCCAAATGTGCCTTCCAAATGAAGTTTTTCAAAACTTCAGAAGTTACAAAACTGCTAAAGAGCTCTGGGAAGCTCTTGAGAAAATGTTTGCTGGCTCTGAGGAAGTCAAAGAGAACAGAAGAGACATCCTGAAGCAGCAGTATGAAAACTTCGTCCGGAAGGAAGGTGAGTCTCTAACTGTTCTATACAACAGATTTACCTATCTTGTAGGAGAGCTGCAGTGCTCAAAGGTGAAGCTAGAGAATGAAGATATCCTCAAGAAGTTCATCAGGTCTCTACCAAGCTGCTGGACACTTTACACAGTGTCAATCAGAAGAACTGAGAATCTGAAGACTCTCCAGATGACTGAGCTCTTTGGAATGCTAAAAACCTATGAGCTAGAGATGATTCAAGCAAAAGAAAGAAGCTCAAGCTACCAAACAGCCTCAACATCCACCACCACCTCCTTTGCCCTCTATTCTGAGCACCCGGGTCCTAGTTCAAGTAAGTACTATCCTCCCATCATCACTCATCCTCAAACTCCAATCTCTCAAACAAACATCTCACCATTTCTCCTAGAAGCTCATCCTCTAACATCAACCTCTGCTGCTTTTGTTTCTGAAAACTCAAGCAACATGTCCTTTATCAAGGAGGATCTGGAATGCTTTCATCCAGATGATTTAGAAGAAATAGACATACATCACTCATATGCCATGCTCTCTATAAGAGCAAAAAGGTTCTACTCTAGAACCGGAAGACCCATTCCAAGTAACAACTCCAACACCAGAGTTGGCTTGGATAAAAGCAAACTAAGATGTTACAACTGTAACCTATTGGGTCACTTTGCTAGAGAATGCAAGGCACCAAGAGCAAATCCAGCTACTTCTCAGTCAAGACAAGCTCACCAGGCCCAACCCAGACAACAACAACAAGAAGTTACCTCTCCAGTTCAAACTGCAGCCTGTGCAACTGTTGGAACTTCTGAGTTCGGCTGGAGCTTTCAATATGAAGAACTGCCTGTCAACAATCAAGCTCTGATGGCAGACACTACAGAGATACCACCTCAGGTATTTGAACATCTTTGCTCTCAAGCCTGTATTGATAAAGTTTTGGGTTATAGAAAGCATAACCAAAACCTTATAGATCAAAATGAAGAGTGTCATCAGATGAAATCTGAGTTCAAAAAGGTTGAAAATACTTATAAAGAAAAGATTAACTGCCTTAAGAAAGAGATTTCATCACTAAAACACGAACAAACTAATCTTGAAACTCAGATTGATGATCTACTGGTCAAACTAAAAGCTACCAGAGCTGATCTAGCAGAACAGAAAGTTCATGTTGAAAAATATGAATTTTCCTCCAAAAAGTTACAAAGACTTTTAGATATTCAAGTCCATGAGAAGGTAAAAACTGGACTTGGGTATAACAATGATCAGTACAATGCTGTTCCTCCTCCTGCTGACTATATTGCCATATACGAACCAAGCTTCAATGTTGCAAATCTTGACACTGCAAACCAAAACCTTGATTTTTCAACGGATGAACCTTTCGTCGAAGCTTGCACTACCTCATCGAAATCTGAGTCAACCCACTCAGACCATGATGAAACCACTGCAGTCCCATCTGAAGCTGTTCTGAATAGAGTTGCAGTTCCTGCTGTTCTTCCAGCTGTTCCAGCCCCTGTACCATTCAAACAGATCAAGATCAGCTATCCTCCAGATAGAAGAAAGCTAAACATTGAAAAGGGACAGACATCAGGACCCACAAACCCCAAGCCTCAGTCAAAGCCAATCACAAAGAGGAAGGTATTTGATATATGTCGTAAGCCTGAAGAAAAAGTTCCATATGTTCAAAGGACGCTCATCCATGGAACTTCAAGGATCTGTTCCAAAGAAAGGACTATGTCTACCTTTCAAGAGACAAACCGGCAAGATCAATGCTTTGTGTGTGGCAGATATAACCACACTGCCAGCACCTGCTTTCATTACCTAGAATACCAAAGAAATTCAAAGCAGCATGCCTTTGAAAAGACTAACAAAAACAAGAAGGTAAGAAGCTACGAAGTCAAAGCAACTAAGTTCATGGAGTCTCTATCTCTTCCAAGAGTGAAGCTGCCTAAATCTCAACAAACTTGCATCATTTGTGGTGAATCAGACCACTTTGCTGCAAACTGTAAGTTTAACCCCTTCAACCAGATCCTTCATCAAGCCCCTCAAAGACAAAAGGTAAAGAAGGATCAGCATACATCGGTTGTTAGTCAAGTTAAGCCCAAGAAAACACAGCAGAAGCTTTCAGCAGCAACCAAGTCTGCTGCTGATAAGCTAAAATCCTCCACAGCAAAATCTGCTGTTGATAAGGCAAATCCATCAGCAGCAAGAGTGTCCACTGCTGATAAGGTAAACTCTAAGGCAAAGCCTTTAGCAGCAAAGAATGCTGCCACTTCAACAAAGCCATCAGCAGCAGGATCTACTGTTAACAAGCCAGAAACATCACCAACAAAATCTGCTGCTGACAATGTGAGGAAAACTAGAAAATCACCAACAAGGCAATGGAAAGCCAAACCATCTTCAAGCACTGTCATTGGTTCCGTTGACTTCAAACATACTGAAAAGGACAAACTAACAACCATCTTATTCAAGTCTGCAGACTCTTGGGTTCCTTCTACTAATTAGAAATATATCGTGTGCAGGGACAGCCAGGTCACAAGAACAACACCTGAGTGGTAGACAGTGGGTGTTCCAGGCACATGACAGGCAACAGATCCATCCTCTCCAACTTCAGACATTTCATTGGAGGATATGTTGCCTTTGGAAGTGACTCAAAGGGAGGATCCATTACTGGACAAGGAACTGTGTCCAACGAAAGAATGAGCATTGATAAGGTCAACTATGTTAAAGAATTGGACTTCAATCTCATGAGTGTTTCCTAGGTCTGTGACCAAAAGCATTGGATGCTCTTCACAGATAAAGAATGTTTTGTACTGACTCCAGGCTTATCCACACCTCCTCTAGAAAGCATTTTATTAACTACTCAGAGAAAAGAAAATTTCTATGTACTGGACATGAATGAAGTCATTCCATCTGGGAGTGTTTCCTGCTTTTTATCAAAGGCCTCAGTTGATGAATCAGCTCTCTGGCATAGGAGATTAAGCCATGTTAATATCAAAACTATCAACAAATTGGTGAAGAATAATCTTGACAGAGGGATTCCTGACAAACAATTTCAGCTGGAAAACCATTGCATTGCATGCTTAAAGGGGAAGCAACACAAAAGCTCTCACAAGCCCAAGACCTTGAATACAAATGACACTCCACTGCAACTGTTGCATATGGATCTCTTTGGTCCTAAAATGTCATGTCAATGGGCAAGAAGTCGTACTGTCTGGTGATAACTGATGACTACACCAAATTCTCATGGGTATACTTCTTGAGAACTAAAGATGAAACTGCTGAAATTCTCAAGTCCTACATTCTCAGGGTAGAGAATCAAAGCAATCAAAAGGTGAAGATCATAAGGTGTGATCAAGGCACAGAATTCAAGAACCACACCTTGAACTGTTTCTGTGAAAGAAAGGGGATAGAAAGACAATACAGTGCTCCAAGAACTCCTCAACAAAATGGAGTTGCTGAAAGAAGAAACAGAACTCTTATTGAGTCAGCAAGATCTATGTTGGCTGACTCAAAACTGCCACTCACATTCTGGGCAGAAGCAGTTAGCACAGCCTGTTATGTGCAAAACCGAGTTCTAATTGTCAAACCCCTCAACAAAACACCCTATGAACTTTGGTTTCAAAGAATTCCCTATATTGGGTTCCTAAAACCTTTTGGGTGTCCATGCACCATTCTCATCACTCATGGGGTTCTTCCTAAGTTTGGTGCCAAATCTGATAAAGGATATTTCGTCGGCTATTCCTCTCAATCAAAGGCCTATTGAGTATTCAATTCAAGAACAATAATTGTTGAAGAATCAGCAAATGTGGAATGCAGAGAACACATTGTCTGTGAGCAGGGAAAAGGACCAAACTGGCTCTTTGACATAGACTCCTTCTCCCAAATATTTGAGCCTCTCACCTTCTCAAATATGCAGTCTACGTCTACACAAACACCTGCCTCCACTTCATCCACTGACTACAGACTGGATTTTCCCAAATCTTCTATCAGTCTGAGAAGACCATCAATTGATCCTCCATGAGTTGTGGAAGCAATTGAAGCAAGTGAAGCAGGAACAAGACTGTCTAATATAACTAACAGCAGCCTGTCTGAAACAGAAAATCTAAATGAAGACTCTTCGGTAAATGCTGTAGATGCTGCTGATGCTCTTGCTGAAAATATTGATGTGGATAATGCGGTTGAAGACTCTTCCACCATGAATGAAGAGACCCTTGATCAAAATCAAAGCAATCTGGAGCAAGGGATACAGCTGGAGGTGGTACCAGCACAGCGGATCCACAAAGAACATCCTCAAGAGAATATTATTGTCCAAATACACCAAGGAGTTCTCACAAGAAGCAAATCTCACGAGGCCAATATATGCTTGTTTTCATGTTTCCTATCTCAGGTGGAACCCAAGAAGATAGACGAAGCACTCAAACACAGCAGATGGATTGAAGCAATGCAAGAAGAATTGCTGTAATTCAAGTGGCAGGATGTCTGGAAACTTGTTGATCTTCCACCAGGTAAATATGCTATTGGCACACGATGGGTTTTCAGGAACAAGCAAGATGAGAGAGGTATAGTAGTCAAGAACAAAGCCAGACTTGTAGCTCAAGGCTACACTTAGGAAGAAGGAATTGACTATGATGAAGTCTTTACTCCTGTCGCCAGACTGGAGGCCATCAGAATCTTCCGGGCATATGCTGCATCCAAGAATTTCACTGTCTATCAAATGGATGTAAAGAGTGCCTTTCTGTATGGAAAGATTGGTGAGGAAGTATACGTCAAACAGCCTCCAGGCTTTATAGATCCTGCACATCCTACTCAAGTGTTCAAACTAGACAAAGCTCTGTATGGCCTACATCAGGCACCAAGAGCCTGGTATGAAACCTTGTCAGGATATCTACTGAGCAACAACTTCAGAAGAGGTGCCATAGACCAGACCTTGTTTATCAAAGATGAAGGGGGAGAAATCATACTAGTTCAAATTTATGTTGATGATATCATCTTTGGATCAACAAGGAAACAGTTGTGCAAAGACTTTGAGACTCTGATGCACTCAAAGTTTGAAATGAGTTCAATGGGTGAACTAAATTTCTTCTTGTGTCTACAAGTCAAACAGGTCCCAAATGGAATCTTCATCAGCCAATCCAAATATGTAAAGAACATTTTGGAAAGATTCAAAATGGCTGACTGCTCTGCTGCAAGAACCCCTATGCAAGTGCATTATCAACTGACTCCAGACAAAGATGGCCAAGACACTGATCAACATCAGTATCGTGCAATGATAGGGTCTCTCATGTATCTCACTGCCTCAAGGCCAGATATCATGTTTGCAGTATGCCTCTGTGCAAGATTTCAAGCAGCTCCAAAAGTTTCACATCTTCAGGCTGTCAAGAGAATCTTTAGATACCTAAAGGGTGCCCCAAGACTCGGGCTATGGTACTCTAAAAATGACATGTTTAATCTGTATGCATACACTGACAGTGACTATGGGGGATGCAACTTGGACAAAAAGTCCACTTCAGGGGGATGTCAGTTTCTGGGAGGGAGATTGATTTCATGGCAGTGCAAGAAGCAAACATGTGTTTCAACTTCTACAGCTAAAGCAGAATACATTGCAGCTTCAAGTTGCTGTGCACAAGTCATCTGGATACAAAATCAAATGTTGGACTATGGGATGACTTTCATGGCAACTCCAATTCACATTGACAACATGAGTGCTATCTCAATCACAAACAATCCGGTGCAGCACTCAAAGACAAAGCACATTGACAACATGTATCATTTCATAAGAGATCAAGCTGAGAAAAGGAGGATTATTTTAACCAAAGTTCATACGAATGAGCAATATGCTGATTTGTTTACAAAACCTTTTGATGAAGCCAGATTTAAATATTTAGTTGAATCCATTGGCATGATGAACTTTGATTAAAATCTATCTATAAAATTAGTTTTTGTGTTTTGTCTTAATGTTGTGAACAAAAGTTATAAGTCAGCAGCATTTTTTTGTCCTTCAGCTGCTGACAGGTTTAATCTTCAGCAGCAAAAGATTTGCAACTGACTGCTTTAAGTTATCAGCAGGAACAGGATTCCTGCGAATTTCTTTAAGGCTATCAGCAGCAACATCCTTGCTACGGATTATTAAATCCATCAGTAGCAGATAAGTTTACTGCTGACAGACTTAACCTTCCGCATCCACAACAATCAAGTTTGCTGCTGACTAGTAAATTTAAGTCCAAATTAACTTTTATCCGCTGTTAAAATTCCCGTCAGTCTTTACCATGACTGCCTCGGTGTATTACAGCTGTAACAATAAAAGTTAATTGGGTTGTACTATACAAGTCATTTTGCTTTTTCCCTTTTCTGTCGTTATAAAAACAAATCAAATTTCCTTCCACCTCTTCACCTTCCACTTCTCCCTAAACCAACATCACTTTCTCTAAAGTCCTCATTCCACAGTTGGTACTTTCTATCAAGTCCTCATCACGTTCAAAGCCCTTCATCCCTCACTTTCATACCCAACCAAGTGAAAGATATCCGAAGGATTCAATGATATGATCGACTTCTTATGTCGATCAAAGATCCAATTTGCCCTCACAACCAACCATGCCACACATGTCCCTCATATGGAGGATTTCTGGAGTACCGCCGTCTACTCTACCGAACAGGGGATTCCCCAAATCAAATCCAAGGTAGACGGCAAGGATATCACCATCTCGGAAGCCACACTCTTCTCCAATGCATATCTCAGAAAAGAAGCGGATGTCATCAGGTAAGCTCCGCACTTGCCTCCGTCTTCCATGGTCTTCTTCTTGCGCTTCTTCGCGCCACCCCGGAGACGAAGGACGAGGCGAAGATTTGACTTCTTCTGGATGTTGTAATCGGCTAGGGTTCTGCCGTCTTCGAGCTATTTTCCGGCGAAGATTAGACGCTGCTGGTCTGGCGGAATGCCTTCCTTGTCTTGGATCTTTGCCTTCACGTTGTCGATTGTGTTGAAGGATTCGACCTCAAACGTGATCGTCTTACCCGTTAGGGTTTTCACGAAGATCTGCATTTTCGTCGATCTGAAGTGATAACATGAGAACCGTTTCCAAAAAGGTTCTCAGGGGTTAATGTTCCAGTGTTATCTACAATGCTGAACATACAGAGTACCCCGGATGACAGTTCAGCAATCCCAGCTGATACTGATCCCACACCCTCCACCTCACATTCTGCTTCTACTATTCGAACCCCTGTGCATACTACTAAGGATGCACAGGCACAACAATTACTTACACCTGTTTTGGATGTTATCGTTCAACCGAAACACAGGGCCCCGGTTGTAACGACATATACTAGGAAAAGGGACAAGAGAACTACATCTTCTCTTGCCTCCAAGGCCCAAACCCAACATAACAGCCCTCACTCAGAATCACAACATTCTGGTGAGAATATCATAAGGGACAACCACGTTATTAGGGAGACTCCTCTGGATGTCTCTCTATTAGGATCAGGATCAGGATCACTTCCTGGATCTATAGAACAGTCCCCTGAGCCTTTCCTTTCTCTTCTGAACTTAAGTGTTGAGGAACCCGATCATGATGATGTACCTTCTCCAACTACCACCATCTCGGAGGTACTGATTGATCTTGCTTCCAACACACCCATCCCAAGTTCATACGAATGAGCAATATGTTGATTTGTTTACAAAACCTTTTGATGAAGCCAGATTTAAATATTTAGTTGAATCCATTGGCATGATGAACTTTGATTAAAATCTATCTCTAAAATTAGATTTTGTGTTTTGTCTTAATGTTGTGAATAAAAGTTATAAGTCAGTAACATTTTTTTGTCCTTTAGCTGCTGACAGGTTGAATCTTCAGCAGCAAAAGATTTTTAGCTGACTTCTTTAAGTTATCAGCAGGAACAGGTTTCCTGCGGATTTCTTTAAGGTTGTCAGCAGCAACATCCTTGCTGCGGATTATTAAATCCATCAGTAGCAGATAAGTTTACTACTGACAGACTTAACCTTCCGCATCCACAACAATCAAGTTTGCTGCTGACTAGTAAATTTAAGTCCAAATTAACTTTTATCCGCTGTTAAAATTCCCGTCAGTCTTTACCATGACTGCCTCGGTGTATTACAGCTGTAACAATAAAAGTTAATTGGGTTGTACTATACAAGTCATTTTGCTTTTTCCCTTTTCTGCCGTTATAAAAACAAATCAAATTTCCTTCCACCTCTTCACCTTCCACTTCTCCCTAAACCAACATCACTTTCTCTCAAGTCCTCATTCCACAGTTGGTACTTTCTATCAAGTCCTCATCACGTTCAAAGCCCTTCATGCCTCACTTTCATACCCAACCAAGGGAAAGATATCCGAAGGATTCAATGATATGATCGACTTCTAATGTCGATCAAAGATCCAATTTGCCCTCATAACCAACCATTCCACACATGTCCCTCATATGGAGGATTTCTGGAGTACCGCCGTCTACTCTACCGAACAGGGGATTCCCCAAATCAAAGCCAAGGTAGACGGCAAGGATATCACCATCTCGGAAGCCACACTCTTCTCCAATGTATATCTCAGAAAAGAAGCGAATGTCATCAAGTAAGCTCCGCACTTGCCTCCCTCTTCCATGATCTTCTTCTTGCGCTTTTTCGTGCCACCGCGGAGACGAAGGACGAGGTGAAGATTTGACTCCTTCTGGATGTTGTAATCGGCTAGGGTTCTGCCATCCTCGAGCTATTTTCCGGCGAAGATTAGACGCTGCTGGTCTGGCGGAATGCCTTCCTTCTCTTGGATCTTTGCCTTCACGTTGTCGATTGTGTTGAAGGATTCGACCTCAAACGTGATCGTCTTACCCGTTAGGGTTTTCATGAAGATCTGCATTTTCGCCGATCTGAAGTGATAACATGAGAACCGTTTCCAAAAAGGTTCTCATGGGTCAATGTTCTAGTGTTATCTACAATGCTGAACATACAGAGTACCCCGGGTGACAGTTCAGCAATCCCAGCTGATACTGATCCCACACCCTCCACCTCACATCTTAAACAACAGTCTGCTTCTACCATTCGAACCCCTGTGCAGACTACTAAGGATGCACGGGCACAAAAATTAGTTACACCTGTTTTGGATGTTATCGTTCAACCGGAACACAGGGCCCAGTTGCAACGACATATAATAGGAAAAGGGACAAGAGAACTCCTTCTTCTCTTGCCTCCAAGGCCCAAACCCAACATAACAGCCCTCACTCAGAATCACAACATTCTGGGAAGAATATCATAAGGGACAACCACATTATTAGGGAGACTCCTCTGTTTGTCTCTCTATTAGGATCAGGATCACTTCCCAGATCTATAGAACAGCCCCCTGAGCCTTTCCTTTCTCTTCTGAACTTAAGTGTTGAGGAACCCGATCAAGATGATGTACCTTCTCCAACTACCACCATCTCGGAGGTACTGATTGATCTTGCTTCCAACACACCCATCCCAAGTTCTTCTACCCTGAAGGTCCACTCTAGGAGTTATGACAGAATGGATGTGGAAGAGGCTGTCACTACTGCTGGTCCATCAAATAACCAGGAGGATAGTGACAACATTGCTAAGACCTCAACCACGACAACTCACAGTGAGGATGCTTCCTTGGAAACTCCCCTCACTGAGAGGAATCCCAGGTGCCAAGAAACCATGGGTGATGGGGATGTAGAAGCTAGTCCTAAGGCCCCATCTGGATCCAAGGATTCCACAACTATGGATGAGGACAGACTGCAACTTCATATCTTGGAATTGACGGCCAGGGTGAATATGATAGAGGCACATCAATGCCCAACTTTTCTTACTCCCTCCTTTGTATCAGTGGGCACCCAAACTGATGCACATTTGTCCACTGATGCAACCAAAAAGGGGGAGATGGTCCCAATGGAGGAAGACTCAGACAGTTTTGACGACTGCAGGCTGTATTTCAAAGTACAAGATGGCTGTTATTGAAGCTTTTTCTTTTGGTTGAAAGGATAGTCAGAAATGTGCAAAAGCTTCAGCAACAAAGGCAGTAAGAGAATTTTGGTAGCATCAGTCTAGGGGGAGTTTGTAGAACCAAAGACTGATGGCTACAAAATTCTCTAAGTATAAATGCTGCTGATCTCAGAGTTAGCTGCTGACCAACAAACTGCTGCGGACAAGCTTATCTGCTGCGGATACTTGTTCTCTTGCTGAAGAACAAATCTACTGCGGATAGCCTTATCTGCTGATAACCAAAGTTGTTGTGGATAGGCTTCTCAGCAGCATCAACACTTGATGATGCTGACAGGCAAATCATCAGCAGCTTTGGATGGTTACATCTTGCTGCTGATCAACATCTTTGTTGCTGACAGCCTTGTGCCTTGAAGACAAATTGTTGCAGCTGACTATCCATACCAAGCGTCACTGACAACTTTCTGCAAAAGCAAATGACACACTCAAAGCAGAAGGAACCGCAATGACACAATCAATGACGGACAACAATGCTCTTCTCCAAGCACGCAAGTAATGATGCATAAAGAAGACGCTTCAATAAAGTTAACTAGATATAGACAAAACGTGTAATAGTTAGCTACATACAACAGATCAACGGTCTGTGTTAGATCTTATCCTGAGAATCAAGGGGCTGTCTTGATTTTAAGTGAGTATAAATAATTTGTAAACACTTCATTGTAAGTGTGCTTTTTGTGCTTTTTGATTGAGTTTCAATTGTAATCGTTTATCTGCAAAAGCTTAATACAACAGTGTTCTTAAAAGTATTCTTTCTGCTTGCTCGATTACATTTGTGTAGTTGTTATTGTTTTCGCCAATTTCAACTAAGAACAGAACCATCTTGTAATTTCACGATCCTACAGTGGAGAATCAGCGGGTAAGGTTGCCAGCTCAAAGAAGGCATGATACAGGTGTTCGGTTTGAGGGGCGTAATGAACAACAGTTTGATCAGAGGTTACCACAACACCCAATTAAAGTGGATACAGTACCAATCCCATAACAGCAGCAGCTGGTAAAAAGACCATGAAGACCTGGTCCTAGGAATGCGGTCCCTTCTTTTGATAACCCGGGGGGTATTCCAAGGAGATATGACAGAGGACATGTTAGGGGGATTGAGAGCCACTTTCGTCTCGCCTTAGGTAATAAACCATCTCCAGTTATCATCCCACAAAAAACATTGGAGGTCATTTGAGGTTCGTTCCCAGTCAATTCAGAATTTGCCTAAGTACCATGGTCTGGGAACAGAGGAGCCTTATTTGCATCTGAGTGCCTATGATGCTAGATGCAACACTATTGGGGGACAGGGGTTCCCATTGGATGATGTGAAATTGGTACTTTTCCAATTCACACTGGAAGATAAGGCTCAACAATGGTTCCATTCGTCTGTATCTATCTATACTTGGGGTGATATGAAGCAACAATTCTTAGACGAGTTTTACACGAATCAAAGGACTAGTGATGCTAGGAAGAACATCCAAAACTTTCAACAGCAGTCGGGGGAACTATTTCATGAGGCCTTCCTTAGATTCAAGATGCTGATAAAGAACTGCCCACACCATAGTTTACAAATGTGGGAGATGTTGAACGCCTTTCATGAGGGCTTAACAGACGATGATGCCCGTGACCACATCTCTATATCTAATGGTACATTTGGTACCAACTTTGAGGATGAAGACTAGGACTATTTAGGGAAGATGGCAAGAACATCTAAGAGGAAAGCTCAATCTTCAAGAAGGGCAAGACACTCGGTAGTGAGAACAATGGATAATTAGAGTTCTGAGTCGGGTAGGTGGGAGAAGCTAGAGAAACAGGTTGGAAAGATGGGAACCGAGGGGCAACAAACCCAACCATATGAGGTATGTGACTAGTGTGGTGAGTTGGGTCACAATGGTGCAAATTGCATGGGAAAGTTTGAGGATGTGAACTACATTTAGGGGGTGGTATGAATTATGACATGAATTCCAACACCTATCACCCAGGCCTTAGAAACCACCCTAACTTTCGTTATGGGGATGCCTCGAACCAATCTAACCCTAATTTTCATGGAAGTGGTCAAAGAGGTCAACAACCATTCTTACCCTGGAACCAAAACTATAACCAATGCAACTACCAAAAGGGGTATCAAAGAAGGAATGGGTAAGGAGGATCATATGGATCCTCTAATCAGTCTAGTGGGAATGAGATGATGGATATTCTGAAGGCCATCCAAAAGGACCTACAGAAGAAGAATCAATCTGATGAGGTGCGTGACAAGTCAATTCAAGTATTGACTACTCAGATGTGGCAGTTAGCCACTGATTTGGCTAATTTGAAGAAGAGCAATGTGAGACTCCCAAGTGATACAAAGATGAACTCATAACATCTAGGGTCCAGTTCAAAGCATGCTCATGTCGGTGCGGTAAGTTTTCATCAGCACCAGGAATTAGGTGATTCTGAAGATGAGAGTGAGCAAAGAGAACCCATGATCCCGATTGAAGTTGGGGGAGCAAAAGTGAACCAGGCACTCCTAGACTATGGTGCAAGTCTCAGCATCCTCCCAGGAACTTTATATGATCAGGCAGACTTGGGCCCTATTGAGTAAGTTGACACTACCGTGGTGTTAGCTGATTTGACACGCAAACGTGCCCGAGGAATGATTAAAGGGGTAGCTGTGAAGGTTGGGGAATTCTACTACCCAGAGGATTTCTTGGTGCTTGATTATGCACCTGGCATGAAGAAGGAACAATCAAGGGTGCTGCTCGGAAGATCATTCCTATCAACTGCCAATGCTCAGATCAACTATAGAGACGACACAGTAAGCATGACCTTTGGAAACCATGAGTGTAATTTAGACATGCTTACAAATTCTTTTACTTATTCTTATAAAGTTAAATTGTCTAAATCATGTGCTACTAACAAGTGTCCACCTAGTCACATTGTGGATAGGGGCGACACCAAAGAGAAAGGATGTGTGTTGGGCAGGTTAAAACTGAAGGATGAGCATAAGGTAGTAGATGCAGCACCACTCAAGTGTGGGGAGGCCGGAAGTAAAACAAAGAAGCCTCCCATGTGTGGAAAGCATACATATGAAGCTGATGAGTTTGTGAGAATGAAAGAAGCTGCAAAGTTGGTTGATGCAGACCATCTAAGGAGTTTAAGATGGATAGGAATGAGAACCGCCAGGCAGGTAAGGAGACTGGGGAAAGGGAATTTACTTTCCGACCGCCGTAAGTAGCATTAGGTACACCGCGTTTGGCTGAAAATGTTAAACTTAGGGCTCTTAGGAGGCAATCTAAGGTACGTTTGTCTAATTTTGAATTCTAGTTAAATGAATGTTATGAGTGTGTTCCCTAAAACCCTCACGAGTCTAAACTCGTCCTCTCAAGCTACTGAGAGGTTTAAAAGGCTTGATGCATACGCTAAATGCATTCATGATGCCTAAGAAAGTGAGTTGGGATTTTCTTGCTTTGTTTTCTCTGTTTCTATGCAATTGACCAAGTGCGGGGAAGCCTTTGAGGAAGTGTGGACTTGTGTAAGTGCATTTGAGGGCAATGCATGAATTCTTGGGGGTAGGGCACCGTTTGTAACTTATATGTAAATTTTGATGTTTTTCGGTATGTTTTTGTAGCTGTTCTAAGTTTTACAGGTTTCGTGTCGATTTTGGCAAGAAAAATGATGAGGAATAACGTTCTAGGTACGTATAATCATAATTTAGTGGTTGGAACAAGTTTTTGAAGAAGTTGGGAAAACCAAGTTTAGAGGCCTAAAATTTTTCTATGTTAAAAAACGGCCTAAACTTTCTGTCACCACAGGGTCTTCGCGTACCGCGAAGATCCCAGCCCAGTTCTTTGCGACACGCGAGGGAATGGGTTGACCGGTCAGAATTTGGGGACTTCGCGCCACGCAAAGATCCTGTCCCACTTCTTCGCGACACGCGGAAAAAAAATAAAATAAAAAATTTTAATTTTAATTTGAGTCGTGTCTAGTATGTAGAGTCTTTTCGTTTTGTTGAGTCTGTCTTTTTGAGTCAGTTGATGTTTTTGGTTGTCTGAGCTTCATTTTCAGGTTTAGATCACCCCGTCCGTACTCAATCTCCATTCGGGTGGGGACGATTTAGATTTATACTTCTGTAACAGGTAGATCGACAACAGATTTGTTTGAGGCCGCAAATGAAATGCTATACGGCCTGTGGACTATTCAATTTAATTCAGGGAAGTCCATTATGTCTTTTGTGTATTTTAATTTCATTTTTGTTTTCCGTCTCTCTTCCTACATTGAGGGCAATGTAGAGTTTAAGTGTGGGGAGGGAGATTGTAGTCTAGGTCTTTAATTGAGTCTGTATAGTCTTAAAATTTTAAAAATCCATAAAAATTAAACAAATTTACAAAAATGTCCTTGGATTAGAATTGTTGCAGCTATATGGGAAATGAGAGGTAGAATTGGAACTCGACTAGTGGAATTGAATTGAATAATAAATAATAGAAAGCGTGTTTGATTTGTAATGTTTTGGTAGACCCAACCGACTTAAAGAGCTTAAACATCCTGATAGTGTTTCTAAGTTAAAATGAATAATTAATTCAGGATATCTTGTGGTTCTCATCTTAGGGGTGTCGGTAAGGTTGAAAATGTCAATATAGGGTGGTAGGTACCTCTATAATCAAGCATTTATAAGTTTTTTGAAATCACTTGCCACACTGCTTTCTTTTTATGAAAATAAGTCAGAAAGTTGGTGGCGCCCACATTCCATAATCCATCATTTATGAGCTGAATTAATTGAATTGAGAGCTTGAGTTTCTCCTACGTGTTACCCTTCAGGATAGTGACTTGGATGAAACACCCATGGGCGAGTCTTAAGTGATCAATATATGGATGTCTAAGTTAGGTTTATGTGTTACCCTTCGGGATGGTGACTTGAAGGATACACTACTAAACCGAATCTTATGTATTTCATTGCTAAAAACTGCAGCCTATGTGTCACATGTCGAGTTCCAGCTTGATTGAAACACCACTGGGTTAGGTTTATTCATATATGTTAATGAAGGCTCAAAACATTCATTCATCAATCCATAATTTCATCTGATTTTTAAAACTTATGAATTAGTGTTTATAGTGGTGGGAAAATCTATAAGGTTTAGTCAATGCCTAAACATGACCTTGAGATGGGATTAGACTGAACTGTAGCTTCCTGAGTGTGAGACCCATAGATAGACTGTTAGCTTGGTAATAGATATCATTTTAGAACAAAATTGGGGGCTCAATAGGTCGGTGGTTGGGTTTAATCAGATAGAAATACCAATTGTTACAGGTAACACGTGATTATGTTTGAGTTATTAAATGAATGAGAATGTGAGAGCAGGTTCCAATTATGATCCCATTGCAGAATTCTTTTTTGGGACGCAAAAGAGTAAGTGTGGGGATGTGATGTAGTGTTTAATAGCCCCGGTTTATATGTCCAATTGTGTTCGTTTTAGTTGTTTTAGTTTGTATCTTTATTTGGTTTTATGCGTGTTTGTGGTTGCGTGTGCCTCCTAGGTTTTATGTGCTAAATGAGCGGGAAACAAGAGCTAATCAAGTGGAAACAAAGCACGGAAAGATTCAAAGACTAACAGAAGAAAATGTGGAATTCCTGTTCTTCGCGACATGTGAAGAGTTCATGCAAGATGTTCGCGACACGCGAGTATCTAGAAAACCAAACCTGGGCGCCTGACTATTTTTTCCTTCGCGCCACGTGAAGGACCAGCCATTCCAAGTTCGCGAAGCGTGAAGAGAGGTTTTTATGGGAAAGTTAACCTAAATTAGGTTTTAATCTTTCTCATCCCCCATTACCATTCTATTCTCGATTCCAGCCGTTCCAGAGCTTCAAGAGGGTGATTTCCACTGTTCTTAGGTCGATTGTTACTAGAGTTTGATGATTATAAGTCCCATTACACTAGTTTTGTTTATTGTGATGAGTATGAGTAGCTAAATCACCCGTGGTCTTCTCCTGGTGTAGGGTTTTGTATTACACTTGTTATTTTCTAGAATGATTAGTCTTGGTTTGTAATCTTGATTGGCATGTTAAGCAATATGATTTCATTAATCGATTGAACGTGTTAAAATGTTTTGGTTTATTTCAAATTGTTGTTCAAGTCTCATCAGTCTCAGGTTTCTTTACATCAGGGATATTGTGGGGGTTGGATGATAGTTGGTTAATCTAAATTGATTATGCAAGAATAGGTTTTCTTTAGAACTCGTTCTTCCATTTTTCACTGAATTCAATTGAACCTTGTGTGATTATGTCTATGTAATTGTTAGCTAATTAACTAGAAGTGACTTGTGTTTGCAAACCTGAACCCCGGAGAGGATTACCTTTCTCATTATTGTTTAAAACCAAATCCAAATCAAAATTTACCATTTTCTATCTTTCAATATTTGTAACAAAGTAACACTTTCCACAAACTCCTCGTGGATATGATACTCTTAAGGTGTTTAAGGATTGTTTTTGACCGACCAAACGACATCGATCAGCCCACCGTGGGGCTCGACTACTTAGAAACAGAAAACCTTTGTAGTTGAGCTCCTTTTATTCCTAAGTTCTTTCCGTGTCAGGAGAGAACGTTCCGAGGAGGTCGCTTCTACACCTCCTATTCCATTCACATTTCCTTATGCAATATCCGGATCTATGCTCGTAACTTCGATTACGAAGTTCTAAAACCTTGTACTTTCTCTGCCGTAATCTACTTTAAACCGTGTCTCGTTAAACAAAATTACGTTTTAAAGGGTCTCACCCGTTGTTTGACCGTAAAATAAGTTTATGGTGGCTTGTTTTCTTAAAATTCTTTACCTCTATTGTTGGGTTGATAAAGCACATATTAGTGATCTCTAAAATTGACATGGGTACATCTACGTATCTTTAAATTTGAAGAGCATCTTTTTGTATTTTGGACACTTGAATATCAAAAAGTTATGTTGGCTAAGCATTCTTTTAAACACACTTGCTTTAATTTTTATCTTCTCAAGCAAAGGGGATCTAGCAAAATCTTTGAAAAAAGACAAATAGTCTTGATATACTCAATGGTCTCTCCTCCAATACTTTCAAATCACATTAACTTTCCTGCTCATTGTTTAGAAAATGACAGGTCTGCTTCTGCGTCAGACCACTTTTTTCCGAAAGTGACAGGTCTGTTTTCACGTCATACCACTTTTTCAGAAAGTGACATGTTTACTTCTGCGTCAGAACACCTTTCTTTTAAAGGGTCTCACATTATCATAAAGAAGGATTATTCACTTTTTAACTACGTAGATCTCCACTACTAAATTACCATATTTTTTGATGAAGCATTTTTTAAGGGACGTGACCTGTTAAAAAGTTTTATAAAACAAAGAACATTTTGTCAAATTACATTTTCAGAATTTATTTATGACAAAATAGGCATGTATAAGCCCACTTCATATGACACTAGGCCTTTTACATACTTTATGGACATATAGCTGCTTACTTTTTCTTGTCTTTTGATTAAAGCATCTTACTAGTATCATGGGTAGTGGCAAGAAGGGATCAATTCAGTAGTTTACTAGTTGCCGCAAGAAGCACCGACTGAAGAATTTTTTTTTCGAGAAGCAACAATTCAGCTTGCTAAAACAAATTAACATAAAAAGCGACATGTCATGACATGTTGACAAGATAAAGATGACAAATTTTGTCCTTTTCTGCGAAAGGTGACAATGACCTTGCACATGGAAAGGGACATCTCCACTTATTAAAAAAGGTGATGTTGATTATGATAAATCTTTTGTCTACAACCTTTTTGTTGTCACACCCCAACCGTGCATGTTAATCACGGGTGCGGCTAATTGAATCATAAACCAAGGTATAAAGACATTTACTATTAAAGTTTCATAATATTAAAAACCCAATTACATAAATCTCAAATTAAACTAAACAAATAACAAACAAACAAAGTCTCGATAATTAAAATAAAATTTCCCAATTTGTTTCTAGGAAAATCCTATGTAATCTTGACTTGACATATCACGAGCTTAATCACCTTAAACATGTACGAAAACAAGTGTCAACTAAAATAGTTGGTAAGAAATCACAAGTTTAATAAAAGCATATGTTTGGCAAAGATAACAATTCATAATTCAAGATCATCATATAGTACGTAAAATAAAACAAACACATGATTAGCAAATCCAATCTAAAATAACGAATAAGTGGTACAACTTGCAAGTTGCACTAATAATGAATAAGATGTCCAACCAAAAGTTGTCCATAAAGTATATGCGGTTTCTATCCTTTAGCCCATATCTGTACTACCGTTGGCTTGAAAGCTTCAAGTTAAGGATTTGCAAGTTTAACGTTTATCATGTTGTGTTCATTTAGGTCACATACATATAAGATTCACTTGTTTTAGAATTGTTTAACAAAAACCTGTTTTAATGCGTGCCGACGCGTACATGTTTCCTCCAAAATGATTTGAATAAAGTTATGAAGTCTCACCTTGATAACTAGGAGCGATAAGAGACTTGAAAAAATAGACGAGGTGAATCACGGACCAGAACCTAAACAAATAAATAAACTAGTTTTAGGGTAGGTTCAATGGTTACGAGTGTTAGATAGGCGGTTCGGGTCATAAGGTTAAGAATTAGTTGCAAAAGTAGAGTTTTAGTTGTTTTACTGATTTGGACAACAACGCAGCTGGACAAAAATGATAGCATTAAAAATAACAAACAACGTGAAAAAATCATAAAATTTTACAGGTGACTATTTTAAGATGTTTTGGAAAAGTTTCGTTAACAAAGTTTTTCTGTTTGGGACTCGTATCATTGCCAAAATCGTGATCTAAAACAGAAGGTACTGAAAAGTGCACCTTTCGTATTTTGGCTACTACGGAGTCACACTTTTGAATTAGAAAATGAATTTTATATGGTTAGAAAGATAACTCGGCGAGCTATGTTGTGGAGTTGGATTTGCAAGATTTCATTAAATATTGACCAAGTTATGACAGCTTAAAGACGACGCAAAATCTGTCCAAAGTTAGGTTATGCAAAAGGTGCATGATTAGGTTGTTTAAAAGTCGATAACACGTGAAATAAAATTAGAAGAATGTTATTATATCATCATAATACATAATATAATTAGATTAGATTAGCCAAAACGTCCCGTGTCACCGGTCTAGCCATGATATTCACCGAAGCATTTTGGAGAATCATAGAATGCAATCAGCAAAGCCGACACGAGCAAGCGGATTCTATTTTAAATTAGTGTGTGATTAATTCAAGTTAGATTAAAGTTAGGATCATAGGTTTAGAATGAATAAAAACAAGTTAGTATAAGAGTAAGAATCCAAAGAATAAGAAAGAAAGAAGAAGAGGATTAAGAACAAAATAAGAACACTAGAGACTTACCTTGATGGAGTAGCAATGAATCTCTTAAAATCCCTTGAGGATTTTCTACCAAAAGAGGAGGATTTGGAGAGATTTCAAGGGAATTTGCAAGGAATATTGCATGAGATAGGCCTTGTATTTATAGTAGAGGTTTAGGGGTTGTAAAAATGGAATGTCTTGGAAAGCACTTTAGGGTTTTGGGGGGGGGGGGGGTGGTTCAAAATTTCTAAATTTAGCTGATAGGTCTGGGTTTTTGCAAAAAATTGCTTGGGCTAGGTCCAAGTGTAGGTGGGTTGGGTCCTAGCTTGGCCAGGTTGAGTGCACGCATTCGTAGTTTGGCAATTTTAAGCATTTCTAAGCGAAATCGGCAATTGTTTTCAACATGAAAGTTGATTGTCATAAAAAAATGAGTATGTTTAGCTAAAACCATTTAAGTTTAAGTTATGTTATTCGTGTACGGTAGTTAACGGTCGGTGGACTAGAAAACGGACTTTTAAGGGCATAACAAGCTGCGAAGGCACAATCTATAGATTTACAAGCTTTTGTTGAACGCTTCAAGTGTAACAACTTTAATTTCACATGTTTGACAATTGCATGATCGTTAACGGGTTATGATGGGCCTATTGGGCCTAAAATGGGCCCAATTCATGATTAAGCCATCAATAAGCATATAGAGCATAAGGTAACAAATAGTAGATCACGTATGATAAACAAGTATGTCGTATGAAAATAATCCAAGTGAAATGACATTCAAAATGATTTGCATTGATTAAATAAGTCTAGTACATGATACGTTAAACACGAAAGTCTCAGATGTTACAGTCTCCCTAGTTAAGAGAATTTCGTCCCCGAAATTCAACTAGTAGAGGCTGTAGGGTCTTGAAAGAGATGAGGGTACTTGAGTTTTATCTGGTCTTCACGTTCCCAGGTGAACTCATGACAACGTTTGGATTCCCAATGAACTTTTACGATAGGGATGCGGCTACGCTTGAGTTTCTTGACTTCACGGTCCATGATTTCAACAAGCTTTTCGACGAAATGCATGGAGTTATCGATACGAACATCATCGAGAGGAACTTGAAGTGTGTCATCAGCAAGGCACCTTTTGCGGTTTGACACATGAAAAACGTCATGAACGTTACATAGTTCGGTTGGTAGCTTGAGTCAATAGGCTACTGGGCCAATTCTTTCAAGAATCTTGAAAGGCCCAACGAACCGAGGGGCTAGCTTTCCCTTCTTCCCAAATCGGACAACACCTTTCTAGGCGGAAACCTTGAGTAAGACTTTATCACCGACTTGAAATTCAAGGGGCTTTCTACGGTTGTCAACATAACTCTTTTAACGATCGCGAGAGGCCTTGAGTCTTTCTTGAATTTGAGGTATCTTGTCGATGGTTTCTTGAATGAGTTCGGGACCAGTGATTTGAGCATCACCGATCTCGGTCCAACACATCAGAGATCGACACTTCCTACCATATAGAGGCTCGAAAGGGGTGCACTTGATGCTCGTATGGTAACTATTGTTGTAAGAGAATTCGATGAGTAGCAAGTGTTGATCCCAACTTCCTCCAAAGTCGATCACACAAGAACAGAGCATATCCTCCAATGTATGTATGGTCCTTTCACTTTGACCATCGGTCTAGGGATGGTAAGGTGTGCTGAGGTTCAAACGAGTTCCCAAAGCTTTCTGTAAAGTTTTCCAGAATTGGGAGGTAAAACGGCTATAACGGTCGAAGATAATGGACAGAGGAACACTGATACGTGTTACAACCTCAATGATATAGTGTCTAGAAAGCTTCTCCAATTTGTAGTGCTCGCGGATTGGGAGAAAATGAGCGGATTTGGTTAAGCGGTCAACAATGTCCTAGATGGAGTCATGACCACTAGAGGTTCGCGGAAGGTTAGTGATGAAGTCCATGGAAATTTGCTCCCATTTCCATTAAGGAATTTCGGGTTTTTGGAGAAGACCAGATTGTTTCTGGTGCTCAGCTTTAACTTTAGAGCAAGTAAGACACTCCCCTACATAGAGGGCGATGTCTTTCTTCATTCCTGGCCACCAATAAAACTCATTCAAGTCGTGATACATCTTATCAGCACCGAGATGAACAGAATAACAGGATTTATGTGCTTTATCAAGGATAAAGGTTCGGAGTTCACTCGAGTCGGGGATCCAAATTCGTCCCATGAAGCAAAGGAGATCATCGAATTTGGGTTCCAAGTACTTTTCGGCACCACAATCCAAATTCTTCTTCAACTCATCATTTGCAACAACTTGTTTTTAGGCTAGGAGGATCTTGTCTTTGAGACTGGTTTAGACCAACATTCCATGGCTCGCACACGGGCGGGTTTAATTCGGTCCTTGCGACTAAGGGCGTCAGCCACCACATTAGCTTTCCCCAAGTGGTAACGAATCTCACAATCGTAATCGCTGAGTAGTTCTACCCAACGTCTTTGCCTCATGTTCAGCTATTTTTGGTCAAGGATATGTTGTAAGCTCTTGTGGTCGGTGTAGACCACACATTTGGTGCCATAGAGGTAGTGTCTCCAGATTTTCAAAGCAAAGACTACTGCACCAGATGAAAGGTTTAGTTTTCTGTTTAAGTAGCTGGACGGCTTCTTCTTATTTCTGTTCCCAGATGAAAGGTTTAGTTTTCTGAGTTAATGTAGTGAGAGGTAGGGCGATCTTTGAAAAGTTCGAGATGAATCTTCAATAATAATCCGCCAAACCTAAAAACGAACGGATCTCAAAGGGTGTAGATAGTGTACTCCAATTCTTGATAGCGGTGACTTTGGCTGGATCGACGTGTATACCCTGCTCATTGATCACGTGACCCAAGAAATGAACTTCTCTAAGCCAGAATTCACACTTGGAGAATTTAGCATAAAGTTGTTCCTTCTTCAAGAGTTCAAAAATCAGCTTAAGGTGGGTTATATGATCTTCTTTGGTTCGGGAGTAGATCAAGATGTCATCAATGAAGACAATGACAAATTGATCGAGGTAGGGTTTGCAGACACTGTTCATAAGATCTATGAACACCGCGGGTACATTGGTTAAGACAAACGACATAACCATGAACTCATAGGACCCATAGCGGGTTCGAAAAGCAGTCTTCGGGACGTCTTCTTCATGAACTCGGAGTTGATGATAACGAGAACAAAGGTCAATCTTCAAGAAGCAAGTCGCTCCTTGAAGTTGGTCAAATAATTCATCAATCCTCGGTAATGGGTACCGATTCTTGATGGTAAGCTTGTTTAGTTCACGGCAGTCGATGCGCATGCGGAAGGACCTATCCTTCTTCTTGACAAAGAGAACCGGAGCTCCCCATGGTGAGAAGCTCGGTCTATTGAATCCCTCGTCTAGCAGCTCTTGCAGTTGGCTAGACATCGCTTGCATCTCATAAGGGGCTAAGCGGTACGGAGATTTGGCAATGGGGTTAACTCCAGGTAAAAGATCAATCCGAAGTTCAACTTGTCGAGTTGGAGGGAGTCCAGGCAAGTCATCAGGGAATACTCTGAAAAATCTCGGATGATCAGAATGTCTTGTAATTTCTTTTCTTCAGATTTCTCCACCACATGTGCCAAGAAAGCGTAGTATTGCTTCCTTAAATAGCTACGTGCCTTCATGTAGGAGATGAAATTCAAACTTTTGCAAGGTTTCTCTCTAAAGATTTTCAAGGTCTCACCAGATGGTAGAGAGATACGATAAGTTTCTCCAAACAGCTGATTTCCTCATGATTGTGGGATAGCTAATCCATTCCCACAATGATATCAAAACTCCCAAGAGTGATGGGAATCAGGTCGATAGAGAACATGTGTTCGTTGAGAGTTAGGGCACAACCTCGGACAATGGAATGCACAACAGTTAGTTTGCCATCGGCTATTTCTATAGTATAAGCAGGTTCAAGAATGGTACGAAAAGTTTCAAGTAAAGGTTCAAATTTTAGGGAGACAAAGCTTTTATTCGCTCCGGTATCAAATAATATATAGGCATAACGATTATTGACGAGAAACGTACCAGTAACCACGGCGTTGTCATTTCTGGCCTCAGTTGCTCCTATGGAAAAAGTGCGAGCACGTGTACCTTTTTTATTGTTATTGAGCTTCGGGCATTGGTTTTTATAGTGACCAGGAGCACCGCATTCACAACAGGCCCTACCATTGGTGATGGCAGGAGTAGCAGCTTTTTCAGCTACGCAATAAACGTTAGCCAAATGACCAAGCCTTCCACATTTAGTGCACGAACGACATTGAATAGTAGTAGGGTGATGGTATAGGCACTTGGCATAGAATGGGTGTTGCCCCGAATAAGCTTTTCTTGCGGACGCTGGAGCAGTAGGAGCCACTTGAGTTACTGGAACAGCTGGGATAACCATGGTAAAACTTTTAGAGGTCTTCTGTTTCTTGTTGCGATATGCAAGCTTTTTCGCCACTTCCTCCATAACTCTCTTGTCACCTTTCTTGAATAGAACCCCAGACTTGACCAAGTCGTCTGTTAAGGACGCAGATAAACGAATAGCAGCTTCAAGTGTTGTTTGGCTACTACTCATGAAAGTACCCCGAATTTGAAGAAGAAGGCCTCCAATGTAACGATTAATCTTTCGGGTTAAGGGAGTAACTAGATGCAGGACTAGGATGCAGAGTTCATGAAAGCGTGTGGTGTACGCCTCACTCTCCCCACTATCCTAGGTAAGATCCCACTGCTCAATCTCTAACTTCTTTATCTCGTTGCTGGGACATAACTCCTCGATCATAATTTCCTTGAGCTTATCCCAAGTCATAGCAAGAGCTCCTTCCCTACCACGAATCATCTTTTTAGCATTCCACCAAGTCAGTGCCCTCTTTTGGAAGGCACTTGTAGCATACTTTACCTTAAGTTCATCGAGGCAGTCACTCATCTAAAATGTGTTCCATTCCTTCAAACCATTGTAATATCCCTGTTGTACCTTCAGATCCAAGGTATTTGTGTGGGTTACAAGAGTTGAAGTGCTTGAAAGTACAAACACTCCCACTAGATCCTCTGGTGGAGTTGTTGATTTGAGTGACAATAGTGGGTAAGATAGCAGCAAGTTTTTGAGTGAGAAGGGTGGTTATGGCGGTGGTTTCGGTGAAGGCTTCACCGGTGTTAGCCATGGTGTTATCAGGATCACGACGAGGAGGCATTATACAAAAACGAAATCATAAGTCGGTAGTTAGGATAAACATTCAAGAATAATAAAAGTGACAATATATGTAAATAAAATCACTCATTCATTAATATCAATGTCTTACAAGATAAATAAAACATATATTAAAACATATCTGTTGAATTACAAATGAAATATAAAGACAAAACTGACTAGTCAAAATTCAGGGTTCGGATGAATGATACTAGTGAACGTGTTTTAGCCTGAGCACTCACTCCAAGGGTCCCCAGATAAGTGCGACTCACAAGACCCCTAATGTATAGACGCTCATCGTTCCAGATTACACGTGTCTCTAGTATCACTATCCAAGCCTTTGATTTTGATGAGAACATTATGGATTGGTCCTTGCCCAAGAGTTGGATTCAGCTTCACAAGTCAACTTTCTTTTCTTGAACGGGAGTTGAGCCTCAGAAATGGTTCCAGCATGGTTCTCTTGGTCTTCGGATTTTGAATCGCTTGATATGTTGATTACTTCAGGCTTCGGTGCAGGGTGGCTTGTTGCATTGGATATTAACTCGGGCTTGATATTATGTTTCGAGGGTAGCAGGCTTCCAGAATAAGATGATCGTGGTGAGATTAGCCTACTCCAACTAATTGGGCTATGGGACCCATCATCGGAAGGAAGGCTTGAGTTTCTAGAGATGTCGGCAGAGTACGATGACATACTAAAGATAAGAGAGTTAGTGGATTAGAATCACATAAGCACATAAGTTTCAAATTGAGCTTTTAGGTTATAGTCTAAGTCAAATGGTTGCCTAATTCTCTATAACCACGGCTCTGATACCAATCTGTCACACCCCAACCGTGCATGTTAACCAAGGTATAAAGACATTTACTATTAAAGTTTCATAATATTAAAAACCCAATTACATAAGTCTCAAATTAAACCAAACAAATAACAAACAAACAAAGTCTCGATAATTAAAATAAAATTTCCCAATTTGTTTCTAGGCAAATCCTATGTGATATTGACTTGACCTATCATGAGCTTAATCACCTAAAACATGTACGAAAAACAAGTATCAACTAAAATTGTAAGGTCCGACATCCTGAGGATCTTCAATCAACGGATTCAACAGCGTGTTGAACCTAGCGGAAACAGACTCGACACGTGACTTGTAGGCAGAAACAATAATGACGAGACACACTCAAATATCAAACGATTCGTATATTGATTAAACACTGATTACACAGTACAATATCGTTCAACGACTCGTCTAACCGAATACAGAGAATAAAATAGCTATTTATACTTAACAAAAGTATTCGGTTGGGCTTGGGCCACAGCCATGCGGTTGGGCACCGCATACTTCAAGTATACGGTTGGGAACCGCATACGGCACCGCATACTTCAAGTATGCGGTTGGACTATGAAGTATGCGGTCGCATACTTCCAAACAGCCTTCTTCTGAACATCCTGTTATCTCGTGATGCGTTAGCCACATAGGTTTGATCCTTACAATCTCCCCCTAGGCTAATGCATTCATAGTATCTCAATGTCAGCTGAATGATCACCACCTCCCGCAAGAGGCATTTAACTATCGCAGTTGCTAAAACTTTCACAAAAGGCTTGGTGTCACTTTCACACTCTTCAGGCACGAATAGATGCTTCTTGGACAATCTGATCATGTCTTCCTTCCCGAACTTTGAAAAGATCCAGAGGATTAGCAATGGTGAATTCTCTGTCTGTACATTGAATGTAAATATAACCTGTCATAGAGTTGTATGACCAGTATTCAAGTTGACTCAGTGTATTGTCAGGTAGAGCTTGATGAACTAGAACACACTGTCTTGGGAGAAGGATATATTTCCATTACAAGGGGCTTCTTGGTGATTCTGTTAATTATGTACTTTGGTTTTACCCTCTTGCATTGAGCAGGTTGCAGTATCTTGAAACCACTATAACATTCTTTCTCAAGAAACGAAACAAAGTTTCTTGCTGCTCCAATATTCCCCGAATTGTAAAAAGGAGCCTTGTTTAATGCTTGAAGATCAAATCTAGGCAGTTACCCGAAGTCACATGATCGTGCAAAATACTATATTCGCCCATTCTTTCTTTTGATCAGATAAAGATTCTTCTCTTTGTCAAACATCCAGCTTAAAATAGGAGAACGATCGTTCTTCTTTGAAAGCTCATTGGAGGATGTGACATAATGGACTTCACGTGGAGGAATAATTCTGAACATACTTTTCTTTTCTACTGGAACAACTGAAGATGATATTGCTTCTTCAACATGTTCAGCAGATGATTCCACACGGGGAGGTGAATTACCTTCGACGAATAAATCGCTGTCGATATCGGTAATCACCTTTCCCTGAGCACTGATGTATGTAGGAGAGATAGGCATATTTTCATCAAAGAAATCTTCAGCCTCATACATATCCTCTCCTACCAAGTTATCATCAAGCACAGTCGAATCATTCTCGAATGAGAACATTGAATCTGACTTAAGTAGCTCATCAAGATTATGCTCAAATACGAACGAGAAATCATTTTCTGACTGTTGTGCTTCCTTTTTCTCTGACACAGGGACATAAACGACCATTGCTTTTGACAGGTCTTCATGTGAACTTGTTCCATCATGTTGGTCTCCCTGGTCTTTATTTTGATCATTATCACTCTTGCCTTCTTTATCGTCACCATCACCATCATTGTCATCACCTTTACCTTCATCGTTACCATTACAACCATCTTTTTTCTTTCTTTTCCTTTTATCTTTCTTTTCTTTTAACCTCTTCAGCTCTTTCAGCATATACACCATGTTGTCTTTCAAGCTTTTAATCTGACCACTTTGTATGTTTATAGTTGTTCTGAGAGTATCGTTTTCTGCATTGAGTTTCTTGATCTTTGAGTCCTTGGCAACAGAATCTTGTTCCAGAACGAATACTCTTTGTTGTAGGGCTTGAACATCCATAGGCGCAGGTTGATTAACTACCTTTGCCTTGCCCTTGTCTTGCTATTTGGTGACGGTTGGTTTAATTATTGGTGTGGAATTTTGTGGGAGTTTTTTAGAAAACTTTGCTTTCTTCCTTGGACTTAGATCAGCTTTAAAATCATAGTCTTCATCGGAAGTATCACTCTGTGGTTTAGAAGGGTTGATGAGAGGAGGTTTCCCAGCAGCCTTTCTTTTAATCAGTAAGCTTCTGTGATATTTATTGATTGGCACTTCTTCTTTGTCACTCTCTGTTTCTGAGGTGTCAAACTCTTCACCTTCTGAGTCTCCTTCAGACTCACTATCTTTCTTTTCAACGTTCTCACCACTAGTGCTTTGATTTTCCATGTTTTCAGTATCTGAAAAGATCAGATCATCTAGATTTAGATCTTCCATGTCTTCAAGATTCTCTACATTTTCTTCATTTTCTACATACACTGGCCCTTCAATGTTATAGTTAAATTCATATGCATGTTCATCGGCCAGCTGTACATTTGGAATCACAGGCTCATTAACAATAGGAACTTCAGCTTGATTCCGGGCCTGTTGAGGTGCAATCCTACGTGTACGACGTGGTTCCTGCTGTGGTTATGTGGTGGCTGTGTGTCACACCCCAACCGACGGCGGAAACGTCGGGGCGTGAAGCGTGCAGACTGTTCATTGCTCATGGTTTACTAAAGTTTGAATATTAAATAATCAATTTCATTGTAATCAAATAAGTTCAACCAAAACATAGATTCAATCCACCAAACAATAATGAAAATTACATCAAAATATAACTGGTTTAATTAGAACTAGGTCCAAATCCTATGTGTAGCATATCTTGATCACTTCAAACATTAGTACCTGAAACATGGTTAAAACGAGAGGGTCAACTACAAAGAGTTGGTGAGAAAACATAGGTTTTGTTGTGTGATAGCAAAAACGTGATGTGTGCATACAGTTCATACAAAACATGTCAATAAAGGCATTTATGGAGAGAAACCATCGTGTGACCTGTGTATTCAATCAAACCTTTGTAACTGAAATCAAATCGTGTTGTCAGCAACAGTCACCCTACCTGGGTGGGTTTGTCAGACTCAATAGTACTATCACTGTATACTGTCGGCTAATAGTTAATGATTGTGAATAGCGTATATAGTCTACACACCTAGCACTCAAGCATAAAGCACAGAATTGCATACATGTATGTAGGATGGAAACTGTATTCGTGTATAATTGAAAACATAGTAATAGAACGCATGTTCCACCCCAAAAGTTGTAAATAGTTGAAAAGGGGGCTATGTAAACTCACATGTTATGTAGAGTGTAGATCACACAAGCAAGTATGTAATGGCGGTGTGTTGTAGATCGCTAAGTTCGACCTAATGAACAATGTATACGATTATGTATTATTGAGTTGCGTTATTCGATGTCGGAAGTGGATTAAGTTTAAGGTTTGTTTAGATAAAATAATAACTATTTTGTTTAAAATGTTTGCTAGATAGTATTGATACATATATATTTATTTAATTTTAAGTTTAAATAAATAATATTTGTTAAAGACAAAACATATAGAATATATTGTTGTTTATAAAAATAATTATATAAACTTATAGTATTTTATTGATTTTAATTTAAAGAAAGATTAAATAGTCGATCTTTGATAAACAATAACTGGTTCTGAATATTTTATAAAATAATACTCTTTATAACATTAAAATATAATATATATTAAATTGGTTAAAATTAAGATTCTGTTTGAAATCGAACACGACCGTGCTCGTATAAGGCACGACCGCGCTCGTCAACGGGCGTGACCGTGGTGGTCTGAAGCGCGCCCGTGGTCGAGTCAGAAGGTTACAAAAGGGTCTGTTTAGGAGACACGACCGTGCTCGTATCCGGCACGACCGCGCCTAGGTCAGGACTTGGTTTGATCGGCAACCACGACCGGGCCTCTCTCGGGGCACGACTGTGCTTGCTCAGGCACGACCGCGCTCGTAGGACAGCGCGACCGTGTCTGGTCGATTCCATAAGCAATTTCGATTGTTCTTATATTAAAATATGTTGGATTCATAGGGTTTTCATTAAAAAAGTGTTGGCGAAACCAATCACACCATTTAATTGGATTTATAACGTGTTTATCGTGTAGTTCGATTAAAACCATTTATTTTCAAAAACTTAGATTCGAATCAGTTTAATCGTGTATTAATCTTCTGAATTGATTTAGGGCTTTTGTTTAGGATGGAGAAACGAACAAGTTGGACTACTACTTACCTGTTTAGATCGGGCAACAAGTGCAGACGGCTACGGGAGGAATATCGCGGCTTTTAGGAGATCGACAGAGGATTTGGGACGATGCTTAGACGAATTGAGAGTTGTGGAATGTTTATAGGAGTCGTACGAAGTCTGTATCATGGTTTGATTTGTCTTGATTTGGTCTTAATTACGAGATTTGATTTAAAAAGGAAGTTGGTTTAAAGGTACGCGAATTCGGACGATTTGACGTGTATTTGGTCGGGTTTTAGGCTTAATTGGTCGAATAACTTATTCTACAAGTATCGCGATTTCTAAAACTCGTTTAAATCTATTTTTGGACAAGATTTGTGTCGGTTTGACTTTGTAGAGTCAAACTGTATCTCAGGCGCGACCGTGCTTAAAGTTAAGCACGACCGTGGTTGTGGCACAAGCGCGACCGTGCTTAGGACTAAGCACGACCGTGCTTGTGTAGGTTTTCGGGAATTTCAAGACTAGTCCTTGTAGTTTTGTAATATTGATGTTGTTTTGAGTCTTAGTCGTGTTTGGTCCTCGAGGTTTGTGAGTTTGTTGTAGTTAATATTGTAATATACTAAACGCGTGTATGTTTGTTATTGCATATGAAACAATGAAATCAAAAATTGGAATCGGAAATCGTCTTTTATTGCACGGCATAGAATAAATAGGAAAACATGAAAATCAGAAAGGTTACACTGTGGTTGTTGTGGTAGTTATTGTGGTTGTGGTTGAGGTTGAGGTTGTGGTTATGGTTCTGGTTATGCACCTTCCAACTCAGGAAAAGCTCTAAATTTCTCTAAGGGAGTCAGATTCAGAAAATGCCCATTCTTGTTCATACACATATAGGACAGAATGCTCTTGTCTATCACTTTCACATGCAGTCTTCTTTGCGTTATGATCAGCTCTGAATGATCTCTATTGATAATCATTTGTAATAATCTTGGATACATTAAGAAAACAGACTTCTTCTTTCCAGTCAGATTACTCTTCATCTCTTCAAATACGACTTTTGAAAAGTTGAAATTTTCCCTCGTCACAAGTGCATAGACAGCTGAAGTCGTGCTTGCACTCAATTCATCATATCCACCCTTTCTACCAAAAATACATTGATTCACCACATATGCTAAGTACCTTCAATACGATGGAAAATGTCTCTTTTCCAAGGATGGCAAACTTCCTTCATAACTCATTCTTTCAAACGTGCCATTCATCTGATCAACAGAAAAACTGATAGGATAAGCGGCATCATCACCGAAGTTTAAACACTCCCTTATGATAGCTTTAGTAATCACAAATCTTTTTCCAGCCACAGTACCGGTTATCCCTTCAACTTGTTTTTTGGGACAATATCAGCAGTGCTCCAGAAATCCCTAATAAAATCGTGACAAATATCGGGATGTTGTGAAATAGCATGAAAAACTTTGGATGCCCTCAGACCTACTATCGTTGATCTGAAAATACTGTGATGTTGTGGCGGATCATCCAAATAAGCTGACTCGTTGTGATCCTTTACAAATTTCAAGTATGACATACCTACAATTAGTAGAACAAGTTAGATTTCAAGATGACAAACTTAAAGTTTTCGGCCAGACGGATCAAACCGCAAACTTAAATTTATGGCCGTAAACTTTTAATACACCGCAAACCTTTAAACCACCGCAAACTTCAAAACACACCGCAAACTTTTAAGACACCGCAAACTTCAAGAAACCGCAAACTTTTGAAAAACCGTAAACTTCAACAAACAAAAATTCTTGGATTTTAATGATTTTTTAGTTTGGATTTCAAGTGCAATAGGGTCACCTAGTGACTGCGACCTAATCTAGTGGATCAATTTCAGTTTTTGCACAACATTTGACGGTCAGTTTGGTCAAACAAGTTCTGTTGGATCGGGATCTACCTTGATCCAATGATTCAACACATTAACCGAACCAAATCGTGCGGAATCCGATTTGATTGGCAATCCAATCTATGACACGGATCGGGTCGTGAGAAACGAGTGGATTAGATGTCGAAACGAAGGTTTCTATCGACCCTTTGGTGTAGAGAAGTTGGATACAAGACCTGGAAACTCTCAACGGACAGAGATTCGACAATGCAGGTGCAAAGAGTTTGTGTGTGTTCTGTTGCTTAGTCTGGTTCTGCTCTAGTTAGCCTTTTTCTGCTCTGGTTAGTCTCTTTTTGTGCTCATGAAGTGAAAGCACTATATATAGTGCAGAGGCCATTCATACGAATGAGTCATGTGAATGGACTCATTCGTGCGAATGAATCAGCATAATGGTTCATTCGTAAGAATGAATCATCAGAATGGTTCATTCGTACGAATGAATCATTCTCATGACCTATTCTAGCGAATGAATCATTCTCATGATCTATTCGCGCGAATGGATCATTCTCATGATCTATTCGCGCGAATGGATCATTCTCATGATCCATTCGTGCGAATGGGCCTTTCAATAGCACGATTGATCAACGTTATCGATATTTATCAGATCGTTTAATACACAGTCGTTATATATGAGTAAACATTAAGGATAAACATGTAATTTCATTAATATATCAAATAGTTACATTAAACATAGATGAAATACATATTACAAGGGATTAGGGACATATCATGCATCTACAAGTTCGGTTAAGGTTCAGTTTCAGCCAAAACTCTCCACACGCTTGATTAGCATGAATTCATGGTCAAGTCCTTTACCTTTGATGTCGCATGTACTCGTTGAACACAAATAGGGCAACAATTTCACACTAGGATCAAGTAAATGGTTCTTGGAGAGAATAGATAAGTATGCAGCTGAGAGAAAAACGAAGTATGGGGCTTGTGTAACTCATGGGCTGCAAACCTCATAGATTTTATAGATGCAACCATGTATGCGATACCGCAAACTTAAAGTATGCGGCCACATACTTCTGAAATACCGTGAACTCTTCAGAAACACTTTCCTTTGGATTTTCGGGTCAACCAGGGACGGTCATTTTGATAATTATGAAGTATAAAGAAAAGACAAAAAATAAAATAACTTAAACTAAGCTAAAAACACAAAATCTTTTTGTTCTTTTCATAACGTCAGACAAATATACAATATTTTTGAGAGAAACTCTGTTAAGGGATCATATCATTCTAGTGCAGACCAAACCATACTTATTTGCCGCTCATTTTCTTAGACAGGTCTCGGTGATTGCCAATATATATTATCCTTCTAAACTTTTGTGCAATCCAAAGATAGTATGTTCATCCATAGTTCATCAATCTTTATGTTTAAGTGCTATATTATTAACAGGAAAGCTTATTATACTAATCTATGAGATGTTTCCCACTTCGACAATGACCTTTATGTTTAAATGAAACACTATCATGCTGTCTTTCCAGTTTTAGCAGAGCCTATTAGCATATCACCCTTAGATCCTAATCTTTTCAACTACAGGCCTTACATATGATGATCCAACTTCTAAAAAGATGTACTATCATTTCCCTATAGACAGAGTTCTCAGTTTTTCTCAATAACAAGGCAACAAGACATAACTTAGAAACACAATCTTTTTTGTATTTTCTGATTTTGATATCAAGACTGAGCAAAGAAAAGACTAAAGCTAAAACCTAAAATCTTTTTGGTGTTTTTAGGAAATTTCTCCCTCTAAACTTTTGCATTTATGTAATAAATTAACATTTAAACTAACTAAAATCTAAGAAAAATATTTTTGGTGACCAAACCTGCGACCTTCTAATCAAAGGAGATCATTTTCAGACATTCAACCAGAAAATTGAATCTAGCTAAATCAAAAGCTTTTGTAAAGATGTCAGCAACAATGTTATTAGTAGAAACCTGCTCAAGATGCATGGGCTTCCTTTCAAAACAGTCACGAATGTGATGCACTCTTATGTCTATGTGCTTAGTTTTAGAATGTTGGACTGGGTTCTTAACAATCTGTAACACAGCTTCATTATCACAAAAAATAGAAAAGTCAATGAAATTCAAAATGTAATCTAGCAATTGGTGTTGCATCCAGATAACCTGAGAACAACATGCGGATGCGGCGACATATTCAGCTTCAACAGTAGAAGTCAAAACGGTGGTCTGTTTCTTGTACTGCCATGATACGAGTCTCTCCCCCAGAAACTGACATCCACTAGTTATGGATTTCATGTCAAGATTGCACCCTCCATGATCACTGTCAGTAAAAGAAACAAGTTAAATTCTAAATCCCTTGGATACCAAAGGCCGAGCCGAGGCTTACCCTTCAAGTATTTAAAGATTCTTTTGACAGCATTAAGATGAGAAAGTTTAGGATTAGCCTGATATCGTGCACACTGACAAAACGCAAACATAATGTCTGGACGGCTGGCAGTCAGGTACATTAACGAGCCAGTAATTGACCTGTAGAGATGTTGGTCAATTCCAGGTTCACTTAGATCTGGAGTAAGAACGGATCGAGTTGCCATAAGGGTGGAGGCCGGTTTGGAGTCAGCAAAGTTGAACTTGATTAGGATGTCATTGACATATTTAGCCTGATGAATTAGGATTCCATCATTACTTTGTTTTACCTGCAACCCCAGAAAGAAGGCCATTTCTCTCATTGAACTCATTTCAAACTTTTTCTTCATGACTTCTTCAAACTCTTTGCATAGTACTGCATTTGTTGATCCAAAGATGATGCCATCAACATAGATTTGAACAAGAATAAGATCATCTCCCTGCTTTTTAAGAAACAATGTCTGATCTATGGCTCCTAGAGTGTAGCTATTTGCAAGAAGATGCTCTGTTAGAGTGGCATACCATGCACGTGGTGCTTGATGTAGACCATACAGCGCTTTGTCTAGTTTATAGACATGGTGTGGGTGATTGGTGTCTTTAACGGTGGCTAACACACATAGATCTCTTCTTGAACCTTTCCAAACAGGAATGCTGTCTTCACATCCATTTGAAATACCTTGAAATTCATATAAGAGGAGTAGGCCAAAAAGATTCTAATGGCCTCAAGTCTTGCAACAGGTTCAAATACCTTTTCCTAATCTATGCCCTCTTGCTGATAGAACCCTTGCACAACTAGTCTGGATTTGTTTCTGACAATAACTCCATTGTCATCCTTCTTGTTTCTAAAAACCCAATGAGTTTCGATCGGTAGTTTGCCCTGTGGTAGTGGTACTAGCTCCCAAGGTTTAGTTTCTCAAATTGCATCAGCTCCTCCTGCATTGCCTTTACCCATCTTACCTCACTTAAAGCCATTTTAATGTTCTTAGGCTGTATTTGAGAAATAAAAGCAGAATACAAGCATATGTTGATTACTCCAGATTGACACCACGTTTTCACCCCGTCAGAGAGAGGGCCGATGATATTCTCTACGGGATGATTTTTATGGATCCGCAATGTTGGTATTTCCTCTTCCTGCAATGTTTCAGGTAAGTTGGTGATGTGCTGATCTACTTCTTCAGTTAAGGGAACCGGCTCCTCAATAACATTCGGGTCAGGAATCGTATCCTATGAAGCATGACCACTGCCAGATGCAGCAGTCACATTAATGACGGGATCAACATTTTGTTAAACACTTTCTTGAGAAGAGGATTCCGGAGTTCTGGAAGATGATGAAGATGCTTGATCCGGGTCATCATCAATTCTGTAATCGATTGTGCTGTACTTATAAAAACCATCATCTGAGACATCAAAAACATCAGAATAGACATTAAACAATTTAAACAGTGAACCATAATCTAATAACCAATTTGGACCAGAATCCACATCAGTTGTATTCAACTCCTGCCAGTCAATGTAGGAGGACTCCACTATCTGCTTGGTTCTCTTGTTATATACCCTGTACGCAGTCTTGCTAGAAGAGTAACCAACAAAATACACTCATCTGCTTTCTCATCGAATTTGGAACCAATAGTGTCATTATGCAACAAAGTGCACAGACTTCCAAATGCTCTGAAATGACCATCCTTGGGCTTCTGATTGTACATGATTTCATACGAAGTCTTCATTTGATGCTTATTTAGTAGCACCCTGTTTTGCACATAGCATGCCGTATTGATTGCTTCAGCCAAGAAAAATATAGGCACTTTAGAATCAGAGATCAAGGTTCTTGCAGCTTCTATTAGTATATGAATCCTTCGTTCAGCAACTACATTTTGTTGAGGAGTTCTAGCAGCGTTGAACTGACGTACAACTCCTTTTTCTTCACAAAAACGGTCAAGAGCTTCATTTCAGAATTCCGTCCCGTTGTCACTTCTGATAATCTTGATCTTCAAGTTAAGTTGATTTTCCACAAGTATCATGAACTACCTAGGAGTATCTGCAGTCTCATTTTTCTAACTTAAAAAGAACACCCAAGAAAATCGTGAGTAGTCATCAGTAATAAAAAGACAATATGATTTCTTCTCAAGACTCATCATGCTTACAGGACCAAACAAGTCCATATGAAGCAACTGAAGAACATATACTATTGAATTAAACAGCTTGAGTTTGTGTGGCCGTTTATGTTGTTTGCCTTTAGCACAAGAAATACATTTTTTGACCTCCTAAAACTCTTTCAAAGGTAAACCGACCACATGTGCTCCTTTTGCAATTCTATTTAGGCTTTTCAAGTTTATGTGAACTAAACGATGATGCCAAAGCATGGAGTCATTTTCAGACGCTTTAGAAAATAAACAAGTATTGGTTAAAGCTGACTCACTGTTCATATCCAACAAATATGAATCCTTACACCTCGGTGTTCGCATTAAAATCCAATCCTCAGGGACTACAAACCCTGGTTTTAAAATCAAGCCATCTTTATCAGTAAAATGAGTTGAAAATATTTTGTCACAAATTTGAGACACACTTAACAAGCTGTGATTCAATTCAGACACATAATTCACATCTTCGAAACAGAGAGTACCGTTAGTGACGGTACCTTTCATGGTAATTTTCCCACCTTTATCACCTGCAAAGGAAACATATCCTCCATCAAACAACTTAATGTCGTGAAGCTGAGAGATGTCTCCTGTCATGTGCCGGGAACAACCACTATTAACATACCAAAGGTTGATGATAGGCCTCCTTGGCTGTCCCTGCACAGTAGAACGATTTAATTAGTAACCGGAACCCAAGCCATGGTTATCTTGGGTTGTCCTAATTCATCCAAGTATGAGACTTCTTGCAATCTCATATCTCTTTTATCATTAAACTCAACTGGTGATGTTTGTGCATTTGGTTTTCGTGTCCAAACATGCTTTGGTTTTTGAAAATTTGAGCTCATTGTTAGAGTGACGACCTTTTCTTTGCCCTTTCCAGATTGGATAGGTTTCTCAACTTTCTTTATTATGACGTTGAGTTTTATGCACAACACCAATTTTTCTGTTCGAATGTTTATCTTTGGGCATATTGTGATGTTGGGCCTTAGGTCTATTAGACATGTTTTATCACAGCCCGCCCCAGGCACCCCTTGGACGCGTGCGACCATGATTGATATCAACACTTTGAACTTTGATTTCAGAGTTTTTAGAAATACAGCGGAAGTCTTTTTCAAAAGGATCATTTCAACATTCTTTCAACCTCAATGGTTGTATTTGTAAATATCAAAACTCGGTTGAAAGAAAAAAGTTTTATATTTACTTTTATAAATATAGGGATTTAAATACCCTTTTCAATTTGATTACAAAACAGTGTTTGAAATCAAGTACATTTACAGCTACCGGAAATAGTACTACGAAGGGTTGATCAATCCCCTGGTTCTATCTCCCTTTTTCTTTTCTTTAGGATTTTCTACACACGAGGCCTGAGAATCCAACGTGTAAGTCTATCCTTTTCATAGGTCAGAACTAATGTCTGCCTCTCACATTTTCTTTTCCTGGGTCAGATATGATTTCTGCCCATACCCCATTCTTATTTCGGTTTAATCATTTCCTGAAAACATTTTGAAAATAAAACATCAGCGCGAACGCCGGTGAATACAATTATCTTGACATTAAAGTCATTTGGCACAAACAAGTATTAATTTCATAATCACAACTTTGTGTTCCATCCACATATTCAGCAGACTCGTCCTGTTCAATCGCATCACAGTATACACTGGCGTCATGTCTTATAACCGTGGACATATTTGCCTCCGAAGTTGTTATAAGACAAGCAACAGCCGCAATCCAGGAATTTCACCCGAGACCCATGTATCCCTTGCAAGTTTTACGCATACCTATGGCCTGAATGCTTTGTTCGTAGAAGAACGTTGAGCATTATTCCCTTAACCTTTATTTGGCCATTTTTGTAAATAAAATGTTTGACACAATTTTTCAGAGAGATAAAGTTTTCACCTTGGTTTATAGGAATGAGCCTCTAAGTCGAAAGCTTATAGACTATCTTCTTATCTTGATTTTTCTAGCATAACAGCACCTCTACGAGCGTTTATTCTTATACCGGGCACTACAACAAGCAGGAGTTGGACCGGGATCGTCGGGAGTGGGCTATGGAAGCTCTATAACAGAATTGTGAAGAGAGAATTGGTGTTGGTGTGTGAAAATCGAATGAGCTTGAACTTCTATTTATAGGGTAATTCCTGAGCCCATGACGGAACGTTACATCTGGTGACGGTCCGTCACCAGATTAGGATTTCATGAGTCATCAAACACGTGTTGCCCTCTGGTTATTTTGGGTCATGACGGACCATTACCAGGCGTGACGGTCCGTTACGGAGCGATACGTGGCGCACCAGGGTGAGTCTAGGGCCGTGACGGACCGTTACCAAGTGTGACGGTCCGTTATAGGGTTTCCACAGGTTAGATTTTTAAGATGAGTCGCTGGACAAGTGGAAAGCTATCGCGTGCCCAGCCCGTAACTGACCGTTACCATCTTGTGATGGTATGTTACCGTTGAATTTTCAAGATTTCTAATTTTTTATCCTTGATCTATAGATTATTTACACTTATAGTCCTTATGGTTTGTACCCTAGCCAAATCTTGGACATTTTTGTGGTAGGTGTTACATCCTTCCCAACTTGTTTTAATCTCATCCTCGAGATTATTCGAACAAGTGAGGGTATTTCTTTTTCATTTCAGACTCAAGTTCCCACGTGTACTCAGGTCCACGTCTGGAGTTCCATTTTACTTTCACGATCATCAATTTCTTTATTTTCAATCTCTTTTCCTGCCTGTCCTCCATTTGCAGAGGTTGCTCCATGAATCTTAATTTTTCATCTACCTCTACATCTTGTAGGGGCATTACCAGATATTCATCTTCCATACACTTGCGTAGATTTGACACATGGAATACATCGTGTACTCCGTCCATTTCTTCTGGTAATTTGAGTTGATAGGCCACAGGCCCAACTCTCTTCAAGATTTTGAACGGTCCTATGAATCTAGGACTTAATTTTCCTTTCTTTACAAATCATACAATGCCTTTCCATGGTGAAACTTTCAATAGAACGTTATCACCGACGTTGAATTCTAACGGCTTTCGTCTCTTATCAGCATAACTCTTTTGACGATCACGAGCGGCTTTCAATCTATCTTTTATTTGAATAGCTTTCTCAGTCATTTCCAGGACTATTTCAGGTCCGGATAACTGATTTTCTCCTATTTCGGACCAACAGATTGGAGTTCGACATTTACGACCGTATAAGGCTTCAAAAGGAGTGGCCTGTATACTCGTATGATAGTTATTATTGTAGGAGAATTCCATTAGAGGTAAGTGGTCATCCCAGCTTCCTCCAAGATTAATAACACAAGCCCTTAACATGTCTTCAAGGGTTTGAATGGTTCTTTCACTTTGCCCGTCCGTTTGAGGATGGTAGGCAGTGCTAAGATTCAATTTTGTACCTAGAGCTTTTTGAAAACTTTGCCATAATCGAGAAGTAAATCTACTATCTCTATCTGACACGATGGATAGTGGCACACCATGTAATAATACAATTTCGTTAACGTATAGTTGTGCCAACTTATCCATGTTGAACGTTTCTTTCATGGGAAGAAAATGAGCAGATTTAGTAAGTCTGTCGACAATAACCCAGATTTTATCATTCCCACGACTGGTTCGAGGAAGTTTAGTAATGAAATCCATGGTTAACATTTCCCATTTCCAGACAGGAATTTCAATTTGCTGTAACAAGCCAGGAGGCTTTTGGTGTTCAGCTTTAACTTGGGAACAGGTTAAACATTTTGCAACATAGATAGCGATATGTTTCTTCATTCCTATCCACCAATATTTGGCTTTTAGGTTTTTGTACATTTTATCGCTTCCAGGATGCATGGTGTATTTAGATTTGTGGGCTTCTTCAAGAATTTCTTCACGTATGTTTCCATAGATAGGAACCCAAATTCTTTTATTCATTCTAAGAATTCCATCATTACTCTTGATCAGTTGGTCGATCATTCCTCCCAATCCTTAATTCTCAAGGTTGGGTTCTTGTAAAGCAAATTTCTGAGATTCCTTAATACAAGTGATTAGATCGATTTGGAGATCGAGTCTTAAAGCATGAACTTTTTTAGGTTTCTCATGTTCTTTTCTACTTAAGGTGTCAGCTACAACATTAACTTTGCCTTGATGATAATAGATTTCGCAATCGTAATCATTTAGGACTTCCATCCAACGTCTTTGCCTCATATTCAATTCTTTCTAACTGAATATATACTTTAGGATTTTATGATCAGTGAACACTGTAAATTTGACTCCATATAGATAGTGTCTCCATAATTTCAATGCGACGATTATGGCGCCTAATTCAAAATCATGAGTCGTATAATTCTTTTCATGAGTTTTCAATTGACGAGAAGCATAAGCGATAACTTTGCTTCCTTGCATTAACACACAACCAAAGCCGGAGTGTGAAGCATCACAGTATACTGAAAAGCCTTCATTTCCATCTGGTAAGGAAAGTATGGGTGCTTGTGTTAGTTTTTGTTTCAGAGTTTCAAAAGCTTCAGATTGTTTAGGTTCCCATTCGTACTTAACTAATTTGCGAGTCAGAGAAGTTAATGGAACGACAATTCGGGAGAAATCTTGGATAAATCTTCGATAGCAACCAGCCAATCCGAGGAAACTACGGATTTCTGTTGGAGACTTCGGGATTTCCCATTTGGATATAGCCTCAATTTTGATCAGGTCAACTTCGATACCATCAGTGTTAACGATAGGACCAAGGAATTGAACTTCTGACAACCAGAACTGGCATTTTGAGAATTTAGCATAAAGCTTTTCGTTTCTCAAGAGTTCGAGCAAGATTTTCAAATGGTTAGCATGATCTTCCTTACTTTTGGAGTAGATAAAGATATCGTCAATAAATACGATAATGAATTTGTCTAAGTAAGGTTTGCAAACTCGATTCATCATATCCATGAAAGCTGCTGGTGCATTAGTAAGTCCAAACGGCATTACCGTGAACTCATAATGACCATACCGAGTTCTGAAGGCAGTTTTGGGAATATCTTCTTCCTGGACTTTCAATTGATGATTGCCAGAACGAAGATCGATTTTGGAAAAGCATCGAGCTCTCTGGAGTTGATCAAAGTGATCATCGATTCTGGGGAGTGGATAACGGTTCTTAATCGTGACTTTATTTAGTTCAAGATAGTTGATACACATGCGCATCGAGCCGTCTTTCTTTTTAACGAACAAGACCGGTGCTCCCAGGGCGACGAGCTTGGTCTTATGAATACTTTTTCAAGCAATTCATCCAACTGTTTCTTTAATTCTGCCATCTCCGTTGGAGCTAATCTGTACATGGCTTTGGAAATTGGTGCCGTACCGGGTACTAGATTAATTCTGAATTCCACTTCTCTTTCAGGTGGAATTCCAGGCAGTCATTGGGAAAAACATCAAGAAATTCAACTACAACCGGCACATCTTTGATCTTCTTTCCAGTGTCGGTGGTTATAGATACGAGGTATGCTAAGCATCTTTTTTGTAAATACTGTGTGCCGTTTAACATGGAAACTATTCCATCAGAGTTGGATAATTTATCGCCATGTATAGTCAATATATTGCCTTTTGAACGAAGTTCTAAGGCTTTCTAATCACACAGGACACCGGCTTGGTTAGAGGCTAACCAATCCATTCCTAGGACAATGTCAAAACCTGCCAAAGTCATTGGCAACAGTTGTGCAGGAATAAAATGTCCTGATAGTGTGATATTAGAATCGTTTAGAATTTAATAGATTTGAACTAGGTCACCGTTGGCAGTCTTTACCACTTATTTCTTGTCTAATTTAGCTAGAGTTTTATTTAACAATCTACAGAATCTATTGTCACACCCCAACCGATGGCGGAATACGTCGGGGCGGGACATGTAGACTGTTCATGAGCACAATGTTGACTAGATTGCCATATATTAATCATCCAAATTTCATTTCAAACAAATCAAACACAACCAAATTCAAACAAGTACGTAAATGAAATACATAATATTCTTTGTTTAAATTTAACTAAGCCAAAACTTAAGTGTATCATGTCTTGATCAACTTACACATTAGCACCTGAAACATGAATAAAATAAAGTCAACTAAAAATTTGGTGATCATACATAGGTTTATACATAGATATTGTATAGATGTGAATAATCAAATCCATACATAACATGATAAAATAAGGCATTTACGGGGAGCAACTATTGTGTAACCAAACTACAATCAAACCTTTGTAACTAGCATGCAAATTGTGTTGTTGGTAACAATCACCTCAATCTGGGTGGGTTTGTCAGACTCAATAGATCAATCACTATTAACCGTCGGCTTGAATAGTTAATGATTGCACATAAATTGAACACAAACAGTTAACACACCTAGCACTCAAACATAAAGCTCAAATTTTGCATACATGAATGTAAAGAGGATTTGTGTTTGTGTAGTTTGTGTCAATGTAAGCAATTGTGTGTATAGAGTTCATGTTTCACCCCAAAAAGTGTAAAAGAGTAAAAGGGGCTATGTAATACTCACTTGAATCAAGGTGTAGCTAGCACGAGAGACTAGGTAGCAAAGTGATCCTTGTAACTCAACACGTTAACCTAGTGTGTAAAGTATATGGATCTAAATTAATAATGTGTACAATAGTCTATGCCCAAGTCTATGATTGAAATAGATATGTGTACGAAGGGTTGGTGTTGTAGGTGTTAGTGGTTTGTACTTAAAAAGGGTGTTTTATAAAATGAGAAATTGAAATGAATAGTCTTAGAATAATTAGGGTTTGGGTTTGAGTAACTAAATAAATTAAATAATTATTATCTATTTATTTAATGAGAAAAATAGTGTGAAAATTATATTTATTTAAATATAAATTAAATAAATAATTTTTACTTTATTTATTTATTTATGAAGGTATGTAAATACCATTGGTTCATAAAATAAAGCTTAGATATAATCTAAACTCTAAGTGCATTTGTAAATGTAATTTATTTAAATGATAAATAAATTTATTTGTATTTATCCTTTGAAATATATATGCTAAATTGAATTTAGTTAAAAATTTAAATGTATTATTTAAGCATATATATATTTAGGTATAGTCTTATTTGTTTTTAAATATATAACTTGAATTTATAAAAACCTTGTAAAAGTATTTATAAAATTTTGTCACCAAATTTATACATTAAATGGATAAATCATTCAAAACAATAATATAATTTAAATTGAGAAATTGAGAATTAAATTTATAAAAATGGAGATTTTACGCAAAAATTGTAAATCGGGTTGAATTATGTTCAAAATATTGAGGTTTTTTAAAATATTTTTTATAAAATTTTTGGAGCTTTAAAACGGGTTTTTAAAAATTAAACAGACCACAGGGACTCGAACCCGGGTCTATGATGTGTGGGCCGGACGAACAAACCACTGGACGAGGAGGCGGGTTCTGTAATTTCATTAGTTCTGAATTGATTTAACAAGCAGATGAGTTGGGACTGGGTTTGGTTTTTAAATGGTGCGCAAAAAGTAAACAGGCCGCTGGCGGGCCGTGGGTTTCGACACCATCGGGTCCGATGGTGCATGGTCTTAACCAGTCGGATCGGGTGGCTCGCTGATTATAATTGAAACAACATAATTTAAATACGAAATGTAAATTTATCAAATCCCCATATCAGAAACGCAAGAACACGACATGAACTCAAGTCGCAATTGAATTCGATGCGTAATATGAACGCGAATTGATAAGGGGCTAATGATCAGGACTCGATTACGATTCTAACGATCTAAAACTTACTCTTGGAGGTTGGGCAACGAGTGCAGACGGCTATACGATTTCCTCGATTGATCTTGGTGATCGACAGGCATCCTGAGGTGAAATGCGGATTGATTAAAGGTTGGGAGAGTTTGTGTGAAGGTATACGCGAGTGAGAATGAAATTAAATCCGTTTAATTTCTCTCGTAATGGCCGATTTGATTTTGATTTGACCGAATTAGCCGCGGACCACCGTTTACGCGTTAATTCATCGATTCAGGAGTGAATTGGGTCTTGATACAGGTCCAGGTACACTCGAGATTGGCTGGTGCGTGATTTCTGGTATTGATTATGCGTCAACTACACGAATTGATTAGAGATTGACACGGGTTTGACTATGCAAAGTCAAACTCTTTTGAATTTGAATTGGCCGCGTAATCGGTCGAATTGACTTGATGTTTGGGCCGAGATTGGGTCGTTTACTGATTGCACCCGAGATGGAAACCCACTGGAATCGCTTGGGTCGACATTGGGACTTTGATTTTGAGGATTCGGCCCTGTTTGACTTTTAAAAGTCAAACAGGCGATTTTTGTGTTGGTCTTGGGCCAAATTTGTGACTTTAAGGTTCAATCCAAAGTGTTAGGGTTTAAAACATTGAGTCGAATCACTTGTCAATTGTGTGTTTGTATATGTGTATGTATTTGGGTGATGTATCAATGTATATATACATGTATATGTCTAAATATTTATATATATATGGATTCTAGAACAAAGGTGAATCGAACTTTGTGAATTCGTATTGATAACTAGGGTTTAGTTGTTTGCTCGAATGAATTTAAAACATTGCACTAGAATCTGATTTGAAATGTGTTACATTGGATAAAATAACTAATAAAAATCAGAAATGTTACAGTATCCCCATGTTGAGGGAATTTCGTCCCGAAATTTAGCTAGTCGAGGCGACTGAATCAGCAAAAAGGTGCGGGTACTTGAGCTTCATTTGGTCCTCACGTTCCCAAGTAAACTCGGGTCCACGCTTAGATTCCCAATGAAATTTGACAATAGGGATACGGCTTCGCTTGAGTTGTTTGATTTCACGATCCATAATCTCTACGGGTCTCTCAACGAAGTGTATCATTTCATCAATGCTCACGTCGTCAAGAGGTATATGGAGATTCTCGTCAGCAAGACATTTCTTCAGATTGGACACATGAAATTTAGGATGCACATTGCCAAGTGATGGAGGTAACTCGAGTTTGTAAGCCACTTTCCCAATCCTTTCAAGGATCTTGAATGGACCCACATAGCGAGGTGCTAGCTTGCCTTACTTTCCAAAACGGATCACACCCTTCCATGGAGACACCTTTAGAAGAACAAGATCACCGACTTGGAATTCCTAGGGTTTTCGTCGTTTGTCGGCATAACTCTTTTGCCGAATCCTCGCTACTCGAATGTTATCACGGATTTGAATGATCTTGTCGGATGTTTCTTGGATTAACTCGGGACCGGTGATTTGTGCTTCACCAATCTCGTTCCAACAGATAGGAGAACGACACTTACGACCATAGAGAGCTTCAAATGGAGCCATATTGATACTTGTGTGGTAGCTATTGTTGTAAGAGAACTCAATTAGGGATAGATGTGAATCCCAATTGCCACCAAAATCAATTACACATGCTCTAAGCATGTCCTCAAGAGTTTGGATTGTACGCTCGGTCTGACCATCAGTTTGGGGATGGTAAGCCGTGCTCAAATCCAATCGTATACCAAGAGCAGTTTGGTGGGATTGCCAGAAACGAGAGGTGAAACGAGCATCTCTATCGTAAATTATGTTTAGTGCGACACCGTGACGACTCACAATTTCGTCAATGTAAATTCGGGCCAATTTCTCAACCCGATAGTCTTCACGGATAGGCAAGAAGTGAGCAGATTTGGTGAGGTAGTCAATGATCACCCAGATGCTATCATAACCACTTGAGGTGCGAGGGAGTTTGGTAATGAAGTCCATAGCTAAATTTTCCCATTTCCACACGGGAATTTCCGGTTGTTCAAGCAAACCGGAAGGACGTTGGTGTTCGGCCTTGACTTTGGAGCAAGTTAGACATTTGGCAACATAGAGAGCAATGTATTTCTTCATACCGGGCCACCAATATTGTTGGCGAAGGTCTTGGTACATCTTATCTGCACCGGGATGAATAGAATAACGAGTCTTGTGAGCCTCGTTCTTGAGAAATGCACGGAGGTCATCGCGATCGGGAACCCAAATACAGTTCAAGTAATAAAGTAAGCCATTGGTTTTAGATTCAAGCTGAAGTTCAACACCACATGACATTTCATTGTACATGTTACCCTCGGTGACCGAGACGTGTTGAGCTTCTAGGATACGATTTTGAATGTCGGGTTGAATTCGGATACAATGAAGCATCACATGGTCCTTACGACTCAAAGCGTCGGCTACAACTTTTGCTTTGTCGGGATGGTAACGAATCTCACAGTCATAGTCGTTAAGGAGTTCAACCCAACGTCGTTGCCTCATATTGAGTTCTTTTTGGGTCAAGATATGTTGGAGACTTTTGTGGTCGGTGAACACGACACATTTTGTGCCATAAAGGTAATGTCTCCAAATCTTCAATGCGAATACGACTGCACCCAATTCGAGATCGTGCGTCGTATAATTGTTCTCATGAATTTTAAGTTTCCTTGATGCATAAGCGATCACCTTGCCTCGTTGCATGAGAACACAACCGATACCTTGGTTAGGGGCATCACAGTAGACAACTAGATCGTCATTCCCATCACGGAGAGTCAAAATAGGAGCATTGCACAACTTTTGTTTAAGAGTTTGGAAAGCTTCTTCTTGCTTTGGTCCCCATTCATAAGGTTTACCCTTGTGTGTCAAAGCGGTGAGGGGGACAACAATCTTAGAGAAATTTGAAATGAAACGACGATAATATCCCGTAAGACCTAGAAATGAACGAACTTCGGTGGGGGTCTTAAGGGCATTCAATTCTTAACAGCTTCGATCTTAACAGGGTCAACATGAATTCCCTTTTCATTGACGATATGACCCAGGAATTGAACCTCCTTTTGCCAAAATTTACATTTGGAGAACTTGGCATATAGTTTCTCCTTCCTCAAGAGGTCCAAAACCAACCTAAGGTGTTGCTCATGATCGGCTTTAGTCTTGGAGTAGATTAAGATATCGTCAATGAAGACGATCATGAATTTATCAAGATACGGTTTGCACACACGATTCATAAGGTCCATGAAAACCGCGGGTGCATTAGTTAACCCAAAAAGCATGACCAGAAACTCGTAGTGACCATACCTTGTTCGAAAGGCAGTCTTTGGAATATCTTCCTCTTGTACATGGAGTTGGTGATAACCAAATCGAAGATCAATCTTCGAGAAACAAGTAGAGCCTTGAAGTTGATCAAAGAGATCATCAATTCTAGGCAATGGATAACGGTTCTTGATGGTAAGCTTGTTGAGTTCGCGGTAGTCAATACACATGAGGAATGATCCATCCTTCTTTTTGACGAATAAGACGGGTGCACCCCACAGTGAATGACTTGGACGGATGAAGCCCTTGTCGGAGAGCTCTTGGAGTTGACTTGCAAGCTCTTGAATTTCAGAAGGTGCAAGACGGTATGGAGCTCTAGCCACGGGGTTAGCTTCGGGTACAAGGTCAATGCGAAATTCTACTTGTCGAACGGGTGGAAGACCCGATAGGTCTTCGGGGAATACTTCGGGAAAGTCTCAGATGATGGGGATGTCTTGAATACTCTTCTCGTTGGCATCCTTTTGAAAAATATGGGCTAAGAAGGCTACGTACTTCTTTCGTAAGTACTTTTTGGCGGTAGTTCATGACATTAACTTGAGTCCTTTGCAAGGTTTTTCACCAAAGACTCATAGCGTTGCTCCTGACGGAAGGGGTATTCGGATGCACTTCTCAAAACAGATGACTTCGGCATGGTGATTCGACAGCCAATCCATGCCTATGATGATATCAAAACTTCCTAGTAGCATTGGTACGAGGTTGATTGGAAATGTATGATCATTAAGTTCTAGAGAGCAGTCATGGATAACGAAGTCAATTGTAAGAGAGTCACCATTTGCTACTTCGACAGTGAAGGTTTTCTTTAATTTGGATCTCGTTTTTGCAAGTAAGGGTTCAAAGTTAAGTGACACAAAACTTTTATCTGCACCGGTATCAAATAAAATGGAGGCATATTGACTATTAACTAGGAACGTACCGTTGACCACATCATTGATGGACTGAGCTTCATTGGCATTTATGTTGAAAGCACGCCCACGAGCTCCGCCTTGTTTAGCATTAATGAACTTCGGGCACTGGTCACAGAAATGATTTGGGTTGCCACATTCATAACAAGGCGGAGCTCGTGGGCGTGCTTTCAACATACTGGTTGGTTTGGGTTGGTAGGTTGACTTGACCTACAAGTGCCTTGGCTCTACAAACATTGACCGTATAGCCATATTTCCCGCAGTGGGTGCAAAGGCGGAAGGGAATGTTTTGGAGATGGTGATAATTGCATGTGGCACAGAGTGGGTAGATCCCAACATATGGCTTCTTGACTGGTGCTTGAACCATGGAAGCAACTTGGTTAACAGGGATAGTAGAAGTGACCACAACATAATTCTTAGCCTTTCTTTTCTTATTATTGTGGTAGGGTTCAGTTTTAGCTTCTTTGTTGTGTGAAGGAGGGGTTAGGGTGTCGGGAACTTTCTTGGGCATTTTCTAGTCAGAGTCTCTGCTTTCACATGGTTGTCGGTCAAGGTAGCAGATAATCGGATAGCATCTTCGAGTGTTGCAGGATATCTCCCTAAGACAGTATCCTGAATCTGCCTAGGCAATCCACTAATGTACTTCTCAATGCAGCGGGATAAAGGTGTGACCATATGGGGCACAAGGAGACTCAACTCATGGAACTGAGTTGTATAGGCCAGACTCTCACCACTTTCTTGGGAAAGATCCCAAAACTCAGCTTCCAGTTTCTTCACCTCATTCCGAGGACAGAACTCTTCGGTCATTAGTCTCTTAACCTCATTCCATGGTAAGGCCATTGCTGCCTCCATGCCTCTAGTTCTTCTTTCCCCATTCCACCACGTGAGCGCCCGTTTTTGAAAGACACTGGTGGCATGACGAACACGAAGGTTATCGGGCAGTCACTATTAAGAAAGGTGCCCTCAATACTTTCGAACCATTGAAGGAGTCCTGTGGCTCCCTCGGTACCATAGAACTTAAGAGGATTACACGAATTGAAGTGCTTGAAGGTGCATTGTGGTGGGTTGGCACCACCACCACCATTAGTTACATGGGTACCAATAATGGCTCCATTAGCTTAGGTGAGTTGAGTTACAAGTTGTGCAAGGATAGCAGCAATGTTGGTGTTGTCGTTGGTCACGATAGCACGACGGGGAGGCATTCTACAGATTTGCATAAGACAAGAAAAGATGTAAGAACTTATGAAATTTGATTGAATTTAAAGAGGGTAGGATAATAAATAAAATAGTTAATCATAGTTTGGATTGTACTCAAATAGTGACATAATCACTTGAATACTATGACACATTAAGGTTAATTAAACTCATATAACTTTCAAGGAGACATGCTTTAGCCTATAAGTAAACATTCATCCCGGGAATTCCCAGGAAAGCATGTGGGTCCCTCAGTTGATTGGGATTTATACGAAATGCTTTCCTAGATAGAAAACCCAGAATACAGGTGTCACCCTTCCAGATTGCACGTGTCATCTAATAATTAACAAAGTTTAAAACCATAACGAGGAAATAAAGAAATTTTATAGATTTAGATCCATGAAGTTTCCACATACTATGATGATGATGACAGAGAAGTAGGTAAGAAGGTTATGAGGCTTAGGGTATGGGTAGGGATAATATTTATTTATATTATTATTTAAGTATAGTCTAATAAGTCATGAATTTTAACAAATAAGGCATCAAAATGAAATAATAATTAACATAGTAAGCATGTAACACATAGCATATAACACATATCACATAATCATCAAGCATGGCATAAGTAGATGTCCTAAAGTTATAGTCTAGGTCAAGGGTGTCTAATAACCTAGTTCCCTATAACCAAGGCTCTGATATCAATCTGTCACACCCCAACCGACGGCGGAATACGTCGGGGCGGGACATGTAGACTGTTCATGAGCACAAGGTTGACTAAATTTCCATATATTAATCATCCAAATTTCATTTCAAACAAATCAAACACAACCAAATTCAAACAAGTACGTAAATGAAATACATAATATTCTTTGTATAAATTTAACTAAGCCCAAACTTAAGTGTATCATGTCTTGATCAAACTCACACATTAGCACTTGAAACATGAATAAAATAAAGTCAACTAAAAATTTGGTGATCATACATAGGTTTATACATAGATATTGTATAGATGTGAATAATCAAATCCATACATAACATGATAAAATAAGGCATTTACGGGGAGCAACTATTGTGTAACCAAACTACAATCAAACCTTTGTAACTAGCATGCAAATTGTGTTGTTGGTAACAATCACCTCAATCTGGGTGGGTTTGTCAGACTCAATAGATCTATCACTATTAACCGTCAGCTTGAATAGTTAATGATTGCACATAAATTGCACACAAACAGTTAACACACCAAGCATTCAAACATAAAGCTCAAATTTTGCATACATGAATGTAAAGAGGATTTGTGTTTGTGTAGTTTGTGTCTATGTAAGAAATTGTGTGTATAGAGTTCATGTTTCACCCCAAAAAGTGTAAAAGAATAAAAGGGGCTATGTAATACTCACTTGAATCAAGGTGTAGCTAGCACGAGAGACTAGGTAGCAAAGTGATCCTTGTAACTCACCACGTTAACTTAGTGTGTAAAGTATATGGATCTAAATTAATAATGTGTACAATAGTCTATGCCCAAGTCTATGATTGAAATAGATATGTGTACGAAGGGTTGGAGTTGTAGGTGTTAGTGCTTTGTACTTAAAATGGGTGTTTTATAAAATGAGAAATTGAAATGAATAGTCTTAGAATAATTATGGTTTGAGTTTGAGTAACTAAATAAATTAAATAATTATTATCTATTTATTTAGTGAGAAAAATAGTGTGAAAATTATATTTATTTATGAAGATATGTAAATACCATTGGTTTATAAATAAAGCTTAGATATAATTTAAACTCTAAGTGTATTTGTAAATGTAATTTAATTAAATGATAAATAAATTTATTTGTAATTTTCCTTTGAAATAGATATGCTAAAATGAATTTAGTTAAAATTTTAAACGTATTAATTAAGCATATATATATTTAGGTATAGTCTTATTTGTTTTTAAATATATAACTTGAATTTATAAAAACCTTGTAAAAGTATTTATAAAATTTTGTCACCAAATTTATACATTAAATGGATAAATCATTCAAAACAATAATATAATTTAAATTGAGAAATTGAGAATTAAATTTATAAAAATTGAGATTTTATGCGAAAATTGTAAATCTGGTTGAATTTTGTTCAAAATATTGTGAGGTTTTATAAAATAATTTTATAAAATTTTTGGAGCTTTAAAACGGGTTTTTAAAAATTAAACAAACCACAGGGACTCGAACCCGGGTATGTGATGTGTGGGCCGGACGAACAAACCACCGGACTAGGAGGCGGGTTCTGTAATTTCATTGGTTCTGAATTGATTTAACAAGGAGCTGAGTTGGGACTGGGTTTGGTTCTTAAATGGTGCGCAAAAAGTAAACAGGCCGCTCGCGGGCCGTGGGTTTCGAACCTACTCCACCGGGTACGAAGGTGCATGGTCTTAACTAGTCGGACCGGGTGGCTCGCTGGTTATAATTGAAACAACATAATTTAAATACGAAATGTAAATTCATCAAATCCCCAAATCAGAAACTCAAGAACACGACATGAACTCAAGTCGCAATTGAATTCGATGCGTAATATGAACGCGAATTGATAAGGGGCTAATGATCAGGACTCGATTATGATTCTAACGATCTAAAACTTACTCTTGGAGGTTGAGCAACGAGTGCAGACGGCTATACAATTTCCTCGATTGATCTTGGTGATCGACAGGCATCCTGAGGTGAAATGCGGATTGATCAAAGGTTGGGAGAGTTTGTGTAAAGGTATACGCGAGTGAGAGAGAGATTAAATCCATTTAATTTCGCTCGTAATGGCCGATTTGATTTTGATTTGATCGAATTAACCGCGGACAACCGTTTACGCGTTAATTCACCGATTCGGGAGTGAATTGGGTCTTGATACAGGTCCAGGTACACTCGAGATTGACTGGTGCGTGATTTCTGGGATTGATTACGCGTCAATTACATGAATTGATTAGAGATTGACACGTGTTTGACTATGCAAAGTCAAACTCTTTTGAATTTGATTTGGCCGCGTAATCGGTCGAATTGACTTGATGTTTGGGCCGAGATTGGGTCGTTTACTGATTGTACCCGTGATGGAAACCCACTGGAATTTATTGGGTCCACATTAGGACTTTGATTTTGAGGATTCGGCCCTGTTTGACTTTTAAAAGTCAAACAGTCAATTTTTGTGTTGGTCTTTGCCAAATTTGTGACTTTAAGGTTCAATCCAAAGTGTTAGGGTTTAAAACAATGAGTCGAATCACTTGTGTTTTTGTATATGTGTATGTATTTGGGTGATGTATCAATGTATATATACATGTATATGTCTAAATATTTATATATATATATATAGGGATTCTAGAACAAAGGTGAATCGAACTTTGTGAATTCGTATTGATAACTAGGGTTTAGTTGTTTGCTCGGATGAATTTAAAACGTTGCACTAGAATCGGATTTGAAATGTGTTACATTGGATAAAAGAACTAATAAAAATCAGAAATGTTTCATCTATGATCTATAAAACTTTGGTTTGCACCAGAGTCAAACAAAACTCGAGCGTAAATATCATTGACAAGAAATGTTCCCGTAATAACATCGGGCATACCTGCTGCTTCATGAGTATGGAGAACGAATGCTGGCGCATTCTTCTTTACTCCATCTGCAGGTTTTGGACCAGTCCCATCAGGTTTCTTTAGCTTGGGACAATTGATTTTGATGTGGCCGCCGGTTTCATCACACTCAAAACAACTGATTTGGTTTTTCTTGAAACAATTCTCTGCATTGTGACCGGACATCTTGCAAAAGTTGCAAAAAAGTCAAGCACGACATTGTCCTAAGTGCCTTTTTCTACACTTGGGACATTCCAAAATAGAAGAGTTGTTTCGGGAAGTAAAATTGGATTTCTTTGATCCACTTGGGCCTTGCCATATTCCTTCTTCTTCTTTCCTTCCTCCTGATTTCTAATCAAACTGCTGGTTAGTGATGCTCCTAGATCCATAGCATCATCAAGTTTTTCACAATTTGCGACTTTGACCATATCGCGAATTTCTCCAATCAAACCCCAAATATAACGCTTTATTAGGTTTGATTCAGGGCTAGCAAGATGTGGAACTATTCTAGCATATTCAAGTACTTTGGTGGAATACTCCTGATGATTTTTTCCTATCATCTAAAGACTCAAGAATTTTCCTTCTATGTGTTCCCTCTCATTCTGGGGAACGTATTTCTTTTCTACTCGGGTTTTGAAAGCATTCCATTCTATTGTATATGATGCTTCTCTTCCTTTGGCAGCAACAATGTTGTTCCACCATTCTAATGCTTGATCCTTGAATAAATTTGAGGCATAAAGAACCTTGTCTTTTTCAGCATATTTGTTGATAGCCAGTACGGATTCAGTCTTTTCTATCCACCTTAATGTAGCAATTTCTCCTTCTCTCCCAGAGAAGTTATATGGCTTGCAGTCCTGAAACATCTTGTATGTACATCCAACTACTTTTCTCTTCTTTTCTATATAACCATAGTTATTACCCATACTCTCATCTTCAGAAGAGTCATGGTAATATTTTTCTTTCCTAGTCTTCTCTGTCTTATGAGTTGCGAAACCTTCAGGTTTTAGAGTAACTGGCTGGGAGGGAGTATTAGTTCGGGCATGCTAAGAATAGATAGATTTTATATTTGATGGTTGTGCAGATAGCCTATCGGCTTGTCTCTTTTCTAATTCAGTAAAGATCATTGGAAGGGAATCCTTGATTCCTTCTATGATATTATTTTGAAGTTCCTTTCGGGATTCACTAGCTGTATTTTCAACTGCCATTTGTTTCTTCTTCCCCTGGTGTGTTGTGAAGGTCCGGTATTTTTTGACATACTATATAGAAATAGGATTGGAATCAAAACAAAACCTTTTTATTGATAATAATATATTACAGAAGATGATACATATAGAAATTATTGTTCCTAGAAATTTCTAAAATTATTTTCCTTAAGAGCTTTTATTAGCAAAGCATTCCGAGTTTCAACTTCAGCTTTCTCACATTCCAATTCAGCTATTCTGGTAAGCAACATTCGTTCCCTTTCACTTCCCGATGCATTCTCATTTATATGAAGAGCAGGTATGGGAATCGTCTCATAGTATGGAATGTAAGGTATATTAGAGTCAGCACGTTCTTCTTTTTCAGGATTATTTTTATAAGGTATATCGGTATATCACTCATGAAAATTTCGAGAATATAATGGAGTGACAATATAACTTTCAGCGGTAGGAGCAGAATGAAAATAAAATTGGATTATAGGGAATACTAGGGTTTCCTATTTCTCCGAGGCTTCTAAAAGTTGAACTTTCAGTTTCCTCACTATTTTCTATAGTTGTTTCATTGGTTTTTCGTTCATGATAACTAACTGGAGCAAATTTACGAATAAAGCTAGGACCCTTGCCTTTTCCGACCATTCTGAAAAAATAAACAAAACGATATTTTATTATTATAGAAAATATATTACAAAATACAACAAAAACGATTATAATCTTTCATAAGCTCTTTTCCAAGAGTCATCAAGTCCTCTCCATATTCGTATACTTGTTTCCCATAAAATTTGGTTCTTACTTTGTCCATTATCTTCTTTCTTGTTACTTCGTCTGTTTGGCACAACGAACGGTCTAAACATTCAATAAGGGAAGAGGGCATACTTTCCGCATAACCATATTTAGGAGGGGGCTTACGAAGTCTCATCATAATTTCATTATAAACATTTTGGTATTACGGAGGAGTTTGAAAATATTCTTTGAAATGGCCATTATATGGAGGTTCAGGATACTTATAGGGGTCATATAAAACAGGAGTTTCAGAATTATAACATTAATAGTCGGAACTATTTGAAATAGGATTATTGAACGAATAGTCTTCAGGGTTTTCAGAAGCAGGTTCATATTGGTGGGATTCCTTAGATGGATCCTCTTTTGTTGAATTATTCTGCTGGATGTAACTTGATTCAGCTTCATTATTTCCTTGCAGTTGTTGGTTATTTGTATCCCAGTTGCTGAAGTTAGAACCAGCCTCCATCCATTGACTAGAAGAGTTATAAGATTAAGGGTGGTATTCAGGAGAGTTGTTATTTGGGAAAATGGCAAACGGATTATCGTTATAATAGGGCGAAGAGATACGGTTCATTCGAGATCCTAAAGGATGATACTCAGGTGATTCTTGTTTAATCGGACGATTGAGGTCATAATAAACAGGTACAAAATTATCTCCAGACATCTGCAATCTTAAAATATTAGTACTTATATCATTTTGGTCAAGACTTAGATACTAAAGCCAGTATCCTTATCTTAACTAAAGCTCTACAAGGATGGTTATCTTTCCAGAGTAGTACCTCCAACAGATATTTTCCCAGGTAAGAGCGACGGGTCTAGGAGAGATTTATACACCGCTCTTTCCTTAGACAAAACACTTCCGTTTGTCAGATAACAACATACCGGTCAGAAGATTACCTTGTTTTCTTATCTTAATTTTTAAGTAATAGAGAAACTTATGGTTAAAGCCTAGATAGTAGATCCAAGTATCTAATTCGCTAAAACTTATGGCTCTGATACCAACCCTGTCACACCCCGCCCCAAGCACCCCCTTGACGCGTGCGACCACGATTGATATCAACACTTTGAACTTTGTTTCAGATTTTTAGAAATACAGCGGAAGTCTTTTTCAAAAGGGTTGTTTCAACATTCTTTCAACCTCAAGGGTTGTATTTGTAAACATCAAAACTCAGTTGGAACACAAAAGTTTTATATTTACTTTTATAGATATAGGGATTTAAATACCCTTTTCATTTTGATTACAAAACAGTGTTTGAAATCAAGTACATTTACAGCCACCGGAAATAGTACTACCCAGGGTTCATCAATCTCCTGGTTCTATCTCCGTTTTTTTCTTTTCTTTAGGATTTTTTACACACGAGGCCTGAGAATCCAACGTGTAAGTGTATCCTTTTCATAGGTCAGAACTGATGTCTGCCTCTTACATTTTCTTTTCTTGGGTCAGATCTGATGTCTGCCCATACCCCATTCTTATTTCGGTTTATTCATTTCCTGAAAACATTTTGAAAATAAAACGTCAGCGCGAACGCCGGTGAATACAATTATCTTGACATTAAAATCATTTGGCACAAACAAGTATTAATTTCATAATCACAACTTTGTGTTCAATCCACACATTCAGCAGGCCCGTCATGTTCAATCGCACCACAGTATACACTTGTGTCATGTCTTATAACAGTGGACAGGTTTGCCTCCTATGTTGTTATAAGACAAGCACCAGCCGTAATCCGGGAATTTCCTCGAGACCCATGTATCCCTTGAAAGTTTTACGCATACCTATGGCCTGAATGCTTTGTTCGTAGAAGAACGTTGAGCATTATTCCCTTAACCTTTATTTGGCCATTTTCGTAAATAAAATGTTTGAAACAAGTTTTCAGAGAGATAAAGTATTCACCTTGGTTTATAGGAATGAGCCTCTAAGTCGAAAGCGTATAGACTATCTTCTTATCTTGATTTTTCTAGCGTAACAGCACCTCTACGAGCGTTTCTTCTTATACCGGGCACTACAACGAGCGGGAGTTGGACCGGGATCATCGGGAGTGGGCTATGGAAGCTCTAGAACAAAAGTGTGAAGAGAGAATTGGTGTTGGTGTGTGAAAATCGAATGAGCTTGAACTTCTATTTATAGGGCAATTCCTGAGCCCGTGACGGACCGTTACATCTGGTGACTGTCCGTCACCAGATTAGGGTTTCATGAGTCATCGAACACGTGTCGCCCTCTAGTAATTTTGGGTCGTTACGGACCGTTACCAGGCGTGACGGTCCGTTACGGAGCGATACGTGGTGCACCAGGGTGAGTCTGGGGCCGTGACGGACCTTTACCAAGCGATACGTGGTGCACCAGGGTGAGTCACTAGACGCGTGGCAAGCTATCAGGGTTCGTGTGCCCAGCCCGTAACGTACCGTTACCGTCAGTGATGGTCCGTTACTATCTTGTGACGTTCCGTTACCGTTGAATTTTAAAGATCTCTAATTTTTTATCCTTGATCTATAGATTATTTACACTTATAGTCCTTGTGGTTTGTACCTTAACCAAATCTTGGACATTTTTGTGGCAGGTGTTACCTATTTGGCCTTTGATACACATTTTCCCTTCGAGAAACATTTTGATATCTACCAGAGTGTTCACAATTGTGAACGCAGTTTCTAGCTAAGTGTCCGGGATTCCCACAGACATAGCATGTTTGCCTTCTTGGATACGGGGCATAGTATCCGGTGCCCCATGATGGTGCCCATTGAGGAGATCCTGTGAAGTAACCTGCATTTTCACAGTTCCTAGAAAACTTTCTATCATGCATTTGATCATCATTGCTATTATAATTTCTGTGATTTGATCTAAAGCAATTTCTGTCAAAGTTCCTAACATTTTGTTCAAAAGCATGATGGTGATTATCAAAATTTGCATAAAATTCGCTTTTGGTAAAACGTTGAGGTAATTGCTTAGAATTTGACTGACTTGTTGATGGTTTGTGACTTTCACAATTAGAAGAACGATTTTTGTTTTTAACAAACTGGTGATTTTTACCATTCACAATTTGTTCTTCTTATTTTTCTAACATGCCACATGTTGTAAATGTGGATTTCAAATTACTTTTAAACTTGTTTCCCTTTTCGAGAGAGCCATTACTTTTAAACTTGTTTTTCAAGCCGTTACCGTTGAAAATGAAAGTGTTAAAGGACCCATTCCATAATTTTGAAAAACATAAAAGACAAAAATTGTAATCTAGTCCAAATTTTACGAGGCTTTCTCCACTATGTTTAAGATGCCGGAGACGTATAATTCAATGGTTTCCGCCGGAGACGTTTCTTCAATTCCGCCGGAGACGTTTCTTCTATTCAGAGACGTTTCCTACGATTACAACCGCCAACGCCATCAAACCAACATTCAATTACTTCCTCTAGCGGTGTAAGGCCCCAAACCCGGGAGGCCTCACTTATTGGATTTACTTATCAACACATAACACTTAAACATAAGACATTCATTAATACAGCGTAAACGATTTAAAACTTTAACATATGTAGCGGAAAATACATATCATGTCTAAACATAACTAGCCTGAAAGGAAATGAAACTTGTCTTAAACAACTGAAACATAAATATAACATAACGGGATGCCAGATGCTAATCTTCGGGTAACTCATTTTGCCAAGCCAAGCATCCACATCCATCCATAGCCACCTACACCTAACTTATATGCATACTAAAAATCAGCAACGCTGAGTGAGTTCTAACGTTTACTTTAAATTAATTAATCAAAAGATTACTATTACGTGCATACTGCCCTTAAGGCCAAATCTTTGTATACTTTACTTTTCAAAATAGTTTAAAACATATAATAACCTTCAATTCCTTTACATTATACCGCCCTCATGGCTTACACCATGAACTGACAAGTACCTGACCAATGCCCTCGTGGCTTACACCATGAACCGACAATACCGCTTAACCGTCAATTCACTTGTCACTACTGTACCGCCCTCATGGATTACACCATGAACCGAATAGTACCGCTTAACCGTCAATTCACTTGTCACTACTATACCACCTTCATGGCTTACACCATGAATTGGCGAGTACCTGGTTAATGCCCTCATGGATAACACCATGAACCGACAATATCGCTAAGGGGAGTTGCGTGGTTCTCCCGAGCAACGACCGTCACTCATACCAATTGTACAACCGTTAGCGAACTCAAAGGTTCTTAATAATGGGTAGAACCCATATCTGACATCTTGTACAAGTAACATCTGTCGCAAGGACCTTTACAACTGGTACTCATTCCTGTAGGAAATATATTTACTTTCTGCTCGTACATCTTTTTTTTAACTTGATCATAACTTTAACATGTATTATGCATTTGTTTATGTATATGGAAATATAGAAAACGCTTGCCAATAATACATTTGCTTTTACTGAAATATAGCTCAACACATATATCATGCCTTTGTTTATGTATAATAAAATATAGTAAACGTTTGCCGAATGATATATTTTGCTTTACTGAAAACATACTAGCACATATATTATGCATTTGTTTATGTATATGAAAATATAGTAAATGCTTGCCATAATATAGCTATACTTTACTCAAAACATACATTTGCCTCTTTTAAACTTTTCACTAAAACATAGCTTTTCACTTTGTTTATTAATATAAAATATGTAATAAACACTTTACACTAAGTATGCACACCACCTCTAAAGCAGGCAAAAATGGGATTAGAACTCACATGACTTTCTTAGTTACTCTTCTTAAGGCTCAACGATCTGTTCGGGTGGTCATAAACGAAACGTGTTAAATCCGGGTCAAAGTAAAACTATCTGTCCGAAATCGACCGGTCGAAAACTCTACTTGTCCGAAACCTCTTTTCGATCGAAATCTTTCTTGGTGATCGAAATCTTTCTTGGTCGAAATCTATTTTGGTCAAAATAGTATTTCGCCCGAAATGTCTTTCATGCGAAATCTATCAAGTCCGAAAACTAATTCGTCCGAAATGTCTTTCATCCAAAAACCATTTCGCCCGAAAACCAATTTGTCCGAAATATCTGTCATTCGAAAACTATCTCGACCGAAAACTAAGTCGTCTGAATTCTTATGTCCAAATTCTACCCTTCGTCCGAAATACATTTCAGACGCATAAGACTTTTCGGACCATTCATAGACTTTTCGGACGACTCATATGTTCTAAGTTAGATTCTTCATTTTTGATCCAAAATCCCAACTTTTTATGTCCAAATTGTTCTAATCTTAAACATGAAGCTAATTCTATAGTTTTTATTCAAAAACATACGTAAAAATCCACTATTTTTGAAGAAAATTTGTTGAAACCTTAAAATCCCACTTTAAACAAAAACTCAGATTCTGGACATGATTCGTACCTCAAATCGACTCTTTTCTTCAGCTATTCTTCGTGTCAACACTGGAGAAGAAGGTTTGGTCGATCTTTGAGCAAAACCGACACTTTCTCTATCTAACTTCTCACTCTCTCTCTAGAACTTGAATGGGATTGTTTGCAAATGGGGGAGTTGATGGGCTGATCTCAGGGTTTTAAGGGGTCCAGATTCCTTTTTTCTCGGCCCATGCGCCCCAAGCCCAAGGCCCGTGGATTACTCTATACCCCTTCCTTGGTTAAATGTAAATCCCGTGCCCGATATCACGCTTTTGAAATACGGGATGTTACAAGTCTACCCTCCTTACAACAGGTTTCGTTCTCGAAACCTGCCATAAGCTATGTTGCTAGCAAATCACAAAATGGGTGGTATACACCGTAGCTATGCGAGGCAGCTTGGTCATGAAGCCATTGTGATTAACTACCACTGAGAGTCTAACTGGGCAGATCTCTGGTTCTAAGGCATCTAAGCTAATGGAGCTAACTAATCAATAATATGAACTTGCTGTAACATATAAGAGCTTGCAATATACCTTACTGAGTTATCTTGTAGGCCCTTTCTTTGGCCTTGTTGATGTAGGGTTCTTTCTCTACACCTTTTCCTTTTCTGGATCCCCCAGCTTCCGGTTCTTTGGGATTCCTACAATCTCTGCTTAAATGTCCTTGATCTCCATAGTTGTGGCATCTAGGCCTATCTAGACAGTCACGTGACTGATGTCCGAATTTGCCATATTTGAAGCATCCCACCTGACCAGCTCTACATTCGCCTTCGTGCCTCTTCCCACACTTGCCACATAGGCCCTCAGCTTCTACTTTTGCTCTCCTTTCACCAGTACCTTGGAGGTCCTCACCAGCACGCTTTACCGTTTTTCTCTTAGGCACCTCGAGGATGACTTCAGTAGAAGCGATGTCATCATACACAACGCCGCTCAGAACAACCACCGACTCAAAGGTACTCGGTGTGTTTTCTTTGACGAAAGTATGGATTTTTGGAGGCAACCCCTGAACATAATAATGAATTCTCCTCTCTTCAGTTGTCACAAGATGGGGCACCAGACGTGCCAGCTCATTGTACATTGAAGTATACTGCCGGTAAGTCATGAGTCCGGCTTGTAGAGTCAAGAACCCCTTTCTACCTTGTGGACCTCATTCTTAGGACAAAAATTCTCAACCACCAATGCTTTCCGATTGTTCCACCTCATTAACTCGACCGCTTGGTCACCTTTAGCTCGTTTCACAGTTTTCCACCAGTGTGCTGCTTCTCCCTTTAATGACTTTGCAGCGAACATGACCGCTTCTTCCGGTCGTCATTTCACTAAGGCGAATGGTCGACTCCATACCGTTAATCCAGTCTAAACTATCTGCTGCTTCTTTCTCCCCAGTAAGCACAGGTGGATCATAACCTCGAAATGATTTGTAGTCGCAGCAGCGAGCAGGCGTTGCACGTTCTCTGCCAGAATTGGTCCTCTCATAGCTGAAAGCACCACGGGCACTTCAGTGACCGGGATTGTGTTGGGGTTCTCCTTGGCTTTTCTCACGGCTTTGTCTTGTATGACCGGTAGGGTTTCCTTCAGTAGTCGGGTGAATTCCCGGTCGGGAGCTGCCTGTATAGCTGGTTCAAACTCAAATGACTGGTCATCTCCTTCCGCATGTTCAGCATTGTGCTGACTAACCTCCGTCTCAATATAGGTAGTGTAAACACTCCCCTCAATCTCTTGGTTTGTACTAGCTCCACCGCGGCAGCCTGTATGCCTACCACATCTTCCTCCTCCACCTCTTCTAGCTCCTCCACGTCTAGCCATTCTAACTGAAAGATAGAGAACAAAAGGATTTAACTTCATCATGCTAGGGAATATGTAGAACGCAATAAGTAAGGTAAGATGTTAATATACATTGTCCATCTGCAATTAACCATTACATCACTTCTTGTTTTCTAATTATTCACTTTCATGATTCCACTAAAGCCTCTATTCTTATCTTAACACACTAAACAGGGAGAGAAACTTTACTTACTATACACATCTGATGCTTTGGCTTGAGTTACTCGTACTGGCATCCACTGCTAGGTCCCATTCTCAGTTTAAGTCTGGACATCAGGGATGTCCAAATCTCTCAAACTATGGATCTGATACCAACTTGTAAGGCCCCAAACCCAGGAGGCCTCACTTATTGGATTTACTCGTCAACACATAGAACTTAAACATATGACATTCATTAACATAGCGAAAACGATTTAAAACTTTAACATACACAGTGGAAAATACATATCATGTCTAAATATAACTAGTCTGAAAGGAAATGAAACTTTTACTTTAAATCAATTAATCCAAAGATTTACTATTACGTACATACTTCCCTTAAGACCAAATCTTTGTATACTTTACTTTTCTAAACAGTTTAAAACATATAATAACCGTCAATTCCTTTACATTATACCGCCCTCATGGCTTACACCATGAATCGACGAGTACCTTGCCAATGCCCTCATTGCTTACTCCATGAACCGACAATACCGCTTAACCGGAAATTCACTTGTCACTACTATACCGCCCTCATGGCTTACACCATGAACCGACGAGTACCACTTAACCGTTAATTCACTTGTCACTACTATACCGCCCTCATGTCTTACACCATGAACTGGCGAGTACCTAGTCAATGCCCTCATGGCTTACACCATGAACCGACATACCGCTAAGGGGAGTTGGGTGGTTCTCCCGAGTAACCGCCGTCACTCATTCCAATTGTAAAACCGTTAACGAACTCAAAGGTTCTTACTAATAGGTAGAACCCATATCTGACATCTTGTACAAGTAACATCTTTCCCAAGGACCTTTACAGCTGGTACTCATTCCCGTAGAAAATCTATTTACTTTCTGCTCATACATCTTTCTTTAACTTGATCATAACTTTAACATGTATTATGCATTTGTTTATGTAGATGAAAATATAGTAAACGCTTGCCAATAATACCTTTGGTTTTATTGAAATATAGCTCAACACATATATCATGCCTTTGTTTATGTATAATAAAATATAGTAAACGCTTGCCAAATGATATATCTTGCTTTACCGAAAACATACTAGCACGTATATTATGCCTTTGTTTATGTATATGAAAATATAGTAAACGCTTGCCATAATATAGCTATACTTTACTCAAAACGTACATTTGCCTCTTTTAAACTTTTCACTAAAAATAGCTTTTCACTTTGTTTATTAATATAAAATATGTAATAAATACTTTACACTAAGTATGCACACCAACCCTAAAGCAGTCAAAAAGGGGATTAGAACTCACCTGACTTTCTTAGCTACTCTTCTTAAGGCTCAACGATCTGTTCGTGTGATCATAAACGAAACATGTTACGGGTCAAAGTAAAACTATATGTCTGAAATCAACCGGTCGAAAACTCTACTTGTCCGAAATCTTTCTTAGTCGAAATCAATTTTGGTCGAAATCTTATTTCGCCTGAAATGTCTTTCATCTGAAATCTATTCCGTCCGAACCGTCCGAAAACTAATTCGTCTGAAATGTCTTTCATCCGAAATGTCTTTTATCCGAAAACTATTTCACCCTAAAACCAATTTGTCCGAAATTTCTTTCATCCGAAAACTATCTCGACCGAAAACTAAGTTGTCCGAAATCACTTTTGTCCGAAATCTACCCTTCGTCCGAAAATGATTTTCGGACACATCAGACTTTTCGGACCATTCATAGACTTCTCGGACGACTCATCTGTTCTAAGTTAGATTCTTCATTTTTGATCCAAAATCCCAACTTTTTACGTCACAACTGTTCTAATCTTAACCATGAAGCTAATTCTATAGTTTTTATTCAAAAACACATGTAAAAATCCAATCTTTTTAAAGAAAAACCCTAAAACCCCATTTTAAACAAAAACTCATATTCTTGACGTGATTCGTACCTCAAATCGACTCTTTTCTTCAGCTATTCTTCGTGTTAACACTGGAGAAGAAGGTTGGGTCGATCTTGGAGCAAAACCGATACTTTATCTCTCTAACCTCCCCCTCTCTCTCTAGAACTTAAATGGGATTGTTCGCAAATGGGGGAGTTGATGGGCTGATCTCAGGGTTTTAAAGGGTCCAAATTCCTCTTTTCTCGGCCCATGCGCCCCAAGCCCAAGGCCCGTGGCCTACTCTATCCCCCTTCCTTGGTTAAATTGTAACATCCCAAATTCTCTATTACAAAACAAAAACGACGAGATCTTATTTAGGACTAAGTTTGTCCAGATCGGACATATGGCAAGATGACATAACTACCACTTGAATTAAAAAGCAGGTAATGTAAATTCTAAATAGATGGGGGGGGGGGTGGTAAGTGAAAATATGTTAAAACCTAAAAACCTATTATATTCATTCTAGCCGCCATTGCCCATTCTCGAATTTCTTCTCCGACTCATCACCTGCAACTTGGAAACCAAGCACAACCCTCCCCTCGTCGAACCTGCTAATCCCGCCTCCTTCACCTCCAACTTAAACCCTAAAGTGCCCATTAACCTTCCTGTGTTGCGCGGTTCTTATGGATAAGACGAGAAATCACGTAGAGGAGAGAAAAAGGCCACGAAGGAAACAATGATTCCGGCTCGCAAACGACGGCGACAGTGGTGTAAGCTGCTGCCATAATTCCGGTAGAAGCAGTAGGTACTTGCAACACGACGTGATGGTGGTTAGTGGTTGTTGTATGAGTTTTTCTGGTAAAGCGAGATGGTAGTAATACGGTGTTAGCGTTTGGAACGTCGGTGGTGATAACTCAATCGGAGAAGGAGATGGAGAGTGATAATGTTGTGTACCCCGACAGTGATGGTGGCGGGTTCGTCTCAGGTAGCGGGCGATGGTGATGGTACGAGCTTGGCTGTGGTTAGAGTTTGGGTGGGTTCAGACGCGGTGATAATGGAGGTAAACTTCAAGGTGGTCTGCTGCAGTTGCTCCGACGACTATGGTGTACTCCGGTAATGATGGGTTGATGGCAGTCCGAAGGAAGTGGTTCACGATGGTAGCTCCGGTAAAGGTGGTTCACGGCTGATAAATGTGGTGGTTCGTATAGGGATAGCAGTGGCAGCGGTGGCTGTTAGCGGCCCATGGTGGCCCATAGGTGGTTCACGTTTGTAATGGTTATTGGTGGTGGTAGGAGCTTCAAGGTGGTAGCATGGTGGTGGTGATATGGAGGTTCACGATAAAGATGACGGCGGTTTATGATGGTTCATGACAACAATGGTGGTCCATAGTTGGTATATGATGATAATGATTTATGATGATGATGGTCACATGATGGTGATTTATGAAAACAAAGGTAACGACGGTTTCATGGATGATGATAATAAGAAGGTTGACGACAACGAGTTCCATATCTTGGTACCGGCGCGTCGAGACGAATTCATGGACTTTTGAATCACCCGATTCGAAGTCCGCACTGTCAAATTACGGGTACGATACGGGTTCATTCTAGACACCGTGTCATGGAGGTACATTTCTTAAACCCAGATTAGTGATTGTTGAGTAAAAGTCCGGAACGCAAGTTCTGGCAAGAGCCGACTGTCGACTCTCCGGGTCGACTGTCGACTCTCCGGGCCGACTGTCCGACAAGACTTAAAACCGTAGTATAACACCGAGTCCTGAACGCAAGTTCAGGCGGCACTCAAGTGTGGCTGGCGACTCTCCTAGCCGGGACTCAAGTGTGGCAGGCGACTATCCTAGCCGACACTCAAGTGTGGCTGGCGACTCTCCCAGCCGACACTCAAGTGGGATTGCCGACTCTCTCGACCGACACTCTAATGACTCAGCCGACTCTTGCATTAAATAATAGAATACATAATTTGACTTATGTGCAGATCGGTATACTCACTAACAATAATTAAGACATCTGCTTCGGGTTGAACAACGTAGTCAGGTGAGTTCTATGTGCCCCCTATATGTTACGTGCAATTTTTTCCAAATGTTTTGGGGCTGTAGTGTATACGCTAAATTAAAGAATGTTATGAATGCCAATATTATCATACGTTATATATATATATATATGCGAATGCCAATGTGATCCTACGGGATATATGAAAATGAATATTGAACAAAGAATGAAACGTATGTATGCAAAGAATGAAACTAATGAATGACATAATGTAAATGAAAGAAATCTTGCTTTATATCTATGTATATATTGATTCCCAAGTATGAAAACTATGACATAACGTATAAGAAATAAATCTTGCTTTATATCCATGTATATATTGTTTGCTAAGTATGAATGAACATTATGGACGGAAACGATGATAACGGCTACTTCGGTAGATGGATGAACACTCGACTATTATGAAGCTAGAAATGAAAGTCTAGAAAGGTGGACTAAACTAAGGCCACTACGGCAGAGTAAGTCCCTCAATCGATGCACGATTGTATAATTAGTTCAAGTGGGAAACGGATGCCTTAGGGCAGACTGGCGAATATGACGGACTACGACGGTAGGACGGTAAAGACGGACGACCGAAGGTTTGCCAGACGGTTTAAAGATATGACAGACGGTTTCTAGTGCCGGATGGTTAAGTAAATGGGCTACAACGGTAGTTCGAGAACGTTTGTCTTTGTGACTTACGTAAGCAAATGACGGTTGATCACCCATATGTGTATGACCAATGAATGTGCACCAAGAAATATGCATGTATGAATCTATATACGTACTCATTATGAATGTTATAAGAAAGGAGTAAAGTAAAGAAAGTACATATGTATATATATGTGTGTGTATATTATAAGATAATGTTTATATCTGATTGTTTTTAAACTAGAACTCACCAGCGTTAGCTGACTTTTAGTATGCACTTCAGGTAGCAAAAGGAAAGAATGTGCAAAGGCGTGCTGGCTGCCCGATACAAGACTGGCATCCTATTATGTGATTTGTGTTTTCAGACAACTTGTTTTTCCTTAAATTGTTAAAGTCTTCCGCTGTTTATGTAACCAAATGATGTACGCTTCCGCTATGTATGAATGTTTTACCTAAAGATTTAGTGTTTGATGACTATGTTTATGACTAAATCCAACGCGTGAGGTCTCGTGGGAAAGGGGCCTTACAAGTTGGTATCAGTGTAATAGTTCGAGAGATTCAGACATCACTAAATGTCTGGACTCAAACTGATAATGGGACCAACGCAAGGATGTCAATACGGGTAGCCAACGCCAACGCCAAAATAGTAAGTAAGTAGCAAGGTTAATACCTATAGGTTAAGGTAGATGCCTTAACATAGAGCATATGCCTTAGATATCAACGTCACGGCCAATATGAATAGTTACACATAGCACATACGATGGTAGACGATTTGAGCACATAAGTACAGTAAATGTTTAATAACACGTAGCTACTGTTATTAAGATTTTGTTGTGTAAGTGTGTCTCGATTTGTCATCCACCGTATGTACTTGTCACAGAGAGTGAAAGGGATGTTAGCATAACAGTACGAATGACTCACAAATTATAGGAATGGTGCAATCCATGTCAGGTGAATCTCAGACAACGAGTAGAAGTTCGATAAACCACAAGGAAAGAAAGGTGACGGATTATCAACAGTCCGAGTAGATCAGTGACGAACAGTCATGAGCGACTCCCGTCAACTAGGAGTTCGGAAAGGAAAAGAGAATACATGGATTAGGCACTGTCTATAGAAGACATCCACTTTATGAAACATGATAAGAAGAGTTAGGAATTCATGAGTAAGGTAAGTTGGCAATTACGTTAGGATCCACGTAATTGTGAATTTATAGGTGCTCGTGCATACTGATTAACCTTATTGTGTGGATTAATACACATGTCACCAAAAACAATTAAATCAATCTAACCATGACTATGAGATTAGTCACTTAAGTAATAATGATTGTACCGAATTAGCATGAAGAATGACGGCGACAGCTGCATACCGAAGGTGGGACGAGAAGGAGTAAGACTTTAAATGAAGTTTGCTAAATTGAATAACACTAAGGAACAAGTTTTGAAGGACTGACGAAAGCTGATCCAGAACCTAATGCGACAGTGATGAGAGTAGTAAATCAAGCAAAGACAAAGAAATGAAAAGATTATACCAGAAGAGAACTAGTATGAAGATGATAAGGGAGCCTATCAAGCCCTAGTGAGAAGATTGCTTCGCATAGCAACCCACGAACGGCTAGGCCGATTATGTAGAATGTAAGGACCTCAACACTTGTTCGTTTCAAATTGAGAAAGTGGTTACCAAGGATCACAAACTAGTGCGAGATGTGAGCACTACATACTTCGGACAAACATATGTTTGGAAAACTGCTTTTGAACAGGAATTGTCGATGCTTAACAAAACCACGATATGATGAATAAACAATGGTCATCTGTCAAGGTATGCATGAGTATGCAAGGAATAACCACACAAGTGTAAGTCCAAGAAATATATGAGTGCATAGATACACAAATGGCATCTCTCCATGTAGAAGACAACCCCAGATAAACTACTATGAGTATCCACTGAAACGAGACAATAGATATACCGACAATAATAAGTGACGAGAACCGCGATGTTAAATAGGGCATGCAGGTAGAACCAAATGAAACTAGATCCAACCTAAGTATTTTTTGTTCAGAATGAATGTGAAAGGCAAGCCCAATAGTGTAAAGAAAGGCATGCATACCAGCAAGGACTCAAAAAAAAAACACTCTACAATAATTAAGTCAAGTCAATAGCACGTGAGACTGCTGAAATTGAAAGGCCGATAAAGAACCCAATGAGACCAGGAAGGAAAGGAATGATCAAGTATCACCACACGTGTCATCTATTCGTAATGAAACCTATGAACGAAATTCTAAAAGAATCACATACGAAAAATGTTAACGATCACGAAAGATTAGAAAATGTATGTTTTGGTCACAAGGGATGCCAACCCCTAAGACCATCCAGTGATATGAAGTAAAAGTGGAGCACGATAGACCAATGATGAGAAATGTGAACCATGATGAGTATGTTTTAAAGAAAGACAAGAAGGATGTTACGTGTACAGGAATATTAATGCAAAGAGCGTAGACCTAGTGTTACGTCTGAATGAATACATTCGCGATAAGTTTGAGTATGATAGAGTAATGCTTCATATGGTTCCTTCGGGAATGAAACGATGTGATTCCTTTGGGAATAAAACGATACGGTTCCTTCGGGAATAAACCGATATGGTCCCTCCGGGAACGAGATAGTAGGACTCATTCGGGAATTATATGGTATGATTCATTCGGGAAACCTCATGGTATGTATTTTTGAGTGCGAATGCACCAAGGATAATTTATAAGGTACGCGTAATAACCGAAGCGACTTAGAAAGAGGTTGATAACAACCGCCCAGAGAATAGAGTGGACAATTTCAACTGGATACTAGGATTCCTAAATGTTGAAATGAGTTCATGGCCGCTTGACATGACAAATTCACGCGAGTGCTTGGTGGATTCAAGTTAAGTCCAACCATGAGATGTGCATCAGAATAAAGCAGATTATACCATTCAATGTAGCATCCAAAATATTCATGACAAGGAAGAAGATGTAGTAGTAACGTGTAAACCCTAACTACACGTAGTTCACGTGTGGCACCGAAGGTTCATCTCATTTTCATGAAGTAGGACAGGCAAGTTCACATGAGCCTAAGAGAAGCAAACCTGATCATGAGAAACAGAGTTTAATCATATACAAGAGGCACCGAATTTCGAGGATGAAATTCTTATAAGGATCCCAAATTCTCTATTACAAAAAAAAACGACGAGATCTTATTTAGGACTAATTTTGTCAAGATCGAACATATGGCACGATGACAAAATTACTACTTGAATTAAAAAGCAGGTAATGTAAATTCTACAAAGATGGGGGGGGGGGGCTAAGTGAAAATATGTTAAAACCTAAAAACCTATTATATTCATTCCAGCCGCCATTGCCCATTCCCGAATTTCTTCTCCAACTCGTCACCTGCAACTCGGAAACCAAGCACCACCCTCCCCTAGTCGGACCTTCTAATCCCGACTCCCTCACCTCCAACTTAAACCCTAAAGTGCCCATTAACCTTCCTGTGTTGCTCGGTTGTTATGGAAATGATGAGAAATCACGTATAGGAGAGAAGAAGGCCACGAAGGAAACGACGGCGACAGTGGTGTGAGCTGCTGCCATAACTCCGGCGGCAACAGTAGGTTCTTGCAACGTGACGTGATGGTGGTTAGCGGTTGTTGTACGAGTTTTTTCGGTAAAGCGAGATGGTAGTAATACGGTGTTAGCGTTTGGAACGCCGGTGGTGACAACTCATTCGAAGAAGAAGATGGAGAACGATAATGTTGTGTACCCGGACATTGATGGTGGCGGGTTCGTCTCAGGTAGCGGACGAAGGTGGTGGTACGATCTTGGCAGTGGTTAGAGTTTGTGTGGGTACAGAAGCGATGATAATGGAGGTAAACTTCACGGTGGTCCGCTGCGGTTGCTCCGGCAACTAAGGTGTACTCCGGTAATGATGGATTGATGGCAGCCCCAAGGAAGTCGTTCAAGATGGTAGGTCCGGTAAAGGTGGTTCACGACTGATAAAGGTGGTGGTTCATATAGGAATGGCTGTGGCAGCGGTGGCCGTTAGCGGCCCATGGTGGCACATAGGTGGTTCACGTTTGTAATGGTTAATGGTGGTGGTAGAAGCCTCAAGGTGGTAGCATGGTGGTGGTGATATGGAGGTTCACGATGAATATGGCGGCGGTTTATGATGGTTCACGACAACAATGTTCGTTCATAGTTGGTTTGTGATGATAATGATTTATGATGATGATGGTCACATGATGGTGTTTTATGAAAACAAAGGTTACAACAGTTCCATGGAATGATGATAATAAGAAGGTTGACGAAAACGAGTTCCATCTCGTGGTACTGGCGCGTCGAGACGAATTCATGGACTTTTGAATCACCCGATTCGGAGTCCGTACGGTCAAATTACGGGTACGATACGGGTTTATTCTAGACACCGCGTTGTGGAGGTACATTTCTTAAACCTTGATTAGTGATTGATGAGTAAAAGTCCGACAAGAGCCTACTGTCGACTCTCCGGGTCGACTGTCGACTCTCCGGGCCGTCTGTCCGACAAGACTTAAAACCTTAGTATAACACCGAGTCCTGAACGCAAGTTCAGGCGGCACTCAAGTGTGGCTGGTGACTTTCCTAGCCGGCACTCAAGTGTGGCTGGCGACTCTCCTAGCCAACACTTAAGTGTGGCTGGTGACTCTCACAGCCGACAGTCAAGTGGGATTGCCGACTCTCTCGGCCGACACTCTAATGACTCGGCCGACTCTTGCATTAATAAATAGAATGCGTACTTTGACTTATGTGCAGATCAGTATACGCACTAACAATAGTTAAGATATCTGCTTCGGGTACAACAACGGTAGTCAGGTGAGTTCTATGTGCCCCCTATATGTTACGTGCAAATCTTTTCAAACGTTTTGGGGCTGAAGTGTATACTGATGCGTGATATTATATATATTAAATCAACCAAGTTTTAAATGTAGAAATGGACTCACAACTAAATCACACGCTCACGGCAAGTGTACCAATCGCGCGTAGTAAAGACGGTAAGCCCGAGTTATCGAACCGTGGACACAAAAGGCGGCGGCCCTCGATATTGAACCTTTATTGACTCCTAACTGATGCAACACAAGATATGATTCTATTTATTACTTTTATTGATTTTAGGACAAGCAACTTAGAATAAAACAACTAAATACTGACTCGACTCAAAAACGGAAAAGACACAAAAATACGTAGACACACGTAAACACAAAGAAGACAAGACATGACAAGACTCAAAAGAAAGACTAAACCAACGAACTAAAATACGAAACGAAGACCAAATATGAGACAAACACTACCTAGTCGAGGAATCCTATTGACTGACTCAACTGCTTTTGGGACAACCGACTGTATGACACCGGTTGTAAAGATAGACTGACTCGGGAATCACTAAAACATGCAAGATCTCCTCTCGGACTCACCTACACACCTAAACTATCCTAAGGGGTCGGATTAAGCTCACAGGTAAGGAATTGGATTTCCTCTCGACTCACCAAAACCTAGAATACCACGTACTCGACAACAGTTTCACCTCTCGGTCTCAACCGTCCTATACTCAGAGACTATCCTAGACAGACCTAAGAGCAAGGTGTAAACTCTCAAAATATTGTTTACGACACGGAATTGCAAGATGGTAAGAACGACTCGGACAACTCACTCTCGTGCAACTGCTACCCGAACCGATAAACCACAAGACAACCCGACAACCTATCTCCTCTCAGACTCAAGATTGGTAAAACACTGATTTATATGACCACACAAACCTGCTACAATGATTGGCCTAATCGTTTAGATCACGAACACAAAGTAAATTACCTGAAAACCTAAAATCTCAAGAGCAACAAATTCATGCAAGATCAGTAGCAAATCAGTATCCAAACACATTCATAAACAATAAATCAAGAATCTTTACACTAATATTCGTCATACGATCGATTAAAACACGAAAACAATCAAATCATGTCAATATTCAACCTAATCTAGATAGCAATGAGTTTAGCTACTCATGAAGCTTAAAAACACATCAAACATTACTAGAAACATAGTTTAAATTCAAAATAATTGACTAGAAAGAGAATTAGAACACAAAACCGATGATTGAAAACCGAAAAAACGTCAATTCCTCTGAATCCTTGTGATCTCTAGCACCAAAACTTCAATCTTCAGTGCTCTCTGGTCCTTCTCTACCGCAAATGATCAATCCCCCTAGCAAAAAATGACCAAACCTTTTAAACGATGCGAATTAGGGCTTCCTGCCCGACTGGAAGCATGTCGGACCGACATGGGGTGGGAAGTCGGTCCGACTAGGGCTGACGCAACCCTCAATGATTACAGCTCAATGATTAAGCGATGTTTGAGTCTTCCAAACGCGCGTCGGACCGACATTGTAGCACAAGTCGGACCGACTTCTGGTGAAATTCATAATTACTTTATTCTTTTCTTGCTTAACTCCAACTCTTTTATTCCCGCTTCTTTCTGGACCCATTTCTTCATCAAATTCCTTCGGTTTATCAATAGAAACTGCATTTTCAACAATATTATCATTAAGTATCAATTATCTTGGATTTTAAACGATAAAACCGAGCGAAACGGGCTGAAACAACCATAAAAACATATGTATTTTAGAACACATCGAACATTCTCACACTTGAAGTTTGCTTGTCCCTAAGCAAAGCCCAACATAGTACATCCAACCAAGTAATCACACAAATACAGAAAATCCTCAAGCTAAGGTTAGAATCTGGTCGCGAAGTCCAACAACAACGAACGACTCCCCAAGTTTTACAACGGTCAATATATTTACAATCCAACCAGTCTAGATGGGACCTAACTTTTTGAAAAACATGAGCACACCTAATCAAGACTCACTTTCTTTCAAGCTCTAACTGTACACAACTCGTATCCCTCACAAGAGTTCTCTCCACTCGGTTTATTTCTGGGGCTAGCAAAAGATATGCCAGCTCCTATTCTAACTCTCAGACCTACCAATGAAAATTCCTAGGTCATATGCTTTAGAATCAATCAAATCTCCACCCGAATGTGAAGACGAACACACAGATCAACAAGGTCTTTCTGGGTTGTAATGTCAGGTTAGGGTTCAGGGTATGGATAGGGAATTTTAAATGGCTAAGGTGAAACCGGTCTGGACTAACGAACTTAAAACAAAAAGAATGAAAAGATAAAACAAAACCATGCTAAACCGTGAGGATCTTTGATCCTCACACTTATTCATTGGAATACCCTATTTTTGTGATTTTCTTTTTTTTTAATTTTTTTTAGGATTACTAAATGTACATGCTTCAAACATTTCGGACAATGACATGGGGTTACAAAGTAAAAGGCTGCAGGGCTAGGGGTGTATTAAGTGGGTTTTTAGAAATGAAGGGGAATCAGGCTCAAGTGGGCTAACTAGGTGTTAATGTTCAGGTAGGGATAAACAAAAGAAAAGGCTAAACAAAAGACAGGGTTAAATCCTAATGCCTTAGATCATCTCTGTGTACTGTCTAAACCTAGGGTCTCAAAATGTATCAAGATAATCAAATCATAACCAAACAAATCATGCAGGTAAACACACATCAAACGAAAAGCAGTGAATATAAATGAATATGAAAAGGCTGAAATCTCACTAAATGTGTGGAATCGGGTTACCGATACAAGTCATGTACAATCAAAACCGTCTAGTCTGCTAAACTCTCCTAGACACCCCAAACAATTTGCTTACTGAAAAAACCGACTAGTTGAACTAGTTAATCACCGTCAATTCCTTTACACTATACCGCCCTCATGGCTTACACCATGAATCGATGAGTACCTGGCCAAAGCCCTCATGGCTTACACCATGAACCGACAATACCGCTTAACCGTCAATTCACTTGTCACTACTATACCGCCCTCATGGCTTACACCATGAACAGACGAGTACCGCTTAACCGCCAATTCACTTGTCACTACTATACCTTCCTCATGGCTTACACCATGAACCGGCGAGTACCTGGTCAATGCCCTCATGGCTAACACCATGAACCGACAATACCGCTAAGTGGAGTTACGTGGTTCTCCCGAGTAACCAACGTCAATCATACCAATTGTACAACCGTTAGCGAACTTAAAGGTTCTTACTAATGGGTAGAACCCATATCTGACATCTTGTACAAGTAACATCTGTCCCAAGGACCTTTACAGCTGGTACTCATTCCCGTAGAAAATCTATTTACTTTCTGCTCATACATCTTTCTTTAACTTGATCATAACTTTAACATGTATTATGCATTTGTTTATGTATATGAAAATATAGTAAACGCTTGCCAATAATACCTATGCTTTTACTGAAATATAGCTCAACGCATATATCATGCCTTTGTTTATGTAAAATAAAATATAGTAAACGTTTGCCAAATGATATATCTTGCTTTACTTAAAACATACTAGCACTTATATTATGCCGTTGTTTATGTATATGAAAATATAGTAAACGCTTGCCATAATATAGCTATACTTTACTCAAAACGTACATTTGCCTCTTTTAAACTTTTCACTAAAACATAGCTTTTCACTTTGTTTATTAATATAAAATATGTAATAAACACTTTACACTAAGTATGCACACCACCCCTAAAGTAGGCAAAAAGGGATTAGAACTCAACTGACTTTCTTAGCTACTCTTCTTAAGGCTCAACGATCTGTTCGAGTGGTCATAAACGAAACGTGTTAACTCCGGGTCAAAGTAAAACTATTTGTCCAAAATCGACTCGTCGAAAACTCTACTTGTCCGAAATCTATTTTCGAACGAAATCTTTCTCAGTCGAAATCTATTTTGGTCGAAATCTTATTTCGCCTTAAATGTCTTTCATCCGAAATCTATTCCGTCCGAAAACTAATTCGTCTGAAATGTCTTTCATTCGAAATGTCTTTTATCCGAAAACCATTTCGCCCGAAAACCAATTTGTCTGAAATTTCTTTCATCCGAAAACTATCTCGACCGAAAACTAAGTTGTCCGAATTCTTATGTCCGAAATCACTTTTGTCCGAAATCTACACTTCGTCCAAAATGCTTTTCGGACGCATCAGACATATCGGACCATTCAGAGACTTCTCGGACGACTCATATGTTCTAAGTTAGATTCTTCATTTTTGATCCAAAATCACAACTTTTTACGACCAAACTGTTTTAATCTTAACCATGAAGCTAATTCTATAGTTTTATTAAAAAACACACGTAAAAATCCAATCTTTTTAAAGAAAACTTATTGAAACCCTAAAAACCCATTTTAAACAAAAAATCAGATTCTTGACGTGATTCGTACCTCAAATCGACTCTTTTCTTCTGCTATTCTTTGTGTTAACACTGGAGAAGTAGGGTGGGTCGATCTTGGAGCAAAACCGATACTTTATCTCTCTAACCTCTCTCTCTCTCTAGAACTTGAATAGGATTGTTAGCATATAGGGGAGTTGATGGGCTTATCTCAGGGTTTTAAGGGGGTCCAAATTCCTCTTTTCTCAGCCCATGCGGCCCAAGCCCAAGGCCCGTGGCCTACTCTATCCCCCTTCCTTGGTTAAATTGTAACATCCCAAATTCTCTATTAAAAAAACGACGAGATCTTATTTAGGACTAAGTTTGTCAAGATCGGACATATGGCACGATGACAGAACTACCACTTGAATTAAAATGAAGGTAATGTAAATTCTACAAAGACTGAGGGGGGGGGGGCTAAGTGAAAATATGTTAAAACCTAAAAACCTATTATATTCATTCTAGCCGCCATTACCCATTCCTGAATTTCTTCTTTGACTCGTCACCTGCAACCCGGAAACCAAGCACCACCCTCCCCTCGTCGAACCTGCTAATCCTGACTCCTTCACCTCCAACTTAAACCCTAAAGTGCCCATTAACCTTCCTGTGTTGCTCAGTTCTTATGGATACGTCGAGAAATCACGTAGAGGAGAGAAGAAGGCCCCGAAGGAAACAATGATCCCGGCTCGCGAACGACGGTGACAGTGGTGTGAGCTGCTGCCATAACTCCGACATCAGCAGCAGGTTCTTGCAACGCGACGTGATGGTGGTTAGCGATTGTTGTACGAGTTTTTTTGGTAAAGTGAGATGGTAGTATTACGGTGTTAGCGTTTGGAACGCCGGTGATGACAGCTCAGTCGGAGAAGGAGATGGAGAAGGATAATGTTGTGTACCCCGACAGTGATGGTGGCGGGTTCGTCTCAGGTAGCAGGCGATGGTGGTGGTACGAGCTTGGTGGTGGTTAGAATTTGTGTGGGTTCAGACGCGATGATAATGGAGGTAAACTTCACGGTGGTTCGCTGTGGTTGCTCCGACGACTAAGGTGTACTCTGGTAATGATGGGTTGATGGCAGCCCAAAGGAAGTGGTTCACGATGGTAGCTCCGGTAAAGGTGGTTCATGGCTGATAAAGGTGGTGGTTCGTATAGGGATGGCAGCGGTGGCTGTTAGCGGCCCATAGGTGGTTCACGTTTGTAATGGTTAATGCTGGTGGTAGGAGATTCAAGGTGGTAGCATGGTGGTGGTGATATGGAGGTTCACGATAAAGATGACGGCGGTTTATGATGGTTCACGACAACAATGGTGGTTCATAGTTGGTATATGATGATAATGATTTAAGATGATGATGGTCACATGATGGTGTTTTTTGAAAACAAAGGTGACAACGGTTCCATGGAATGATGATTATAAGAAGGTTGATGACAACGAGTTCCATCTCTTGATACCGGCGCGTCGAGACGAATTCATGGACTTTTGAATTCCCCGATTCGAAGTCCGTATGGTCAAATTACGGGTACGATACGGGTTCATTCTAGACACCGCATCGTGGAGGTACGTTTAATCCTGAATACTTGGAGAATACCGCGTCGAAGAAACGCAAACCCACAACCGACCCGCTTAAAGCTCTTGATTTACATCGCATAAAAATAGGTCTTTTATATGCCCCCATAAAATTATATTATGTGAAGCTCTCGGGACTTGCAGAAACAAACAACTCTTTTTCATAAATTTTCTTTTTATTATTTCTTTTTAGTGAAGAAAAACAAAAAAACCTAACAAAGTTAGACTCAACAGTCTCCCATCCTCACACTTGAAAGACACATTGTCCCTAATGTGTTCGGATGAAAGACGAAAAAAATAAAAATAAGGAAGACCGGAAATAAAAATAAAAATAAAGCAGAATGGAAATATTCTTACACGCATGGAATATTCTGACTGTTAGGTGCAACGCTGTCCGTCATTCTGTATACAATACTACACAACCAAACATCAAATATAGAATAGATATACATGTACTGAAATACGTACGATAATTTACAATTTACAGGAAATTATACAAAAAACCTACACCATACTGTACCTGAATACAAAAGCTAGTACCAATACAATGATAAATACCAAGACAAACGGAAGTTACTAAATACATAAACAGAATAGTACAAATAAAACTACATTAACAAACCCGACCTACGGTGGTGGTGGATGAACAACATGGGGGATGTGAAGATGGTCAATGATCTGCTGAAGCATCCCCCCTGTGCTTGTAACTCTGCTCGGACCTCATCCTTGAAGGCCTGATGGTCGACGTGAAGTCTCTCGAGTGTGGCTGGCTGTGGTCTCTCGGCGCAAGGCTGGGCGTGTCTGTCGGGGTGGTGTCACCCCTATTGGTGCAACATCTGCCAGGTCAGCACCTGGTGGTGTTGGCGGTAATTGGATGGGCCTGACCTCCACAAATCTCCTGGGCTCGTCAAAGGGATAGACGCCAATCTGCTGCATATTCTCATATAAGTACCTGGAGACTATAGGTCCCAGGTTCAGTGTAGCAGGACGGTGAGCAGTGAATACTCCCAACACACGCGCAAGGCGGGACACGTAGACGCCCTGACATATACGCTAACCCTGGCCGCGACTACGTGTCCTGGCGAGGGAGGTGAGTAAAATGGTGGCTAGGTTAGCCTCATGGCCTACCACCATGCAGTACATGGCGAAAAGGTCCCCCTCTGTAACCTTCTCAATCCCCATGAATCTCACCATGATAGTGGAAGCGATGATCCGATGAAGAAATCGAAGGACTGGGTCGCGGATGCGGGAGGCTGGAGTGCTCGAAGCGAACGAGCCGTCGGAAATGGTAATCCACCAGTCGCGTAGTGTTTGTGCGGTAATCACGACTGGTGCGGCCTCTCAGAAAATCCCGCGAAGACTCTCAGTGAATATCGGCTGGGTGGTCTCCTCCGCGGTGTATAACCCCATGTGTATGGCAAACTGGGGGATGGTCATGTGGTACTGGGTACGACCGAGGACGAACTGGACAGCATAATCGTCGGCGAAGCTCCCGGAGTGGAAGACGAATGTGGAGAAGAACTCCAAAGTGAGCTCCTCGTACTGCGGCTAACACATGTCTAGTAGCTGCCTCCATCTGGGCGTGACCATGGTCTCTATCCTCTGTCGGACGCCAAGTGTCCCCATAAGCGCCCAATCAATAATCCGCGGCACATGATGCTCCATGTCAATGATGCGGCCTAAGGTTGCCAGCGCGTCGGTGCCTGGTGCGAACCGAAGAAGTGTATGGTCGCGTAGCTACGACGGGTCTACTGGCTCCACAACCTCGTCCGTGGCTGGTGGTGGCGGAGGCTCTACATATCGAATAGTCGGTGCTCGGTGGGCCCGCTTGGCAGGCCTGGTGGATGAACTCAAAGCCATACCTGCACTTAAAACAAGAAGAACCGTGCGCGTGTGCCGAGTGGTTAGTTCACGACAGGTATACAAAATGGATTACGGAGATACACACAGTCTCTTCCCCTAGCTCTAAATACTAGACACGTACACAGGGTAATATACAACTAAAATACAACAGTATTTACAAGTTTTATACAACACATCAATATTTTATTTACACAAACTTTTTATTTTTTTATTCTTTTTCTAGTGTATAGTGTACAAATGCCCAATTTCCCAGTCTAGGTCTCGAGATTTCAAGTTAAACACAAATACCTCATTAATCTGCCAAAAGCATACACGTCGGAACGACAGGGGTTGCGACGTCGGTCCGCTGCCCAATCAAAAACCTAATTTTGCAATTCATCGAAGTCAGACCGACATGTGCTGTGATGTCGGTCCGACTCCCAAACTCAACCGAAATTATTCTATTGATCCATGATGTTCTCCCATTTATTACCCAAGAACCAATTTTCCAAACAATTTTATAATACTACCCTCATGTGGGGGCCGATTGAAGGTTCTGAAATGGAAAATGGGTGCGTACCTGAGATGAAGGTGGGAGAGGCTGCGTAGGAGAGGAAGGGTGGTGGTGGCGAGCTCCGGTGAGTAGGACGTGCTTCTGACGTCACGGTGAACGGTGGCGAGTGGTGGGGAGTATGGAGTGGATGTCGGAGGGTGTTGGAGATGAGGGGTTATTGTTTAAGTCGGTCCGATGAGAATCATTTAAACCCTGCATGGGCTCCCATTGTGGACCGACATTCAAAGTAAGTTGGTCCGACTAATCCTTATGGCTTTTCAAATTTCTATGCACGGCGGACCGACATGTATCCGGATGTCGGTCCGCTTTGGGTGTCAACTCTCAGACTTAAGACTCTTCATGTCGGACCGACATGTTCTTTAAGATGGTCCGATATCCTCCATATTCCAGTGACTTTTCTTGGTGATTATCATAGACTTGAGCCTACCTAGCGGCTTTTCTTACCTCCTCAAACATTTTTATATGTACCTGCATGGTTTAATCTCTCATTTCCGCCTGTTGTGCGTGACCTGCATGGACTCAGTAGAAGGTTAAAATACACATATACAGAATAAAAATATAAAAATTAATACAAAATTAAAGGTATACATCTCGGGCTGCCTCCCGAGAGCGCTTGGTTTGACGAGTCTTCAGCCCGACCCATCCTCACTCTTAGTTCTGTGGTGGGTCGAGGTGCACCGCCTCAACTGAGTGTTCCGCAACCAGGCCAGTGATATAGTGATTTAATCTATGCCCATTTACTTTGAACTTCTCTTCATCTTCTCCCTCTATCTCTATCGTCCCGTAAGGAAAAACTTGAATGATTGTGAACGGGGCCCGGGAATAACCTCAACTGGGAATTAAACAATAGCACTCGATCTTCTACCTCAAACTCCTTACCACCTTTTATGTGGCGATCATGCAACTCTTTAGTACTCAACTTATAATCATATGATCGCGTATATGCATGATCGCTCAGCTTCTCTAACTCATGTAACTCGTGCATCCGATTTTCCCTCGCCTTAGGCTCGTCAAGATTGACGGTGCGGAGGGCCCAATATGCACGATGTTCAAACTCAAACGGAAGATGACACGCTTTACCATAAATTAACCTAAATGGTGTAGAACCGATAGGTGTCCTGAATGCCGTACGAAAAGCCCAGAGTGCATCATCTAGCTTATCTGCCTAATCCTTCCTATTCGAACCAAACGTTTTTTCCAGGATCTGCTTAATCCCACGGTTGTTAACCTCTACCTGCCCACTAGTCTGCGGATGATAAGCCGTTGCAAGTCGATGGGTGACCCTATATCTTTGCAAGGTTTTCTCCATCTGCGCATTGCAGAAGTGGGTACCTCTGTTGCTAATCAGTGCCTTTAGCACACCAAATCTATCAAACAACTTCCTCAAGAACCTTACAACTACTCTCGCATCATTCGTGGGTAGAGCTTCGGCCTCCACCCACTTAGAAACGTAATCCACCGTGACAAGTATGTACTTATTCCCTCGAGATGAAGGGAACGGTCCCATAAAGTCAACCCCAAGACATAAAACACCTTAACAATCTGGATGGGGTTTTGTGGCATCTCATTCCTAGAAGAGATGTTCCCTGTCCTCTTACATGCATCACATCTCCTAACAAACGCGTGAGCACCCTTAAATATCGTCGGCCAATAAAAACCTGAATCAAATACCCGCTTAGCTGTGTAGCTGGCCCCATTATGACCCCTAGTGGGACCTTCACGGCACTGCCTCAAAACGCTCTCAGCCTCACTCTCGGCTACACATCTCCTAATCACCTGATCGGCTCCTACTCTGAACACATGTGGATCCTCCCAAATGTAGTGCCGAATATCCGCGAAGAATTTCTTCTTCTGCTGGTGAGTCATGCCCTTTATCAAGGTTCCCTAAACAAGGTAGTTCACAATGTCCGTGAACCAAGGGCAATCATCCTCACTGACACTCACTTTCATCAAACTCTCCATAGGAAACTGATCATCAATCTGGACTCCCATGTGTCCACTCTCAGTACTCTCTAATCATGACAAGTGATCGGCTTCCACGTTCTCTGCCCCGTTCTTATCTCTAATCTCTATATCAAACTCTTGTAGCAACAGGATCCAATGAAAAAAGGCGGGGTTTAGCGTCCTGTTTGCTGAAGAGATATCTCACTACTGCATGATCTATATAAACTATGGTCTTGGACAGTAAAAGATAGGACCTGAATTGATTGAATGTAAACATCACGGCTAATAACTCCTTCTCAGTGGTGGTGTAGTGCTCTTGCGCATCATTCAAGGTCCGGCTAGCATAATAAATGGGATGGAAGTGTTTGTCCTTCCGCTATCCTAAAACCGCCCCTAATGCGAAGTCGCTCGCGTCACACATCAACTCGAATGACAGTGACCAATCCGAGGCTATCATGATAGGGGCATCTACCAACTTCCCCTTCAACAACTCAAATGCCCTCAAACACTCATCCAAAAACACGAAAGGCGCATCCTTCTCCAACAACTGAGTCATCGGCCTCGCTATCTGATGTAGTGCAAATCACACATCTTTATTCCATTGTTTTAGTGCGTTTTTAGTTAGTTTTATTTTGGTTTTGAGTCGTTTTGATAGCTCGAGTTAATTACAAGTGAATATACGAAGAAACCGAGCAAGAGAAGAAAGTCCAGGGTTGAAAAGTGAAAAATGGGAAATTTAAACACTTCGCGGTACGTGAAGATCAGAAGGAGATTCTTCGCGGTACGCGAGGAACTCAAGGAAGGCGCTGACTATTTTGGCTTTCGCGGTACGCGAATGCCTAGCCCGTTTCTCTCGCCATACGCGAAGGAATAAAGTTTTGAGAAAACCCAAAACTTTGATATTTAATGTTTTGCAATCCCATTCTTTGAGGAGTTTGATTTTTAGCCGTCCAGAGAAGGTGTGAGGGAAATTTTGAGGAGTAGGAAGCAGGTTTGAAGCAAAAGGTTCAAGCTTTGGATCCGGGTTGGTTTATTCTAGCTTATTCGGTTTCCAAGATTCGATCTTTGTGTTTAAATTCTGTGTTTGAAACCATGTTTTGTTCTTATTACTTCTGTTTGAATGTTTTGAGAATGATTCTAGGCTAAAACTTATATATTGCCTAGGTCACATGATGAATATTTGTTAAAGTTTCAGTTTTTATTCGGTTTTGGATTCGTATGATGGGTTTAATGATTTTGTAAGCGATCTTTGTGTGATAATTGTGATGTTATTGCATGTTTAGATCTGATCTTGTGTTTGATTTCAATTCCTTGCGTTGATTGTGGTTGTTTGCCAGTTTGATTAGCGTATCTTGGTCATAGATCTTAGGGTTTGTGATTAGGGTGGTTTGCTAGACGTAGTAGCCATAGGAGTTGTCTTTGATTACTGATTAGAGTTGAGTGTGTATCCTAGTTCAATACCCGAGAGGTTAGAATTAGTCGTGTAGTCTTCGTCATTAGGAATCCGAGTGTCAGCTGTCTGAGAGGAAGCAGGTATTAGGTGTCTAGTGATTGTTGCTATTCGTGTCATAATTGTTATCTTGAGATTATCTCGTGCATTCTTTGAGTGTATTGGTGGACAGTCAGACTGAGAGGTAATCTGTCTATTAGGGTACTTTATCATAGTTGGAAATACCTGAGAAGTGATCCAACAATCTGGTGACTTTAGTAAATTTAAGGTAGCTTCGTTGGTGACACACTGAGAGTAATTAGGGATCCACTAGGCTGTCTAGAGTTGTTTCATTAGAAACCCAGATCCATCATAGTTTCTAGAACCAATAGAAGTTGTGCTTTGCAAGTAGGATTCCGACCTAGGTGATATTCTTCCCATCTCTTGATTTCATCTTAGTTCTTGTTCTTCATAGTTGAGTCAACATTCGTTTGATGCTTTCTTAGTTAACATTTAGTGTAGTCAACCCCCAAACTAAATCAATCTTTTGTCCGAGTCTAGTTTTGTTATCATAGTGTCTCTAGGGTTCGATATTCCGTTTTACCATTAAGATGTGCTACACTCGATAGGTACACTTGCCTGTCAGTGCGATTTAGTTCATAGGTATTCCTATTATTACTTAGGAGTCTAGTTAGGTTTTTATTCACTAGTTTTATAGGTCGTCTAGATGACATCATGTTTTTGGCGTCGTTGCCGGGGATCGAACCCGGGTCACCCGCGTGACAGGCGGGGATATTTGATGTAGTTCAAAGCACACATCTTTATTCCATTGTTTTAGTTCGTCTTTAGATAGTTTTGTCTTTGTTTTGAGTCGTTTTGATATACACTTGAGTCTTTGTTGTGTTTTCAGGAGCTCGAGTTAATTACAAATGAATATACGAAGAAACCGAGCAAGAGAAGAAAGTCCAGGGTTTAAAAGTGAAAAATGGGAAATTTTAACTCTTCGCGATACGTGAAGATCAGAAGGAGATTCTTCACGGTAAGTGAGGGAAAGGAAAACCGGCCACGACTATTTTGTTTCTTGCGGTACGCGACGAACCCAACCCAAATGTTTCACGGTACGCGAGGGAACAGAATTCCGAGAAAAAACCTTAATTTTGATTTAAATAGAATTTGATTCCCATTCTTAAGGGAGTTTGATTTTTAGCCGTCCAGAGAAGGTTTGAGGGTGATTTTGAGGAGTAGGAAGCAGCTTTGAAGCAAAAGGTTCAAGCTTTGGATCCGGGTTGGTTTATTCTAGCTTATTCGGTTTCCAAGATTCGATCTTTGTGTTTACATTCTGTGTTTGAAACCATGTTTTGTTCTTATTACATCTATTTGAATGTTTTGAGAATGATTCTAGGCTAAAACTTATATATTGCCTAGGTCACATGATGAATATTTGTTAAAGTTTCAGTTTTTATTCGGTTTTGGATTCGTATGATGGGTTTAATGATTTTGTAAGCGATCTTTGTGTGATAATTGTGATGTTATTGCATGTTTAGATCTGATCTTGTGTTTGATTTCAATTCCCTGCGTTGATTATGGTTGTTTGCCAGTTTGATTAGCGTATCTTGGTCATAGATCTTAGGGTTTGTGATTAGGGTGGTTTGCTAGACGTAGTAGCCATAGGAGTTGTCTTTGATTACTGATTAGAGTTGAGTGTGTATCCTAGTTCAATACCCGAGAGGTTAGAATTAGTCGTGTAGTCTTCGTCATTAGGAATCTGAGTGTCAGCTGTCTGAGAGGAAGCAGGTATTAGGTGTCTAGTGATTGTTGCTATTCGTGTCATAGTTGTTATCTTGAGATTATCTCGTGCATTCTTTGAGTGTATTGGTGGACAGTCAGACTGAGAGGTAATCTGTCTATTAGGGTACTTTATCATAGTTGGAAATACCTGAGAAGTGATCCAATAATCTGGTGACTTTAGTACACTTTAGGTAGCTTCGTTGGTGACACCCTGAGAGTGATTAGGGATCCACTAGGCTGTCTAGAGTTGTTTCTTTAGAAACTCAGATCTATCATAGTGTCCAGAACCGATAGAAGTTGAGCTTTGTAAGTAGGATTCCGACCTAGGTGGTATTCTTCCCATTATGATATCTTCCTTAGCTCTTGTCCTGATAGTTTGAGTCGACCTTAGTTTATTCCCATTATGATATCTTACTTAGCTCTTGTCCTGATAGCTCTTGTCCTAAATAGTAGTGTATTCAACCCCCCATAAATCATTCCTTAGTCCGAGTCAGAGTCTAGTAATGTTACATAGTGTCTCTAGGGTTCGATAACTCGGTTTACCGTTAAGCCGTGCTACACTCGATAGGTACACTTGCCTGTCAGTGTTGTCTAGTTCATAGGTTTTCCATTTATTACTTAGGAGTCTAGGCTAGGTTTATTTGTTAGTATTTTATAGACCGTCTGGACGACATCAAGTTTTTGGCGCCGTTGTCGGGGACACTTGGCAATAGCAATACTAACTCTGATTAGTTCTTTGTTTGATTTTTGGTTTAATTGCGTCTTTTCTTTTCTTTTGAGTCTTGTTTATGTGCTTGTCTTCGGTGCTACTTGTGAGTCTTATCTGAGTGTCTAATTTAAGAATTGAGACTTTCTGTGTGTCTTTGAGTCTTTGTTCTGTTTCCTTCTAGAGACTTTCTGTTTATGAGCTACACTCGTTCGCAGGGATCACCTTCTTTTGCAGCTTTTTCAGAGCCCGAACGAGAGCTTCACGAGCGCACCCGCGACTTTTAGCCCAATCCCCTTTCCATAAATGGGCGACGCTGACCCACCAGCGAGGCGTACGGTACACTAGAGGGCTAGTGATGGTGTCCCGGGCGCTAGATCTTCGATCACACGGCCCACTATACCGAATGCCAATTCTTGCCAGATCCCATCACATGTCATGAGTACGATCACTCATGCCACCCAATTCCATGGCCTTGAGGATGAGGATGCACCCGGACATTTGTCCCGCTTCGCGTGGATATGTGATACCTTTAACATCACGGGTGTGTCTAAGGACGAAATCTCCTTGCGTCTCTTCCTATTCTCCCTCTATGAGAGTGCTTCTACTTGGCTCGACACTCTTCGAGATAACTCGAACACCACATGGGATGATCTCGAAGCCAAGTTCTTCGAAAAGTACTATCCACTTTCCAAGGCCGCTCGCCTTAGGGATCAGATCCACTCCTTCCGGATGGATCCCGATGGGCCCTATCACATGACCTGGGAGCGGTTCAACGCGATGTTGAGCCGATGTCCCCAGCATGGTCTGTCAGACTGGGCGATAGTGGAGAAGTTCTACAATGGTCTCACCTTCAAGAAGCAGCAAATGTTCAATACAGCTGTGGGAGGCCATATCATGGATAGACTCGAGCCTGATGAGTTTGAGGAGATGTTTGAGAGCTTCGCTCAAGCCGAACAACAGCATCCACGTTCTGTTAGGAATTCCATTCCTACTGCTAGAGCACCCGCCTCTTTTTCAAGAGGTGTGCATCAGGTCACTCCTGATACTAGCGTGGCTGCTGCACTCGTAACAATGGCTAACGAGATAAAGGAGCTGAAGCTCAGTGCTCTTAGGTGTGAGGTGTGTACGGGAGGACACGACACCAGGGATTGTCCCGTCAATCATCAGGAGCAGGTGAACTTTGCTGGCAACCAGAACCAGAACCGAGGGTACAACAACTACAACAATACCTATGGCTCGGGATGGAGATCTGGAAATAACCCGCCTGGGTTTAATGGTCGCCAACAGCAGTATGGAGGGGCAGAAGTTGGAGCGAGCTTGGGAAGCAGTGTCAACACAAGGAAGATTGAAGTGATGCTCGAGAATTAGACACAACTGCTTGCCCACTTAGTCCAGCAAGACAAGGACACGAGGCAAAGACTGGATAGCCACGACACTCTATTGAAGAATCAGCAGTCGGCATTCCAGGATTTGCAACGCACGGTAGGAGACATCGCTCAGAGCCTGAAGGGTTGACAAGGAGGTCCATCTTCGAGCCCAAATACTTCAGTGATGGCCGTGTCAGTTAGGAGTGTGGAGAAGAAAGAGGTTTTAGAGGATGCCTCCCACTCCATTAAGTATGGCATCCCTTCAGTGGAGGAAGTGAAGAAGGTAGATTGGAGAGCTCGATTCGTTGCGATCGATGCTAAGTTGAGTGAAGAGCAGGTAGATGAGGAGATTGTAGTAGAGAAGCCTGCCGGGAGGGCAGAGGAGAAGAGGAATGGGGTGGATATGAAGTCCCTCAAGATTGACCTGACTCGTGTTCCCTACCAGCACGTTTGCTGCCATTCAAGCAAGCCAGGGAACACGGTCACTTCCTTGACATGTTCAAATAACTCAAGGTCAATCTTCTACTGATAGAGACCCTCCAGTGCATGCCAAAGTATGGCAAGTTTCTAAAAGATCTTCTTTCCAACAAGAAGAAGCTCGAGGAGGTCTCTAAAGTCTCACTTAGTGAGCAATGCTCTGTAGTGGTGCAGAACAAGCTGCCAGAAAAACTAGGAGATTCGGGTCGTTTCACGATCCCATGTCTCCTAGGTAGTTTTCCCGTGCACCACGCGTTGGCCGACCTGGGTGCTAGCATCAATCTGATGCCATATTCCATATATAAGCAGCTAGACCTAGGTGAACCACAACCAACACGCATGAGCATAGCCTTGGCTGACCGTTCAGTCAAGTATCCACGGGAATTGTGGAGAATCTCCTGGTTAATGTACGCAAATTTTTCTTCCCCACGGATTTTGTTATCTTTGATATGGAAGTGGATGATAGAGTCCCACTCATCCTAGGACGCCCGTTCCTACGCACCGCCAAGGCAATGATTGATGTATTCGACACGAAACTCACACTTCGCGTGGAGGATGAGTCTATTACATTCGATGCTACACAATCCGTGAAGGATGTTGGCGAGCATAGCCACTCCGTGTGCATGCTTGATGCCTTCATGGACGCACATCGGGACTCTAATTGAGGAGAGGATGATGTTGAAAGGGATGAAGAAGGAAAGGTTGAGGATTCTCCGGATTGGTTGGAGGAGTTTGAAAAGAAATTAGTAGGATCCTCATTCTTAGATGCTAACGATGATGATTTCAGCTTAAGTGTGATATTAGCGTAAATGGGGAAGATAGTTTGTGAGCCACCCGTAGTGGAGAGAGTAGAGGATCATGAGGATCCGGGCGATAGGTTAGAGGCCACACTTTTAGTAATATCACACATTGAGCCTTTGACCTTTACTATTGTTCATGTTGAGGGGATAGAAGCCGATGCATCCCCTAAATCTAGGCCGCCCCGTAAGAAACTCCGAGAGTTGAGTGAGTTTGTTAATCAAGACAGAGTGAAAACCCCAAGTGTGGGGACGTCGAGGGGTAACAAATTACTTGGTTATTTGATGCATATCGTTTTCGGGCCAGGTAGATATAAGCTATGGTGGAAGGACCTGAGTGAGAGAGGTCCAAGGTTTGACATGAGTAGTTGTTTGTTAGAGATGTGGAGGACTGGTAGACCGCGAAGGATGAAGGCGGTACCGGTCAGGGTCAAGGAGAAGCCTCCTAATAGGTTTGTTTGAGTCTCGGGCAAGTGCCCGAGATGTAGAGTTTGTTTGCATTATTTGGTTTGAGTCCGTGTCAGTTTTTGTGTTTATTTCGGTTTGTGTCAGGTTTTGCAGGGATTCGTGCTTGATTCAGTGAGAAAAATCATCAGGAATGAAGTTCCAGTTATTTTTACATATGTTTTTATGCTTGGAATAGGTTTTTATGGAATTTGGGTGGAAAGAAGTTAAGGGGTGAAAAATTTTCTAAGTATAAAAACCCCCTTAACTTTCTATCACTAGGGGTCCCTCGCGGTATGCGGGGATTTGTCTATGGTTTCTTGCGGTACACGAGAGACAAAAGACAAGGCCGACTTAAATGCCACTCCCTCGCGGTACGCAAGGAGTGGCCGCCTGTTATTTCGCGGTACACGGGCCCTTCTGGATTTGCCTTTCTTCCTTGTTTTCCCATGGTACCCCTCACCCACATCTACCACCACCCATCACCATACTACCACCTTCACCTTTATCCATCATCAATCCATTATTACACCCTCATCCATCATCATCCTTCTACCATCACCCACCATTCATCATCACACATATCATCCACTTACGACCACCAACGACCATGGGAAACTAGAAACCGTTTGTGGCCGATGACCGACCTTGCTATGGCATTCATGCCTATGTGTTTGCCACCCATTGAGTATGTTCCTCTGCATCTATCTATCTTGAGTCTTTTAATTCTTATTGAGTCATTTGAGTCTTTATTTTAATTTGAGTCAGTTTAATGCTGTAGGTTTGTTGTGAGGTTTATTTTACAGGTTTTATCATTCCGCCTGTACTCAATCTCCATTCAGGCAGGGTTGATCATCACTTATACACATTTTGTATAGGCAACCCGACAGTCGTTTGTGCAACCGCGACCGAAATGCTATACGGTGCACACAAGGAAGAACAAAGTTGCACATTTGTTTGCATCTACATTACCAACTAAGTCGATTCCTGTTTATTTTTGCATTTTTTTGTTTTTAGTTGTGTTTTGCTTCATATTGAGGACAATGTGTCTTTCAAGTGTGGGGATGTGAGTGTCTAGTTTAACTAGTTTGTCTTGTTTATAAAAATTCAAAAATACAAAAAAAAATAAAAATTTTGAAAAAAATGTCCTTGGAAATAACTGCTTATACTTGGAAAATGAAAGGACAATTGGATCTACTTGTGAGTTTAAATGTTTAAATAATAGAAAACGTGTTTAATTAGTGATATTTTGGTAGAACCAGCTAGCTTGTAAAGCTTAAATATCCTGTTTGTGTTGTTTAGGAATCAATTAAATTAAAATCATGATATCTTGTGGGTACTCATCTTAGGGTAAATGGTAATACTGAAACTGTCAATATAGGGTGATAGGCACCACGTCAAGTTAAAACTTAGAGGTTTTTAAAATCTCATGGCACACCACTCTCCTTTTATGAGAATAAATCTGAGTTTCGGTTGCGCCCGCATCCATAGTCCATAATTCTTGAGCTTATTTGATTGAAATCTAAGTTTCGCCTACGTGTCACACGTCGGGTTCCAGCCTGATTGAAATACCATTGGGTTGATTCTTATGTGCTTCATTGTTATGACTTAGTCTATGTGTTACCTTCCGAGATAGTGACTTGGTTGAGACGACTCTAGATTAAGTTTAATTTGCTTATTAATGCTCATTATCATTCCATTCATTCATGATTTCATCTGATATAACCGTGAAACGAGATTAGGTAGAACTGTAGCTCTTGAGTTTGAGTCACATAGATTGATTGATATGCTTAGTAATGTAATATTAGAACGTAACGGGGGCTTGAAAGTTGGTGCTTGGGTTTAATCGGACAGAAATATTGATTATTGCTTTTAAACGCGTGAGTATATTTTGCTAATTGGTAATTTATGTTTGGTAAATTAGATCTGAGTTATGATTCCATTTGCAGCTTTTTCGAGGAAGAAAAAATGTTAAGTGTGGGGATATTTGATTTAGTGCAAAGTACACATCTTTATTCCATTGTTTTAGTGCGTCTTTAGATAGTTTTGTCTTTGTTTTGAGTCGTTTTGATATACATTTGAGTCTTTGTTGTGTTTTCAGGAGCTCGAGTTAATTACAAGTGAATATACGAAGAAACCGAGCAAGAGAAGAAAGTCCAGGGTTAAAAAGTGAAAAATGGGAAAATTTAACTTTTCGCGGTATGCGAGGATCAGAAGGAGATTCTTCGCGGTACGCGAGGTAAAGGAAAACCGGCCGCGACTATTTTGTTCCTCGCGGAACGCGAGGGAACAGAATTCCGAGAAAAAACCCAAATTTTGATTTAAATGGAATTTGATTCCCATTCTTAAGGGAGTTCGATTTTTAGCCGTCCAGAGAAGGTTTAAGGGCGATTTTGAGGAGTAGGAAGCAGCTTTGAAGCAAAAGGTTCAAGCTTTGGATCCGGGTTAGTTTATTCTAGCTTATTCGGTTTCCAAGATTCGATCTTTGTGTTTACATTCTGTGTTTTAAACCATGTTTTGTTCTTATTACATCTGTTTGAATGTTTTGAGAATTCTTCTAGGCTAAAACTTATATATTGCCTAGGTCACATGATGAATATTTGTTAAAGTTTCTGTTTTTCTTTGGTTTTGGATTCGTATGACGGGTTTAATGATTTTTTAAGCGATCTTTGTGTGATAAATGTGATTTTATTGCATGTTTAGATATGCTCTTGTGTTTGATTTCAATTCCTTGCGTTGATTATGGTTGTCTGCCAGTTTGATTAGCGTATCTTGGTCATAGATCTTAGGGTTTGTGATTAGGGTGGTTTGCTAGACGTAGTAGCCATAGGAGTTGTCTTTGATTACTGATTAGAGTTGAGTGTGTATCCTAGTTCAATACTCGAGAGGTGAGAATTAGTCGTTTAGTCTTCGTCATTAGGAATCCGAGTGTCAGCTGTCTGAGAGGAAGCCGGTATTAGGTGTCTAGTGATTGTTGCTATTCGTGTCATAGTTGTTATCTTGAGATTATCCCGTGCATTCTTTGAGTGTATTGGTGGCAGTCAGACTAAGAGGTAATCTGTCTATTAGGGTACTTTATCATAGTTGGAAATACCTGAGAAGTGATCCAACAATCTAGTGACTTTAGTACACTTTAGGTAGCTTCGTTGGTGACACCCTAAGAGTGATTAGGGATCCACTAGGCTGTATTGAGTTGTTTCTTTAGAAACCCAGATCCATCATAGTTTCCAGAACCGATAGAAGTTGTGCTTTGCAAGTAGGATTCCGACCTAGGTGATATTCGTCCCATATTTTTATTTCATCTTAGTTCTTGTTCTTGATAGTTGAGTCGACATTCGTTTGCTGCATTCTAAGTTAACATTTAGTGTAGTCAACCCCCCAAACCAAATCAATCTTTAGTCCGAGTCAGAGTCTAGTTTTGTTATCATAGTGTCTCTAGGGTTTGATATTCCGGTTTACCATTAAGCTGTGCTACACTCGATAGGTACAGTTTCCTGTTAGTGCGGTTTAGTTCATAGGTATTCCTATTATTATTTAGGAGTCTAGTTAGGTTTTTATTCATTAGTTTTATAGGCCGTTTGGACGACATCACTATCTTAGAGATATCGCAAATGATCGCTAGTAGAAGACGGCGTGGCCAAGAAAACTCCTAATCGCTCTCACACATGTTGGCGGTGGAAGTTTAGAGATCATGTCCACTTTAGCTCTATCCACCTTTATGCCTGTATGTGATATCATGTGCCCTAACACTATGCCCTCTCTCACCATAAAGTGGCACTTTTCCTAGTTCAGCATCAAATTAGTCTCATCACATCGTGCCAACATTCTCTCTAAATTCCTCAAGCAATGGTCGAAAGAGCTCTCAAAAACTGAGAAATCGTCCATATAGACCTCCATAAAGTCTTCGACCATGTCATGAAAGATAACAATCATTCAGCGCAGGAAGGTAGCTAGAGAGTTGCATAGCCCGAAAGTGAAATTGGTCTTCTCCTGGTCCTAAGGTGCAATAGGGACCTAGAAATAACCAAAGAAGCCATCGAGAAAGCAATAGAACTGCTGTCCCGCCAGACGCTCCAGCATCTGATCAATAAATGGAAGTGGGAAATGATCCTTCCTAGTCTCGTCGTTCAGCCTCCTGTAATCTATGCACACTCTCCAACCTGTAACTATCCGTGTCGGAATCAGCTCATTTCTCTCATTCACCACAACTGTCATCCCCTCTTTCTTGGGGACAACCTGCACTGGACTAATGCATGCAAAATCAGATATGGAGTAGATTAGCCCTGCATCCAACAACTTCAACACCTCCTTCTTCACGACCTCCTGCATATTGGGGTTCAGTCTCCTCTGCCCTAGCACAACTGGCTTAAAATCATCCTCCATCAAGATCTTTTGCATGCAAAAGGAACGGTTTATACCCTTTATATCCATCAGCTTCCACGCGATCGCATGCTTATGTGCCTTCAGCATGCTAGTTAGTCTCTCCCTCTCACTTCCTGTCAGATCCGCATCAATAATCATGGGAAGCTTCCTCTAATCATCCAAGAAAGCATACTCTAGATGAGAAAGTAACTCCTTAAGCTCTAAGGAGGACGGTGGGCTCTCGATAGATGGCCTCTCTACAGGCTCACTCCTCTCAATCTCCTCGAATCCAGTGGGATCCAGGGGAGCCTCACTCTCTAGAGGATCCGAACTCTCATCGATGGCTGCTACTGTCATCTCAATCTCGCCTTTTTCTCTAACCAGGATTTGTGTATCAGACGCATCTCCCCCACAGATATCACTAAAAAACTCTCCCACATGTGACATGATCGACTCTATGAATTACAGTGTATCGTCCTGACTGCTCGGATGCTTCATGGACTTATTCACGTCGAATGTCACCTTCTCATCATTCACACCAAGGGTCAGCTTACCACTAAAAACATCTATCATCGCGTGAGCGGTAGCTAGGAATGGACGCCCCAAAATAAGAGGGGCATGCTCGTCCTCGTCCATATCCAATATGACAAAGTCCACAGGGAAGATGAACTTGTCGACTCTAACCAACATATTCTCAACAAAACCACGCGGATACTTAACCGATCAGTCGGAAAGCTGAAGACTCATCCGCGTCGGCTGCGGTTCTCCTAGGCCTAGCTTCTCAAAAAACAGAGTAGGGCACCAGGTTGATGCTAGCACCTAGTTCGGCAAGAGCGTTGCCGACAGATAACCCACCAATGACACAAGGGATAGTGAAACTCCCTGGGTCCTTCATCTTCTATGGAAGGCTGGGTTCTATAACCGCAGAACACCGTTCATTCATCACCACGGTGGAAAGTGCCTCAAGTTTAGTTTTGTTCGTCAACATGTCCTTTAGGTACTTTGCATACTTGGGCATACTAGACAGAGCCTCAACAAATGGGATGTTAATGTGTAGCTGTCATAGCATGTTGAGGAACTTCTGATAGTGACCATCCTCTTTCTCCCTTCTAAGCCACCAGGATATGGAAGTGGGGGCTTATACTCTCTCATAGGCGTCTTAGTCGCCTTCCTAGCTGTATCCTCTGGCTGTGCTGTAATTGCTGGGCTTTGCCTCTCTTGCACCTTGCTAGGATTTGCCTACATCTCAATCTCCTCATCGACTGGTTCATCCTCATCATCCGCCGATCTCGGATTCTCGGCACCTCGGCCGCTCCTAGTAGTCACTACCTTTGCGAATTGCCGTGAGTGACCGGGGGTCGCATCAGTGTTACTAGGCAGACTACCCTCCTTCCTATTTTTCAGCATCTCAGCTATCTATCCACATTCTTCAACGCCACTCCTTGGCTTTGGATCATCGTGTCATGCTCCTTAAACTTCGCAACATTCTCATGTTGTCGCCTATCATCACGCTCCAGAAACTGAGCCATTATCTCCTCTAAGCGGTCCTTCTTTTCCCCTCTTCCCTAACCTGAATTCTGGAATAAATTCTAGTTTGGGTTACCCCTCCAATTAGACCTAGATATATTTCTCCATCCAGAACTACCGTACGAGCTGTTACGATTTTGATTCCCTAAGTACTCAACCTGCTCCTGGGTCATCTGACAATCAGCAGTGTTGTCGCCTCCCTTAAAGATCTCGCAGCTCCTTTCTGACTTTACCTGCAAATGTTTCACTATCCTAGCAAGGGCCTCAATCTGTGCTGCCAAGGCTGTATTTGAATCGACATGCATAACTCCTCTCTGTGAGCCCTCAGAATGTGAGCTCTGGTAACTGGTCATAGAAATATCCTCGAAGAGGTTAAAACATTCATCAGGGGTCGTACTCGTCATCATGTTCCCCCCTGCAACTGTATCTAGCTGTCCTCTACTAGCAATGGAACAACTATTGTAAAACTACTCAACCAAACACCAATCTACTATACCATGACGCGGACAATCATTAAACAACCCTTTAAATCTCTCCCACGAGTCGTGAAAACTCTCCCCATGCTGCTACTTAAAAGCATGGATCAAACTCCTGTGGTGAGCAGCCTTAGAAGGGGGGTAGTATTTAGCAAGAAATTTGTGCTTCATAGCAGCCCAAGTGGTGATGGCACTATTGGGTAAGGACTCCAGCCAAGTGGCGGCTTTATCTGCTAAGCTGAATGGGAATAGACGCAACAGTTTTGCATCCTCAGTGGTGCCATTAAGGCGGAAAGTGTCGCAGACCCTACTGAATCTAGTGAGATGGGAATGTGGGTTCTCATGCGAGTTTCCATTGAATTGCACATTAGTGGCAATAGTGCTCATGACATGAGATGGAAACTGCCATGAGTTACCCTCTACAGTAGGCCGAGTAATGCTAGAACGCATGCCACCGTCGGTCGACTTAGCGTAATCAGAAACGGTCCTTTGTGCTGGTGGCTCGTCCATTTCTTCAGAATATGTTTCAACGGCCTCTTCAACAGGTTTCTTTCGGAACAAATGCTCGGGCTAGAGTAGAGCGGTAAACTCAGCAGATCCTATGGAACGAGTGCGGCGAGTATGTTGCATACACTGCAAAAAGAAAAATAGATATAGAAAATAAATATGGTATGCTAACTAGGAAACAAAACAAAATAGATAAAATAAATGAGAAAATATGATAAAATACTAAACAAATAAGTAGCACAAATAGTTAACAAATAGTGGTCAGACCCCCAACTCGGGTCATTCTCGAAGTCGCCAAAAGTGTCCCCGACAATGGCGCCAAAAACTTGATGCGTGATATTATATATTAAATTAACCCAGTTTTAAATGTAGAAATGGACTCACAACTAAATCACATGCTAACGGCAAGTGTACCGGTGCATAATAAAGACAGTAAGCCTGAGTTATCGAACCGTGGAAACAAAAGGCGGCGGCCCTCGATACTGAACCTTTATTGACTCCTAACCGATGCAACACATAAGATGATTCTATTTATTACTTTTATTGATTTTAGGACAAGCAACTTAGAATAAAACAACTAAATACTGACTTGACTCAAAAACTGAAAAGACACAAAAATACGTAGACACACGTAAACACAAAGAAGACAAGACAAGACTCTAAAGAAAGACTAAACCAACGAACTAAAATACGAAACGAAGACCAAATATGAGACAAACACTACCTAGACTAGGAATCTTATTGACTGACTCAACTGCTTTCGGGACAACCGACTGTATGACACTGGTTCTAAAGATAGACTGACTCGGGAATCACTAAAACATGCAGGATCTCCTCTTGGACTCACCTACACACCTCAACTATCCTAAGGGTCGGATTAAGCACACAGGTAAGGAATTGGATTTCCTCTCGGACTCACCAAAACCTAGAATACCACGTACTCGACAACGGTTTCACCTCTCGGTCTCAACCGTCCTATACTCAGAGACTATCCTAGACATACCTAAGAGCAAGGAGTAAACTCTCAAAATACTGTTTACGACACGGAATTGCAAGATGATAAGAACGACTCGGACAACTCACTCTCGTGCAATTTCTACCCGAACCGACAAACCACAAGACAACTCGACAACCTATCTCCTCTCAGACTCCAGATTGGTAAAACACTGATTTAAATGACCACACAAACCTGCTACAACGATTGGCCTAATCGTTTAGATCACGAACACAAAGTAAATGACCCGAAAACCCAAAATCTCACCTAAAACACACAAAGCATTCAAGTAAAACCTCAAGAGCAACAAATTCATGCAAGATCAGTAGCAAATCATTATTCAAACACATTCATAAACATTAAATCAAGAATCTTTACACTAATATTCGTCATACGATCGATTAAAACACGAAAACAATCAATTCATGTCAATATTCAACCTAATCTAGATAGCAATGAGTTTAGCTACTCATGAAACTTAAAAAAACATCAAACATTACTCGAAACATAGTTTAAATTCGAAATAATTGACTGGAAAGAGAATTAGAACACAAAACCGATGATTGCAAACCGAAAAAACGTCAATTCCTCTCAATCCTTGTGATCTCTAGCACCAAAACTTCAATATTCAGTGCTCTCTGGTCCTTCTCTGCCGCAAATGATCGATCCCCCAAGCAAAAATGACCAAACCTTTTAAACGATGCGAATTAGGGATTCCTGCCCGACTGGAAGCATGTCGGACCAACATGGGGTGGGAAGTCGGTTCGACTAGGGCTGACGCAACCCTCAATGATTACGGCTCAATGATAAAGCGATGATTGTGTCTTCCAAACGCGCGTCGGACAGACATTGTAGCAGAAGTCGGTCCGACTTCTGGTGAAATTCATAATTACTTTATTCTTTTCTTACTTAACTCCAACTCTTTTATTCTCGCTTCTTTCTGGACCCGTTTCTTCATCAAAGAATGAAACGAATGAATGACATAATGTAAATGAAAGAAATCTTGCTTTATATCTATGTATATATTGCTTACCAAGTATGAAAAGTATGACATAACGTATAAGAAATAAATCTTGCTTTATATCCATGTATATATTGCATGCTAAGTATGAATGAACGTTATGGACAGAAACGATGATAACGGCTACTTCGGTAGACGGACGACCACTCGACTATTATGCAGCCAGAAATGAAAGTCTAGAAAGGTAGACTAAACTAAGGCCACTACGGTGGAGTAAGTCCCTCAATCGATGCACGACTGTATAATTAGTTCAAGTGGGAAACGGATGCCTTAGGGCAGACGGGTGAATATGACGGACTACGACGGTAGGAGGGGAGACGGACGACCGAAGGTTTGCCAGACGGTTTAAAGATATGCCGGACGGTTTCTAGTGCCGGACGGTTAAGTAAATAGGTTACGACGGTAGTTCGAGAACGTTTGTCTTTTTGAATTACGTAAGCAAATGGCGGGTTAATCACCCATATGTGTATGACCAATGAATGTGCATCAAGAAATAAGTATGTATGAATCTATATACGTACTTATTATGAATGTTATAAGAAAGGAGTAAAGTAGAGAAAGTACATATGTGTATATATATATGTATATGTTATAAGATAATGTTTATATCTGATTGCTTTTAAACTAGAACTCACCAGCGTTAGCTGACTTTTAGTATGCACTTTAGGTAGCAAAAGGAAAGAACGTGCCAAGGCGTGATGGCCCGATACAAGACTGACATCCTACTATGTGATTTTATGTTTTCAGTCAACTTGTTTTTCCTTAAATTGTTAAAGTCTTCCGCTATTTATGAACCAAATGATGTACGCTTTCGCTATGTATGAATGTTTTACCTAAAGATTTAATGTTTGATGACTATGTTTATGAGTAAATCCAACGCGTGAGGTCTCTCGGGAAAGGGGCCTTACATAAATGTAAATCCCGTGCCCGATCTCATGCTTTCGAAATATGAGATGTTACAGGCGAAGGCGTTTGTGATTACACCATGATAACCGCCTAAAGCCATCAAAGCCACATTCAATTACTTAAACCGCCGGAGATGTTTCGGCTTCGTGTTTGACCACGCCAGTATAAAACCACCATTGAATGTTACCCCCATTTGTTTTCGCCCCCTCGACAGTCCACCATCGCAGGTACGGTTTCTCCCATATGGTTTCTTCAATTTCTTACACATATGCATGTTGTTACAATCCGATTTATTCTATTTGGTTGTATTACATTGGTGTTGTAGTGTGATTACAATTTCTAACACTTATGCCTGACCTGACCTCAACAATTTGTTAAATAATGTTGTTCCAATTCGATTTTGTGTGATTACAATTTCTACCAAATATTTTTTGGTTGTATTAGGTTGGTGTGTAGGTTACAATTTCTATTTTGTGTGATTACAATTTCTATCAAATATTATAAACCAAGAGCTTGCATATCATAATCACTAATCACTGAAAATAAGCAGGTGTGTGATTTGCAGTGGTGGTTTATTGTTTCATAAGTAAAGAACATAAGGGGGTAATTTTGAAATATAAAATAACCAGGTTTAGTTTATGAGGCTAAATTTTTATTAATTTGCCATGAATGTTGTTGGTCGTATTTAGATGAATCCAAAACAACTCTAGGATGTTTGTTCATCTATGAGTTTAATGAGATATGTTAACCTTAAGCAAATAATAATTAGTTGCATCCTACTTTTAATAAACAATTCTAATTAATGCTACGTGGCAACACCTCCTACTTCCACCTAATTTTAACCCATTACAGCCAATCAAATATCAGGCGGGTATAACCCGGCAAATATAACCCCGGTTCATTAAAAGCTGATACAGATCCTATTTAATCTTATAACCCGTTAGAAATCATCAAACCCTAAGTATTCACTTTTTACACGTCGCTTTCTTCCAAATCGTCTCTTCTTACACCTTCAACACGATCACTCAATTCATCAAACCCTAAATCACTCCACCACCGCTGCTCAAACCCACCTGACTAAACTTGCACTACTCCATGTCCGACAGTCTTTCGCTACACCAAAATCTGAGTTTCGCAAATCATCGGGTAAGTTCCCGATTGCAACTCCACTATTTTGGAAGATGATCTTTCGCGTTGGACCCCCTCTAATTGGGCATCGATTGGCATGTCTCACGAGCTCTGCTGATTCGTTTGCTTCCGGTCACGGGGGAGTTGGAGGTGGTGTGAATGGTGGAGGCGGCAACGATCATGGAACGGAAGTTAAGTCGTATTCGATTAAAAGTTGGATCTGGACATTTTGCTGCTCTTTAGTCTGATGTTATCACATGCATGTTTGGGTAAGGATTATTCTGCTGTCAATTTTTTCGCTTGCTAATGATCTTTATAATTGATAATAATTTTTTGCTTCTGATGATCTTTAGAATTTTTCACATACAAATATCAATGACCATAATAATAATTTTCTACTTTGATTTGTAAATGAGCATATCATCTGATTGAAATGGGTTGGATTTGACAGACTCACAAGCAATTTCTTATTCATCTTTTTAGTCCCATGAATAATTATTCATGGATTAATTGTTATAATAGAGACTGATACAACTTAATCATGGTTCAGGAACACGACGGAGAAGGACGCATATCTATACATTCAAATCAAAGTAGGGGAAAAGAAGGAAATTTCGAAAAACTGGAGTCATAACTTTAATTTTTTGTGTATTTTTTTTTAATTAGGTGCCTATTGTGGTCCTTTTAGACTATTAGCACGGGAAGTAGCAAAACGGTTAAATAAAGCAAATGTTATTTATGATTTTATACTGAACAAGAAAAAGAGATTGTTAATGGTGCAAGGCATAAAGTTGTCATAGTGGAGATGGCTCATGTCAGCTCTAATTATGAATGTGCTATTATTGATGAACTCAGGCCTGTTTTTATTATTAACAAGTTCAAAAAATAGATTTCTGTAAATTATTACACTAATAAACTTTATATATGTAGATGATAGGGTGCAGGTCACGTGGATTTTCGTTTAAACGCGCTCTTTTAGGAATTCCAGCTGATGAGCTACATCTATATGGAGATGTTGCTGCTATCCCACTAATTCGAGAACTTTTAATTGTGACTGGTGATGATATTGAGGTAGTGAGATTGATGTTTGTGGATCATATGGTATGCTCACATTTTGTTATGATTTATTTTGGCACTCATATGATCTATATTGTTGTGTAGGTACAATTCTATGACCGGCTTTCACTATTAGTACCATTAAAAACCCCTCTTAGATCTTTCTCATGTATTAGAACGGGTGTTTGTATTGTGACTTTTTCACGCCATAAAATATATAAACTAAAGGTGAGATCAACGCAATTTGTTCCCACTTTTTGAATTAATTTTTATGTCAAGTATTAGCAGTTAAATAAATTTGACTATGGGTTGGTGTGGCTTGCATATCACTCGAATTGGTAATATTAGTTCTAAATGTTATTCGCTTCCTGTTGCAAAGATTGGAATATTTTTTAGGTTAAGGATATGTAATGTAATGTAATTTAATTTTTAACTTCAGTTATATATTATATATATATATATATATATATATATACATTTTATAATTATATTATTTTTTATTATTTAAACCCGTGTAATACACGAGACTATACTCTAGTGTTTTGTATATTAATCCACTAGCTTAGAACTCGTGTCTAAACACGGGGTGAAAAATATTATTATATAAAATTCTTTAATCTTTATTTATATATTTTATATGTGTAAAAATGTATTACATATACTAAGAATAGAAAACAAAATTCAAAATATGTAAAAAATATTATATAAATGGGTTTCGAAAAAACGTTAATTACTATTTAATTTAATTTGACTTTTATTTATTATTTGATTGAAATAAAAGTTACATAATTAGATTTCAAAGTTTCTTATAATAAAGGAAAATTTAAAATAAATGTGTTTTATTAGTATAATTAGTATTTTCTTTAAAATTATAATTATTATTAAAAGATAGATGTGTATTTCTTAAGAGAGAGGCGGGAAAAAATGATAAGAATGTATATGGTGACGACACGTGGCATGAAAAAACCTTTATTTATTATATAGTATAGATTTGCATCTTTAGAGATACTTTCTTGAAGGCTTCAACCCTATTTTGCAGCCTCTTCAACATCTCTTACTACTAATTGTTGCATATGCATAATTATGTTTCTTTTAACTATAATATTTTTTAAAATAGAATTTTACAGTTAATGCAATTTTTTTAGTTTTTTTTTAAATTGAAGTAACGACGGTTATAAACCCCAAAGATGCTGCAAAATACCCAAATTGGAGCCTAATCCATCTGGGATTGAACCAGTGAAATTGTTTTGCCTCAAATAAAAAATTCTTAACCTCATACATGTTGTACTTCCGATCTTGAATCAAACTCAAACGAAAAACATACACACAAATCCCGAATAATCAATCTGCTGTAATAAATCTATACAAACAAATTTTCTGGTACATAAACTGATTACAATCGTTCCTTTTATAGCCCCTAATCTAACCATCGTGTCTGTTCCTTGAATTCTTGTGTTCCTCCGATTTGAACAGAAGTAATCGTTGTGTCCATTTGCTAATTGTTGTCTCCAAGCGATGTGTAGGTTATAAGGTTTCCTTAAGACACAACTAGTCCTCCTAGTTTAATATATTACATAACCTATTCAAAGTACATAATAACCTAATTACATATTAAGTCCCTCTACTATGTGAAAGTGATTAATTCACATTCACCCCCTTAATCACGATCACGTTGTTGCAGGTCTTGAACTCCGAGCAACTCCCTCATTGTAGTCAACTTGACTCTTGCTAATACCTTGGTCAATATGTCTGCCCTCTTCAACTCTCCACAGATGTGTTCTACTTTGATGTGGTTGTCTTCAACACACTCTCTTATGAAATGATAACGTGTGTCTATATGCTTGCTTCTTCTATGAAATACTGGGTTCTTCATTAATGCTATAGATGATATGTTATCAACTAGTAAAGTAATATTTTCTTCCTTTCAGCCTGTTATTCCACTGAGCAATCTCTTTAATCATAATGCTTGACATGCTGCTGCTGTTGCTGCCATAAACTCAGATTCACATGACGATAATGCAAATGTCTGTTGTTTTCTGAGTGCTCCATGTTATAGGTGAGTTCCCGAAGTAAAATACTATCCCTGTAGTTCCTTTTCCTTCTTCAGTGTTAACTCCATAACTACTATCACTATAACCTATAATCTTGCAGCCTCCGAACTTTCTATAAGTTATACCGAACTCCTTTGTTCCTTTGATATAACGCATCACTTGCTTGATAGCCTTCAGATGATGTTCCTTTGGTTCTTGCATAAATCTACTAAGTAATCCAACTGAGTAGCATAGATCCGGTCTTGTATGCATTAAGTATCTTAAACAACCCATTAAACTTCTGTATTTTGTTTCATCAACTGAATCTCCTCCTTCGGTCTTTGTCAGGTTGGTTCCTGGGTCCATGGGTATGTTTGTTTCATTACTATCCATCATGTTGGCCTCCTTGAGAATATTATTCATATAGCCAGTCTGCTTGATTGATATCTCACCTCCTAATTGGGTAACTTATATGCCAAGATAATATGCTAATAACCCTAAGTCACTCATTTCAAACTTCTCTTCCATTTGAGATTTGAAATGCTTTATTTCTTTCTTTGGAGTTCCCGTCACTATTAGATCGTCAACATAAACTCCAATTAACAAGGTCGAGTCCTTGTTCCTCCTTGTGTATACTGCTTGTTCTAAGTTACACTTCTCAAATCCTAGTGACTTTAAAGTATGGTTTAACTTCATGTTTCATGCACGTGGTGCTTGTCTTAAACCATATAGTGCTTTAGAAAGTTTATATACTTTTCATTCACTTCCTGTCTTCACAAATCCCTCTGGTTGTGAGACATAAACTTCTTCCATTAAGTCTTCATGCAAGAATGCGGATTTTACATCTAGATGATGTACTTCCCATTCATTATATGCTGCTAATGCCAATATTAGCCTTACTGTCTCAATTCTTGCTACTAGGGCAAAGACTTCCTCAAAGTCTATCCCTTGTTGTTGCACGTATCCCTTTGCTACTAATCTAGCCTTGTGCTTTGTAATCCTTCCACTTGCATCTCTTTTGGTCTTGAATACCCACTTCAATCCAATTGCATTGTGGTTACTTGGTAAGTCTGTCAGCTTCCAAGTCTCGTTCTTATTTATGGATTCTAACTCAGCTTTCATTGCTTCTATCCATTTCCCATCTTCAGTTGCTTCCTTGTAATTTCTTGGTTCTTCTTCAGCTAAAAAAAGGTCTTTGTAGTCTGCTTCTACTTCTCTTGCTCGTTTAGTAACTTCTGTTAGAGTTCTAAAACCTTGTAAAGGTGTATGATCAAATGGTCTTGCTGATCTTTCGGTAGATGGTTTTGAAATGTATTCTGCTGAGTTTGGTACATAGGTATATGTTGGTGGAGTGAAAGGTGTACTTCGTGAGTTTATAGGTGATTGCCTTGTTCCTTGTGTATTACTATCACCTGCTAAATCACCATCAAGGTTTATGGGTTCTATTTCAATGTCTTTTTGTAGGTTAGTAGCATCTCTATCTGCAACTGTAAAATCTACCCATTCTGGTTCTTCACTCCCAACTTCTTCAATATACTCCTTCCAATTCCATGAATCCTTTTCAATGAATTTTACATCTCTACTTACACAAATTTGTTTCGTCTCTGGATCAAACAATCTGCACGCCTTTGATCCTTCCTCTATTCCTAGGTACACCATTTGAATGCTTCGATCATCCAATGTATTTAGATGTTGTGATGGTACCTTAGAATATGCTACGCAACCAAATATTCTTAAATATTCTAAATTTGGTTTCCTACCCTTCAAAGCTTCATACGGCGTACTGTCCTTTAAAGCTTTAGTAGGTACTCTGTTCAATACATAGATAGCATGTCTTACTGCCTATCCTCAAAAGTTCCGAGACATCTTCATTGCCTTTAACATGCTTCGTGTGGTAGACAACATTGTCCTATTCCTCCTCTCAACCACTCCATTCTGCTGTGGCGAGTATGGTGCTGTCAATTGTCTTGCTATCCCGTTGTCTTTAGAGTATTGTGAGAACTCATTAGAAGTAAACTCTCCTCCTCTATATGTTCTCAACATCTTCAACTTGGTTCCTACTTCGTTCTCCACCCTTTGCTTGAATTCCTTAAAGGTTTCAAATGCTTGATCCTTTAAGTCCAGAAAGTACACCCACATGTAACGTGTACAGTCATCTACTAGGAAAAATATGTACTTCATTCCCGAATGTGTTGATGGCGATATAGGGCCACATAGATCTCCATAGACTAAGTCTAATGCTTCCATTGACATAAACTTAGCTTGTTTTGGAAATGGAGCTCTACTGTGTTTTCCTAATAAACATGCATCACAAATTTGACTAACATGGTTTATCTTAGGAATCCCCTGAACCAAATTCTTCTGGGTCATTTGTCTAATTGAATCAAAGTTCAAATGACCTAACCTTGTATGCCATAACCATGCTTGGTCTTCTAGACATCCCAACAGACAAATAGGTACACCAATCTTCAAGTTGATGTTGTAAAGTCTAGTTCTTGAATCTCACAAAGGAGTAAGGTCGGTTAGTGGCGATTAACTAACTAATGTATCTAAGGTGTTTTATGTGTTATTTGAAGTTTTGGTTGCAAATTGGCATTCGGGTTGGGGTTAAACATGTATAGGCGATAGTATGCGTTGTTAGAAAAAGCCCAAACTTCTTTTAAGTATATCTCAGGCTAGAAAATGATTTACGGAAGCCATAATATTTGAATTTGGAGTGCCTCGACATGAGGAATTCAATAAATGGGTTTTGCATTGGGTTGGCCGTAAATTACGGTGGGTGGCCGTAAATTACGGTCATATGGGGCTGTTTACGGTCATATTTACGCCCAAAGTGCTGAAATGTCGTTTTTGGTCGATTATTGCTGTAAGGGCCTAGGGCGCTCACATGGGAGTTGTATATCATTACTACTCGGATTGGATTCTCGTTAGTTTTATGGTGGTTTAAGGTTGGAGTAGAACTCCTTTGGAGTTCATTAGACTCGTTTTAAATTAACATTTGGAGGTTTAACTTGTCTTTATTTTGAGTTGTCGAATGTTTTGTTTATAAACAAAATGTGTTGTTTGTTGTATCATTGCTTTAGCATGTGTCGTTTAATCAAGAGTGCTAATTGGGACCTATTTTTCGCGTGCGTTGAAAGTTAAAACAAGTTGAAAATTTTGGGTGTTACAGATGTTGCCAAACCCTCGACGGTTGAATAGCCAACATATCCGTCTTTCCCGATGAGCTTCATCTTTTTCGGCAAGATTCAGATATAGAAGGCTCTTAAACTCCATCATCAAATCTGCAAACTAAGAATCAAAACAGATTTCACAAACCTTCTTGGGCAAAAAAATCTTTGAACCATGATCATAAAGAAATATTTGTTAAGAACTAAAATGTCAACAAAGCAGTATAGTTAACAAAAATAAGCAATTACAAACACAAAAGTCTTGGATGTTTGGATATGCTCTCGAACTGATTATAACAATATAGAGCCATATTTGAAAATAAATATAAGTAGCAGGTCATTAATAAAACTGCACATTATCACCTAGCTAACCCTCACCTTAAACAATAAAATGATATGTAATTCAGAGTTCTTAAAAGGTTATGCTCAGATAAATGAAAAAAAGTGGAAAAAAGAGTCAAGCAACAATTTAAAACGCAAGTCAAATATTCCACTTGATATTCAATAATTTTTCAACCAATTTCAGATAAATAGAGTGACTTCAAATTTTTAGCAAAAATGAGAAAAACCCAGATGCAAACGTAACTCCTAAGTATTATTTTAGTAAGACATTAAAGTCAAGCTTCATAACATTCAGAGAAAAGCATGTATGAGACGAAATAAATTGCATATGTATTTGAAAAGAAATCTTACCTGTAGGAAATGTTCAATCAAACATAACATCAAGCCCAACTGTTGAAGCTGTAATTGAAAGTACTAATAAAGTTATATGAAGCTCAGATGTGAACAAATTAAAACTCATCATTACAGCCACTTATATATATAAACATATATAATCTTAACTAATATGGAACGATGTATTAAGGCTCAGATCTGTAAACAATTGAACAAAGAAAGATAAATCCGCCATGGCTACAAAACTATTGGTTGCAATTTGAAAGAAACTGATGTTAACATCTAGATTGCCATGCCAAGATGCAGATTATAACAACTTTGTTTGTATCCAGTAGGACAAATTCAAAGTCATCATCATAGCCTCTTAGTTAAAGCATAAGCAGTTGTAAAATCCTAAACTTGCCAAAAATCTCTATCGTCAACTATAGAAAATCCAAGATTAGATGACGATGAAGAGATTAGGTGGTATTCAGGGATTTTTGTGATGAACAATCACATATCAATCGGCAACAAATCCAAATTTATCATCACAGGTGTATCATCGGCTGAGGGAGGGGGTAACCACCCTCAGAAACCATAATAATTTAGCGGTCGTGAACCACCACTACCGCTACCTAGGGTTTCGGAGAGGCAAGTCTACAAATGTCGTTTGATTTGGGCAAACAAACGCTAACTATCACCCCTATTCAAGAACCCGAATAGCGATGATCGGTGATGGCGACCGTGAAAGAAGTCAGAAGAAGACAGAGAGAGAAATCATCGGCGTATTAAAGAAGCAAGTGGTCATGAACCACCATCGCCACCTATGGTTCCGGAGAGGCAAAAACCAATTGACAAAAATCGTTTGATTTGGGCAAACTATCACCCCTAATCAAGAACCCATAGAAACACCACAACTACACCACCGCCATCTAGGGTTCTAAAGAACCAGACAAAGGTTATCGTAAAAGCGACAGAGAAAAGGAGAGAGAGGCTGAGGGACAAATCAACAACTGACCAATAGAGTACCGACGGACCAAAGACCGACCAAGGGAACGGAGATCGAAGGACAAAAATCGTTTGATTTGGACAAACTATCACCCCTAATCACGAACCTATAGAAACACCACAACCACACCACCGCCATCTGGGGTTCCAAAGAACCCGACAACAGTTATCGTAAAAGCGACAGAGAAAAGGAGAGAGGCTGAGGGACAAATCAGCAACTGACCAACAGAGTACCGACGGACCAAAGACCGGCCAAGGGAACGGAGATCGAAGGTAGAAGACCGCACCAACTCTCTTTCCATCTTCGTTTTTGCATCTTCAAAAGCATCAACGGATGACACACCTTCGACTATGGTGATGTAGCGGTGGAAATTTTACAGAGAGAGAAGTAGGGGGTGTTTGGGATTACATTTCAAGCAGCTTATTAACTTATTACCTTTTCTAAAAAGGTAATAAGTTAAAAGTTTGTTTGGATAATTGATAAAAAAGTTAGTTTTATAAGGAAAGAAAAGTTGTTTTTGAGAAGTAAGTATTTTTAACTTTTGAAAGAAGTTAAAAGTTGTTTTTGATAAGTAATCCCAAACACCCCCGTAGAGAACAAACTGATTGCAAAAGATGCATATGAAATACGTGTAAGAAATCTCTGAACATGCGGCACAACAACAACTGATGTTGTACAGGCTGCTTTGCAAATGGTAAAGCACTATTCATCAAGTTGGCATTTGTTTACAAACTGATGTTGTATAGGCTGCTTTGTAAATGATAAAGCACTATTCATCAAGTTGTCATTTGTTTAGTTGTTAATTAATATACAAGAGAACTTGAAGTTATTAGCTAAAACAATTATAGTACATATTAAATGAGAGTAAACTTCTACCGTAAAATTGAAGCGCTCTTTTTTTATATTTTTATTTTTACCCCTTCTACCGTATATAATATATGTTTATAACCCGTTTTATTTTCTATTAATTTTATTTTTCTTTAATAACTTTCGTTCGTTAATTTTTTTCAAAAAACAGATAGCGCAGCTGTTTTTAGTTTTTTTTTGTCAATGTTCCGATATAATTTTTTTTAAACGGAGTTGTATTCAAAATCGAGTTTTTCTTGGTATCGTTGCCTATATCGAGTGTTGTTACCATTGCAGTACCGTGACGAGCCGAACCTATTATGAGCGAAAAACATCATTACTGGTATTGGTATTATCGAAACTGGTATCGATATTCGTTTTTTTATTTTTCGACGATGCGAACCAATAACTACTAAGCTCCAACTGCTTATCCGCCTGTCACCTGTCGCGGAGCGCGCATGTTAATTTCGTTTTTCTTTAATAATTTTCGTTCGTTAACTTTTTTTCAAAAAACGAATTGCGTGGCTGTTTTTTTTGTTAACGTTCCGATATAAATTTATATAAAAACATAGTTGTATTAAAAATCAAGTTTTTTTTGTTCGTAGCTTATATCGGGTGACGTTTATCACTTATCGTTGTGGTACTGTGACGAACAGAACCTATTATGAGCAAATTAGGCGACCTTACACCCACCGCAAAGCGCATGTATTAAACTAGTTTGTATTAAAAGCAGGGGCGGACCTACATAGTCACGAGGGGTTCACCGGAACCCCTCGAGTTTCAAAATTTTTATAAAACGGTATGTAAAAAACTAGGGTGAACCCATATCTAATAAAGTATATCATATTAAACAAAAACTTAGTTTTTAATAAAATTTGTATTTAAATATAAATATAAATAAACACATAGTAACGACTTTTACAAAATTAAATAAATCACAATACATTAAAAGTTATACAAAGAAAAACAAAATTACATTTTAAATAAATCACTATACATTGTAAACTTTAGGGTGTACAAACTTGAGATGATTGTAACCCTTAAATGAATGTTGCTATAATGATTTTTGAACAAAGACTATACCCATACTGTACGGTGGTAGTGGTGTAGATTTAGGAATAGGTTAATTTCTAATAACAATGTTTTTTATTAATGTATCATATTTTTAGTATGTGATGAACCTTACCCGTCCAGAACAATCTGTAACACCTTAAAAATTCCTAAGAAAATAAAGGACTAAACTTGTCAAGTTTTCAAAGCTGAGGGGTGGATATGTGAATAAAAAAAGTTCAAGGACTAAAATGGAAAATTCTGAAAATCAAGTGATAGCGGACCACTATCCAGGACCCCATCGGTCTGATATGTGGTCAAGAAGGCAGTAATGATAATCTGCCACGTGTCAAGCTGACTCACGTTTCCTAAAACCCTTTGTCGGACCGATATCCAGACCATAACGGTCCTCTATGGACAGATGGTCCTAAAACGGTCTGATAAGGAACCAATAATGGTCCGTTACGTAGGCCCAAAGGCAAAATTGCGGCTAAAGGCCATAGCGGACCGACATCCCCTATGATAACGGTCCACTATGGGTGCACATTTAGCCTTATAAATATATCAACGTTCTCAGCCCATTTCACCCCTACTTCACACCACAAAACACACACAGTCTCTAGTGTTCTGATTTCGAGCCCGGTTCGCGTGCGAGAATCCGCTTTCCAGCATTCGACTCCAAATTGCCGTAGATAGTACCAAGGTAAGGTTCCGATCTATTGATAAGCTTTGATTATAAACCTTTAAGCTAAAATTGTGTACTTAAGTAAAGTCATTAAATATCTAGGAGCTCTGTCCGAGGTGTTTGCCATATTACTGATTTGACAAGCCAAAATACTGTCCAGGTGAGTTCCTAAACTGTGATGCATGAACCCAATCATAACCTTGTCTAGCATGATTGATTTATGAAAAAAATTTGAGTATCTTGAAACAATTGCACCGATTATTTATATATAACGCATTCTAAGCGCTTATTGTGTTTCACTTGCCCGTGGAACGACATGTTGAACTGGATCGGTGGAACGGTCTTTGGTTATATATATATATATATATATATATATATATATTGAATGATTACTCATAGTTGTCTATGAGTGGGGGTGGAACCCTAGAACCGTGTTCAAGATACTTTGACGGGTCATTTTAATAAACTATTTTAATTTATGAATTCACCAGCTTTATGCTGACCCGTGTTTTATCAAATGTTTTTGAACGCATCACAGGTAGACAATAGATGAGGCATTTCCAGGACTAGAATGAAACATTGAACGATCCAGATGATGGGCATGCCTGGAACTATAAGTCCCGAATGATATGTTCCTAGTTAGGAATGAATGATGTAACTTTTGTTAAACATGATGTAAATAATGTTTTGATGTTAATAAAAGTTATGATTTAGTATTTCGTTGTGTGTTTTGATATCAACATCACAGTAACTAGAAGGCGACCTTTTGACCAGTATGTAGCTATCTGACAAACGAAATGCTCTGTCTAAGGAAAGAGCTGTGTATAAATCTCTCTTAGACCCATCGTTCTTTCCTGGGAACATCTCTGTTGGAGGTACTACTCTGGTTAGATAACTGTCATGTATTACAGGTGTGACAAGTTGGTATCAGAGCCTCAGTTTAAGGGATTTAGATACTATAGGAATAGTGTCTAGACTTAAACTAGGACTCTGAGATTAGTCTGGAATGCCTCAGGATAAGTTAGGTGTATACATTTAGTACGACCTATAATGGGAATTACCTAGAAATCAGATAATTAAAGGCATTTTGGGCGAGTGTTATTAATTTCTGAATTTCTGGATTATGACCAGTTATACGAATTCCGATGTTATACATCTGTATGTAGGTAGAAATGGCAAGACTTGGTAGAGGACAAGGAAGATGTAGGGGTAGGATGCCTAACACTAGGTCCAGTACCCGCGACACGACAAACACAAATATTGATCCGAATGAAAACGTCAATACAAATGCTGAACCTGAGCAACCTGTGGAAGAAGTTATTATGATTGAAGCTCAATTCCAAGGAGCGGTGGCATCTGAGGTCACCCGAGTTCTTCAAACAACTCTACCCAGAATTCTTTATGACGCTCTTTGGAGAAGGGAGAATCATACTAGTCTGGGACACCGGAATGAAGGGATGAGTGGTGCCATTCCCCGAACTGAAGGTACTCTTCATACCACTCCATTAGGAAACAACATAGGTACCACTCGAACCCATTAACCAGTTGGGATGACAAACCAGAGCACATGAATACATGGTCAAGGATGCAACTACAAAAATTTCAGTGACTGTCACCCCAATCCAATTAATGGGAAGAAGGATGCCATTACAGCCTTGTAGTGGATCACCTCTATGGAAGCTGTCATAAAGATGAGTGAATGCAGAGCGGATCAAGCTGTGAAGTTTGCCGCACATTCCTTTGAGAAAGAAACTCTTGACTGGTGGGAATCAGTCAAACAGACAAAAGGAGAAGCTTTGACTGACAGGATGACTTGGGAGGATCTCAAGTCTTTAATTGTAAAGAGGTACTGTCCACAAAATGCTGTGGATAAGATTGAAGCTGAATTTATGTGGTTCGAAGCTGGAACCGTGACTCTTTAGGAGTACACGACCAAATTTAATGAGATGGCCAAATTAGTGCCACATTTGGTTACTCCATAGTCTAGAAGAATCAAATGTTATGTTCAAGGTTTACCTCCTAAGGTTTGTACCTTAGTAAAATCTATCACACCCGAGACGATAGATTTGGCTGTTGAGAATAGTGCAGTAATGTTTGATGAGGTGGCAGCCCAAGAGCCACCAAAGATTGATCATAAGAGGAAACCTGAAGAAGTTGTTTACAAGTTTAAGCCGGGAAATAATCATTTCCCAGAAGAGGAGGATTTAATTCCAACCTTGATAGAACCAATCAGGGAATGAAATGCCATACTTGCCAGAAGTTTGGTCATTCTGCAACCTAATGCCCAAACGTTAAATGTTTTAACTACAGAGAGATAGGGCATTATAGGACTTCTTGTCCTAAACCACTTAAACCAAGAATGGGTGGTCAGAACAAGGGAACAGGATGAGTATTCGTCTTAGGAAGTGGAGATGAACAGAAAAATAAAGCTAAGAAAGTAGCAGATACTTTCTTAGTTAATAATATTTACACCAACATTTTATTTGATACAAGGGCAAATAGAAGTTTTGTTTCATGTGCATTCACCCCATACTTAGGCGTAAGACCGATTCCACTTATTCATGCCTATGTCACTGAAACGGCAAGTGGCGAACAGATTAGGATAACTGAATCATACCCTGAGTGTGTCATCAATTTTGGTGACGATAAGGTATTAGTTACACTAATGCCGATGAACTTGAACGAATATGAGGTTATCCTAGGGATGGATTTGTTAAACCAATACCAGGCCCAGGTTGATTGTGACAAGAGAACGATCAAGATTAAAAAACCAGATGAAACTAGTTGAATGATTCAGGGTGATAATGAAACCAATAAGATTGAAATTATCTCTATAGAAAAATCTAGGAAAGAATTGATTAAGGGAGACGACATATTCTTACTTCATGCTTTAAACATTAAACCTGAAGGACAGATTGCGGATATTCCTTTAGTCTTTGATCACCTGGATATCTTTCCGGAAGAATTACCCGGTCTTCCACCTGATCGTCAGATCCAGTTCAGAATTGAACTCATTCCTGGAGCTAAACCTGTTGCAAGATCCCCATATCATCTAGCTCCATCCGAACTGAAAGAACTCATGAAACAAATTCAAGAACTCTTAGATAAAGGGTTCATTCATCCTAGCACTTCACCATGGGGAGCACCGGTACTATTCATAAAGAAGAAAGATGGAAGTATGAGGATGTGCATTGATTATCGGGAATTGAACAAACTGACTATTAAGAACAGATATCCATTGCCTAGAATAAATGATCTGTTTGATTAGCTAAAAGGAGCCAAGTACTTCTCAAAGATTGATCTTAGATTAGGATATCACTAGTTGAAAGTACAAGAAGAAGACATACATAAGACTGCTTTCAGGACCCGATACGGTCATTATGAATTCCTGGTCATGTCATTCAGTCTAACGAATGCCCCTGCAACATTTATGTACCTAATGAACCGAGTCTGTAAACCTTTCCTTGATAAATTTGTCATCGATGATATTCTTATCTATTCCCGAAGTCAAGAAGAACATGCTGAGCATCTTATAATCATTCTGGAAACCCTAAGAAAAGAAAGATTGTATGCTAAGTTTTCTAAATGCGAATTTTGGAAACAAGAAGTATAATTTCTTAGGCACGTTGTAAACGAGCATGGAATACAAGTGGACCCAAGTAAATCGAAGCTGTCATGAAATGGGAAGCTCCAAAGACTCCAACAAAAATCAAAAGCTTTCTTGGATTAGCCGGTTACTACAGAAAATTCATTCAGAATTTCTCCAAGATTGCTACACCTTTAACTGCTTTGACTCAGAAAGCAGTAAAGTTTGAATGGGGTATGAAACAAGAAGAAGCAGTCAACATTCTCAAAGATAAACTCAGTCATGCACCGATCTTAGCACTACCCGAAGGAAATAATGATTTTGTCATCTATTATGACGCTTCCCAAACTGGTCTGGGTTGTGTGTTGATGCAACGAGATAAGGTTATTGCCTATGCATCACGCCAACTTAAAATTCATGAAAAGAATTATACAAACACGATCTAGAACTTGGTGCCATAGTGTTTGCTCTAAAGATCTTGAGACACTACCTGTATAGTACGAAATGTGTGATATATTCAGATCACAAAAGCCTCCAACATATTTTTAATCAGAAGGATTTAAATATGAGGCAAAGGAGGTGGATGGAACTCATCAATGACCACGACTGTGAAATTAAATACCATCCCGGGAAAGCTAATGTAGTGGCAGATGCTTTAAGCCGGAAGGAACAAAGCCAACCGATTAAAATAAAAGCACTATGATTAGACTTAATGGAACAAATCAAGGAAATCCAACCAAAAGCCTTAGAAAAGGGAATATCAAGAAAGAACGTATGGTCAGGAAATAGAAGTTGCTATCCGAAGGGAATGATGGGATCATGAGATTCGATTAAAAAATCTTGATTCCAAAGCTTGGAGATATTCAAGAAGAGATATTAGATGAAGCACACAAGTCAAAATATTCCATGCATCCTGGTGCAAACAAGATGTACAAAAATTTGAAGACACATTACTAGTGGCCAAACATGAAAAGATCAATAGCCCAATACATAGATAAATGCTTAACCTATCTTCAAGTTAAGATTGAGCATCAGAAGCCAGTAGGTCAGTTACAGCAATTAGAGATACCTGTCAGGAAATGGGATCGCATTACAATGAATTTCATTACCAAACTACCCAAAACTCAGAAAGGGCATAATGCAATATGGGTCGTGGCCGATATACTGACAAAGTCAGCTCATTTCATACCCATTAATGAAACATACTCTATGGATAAGTTGGAAAAGATCTATATCAATGAAATTGTGAGCCACCATGTCATACCACTGTCTATTATTTCTGATAGAGACAGTCTGTTCACATCTAGATTCTGGACAAGTTTTCAGAAAGAATTGGAACCTCGACTTACAATGAGTACTGCATATCATCCACAAACTGACGGACAGAGTGAACATACAATTAAAACTCTGGAAGATATTCTCAGAGCTTGTGTTATTGATTTCGGAGGTAATTGGGATAATCACATACCGTTAATCGAATTGTCCTACAACAACAGTTATCATTCATATATCAAAGCTGCACCATTTGAAGGACTATACGAAAGGAAATGCAGAACTCCTGTCTGTTGGACTGAACTAGGAGACAGTAAATTATCTGGACCAGAAGTTATACAGTAAACAAAAGATAAGATAGTCCAGATTAAACAACGGTTGAAAGCTGCTCAGGATCGACAGAAGAGTTATGCTGATAGACGATGTAGACCCTTAGAATTCCAAATTGGAGACTATGTTATGTTAAAGGTTTCACTTTAGAAAGGTGTTGTAAGGTTCAGAAAACGAGGAAAGTTAGGACCAAGGTATATCAGACCTTACAAGATCATGGAAAGGTCATGGAAAGGATCAGAACAGTAGCCTACAAATTAAAACAATCTGAAGCGTCACAAGGGATCCATAATACATTCCACATATCTTGCTTGCGCAAGTGTTTAGCCAACCCAACTCAGGCTATTACACTAGATGATGTGCATGTGGATGACAAACTTTACTTCACGGAACAACCGATCAAGATTATGGATACACAGGAACGGAAATTAAGAAAGAAAGTACTACCAATGGTATTGGTTCAATGGAAAGGTCGGATCGGAGCTGACAAAACATGGGAATTAGAGGAACAAATGAGAGCTAAATATCCACATCTATTCACATCTTAAATTTCGGAGCCGACAAAACTTGGGAATTAGACGAAATTTCTTAAAGGAAGGGAGACTTGTAACACCCCGGAAATTCCTAAGAAAATAAAGGACTAAACTTGCCAAGTTTTCAAAGTTGAGGTGTGGATATGTGAATAAACACAGTTCAAGGACTAAAATGGAAAATTCTAAAAAATCAAGGGATAGCGGACCGTTATCCAAGACCCCATCGGTCCGCTATGTGGTCAAGAAGGGAGTAATGATGATCTGACAGGTGTCAAGCTGACTCGCGTACCTAAAACCATATGTTGGACCGATATCTAGACCATAACGGTCCGCTATGGACAGATGGTCCTAAAACGGTCTGATAAGGAACCAATAACGGTCCGTTACATAGGCCAAAAGGCAAAATTGCGGCTGAAGGCCATAGCACACCGACATCCCCCATGATAAAGGTCCGTTATTGGTGCACATTTAGCCCTATAAATAGATCAACGTTCTCAGCCCATTTCACACCAACTTCATACCACAAAACACACTGTCACTGGTGTTCCGATTTTGAGCCCCAGTTCACGTGCGAGAGTCCGGTTTCCAGCATTCGACTACAAATTGTCGTAGATAGTACTGAGGTAAGGTTCTGGCCTATTGATAATCCTTGGTTATATACCGTTAAGCTAAAATTGTGTACTTAAGTAAAGTCATTACATATCTAGGAGCTATGTCTGAGGTGTTTGCCATATTACTGATTTGATAAGCCGAAATACTGTCCAGGTGAGATCCTAAACTGTGATGCATGAACCCAATCATAACCTTGTCTGGCATGATTGATTTATGAAAACATTTTGAGTATTATGAAACGATTGCACCGATTGTTTATATATAACGCATTCTAAGCGCTTATTGTGTTTCACTTGCCCGTGGAACGACATGTTGGACAGGACTCGTGGAACGGTCTTTGGTTATATACATATATATATATATATGTATATATGTATATATATATATATATACTGAATGATTACTCATAGTTGTCTATGAGCGGGGGTGGAACCCCAGAACTATGTTCAAGATACTTTGGCGGGTCATTTTAATAAACTATTTTAGTTTATTAATTCATCAGCTTTATGCTGACCCATGTTTTATTAAATGTTTTTGAACGCATCACAGGTAGACAATAGATGAGACATTTTCAGGACTAGAATGAAACGATTAACGATCCAGATGATGGTCATGCCTGGAACTACAAGTCCCGAATGATATGTTCCTTGTTAGGAATGAATGATGTAACTTTTGTTAAACATGATGTAAACAATGTTTTGATGTTAATAGAAGTTATGATTTAGTATTCCGCTGTGTGTTTTGATATCAATATCACAATAACTAGAAGGCGACCTTCTGACCACTTTGTAGCCGTCTGACAAACGGAATGTTCTGTCTAAGAAAAGAACAGTGTATAAATCTCTCCTAGATCCGTCATTCTTTCCTAGGAAAATCTCTGTTGAAGGTACTACTTTGGTTAGATAACTGTCCTGTGTTACGGGTTTAACACGATCGAACCGAAATTTTTTATGTGCGACTCTATGAAATTGAAGCATCTAAAAAGAATGAAACCCCTGTAAAAAAATTTTGGATCCGCCGGCACTGATTAAAAGAACTAGAAGCTTTTATATGAAACATAAAGTTTCTATGCATTTGATCAAATGGATACTACTAGAGGCAAACTAATATTATTTGTTAGCAAAATGATCAAAAGATATTTGGTTTATTGAAGACGTTCAATAATAATAGATGATAAAAGACATGCATGGAAAAGATAAACATTTTATGTGTCGGTATGAATATGCATTTCGCATTTTTCTATATTGTCAAGTTCTTTTGAACATAACTGAATAATATTTTATATGTAACTTGTACACATATAAGACGTATAATATTAAAGATCATACAATGTTATTACTAAATAATTCTTTACTACTTTATTAATTGTTTTTGCATTTTTTAACAACAATTTTTACACCTAAAAAATCTAATCCTGCACTTGTAAACAGGACCGTACCTGAGATTTCGGGTGCCTTGTGCGACTTGAAGAAATATGTCCCTAAAAAAAATAAAATATATATATATATATATATACATACATATATATACATATATATACATACATATATATATATATATATACATACATATATATATATACATACATATATATATATACATACATATATATATATATATATATACATACATAAATATATATACATACATATATATACATATATATATATATATATATATATATATATATATATATATATATATATATATATATGAAAAGAAAATTCTCTAATTTGATGAAAATTATAATAACAACAAACAAAACAAAGTAATAGTAGCAAAATGATATATAAAGCATCGACTTAAGACTTTCTTAAAGCTTCATCTACTTTTTTTTACGTTTTGATTACCAGATAATTGTTTGGAAGAGATAACTAAAACATGAACAAATACATAATTAACAAATATGTACCATGTACATAACAATTAGTCAATTAACAAATACATTATACATGACAATATACAATCCAAGGTGGCGCTCTTCTAAATTCCAATTAAAGTATTAAATTATTAGATTTTAATAATCACACCTTTTATTAATTGCCCAATAATAATTCCAACTGAGAATATTATTACCACCAGTCAATACTTTCAAACTATTTTCTTACATTGGACCTCCCGTTAAAAAACTTAACGCCGTTAGATTTTATATGACGTGAACATCTGCAAACCGTCGGAAAGTAGAGCCAAGCTAGCAGTGGTCTCGTGGTAGGTTTTCAAATTGGCTCTGATGGTGTTTAACTGGTCTTATTTGCCCGGCAAGTCCAAACAGAGACAACGGTGGTGTTTAACGAGACCAGTTAAACACCACCAAAGCCAATTGCAAAACCCATCACGAGACCACGGCTAGCTTGGCTCGACTTTCCGGCGGTTTGCAGATGTCCACGTCATATAAAATCTAAGGACGTTAAGTTTTTTTATCGGGAAGTCCAATGGAAGAAATAGTTTGAAAGTAGGGACTGGTGGTAAGAATATTCTTACTTAGGATTATTATTGACCAATTGATAAAAGTTGGGATTATTAAAATCCAATAATCCTAAATTATATTATACATAACAATAAACAATCCATGGTGCCTAGCTTCCAAATTCCAATTAAAGTATTAAATATTAAATTAACCATCAGTGACCCTACTTTCAATTAACAAATTCAAATACATTACAAATAACAATCAATGGTCCTACGTTACAATTAATCAATTAAGAAATACACAAAAAAATATGATCTTGTGTAGTTTAATTTTTTTCTTTTGTACTCAGAGAATGAGAGTTGTGATACCCTAAGGGTATTTGGTATACTCCCCGAGGCGTGAAACAACACCCCTTTTATGTGAAAGGACATGAGAATTTCACTAACATAAGATCATATTGGGATTGGAATTTAGAGGCTCGTTTGTACTTATGTGCAACAGGACCGACTAGGCGCTGTTAAAAACCTTTTGCAACTGGCCCTTTCTAAAAATTGCAGTAACTATCCTTTTTGAAATTTACACTAAGTATCACTTTGCATTCATAAATCTGCGCTCCCCCTACCCCCCACCCAACATTGGTTTGGGCCTTGTTCAGCTGCATACTTTGCACAGGTTCAGGGCCGGCCTTGCTTGTAAGAATTTGAACCTACACCATATTTGTAGTAGACAATCCCCAATGCTAATACGCCATGAGCATTAATTCTTTTTATATAGCAAGCATATTTTGACCTTTCAAATTATGTAACCACTAATTTCTAATAACTTTTGATCTTTCATCTTTGTAAAAAATAAAAAATGAACATATTTTTTTATTTTAGAATTCGTATGTAGGTCCCCGGGTGTCTCGTATCGTTACGTGTGGGTGTGTGACTAGTCTGACCGGGTGCGGAATACCCGTGATTAGGTGGAGAATCAAGTAACACAAAGTAAATCGACATCGAAAACACTTTCAATCTTCGTCTATTATAAAACTTGTAGGTTACAGAGATGTTACAAATGAGTGCGTGTATAACTTCTGTCACCACAACCTATTTATACTAGACCTGATCTCTGTGCACTTAACAAGTGCGCAGGGCAAATTGTTCCTGCGTACTTAACGAGTTCGCAGAGTATTCTTGCGTACTTGCTAATTACGCAGGAAGTAATTAATGCGCACATGCTAAGTGCGCAAAACACTTAGAGAAAACAGACGACTAGTACATACATTAGAAATTACAACTCGATAACTAATACGTACAGACAGTAACATACAAAGACTAATACATACAAGACAAGTACAAAAGCTAAGACAATATCCATAGTGTTTGTCACACAAAAGTGCTTCAACAAACTCTCCCTTAACAACAACTCTGGATTGTTTTCGGTCTTCACTGTTCCCCATCTTTAGCTTCCATCTTCAGCTTGTAATCAAGGCAGAACTTGACCACCTTGTCGTATTTAGAATCAAGGAACTTTGTCCACTCGTCCATGTACATGCAGTACTTGTCAGCTAGCGCCTCCAGATCTTTCACAGAAAAGTTTATGAAGCATACTTCATCAAAAACTCTGATAAGTTCCCTTGGCACTAAGCTTCCACTCTTGGACCACACCTTTCCAATCACCACTGCCTCGCCCGATTTAGGATCTACGTACCAGTACCATATGTTACCGAAGATATCCTGAGATAACTTGCTCAGGGGAATCTTGGTTTCACACAGCACTGGCTTGTATACCAGTTTCTTTAAGCTTTTATGAGTCACAGGATGTCTAACATTCTTGTCCCCGACTCGCTTGGGCACTTGAGGCTTAAACATTTTGAACTTCCCAGATCTTACCTCTCGTTGTAGAACCTACCACAAACCCATCGCTACTGCGTGATTTGAGTGACCCAGCAACTCTCGGTTTGCTAGGTTCACGAGGTCGTATCTTGGCAAGGAGTTGAAAGCTTCGCTGGTTGGTTTCAAGTATTGAACCCCCCAGCTCGCTTGATTGCAAAAACCTTTTTATCCTCCTCGAACCTCACAGCTAAGATCATCCATGTCGCTCCATGTTTGTCTATGATTGATGTCTTTTGCCAAACAAGAGCCGGATCCTTCGATGAACTTGCAGACATATGTTTGTCTTTATGTGCCTCTGGATCCACAGGTGTAGGGTCGGCAGGGGAGGCTTCAGTCGACACTTCAACAATACTAGCAGGCTCGACTGAACTAGTGTCAAGATGAGTTTTAAAGGATGGAACTTCGAAAATCTCTCCATCTTCAAACTCATACTCTCCTTCCCCGTCGCCCCTCTGAACTTCGATTACAACATCATCATCCTCTTCATCCCAGTCGTCACCCGAGTCGATCTCTCCCTCTTCCAAATTGTAAGGAGCATCAAGTCCGGCTCTAGTAGTAAGATCACATCATCCGACACGTCGTCAGATAGATATTTCAAAACGTCAGCCACCGACTTTCCTTTATTACCACCTGAAGCATCACCTCCACCTTCACTCTGAGTAGACTCCCCCTCAGCCATAGACACGGTAGAAATGGGAACAATCTCCAAAGCCGACGATTGCTGCTCACTTCCACTCGGTTCGGCTTCAGGATCCTTGTCCTGATCATCACCCTTAGTTAGATCAACTAAGTGACAAGCCTCTTCACTGCTAGGCTTAGGTGGTTGCTTCTCCAACAATTCCTTCAATCTCTCCCCTGAGCAGCAAGCGTCTTGGCCATATTACAGACCAGTTTCACCGTAGTGTCATGCTCTAAACGCTGCTTGTCATCAGCCGCCCGCTATTTCTTTAGTGCGGCTACCTCATCAATCAGAGAGTTAATCTGCCCCTGTTGTTTGTCAGATTTTTCTCTTGATTTTCGTAGCGTTTCAAGAAGACCAGCGACCTGAGTCTCTATGGTAGTGATCCGGGTATCACGAGGTCAGGTCCCCTGGAAGACGATGCTTCGGCTTGATTAGTCGGGAAGGAAAAGAATTCTCCAAAATCGAACCCCTGATTGAAGTCAAAGTCATGAAAGGGTTCAGTGATGTGTTGAAGGGTGGTTGTAGGGATTGAGGTAGGGATGGAGGTTGTTTGGATAGTGGTAGGGGTGATGGTGACAGACTCGGTTAGAATTGGAGTTGTCACCGCCACTTGGACAGATTGCATAGGAATGGTCACTATCACAGGAACCTCCTCTGTGATAGCAGTGGTAGCCACATCAGGTGTTACACGTGGCTTCCTCCGCTGTCGCCTATAAAGCTGTTGTGAAGGTGAGGTAGAAGTGGAATCAGTATTCGCAGCTGTTACACTTTCTTGCCTCGAAGCACTGACTTCTACCTCATGAAGGATATCTAGGTGTGGCCTATCCCCCCGATGCTTGTTTATACTTTCTCTTATGCGTCTCTATATAGCAGCGTCCGAATCCGAATCGGGCTCATATTCACTGCTAGTATCTTTCTCTTGGAGGATGACTCGGGAAGGGTCACCTTCGTCAATCTCTTTGGGTGTGCCTGGGATGGTGCATCATCAGAATCAGATGAATCTGACTCGGTCGTTTATGAGTCAGAATCTTCAGCACCCCCACTTCCCTGTTCTTCGTCTCCTTCGTCTTCAGACATGTCATCTTCAGATTCAACTTCCTCTTATTCCTGTTGTTCATCACTGTGTTCACTGAGTTCAGGCTCAGACTTTGCACTATACCATTTGAAGTCAGTAGGGGCCACATATGCTTCATTAATTAGGTGGCCAAAGAGAGGAGTGTGCTCAGGGGTAGGTTCTACACTGCCTGGCTTTAGAAATTGTGCAAACATTCTCTTGTCCACCCGTTTGACTTGTAGTCTCTCTCTAATCTGTGGTTGATTGGGTACAACATCATTAATCAACAGCTGCACAAACCGTGGGTATAATTGAAATCTAAACCTCTCAGCAGCATTGATCTGATTGGTGATAGACTTGTAGATATACTTTGAAACGTTGTAACCCTTGTTAAGAGAGAGGCCAACCATTGCAGCTACCGAGTCATGCCCCATGGCATCCTTTCCCGCTTTCCTAGCAGACAAGCACATGATCATGACGTGCGCGAAGTAACGCCACTGATCAAGTACCCACATCTTCTTATACGAGGAGTAGTCCATGGTACCAACATACCCCATCCTTTGTCTCCATCATCCATCAACAAAGTAGTTAGGGTAAGTCATCGGATCCGTTGATAAGTCCCTAAACTGTAGTACTCATCCGATGGTGTCTTTAGAAATAGCAATATCATGACCTGCTACAGTAGCCCTAATGACGGTTGGGGTTACTATACAGTTGTGATCAACAGTTTCCCAGAATTGCTTCAGATATGGTCTTGAGACAATAGGATCAGCAGAGATAGCATAGAAGATCTTCGAGCGGTTCAGGAAATTGATGATTTTCCTATATTCAAGTGCAGCAAGCACCCTTCCAGTCGGGTTGTGTTAGAGCCAGCAAGTTGAATTCGCTGGTAAATGTACGAGCCATCACTGCAAAAACATACAATGAACACAATAAGAACAAGAATAATCATTGGAATTGAACAAACACGACACGATATAGCACATTCACAAGGAAGCACATTCCAGACTTAGAAATGTTTCCACTTTGCACTTCCTGCGTACTTAACAAGTACGTAGGGTTTATACGTTGCGTACTTAGTAAGTACGCAAGAGATATTTCTTGCGTACTTGCCCGGTGCGTAAGGTCTAACACTTGTGCAAATAGCAGACGTTCCAAAATCAGTAAATGTGAGAGATTGAAGTAGGTTATGGTCACCACGGGGTCAAAGAAGGCACTTAGAACCTATAGGACCAAAAACTAACATCAATGTCAAGCTAAACCGGTCAAATTTTGACCTAAACAAGTATCGACTCCAACCGTCGGTCAAACACAGGACAAATTCACAAATCGAGCAATGTTTAGGAAGAATTAATGATTATAGAGGTTCGAATAATGATTTGAAACAGGTTTTATGTGTAAATTTAGGTCAAGAAACACAAAAAAATTATCAAAAAATCCAAACCCTAGACTCATACGATCATAAATCGGTCCATAGTTGTCGATGTAACGGATGTAAATTGTCAAGATTCTCACCGAATGTTTGTTATATGAAGATGGAACAATGAACGGGACAAAAAACTTGTTTGGAATCACACAAAGTTTCGAGGAAATATGAAGCGGGTATACAACAGAGTCAAAGATATTTGAAATGAGATAAATCCGGAAATAATTCTAAGTCGTGTATATATACCCCACACAATTTGGGCTTGCGTACTTAACAAGTGCGCAAAACTTAACTATTGCGTACATAGCAAGTACGCATGACTTAAGTCTTGCGTACTTACAAGTACGCAAGGTTTAATTCCTGCGCACTTGACAAGTACGCAGAAACCCTTGTGTTGAACAAATTTCAACTCAAATTATTAAGATTGTCAAGTCAAATAATGAACCGGATAAAAACATTCAATCAAGAGGATTCAAAGTCAATTCACGAAGGTTAAACACAAATATTTTTGGTTTTTTTGATTGGAATTGAACTATACACCAACTTAAAATCTTTTTGATCTTTTCAGAGTAACGATATACACATATTCACACACACACTATTTTTGTTCAAAGACACGAGCAGAGGATCATATCAGGCTAAACTATAGCAAAAACGATACAAGATAAACATCAAAGAATATGGGATCATGTCATGGATTACTATTTATTCATGCATAATAAGCACATAAACAAGTAATTCAAGTTGGCAATATGATAAGATTTGAAACCATAAGCATCTTTGTATCACGTTCTTGTGTGTTAATTTAATAGTTATTAATATACAACGTGTACCCCACTGTTATGCTACAGAAATGTAAATTGCACTATCTCAAGGTATCTAAGGTTTTCCCAATGATTATCTAAATTTCCAGAAGGAGGCTACATCAATTAGCACAGGAAAAATCAAACAGAATCCATAAGGATTATCAGGAATCATAAGATTCAGAATCGAGTGACTCATTTGTCTTGGTTTCATGTGATTTCTTCAATGAATATCGGTATGATAATTCAGAATAATGAATATGGTGTTTGAGTATTTAGGTAAGGGAATCCAACTTTTATCAGGATTTGAATTCAATGAATCAGGAGTGATTCAAGGGTGAATACACGCTCAACGGTAGATGTAAAGACATGTCTTGATTCAATCTCTCATTACATACTTGTGAGTATGGGCAGTGAGATGAACCGCATTAATTGTGCTAATGACCTATCCCGAAACTGGTCTCAGAAGAAAATAATTGCCAAAATCTAACATCTCTGTAACCTACAAGTTTTATAATAGACGAAGTTTGAAAGTGTTTTCGCTGTCTGTTTACTTTGTGTTACTTGATTCTCCACCTAGTCACGGGTATTCCGCACCCTGTCAGACTAGTCACACACCCACACGTAATGATCCGAGACACCCGAGGACCTACAAGTGGTATCAGAGCTTAGCTCTTGATTTCGAGTGTTGTGAGTGTGTTAGGAGCATCTTCTACACATCCTATAGAGTTTTTGCAAGAAAAAGTGTGTTTTTGTGTTGATTTTTGTGATAAAATAGGGGTAGCTCTTGAGCACTATTTTAGAAGCAAAAATCACTCAAAAACTGACTTTTTGTTGTGTATTTGAGTGTTTTGAGCATCAAAGGTTGGTTAGAAACGAGTTTCTAACCCTTTGGCTCACTTTGTTTAGTCATATCTTCAATTTTTTCCGTCTCCGGTGAGATTCCAGTGACCGGAAAAAGTTGGTGAGGGTTGGTGAAAAAGTGACCCGCGTACTAACCCTTTTTGGCTCAAAGGACAGTCTTCCTGTGTACTTACCAAGTACGCAAGACCATTTCTTGTTGCGTACTTAACTCCTTCATGCGTACTTGTTATTTACTCATGCGTACTTGTTATGTATGCAAGAGCAAATCTTAAATGCGCAAGACAAAGTTCTTAAGTGCGCAAGGTCAGAATCGAAGTGCGCACATTACTTTGACTTTTATGAAATTTGACTAAGTGTTTCACCATGGAAAATCTTCAGAATCTCGGTAACCTGTTAAATTATGACAATGAGATTGGAACCCCACAAAAACCACCAAATCTGCTTAACGTAAATGATTACTCAAACTGGAAAGCACGCTTTGAGCATTATATCTCATACACCTATTCCTCACTTTGGATACCCATTCTAGAGGGTTATAAGCATCCCACATTTACATATCTTGATGAGGAAGTTCCCAAGCCTATCTACAAACTTGATGAAGAAGAAAAGAAAGTTTATGACAGAGAGAAGAAAGCACACGGATCTATTACTATGGCCTTGACCAGGGAGTTATTTCACAGCTTTATAGGATACGATAACTCCAAGGATCTCTGGAAGGCTTTGCAGAAGAGATTCGAGGGAAACAATGACATCAAGAAGAGTAAGAGGGATCTTCTTAGGAAGCAGTATGAGTGCTTCAGATATCTGGAGAATGAATATATAGATGAGCTTATCTCTAGATTCTATCATCTGCAAACTGAGCTGAAAACTTATGACCTGATTTATCCGAATGAGGAGTTAGTTGAGAAATTTCTAGATGCCCTACCACCAAAATTTGAGATGTACACTACTCTGATGAGAGATAACTCTAAGTTTTATGAGATGACTATTGATGAAGCAATCGGAAAGGTTCAAGCACATGATATGAACCTAAAACAAAAACAGAGCTCAGGGAGACCTCAAATACAAGACCCTTCTATGTATTTTGGGACGTCTTCCACAGCCAAGTCATCGGGTTCTGGAATTGCCTTTTTCTCAGGGAACTCTCATGAGGAGGATAACTCAAATGTCTGTGGTGGTCATGCTTTCTATGCAGCATCTGGTTCTGGTTCTGGATCTCATCACCAGAATTCCTCAAGAAATCCTTCTCCCACATCTTCAGCTAACCAATCAGCAATAGCCAAGATAGCTGAAGATTATGTGGCTTTATTCTCATCATGCATGCTTACCTATGAGAACTTCATTGGCGGTAAGCTCACGGATCCTGAAACCATAGAAGGAGACTTCAATCAGGTGGATCCGGATGATATGGAGGACATGGATATTCAATGGAATATGGCCATGATCTTGAGAAGGGCGAAGCTTTTCCTGAATAGAACTGGCAGGAAGTTTATTAGTGGACATTCAAATACCAAGGTGGGATTTGATAAATCCAAGGCCAAGTGCTAAAAATGCAATAACTTTGGGCATTTTGCAAGAGAATATCAAAAGGACAAAGCACCGGCCTCGAGGTTCACCAGACCTAGCCAAGGAAACCGTCAAAGGTACAACAACTCCAACAACCGCAATCAAGGTCAAGGTGGAACGTCCAATGCTTTGGTAGCAAAACAAGACGACAATTTTGATTGGGGTGTTCATCTGGAGGATGCCCTTATTGCTCAAATGCAAGTTGGTCTCATGGCTGAGATTATGGAGATGATGGAAGCAGAGGAACGGGAAGCTTCTGTGACTGACCAAGAAGAGTCTACAACTGCAGTTGCCATCATGGCTATTGGAGAGGCATCATGTTCATCTAATGAGGTAGATTCTAACTCTTTTGCTGTCATTTCTTGTTCCAAATGTCTAAGCTTAAAGGTTGAAAATTCTAAGCTTCAAGACAAAGTCGAACCCCTTCGTATTGCAGCTTTAAGCTACAAAGAAAACGAAAAATGATACAAAGATTCAATTGAAACGTTGAAGAAAGAAAAACGTGATTATTCACTTAAAATCAGCGATCAACAGTTTCATTTGGATGTTGCGGTCAAGGGGTTAGAGAAAAGGAACAATGAGATCAACAAGATGCAAAATGAGATCTTGCAGTTGAAAGGTAATATTGAGAAGTTGAAAAATTCTCTTTTTTGTGGTGGAACACTACGAGTCTGTAGTGAGACAAGTGAATGGCTTAGGGCTGGGTACTAATGCCATTCCTCCACCAGTAAGCGGGAAATTTGTCAACGGCTTAATTGACATTGATTTGTCTTGCCTCGATGAGTCCTCGAGTCAGGATGATTCCTCTAACAAGGATGATTCCTCAAGTAAGGATGACTCTGCATCTGATAAAGAGCTCCTTACTGCTTCTGATGATGGGTCTGAGAACACCTGCCCTGAAAGAGTAGTCTCTGAGGAGTTGCTCGGTGAACAGAAAGTTAAGAAAAACATTATCACTGATAGTGATAATTGTATTTTGACTGAACCCGATATCGTTAAATCAAATGAAAAATTAAAAGTGATGCTTTATGGGGGATATAAAAACATTAATCAAGTTAAGAAATAAGCCTTTTCAGCTCATTATGGGCTTGGCTATCAAAAAAATATGCAAAAGTATTATATTCCCAAGAACCAATCTTGATCGGGTCAAACTACTATTCACCAAACAACTTCTCCTGCTCATCATGCTGAGTCATCTAATGCTAGATCTAATGAGCCTTACAAGATGACTTACAAAGAAAAGAGAACTTGCTTTCACTGTGGTATGGTTGGTCACATCCATGTGAACTGCCCTGCTAAGAACCAAGGGAAACTTCCAATTGTTTCACAACCGGCTGTTATCTCTAAGTCACCACCAGTGAAGCATTCCAAGAGTCTAAAAGAAAATGTGGTGAAACCACCAGTAAAACCTATGTTAAAGCCAAAGATTACATCTGAGGCTAAACCATATGTTCCAAAAAGGGAAAAGCTATCGACTAAATCTTGTGCTTCTACCTCTGGTAGTGCACCTACTGGTGAGAAGCATGTGGTTAAGCTTTCTAAGCCACAGAGGAGAAGAAGAAACAAGAGATGAGCAAGCTGGAACTGCTGGCTGGAATTCAACCAGGTGAAGCTTCTACTAGTTCACCTGGTGCTTCTGAATGCAAGTCGACTATTCAAGTAAAACAAAAGAAAAGGTCATGGAACAAGAAATCTAAAAGTTCTCAATCTCCTAGTCCTAAGTCTTCTAAAGATTCATCCATTTTTGACAGTCACGGTTGTGAAATAATTGAGGTTGTTTATTTTGAAAAAGACGGAAGACCCAAGACCACTATGGCTTGGGTATCCAAATCTAATTAATTTCTTGTAACTCATGCAGGGACATCCGAAGACTATCTCTAATCGTTGGTATGTAGATAGTGGATGCACCCGACACATGACAGGTAACATGGCCCTGCTTCAAGATGTAAAACCATTCAGAGGCGGCTATGTGGCCTTTGCAGGCGAGAAGGGCGGCATTATTACTTGTCAAGGCATGGTTTCAAATGGTTGTGTCAGCTTCGACAACGTCAACTACTGCGATCAGCTAAAGCATAACCTGTTGAGTGTTTCTCATATGTGCGACAAGGAGTACTCCGTTATGTTTGACAAATCTGAATGCATGATTCTCAAACCTGGTTTTGATGTTCCTGAAGACTGGATTCTGATGCGAGCACCAAGGACAAACGACACTTATCAGATTGATATGAGCGTGGCAACAACCACCTCAGCAGTTGCTACTTGTTTGCTTACCAAAGCGACAGAGCTTGACTCTATCTTGTGGCATAGGAAACTCGGACACATTTTTTATCGTAAAATGAATCATCTTGTCTGAAACGGTTTGGTAACCGGTGTTCCTAAGCTGAGATTTGCCGCTGCAGATGACTGTATGCCTTGTAAAAAGGGCAAACAGCAACGGAAGTCTCACAAGCCCAAGTTCCAAAACTCTATCGATACCCCTTTGGAGCTGTTACATATGGATCTGTTTGGACCCATAAGTATCATGAGTATTGGAGGGAAGTCATACTGTTTAGTTGTAACTGATGATTTCTCACATTTTTCTTGGGTGCATTTTTTAGGTACAAAGGACGAGACTGCTGACATTCTTCAATACCTGATCCTGAGCTTGGAATCTCTTTGCAAGTTGAAGGTTTGAAGAATAAGGAGTGATAACAGAACTGAATTCAAGAATAATTTGATGGAACTTTTCTATCTCAAGAAGGGTATTCGTCACGAATTCAGTGCCCCGAACACACCTCAGCATAATGGAGTTGCAGAACGGAAGAACAGAACCCTAATTGAGACTGCAAGGACAATGCTGTCAGATGCAAAGCTTCCTGTAACTTTCTGGGCAGAAGCAGTAAATACAGCTTGTCACGTTTTGAACAGAGTTCTGGTTGTGAAGAGGTAGAACAAGACTTGCTATGAGTTTATTAACAATCGACCTCCCAATCTTGACTACCTAGTTCCTTTTTGTAGTCCTTGTTCCTTATTGGTACAATACAAGGATCGAAAATCCAAATTTCATGCAAAAGCAGTGGAAGGAATCTTCTTAGGATATGTTGCCAACTCGCCTTGTAAGAGAGTGTACAATATAGGAACTCGTACTGTCGAGGAATGGTTCGAAGTGGATTGCAGTAAACATAGTATTCCACCAGAACCAACTGGTCCAGCTTGGGTTTTTGATTATGATGCGCTATTCAAGTCTTACAACCTCCCTGATTTGTCTGCCGATGTTGCTGCAAATGTGTATGATTTATTTGGTGGCGGTAATGACCCCAGTTTCTCAACCTGTGCAACTGTACCGATTGTATCTCCCGATTCCAATGTTGCATCTGCATCTGGAAATCATGACAGTGATGATGTTGAAGCTGTCCATGTTGACGGAAATGACGCTCAAGCTAATCCTAGCACTCGTGTAGGAAATGAAGCTCCAGCTGATCCAATCAACATTGAATCATCGTCTTCTAGATCACAGGATATGGGGGAGTTGAGCACGAACCTCGATTCAGAAATTAAAGAACCGAAAATACCAGAGACGAGAGTTCATAAGAATCATCCAATTGACAACATTATTGGTGATCCTCATGCCGGTGTTCAGACTCGTCATAGAACCATTACTAAGAACTCTAGTCTGTACGCTGAGATACTTGACACATGTTTCATGGAAACATGTTTGCATGCTGCATTCGTGTCCCAATTGGAGCCGAAGAATGTGAAGGAGGCTCTCGTTGACAACTGCTGGATTGAGGCAATACAAGATGAACTGTCTCAATTCCAAAAGTTGCATGTGTGGGATTTAGTTGACCTGCCAAGAGGCGTAAAACCAATTGGAACCGGATGGGTGTTTAAGTTCAAAACGGATGATCGTCATGTCGTAGTGATGAATAAAGCAAGGTTGGTTGTTCAAGGATTTTATCAACAAGAGGGCTTGGATTACACTGAAGTATATGCCCCAGTTGCTAGAGTTGAGGCCGTTCGACTGTTTCTTGCTTATGCCTCCTATGTCGGCTTCAAAGTCTATCAACCTGATGTGAAGAGTGGTTTCCTGTATGGAAAAGTTCATGAAGAGGTCTATGTCGCTCAACCTCCCGGCTTTGAAGATCCACATAATATCAATAAAAGTGTATAAGCTCGACAAAGTACTTTATGGTCTTCATCAAGCACCTCGGGCATGGTATGAGACGTTATCAAAACATCTACTGTCAAATGGTTTCGATCGTGGACAGATTGACTCGACCCTCTTCATTCGGAAAGCAGGAGGTGATATTCTACTCGTACAAGTGTATGCCGACAACATTATCTTTGGGTCTACAAATGAAGAGATGCATACGGAATTCGAACAGGTGATGAAGTCCAAGTTTGAGATGAGCAACATGGGTGAATTGTCGATCTTCCTGGGTCTGCAAGTCAGTCAAAGAGAGGATGGCGTCTATCTACATCAAACTAAGTGTGTGCAGGACATCTTGTCAAAATAAAATATGAATGATAGCAGTACTTATGGCACACCTATCCCTGTCAATCACGGTTTGCATCCAGACAAAGATGGAAAAGATGTGGATTGTAAATTGTACCATGGGATGATCGGTTCTCTCATGTACCTCACAGCTTCAAGGCCCGACATAATGTTTGCTGTATGTTTGTGCTCAAGGTTTCAGTCACAACCAAATGAGTCTCATGTGATAGCTGTCAAGAGGATATTTAGATACTTGAAAGGCAAACCCCGATTGGGTCTTTGTTACTCAAAGCAGCAGTCATTTGACCTCAAAGACTATACTGATTCAGATTATGGTGGCTGTAACCTTGATAGAAAATTAACTTCAGGTGGATGTCAATTCTTGGGAGACAGGCTGGTCTCCTGGCAGTGTAAGAAGCATTCAACGGTTTCTGTCTCAACATGTGAAGCAGAGTACATTGCTGCAGCGAGCGGTTGTTCTCAGATATTATGGATTCAACAACAATTGAGAGAGTACGGCTTAAACTTCACTGGAACTCCACTGTTCATTGAAAACAATGCCACCATGTCCATCACAAATAACCCGGTGAAACATTCCAAAACTAAACATATTGAAATTCGCCACCATTTCATCCGTGATTATGCTAAAAAGCATCTCATTGAACTTGTAAAGGTTCACACATATGACAACTTTGGTGACCTTTTCACTAAGGTGTTTGATCGAACCCGTTTTGAACATCTTGTCAACATGATAGGAATGTTCAATCCAGAGTGAAAACTTGTTTTTCTTAAATCAATTCAATTCATGAAAGTTAAATTTTATTTCTTTTAAGTTTCCTGTATAGTTCTTTTAGTTGTAAAATATTTTACAAAAAAAAAAAAAAAAAACCAAAAAATTTCAAAGTTCACTTGAGAAAAGAGGAAATGATAGTACATTAGAAATGATCTAAACGTCCTAGACTTCTCATATGGAAAATGACTGTGTCATGCTTACTTGATTGTTTAAATTGTTGTGTTCTTAATCTGCTTATTTACAAGTAATTTGAATTGTCAGTAGGCTGTAAGCATCTTTAAATCATTAGTAGGGCGGAAATTAAATCTATACTACAACTGTGATTTGAACCCATATTTGCTAGTGTGTGTGCGTAAAAGAATGCAAAAGATCACTATCATACAATTACTTACTGTTTACATAGTTTTTACGTTGCTTTTATAACTAATACTTGTTTTTAAAAATGCTATGGAGAGATATGGATTATCCAACGTGGTGATATGGTATTATGATATAGAATCTCCTTCCTAAAAATTGTCCGCTCATCAGGGCATGAGTTCTTAGGTTCTATCACGACAAAGACCAAAAGGAGTATCAAAATTTGAACTTATTATTTGTTGCTGAATTCAAATCCGGGTCGGGCTTGATATGAGATTGGTCCGAGTCTAGCTATTTTGATCTTGGATCTGAGCTGCAACGACAAAGGTGATCTACGTTATAGGGCCCGGGGGGACTAGCCCCGAGGGCACTCCGACACTCAAGTTAGTAATTTATTCATATTCATACACATAAGTAAGTATAAGAGACAAGGAATGAGTGATGATAGAAGAGGTTGTTTAAGAACTCTTGAAGGAGCTTCAGGTGAGGAAGTAGGCTAGGGAGATGTCGAAGACAAGGATAGTATTCCCTGCAGGCAAGAGGGCCATGATCCTGATCCTAAGCAGGCAAGGAATGCCCATCATAGTTCATGTATGCGGGGAGAGAGACTAGGTAAAATTGATGGTGTATATGAGGATGGGATCAGGAAATACAAGAGTAGTGAATTGTAAGAGTAAGTGTGTGTGAATGGAGACATACTTGCTAGTGATCTCTTATTTATAATGTAATCCCTTGGGGCAATGGTGGTAATTCTTGACATATCCTTACCTTCCTTTTTTGGCCTTCCTAGGCTCCTTTGACCGAGAGACAGCTTCTCGATAGTATAAGGGACACCCAAAACGGTGTACCTACTGGACTTCTATCTTTCCCAATACCTGCTTCACCGAATCCTACCCTAGGATTTGACTTGCTTTGTCCTCGAATTGTAAAGTAAAAGGGTTACTGTTCTGGCTCTGAGTCTCTTGCGTTTCCTCATTCAGATGATGTTGGGAAGTGTTGCGCCGTCTTGAGGCTTTAGAGGCTGACTTCCCAACCTGATACTGTTTGCTTGTGCGGTCTTGTCAGTTCAGGTCTCCTCCTATTGCCCGATGGTCTCTTGGCTTATCCATTGCTTAGTTGCGGCCTGGCCTTCTTAGGTTCGCTCCTTTGCCTTTCCGTCATAACTGGCGGTGTCCTTGCGTGGTTAGCCTCCTGGTGCTACCCCCGTCATCACATAGCTTAATGGGTCATCACTATAATATGTTGGGTTTATCAGGTGGGTATTAGCCTACCCACGTCATCAGCCCCCCAGTCAGGTGCGAGCATGATCCTAAGCGTTGTTGTGCCTGACTCAATCTATACATTTATCCCGCCCTAGTGCCCCGCACTTCCTTTCTATGTTATATATGGTTCATGAAGTGGGGGTTAATTTGAAATGAAAGTTAATATGGCGGGGAGTAAGTGGCTAGTAATTTTCGAGATGCTAAACCTCTCTTAAGAATGAGGTTTTCGTGACATATGGTTAACTGAGGTAATCGTGACATGTGTTGAAGTCGGGTTTCCAAATATGTGTCAGGGTAGGGTTCCCCTCACATGCGAAGTGGTCATGTGAGGTTGTCATGTTGTGTGGCGAAGTAAAGTTCCCACATCATGCAGTCAAGTAGTGTTTCATAGCATGAAACTAGGTAGGTAATGTTCATGTTCTTTGGTCAGGTAGGGTTTCCAAAGTCAAAGCTAGGCAAGACCATGCCAGGTGGCCGTGTGGCAAAGTCGGGTAATGTCGGGTTAAGTCCTGGTACCATATATTCAGATGTGGGGGTGATGCAAGGCTCGAGAAGTCAGGTAATGCCAAGTTAAGTCGTGTAGACTATGGTAAGGAGAGAAAAAGAAAAGCAAGGAAAGGTCAGGTAACGCAAGGCAATGCCATATAGGCTGAGGAAAGGCAAGGAAAAAGAAAACGCAAGGCATGGTCAGGTAACGCCAGGCAATTCTACTTGCTGTTGAGTTTCTTCGTAGTCATAAGCTTTCTTTCGTCATCAATCTTTGAGAGATCTTGGTTGGTCTTCCATGTTCTATATAGAACAAAATGAGGTAGGCTTGGTATGTGTGACTTGTCTTGGGTATATGAAGATTTCCTTTCAGGTGCGATACGTTGACTTCCCTTGATTCTGAGTAGAGAACCTTGTCTTAGTGGTTTGACGATGCTGCTCCTTGCCATATGTGTTTATATACATGTTGTTATGAGTAAGGAAAGGAGAATCCTCTGATGTAACCTTGACCTCTTGCTCTTTCCCTTCTACGAGTTGTCCCTGTCTAAGCATTTTTAAATCTTCATCTTAAGCCAAGGAAATGGCCTTGTCAACAGGTCAGGAACTCCTTGCTAGAAAATTGGCCTTTCTAAATAGCTAGGTCGTCCTTGGCCGGGTGCCTACTTATGTTATCAGCCCCCAGTCAGGTGCGAGCATGATCCTGATCATGGTTGTTCCTGACTTGATCAATATTTTTTTAGCCCGAGTTTCCCCAGTTTTTCATGATGTAGGATGTATGGTGAAGACGAGGCCATTCCACTCTTATAGGTAAAGATTGGAATCTTGAAAAAGCAATTGAGGTTTAGCCCTGAAACGCTTGGCCAGGACAAGTGTGGCTATAATATGTTTTGTCATGAAAAGTGTGGCCATGACATGTTTGGCTAGGGTAGGTTGGCTTGTAAGTTGGCCGAGTAAGGTTCTTCTAACAGTCAGGTAAGTTCTCATGGTGAGTGCCCATGTTATCAGGTAGGGTAGAACTGCAAGTAAAACGGTACCAGACAATGCACTCGACTGGAGCAAATAATAAGTGAAGTTCAATCCTCATGGTATAACACCAAGGGAGGTATTAGTTATGAACATCATGTTTCATGGTGCGTCATAAGGCGAGGCGCTTGTCCTTTAATAAATATATAAGTTTAGGCTAGACTGCATGATGGGACATCAGATGAGGTGCTCACCCTTAATTAATATGTCATGACTTGCTGCCGAAAGGGAAAGAGCTTCCCTAGTTTGACCCTGTGCTATTTATCCTTTATGCATCTTTGTTTTGTTATTTTGTATGTTTGCTGTTGGTGAAAAACATTGTTGCTTCGTTTGTGAGAGCTTTATTATTGCTGCCTCTTTAGTGAGGGCTTTTTACTGCTGCCTCATTAGTGAGGGTTTTTTATTGTTTACCGCGCGGTTTTATGTATGGGTAGGTTAAGGCCGGATCCCTCGGAGCCAAATTGTATTAGGAGCTTCCCCTTTACATGAGAAGGTCAAGGCCGAAACTCATGGAGCAGTATTATGAGGTGCTCACCCTTAAGTAATATGTCATGACTTGCTGTTGAAAGTTGTGATTCATGCTTTGGATGACTCAACAATACATTTGTTCTTGCATTGATCAAGGCGAGGACAGTTGATTTGCGTTTTGAGAAGGCAAGGTGACTCGAGTCTAGAGATTTTGAAAGTCAGGTTGATATGACTTGTAGCTTTAGCATGACATGGTGATCGGGGCCTTGACAGGCAAGGCGAGGATAGTTGACTTGCGCTTGAGAAGGCAAGGTGACCTGAGCCTGGAGATTTCGAAAGTCAGGTTGATATGACTTGGAGTTTTAGCATGACATTGTGATCTGACTTGGGACTCTAACAAGGCTATAAGACTTGATATTTGATGAATCATTTGTTGAATGTAAGGAAACCTGGTCCTTGCCAAATGTTTCCTTTTCATAAATATAGTGACTTTTTAGTCACCCCTTTGAACCTGCACTCTTCAAAGTGTGTCAGAAAAAGATGGCATGTCTTTTCATCAAAAGAGTTGTAGAATATGTCAGAAAAAGATGACACATTATTATTATTATTATTATTATCTTGTACTTTGTATTTTATTTGTATTATTATTTTTTGTAATAAAAAAAGTTTTGATAATGACAACTCATTATGTCAATCAAAGCTTTATCTAGCCTTAAGAAAATACTTTTAATCTTAAATACCATGCCTAATAATTTGTAATACAAATGTCACAAAATATATAGTGTTTAGAAGTTTAATCATTACGGTTCTAATGCCTAATAATTTTGTTTTATTTCAGCTGTTACATAAGGTGGCTCGCGCTTTAGCAAGGCAATGTGAGTTTCTTTTTGGCAAGGCAAGGTAGCTTACCCTGGGCCTCTGGCAAGATAAGGCATTATAATATGGACTCTGGCCTTGCAAGGTAGCTTATGCTTTGTTTAAGGAAAGAAAATTGTCTTGTTAGAGGCTCCGCCCCTTAGAAAAAGTGACTTTTTGTCACTTCTTGTACCTGCTTCTTGTACATGTGCTTGGAGCTTTTAAATGTGTCAGAGAAAGTAGATCTTACCTTTCAAAGTGATTTGACCTGATAACATGCTTCTTACAATGTGTCAAAGATTTATTTATTTTTTTTAAGATGATCATGACAATTCATTATGTCCTTGAAGGTTTTAGCTGGCCTTAAGAGAGTAATTTTATCTTTCAATAAAACACATACAATTCATCTAAGACATATAATGCTCAATTTAACATATTTTATGTTGATAACGTGGGTATCCTCAGGAGACCCACCACATAAAGAACCTAAGATGCATGAAGGCAAGGCAGAAAGATGAAACCAGGAAGGCAAGGTTATAAAACAAACCAGAGTAGACTAACATACCGTTGGATAATACAAAGAACTCTGAATTGATAAGACTATTCAAGTAATTTAGAACAGTAATTTTTGGTCCTTATAAAAACACTTATATGTATGTGTGTGGTTAAAGTTCGTAGCTCTTATAGGGTTTGACCTACTTATTCTCATTTAGAGAAAGATTTACACCTTTTTTTAAAATATGCTTCTTAGTTAGATGTGTGATGTGGAATGAGTTGAAAGCTAGCTGACATAATTTGATGGCTTAATAAAAAAAATTGCTATCCTTATCTACTTATATATGTACATCTAGCTTAAAAGGCAAATAGATAATTTTAGATTGGAGTAGTGCATGAACAAGTATGTAAATTACAAATCTACTAAACAAAAGATCTCGAGCCACAAAACAAGGATTCTTTGTACATAAGAAACGTGCTTTGCGAGGTGTATATAGTGTATAGTTTGCATGTGAGCATTTCGCATTTAAATTTACACAAAGAATGTTTCAGATTTCAAATTCAGAAAACAAAAACTCTTAGACGAGTTGGCGTATTGTCTTTGGATTCGTCATTTTTGTTAAAAAAAAGAGTCAAGATTTGTAGGTCTATTATCATGCTTTTAGCTTATTATGGTATAGGAATATCAAGATTTGGAACCTGATAATCGGATTAGTGAAACTAGATCTGGGTATCGTCGTGGAGCATACGAAAAAACGCAGATCTACTCATTTTTTTTGCTAGAACAAAGGGCGCGAGGAATTCATGCGAGTTGAAGTTCTCGGCCCCATGGTGGGCGCCACTTGTTGCTGCATCCAAATCCGGGTCAAGCTTGATATGATATTGGTCCGAGTCTAGCTATTCCGATCTTAGATCTGAGGTGCAACGACAAAGGAGATCTACGTTAGACGGCCCGAGGGGAATAGCCTCGAGGGCACTCCGACACTCAAGTCAGTAATTTATTCATATTAATCAAGTACATGATATATTTAAGACACATAAACATACGCATAAGTAAGTATAAGAGACAAGGAATGAGTGATGATAGAAGAGGTTGTTTAAGAACTCTTGAAGGAGCTTCAAGTGAGGAAGTAAGCCAGGGAGATGTCGAAGACAAGGATAGTGTCCCCTGTAGGCAAGAGGGCCATGATCCTGACCCTAATCAGGCAAGGAATTCCCATCATAGTTCATGCATGCGGAGAGAGAGACTAGGTAAAAGTGATGGTGTATATGAGGATGGGATCAGAGAATATAAGAGTAGTGAATTGTAAGAGTAAGTGTGTGTGAATGGAGACATACTTGCTGGTGATCTCTTATTTATAATGTAACCCTTGGGGCAATGATGGTTATTCTTGACATGTCCTTACCTTCCTTTTCAGGCCTTCCTGGGCTCCTTTGGCTGAAAGACAGCTTCTCGATAGTATAAGGGACACCCAAAACGGTGTACCTACTAGACTTCTATCTTTCCCAATACCTGCTTCGTCGAACCCTACCCTAGGGTTTGACTTGCTTTGTCCTCGAATTGCAAAGTGAAAGGGGTACTGTGCTGGCTCTGAGTCTCCTGCAGTTTCCTCATTCAGATGATGTTGGGAAGTGTTGCGCCATATTGAGGATTTAGAGGCTCACTTCCCAACCTGACACTGTTTGCTTGTGCGGTCTTGTCAGTTCTGGTCTCCTCCTATTGCCCGATGGTCTCTTGACTTATCCTTGGCTTAGCTGCGGCCTGGCCTTCTTAGGTTCGCTCTTTTGCCTTTCCTTCGTAACTGGTGGTGTCCTTGCGTGGTTAGCTTCCTGGACCTACCCCCGTCATCACATAGCTAAATGGGTCATCACTATAATATGTTGGGTTTATCAGGTGAGTGTTAGCCTACCCACGTCATCATTATTTAACAACATTCTAGACTATTCTTACTAGTCAAAGGTTGCTGTAACTCCATTGTAATCCCTTATGTAGCTCCTAGCATTTCTTCATACACAATTTACAATCAATAGCATTGTTCTCTGATCTGCCTTCTTAGGATCGTCGCAAGCCATGGACACTGAGTAATGTGGAAATAGATAAACAACCAATTTTTTGTAAATTAGCTATAGTGTCAAAATGGACATGTCCCAAACGGGAATGCCAAACTTCAAATGATGCTTTGGGTCTTGAGGAGGAGGCAACGAGAGCATGACTTCCGGGTTGTAAAACGTAGAGACCATTCTCACATTGACCTTGAGCGAGGACCTATTTTTTGTGACGATCCTGAATATAAAAAGAAGGGTAAGAAAATAAGACATCGACAAAATTGTCCTTTGTTAATTTGCTTATTGACAATAGGTTCTTGGTGAGATTGGGAACCACCAAAATATTGTTTAATTTTATGTCCTTTGAGATGTAGGAGTGACCTGAGTGAGTGACAGTTAGCGATTGACAGTTCCCAAATAGGATCGAAGGAGTACCTGATGTTGGAGATGGGTTGTGTATGTTGTGGGTGGACTGGGTGAAATGGTCAATAGCACCTGTATCCGCATACCAATCAGGTGTATTAGGTGAGACACTGCATTGAGAGACGAAGGCCCGTACAAGGTTATCTCGTAATTGGTGAAGATAAAGCTGAAGGGAGACTGGGACAAGCATTTCCATAGTGTCCATCTTGTCGGCAAAGTTGGCAATGTGGTGGTCTACGACCTCGTGTCCGTCCACCACGCCCACCAGGGCTGTTATGGGAGTGAAAAAATGGACACCACGTCCATGTGGAGATGAGGACTGGCGGAATGATTGGGCATTAAATGCCACAGCAGGTGTGTTATTTCCAAGAAGAGCACCGACGAATAGTTTATGACCTTCAACTCTGGCTAGGAGATCAACAAAGGTGGGGACTAGACACGAGGAGCGAAAGGTGGTGGAAAAGGTTTCAAAGGACGGGCAAAGTCCACAGAGGAACCAATGAGCCTGATCGTTGCAGTCAATCGGAAATCCGATGGCGGCAAGTTCACAGAGATGCTTGAAATGGCGACCATAATCCGCCACAGATTTCGAACCTTTCTAGGCCAAACAAAGTTGATCATGTAGGTTATGGACTCGTTCAATCGAGGAGTTACCATAAGCTGCCTCCAAAGCCTCCCAAATTTCACGAGCAGTGGGGAGGCCGAGAATCACAGAGACGCCTTCTTCGGACAATGTGGCATTGATGAGGATAATGGTACGTTGCTCATCGGCAAACCATGAGGCATAAGCTGGGTTGTCCATGGTTTTGTCGGAGGCTGTGATGGTTTTGGGATGAGGCAAGGATGAGCCATCGACATGAGCAAAGAGGTTTTGATAATTTAGTAGAGGTATCATTTGATATGTCCATAACAGATAATTGGTGGAGCATAGTTTCATAGGGATGAGATTTTAGAGGGAGTGGGGAAGGTGGTTACGGCCGAGGAGGAGGAAGCCATGATAGGGTGAAGGGAGGTAGACGGCTGGGAGGGAGGGAGGAGTGTTTAGGAAGAAGGTGAAGGGAGGGTGTTTAGGCTTGGTACCATGTGAGCGTGAATCAATGTGATCTCCTCAAATGAGAGGAGATGAATTTATAGAATACAAATACTAAATGAGGTTAGATGAAGAGACAATATACAATAATAACCATAATTACAATAATAAAGAATGAGTTAAATAACTATGAAGGTGATAGTATAATACTAAGATAGTGATTTCTTAACCTTATATTTTCCCCCAAAATATGTATTTGTACAATAACTTTGTCTTGTATAACAAAATTATTAATTCTAGAATATATTAAGATTCAAACCATAAATATAGTAATAAAATAAGAAAACTAAATAGTATAGTATCAGTCCTTAAGGGGACATCTTGTTGATTAAGTGGTGTGCCCCATAACGAAAAAGGTTAGGAATTCAAATCCTGCGTGATACATGTTGTGGTGTATTTATCTTAGAAAATCCAGGTATTGTTCAAAGAAATAATATAGTATCAAATTATAGTAAACAATTGATTATGTCGTCTATGAATCTTGTTAAGTGTTATTAAATTTTAAATTAGTTTAATAATAGGACTAGTTTTAATATTATTAGAATCAAAATATTTTTTTATGTTTCTTTAAAAAGAAAAGTCTTTTAACATAACTTTTGGCATACTATAGTTCATAAACATGTCACGGAAACTTGAAAAGTTCAACAACCAAATTTTATTAATGTCCTTAAATTTGTTTAAAATGCATATACTTGTGAAAATATTTAAAATAATGACTTGTTGATACAGGAGCATCTAGCTTAGTTCTGTTAATTCTTACTGAGATTAGCAGGCTGGGAAAAGAGCCGTTTGGTTGGACCAATGGGTCAATGATTGGGCTGATACATGAGGAAACCCTTAAACAAGGTGGTGGAGGAAAGAAGGATGTGAAGACTTGAAGATTGCCATTATGTAACATCCCGGAAATTCGAAAGCTAATGGTTTGGGTTAGAGAACGACCCGAATCTCTATTAAACGGATGGGCTAGCAAAGTTTGGCGTGTAATTTGTAAGTCGATGGATTTAAAGGATGTGAGGAGCCGTTTTTTTTAAGTTTAAGATCAAATCGCATGAGATGGAATTAGAGGGACCCGGATGAAAGTTGGAGAGGTTTATATACCACTTAAAGGGCAAACCCAAGGGTCATTTGTGACCCTAGGTGTGCGACGGCCGAAAGAAGAGGCGCAAGGAGGAGGAGCCGGTGACGAGGGCGGTCTGACAAGAAGCAAAGTCGATGACGCGGCGTATTTGACTAGGAACCTTCGAAACACTTAAGGTAAACCCGTTCTACGTTTTTATTTCGTTCTTGTTTCTTTGTGGCATAGTGGTTATTGGGTGGAGGCATGGTGGCCGGTGGTAGTACGGGATGAGGGACGATGGGATGGTGGTGTGGTGTTAATGATCGGGAGCGGAAAGAGAGGGTAAGAAGGTGACCGATGGCGGGGGACGACGACAACCGTGCGGATGACAGACCCGATGGCAAGTGCGTCTAGGTGATAGTGGTGCTAGGGCGATCGACGGCCGAGAAAAGAGAGAGATGTGGTGATGGTGTCCTAGCCGGAGCAGACAACAGCGACGGTGGTGCCCGGAGTCAGCTGTAGACGACGGTGGTGGTGGCTACGTGTAAAGCATGCGGGTTGGCTTTGGTGATCGGCTGCGATAGTGGTGCCGGCAGCTGCTGTGATGGTGTACTTTGGCGGAGGACGGTGGAGTGTGACGGGGATGGCGATGGCTGTGGCGGCAGCCCTCGACGGTGATCGGGGGTGGACTCGAGTGATGGAAACAGTGGATGGCTAGGGATTTTGCATGGCACATGTGCATGCACGTGTGAAACCGGTTCGGGTATTCAGATTCTAAACGGGTCAAGGACGACCCGATTCATATAAAATTGTGAAACTTGGGTTTTGTGGAGGAAGAATGACGAGCCGATGAGACGAGCATTGGGGTTTAATTATATTTAGGCATTATTCGACGTAAGTTTAGAACGTGTTTGATCATGTGATCATACATTTGACAGGTTCGGGATTCGAGTGAGAGGCGGTTGCAGAGCAAGACCTGGATCTCCTTAACCAATGAGTTTCTAATCCCTTCTTGAATGCTTTTACCGTTTTGGGGCTATCCTACATACTTGCATGTGTTATGTTATAAATTAAACGTGTTACGAGTTTTGGGTTAAACCTGAAGATTTTATGGACTAAAATATTCGATAACGATGCTAAGGATCTATGTGGTATCCTTAGGACGTATGGGCTAGAAGTCGGTATGATGTTTCTGTGTGTATAAAGACTTATTCGGGAGGAGTCGGGTAATGGGTCTAGACGTTCTGAGGGTATGTCTAGAGTATGAGTTTGGTTACACACGTAGGTGATACATGTAAGGGCGATGGGTGATTGAACTTGTTCATGTAGTGTCATGGGTGTTTAACTTGCCGATGTGTGTGCTTGCATTGTTTTCCAGGTATACGGCCAACAATGATACGAAGGAGTCAGTCTTTCAGATGTTGTCACCATATGGGAGGCTGGGAAGTCATCATAGATGACGAGTGTGTTACTGTATCAAGTGACGGGGCCCTGTGATTGTGAGGGCAATATTGAAACCCGAAAGGGGGGTTCTCAGAGGTGATATGAATATCCCGAAGGGGATAACCCTGACGAGGGTAGCTGTGACAAAACGGGTGAGATCCTTCGAAGGTAATTGTCGTGTGCATATATGTTGATTTAATTGCATGCACGTGTTAATTAATATTTATTGTGTTGTGATGTTATTGCTTTGAGGTTAAGCTTTAGATTGACCATTGTGTCGGGACGATGTCGTGTTTACAACTGTTGTGTTAGTTGACCTTGTGAGAGTCTTGGTTCAGGCTTACCGATGTTGAGACGCTCTATAAAAACTATATAAAAACCTAACCTAGACACTCTAGTAATACTCTAGAAAACCTCTAAACTAGACCGCACTAACAGGCAAGTGTACCTATCGAATGTAGTAAAGCCTAATGGTAAACCAGATATTGAACCCTAGAGACACTATTATAACTAAACTAGACTCTGACTAGAAGTTAAATAATTGGTTGGGGGATTTCTACGAACTAAGATTATCTAATTATACTCTCTAATGAAAACTATCTTTCAAAGCAGAATACTCGGAAGATACCAAGAATGAGAAAAGTACTACCTAGGTTACGAATCCTACATGTAAAACTCAGACTTCTCTCAGTTATGGTAACTATGATGGAACTGGGGTTCTAAGGATAACAAACCTAGACAACCTAGTGGATCCCTAATCACTCTCAAGGTGTCACCAGAAGGAAACTCTAAGGAATGTAAAATGCTCACCAGATGTTAGATTACCTTTCGGTCTCTCCAACGACAATAAAGTACCTTAAGACAGCTAACCTCTTAGTCTCACTGTCACAGTACATCAAAGATGCACGGGGTAGTCTCAGCACAAAACAATATGACATGGATTAGCAACAAATACTAAGAAGGGAAACCTCATCTCAGAGCATTTACAACCAGACACCTAATACAGAATACTAGCCGACTACCTCTCACCTTTCAGTTATCGAGACAAGAAGAACACTCAATCTAATAAAACACCAACTAATACCCCTATGGATCACTACATCTAGCAACACCATAAACAGTCACAAACATAAAGAAAGTAACCTAAACATGTGTCTATAACTGAAAGACATTCAACAAGACACATGCGGGATAATAATCAATACTAAATCAAAAGTAAGTATGCAAGTACATCATATCAATTGAACTAAGATCTTTACTATAAAGTCAATCCGTCAATTGAAACTAAAAACCGATAAAAATCCAAACTTTATCAAACAATCATCATAAACATAGGTAGCTAACAAGTCTAGCCAACAACCATGGTTAAACTCATCAAATCAGTAGCAAAACTAACAAACATAGTATCAATCACAGTAATCAAACACAAAATCATCACTAACCAATACCGAATGATTAGTATCCAATCAATACGACGTCTAAAGCTCCATGATTTGGCTTCCAATAACTTCTCTACTCCAAAAATTGCCCTAAGTTTCTCCTTATACGGTTAGCAATCGAACTCCCTCCTAGAATGGCTATGAAATTCATTATATTTCAATTTTAGGGTTTTTTCACGGATTTCATGCACTTTGCGTACTGCGAGAGAAGTAACAAGGCCCTTCGCGTACCGCGAGAGAAGTAACAAGGCCCTTCGCATACCGCGAAGGCCAAAACAGCCAGGCCCAATTCTGGAGTCCCTCGCGTACCACGAGGCTCTAGCTCTCCCTCTTCGCGTACCGCAAAGATTCTGATTTCTAACTTTTCTTATTCTTTTCTCCGGGCTTCTTCTCGTGCTCGATTCCTTCATGATTTATCTTCTTATTCCATAAGAGCACCTGTAAACACAACATAGACTCAAATACAAGCTAAAACTAATACAAAACAAATACAAAACTAGAAAAAAATGCACAAATACACAAGGATAAAAGACATGTGTTTTGCAACACATCACTTACCAGAGCGGTGTCTAGGGGTTGGTTGTGTTAACCGTACTTCGTGTTGATACATGTGGTAGATTACAACAGTTGACCTTGTGAGAGTCTTGGTTAAGGCTTACCAGAGTGGTGTCTAGGTGTTGGTTGTGTTAACCGTACTTCGTGTTGATACGTGTGGTAGATTACAAGCTAGGAGTGTGGTAAGTTTGATCCATGTTAATGAGATTTACTTGATTATGGTTGTGGGTTCAGTATTGGGTTGTTGGACCCTTATAGGAAATGGTAGGTGATGTGGGGTACCGATATGCTAATAAATGACAAACTGTTTTTAAAAAGGACTGGAATGTCCTGAGTCGGAAATAAATGATAATTGTAACGTGAATGTTTCTATTTAAAATAAACTGTTAGAACTCACTCGGCGTAGCTGACTTTGTATGTACGTGAGAATGTTTTGCAGGTGAGTTCTATGGATGACGTATCTTGGCTTGGGAGAGGTGCTACTCGGATCGGCGTGCATGCTTTCGTAAGGCAAGGTTAAGGACGATAATGATGTTAAAAGATAATTACCATTTTGAGGAAGACTTCCGCCATACGTTTTATAAAGAAATAAGCGTTTTCAAGGAAAACCCTGTGTTGTGACCCAACTATAGGGTGCCCGGTTTGGGGGCCTTACACATTACCTTTTATTTTTGTTTGAAATTAGAATATTTTAATTGCTGTGATTTTGTAACACCCTGAAAATTTTTTTTTGGAGCGTTAAGAGACGATTTAGGAGGTTTAACGTTTAACGAAATCCATAGGGAAACTGGTTCGTGTTAAAGTGTGTAAGGACACTTGGCAAGTTTTAAGCCTTTTAGGGTAGGAAGAGACATGTGGCAGGATACATGGCACACCATAACCATCCTACCTTACAATGTGACATGTGGTGATGAGTCACCATACGATGCACCAAGTGGCGACATGTGGCGGACACGTGTCACACCCATATGTCTCATACCTTTCTATAAATAGCAGCCATATCTCTTCATTCTCAAATTTAAGAGAGAGAAGGTAGAGAGAAAGGCTACAAAGGGTCTAGAGAAAGAAGCGGTGGCGGCCAGTGGTGGTACGACACTATGGTGCGCGGTGAACGAAGTGACGGGTCTTGACCCTAAACCATTTCTCGACATTCTGAACGCGTTGGTGAGATCCGATTTCCCTGAATCTTGTCTTAAGGTCGCTAAAAATGATTTTTTAGAATCTGTCAAGAATAGTTTTTATGTGTGCGGTTTTAAAGAATCGAACGATCAGGAAAATCCAACCGTTGGATCTTCTTGATTTTTAAACAGAGGGTTTATAAAACTTAGATGATAATTTTAAATGGTGGGAATAAGAAATGGGGTTGTTTAAGTTTGATTTTTATAGCCGTTTTGACATCAGGTCAGAGCTGTGTTTTTCTGAAAAACACAGCTGCAGAGATCGAGTGTTTCCCGGAGATCCGACCGTTGAAATGAGATGAAATTTGGACTGTAGATTCCTAAAATATAAATGATTATTTCCACTAAATAAATTTACAGTCAGAAGTCTGTAAGTATAGTTTTTATACTGACCAGTCCTTGATAATTTCTAGGTAGAAGTGAAAAACGTGATGAAACGATAACTTGTGAATTGAGAATTAGCTAAGGTGAGTTCTATGAAGCCATTTTTAATTGTTTTAAATAATGTTTTCGGGCTGGTGTGCATATGTAATGATGTGATGGTTTTATTAAAATGATGTTTGATGTTTATGATGTTTTATAAAACGATGCTTATGAACGATGTTTTGGAAAGAAAGGTTATGAACGATTTGTTTACAAAATGTTTTGCCAAATGAGGTTTACAATGTGTTTATGAACGAATGATTTATAATAAAACGTACGAATGCTTTAACTGAAGTTTTGAAAGAAGTGTGTTTATGAAAGTCACAAACGAACGAATCTACCATTATTCCATAGGGAATTGAGGTTATGGGTATGGGATGTACGTTATGGGCCTTACCTTTTAGGGGCCTTTGCAGCTGGCCAACTGTTGTACAACTGGGGTGATGACGGTCACCATGGGGATTATCGTGATCCTTGAAGTATCTACGACTTACCTTACGGGGTGTACGTGCTAGAAGTTAGGTACGACTACTCCTTGGAGTATCGTGCTGGAAGTTTGGTACGTGTCATCCTTGTGATGTCGTGCTTGAATTTTGGTACGTATATCCTATGAGGTATCGTACTTGAAGTTTGGAATTGACGGTTACGAGAAGGTGCATATTCGATATGTTTATTGACTTATGTATGTTATGTTATTGCATGCTTTACATACATTTTTATTAATGAAGTTTAAATGTTATTTTTTTGGCAAAATATTTGAAGTTAAAAGTTTTATGTTAAAACTAGAACTCAGCAGCGTAGATGACTTTTAGTATGCATATTCAGGTTAAGGACATGTATGGACGAGGAACGGTGATACTTGGCAAGCGAGAAGAGTTACACGGCTAATCATGATGACTGTCATCCCGTTATGCTTCCGCCTGTTTAACAATGTTGACGTTATGTTTGAGCGAAATTTTCCGCTGCGCTATTTGATATTCAAGTTTAAGAACTGTTTGTGAATGAGTAAATCCAACGAGTGAGGCCTCCCGGGTTTGGGGCCTTACAAGTTGGTATCACAACAATAGTGTGAGAGATTCTGACACTCCTAGTGTATAGACTTAAACTGTGAATGGGACCGATAACGGAAGGTAGTACGGGTAACTCGTGGCACAACATCAGGTATGAAAAGTAGAGTATGTGTATGTAGTATGCCTTAAAAAGTAATAGATTAGGACATGTGTTCTGATGGAATCACAAAGGTGGTCAATTAGAAATCAAAAGGTAGTGTAATGGTTAATTGCAGATGGCCAGTGTATATTAACATCTTACAATACTTGTTGAATTTTGTTTGTTAACTAGCGTGATGACATTGAATTCCTTGTCTTATAGAACGAATTGGCTGGTAGAAGAGGGGGAAGACGTGGTGGGGGTCGTACCGGTGGTCGTACCGGAGGTCGTAATAGTGGATGTGGCAGGATCCCTACTCGTCAAGAGTACATAGAAGAAGGAAGTGTTCATGGAACTGAACGGACTCACGTTGAAGAACAACAATTCTCCTTTGAGCCGGAGGTGAAGGCGGCCCTGGCTCGAGAATTTACTGAAATGATGAAGGCTTTCTTTCCAGATCTGTTGGCAGAAGCTTTGAGGAAAGCTAATGAGGCGGGCGGGACTAATACGGCAATTGGTGCCCGGAACAATGAGGTTGTCAACGCGCCGCTTGCTCGCGGTTGCGACTGTAAGTCCTTTAAGGCATGTTACCCGTGGTTGCGAGTGAAAAGAAAGACGCAGTGGCTACTTTTAACTGGGTGATCCGTATGGAAGCCGCCATTCGTCTGAGCGAATGCCGACCGAATCAGGTTGTGAAATTTGCTGCTAAATCCTTGAGGGAAGAAGCATGACACTGGTAAAGGTGCATAAAACGGTTTTTTAAACCGAATCGGTTTAAACCGGCCCGAACCGGTTTGGTCAACATTTGGTCAAAACCGGTTTGGAGCGAGGAAAACCTAAACCTATTAAACCGGTTAGGGTAGGGTTATGACCGGTTTACCATTTAAACCGGTTTAAACCTGTTTTTTTATTAAAAATCAAATAAATTCAATAAAATTCAATATATTTAATAAAAAATCAAAAAATTATATATAACAAATATAAAACATAAAGTTCAACGTTTATTGATATTTGGAAAGTTCAAAAATTACAAGATAAAATTATAAAATTGGAAAACATTACAAATGACAATATATATTTTTATTTTTTGGAATATTAATTGATTTTTCTTGTACGTCATCTTCGGAACCGGAGCTTCGTAGCCTTGCCATGGTTTTTTTTGAGAGTTTAGAGAGCGTTTTGGAGCGTTTAAAGAGCGGTTTTAGAGATTAGATAGTGTAGAGAGAGGTGTGGTTAACTATAAACACCCCCACCTATTTATATTGATTTATGGGTGCAAATGGGGCCAAAAAATGGCCAAAAAGCCTCCCAACGGCTATATAGCCGTTATGTAACGACTCTTTTACTTTCAGCGAGTAAACCGGTTTCCCAAACAGCTTTGGATAAACCGGTCCTCAACCCGATGGAACCCTAATTGTTTTAAACCGGTTATAAACCGACGGTTTATCCTTAACCTGAACCGGTTTACCTTGAACCGGTTAACGCTAAACCAGTTTGCCGGGTTGGACCGGTTTGAAAATTCAAACCAGTTTTTTTGTGCAAGTCTACACACTGGTGGGAAGGTGTGCGCCAAGCCAAAGGGGATGAGACAGTTGACGTAATGATGTGGAATGATTTGAAAACTCTGGTGATCAAATATTTTTGTCGGAATGAGATCGAGAAGGTAGAGAGGGAATTTCCGGGGTTGAAGGCCGGAAGCATGACGCACCGACAGTACACCACTCGGTTCAATGAATTGGCACGCCTGGTGCCACATCTTGTCACGATTGAAGTGAGGAAGATTCCTTGCTTCATTCAAGGACTGTCGGACCAGGTCCACACATAAGTTAATGCAAACGCCCCTACTACCTACGATTCGGTGGTGGAACTGAGTGGCGTTGTGTTTGATGATCTGGCGTTGAATGTCGTCGCCATTGACGAGCTCAAGAAGAAGTTGAGCTTTCCTGCCAAGCGATCGGGTGGGAAGTTGTCTGGAGCTCGGGTGTGAGTAGTGTGGAGGAAGGCATGCCTGTGAATGCAGGATGGGATCGAATATATGCTTCAAATGCGGCAAGACGGGACATTACTCCCGTGAATACCCCAAGGATTTAAGTGTTTTAATTGTGGGGAGAGCGGCCACATGAGTCGAGAATGCACTAAACCGAGGATGGGTGAAGCTGGAAAGGGTAAGGGCCCGGAAAAGAAATAGGAGAGGCCCCGAGCGAAGACTCAAGCATATACACTGACGCAAGAACATGCCAGGGTAGACCCCGATGTGGCGTCAGGTACGTTCATCCTTGTCAACACTTTTGTTTCTGTGTTATTTGATTCGGGCGCAATTAAGATCTTTATATCTACTACTTTCTGTAAGCAGGTGAAATACTCATTCAGTAAACTAGAAAGAGCCTTTAGCGTAGAAACCGTTGAGGGTAGAACCGCAAGGGTAACCGAAGTAGTTGACAAGTCCATGATAAAAATATAAGGTCATAGATTCCCCGTCCTCGGTATGGATTGGCTAACTGCCAACGAAGCACAAATTATATATAAATGAAAGATAATCCGAATCAAGGCTCCAGATGGTAGTGAAGTCGAAGTCTTTAGGGATCACGACACCCCGATGCCCAACGCCATCTCGATGATTAAGGCAACAAATTACTTGAGGCGTGGATGCGAGGCTTATCTGGTGTACGTAATTGACAAATGTAAGGAAGTAAAGGAACTAGATGATGTACCCGTGGTACACGAGTACCCAGAGGTGTTTCCAGAGGATTTGCCTGGGATACCACCCGACAGAGAGATTGAGTTCTGAATCGACTTAGTACCAGACGCTCAGCCCGTGGCTAAGGCTCCATATCGACTAGCACCAGTGGAGATGAAAGAACTAATTGTACAACTAGATGAGTTGCCTGAGAAAGGATTTATCCAGCTGAGCATCTCGCCTTGGGGTGCTCCGGTATTATTTGTGAAAAAGAAAGATGGTTCTTTGAGAATGTGTATCGACTACAGGAAGTTGAACAAATGTACAGTGAAGAAAAAGTACCCTTTACCAAGGATCGATGACCTGTTCGTTCAATTACATGGCGCAAGTTGGTTCTCAAAAATCGACCTTCGATCCAGGTACCATAAGTTAAAAGTAAGGGAAGAAGACATACCAAAAAACCGCATTTCGCACGCGTTATGGACATTTCGAGTTTTGCGTAATGTTCTTCGGACTGACGAATGCCCCCGCATCGTTCATAGATTTGATGAATAGGGTGTGTCGACCGATGCTGGACCGATCAGTAATAGTGTTCATCGATGATATCCTCATCTACTCCAAGAATGATGGTGATCACGCATGTCACTTGAAGGAAGTGTTAGAAGCCTTGAAGAAAGAGAGACTGTATGCTAAGTTCTCCAAATACGCGTTATGGCTTAGGAAAGTCCAATTGCTAGGTCTTGTCATCAACCCGAACGGTATTATGGTTGACCCAGCAAAGATAATGACGGTAAGAGAATGGGGGTATTCCTAAGATTCCAACTGAAATCCGCAGTTTCTTTGAATTGGCAGGCTACTATCGGAGATTCATCCAGGATTTCTCGAAAATAGCTTCGCCGTTGACAAAGTTGACATGGAAAGAGGTAAAGTACAAATGGGGTTCGACCCAAGAAGAAGCGTTTAAGGAACTGAAGGAGAAGCTAACCCAAGCTCCAGTCTTGGCCCTTCCCGAGGGCAATGAAGACTTGGTGGTATACTCTGACGCTTCACGTCAGGGATTGGGATGCCTGCTGATGCAACGCGAAAGAGTGATCATGTATGCATCACTGCTGTTGAAAGTTCACGAATTCAAATATCCGACTCATGATTTGGAACTTGCTGCTGTAGTATTCGCATTGAAAATCTGGATACCTTTACGGGGTGAGGTTTACCATTTACTCTGACCACAAAAGTTTGAAGTACTTCTTCGAACAAAAAGAACTGAATATGAGGCAGAGGCGATGGTTGGAACTTTTGAAAGATTATGATTGTGAAATCATATACCATCCTGGAAAGGCAAATGTGGTGGCTAATGCTCTAAGCTTAAAAGATGTGCCAGCTCCTATTAGAGTGAAATCTTGCTAGTTGGTGGTAACACCGGATGTGATGAAGGAAATTGAAAAGGCTCAAGACGATGCACTTAAGGAATAGAATATAAAGAAAGAGAGGATGGTAGGACAACGGGACAAGTTGGAATATAACACCCTTGTTGTGAGGACACGTTTTGATTGGGTATGGATACCTATGAGTGGTGAGCTTAGAACCAAAATCTTGGATGAGGCTCATAAGTCTCGTTACTCTATCTGTCCTGGTAGCAACAAAATGTACCAAGATCTGAGGAAGGAGTACTAGTGGTCTGGAATGAAACATGAGGTGACAAAGTACGTAAGCAAGTGCTTAACTTACTCACAAGTAAAGGCCGAACACCAGAAACTGTACGGGAAGATTCAACCTCTTGATATACTGGAATGAAAATGGGAACACATTACCATGGACTTCATAACCAAGCTATCTCGCACAGCTAAAGGTCATAACACCATGTGGGTAATTGTGGACCGTTTAACGAAGAGTGCTCATTTCCTACCTATTCGTGAGACGTTCTTGTCAGAAACGTTAGCGAAAGTATTTATTAACGAGGAAGTAGCATGACATGGGATGCCTTTAACGATTGTATCTGACCGGGACACACGATTCACATCAAGGTTCTGGAAAAGATTTCATGAATCAATGGGCACGAGACTTAATATCAGCACGGCATACCACCCGCAAATGGATGGTCAGTCTAAAAGGACCATTCAAGCGTTGGAGGACATGCTCCGTGCTTGTATTATAGACTTTGGTGGCAGTTAGGACAGTCACCTGCCGTTATCCGAATTCTCCTACAACAACAATTATCACTCGACGATAGGCATGCCACCCTACGAGATGTTGTATGGTAGGAGGTGCAGGACCCCCGGTCTGTTGGGGTGAGATTGGACGAAAAGAATTGGGAAGTCTCGAAGTCGTTAAAGAGACATCAAAAAGGTTTGACCAGATTAAGGCACGAATGAAGGTCGCCCAGGACCGTCAGAAATCCTATACGGACAAACGAGGAAGGCATATTGAATTTAATGTTGGGGACAGAGTGATGTTGAAGGTATCATCATGGAAGGGAATCATACGATTTAGAAAGAGAGGGAAGTTAAGTCCGAGGTTTGTCGGACCGTTCAGGATATTGGCACGGGTTGGTGAAGTCGCTTATCGGTTGGAGTTGCTTGATGAGTTAAGTGGGATTCAACCTACATTCCATGTATCACACTTGAGAAAGTGTTTGGCAGATGAATCTGCTCATGTACCACTTACCGAAATCGAGGTCGACAACCACCTGAACTATATCGAAGAACCCGCGGCCATTCTCGACCGAAAGGAGAAACGTTTACGTAATAAAGTCATCCAGTTGGTCAAAATACAGTGGAAACACAAGAAAGGATCTGAAGCCACTTGGGAGACAGAGAAAGAAATGAGAGAGTCTTACCCTCAATTGTTTGACTTATGACAGGTTTCGGGGACGAAACCTTTTGTAAGGGGGTAGACTTGTAACACCCAAAATTTTTATTCGGAGCGTTAAGAGACGATTTAGGAGGTTTAACATATTAACGAAATCCATAGGGAAACTGGTTCTTGTTAAAGTGTGTAAGGACACTTGGCAAGTTTTAAGACTTTTAGGATAGGAAGAGACATGTGGCAGGACACGTGACACATCCACAACCATCCTACCTTACATGGTGACACGTGGTTATGAGTTACCATACGATGCACCATGTAGCGACATGTGGCGGACACGTGTCACACCCATATGCCTCATACCTTTCTACAAATAGTAGCCATATCTCTTCATTCTCAAATTTAAGAGAGAGAAGGTAGAGAGAGAGAGGCTACAAAGGGTCTAGAGAAAGAAGCGGTGGCGGCCGGTGGTGGTGCGACACTATGGTGCGCGGTGAACGAAGTGACGGGTCTTGACCCTAAACCATTTCTCAACATTCTAAAATCGTTGGTGAGATCTGATTTCCTTGAATCTTGTCTTAAGGTCGCTAAAAATGAGTTTTTAGAATCTGTCCAGAATAGTTTTTATGTGCGTGGTTTTAAAGAATCGAACGATCTGGAAACCATTGGATCTTCTTGATTTTTAAACATAGGGTTTATAACACTTAGATGATCATTTTTAATGGTGGGAATAAGAAATGGAGTTATTTAAGTTCGATTTTTATAGCCGTTTTGACAGCAGGTCGGAGTTGTGTTTTTCTGAAAAACGCAGCTGCAGAGATCGGGTGTTTCCCGAAGATCCGGCAGTTGAAATGAGATGAAATTTGGACTGTAGATTCCTAACAAATAGATGATTATTTCCACAAAAGGAATTTACATTCAGAAGTCTGTAAGTATAGTTTTTATACTGACCAGTCCATGATAATTTCTAGGTAGAAGTGAAAAACGTTGTGAAATGATAACTTGTGAATTAAGCATTTGCTAAGGTGAGTTCTATGAAGCCATTTTTAAATGTTTTAATAATTTTTTTGGGTTGTTGTGCATGCGTAATGATGTGACAGTTTTTTAAAAACGATGTTTGATGTTTATGATGTTTTCTAAAACGATGCGATGTTTTGGAAAGAAAGGTTATGAACGATGTGTTTACGAAATGTTTTGCCAAATGAGGTTTACGATGTGTTTATGAACGAATGATTTATAATAAAATATACGAATGCTTTAACTAAAGTTTTGATATAAAGAAGTGTGTTTATGAAAGTCACAAACGAACGAATCTAACATTATTCCTTAGGGAATTGAGGTTATGGGTATGAGATGTATGTTATGGGCCTTACCTTTTAGGGGCCTTTGCAGCTGGCCAACTGTTGTACAACTTGGGTGATGACGGTCACCATGGGGATTACCATGATCCTTGAAGTGCGACTTACCTTACGGGGTAAATGTGCTGGAAGTTAGGTACGACTACTCCTTGGAGTATCATGCTGGATGTTTGGTACGTGTCATCCTTGTGATGCCGTGCTTGAAGTTTGGTAGGTATATCCTATGAGGTATTGTACTTGAAGTTTGGAATTGACGGTTACGAGAAGACGCATATTCGATATGTTTATTGACTTTTGTATGTTATGTTATTGCATGCTTTACATACATTTTTATTAATGAAGTTTAAATCTTATGTTTTTTGCAAAATATTTGAAGTTAAAAGTTTCATGTTAAAGCTAGAACTCACCAGCGTAGCTGACTTTTAGTATGCACATTCGGGTTAATGACAGGTATGGACGAGGAACGGTGATGCTTGGCAAGTGAGAATAGTTACCTGGCTGATCATGATGACTGGCATCCCGTTATGTTTTAGTTATGATGTGTTTATGTCTTAGACAACATTTACGCTTCCGCATGTTTAATATTGTTGACGTTATGTTCAAACGAAATTTTCCGCTGCGTTATTTGATATTCAAGTTTAAGAACTGTTTGTGAATGAGTAAATCCAACGAGTGAGGCCTACTAGGTTTGGGGCCTTACAGATTTATTTTCCTAATTAGACTGTTGTTCTCAACTATAAGTTGAAATTTAGGGTTTGGTTTTCAGCCAACTGTTTGAATTATTTTTTCTTCATCGAAATCCAGATCGTAGCGTTCGATTATCGAGGCTTTCGATTCAATGCATTTGGTTACTTGCGTGTTTTCTTGTGTGTGACATTTGATTGTGCATCTATGTGCATTAAGTGATATCAGAGCATTAGGTTACTTAAGCCCTCCCTTGTGTAGAAACGCCTAACGAGGCAACGTCGGGGATGCACCGGATCCGTGGGATGCAGAGATCGCGCTGTTACATGAGAAAGCCAGGGAGTTAGAACTGAACTAGAATCAGATGGAAGAGACGAAGAAAGACACGGTGGGGGGGGGGGGTACGGGTCGAAAACAGAGGACGATAACCCATTTGGGGTTTTCCGTTAGAGCGACTGAACCCCACGTTATTCCGACCTACTAAGGGATCTAGGTCTCAAGGTTGAGATTCTAGAGTTTGATGGTAGTGTTTAGGTTGATGAATTCATTGATTGGATCAACACCGTCGAGAGGATCTTTGACCTCAAAGATATCCCTAATCGGCTAAAGGTCAAGATCATGGTTATCAAATGAAAAAAATCCGATTCCCCGTAATGGGAATGCGTCAACAGGCAGTGATAGTGAGAATGGAATCCGAAGGTGCGTTCGTAGGCCATGATGAAGAAGATCATGAGTAGAAATTTCCAACCTGCTTAGTACCTCTAAGAGCCCTTCTTGGATTATCATCAGGCAGCATAGGGTACCATGTCAGTAGAGGAGTTCATTGCCTCTTTTGACAGGTTACGTATGCATTGTGTTGTGGACGAAGAGGAGGAACAAGTAAACGCGAGGTCTCTACGGGCTCTCATGTTGGGAATCCGTGTACCGGTTTTAATTTTTAAAACAGTTTTAATTAATCATATTAATTAACAAATCAGATTTGCATTAGCATAAAGAAAATAAATAAAATCCAACCATAGCAGGTTAAAGATTATACCTTTGACGATTCCCGAAAGATCCACAATTCGGAACAACGAACGTGTTGCAAGTGACTTGATCACGAAAAACCTGCAAACACTAAACCCATCCAACGGACTTGCGTAAGACGGCGACGGTTGTTGCGTCCGGCGACGACGGTGGCGCACAGTGGAGGTGGTTGGCGGTGATGGCGGACGACAGGGGGGGTCGTCTCCCTTCTTGCATGTATTTATAATTACCATAATTACAAAATACAATCCTTAGGAATTAACTGTTAAATCCTGTTAATTACATTTAGTCCTCGCGTTTTACTAATTACCAATAATTAGTAAATCTCAAGCGATTAATGTTTAACTCTTAAACGTTTAAATCTTTCGTCCTTTAGTTATTTCACTAAATAATTAATCACCGAATAAACCGTTTAAATATTTCACTAAATATTTATCCACCGAAATATAAAATCCGCGTTTCGTGAACTATAATGTTTACAACTAAACATTATTAATTGTTCGTTGTCCAAAGTGTAACTCTTTGGGTCTATCTTAATAGTAACGTTGATTTTACCAATGATCGGACATCCCATATCCAAAAATCTCCCACTTGGACGATTCATCAATTAATCGTTTCAACGTAAACAGTGGTGAACGCCTAGCTGCATCTCACTGTCCCTAGCAAGGTATGACGTATTACAATCTTCAACTAATTCCTTGTGTTCAAGTAACCATTACTTAATCAAGTACAATAGTCATGGTAAACTTATCTATTTATCCTTTATGTATAGGGCATCCGTTGAACATGAGACATGGATACTAATCAATTTTCATATGTAGTTCAACCATTCTTGTTCTCGTTTCTAATTCAAAGTGGTCTAAACAAACTACACTTAGTTTGAGTGTGGCCACGCGTTTTACACCAGTTTGAATTAACGAGGGCGGAAGAATATCCAACTCCTAATTAAAGGAGAAGATAATTCATTTGGCCACATACGACTCCCACCTAGCTTCAGATTTATTCCTACTCATACCCTTATTACTTTCGTTCACAGAATAGCATTAGATATGGTCAAAGAACAAACTTTAGTTAAAGTTAGTTCAAATATGTGCGTTGAGTCGAAGGACCAACAAATCTTACCATATTCAAAACTTCTTATGTCATGAATCCATGAAGATAGTTTTAAAACGAATTACGTCTGATATCATTCTGTAATGACCATATCTATAAATCTTGGTTCTCAACACATTGAGCTTTCAACTTGTGAACTAATCAACCATTCATATTAGTCATACATTCAGATTGATTCCCATGGATCTGATCGACTATGAACATTTAGAATACAATATTTAAGGATACTAAAACGTATACAATGTCGAACACAGAAACATCTATTTATAATGCATTTAACCATTAAATCAAAACAAAATATCAGTGTAACTGTAAAGTTCGAAAGCACCAAATACTAAATTACAAATCAAATTCATTGTCTAGCAAATCTAAGGCCTATCATATCAGCATTCTCATCATGTTTAGCTTGAGGAACAGATTTAGTGAACGGGTTAGCTAGATTTTGATATGTGTGAACATTGTTTAAAACGATGTCTCCCCGTTCCAATATATCTCTAATATAATGAAATCTCCAGAGTCTGTGCTTCATGCTATGGTGTGACCTTGGTTGCTTTGCCTGAACTATGGAACCAATATTTTCATACGGTATCTTGATCGGTTTCCTAATGTTGGGCACTACACCGAGATCAGCAATGAACTTCTTCATCCAAGCAACCTCTTTACAACATTTGATGCGGCAATGTATTCTGACTCGGTGGTGGATTGAGCAACAACGGTCTGCTTGGTACTCTTCAAAGTAATCGCTCCATCATTTAGAACAAACATATCCCGTCTGAGATCGAGAATCATCTTGATCCGTCTGGAAGCTAGCATTAGTATAACATTTAACTGCTAGTTCTTTTTCTAGTCCTCCATATATCAAGAACATATCCTTAGTCCTTCTCAAGTACTTAAGGATGTTCTTCACAACTGTCTAGTGACTCTCACCAGGATTCTGTTGATATCTACTTGTCATGCTTAATGTGTACGACACGTTCGGTCTAGTACATAACATGGCATACATTATGGAACCAATAGCAGAAGCATATGGAACTCTTTCCATCTTCTTCTTTTCCTTGTCTGACTGACGGCACTGCTAATTATTTAGTATGGTTCCGTGTGCCATGGGCAACGATCCCCTCTTGGAATCTTGCATTGAAAAGAGTCGAATGACCTTATCAATATATGTATTTTGACTTAAACCTATAAGCCGCTTAGATCTATCTCCATAGATCTTTATTCCTAGAATATAGGTGGCTTCGCTAAGATCTTTCATCGAGAAACATTTCCCTAGCCAAGTCTTTACGTCCTGTAGCATAGAAACATGGTTTCTAATGAGTAGTATGCCATCTACATACAAAATAGGAAAAGTAATGAAGCTCCCACTGTCCTTTTTGTAAACATATAGTTCATCTTCGTTTTTCACAAAACCAAACTCTTTGATTTTCTAGTCAAATCGAAGATTCCAGCTTCGAGACGCCTGTTTCAATCCACAGATGGATTTGTTCAACTTGCAGACGTTATTAGGATTCTTTGGATCCTCAAAACCATCCGGTTGAACCATATAGACATCTTCAGTAAGGTGTCCATTTAGGAACACGATTTTAACATCCATTTTCCATATCTCGTAGTCATAATACGTAGTAATGGCAAGCAAGATCCTAACAGACTTAAGCATGGCTAAAAGAGAGAAGGTTTCATCATAATCAATTCCTTGAGTTTGAGTAAATCCTTTTGCTACTAGCCTAGCTTTGAGGTTTGCACATTACCATCCATCTCAGTTTTCTTCTTGAAAATCCACTTGTTTCCTATAGTCTGACACTCGGGAGGAAGATCAGCCAAGTCCCATACGTGGTTGTCATACATGGATTTTATTTAGGCGCTCATGGTTTCAAGCCATTTCTTAGATTCAAAAGCTAAGATCGCAGACTTGTAACTAGTAAGTTCAACATGATCCACTATCAGGATGACGTCATTTTTGTGAATCCTGATAAACATGTCAGGTTCAAGATGATCCTTAGCACTTCTGTGTAAGCTTGGTGCTACATTTGAATCTTAAACCCTTCCAGATTCAGTATCAACAGTCTCATGTTGATCGGCAGTTTGTGGTTTGGTTACTTGTAGTTCTCGGACTTCTTCCACATCCGCATGGTTTTCTCTAACCCCTCGCGCAAGCAGTTCCTTCTCTAAGAAGGTAGCTCTGCGTTTTATAAAAACCTGGTTTTCAGTAGGATTGTAGAAGTAGTAACCAATTGTTTTAGGGTATCCGAAGAAAACAACTTTATCGCCATAGGGATTAAGTTTATCCGAAGATTCACTAGTAACATAAGCGTTACATCCCTAGACCCTAAGGTATGACACTATGGGTTTCTCCCCATGTCATATCTCATAAGGCATTTTGTCCACCTTCTTTGTTGGAGTTAGATTAATGATTCTGGTGGCAGTGTCAAGAGCAAAACTCCGAAAGGAGTGTGGGAAGTTTGTACGACACATCATAGATCGAACCATATCTAATAGGGTTTGATTTCTCCTCTCAGACACACCATTACGCTATGGTGTTCTAGGTGGAGTAAATTATGAAATGATCCCACATTTCTTTAGATGTTCGTCAAACTCTAGACTAAGATATTCACCACCTCGATCTGATCGAAGCATCTTAATCATGTTACCCAGGTGATTTTGTGCTTCGTTCTGGTATTGTTTGAACATTTCAAATGTTTCATGCTTATGCTTCATAAGAGAAACATAACCATATCTACTGAAGTCATTAGTAAATGTGACAAATTATCTCTCTCCATTTCTAGACATTGTTCTGAATGGACCACACACATCAGTACGTATGAGTCCTAACAGATCCTTAGCTCTTTGACCGATACCCGCAAAAGGAGCTTTGGTCAACTTACTACTTAAACAGGATTCACATTCATCAAAATACTCTTGACCGGTGGAATTCAAAATTCCTACAGTCTAGAGCTTTTTAATGCGATTCTTGTTTTTGTATCCTAGTCGAAAATGCCATAGATACGTATCATTGAAATCTAATTTTGTACATCTAGAGGAGATATTGTATAATATGTTATTGTTATGGACTTCTATCTCATAGATTCCATTATGAGGCTTTGTGGTAAAGTAAAACAATCCATTTAAATATGCAGAAACAAAATCACCATCAAAAGCATATTTAAAACCTTGTTCACACAAAGCAGAAACCGAAACAATATTCCTAGATAAACTAGGTATGTAGCAAACATTGTTCAAAACAAGTTCTAAACCACTAGGAAGTAAAAGAACAAATTCTCCTACTTCCTTCACAACGACTCTTTGTCCATTACCAACATAGAGCTCCAAGTCGCCTTGCTTCAACTTCCTAACATTCCTTAGTCACTGCAAATCATTACAAATGTGAAAACCACATCCATTTTCAAACAACCAAGATTTGCTAGACAAAGAGAAGACCTCAATAATGAATATAGCTGAAGTGCCGACTTCTGAAGCCTTGGCCTTCTTAGCAAGATACTTAGGGCATTTTCTCTTCCAATGCTAGTCTCACCACAATGATGGCAGCCGCCACCATATCGGTTGAAAGCTCTTTTCTTGCCACGCTTTCTTGGTTTAGAGATCAAAGTACTCAAGTATCTCATAGTCACCTCGGCAGCCAAAAGCGACTCTCGCAACTCAGACAAAGTCCCTCCAATTACATCCCTTTAGTAGTAATTTACGAACTCTTCGTATTCAACTGGCAAAGACATCAAAATGAAGTATGTACCCATATCTTGGTTGATTGGAGAACCAAGTTCTTTTAGGGTGTCAATGTGCCTCATCATTTTAGAAAAATGCGAGCTAATCCCTGTTCCCATTTCCATGCAACTTGATAGGGATTTAAGCACTTTAAAATGCTTATTGCGAGTTTGATGATACCTTTTCTTCAGCTCACAAACCATATCGTATGCAAGATAATACTCTAGCTCACGATGAAGTTCGTCAGACATCGTTGACAACATTACAGATGAAACTTCATTTGAATCTTCAACATGTCGTCTCCAAAGCTCTTTTGAGCCGCTAATCGATGGATCCGAGGGAAATGAAATCTCTAGAACATATGATCTTCCTTCCTCTTTAAGAACACTTCTTAAGATGCGAAACCACTCCGAGAAGTTTCCTCCATGGAGCATGTTCGGATAAAGCATAGACTTAAGAGAGAATATGGAGTCGGAACGGATTTCGTTATACATCTACAAAATTTAAAAACAAAGTTTTAGTATTTTCATGCTTAACATCCTAATTTGTTTTATAACCCAATGGCAAAAATATATATATAGGAATGAGATCCCGGTTCACCATTGCACAGTGAATGGCTTAACACTCTCCAGTGGCACGACTATGTAGGTAGGTAACGATTACCGATTGTGTAAACTACATAATTCTTGGTTTGAGGGGCAAGACGAATAATGTCAAGCTTGGATACGTTTCCCTCAACTACGCCCACTTAATACGACCTTAAGTGATATCCGCCCATCAATTGTAACTATAGAACGAGTCTAAGTGACTCGGGAATCGCGATCGTACCTTCAACCAAAACCGTAGGCCCGGATGCAGTTTAATCACTTACATCGGGGATTCGAATAGATCAGTGTCACAATTAAGGGTGGCGCATGAATATCGATTTTAATTTGGGTTTTGCTTTAATGTTTTAATTTACCGAGTAAGGGTCAAAACATTTTGGACGACATGGAGCATGAAACCTGATGTGTTACAAAACACACATGTTTTATATGCTAAATATGCTTCATAATTGCCCAATTTTGGTTCTAAATTTCTCGAATACGTTACTGAGTTATTTAAATGTCGGATTTATAGGTAACATGGAGAAAACGAGCCAAATATGCAAGAAAAGGACGAGGGAATCAAGTACGGAAGCTGAACAAGAAAAATTTCTAGAATTCATCTGATGTCAGACCGACATCCATATCCATGTCAGTCTGACGCGCGTCCAGAATACACAATCATTAATGAATCATTGGGCCTTAATCATTTGGCTTGCGTCAGCCCAAGTTGGACCGACATCCAGGACCATGTCGGTCCGCTATGAATCCTATCGGGGAAACCGACCTAGTTCAGCCGTTTAAAAGCTTTTGGACGAGTTTCAGTAGGGGAGATCGATCACGTGCGGCTGGAATTGACTGAGGAGCTTTGGAGAACGAACTAGGAGAATTCGGAACAAACGTTTGCACTTGGGGATTGCGTTTCGGTTTGCTAACTTCGTTTCCACCATTTGGTTTTATCTTTTTACACTTTTTTCTGAGTTTGAACAATGTTTAGATGCTGTTTAGAGTTATTTTTCATGATTATGAGTAGCTAAACTTGTTTGCTATCTAGATTAGGATGAGAATTGATGTTGTTTGAATGTTTTTCGGGTTTTCCTTAAACGTATGATGAATGCTATTATCAAGGTTAATATTTTACTGATTATGAATGTATATGAATGCTGTGTTTTCTAATATCTTGCATGAACTTGCTTCGCTTGTTATCTTGTTCGCTTCCTTTGTGTGTTTCGAGTAGGATTTCGAGTCTTGGATCAATTACTTGGTGTTTTTGGTCTAAACGATTTGATCAGTCATAGGAGCAGTTGTGTAGGTCATTGAAAATCAGTGTTTTGCCAACCTTGAGTATGAGAGTAGATAGGTAGTCGGTGTTTTGGGTAAAAATTAGCAGGACTAATTTTGTAACCAAACTTAGTAAGTGAGGTAGTGTGCTTGATGAAAATGCAAAGTTACGAACGAAAAATTAAAGTTTGACACGATGATGTACGAGGAAAGCCCCCTTAATCCTTGAGGATCTCCGGCATAAAACCTCGGGAAGTGAGTGAAAGTCACTTGCATCCTGAATTCTTATTAAAACTTGAATACGAGTACAATACGAGCAGTAAGAGATCGAATGCTAAGTGTTACAGATGATTGCGAGTGTGTGCATGTGTTTTCTAATCGACATTACTACTGAATAAATACAAAAAAGATAACCTAACTAACTATCCGAGAATCCCGGACTGACTAAGTCTTCAAATGTGACCGTTATGAGCTTATTCACAAATATTCCACACGTGGTCCACGTGAGCGAGTCTTCAGGAGAGATTAAGTCCACGCATGTTACCTGCGAATATAAATCGAAATGGGGAACAAACTGTCGTTAGCAATATTACTGGTCAGGATACCAAAGTTACCAGAGATCTTGGATTCCGGATCATGCTAGACTCAGGATCCTGCTCATGAAAATTAACCCCTAACAATTTTCCCCAAATTTAACAGCTGTCAATATGATCGACATCTGTAAAATTTTTCAAAATTCAAACGGTAAAATGATAAGGCCACGATAAGACTTTTCCCGAGTTCCAATGCGGAATAGCCGTTATCTCAGTAGGCTATAATTATCCTTTCCTCTCTCTCATTAAAATTCACCTTCTTCTTCACTTTGAAGTTGTAGAAAAGGTACAAACTTTCTCTCGATCTTGCTTTTCTTTTGCAATAATCTTTTGCTTCCACAAATGGGTAAAAACAACTAACCCGCTCGCAAGCTTCGACCGCCGTCGAATCAGTGGACTTTTCTGACCAAGGGTTGCTTAGAAATCCCGATCAGGAGAAGTGCACCTTCACTGATTAGGATATCAAGCTTTTGCGAACTTCAAACTTTTTTCCTGAAAAAGCCTTATTTAGGATTTCCGGCCCGAAAGTCAGGGTTGATTTCTCGTCACCGACTTGGGTCTGATTCTTAGCTTATCCTTTCACTCTCGGTCTTACCTACCCTTTTCCACCACTGATTTCCAAGCTTTTTAAGGTTACCTGTCTGAGTTATTCTCAAGTCATGCCCATGGCTTGAAGAATCCTGTATACCCTAGAACACCTGAATCGTCTTCATTCTCTTAGTATCGGAATCCCTGAAATAACTAGTGTGTATAACGTGAGAACCCACGGATCCTCCTGAATTGTTTTCCATGTTAAGTCTGATTGTACACCTTTGGTCCTTAAAGCTACTCAAAACGATACCGACTATAGGGGTAAATTCTTTTTTGTGAAATGAGACTCTATTCCGGATGGGGATCTCTTGCCTTTCTGATGGGTTAAAGAGGGTATAAAACGGTCATGATCCTTAGTTTAGATATAATAGTATTTGCTTGTTTCTCAAAGATTTCTTCTTGTCTTTATGCAGCTCCCAAATTTTATGACCTTGCTCGCGCTCGAAGTGACACCGACAAGAGAATAGAAGCTCTACTAGAGATCCCTGCTCTTGAGAGATCCTTTCATCTGGAGTCTGCCATTAGTGAAGCTGGCTTCAATACTCAGTATTCTGAGCCCAACATGTCTTCAAGCAAGAATAACATTTCCCCCACTAGCACTTGTAAGACTCTGGATTATCCCGAGTCTTTATAGGAATCCCGAACTATAGGCTTTACCTGACAAGGAAAGAGAGATTTATTTGAACGTTAGTTAAACATAAGTTTAGAAATTGGACCTATCATTCTGTTACAGGTGTTTGTAAGTCGAGCTCCCTATTTGCCCTCGACGACATTCATAGCATAGTGTCCAAAGGTAAGGCGATCAAGAAAGAACGGCCGATCCCTGAGACTTCAAAGCCTGAGATTCTAACTCTGCGTCCCAAGATCTCCGTAGGCAAAATGAGGAAACCTTGTGAGGCTGCTGATGCTACTATCTACGAGGGGATGGATTATGCCGATGCCTATAACAAGCTTCATGTCCTTGGCCACATGGTAAGATACTTTCAGTATCCCGGATCCTAAATCCGTATTAAAGAAATTCTAACACATTCATTCCTTGTAGAGCCTAGAACAAATGACCAGATGCTACGAATCACTTGCAAACGAAGCTAATGAAGCCAAACAGATGGTCAATGATCTCCAAAATATAGCAGCCACTAAGGATAAAAAGACGGTAGAGGAGGCCAAGGTGTTGAGCCGGGTGAAAGCGGAGCTTGAGGATGCCTATGCCAAGCACTCCCAGGACCTTGAAGAATCCTACGAACAAGCCAAGAATTCAACCGCGATCTCCATATTTCAAGCCAGGATAAAACGGCTAAGGAGGCTGAAGACAAGGATTTTGATCGGTCAGCTTGCGATGTCCAAGGGTGGAAGAAGGTCGTGATGGAGCTAGGGGGCGAGCTGGTGCAGAATGAAAAAGTGGGCAGGCAGATGAGGCTGAAGCCAGCGTGAAGGTGGCGAAGAAGGTGGTGGAACGAGATGATGATGGCGATAAAGAGAAGGCCTGAGTCCCGTGTTTGTGATTTCTAAGGTTAATGTTTTTAACTCTGATGCTTGTGGTTCTAGAACAATTTATTTTCTTCGCTTTGGGGATCTATGTAAGGGATAGACAATTTTGTTGACAGCTTGTGGATCGGGTGGATGGGTCCCTTTTTGGATGAAGCCCGATTCACTTATTTTACTGCACTTTAAATATCGTTAAATAGCTTTTTACTATATGCCATGATTGTCATGTGTTTGGTATGTTTGTAGAAAATTAGGATTTATATGCAATTAAGCCTTGCGATAAAAAATAAGTTTAGGTAAACCTTTAGGATACCGGATCCTTAATAATATCTTAGATCAAACTTTGATAAAAGTATAGTTTGGTTGGAGGAACAACAATTACAAACACATCATGACTTAGTCATTAAAATCTTAATTAAAAATTCATGAGTAATTTTAAATACATACCTTCATTGAGAATTAGGTTAGGTAGATACACATATCGAATAATGATAGGGAGTCCAAACAGACTAAAAATATAACAACTTCTAGTTGTCCCTTGTGTATAGCCGTTAAACACACCGTATGCTTAGTAATTGTATCTCAGGATCTTCATAGATGTCTTCAATCCATTTAAGTATCAGGATCTTGAATCAACATATTAATGCTAAATACTTTGGGTTAACACCTGAGTGTTAAATACTTGGGACAAGCCAAAAACTTAGGACAAGCCAATCGTGGGACAAGGCAAACTTTAGTTAGCATGAAAATGCTAAAAACCTTAGTAAGTAACACGTCTGTTACATTAATAGGATAGGAAGATATAGCCAACAGTGATGAAATTATCAGCCACGGTTAGATGGACTGGTCGCACCACCTTGAACTATACTTGGATATCGTGCGCCGAGGCGGAGTGTTAAAACTCAATTCGTAGAAAGGTGAAATCCTTTAAACCTTAAAAGGTATTCAGTATACCTTAAACTTAGAGAGATGGCCAATCTCTATCTTCTATCAGGATCCTTGAGGATCCTTCCTGCAAAACATGAAACCTTGGTGAAGGTGGGTGTTAGCCTGGCTTACACCCCTCCAACGCTCATGTCAGTATTTTGATAAAGAGTAATAAATATAAAAATAATTAGGGATAGAAGACATACCGGTCTTAGTTACAACTAAGTTCTAACTTACATAAAATAGGTTTTGAGATGGATAGTATTCCAGGATCTTGGCAGGATTTCTCCTTCCATAGTGGCTAACCAATAGGCACATTTGCCTGCTTCTGAATCAATTAAGTATAGGCCTTCCCACTTAGGTGCGAGTTTTCCTTCGTTGGGATTGGTAGTATTTTGAAATGCTTTTCTCAATACTAGGTCACCTATTTGGAATCTTTTGATCCTTATATTCTTGCTATATGACTTTGCTATCCTCTGTTGATAAGCTGAAATAAGAACTTTTGCAAGATCCCTGAGCTCATCCACATTGTCAAGATCATGAGCAAGAGCTTCGTTGTTGGTTTCTGGTGTTTGGAGATTTGTTCTGGCAGTGGGGATAACCATTTATGTAGGGATCATAGCTTCAGTACCGAATACCAATGAAAATGGTGTTTGGTCTGTTGCATTTTTTGTGGTCGTCCTATCTGCCCAAAGTACAAACGGTAGTTCTTCTGCCCACCTTCCTTTCTTAGGAAAGTACACACGGTCATCCTATCTATTCTAAAGGTTGTTTATGATGATTTTGTTACTAGATTCTGCCTGTCCATTAGCTTGAGGTTGTACATGGATGGAAGTTATCATTTTTATCCCCCAACTAGCACAGAAGTTTGTTGTTCTTTTTCCGTTAAAGTGGGATCCATTGCACACACACTATTTCTGTCGGGATCCCAAATCTTGTAAGGATGTTGCGCTTTATGAAGGAGATAACTTCTTTTTCTTTGACTTAAACAAATGCTTCAACTTCAATCCATTTGGAGAAATAATCCGTCATTGCCAACATGAAAACCTTTCCTCCTGGTGCTCTAGGTAGTTTGCCGACTATATCCATTCCCCGTTTCATGAATGGCCATAGGGAGATGACTGGATATAAAGGTTACACTGGTTAATGGAGTATGTTGCTGTGTCTTTGGCAAGCATCACATTTCTGGGCATAAGTCATAGCGTCCTTCCTCTTAGTAGGCCAGTAGTACCCTGTTCTCAGGATTCTTGAGAATAATGCTCTACCCCCAGTCTGATTACCACAGTCTCCCTCATGTATTTTAAGACTTCTTGTGCTTTAGGATCCTCTAAGCATCTCAAGTACGGACCTGCAATAGATTTTCTATACAAAATATTGTGCAAAATTATAAAGCGAGATACCTTCATGTGAAAAGCCCTGTGATTCTTTTCGTCACTTTGGATCTCACCATCATGCAAATATTTTTTAATGGGTAGAATCCAGGATCCTTGACTAGTTTCAGGATCCTGGGTCTCTTCTTCTTCTTCTGTATTGGACACTTCGTCTATTTTCTCAATTGCTGGACTCAAAATATGTATGATAGGTATTTTAATACCTTCTAGTATTTTAAGAGCCGAGGCAAGGTTTGCTAAAGCATCAGCCTCAGCATTGTCTTCTCTAGGTATCTGTGTAATGCTAAAAATTTCAAATTCTATGGATAATTTTTAAACTGTTATGATATATTTAGCTAATTTCTCACCTTTCACTGCATATGAACCATTAAAGTGGTTAGTGACTAATAATGAATCCACATATACCTGGAGATACCTGATTTTCATATCCTTGGCTAGCTGTAATCCTTCTATCAGTGCTTCATATTCTGCTTCATTATTCGTTGCTTGGAACGCACATCTTATGGATTTGGGTATTATGTCCCGTTCTGGCGATTTTAGTATGAGGCCTAGACTTGTTCCTCTTACATTGGATGCACCGTAAGTGAATAGTATCCACTTATCCCTGGATTCCTCGAATTGTTAGACTTCAAGGTCTGCCTCATGTTGAATGTCACTACTAAAATCAGCCACAAAGTCCGCATGTGCCTGAGACTTTATTGTTGTTCTAGGTTCATACACTAGATCGTATGCACTGAGTTTGACAGACCACTTAGCCATCCTTCCTAACATCTCTGGCATAGTATATGGGATGCTGATTTCCTTCGTGATCCTTGACTAAGACGACACCTATAGCATTTCCGGATACCGCCAAGTATAGGGATAATGGGTCACCATCTTCTGGTTGCATTAATAGTGGAGCTGATGATAGGTACTCCTTCAATGATTGAAGCCCTTGTTTGTGCTTCTCTTCCCATTCGAATCGCTTGTTCTTCTTCAGGATGTCATAGAAATCCTTGCATCTTTCTGAGGATCTTGATATAAATCGATTGAGTGTTGCTACCTTGCCGGTTAGTCTCTAGACATCCTTGGTGTTTGCTGGGGATTTCAGATTGATGATTGCTTTGATTTGCTCTGGACTGGCTTCTATCCCTCTCTCGGTTACCATGTAGCCCAAGAACTTTCCTGCCTCTACTCCGAAATGGCATTTTTAAGGTATCAGCTTCATGTTGTACTGGTCTAGGATATCGAATGTGTCTATGAGATCCCTAAAATGATCCTCAGATTTCTTTGATTTCACCACCAAATCATCTATATAGACTTCTATGGTGTCCCTTATCTTCTCTTTGAACCTCATGTTTACTAGTCTCTGATACGTGGCACCTGCATTTTTAAGACCAAATGGCATAACTAGGTAACAGTAGATACCCGTCGGAGTCATGAAGGCCGTGTCTTCATGATCTGATGGTTCCATTTGGATTTGCTAAAATCCTGAGGAGGCATCCATAAAAGTAAGGATTCCGTGGCCGGCCAAAGCATCCACCATCGATTCTATGTGTGGTAATGGGAAGGGATCTTTAGGACATGCCTTGTTGAGGTTCGTATAGTCTACCCAAACTCTCCACTTCTTGTTTTTCTTTTGTACAACTACTACATTTTATAGCCACCTTGGGAATTTTACTTCCCTAATCATTTCGGACTTGAGGAGCCTTTCCACCTCTTCTTGGATGATCACGTTTCTTTTAGGAGCAAACTTCCTTCGCTTTTGATGTATTGGCCTGAAACTTTTGTCAATACCAAGTTTATGAGTTATGATGTTTTTGGATATACTTGTCATATCTTCGTGCTTCCACGCGAAAGTTGCTTTTCTGCCCTTCAGGAAGTCCAAGATATCTTTCTCAATATCCTCAGGAATATTGCTCCTTATAAGGACTTTAACATTCGGATCTTCAGCATCCAGGGATACCTCTTTAACATCTTGATCTTTAGCTTCTAGAACATCCCTGGCCTGCATAGTTAATTACTATTCCTGCTTTGTCTTTGTAGAAGCTTTCATTGAAGACGTATAACAATCTTTGGCCTCTTGTTGATCGTTGTTGATCTTTACTACCCCCCAAGGGGTCGGCATCTTGACACATTGGTGATATGTCGAGGGTACTGCTTTCATGTCATGTATCCAGGGTCTCCCTAGAATAATGTTATAGCAAGATAAAGAACCAATGACACAAAATTTTTGTATAGAGTTTACCCCTTTGATGTTGATTGGTAGCTTTATTTCTCCAACCGTGTTCTTAACCTCCCCACTGAATCCTACCAACACTAAGGATTTCGAGATGATTTTAGATTCAGGGATCCCCATCCTCTTTAGGACTTCAAGCTGTACGATGTTCACTGAACTTCCTCTGTCAATCAGGATCCTACGGATAAAGTGATCGGCTATGTATAGAGTGATCACCAAGCAGTCATGGTGAGGATCCTGTACGTTGTCTCTGTCTTCCTCATCGAAAGAGATTACATTCTTTTCAGTTAAGATGACGTTTCAGTAGGTCTGTCTCCTTTTTCCGACTTTGCTTCCTTAGCGTTTCTATTTGTTGCAAAATAAGAGGTACCACATATGTCAGAACCACCATATATGAAACTTATTACCTTGGCATCCGGCGGTGGGGATGTTTCTCTCTACGGGATCCTGTCATGATCCTTGGTTTTGTCCTTTCTCTTACCCAGGAATTCTTTGAGGTGTCCTTTCCCCAGGAGGTAACTTATCTCCTTTCGCAAAGCGATGCAATCCTAAGTTACGTGGCCGAAATCTTCGTGGAATGCACACCATTTTGACTTATCCTTCCATCCCGTGCTCTTCTCTTTTTTGCGAGGCCATCTGGCCCTTTCACCAAGATCTTGCATGGCAAACAGTAAACATGTTGTATCAAGAGAAAAACAGTATTCAGACAGTCTAGGATACTCTTCTTCATCTTTGTCATCCTCCACAGCATTGACTCTATGATTGTCAGGCTTGGAGTATGGCTTGGATCTGTAAGGCTTGAAAGGTGCAGACTCAGTCTTTTGGTTGGGCAGATTGTAGCTGGTTGGAGCATCCATCCTTTGCTAGATCTTTCTGTCAACTTTAAGCCTTATGAACTGTAGTGCCCGATTCCTGACTTCATCAAGATTCCTATAGGGGTTCATGACAAGGTCTTCGTAAAATGGGGAGTCCTTCTTTAATCACATCTTGAATGACTGGACCGCTGTGGCGACGTCAAGGTTCGGGATATCCAGGGATTCCCCGCCGAACTTGCTAACATAATCCCGAAGGGATTCTTCGGTATTGTGGGTTATCCTATACAAGTCACTTGTCAGTCTTTCGAACGTTCTGATGCAAGAGAATTGGTTATTAAACAAACTGATTAAATGAGTAAATGAAGTTATTGAATAAGGTGGAACATTTAGCAGCCATTTCAGAGTTGAGCCTGTTAGAGTGGAGCGGAAACCCTTGCATAAGTCTAAAGGAATGGGATTAATTTCCATTCTCTCCCTGTATTGCGCGACGTGCTCCTCGGGATCTGTGGTTCCATCGTACAACTTCATGTTGGGAGTCTGGAAGCGCTTAGGGATCTCTGCATCACATATCGGAGGAGCAAATCTTGAGATCTTGTGACTGGTAGCGGACATCTCCGGTTTTGGTTGGACTACACCCGGTACACTGGAGATCATCTCCCTTTGTTTCTTTAGTTCCTTGGCCATGAGTGGACTGATCCCCGTATCATGCACAAGTTCATTATTGTCTAAAAATTGATTAAAAGTGTTACCGAGGTTAGGATCCTGCGACGAGGATCTTGGGGTAATCACGGAATTCCGGTCTGTAGTGACTCTGACAGCCGGAGTTGGACCAATAGTAGTGGTTTCAGTCTGCATGGGAAGGAAGTCTCCCTTATGGATTCCTGAGGATCACGAATAATTAAAATCCAGGATCCTTGGTTGCAGTGGAGTTGTCACTTCCACTGGTTTCTTCGCCTCTTTTATTCTCTCAAGCTCTCTGAACAACATCTGATTGGTCTTTTCCTGTTGTTTCATTTGTTCCTTTACTTCTGAGAACATATTTAGAATGTCGTTATTTGAACTAAGCACAGGTCCCCCGGCAGGTATCCAAGATCCCGAAAAACTCACAGGAGTAGTATTCTTAGGCAGATTATCAATCTTTTTCTGGTATGACGGGGGAGGAAGAGGGTTGTTCAACCCAAAGCTTGAAGATAGAGTTGAAGCATAAATCGATTTGGACTGGGATGACATTTTCGAAATAAGTTTTGAAAAATAGTGATTGAATGCAAACTTTAACAAAGATTTCAAGATAAAAAGCACCACTTGCCCCAGGTTGGCGCCAAATTGTTTGGGTAAAAATTAACAAGACTAATTTTGTAACCAAACTTAGTAAGTGAGGTAGTGTGCTTGATCAAAATGCAAAGTTACAAACGAAAAAGTAAAGCTTGACACGATGATGTACGAGTAAAGCCCTTAATCCTTAAGGATCTCAGACATAAAACCTCGGGAAGTGACTAAAAGTCACTTGCCTCCTGAATTCTTATTAAAACTTGAATACGAGCACAATATGAGCAGTAAGAGATCGAATGCCATGTGTTACAGATGATTGCGAGTGTGTGAATGTGTTTTCTAATTGACATTACTGCTAAATAAATACAAAAAAGATAAGCTAACTAACAATCCGAGAATCCCGGACTAACTAAGTCTTCAAATGTGACGGTTATGAGCTTATTCACATATATTCTACACGTGGTCCACGTCGTATTGAGCCAGTCTTCAGGAGAGAGTCCATGTAGGTTACCTGCGAATATAAAATAAAATAGGGAAAAAAAGTCGTTAGCAATATTACTGGTTAGGATACCGATTTTACCAGGGATCTTGGATTTCGGATCATGAAAATTAACCCCTAACAGTCGGGTTGTCATTTGGTTTTGGTGGTTTGGGTAGCAGTTGCATGAGAGTGAAATGTCCAGGTTATCTTTATAACTTGCAATTTCGCGTCATAGTCGGTATTTTAGTGCTTACTCCTTACCCATAGATCTGTCTAGGATAGTCTCTGGGTATAGTAGAGACTGAGACTGAGAGGTGATGCCGTTTTCGGGTACTTAGTGTTCTAGGGAATGGTTAGTCTAAGAGGAGATCCATTGCCTTGCCGGTGAGTTTATTTAGACCTTTGGGATAGTTGGGGTGTGTAGGTAAGTCTGAGAGGAGATCATGCTTGTCTTAGTGATTTCTGAGTCGGTCTATCTTTAGAGTCTGTGTCGTACGGTTAGTTGTTCCCGAAAACAGTTAAACTAGTCAACAGGATTCCTGGTCTACGTATTGTTTGTCTCATATTTGGTCTTTGCTTCGTGTCTTAGTTCATTTTTAAGTCAGTTTCTTTCTTTAGTTGCGTTTTATTTGTTTTCATTTAATTATATGTTTTAAACATAATAAAAATAAAACCATCACTTGTTTTCCATCGCTTAGGAGTCGATAAAGGTTTGGTATCGGGGATGGCCGCCTTTTGTGTCCACGGTTCGATAACTCGGGTTACTGTCTTTGCTACGCGCGACCGGTACACTTGTTGTAGCGTGTGAATTAGTCATGAGTCCATTTCTGAATTAAAAATTGGTAAAGTAATTATATATATATATATATATATATATATATATATATATATATATATATATATATATATATATATATATATATATATATATATATATATTCACACAAAATCAAGTTTTTCGTGCCATCCGAGTTGGGGGTCTAACCACTTTTTGTTCCTTATTTGTGTTACTTATTTGTTTAATGTGTTTTTATTTCTTTTCTTATTTTATTTCTTCACTTTCTTTTAGTTGCCTTTAGGAATAGTTAGCGTATATTCTTTATTTTTGTATTTATTTTTTTCTTTTTTGCAGTTTATGCAACCTTCCCGCTACACCCGTTCCACAGGATCTGCTGAGTTTGCTTCTCTACTTGAGCCCGAGAGACTGCTTCGAAAGAAACTCGCTAAAGAGACCATTGACGCATATGCTGAAGAGATGGGTGACCGACCAACACGTAGAACAGTTTCTGATTACGCCAAGTCTGATGACGGTGGCGTACGCTCTAGTATCACCCAGCCTGCTGTCAAGGCTAACACTTGGCAGTTTCCATCCCACATCATGAACACCATCGCTACTAACGTTCAATTCCATGGGAACTCTCACGAGAACCCACACTCCCATCTCACTAGATTTCATAGGGTGTGTGACACTTTCCGCCTTAATGGTGTTTCTGTAGATGCAAAGTTGTTGCGTCTATTTCCATTCACTCTGGCTGATAAAGCAGCCACCTGGCCTGAGTACCTACCTAATGGTTCCAGCACCACTTGGGCTGCTATGAGGGACAAGTTTCTTCTTAAATACTACCCCCCGTTCTAAGGCTGCTCACCACATGAGTTTGATCCATGCTTTTAAGCAGAAGGAGGGGGAGAGTTTTCACAATGTGTGGGAATATTCAAAGGGTTGTGTAATGATTGCCCGCATCATGGTATTGAGGATTGGTGCTTAGTCGAGAAGTTCTATAATGGCTGATCCATTGCTAGTAGAGAACAGCTAGATACATATGCATTGGGGAACATGATGACGAGTAAGTCCCTTGAGGAGTGCTTTCATTTGTTTGAGGATATTACTATGACTTCTTACCAGAGCCCGCAGACTGAGAGTTCACAGAGAGGGGTTTTGCATGTTGATTCTACTACAGCCTTGGCAGCACCGATGGAGGCATTGGCTAGAGTAGTGAAAGATTTGCATGTGAAGTCGGATAGGAGCTGTGAGATCTGCAAGGGAGGTCATAACACTGATGATTGTTAGGCGACTCAGGAGCAGGTAGAGTACTTAGGAAACCCAAACCGTAACAACTCATACGGTACTACTTTTAATTCTGGATGGAGAAACAACTCTGGCTCCAATTGGAGAGGTGGACAGAATCAGAGTTTGTTCCAGAATTTGGGTCAGGGAAGCGGGGATAAGAAGGACCGCTTAGAGGAGATGATGGCTCAGCTACTGGAGCGTGACGAGAAGAGATATCAAGAGAACGTGGTGAAGTTTAAGGAGCATGACACTTTGATTCAGAGCTAGAGAATAGCGTTGCAGAATTTAGAGAGGCATGTGGGTAAGATAGCTGAGATGTTGAAGAGTAGGAAGGAGGGTAGTCTCCTTGCAGCACAGATGTGAACCCTGGTCACTCACGACAGTTCGTGAAGGCAGTGACTACTAGGAGCAGCCGAAGTGCCGAGACTGTGAGGTCGGAAGTAGTTGATGATGAGCTGTTCGATGAGAAGATAGAGATGGAGGTGGATCCTGGCAAGGTGCAAGGGAGGCGAAGCCCAGTAAGTACAGCGCAGCCACAGGATTCCACCAAGAAGGCGACTGAGACGCCTGTGAGAGAGTATAAGCCCCCATTTCCATACCCTGGTAGGCTTAGAAAGGAGAAGGAGGACGGTCACTACAAGAAGTTCCTCAGCATGCTACGACAATTACACATTAATATCCCATTTGTTGAGGCATTGTCTAGTATGCCAGGTATGCCAGGTACCTCAAGGACATGTTGACAAACAAAACTAAACTTGAGGCACTTTTCACCGTGGTGATTAATGAACGGTGTTCAGCGGTTATAGCACCCAGCCTTCCACAGAAGTTGAAGGACCCTGAGAGTTTCACTATCCCTTGTGTCATAGGTGGGTTATCTGTCGGCAACGCTCTTGCCGACCTAGGTGCTAGCATCAACTTGATGCCCTACTTAGTTTTTCAGAGGCTAGGCCTAGGAGAAGCGCAGCCGACGCGGATGAGCCTTCAGCTCACAGATCGATCAGTTAAGTATCCATGCAGTTTTTCTGAGAACATGTTGGTTAGGGTCGACAAGTTCATCTTTCCTGTGGACTTTGCCATATTGGATATGGACTAGGATGAGCACGTTCCTCTTATTTTAGGCCATCCATTCCTAGCTACCGCACACGCGATGATTGATGTTTTTAGCGGTAAGCTGACCCTTGGTGTGAATAATGAGAAGGTGACTTTCGACGTGAATACCCGAGCAGCCAGGACGACACACTTTACTTCATAGAGTTGATTATGTCACATATAGGATTGTTCTTGAGTGATATTTATGGGAGAGTTGCGTCTGATACACCAATCCTGGTTAGAGAGAACGGCGAGATGGAGATGACTGTTGCAGCTGTTGATGAGAGCCAGATTCCCCTAGAGAGTGAGGCTACCCAGGATCCCACTAAGTTTGAGCAGATAGAGAGGAGTGAGCCTGTTGAGAGGCCGTCTGTTGATAGCCCACCATCCTTTTTAGAGCTTAAGAGGTTACCCTCTTATTTAGAGTATGCTTTCCTGGATGATAAGAGGAAGCTTCCCGTGATTATTGCTGCTGATCTGACGGGAGTTGAGAAGGAGAGATTAACTGGGGTGTTGAAGGCGCATAAGCATGCGATTGCGTGGAAGCTGATGGATATCAAGGGTATAAACCCTTCTTTTTGCATGCATAAGATTTTGATGGAGGATGATTTTAAGCCAGTTGTGCATGGGCAGTAGAGACTTAACCCTAACATGCAGGAGGTTGTGAAGAAGGAGGTGCTGAAGTTGTTAGATGCGGGGTTGGATTATCCTATTTCTGATTCCCCGTGGGTTAGTCCAGTGCAGGTTGTCCCCAAGAAAGGGGGAATGACGGTTGTGGTGAACGAGAAGAATGAGTTGATACCGATGAGGACGGATATGGGGTGGAGAGTGTGCATAGATTAAAGGAAGTTGAACGACGTGACTAGGAAGGGCCAGTTTCCACTACCATTCACTGATCTGATGTTGGCGCGTTTGGCGGGACAACAATTCTATTGATTTCTCGGTGGTTTTTCGATTAGTTCTAGTTTCCTATCGCACCCGAGGACCAGGAGAAGACCACTTTCACGTGCCCCTATGGTATGTTTGCTTAGCACCGCAAGCCCTACGGGTTATGCAACGCTCCGGTTACCTTCCAGTTTTGTATGATTGACATCTTTCACGATATGGTCGAGGATTTCATCGAGGTCTTTATGGAAGATTTTTCGGATTTTGGGAGTACCTTCGACCACTGCTTGAGGAACTTAGAGAAGATGTTGGCACAATATGAGGAGACGGATATGATGCTGAACTAGGAGAAGTGCCACTTCATGGTGAGAGAGGGCATAGTGCTAGGGCATAGGATTTAACATGCAAGCATAGAGGTAGATAGAGCCAAGGTGGAGACGATCTCCAAACTTCCACCACCGACATGCGTGAGAGCCGTTAGGAGTTTTCTTGTGTGACAACCGTGGTTTTTAAGGTCCTTACCGTTTCTCGACTTTTATACGTTTATATTTTAAATATTATGGTTTTATATATTTTAAGTGTTTCTAATAATTCTAGGAAAATTACCTTAGGCAAACACTAAGGTCCGAACTAGAAAACCCGGTTAAGTGCATACACTGCGTGTACCGTGAACGCGTTAAATAAACGATAAAATTTAAATTTTCAAAAATAATTTTTATATTTATATTTTAGTTAAGAATGATGTTTTATAATATTTATATCTGCTAACTTTTGTGATTCTTGATTAAACTAACGATCACAGGTGGTTCTTCTGCCCGGTATAGCTTTTTAAATTTTTTTTTAGTTTTTATGTTTTAAAAATTGTCAAAATTCATTATTTTGTATACTAGATTTTTATGTTTGGATAAAAATATTTATTATAGTGTTTAGGGGTGTAATTTTTATATAAAGTGGGTAAATGTTATAAAATTTTCTTTTAAACTTCAAGACTTCACCTTTCCACCTATAAATACCCTACCCCCACCCCATATTTCTTCTTCTTCTTCTTCTTCCTCCCCCTCAAAACCGTGAACCCCCACCCCCTTGTCAAAACACCCCCAAATTCAAAAATCTAGCTCAAGATCACTCCATCCAAGGTTGATTCTTGGATTCTAGCGTGTTATGAGCTTTGTTTTAGAGATTTCAAGGTATTTAAATATGTTTTTCATTTTTGATTTTCTGTTTTGGTTCTTGCATGTGTGGTCCAAGAACACCAAGAATACACACACCACACACACTCACTTTAATCTTTAATTTTATGATTTTAAGTGTTTTAAAGCTTGGATCTTTCATTTTTAACAAGGATCTATGATTAATTTTTGTTTATAATCACATATGATGGGTTTTCATGATAGATCTTTCAAAAATTTGGTTGAGAAAGTGTATGATCACTTGGTGTTCATCACTAGTGTTCATCATGAAATTTTCTTGATTTTGAGTTTTTGTTATGGATTTGAACCACCATTGTGATTGTAGGTTAAAACATCAAGAAATCACATGAGTATAGCATTCCATAACACCATCTAAAGTTGATTTGGAAGGTATAATCCTTGATCAAAATTGTTGGTAGCTTGAATGGTCAAGAACATGAATGTTCTTGATGGATTTTACAAAATTGTTGATTTGGCACCCAAAATTATTTTTAATCAGTAGGTTATGTTTTAAAATGAGGATCTGGAAATTTTGGTGACCAAACTCTTTATAGATTATTTACTAAAACTCCTACAAGTTTAATACATGAAAATTAGCAAAAATACCTCTGAGTATTAGAAAACTCTGGAATTTAGACAGTAGTTAGTATATTATAAGAGAAGACTCTTGGCAAATTTCGTGAAAATTGGAGTTGTTTAAGTCGGTGTTTAGTATTTATAACGTTTAAACAAAAGAATTTGGGATCGTATACTTTTGGACAACTTATGGACTTAACACTTTGAATGAAATCTCATATGGACCTGAAACTAATCTGGTAGAAAGTTGGTGAAGTTTGGACGAGTTTAACTATTTTTCCCGAATTTGTTAAATTTTAACAATATTATATTTATAATAAATAATCTGGATATTGAAAAATTATGAAAATTGGTCAGAAATTTTTATTTGTGTATATGATCAATTGGTTAAAGTTTCAAGTAGTAAATTTATGTCTAAGTATGGTTTTGAAATTTTGGTCATTAAAACTTTATAAAAAGTTACTATTTTTGAAAATTTTTGTATAAAATTGTTTTTATTAAAGTCTTAGGGGATTTTGGGCTGAAGTATAAACATATTAAAAACATAAATTTGGACTTTTAAATTGGGTGCTAAAATCACACTAAAACCCTAATTTCAGACGAATAGGATTTTCAAACCGTACACCGGACTCTACGCACGTAACGACATTTTTGATTAAACGAAACCGTGACTTGAGATTTATCAAATATGATTTTATAACTAATGATGTTCTTTATTAAAATCTAAAACCTAAGGTTTTAAGGTCACTAATTTATATAAAAGTCAGTTTTACAATTTCTAACAGTTTGTACGCGTATGCACGGGTTTTGGGTATGCAACCGACTGCATAGCCACTTTTGTTTTGTTGACTTATTCACGCACGTTAGGTGTCCTAAATTCTTGTTTCATGTCTACTTGGTTAGTAGGACTCGGTTAGGACATCATATTTGCGGTTTCTTCGGTTGACCGTACTTTTTGCATTACCACGCTCAGGTGAGTTTCACGGCCCCACTTTTCAATTTTTATTGTATTATGGGCGAAAAGCTATTTCACACACTACATGTTGTTACCTGGGTTTACTTATGAATGTATTAAGTCCCCACTTTAATGAAATCAATTAGCTTGGATAGCCGATGGGAATTATGTATAGTACTATTTGGGTTGACACCCCCGTCCAGGGTTGGTCGCGCCAACGAGGCTGTAGGGTGTTTTGGGCACATAATTAGCCATAGTAGGTGTTCACATTCGACACCTGGATACAGGGACAACAACTAGTCTGACGGTTCTGATTGTGGCTCAGTGTTATTAAATCTTAACACGCGTACTTGATCATCTTTGGATGGTTACTATTACATTTTGAAATATATTTACTTACCTTTTCTTATCGAGATGCAAAACCTGCGTACTCAGCAACTACTTTTATAGTTGACCCATTTTCGAAACATGCTTTTTAGGTAAACAGTTATGGCGATCACGAGCTTTAAATGACTTGCTTTTGGGAAGAATTATTATTGTGTACCTTTGGTTGTAGACAGGCATTTTAGACACTTTGTATTGATTCGGGATTTTCATGTATTCGTACTTTCGTTATAAGCATGTAGTATGGTTCAATTTAATGAACAATTTTTCCTTTTAGTTTTTCTTGTACTTGTGTTCAATGCGATATACCGGTTACATCTCGTACTTCCGCCTTAGTGGGGTGTGACAGACTTGGTATCAGAGCACTGGTTATAGAGAATTAGGTTTACCCTAGCCTAGACCTAGACTATAACTCTAAGTTTATTGCATTGAACCGTAGGAATTATATGTGCATTGCATACTACCTCTTGCTTATCTACGACACATTGCTTCGTCATAATTATCTCGTAGTCATCACAGCACTACGCGTACTCTTTGATGATTCCGGTTACATTTGCCGTAATCTATATCCGCCTCTATCTGTCTTGGTGTTACAATGGATTGTACAAGTACCTACACCACACCTGCATCTACTCTAGCCATGGAATCGGATTCCTTGTTTGACATCTATTGTTCTCACTGGGTGCGGTATATACTTCTTTTCGTAAATTGATGGATTGGACGGTCAGGACTTCGACATGAGTTATAGCATACATAACTACCAGATCAAAAGGGAACCCGAGGTGGAAAAGCAGGACTAAGATGGAAAGAACTCTACGGGTCAGGAGACTCATAAAATTTTCTTTGTTGGATCATTGGATCCACGTATACGTTCAATTTGTGGCATGACTTGCTCGACTCTGATTTATGGATCTCTGCCCTATTATTAGTGCCTGAATTCTACCACACCCTTTTTCTTTAGAGGACGCCTGTTGTGCCCCTCTATTATTACCATTGCCTCCATCCATCAGTAGCGTTAGTCGGCAGATTTATGAGTATTGGTACGAATAACTAAGAGTGATTAGATGGAACATACACACTTTTACGTGAAACTGCAACCCGATGACACGATCTAATGAACATTTCAGATCCCTTTTAACTGAGAGCTTAGGATAGGAGAAACACTATAGGGACCATGCAGAGTAAATTATCATTATGGGTGCACACGTAATCATAATTTGTAGTGCATGAGAACTCTAATGAGTCTTACTGTTCGATTCAATGTTCATGATTAATCTGTATTTCTAATCCCAATTCCCAGTCATTCGAGTATTGATTGAAACTATCGTAACCTTAGGGTTGAGCCAAAGACATCAAACGATGCGGCGGGCTACCTCAGGTGACATGGGAATATATATCGTCTCTTTCGTCTTTGAATTCGAACGGATCTAAAACTTTTATCGAGACTTCATTGGCATAACAATTTTGACCGAAACACCGAAGAGACCTATTCTCAGTTGATTTAACCTCGATACTTGAACCAGATGTGGAAATTCATTGTAAAGTGTTACTACACCTTGGAGATCTAGCTGAAGAATTTTCTTTTTTTTTATTCCGTTATTTGTCTATCCACGTATGTGAATGATCCTCGGTCTAGCATGAACCAAACCTCAACACTTATGGCTCCCCTATTAGATCTTCATTGTAACGTTCTCACACTTTTGAAGGAACAAGAGAAATTCGAATTTGATATAATCAACTCCTCAATGGATTTCGAGCAATGAAGATTTTCTTCCCTCAACCGTTTTATTTGCTAAATCTTATCCCTTGAAGACTTTACTAGTCACGTAAATTTAATGTCGGTCTTTAAAACATTCAACACTTGCAGTAAGTATACAACTATTATCGGAGGTCTAAGCATAATCTTGGATTTTACCTTATAATCCAAACACATTGTAACATCGATTGAGTAGCAACATATGGCAAAATTCTTTAAAGCACGCTAAACTTCTTTTTCCTGGACAATACAACCTTTCAACACAATCTCTTGGACAACTCTTTATTTTGATGCTTACCTATCTTACTATGCATTTAGTGATCATAACCCGAAATCTTATCTTCCTGAATTGATTGCCGATATTTCAATTGGCAACAAACGCCAATAATCCAATTCTACCTTAAGCTAAAGGAATAGCATGGCTATCACGGTAACACCTACTGTGTAATTTTTCCCATCGAATCACTATGACCTGATTTCTTTTCCGGATGCTAAACCGTCATCAGTAGTTCTGCTAAAATATTTTAATTAATCTGCATCACATTTAATTGAAATTTACACTCAAATGCTCTGCTCTCGCTTTTGTAATATGGTACAATAAATCTTGATTGGCTTCACGTAACACCCTTAGGGTATTGTGCAAACTTGAGTTGAGATAGGTAAGTAATCAGACCTTCTAAAATAAATGTCAAACAAAGTTGTTCTCACAACATTTGATATTTAGTACATTATCAAACTTTGATATTTTTTTGACGATCAATAATTCATGCTTATGCCAAAACAAATTCCAAGGAAATCTAAGAGTGAACCGTCAGCTCTTATCCCACAAGCATGAGGCTGACATGCAAAACTCTTAAACTTGTCTCATTTGCATGTATTCCTACTAATTTTATCGTTACATGTTCTTATGTAAGTAATATAAGCATGGGTTGACTCAAACAACCAACTATCCATAAAAATCTAAGTAGGATAATCTTATATCCTTTTGTACTTACACTTCCTCAAAGATCATTCGGTTGATCGACTCTCTGATTTCCAACTTAGTAGAGACTTGTTCGCATACTTTACTCTCAGTCTCATATAATTAAAAAGTCTTAGAGCATCTACCATTAAGAAACGACTTCTTAACACGTGCCTCGAGGAAATGCATATCTCTGACATTCAAACACTCATTCCATCAACTTTATGGCTTAAACCCTTATGCATAAGACTTTAAGGCTATAACCGATAGTGATGGATTACGAAATGGTAAATCATAGAGATATTGTTTGAAAGCCAAGGAAGTTGTAGGCATACTGTACTACCAGTTATTGGCAGATAATCAATTTGACCCTCTTCAACACTAGATCTAAGGATAAACTCTGACATCTTATGGTCCATTCCAACCAACTTTAATGGGAAAACAAGGACCTGAGTGGAAAATTGAGAATCCTATTCATTTGAAGGATGAGTCCTACAATCATAAAGAGTGCAATTTTGAGAACTTGTTCCTGTGTTATATGATCCCTAAAAGATTAAAGTTGCACGCTAACAGGAAGATGAATAAATGACGAATCATAGTTGACTCTGCTCTCTTGAAGGTCTACACATATACATTACTTTCGACTCATCAAGTTCCTTTCAATTTTTATACACTCTTTTCAAGATCCGTTTGGGATATCCATGCATTATCTTTAAGTGACCTAGTGTCACACCCCAACTGACGGCAGAAATGTTGGGGCGGGACATGTACACTGTTCATAAGCTCATGGTTTACTAAAGTTGAAATAATTTAAAAAACCAATTTCATTTCATAGTTCAAGTAACCAAATACAACATTTACAAGAATCAAAAATACATGAATGTCTTTATTAGGTTTAAAACTAGGTCCTCAGTACTAAATGAAAGCAACTTGATCAACTCACACATTCGTACATGAAACATGATAAAAACGAGGTCAACTAAAAAGTTGGTGAGCATATATAGGTTTTGCCACCCCAAGTAAAGTTCAAAATGTTTTGTGTACAATTCATATGATACATGGTTTATAAAGCATTTATGGAGAATCTAAGGAAGCTAGTTGCACAAATCAAAACGTGTGACTGAAGGGCATAACAACACATGTTATCCTAATGTAGGGCATAACAAGACATGTTATCCTGATGTAGGGCATAACACAAATGTTATCCTGACTGTAGGGCATAACACAAATGTTATCCTGATGTAGGGCATAACACAAAGGTTATCCTGATGTAAAGAGTTAACGATTGCACTAGTATATGTAGCCTTAACGAATAGCATTTAAGCATAAAGCACAAATAAACACATATGATCATATTGTAGAATTGTAAGTGTGTAATTATAAATAGTGTTTGTTGAGTAATCTTGTTTAACCCCAAAAATGTACAAAAGGAAAAAGGTGCTATGTAAACTCATTTGTATCAAAGATGTAGATAGCACAAGAGAATAGGTAGCAAAGTGATCCTTGAAACTCACAAATTTAACCTAGAGTGGAAGTGTATGAACTTGAATTAACATTGAGCATCATGTCTAAAGTAGAGGTTAGGGTTTCATGGGAGTGAGTGTAGGGACTTGTGTTATTGTAGGTCCACATGACTCATCGTAGATCGATCTCGTGACAGGACGTCTCATTAACACAGAGTGCGGAATCCTACCGTATTAACGTTTGTATACTAATTGACAATAGAAACAATAGGTAAATAAACTTCTCTTTATATATCACCAAAACATAGAGTTTACAGAATACGCTCAACCAAGTCTTTCTACTTCGCTCTCTATTTTTCAGAACAGATTCTATAAACTCCTATTTATAGACACAAACTTTGCAATAGGCGAACTTAACAAGTTCGCTCCTAAAGTTGCTTAGGAGAACTTGTTAAGTTCACCTCTCTATGAACTTGAACAATATTCCTTGGGCGAACATAACAAGTTCGCTCCTAAATATGCTTAGGCGAACTTGTTAAGTTCGCTTCTCTATGAACTTACACAGAATTTTATCAACAGTTACAAAACATGTCCTAACAGACTCCCCTTTAACTGTTGCTAACAATTATATCAATTATAAGTCAAAGACTCTAATACTAAGACATAATATCTTCAAGCTCGTTGTCACCAGAATATGCTCCAACAGACTCCCCCTTGACAACAACTTTAGAAGATTGTCATCTGTGTTCATATATCATCAAACACACTTTAGTCTTAGTCTTGTTCATCTACACTATCTCTTTCTATCCAGAAGAAAACTTGGGAGAAGGACCCCTTGTCAACTTCTGTCTGTAATTTTCAGTTTATGCAAAGGAGAATAACCAACAAGGAAAAATAAAATCTTTTTGATTTTTCAAACATAAGAAAGACAAAATATTTTTGGTTTTTCTCTATATAAACTGAAATGTAAAATACAAAATCAAATCTTTTTGGTCGAACATCACAAGTAAGAAGATCATATTAGTAAAAGCAATGCATCAATCACACATTTTAGATCAACATCCCTAAGCATTCTAAGGGTATCCTATCCAGATTCATCATTTCTTTATATCAGATAAGATCAAATCTTTTAAGCTTCAATCAAACACATGTAATGATACGCGAAGAACTTCAAAGAAGATGGGATCAGATCATAACATGCTTATTACATATGAATTTGCAACACATAACATGTCAATCTAAGTTGTCAATATTATAAGAATTTAAACCATCAGTATCTTTATCCCATGTTCTTGTGAATTAAGGTACCATTTATTTTGTAATACAACGTGTACCCCACAAATATGCCAACAAAAATTTAAATGTGCACTATCTTCAAGACATATATCATTGCAAGATAATATTCAATCTCCAGGATGAATTATACCGATAAACACAGGAAAATATCAAGCAGGGAATCAGAATGATTCAGAATCGAATGATTCAAATGTCTTGGTTTGGATGAAGTATCATGATTCATAGTAACAGAAAGATTGTACCAATAGAATTCTTCAACATAAGATTGATCAAGGAATCGATTGATTCAATGACATAGGGTAGCGTGATCCAACTGTTATCTGGATATGTTCAATAGAACCAGGATAATGATCCAAGGGCTAGTATATGTTCTAACAGATGATGTTAGAAACATATCTTAGTTCAACAACACATTGCATGTTTTTCGGGGCATGGGCAGTGAAGTGAACTGAAAAATTGTGTTTAACGACATAACCGATACTGGTCTCATGAAGTACTTTAGATCTTATATTCTTTATCTGATAATGATCTTTTACACACACACCCGGCATACCATGTGTTCAAATCACAGTTGTCACAAAGATCATTATGTTGTCACACTACTAATGGACCAAAGATACTCATAGCCTGTTGGCAATTCAGACTACATGCTAGTATCCAAATTAAAAATATAAGCATCAAGCATTAATTGTTTTTTAAGCATAAGCAATTATGACGTTATCATTTCCCAAACTGTGCAATCTATGAAGTTCTGATCAATACATTTATCACAGATAAGCAATCATAAAGGCCAACTAAGATCATGTGTGACTGAACACCTACTGATGTACTATAATTTCTCCTTATAACTTCAAGTAATGTCGATTTTAATTTTTTCAATTGTTTGGCTTTTTCAAAATCTTTTTCAAAGAAAGTTAAAACAAACTAAAATAAACCTTCCATGAAAACATTTTTTGAAAAACATTTTACTTTGTTACTTGGGATTAAGCTTTTGCCTTTGTCACCAACACAGTTTTATACTCCCATGTCCTGTGGACTCCCCCTTAACTAGTCAAATGGTTGCAACAACGACTTTATGCTCACCATTGTCATCCTAAGTTTCAGGTAATCATTTGGACTTTGTAAAACTCTTTCCAAAACATTGTGTTGACATATTCTCCCCCTTGAGCATCAAGTCGTTGAATCAAATAGATTCTCAGTTATCAATAACTCTTTACTCATGCAGATGTCATTCCCTGTCATATGCTTAGAACCACCACTATCAACAACCAAAATGGTATTAATAGTCCCTCTTGGTTAATCGTGTACATATAACAAAAAACACTAATTTGAAATTGGGACCTAAGCCATGGTAGTCATGGGTCGTCCATCTGTATCAAAATAATAAACCTCACTCCATTCACAATTGAATCTCTCATCGATTTTCGGAGATTGTTCCGACGAGTCAGAATCAGAAACTTTAGATTTCCAAACATACTTCTGTTCATTAAGTTCTTTTTGCTTAAAATGTGAAGTGTTTGAACATTTTCTTTCATTTGAAAAATGTTTAGATTGTGAAAGCTCTTTTTGTTCTACAAGTTTTCTCAATCTTCTATTTCTCCTTCGTCTTTGAGGTCTAGAAAGCCGAACCTCATATTTTGAATTACCCTTTGGTGTATCATCAGGTTTAACCACATTTGGGTTAACATAAGGCTTATCAAGAGTTCTTACCTTTTCTGGAGTAACATGTCGGTTACCTTTGGCGTTGTGAGGACAAGCAATCCGAATGTGACCCACAAGGCCACAATAAAAGCAAGATCTCTTTTCACGATATTCTCTCATATAAGGAATCTTCACAGGATAAGATGCACTTGAAGAAGATTCGCCTACATGAACTTCTTTTGGAGTTTGAGACGGAATAAACATTTTCTCAACAGGTTTTGATTCAGGCTTCATCTTCTCAGGAACTACATGCTTCTTCCCTTTATTTTTGTAAGGACATTTCACCACAATGTGACCCATCTCATTACAATGAAAGCATGTACGCCTGTCTTTATAATCTCTGACATATGGAACCCTCCTTGAATTTGAAGAACTTCCAAATGTATAATATTTTCCAGATGAATTAAAATCAACATTTGAGTCTTCTTTCTTAACCTCTTTCGGTATCCCCTCTATCTTAGCTTCATCAAAATATTCATCATCACTCTCATCAGAATACACCATATCTTCACCTGTGACTGGATTCACCTTCAACACAGTCATAGGATCTAAATCCTCATCTTTTATAATCTCAGGTGCAAAAGAATAATTTCCGTGGAATGGTGGAGGAACATAACTAATACCATTAATTCCCTTCTCCTTTTCTGTATTATTAAAATATCCCAGTAAGAATGATGAATTTCCAAAGCTTTCTAACTTTCTATGTAATCTGATCACCTCTGCTTTAGATTCAGCTAGTTCCTTATCTTTCTCAACAAGATCATAATTTCTTTTCTCAATTTCTGCAAAGGACATATCCAGGTGATATGTCTGCTCTTTGATCTTCAAAGTCAGAGAACTTATATCCCTCTTCAGTGATTCTATTCTCTCAATACACACATTCTCATTATCCTTTAATTTCTGGTTTACCGTGAGCATCGATTTCATATCACAAATGAGGTTTACGTTGTCATCCATAACCCTCATCATTTTATCCTTCACTGAAATACAGTTAGAACAAATTCTTTCAGGGTTAGAAACTACCGTATCCTTTTCTTCTAAAGAAGATGCACCATGAGCCATGAATACGTCATCATCAGCTTCACCCTTTTGAGCAACAATGACATGCTCTGTATCAATTTCTGAATCACTCAGATCATCTTCAACTGTCTGAAAGCTTTCTTCAGTCATCACATCAGTCTCAGTAGATTGAGTACTTTCACCAGAACGAATACTCTCACTATCAGTTAAATCTGCAGAAGAATCACTTTGAGAATCACCCTGCTTCTCCAATACTTCTTTGTTCAAGACCACAAATGCTTGAGAAGTTGCTTCACCCTTTTTCTTCAATGCTTCCCATAGATCTATTGAAGTTAGACACTTCCCGAGACTATGAATGGTTTCTTTTGGTAAAGACATCGTTAAAGTTTCACACGTTTTCATCTCATGATCAAACTTATGCTTTTCTACTTTAGTAAGAGCTGTCACTTGTTTAGGAACATCACGAAATTCTAGAAAGTCAAAAGTAGGATGCACATATCCTTCTGTTATTGGTCGCCAAAAATTTTCATCAGTTTCTTGATACGAACTGTTCGAACCGGACTTTCCAGCTACGGTAATCTGATATTCACAAAAGCCTCGGTGGCATAGTTCCAATCTCATTATCATCATATGAAATTGACATTTTAAAATTTTTGTAAAAATATCCTGAAAAAAATTTCCCGCAAAAATACTCTTTTTTAAAAATTTCAAAAAAATTCAAAATTTCAAAAATGATTCAAAACAACCATATAAGCTTTCCTTAAAAAATTTGGAAATGAAGATATTTCCTAGATTAACTTTTTTTTTTAAGAACACAAGCGAACTAGATAAGTTCGCCTGATACTGCTTGAGCGAATTTAATAAGTCCGCCTGAACTTCACTAAGCGAACAAGACCACTAGCGAACTTGATACCAAGCGAACTTGTTAAGTTCGCTTAAACAACAAAATCAGGTAAGTTCGCCTACTGAATAAGTTCGCTTAAACTGAGTAAGTTCGCTTGCTAAGTTCGCCTGCAACAAATATCAGCAAGTTCGCTTACTGCAGCTGTAACAAACTAATCAAGAACTTTAACCCAAACACGAACAAACATCACGTAAAATCATCATTTTTCACCGATTAGAAGGAATTTGAAGAAATTGGACCGTATGATTTAGTATTTTATGAATTAGAACACTTCTATCGGATTAATTTCACCAAAATCCACTTCAAATCCGTGAATTCAGCAGCAAAATCAACTTCAAGAACTTGAAAACTCCATGGATACAAAAACTTCTAAAAATAATCAATTTCTTGTCACATTGTACACAAAAACGTCTCTAATCACCAAGAATCAATCACGAGCAAAAGCTCTGATACCACTTGTAGGTCCACATGACTCATCTTAGATCGATCTCGTGACAGGACGACTCGTTAACACAGAGTACGGAATCCTACTGTATTAACGTTTGTATAATAATTGACAATAGAAACAACAGGTAAATAAACTTCTCTTTGTATATCACCAAAACATAGAGTTTGCAGAATACGATCAATCAAGTCTTTCTACTTCGCTCTCTCTTTTTCAGAACAGATTCTGTAAACTCCTATTTATAGACACAAACTCTACAATAGGCGAAATTTACAAGTTCGCTCCTAAAGATGCTTAGGCGAACATGTTAAGTTCGCCTCTCTATGAACTTGAACAATATTCCTTAGGCGAACTTAACTAGTCCGCTCCTAAAGATGCTTAGGCGAACTTGTTAAGTTTGCCTCTCTATGAACTTACATAGAATTTTATCGACAGTTACAAAACATGTCCTAACAGTTATATCACGTGAAGGATAGGTTTGTGTTTGTAGTTGAATGGGATTTTGTAAGTTCAAAGTATGTTTGGAAAACAATAATTGTTTTAGGGTTTAAGTTTAAATAATTTAATTAAATAAACTCTTTTATTTATTTATTTAAAATAGTGAGTCTTTAAAAAGTAATGTGAGTTTATATTTATAATCTGAATAAATAAATTTATTTTGTTTATTTATTTATAATGATGTATCAAAATATAGGGTAAGTATATATTAGTACAAATTAAAACCCTAAATGAATTTGTTAATGTAAAAAGATAATTAATTAATAAATTTATTTATTTATTTATTATTAGAGTAGTATGTTCTAAAAAAAATAACGAATGTAAATGTATTTGTTAATATATATTAGAAAAAGTTTTATTTGTTTAAATATGGTTTAAACTCTAATATATATATATATATATATATATATATATATATATATATATAGTTTAAGAGAAAAACAAATGATTTATAAACTTTGTTTCATGAGAATGTATTTTTATAAAATCTTGTCACAATACTTTGTTTTGCAATTAAATAATTTGATTTAAAATATATTTTTAAATAATTATAATGATATTTCATACAATTTAAATTTGTAAAATAATTGTTTTATGTTAAAATTTGCAAACTTTTGTTTTAATCAGATCTAGATAATGTTGGGTTTATAAAATAATTGGAGTTGTAGAAGATGGTTTTAAAAATATTTAGGGCTTGCCCGGATCGAACCCGGGTCTGCCCGGTGGAAGCACAAAGTATTAACCACTGGACCAGGGATGCATCCCTGATAAGGAGCCGGTTAGAATTTGTTTTAGCACTTAATCGTAGATGAGTCGGGTATGATACCAGCAATAAGTAAAAAGGGCTGTTGTGTATGGGTTTCGAACCCACGCCACCTGGTTCGGCGGTGAAGTTGCTTACCGGCCGGACCAGGTGGTTTCGCTGGTATAAACATAGAACTTAAGAGATTAAATACGTTAAATGAATCAAATTAGAAAAACCCAATTCACATCCATATGAACAAATCTTGAATTCCCGGTGAATTTGGGTTCGATGCCCTCTGTCATATGAAATTGACAGAGGGCTTTTGATCACTGAAATAATACGAGTCTAATGCCATAAATCTTACCTGAAATGGTTGGGTATTGAGGGCCAACGACTAGCGAGACAGAAAGGATGTTCTTGGTGCTCGATTGATGACTAGAGCCGTAATGTGGATCGATGGAGCATTCAGGGAACTTGTATGAGGTTATGCGAAGGTGTGAGGGTAGATTAATTCGTCTAATTTCATCTTAATTACCCGATTCGATCGTGATTTGAGGGTAACAGCTGTCATTCCTAAATACGCGTTAATTCCTTCGGCTGTAAATGAGTTGAGTCGTGTACTAGGGTTAGGTACATGCGAGGATAATCAGTGCGTGATTCACGGGCCTTAATCATGTTTAATTTTGTGATTAGGACAGGTTTTGGGCTCGGTTTGACTCTAGTCAAATCTGTTTGAATTTGAAATTAACCGCGTGAAAAGTCTAAATGATCTACCAGACGTGTTTAGAATTGATCGAGGGTTAGATTAGCAAACATGGAAAGTCCAGGACTGCCAGATTGATCAAGTTTGAGTGTTGAATTTGCATGAATTTAGTCCTATTTTACTTTTAAAAGTCAAAATAAGCTAAAATTATAAAATGGGGGTAGACTTTGAGATTCAAGGGTGGGGTTCAAATTAGGGGTTCATGTGCTTAAAGTGCTCAAAACCAAACATTTAAATATATATATATATATATATATATATATATATATATATATATATATATATATATATATATATATGAATAAGATTGAAAGGTATTTATAAAAGGTTTATTTTTGTATATATATATATATATATATATATATATATATATATATAAATGTACTTTCATGTGTTATATATAATAGAGAAGAAATATGTAATGCAAATGTTGAAATTTGAATTGATGTATGTTAAAGTAATAATTACTGTGACATATTATGTTTGAACAAGTATGGGACTTCAAGTGTTTATTATTGTACATAATAAAATGAATAAAGAAAAATTATGGCCTGAAAATCATGGATGTTACAGTATCCGCATGTTGAAGGAATTTCGTCCCGAAATTTAACTAATGGAGGCTACTGAAACAGGAAAGATACGGGGATATTTGAGCTTCATTTGATCCCCACGTTCCTAGTAAACTCGGGGCCACGTTTAGATTCTCAATGAACTTTGAAAGTTGGGTTGAGGAGTACGATTGTTAAAAAGGTTCAGGTGTGTTTCTCAAGGTCAGGTACGAATGATGATAATGAACTTAGTTTTGAAATGAACTTAAGGAGAAAACTGTCGAATAATAATTTGGATTCTGAAGGTGAAATGCATTACTTGGAACGGAATTGATGGGAACTTGATGATCAGGGTTTGTTTAAGATGTAGTCTAACATGCTTAAGAACTATCAGTGGATAAGAGACTTCACAAACATTGGTCTAGGTCAAAATAGCATAAAACTTTACATGACACGAGTAACGCTACTTTTGACAATATGATAGGAACACTTATATATAGGAATTACCAGTGGTGTATCCACCATGCCCTTATCATATCACATTAGTTTCGTTTCTATATATCACGATGGGTTTTATGTCTTAACACACGACATAATTTACTATATTTTCCATGCGCTAACTTTTATAATTACGTGTGCACCCGTAATTAATCAAATCATCGCATGGTCCGTATAGTTCATCCCATTGTGTGTGGGTCAAGAGGGGGGAATACAAAATCACTTAATTCATAACTATTGTTTTCACGTATGCGTTGCTAACAAATAACTATTACCATAGATAGTAGAGTCAATCAGGTACTAAAGAGTAATAACATGGCATGACAAAGGGCTCCATAGTTTCCTCGTGTTTGCACAAGAATACGTCAAACCCCGAGTAGCTTTGGAGTTTATAGCTTTCAACTTGCATGGAATGTATAATGTGATAAATCACTTGCAACAATTGTAAACAGTCTATTCCCGTGTATAATGTAAACACTCATGTTTCATGTATGATCTAGTGTTATGCACCTTGTACGCAAATAGGTTTCATGTATAGTATGAGCAATTTGGTGTCATGTATAAGCAAATATGTTTTCATGTATACCGCGATCAATCTAGTATTATGTATATTGTGAATGTTTACGTGTAAGTTATTGAATCCCATGCGTATCGTAAGCTATCAATTTTTGTAGGCGAACGAGCGTGTTACGCGGCGTTAATGTATGATGTGGGTAGTCATGTTTTATATTTTTAAATTCGTCAGTGCTTATACTAATGGTTAATGGTGAATTGATTCATCTTCTTGAACTTGGCTAGCAAGATCGAATTTATGGTGACGACTATAATAGGTGTAAATAGTTCAAACAATGACAAGATAACGTAAATGATTACAATGCGTAATTTATTCTAGATTAGATCTCTTTTTGACTCCATCTTGTACTAGCTTCAATTGGTCTCATTCACTGCCTCGGTATTGACTTGAGTTTCATTGGTGTTTATGTTGAAGGCACGCCCCCGAGCACCACCTTGCTTTGCATTGGTTATCCTTGGACATTGGTTTCGGAAGTGGTTTGGATTACTACATTCATAACAAACATGCCCATTAGTAATAGCCCTACAACTTGATTGGTAAGTTGCTGATTGGCTCGGTTTCCCTGGTTGACTTGACTAACAGGTGGCCCGAATTGGCAAGTGTTTGCTACATGACAATACCTTCCACAATTGGCACATAGATGGCATGGAATGTTTGGGAAGTGATGGTAATTGCATGTGTTGCACAAAGGGTTGTTGCCCTCACATGGTTTATTATTCTTGTTTTGGACTAGGGGAGCAACTTGTTTGATCGGTACAGTAGGGGTAACGATAGCAAAGTTACGTTTTGTATTGTTGTGAGGAGGTTTGAGTTAGTCTTCTTTAGAGGGTTCAGAAGAGGTTGTTGGGTTAGTGAATTTCTTTGCATCTTTCCTTGTTAATGTTCCCGCCTTCACGTGGTTGTCAGTTAATGTGGCAGCTAGGCTGATAGCGTCTTCAAGGTTAGCAGGATTTCTTCCTAGAACAGTATCTTGGATCTTCATGGGTAGGCCACCGATGTATTTCTCAATGCACTGATTCAGTGGTGTAACCATGTGAGGCACAAGAAGACTCAACTCATGGAAACGAGTTATATAGACCAAGTTCTCACCACTGTCTTGGGTAAGATCCCAAAACTCAGCCTCAAGCTTCTTCATTTCATTGCGAGGGCAGAACTCCTCGATCATGAGCCTCTTAACTTCATCCGATGGCAAGGCCATGTTCACATCTACACCCCTGTTCCTCTTCTCACCATTTCACCAAGTGAGCGCCCGTTTTTGAAAGGCGCTGGTGGCATAGCGAACTCGGAGGTTGTCAGGGCAGTCACTGTTGAGGAAAGTGTTTTCAATGCCTTCAAACCATTGAAAGAGACCCGTAGCTCCTTCGGTGCCATAGAACTTGATGGGGTTGCATGATTTAAAGTTCTTGAAAGTGCATGGGGGTGGGTTGGTACCACCACCACCACCACCAGTAGCACTAACACTATTGTTGTTATTGGCCTGAGCGAGTTGGTTCACAAGTTGGGTGAGAAGAGCAGTAAGATAGGTGCTGTTATTGTTGGTCTCGTTGGCACGACGGGGAGGCATGCTATAGATTTAAACAACACAAGGAGAGATGTAAGAATTTATGAGAATGTTTGAATTAAAAGGAATAAGAGAATCATTGTTTGGATTGCACTCATATAGTAATATAACCACATGAATACTATGACATATTAAGGTTAATTAAACTTATATAACTTTCAAGGAGACATGCTTTAGCCTATATGTAAACACTCATCTCGGGAATTCCCAGGAAAGCATATTGATCCCTCGGTTGATTGGGATTTATTTGAAATGCTTTCCTAGACAGAAAACCCAGAATACATGTTTCACCCTTCCAGATTGTACGTGTCCTCTACTAATTAACAAAGTTTAAAACCTTAATGAGGTGTAAAAGAAAGTTTAATAGACTTATGAGTAGGCAAGAAGGATATGAGGCTTAGGGTATGGGTGTGGATATTGTTATTTAGTTTATTATTTAGATATAACCTAATAAGTCATGAAGTCTAACAAATAGACATTAAATAAATTAACACATAATATATTAGACGTGTAGCACATAACATGTAGCATATATCATATAATCATAGAGCATGACATAGATGGGTGTCCTAAGGTTATAGTCTAGGTCAAAGGTGTCTAATAACCTAATTCCCTATAACCAAGGCTCTGATACCAATCTGTCACACCCAAACCGACGGCAGAAACGTCGGGGCGGGACATGTAGACTGTTCATAAGCTCATGGTTTACTAAAGTTGAAATAATTTAAACAACCAATTTCATTTCATAGTTCAAGTAATCAAATACAACATTTACAAGAATCAAAAATACATGAATGTCTTTATTAAGTTTAAAACTAGGTCCTCAATACTAAATGAAAACAACTTGATCAACTCACACATTCGTAGCTGAAACATGATAAAAATGAGGTCAACTAAAAAGTTGGTGAACATACATAGGTTTTGCCACCACAAGTAATGTTCAAAATGTTTTTTGTACAATCCATATGATACATGGATTATAAAGCATTTATGGAGAATCTAAGTTAAGCTATTTGCACAAATCAAACCTTCTGACTGAAGGGCATAACAACACATGTTATCCTAATGTAGGGCATAACAACACATGTTATCCTGATGTAGGGCATAACAACACATGTTATCCTGATGTAGGGTATAACAAAAAGGTTATCCTGATATGAAGAGTTAACGATTGCACTAGTGTGTCATGTATATGTAGCCTTAATAAATAACATTCAAGAATAAAGCACAAATAAACACATATGATCATATTGTAGAATTGTAAGTGTGTAATTGTAAATATTGTTTGTTGAGTAATCATGTTTCACCCCAAAAATATACAAAAGGAAAAAATGGGCTATGTAAACTCACTTGTATCAATGATGTAGATAGCACAAGAGAATAGGTAGCAAAGTGATCTTTGTAACTCACAAAGTTAACCTAGAGTGGAAGTGTATGAACTTGAATTAACATTGAGCATCATGTCTAAAGTAGAGGTTAGGGTTTCATGGGAGTGAGTGTAGGGACTTGTGTTATATCACGTGAACGATGGGTTTGTGTTTGTAGTTGAATGGGAGTTGGTAAGTTCAAATTATGTTTGAAAAATAATAATTGTTTTAGGGTTTAAGTTTAAATAATTTAAATAAATAAACTCTTTTATTTATTTATTTAAAATAGTGAGTCTTTAAAAAGTAATGTGAATTTATATTTATAATCTAAATAAATAAATTTATTTTGTTTATTTATTTATAATGATGTATCAAAATACAGGGTAAATACATATTAGTACAAATTAAAACCCTAAATGAATTTGTTAACGTAAATGATAATTAATAAATAAATTTATTTATTTATTTATTATTAGAGTAGTATGTTCTAAAAAAAATAAGGAATGTAAATGTATTTGTTAATATATATTAGAAAAAGTTGTATTTGTTTAAATATGGTTTAAAGTCCAATATATATATATATATATATACATATAGTTTAATAGAAAAACAAATCATTTATAAACTTTGTTTCATGAGAATGCATTTTTATAAAATCTTGTCACAATAAATATAAAAGTAGGTAATTAAATACTTTGTTTTGCAATTAAATAATTTGATTTAAAATATATTTTTAAATGATTATAATGAGATTTCATACAATTTAAATTTGTAAAATAACTGTTTTATGTTATAATTTGCAAACTATTGTTTTAATCATATCTAAATAATGTTGGGTTTATAAAATAATTTTTATAAAATAATTGGAGTTGTAGAAAATGGTTTTAAAAATATTTGGGGCTTGTCTGGATCGAACCCGGGTCTGCCCGATGGAAGCACCAAGTGTTAACCACTGAACCATGGATGCATCCCTGATAAGGAGCCGGTTAGAATTTGTTTTACCACTTAATCGTAGAGGAGCCGGGTCTGGTACTAGCAATAAGTAAAAAGGGTTGTTGTGTATGGGTTTAGAACACGCCACCTGGTTCGGCGGTGTAGTTTCTTGTCGGACCATGTGGTTTCACTCGTATAAACATGGAACTTAAGAGATTAAATACGATAAATGAATCAAATTAGAAAAGCCCAATTCACATCTGTATGAACAAATCTTGAATTCCTGGTGAATTTGGGGTTCGATGCCCTCTTTCATATGAAGTTGACAGAGGGCTTTAGATCACTGATATAATACGAGTCTAATGCCATAAATCTTACCTGAAATGGTTGGGTATTGAGGGCCAACGACTAGCGAGACAGAAAGGATGTTCTTATTGCTCGTTTGATGACTAGAGCCGTAATGTGGATCAATGGAGCGTTCAGGGAACTTGTATGAGGTTATGCGAAGGTGTGAGGGTAGATTAATTCGTCTAATTTCATCTTAATTACCCGATTCGATCGTGAATTGAGGGTAACGTCTGTTAGTCCCGAATACGCGTTAATTCGATCGGTTGTGAATGAATTGAGTCGTGTAATAGGGTTAGGTACGTGCGACGATAATCAGTGCGTGATTCACGGGCCTTAATCACATTTAGTTTCGCGATTAAGAAATATTTTAGCCTCGGTTTGACTCTAAGGAGTCAAATCTGTTTGAATTTGAAATTAACCACGTGAAAAGTCCAAATGATCTGCTAGACGCATTTAGAATTGATCGAGGTTGGATTAGCAAACATGGATAGTCCAGGACTGCCGGATTGATCGAGTTTGAGTGTTGAATTTGCATGAATTTGGTCCTATTTGACTTTTAAAAGTCAAAATAAGCTAAAATTGTAAAATGGGGGTAGACTTTGAGATTCAAGGGTTCAAATTCAAGGGTGGGGTTCATGTGCTTAAAGGGTTCAAAACCAAACGTTTAAATAAATATATATATATATATATATATATGAATAAGATTGAAAGTTATTTTTAAAAGGTTTATTTTTGTATATATATATATATATATAAATGTACTTTCATGTGTTATATATAATAGAGAAGAAATATGTAATGCAAAGGTTGAAAATTTGAATTGATGTATGTTAAAGTAAAAATTACTGTGACATATTATGTTTGAACAAGTATGGGACTTCAAGTGTTTATTATTGTACAAAATAAAATGAAAAAAGAAAAATTATGGCCTGAAAATCATTGATGTTAAACCTAGGAGCATAACGTTCCCGCATTTAGCAAATTCCTGAAGTTTTACTTGATCCTATCCTATTGTAGAAGCATGTTTTAGTAACTATAGATTAAATTCTATATATCGGTGTACTAGGCAAGTACACAGGATGGTGTTCCTGCGTACTTAGTTTGTTCACCGGTTGGTCCTGCGCACTTAGTAAGTACGCAAGGCAATGACCAATGCCCTGCGTACTTAGCCAAGTACGCAGGTAGTGTTCCTTCCTATATAAATATGAGATGATGGCCTCATTTGTAGGTGGAACTTCAAGAACTAGGTTGAGAGGTGTCCGGGTCGGGACGAGCTCTCCCGACCCCTGGACCGTGAGCTTAGATGAGAGATGTGTGCTCTTTCGGTATGTAGTCTGTAATACGGGGTGACTTCTATGTTATGGATTACGTATCGTTTCATTATCTTTTCTTTATGTTCGTGTTTCTCTGTCTCGTTTCTTTGTTCCCACACAAATAACTGAACAGATCCATGTTATCTCCGCTGGGCGACGAGGCTCTAGGGACCTACACCTATTTTCTGTCCTTTACTTATGAGAGTCAAGCCTCGGGCTAAATTAACAATGTTGTTACATCAAATTCTACCAACTTAATGGGTTAGCAAGCTCAGAATCAATTTTGGGAGACACTATTGTCATGAGATTATCTCCATGGCGTGAATGTTTACTTCCTCATCGAGATGAACTGCGGATTACCTTCGAATCATTTCAATCCACATCAAGGATAATGTAGACGCCGAATGTTATCCTTGCAAATTTGAACAACTCGATGTGATGACTATACCGTCTCTTTGATATAGACTTCTTATTATATTTCAAAATTCCATTTCTGACCGTTAACCAAATTCGATGTATGGTAGTCAATTCAATGTCCGAATATTGAACTGGCACCTAGTCTTTTAACTAATCTATTTGATTAGATCATTCTGGATTTTAGTTACTTGCTCTATCTAGATCTTATCATGACTTGATTATCATATAACCCATTGCTAACTTTCGACAAATTGTATATGGACCTTTGGCTGAAAATCACCAAACATGTTTACATTATATTGAGACTAACACGCGAGTTAGTACAGAATTCCAATGCTTTGTGATGAGGTTACATAACACCGGGTCATCGCAGACATCTATTTTATGATGATGACTCATTTCCTATAACACTTGATAGGATTGAGTAAATTTGACTCTTAGCAAATTATATCGACAGAATCCTAGTATAACCTCCTTTGTTTGTTAATCCTCGGTTTCACGACTTGAGTTTGGCACCATCATACTCGTACTCATTATACTTGCTTTGTGAAGCTTTATGCTTAGATTAGTTGTTATATAGTCATTCTTTAATGGCTAACCAACACTCTTCCATTCGAGTACAAGTAGTGTAAACCTCGTCCACTTGATATTTCGATTTTCAGAATCCTTACGTATCGACTTTTACGGTTATGTTGTATATGTTGTATCGCCTTATGATGCAACAGTGTAGCAACTTTTGATTAGTAACTATTATCACTAGCAACCCCTAGGTACAACAATCCGAGATTCCACGGTGAAAGTGGGAACATATTTCATGGGATTTCATTTTAAGTGACCGAGAATGTTTGGCGGTCACGATTTGAATTGAGCCATTGTTGGCCTATTAATGAAATTTGCACGTTTCTTGCCTATCCGAAATGACTCCAAGATGGAGGAATTAGCTCAATTGTATATCAGCTAAGTTGTAGCAAGGCATGGAGTGCCTGTTTCTGTTATGCCCGTTAGGGATAGTCATTTTACATCTCGTTTCTGGCAGACACTATAGAAAGCTTTGAGAACGCGTTTAAGACTTGAGCACTGATTACCTTCCTCAAACTAACGGTCAAAGTGAAAGAACCATTCCGGCCTTGAAGGATACGCTCAGGGCTGTGTGATAGACTTTGGTGGTAATTGGGACGCTCAATTACCATTGGTCAAATTCCTTACCAATATCAATTATCACACTAGCATTGACTATACGCCATCTGAAGACTTTGTTTGTACGTAAATAGCAATCACCTCCTCGTTGGACCGACGTTGGTTTGGCCTGTCCGAAAGTCAAACCTAAGGTAGGAATAAGGTTGTCGATGGCCAACTGTAGAGTTATGTTGGTGTCCGGAGAAAAACCTCTGGAAATTCAAATTGGTTACAAGTACTTTTTAAGATATCACCCTGGAAGGGTATAATTTGATTTGGAAAGAGAGGTAAGTTTAACTTAAGATACTTTGGACCATATGAAATCATTGTTAGATTCGGTCCGGTGATGTCCAAACCGACACTACCTTAGCGACTTCGTGACTTTTCCGATAATTATCATGTTATCATACTCGAAAGAGTTTAGCCGTCAAATCTATATTTATACAACTTGAGGAAGTTCGAATTGATGACAAGCTCATTCTTCGAGGTGTTATCCCTTTGAGTTTTAGGTACATGATATGATCATTTTTCATAACTTAGAGTATTGGTTATCGATATGACATATTTTATTCCCAATGAGACGTGCTAAAGTCTACCAACACTTTGAACATTTACAACATCTCTCTTGTTAAAAATTTATGGTTGCTATATGCGATAGTATTCCTTAGTAGCACTAAATGGAATGATACTTTCCTATGCTCGTGAAAGGATACTGAATCACTGAAATTTTTATCTTGATATCATTCTAGATTCATACAAATTTTGAATACCTATGATATTTCTAACATATGAAAGGATTTTTACCAGTAGTGTACCAACTTTTACTATATCAAACTAGGTACATTTCAACTGAATCCGAGAAACGGTGATCTATGGATTCCTTGGAGAATTCGAAGGATCTCTACCTCGTATTACTCAACGAGCTTTTGAGACTCATTAGGTGTAACATATTTTCTTTGATTCTAAGTTCTCAGTTTGTCAAACCCCCTACTCTTCAGAGAAACCAGATCCATCTGGACTTTCGTACTTGAATCAAATTTTGAGAAAGAATTTGTCAATTATACACCAGTTGAATTTAGGGACGAAATTCCCTTCAACTAGGGGATAATGTGACAACCGCGGTTTTTCAGGTCATTACCGTTTCTCGAATTTTATACGATTATATTTTAAATATTATGATTTTATATATTTTAAGTGTTTCTAGGAGTTCTAGGAACATTCCCTTAGACAACACTAAGGTCCAAACTAGAAAACTCGGTTAAGTGCATACACTACGTGTACCACGAACGCGTTAAATAAACGGTAAAATTTAAATTCTCGAAAATAATTTTCATATTTATATTTTAGTTAAGAATGATGTTTTATAATATTTATATGTGCTAACTTTTGTGATTCTTTATTAAACAAACGATCACAGATGGTTCTTCTGGTAAATACCCGGTATAACTTTTTAATTTTTTCTTGAGTTTTTATGTTTTAAAAATTTGTCAAAATTCATTATTTTGTATAATATATTTTTATGTTTGGATAAAAATATTTATTATAGTGTTTAGGGGTGTAATTTTTATAAAAAGTGGGTAAAGTTTATAAAATTTTCTTTTAAACTTCAAGATTTCACCTTTCCACCTATAAATACCCTACCCCCACCCCATATTTCTTCTTCTTCTTCCTCCCCCTCAAAACCGTGAACCCCCACCCCCTTGTCCAAACACCCCCAAATTCAAAAATCTAGCTCAAGATCACTCCATCCAAGGTTGATTCTTGGATTCTAGCGTGTTATGAGCTTTGTTTTAGAGATTTCAAGGTATTTAAATATGTTTTTCATCATTGATTTTCTGTTTTGGTTCTTGCATGTGTGGTCCAAGAACACCAAGAACACACACACCACACACACTCACTTTAATCTTTCATTTTATGATTTTAAGTGTTTTAAAGCTTGGATCTTTCATTTTTAACAAGGATCTATGATTAATTTTCATTTATAATCACCTATGATGGGTTTTCATGATAGACCTTTCAAAAATTTGGTTGAAAAAGTGTATGAACACTTGGTGTTCATCATGAAATTTTCTTGATTTTGAGGTTTTGTTATGGATTTGAACCACTATTGTGATTGTAGGTTAAAACATAAAGAAATCACAGGAGAATAGCATTCCCTAAGACCATCTAAAGCTGATTTGGAAGGTATAATCCTTGAACAAAATTGTTAGTAGATTAAATGGTCAAGAACATTCATGTTCTTGATGGATTTTACAAAATTATTGATCTGACACCCAAAATTATTTTTAATCAGTAGGTTATGTTTTAAAATGAGGATCTGAAAATTTTGGTGACCGAACTCTTTATAGATTATTTATTAAAATTCCTTCTAGTTTAATATATGAAAATTGGGATAAATACCTCTGAGTATTAGAAAAATCTGGAATATGGACAGTAGTTAGTATATTATAATAGAATACTCATGTCCAATTTTTATGAAAATTAGAGTTGTTTAAGTAGGTGTTTAGTATTTATAAAATTTAAACAATTGAATTTGGGATCATATACTTTTGGACAACTTCTGGACTTAAAACTTTGAATAAAATCTCATATGGACCTAAAACTAATCTGGTAAAAATATGGTGAAGTTTGGATTAGTTTAACTGTTTTTCCCGAATTTGTTAAATTTTAACAATATTATATTCATAATAAATAATATGGATATTGAAAAACTATGAAAATTGGTTAGAAATTATTTTTATGTGTATGATCAGTTGGTAAAAGTTTGAAGTAGTAACTTTATGTCTAAGTATGGTTTTGAAATTTTCGTTCATTAAAACTTTATAAAAAGTTACTATTTTTGAAAATTTTTGTATAAAGTTGTTTTTATAAAACTTTTAGGGGATTTTGGGCAGAAGTATAAACATATTAAAAACATAAATTTGTACTTTTAAATTAGGTGCTAAAATCACACTAAAACCCTAATTTCGGACGAACCGGATTTTCAAATCGTAAACCAGATTTTACGCGCGTAACCGCGTTTTTGATTAAACAAAACCGTGACTTGAGATTTTATCACATATCATTTTATAACTACTGATATTCTTTATTAAAATCTAAAACTTAAGGTTTTAAGGTCACGAATTTATATAAAGCCGGTTTTACAATTTCTAATAGTTCGTACGCGTATGCACGAGTTTTGGGTATGCAACCGATTGCATAGCCACTTTTGTTTTGTTGACTTATTCACACATGTTATATGAAAACAACGCATACTCCACAAGTATGCCAACTAAAAGTAAATTGCACTATCTTCAAGACATATGAGACTTTGTGCAAAAGAATATGTATATCAATCTCTAGGAAAAAGCACGTAGAGTCCCGAAGGATTACAAAGAAGAATCAGAATGATTCATATGGCTTGGCTTGGTTTTGATGATATAAAGTAACAGATGAGATTCTTCAGAATATGATTGAATAAGGAATCGATTGATTCAATGATTCAGGGTAAAGTGGTCCAACTGTTATCTGGATATCTTCAATGAATCAGGATAATCAAGTGATTTGATCCAAGTGCTAGCATATGCTTGACAGATGTTCTCAAGACATATATTTTCGGGGCATGGGCAGTGAAATGAACCAAAAAATTGTGCTAATGACATAATCCGATACTGGTCTCATGAAATTCTTAAAGCCTCATATTCTATATCTGTTAATGATCTTCTAACACACCCACCCGGCATACCATGGGTTCAAATCACAGTTGTGACATAGATCATTATGTTTTCACACTACTAATGGTCTAAAAACGCTTCTAGCATACTGACAATTCAAATTACATGCACATTTTCAAATTAAAAGATTATAAACATGTAATGGTAAGTCATGATGCTATCATTTCCTTTTTGTGTAGACTAAGAAGTTTAGATCAAATCTTATAAGTACAAACTTCAAACACAGAAACCAGGTAGTCATTCTATGGTCGTATGTGTACAATCACCTACTGATGTACTATCATTTCTTCTCTAACTTCAAGCAGTGCCAATTTTATCTTTTTCAATTTTGTTTGGATTTTCAGAAAGCAAGTAAACTAAAGAAATAAAGCATGAAATAATTTAAAAAATAAAACTTTTAATGAAAGAAAAATAAAATAAAACTTCCATGAAAAACTTTTTCACGCTGGATTATACATCCCAGTCATTTGAGTTAGAAATTCAAAGCGTGAGCGATCAAACGCTATGGTAAACAGATCGACAAAGTTGTCATCGGTGTGGACTTTCACCAACTCAATCAATCTCTTTTCTTCACAATGTCTGATAAAGTGATGACGTATCTCAATATGCTTTGTCTTCGAGTGCTTCACTGGGTTGTTAGTGATCGACACTGTGGCAGTGTTATCAATCAGCATTGTTGTCTCAGTGAAGTTCAAACCATAATCCCGTAATTTTTGTTGAATCCACATAATTTGGGAACAACAGCTGGCCGCAGCAATATACTCAGCCTCACATGTAGAAATTGCAACTGAGGTCTGCTTCTTGCATTGCCAAGACACAAGCCTGTTTCCTAAGAATTGACACCCACCAAACGTCGACTTCCGATCGAAGCTACAACCTCCATAATCTGAATCTGTAAAAGCTTTGGAATCAAAGTCATAATTATTAGGATACCACAACCCTAACTTTGGTTTACCCTTCAAATATCTAAATATTCTCTTCACAGCGATCAGATGAGATTCCTTCGGCTTGGACTGAAACCTCGAACATAAGCAAACTGCGAACATAATATCAGGCCGGGACACAGTCAAGTACATCAAAGACCCGATCATTCCTCTGTATAACCTACAATCTACTTCTTTCCCTTTCGAGTCAGAATTATGCTTGTGGTTTACTGGAATTGGAAAACTGAATTGTCACACCCCAAATGACGGCGGAATACGTCGGGGCGGGACATGGAGACTGTTCATAAGCACATGATTTACTAAAGTTTTTCTAAATTAAATAATCAAATTTCATAACATAGTTCAAACAACAAAATCCAACAATACAAGAAAATGAAATACATCAATAAATTCATTTATTTAAATAATTAGGTCCTCAAAACTTAAGTGTAGCAACTTGATCATATCTCAAAGATTTGCACCTGAAACATGAAAAAAACAAGTCAACTAAAAATAGTTGGTGAGCATACATAGGTTTTGACACCTCAAGTAGTTTATACAATTCATATGACACATGGTAAATAAGGCATTTATGAATAATCACTATAGTCAAACTAGGTGTACAATCAAACCTTGTGACTGAGGCATAACACACTTGCTACCCTAATGTTTGCCGGTAACAATCACCCTACCTGGGTGGGTTTGTCAAACACAATAGATCTATCAATGTTACCGTTGGCTTGTACAGAGTTAATGATTACACGAGTATGTCATGTATATGTAGTTTCAACTCATAGTATTCAAGCACAAAGCACGAATTGCACACATGTTCAAAATGTAGAATTGTATACTGTAATGTAAATAGTTTTCAATGTATCATGATTCACCCCAAAATATGTAAAAAGTAAAAAGAGGGGCTATGTAATTCATTTGTATTAGTTGTTTGAAGATCACACGAACAATACGTAGCACAAGTGATTAGTTTAATCACAATGTCAACATATAAATGAATTATGTGTATCTAATCAATGATATGCACAAAAGACTAAGGAAAAGCCTAAAGTCCTAAAGGAATTTAGATAAAAGTCTAGTCGAATGAATGTGGGTATTTGTACAAAGTGTTTATGTATCCTCATGTAATGGGTGTGTGTAAGTTAGTATTTGTATTTGAAATAAAAGGTTTAATGTGTATGAATTAAAGAAAATTGATTTAGGGTTTTGTTAAAATAGATATGTAATTTAAATAAATAAATTATTTTTATTTTTTTATTTATTATTATAAAATGTGTTTTAAAAAGGAGAGTAAAAATATATATATTAGTATCCATTTAGGAAATTATATTTATTTAATTTATAATTAAACCCTAAATAGATTTTTAATGTAAAATGATTTATTTAAAAATAAAAAAAAAGTGATTTGTGTAATATTTACAAATGGGTAAAAAATTTATAAAATCTTAACACAAATTTTATAAAATAAGTATTTTAAATGCTATGTTTTAAAACTAACAATTTAATTTAAAAAATCAATTTTAAATGGTTTTTACATTGGAAATAAGATTTTAAAACAATTTAAACTGCAAAAATAATTTTTTTAAATTTAAAATTATTAATTAAAGTACTAATCAGTATTAGAGGTCATGGGTTTTATAAAGTATTTTTTTTATAAATTAATTTGCTGTTAAAACTTAAAAAAAAAAAGAAACAGTCCACCCGGCTCGAACTCGGGTGGCTGATGTGAGAGAACAAATGTTTAACCACTGGACCAAGGGGATGGTACTGATAACAAGCCGGTTCACAATTGTTTTAACCTGTACCCGGGAGGGAGCCGAAGCTAAAACCGAAAAGGCCGCTGACTATGGGTTTCGAACCCATGCCACCTGGTTCGACGGTGCAGTGGCTTAACGGTCGGACCAGGTGGTTTCGCTGGTATAACAATGAAACCCACAAAACTTTATACGTTAAATGAATCAAACCAAAACCCAAATCAAAAACCCGTATGAACAGATCATGAATTCATAATGAAATTGGATTTGATGCCCTCTGTTATATGAAATTGACAGAGGCCTTTTGTTCGCCAAGTAATTACGAAGCTAAAGACACAAAACTTGATTGAGTAACAAGTGCCGACGGCTAGAATGACAGATACGATGTTCTTAGTGCTCGATGGAGGGCCAGATGTGAAATGGGATGCGATATGGGGTTCAGAGAGTTTGTAAGGGTGTTTGCGAAAGTGAGGGAGTGAATTTGATATCAATTTCATCTTAAGGGCTTGATTTGATTTGGTCTTGCAAGCGACGGCTGCCGGCGATGATTATGCGTTAAATCGTTTGATTGTAGATGAATTCGGTCGTGATTCAGGTCTGGATTCATGCGAGATTAGTCAAGGCGTGATTTACGGGCTTTGACTGTGTCTAATTTCATGATTTGAAACCGATTTTGGCTCGGTTTGACTCTGATTAGTCAAAATGTTCAAATCTGTTTGAATTTTGAAATTGGCCGCACAGAGTTAAATTGGAATGTCAATTTGGTTTGGGAGTGGTCGATAATTGTTCTAGAATTGCACATTGAATTGCAAGAATTCGGGCTGTTTGACTTTTAGAAGTCAAAATTGGCATGAATTAGTTCCAGCGTTCAATATGAGAAGAGAGGGGTTCAAATTAAGGTTCAAGAGGTTTGAGGGGGTTCAAGCAACAAGAAGGGAGGTTCAAGACCAACATTGAATGAGGTTCAATCTCAATTATTTGGTTTAGAACTCATTATAATTATTTATAAAATTGTTTTTATACACCTTATAAAATCTAAACTATATTTTTATTTTATTAAAATTTATAAAATTAATTATATTAATATAAATTTAGCATGACTTATTTGAAAATACATAATTGTTTAACAATTATTCTTAAGTGATTTCTTTAATAATTTCAAATATATAAATATGTTTGCATAAATGTATCTATAAATGATTATATACATATACATGCCTATATATTTATGTAACACATATAAAATAGTGGATACTATATGATTAAAGTCTCTAAGTCATCTTTTGAAATAATTGATTTAATACGGTATATATGTATGATAAGGGTTCACATGTTTCTTCTTAATATACATGCTTATTATAGCAAAATATTTACTTATATATATATATATATGTATACATATATCTATAAACATGCTTACAGGTGTTATAGAGAAAATAATATGTGATGCAAGGTTTGAAAACAATTGAATTGATATATGTGTAAAATAATAATTAATGTGACATGATGAGTTTGAACAAGTATGAGACTTTAAATGTTTATCATTATACATAACAAAATGAGTAAGAAAAATTATGACTGGAAAATCATGGATGTTACATGAATGTTGAAGCATCTGTCATTTTGAACATTTTCAAAATATAAGCCACATACTTGGTTTGATGAATATAAAAACCATCTTCCTTTTGATCCACCTGAAGAAACAAAAAGAAAGATAATTCTCCCATACTCTTTTAAAATGTTTGCACATCTCAACATTTGTCGACCCAAAAATTATGTCGTCAACATAAACTTGAACTAGAAGAATATCTCCCCCTGCTTTTCATATGAAAAGTGTGGAGTCAAGTTGACCACGTTCAAATCCATTCTCGAGCAAGTGCACGGACAATGTTTCATACAAGGCACGAGGAGCCTGATGAAGACCGTATAACGCTTTATCAAGTTTAAACACTTTGTCTAGAAACTTGGAGTCTTCAAAACCATACGGCTGTTTCACGTAAACCTCTTCCTTCACTTTTACATACAGGAAAGCACTCTTCACATCAAGTTGAAAAACATTAAATCACTTGAAAGACGCGAGGGCAAGAAATAAACGTATCGCCTCAATCCTCGCAACCGGAGCATAAACTTCCGTATAGTCAACACCTTCTTGTTGGTTAAATCCTGGAAAAACTAGCCTCGCCTTATTGCGCACCACAACGGCTCGATCATCATGTTTTTATTTAAACACCCATTTTGTTCCGATTGATCTTGAGCCCTTCGGTAAGTCAACTAAATCCCAAACATGCAGTTTGTCGAATTGAGCTAGCTCTTCCTGCATAGCCTCTATCCAACAATTATCATCAAGTGCTTCAGCCACATTCTACGGCTCTGTTTGAGAAATAAAACAAGCATGCAAACACGTTTCCATGACACCTGTATCCACAATCTGTGCATATAAACAAGAATTTTCAGCAAGTGTACGATGTCTAGTTTGAACACCTGCATTAAAATCATCAATAATATTGTCAGTGGGATGATGCTTATGCACACAAGTTTGGGGAATATCTGAAGTTTGAATCACAGCATGAAGATTAGAAGGCAACTCCCCCTCAGACTGTGCCACTGCTGATGAATCATCAACTATGTTCTGTATATCATTAGAAGATTCCTGAAACACAGTTTCATCATCACTATCACTATCATGAGTTGTACCTGAGGTCGAAGCTACATTTCGGGTTAATCGGAGGAGGAACCACAATAGGAACAACCGATCATGGATCGACTATTGAATCATCGTTACAGCAGGACTGATACATAAGATCTGCTTCGACATGAGAAACTTCGGGAGGAACATTAAATGATCTGAACAAAGCATCATAATTGAAAGCCCATGATGGTCCTTTGGCATCCTGAGGAACCGTGCGATTATCACAATCAATGTGAAACCACTCTTCAATCTGTCGGCTCTCTTTATGAACACCCGCTTGTTGTGAGAATTGGCAACATAACCTAAGAAAATTCCTTCGAATGCCTTCGCACTAGATTTAGTTTTAATGTCTCGAGTCTTCAATAAAGTGTACGGATTTCCAAAGGGCAACAAATAATCCAAGTTAGGCTTCTGGTTATTTAGCAGTTCATAGCAAGTTTTGTTGTGTTTCTTCATGGTCAAAACACGATTAAGAACATGACACGCCATGTTTAACGCCTCTTCCCAAAATGTCACTTGCAACTTCGAGTCGGATAACATAGTACGAGCCGTCTCAATCAGCGTTCGATTCTTCCGTTCAGCTACACCATTCTGTTGAGGAACATAAGGAGCACTGATTTCATGATGGATGCCTTTTTGTAGACAAAATAAACCCATATTTCCATTTTTTAAATTTTGTTCCATTGTCACTACGAATCCTCCTGACTTTCTGTTTGAATAAGCTCTCAAGACCCACGATTAAGAACTTAAGAATCTCAGTAGTCTCATCCTTCGAAACAAGAAACTTTACCCAAGAGAATCTAGAATAATCATCAGTCACTACCAAATAGTATGATTTACCACCTTCACTCTTGACACTAATGGGTCTGAATAAATCCATATGCAACAACTCGAGAGGAGTCATGATTGAATTAATCAACTTAGATTTGTGAGATTTCCTATGCTGCTTCCCCTTCTTGCATGGAATACAGTCTTCGTTCACTTCAAATCTCATAGCTGGGACACCAGAAACTAGCCCGTTCTTCACTAAATTGTTCATTTTTTTGAAATTTATATGAGCCATCTTTCGGTGCCACAAAGTTGATTCGGACCCAGAAGCTTTAGAAAGAAGACACGTTGGGATAAACGAAGTTGCCGTCGCCATGCTCATATCAAGCATGTACGTATCATTCTTCCTTGGAGCTCGCATTAGGATCCAATCTTCAGGTATCTCAAAACCATGCATCAACACCAAGCATTCTGACTTATTAAAGTGAAATGAGAAATCTTTATCACAAACTTGCGATACAGATAACAGATTATGTTCGAGCTGCTCCACATAGTTGACTTTCTCAAAGCTCAATCTTCCATTTGACACTATTCCTTGACCGGAAATGTTACCACCCTTTTTCCCTGCAAAAGCTACATACCCTCCTTGAATTTTTTTCACATTCTCCAATAAGTTAAGGTTCCCTGTCATGTGCCAAGAACGTCCACTTTCGACATACCAATGGTTTCCTACAGTCCTCCTTGAAGTCCCCTGCACACAGACAGTAAGTTTTAGTTAGTAATGGAGACCCAAGCCGTTGTGGTCTTGGGTCGGCCTGACTCATCAAAATAAACAATCTCTTTTAAAACACAATCAAATCTCTCCTCAATTTTAGGAGATTGTTTCATAGAATCAGAGACTGGTTTCTTAAGCTTCCATTTTGATTGAACATTATCATTTGATTTTGAAGATTCACCACTTTCTTTTAAAATGGGTTGTTCTAAAAGTTTCTTTAATTTTCTGTTTCTTCTTCTTCTTTGAGGTCTTGATAATTTGACCTTCTCATTTGCAATCACAACTGGTGAAACACTCGGTTTAACTCCTGAAGAGTCAACCTTCTCAGGCTTTGGTTTCACAGGAATAGATGCACCTTTGTTATCAGGTTTAGCTACACCGTATTTCTTCACAACTTTAGCCTCAACAGGCTTGACTTCCACAGATTTCATCACAGGCTTTGCTGGTGGGTCAACGAAAGGTCTTCCTAATTTATGATCTTCTAGACGTTTTCCCTGTGGCGTCTCCAAACACGTAGCAACTCCACGATCACAACGAATTACTTGATTATCCCTCGTATGAGACAGAATCATGAAGCGAATCAAACAAACACACGAACATAGAAGATAGATATGTAACAAAAACCAATACTTTATTCAATAATGAAGTCGTCATATGAATACAATACCGAAGAAGTGAACATCTCTACGTTTAAGCTCCAATTCCAACTCCTAGGTGAGCTCTACCTAGGAGTGTTGACTCACTTCTCATAGAGACTCGCTCCCTTTCTGTGTGATAACACTCTAGCATGCTTACGCACAAATGAACACATAATGTCCTATTTATAGGCAAGCTGAGTCCTCAGGCGAACTTCTCAAGTTCGCCCATAATTCTATAGGCGAACTTACCAAATTCGCTAGTTAAGTTCGCCCAAACATTCCCGTAGGCGAACTTAACCCGTTCGCTACACATACACTTATAATTTTTGCTACAGTTACAAAAACATGCTCTAACAGACTCTCTCTTAAGTGTTGCAAACAATTCTAAACAAATACTGATAAATCATGTTTGTTCATTTCCAATGATACGTGTTGTTCTGATTGTGTTTTCTGTATGTTTTTGCAGATTATGGCTCGGGCGTTTACTAACGAATTCAACCTGTTAGCAAACACTAAACCCGAATGGAAAGGTGCAACATTGCAATATAGGGGTATAGTTGACTTCTTGAACCGCTCAAGAATCAGCTATGCGATCTCGGTTGACCCGACCGTGTCAAGACCTTACTTGGAACAATTTTGGGAGACGGCGGAACACGACTGCACGGTATCCCCCAATGTCATAAGGGCTACCATTGCTGGTCAGGCTATCGCTTTTTCTGAAGACACCATAAGAAGGGTCCTGCAGTTCAGAGACCTTGCTACTGACCCGACAACCTATCCAGACTACTATGTGGATGGGTGTTGGAGGCAAAGAATGGGATACGTCGGAGCGAGGGACTATGCCTCATACAAAAAGATGTGGGTATTAGACCAATGGCGGTATTTCACCCACGTCATGATCGTGTGCATCTTGTCAAGGAAAGCTGGTAAAGATGCCATGGGTCATGACCTTGCAGCAGCCATGGTGGGTTTGTCTCTTAATAGGGGCTACAACTTCTCGCGCTACATCTTCAAAGCAATCAATGACCAGATCAACACAGCGGAGAAGTTTAGATTCTTATTGTACCCTTGGTTTGTGCAACTCTTGATTGATGACGCGTTGCCAAACCTTCCTGCTATAGCGGAGAGACTGCAAGTCAATCGGGTGGACAAAAGAGTATTTGCTCAATTCTTAAAGCCAGGCAGTGTAGAACCTACCCCTGTGCATACAGAACTCTTTGGCCACCTACTCAATGAAGCATATGTCGCACCTGAAGATTGGAATTGGTATAGTCCTAATTCGGCACCAGAAATGAGTGAAAACTCTGATGAGCAACAACAGGAGGAAATGGAGAGTGATGATGGTTCGTCTGAGGATGGAGACGACGAAGGCGGTGATGGTGGTGTTGAGGAATACGATTCAGAAGCAACATAATTAGATTCTTCTGATTCTGATGACTCACCATCGCAAGCACACCCCAGGAGATCGGCACAGGTAACCCTACCTGAATCGTCCTCCAAAAGGAAGCGACAAAGCTGAATATGAGCCAAATTATGACTCTGACGCGGCTATACAAAGACAAAGAAGGGAGAGTGTTCATAAGAACAGGGGTGATAGGCAACAGGTTGCTATCCCCAGTGTGGTAGAGGTCCCGATTGTGCAGCAAGTACATGTTTTAGCTGCCAGTTCGGATTCAGCCTCTACCCCACCTACACAGCAGTTATACAGAAGGAGGAGAAGGCCACAAGTTCAAGCTGACGTGGCAGTCACGACAGTCATAGAGGAGGTTCCTGTGACGGTGACCCTCCCTACTACATCCGTCCAGGTGGCGGTGACTACTCCAATTATCACGGAGTCTGTCACCATCACCCCTACCATTACCCCAACAACTCTCGTCACATCTTCCATCCCAACTACCACCACTGAGCCTCTCAGTCAACCCTTCAATTATGGAGATTTCACGCAAGGGTTTGACTTTGATACCATATTCTCCTCCCCTATTCACACTGCCGAGGCGTCCTCATCCAGACATCCTGATACGAATGATGCTAGGATAGATGTTATGGAAACCCAAGTTGCTGGACTACTGAAGACTATTCAGAAATCAAAGGAGGAGTCTGACGCTCAACAAGCACAGATCAATTCTTTGATAGATGAAGTTACAATCCTTCGTAGCTAGAGAACAGGGACTGAGGAACGACTGAAAAACGTCCTGGCCCAGAATGAACTCCTAATAAAGAAAAATGAAATGCTTCTGGGTCATGGGTCGTCCATGGAGCTCAGGTTTGACGCTCAAAGGAAGGAGCATGAGCTGATGGTCAAGCTGATTGCTGATCTGACCAAGAAGCTTGATGCTCAGGGGGAGAAGGACAAAGAGAAAGAGAAGGAGAAGAGGACTACTACTGGTGATGAGGCGTGTCATCCGGTCGACTTGACTAAGGATGATGACAAGGACAAGGATCCCGAAGCCGGTCCTAGTGGAGGTGAGCACCAAGCTTTAGCAATTGTGCCCATCTCTGCTGTTCCAATGGCTCAGGGGGAGTCCACTCATCAAGAGGGTGGTGATACCTCTGGTGGTGGTGGTGATAAAGGAAAGTCAGTGGCTGAAGTACTTAAGGACTTATCTGATGATGAGATCCTATATCTAGAGCCGGACTATTCAAAAGAAGCACCGATCGATGCTCTCTTCAATCTAGAAGAAGGAGAGATCGACTCTGGTGACGATTGGGATGATGATGACGAAGATGTTGTGATCGAAATTCCCAAGGGTGACGGGGTAGGAGAGTACGAGCTAGAAGATGGAGAGATCTTTGAATTTCCATCCTTCGACGCTCCGCTCGACACAGGATCAGTCGACCAGGCTAGTAATGTAGAAGCCTCGACTGAAGCCTCCCCAGTTGACCCTGAACCTGTGGACCTAGAGGCACCAAAAGAAACAGACATGCCTTCTACTTCATCAAAGGGTCCAGCTCCTGTGTGGCAAAAGACGTCTATAATAGACAAACACGGAGCAACAGGGATGATCTTGGCTGTAAGGTTCGAGGAGGACAAGCAGTTGTTCGCTATCAAAAGATCTGGCGGGGTTCAATACTTGAAACCCACCAGTGAAGCGTTCAGCTCCTTGCCCAAATACGACCTTGTGAACCTAGCAAACCGAGAGCTGCTGGGTCATTCCAATCACGCAGTGGCGATGGGTTTATGGGTGGTTCTGCAGCGAGAAGCAAGATCAGGGAAGTTCGAGATGTCAAAGCCTCAAGTGCCCAAGAGAGTCAAGGATAAGCACACTGTACATCCTGTGACTAAGAAGCACTTAAAGAAATTGGTATACAAGCCAGTGCGATGTGAAACTAAGATTCCCCTGAGCAAGTTATCTCAGGATATTCTTGGTGACATGTGGTACTGGTACGTAGATCAAAAAACGGGCGAGGCTGTGATCATGGGTAAAAGACGTTCAGAGAGCGAGAACATGGTGCCAAAGGAACTGATCAAAATTTTTGATGAAGTCTGCTTCATCAACTTTTCTGTGAAAGATCTGGAGGTACTAGCAGAACGCTACTGCGTCTACACGGATGAGTGGACAAAGCTCCTTGCTTCTAAATACGACAAGGTGATTAAGTTCTGCCTTGATTACAAGAAGAAGATGGAAGCTAAAGATCAAGCGCTGTGAAGACCGAAGACTGAAGATTATCCAGAGCTGTTGTCAAGGGGGAGTTTGTTGAATCACTTTCCTGTGACAAACACTCTTGATAGATAGAGTCTTAGTCTTAGGATTGTTTTGTATTGTTTGTAATTGTCTTTGTATGTAAGAGTCTTTATGTATTAGTTTATCGAGTTGTATTTACTTTTACATATTGAATGTTGCATTTCTTTCTAAGTGTTTTGCGCACTTACATGTGCGCAGGAGAAAAGCTCCTACGTACTTAGCAAGTACGCAAGAGTAACTTTGCGTACTTGCTAAGTACGCAAGAGCATTTTGCCCTGCGCACTTGCTAAGTGCACAGGCATCAGGTCTTGTATAAATATGATAGGTTGACAGAAGTTAAGTACGCAGGCTTTAGTGCAAATACGCAGATTGTAATCTCAGTGCTTTTCTCTGTAACCTTCAAGTGTTTATAATACAAAGAACGTTTAAAGTGTTTTCTCTTGTCGGTTTACTTTGTTTAGCTATACTCTCCGCCTAGTCACGGGCATTCCGCACCCGGTCCGACTAGTAGACCCACTTGCATGTGACGATCCGCCACACCCGAGGGACCTACAAATCATCAGTCACAAACTGTGTCCCAACAGACTCCCCCTTGACTGATGATCCTGGGTCTTCACTTCACTTGGTAAGACTTGATCTTTAGAATTGCACTTTGATCTTCAACCGACAATGCTTCAATCTTGAGGCAAAAGACTCCCTCTAAACTGATGCATCCGTTGTAGAACAATTTTGTTTGGCCTCTTCATGAAAACTGACGAATCCAACACTTTTAATTGTAGTCCATCCTCTCAACAGTAACCACCTCCGCATTGATCTAAGAATCTAGCCTATACTGCTTAGACATCAGTAAACCAACCGGCATAAGATAGAGATTCTGAATTTCCAACAATCAGCATTAAACTAATCAACTTCCACAAAGACTAGAATCCCAGCTTGAAAACAAACTGAAACTCCAATTTAGTGTGCAAAACCATTCTTTTCTTTGATCTTCATCTTCACCAGAAGTGTTTGACTTCGCCTCATACTTTATCCACTCAACCGATAACCTGAAGTCTTTCATATCCGATCTCCCCTTCATGACACAAGCATCTCCTCATTAAACCATAAACAGAAGGATGTTTCTTATTTAATCGGCATATCATGAAGGTTCCATCTTTAACTAGTTAACAACAGATAACCAGCTTCATTTCAAACATACTTTACCAAGTCTCACACACATTCAGTAGTAATCATCGTGAAACCAACAATCTTCAATATGATTTTCATTCCTGGTTAACACCTCCTACTAGTTGTTTATTCAACAACTCACAATAGGTTGTCTATCTGAATTCCGCCCAGATCCGAAATGAGAAATCAAACAATAATCAAATCATGTCGAATCATTTTGATGATCTTGATCACTTGAATCATTTTGCAAAGAAACATGACATTTCTTGAAATTTTTATCTCCTGCTTTTATTTGCAAAGACCCAAACAGTATATCCTCACAATCAAATCTGAGACCTTTAGTTGATAACAACCCTTTTGTTCAAATTGTTTCAGTATTCATCCCCTAATAAAGAAGTATCTCAGATACTCATAGCCCACATTTTCAGGTTTGAATACCTACACAATAAGATTCTTCATTCAAAAGTCATCATCCAAAAAAAATATCTCCTTGTTTTGCCAAGCCACATAAAATTGGAATTTCGGTTCCGAAAATAACCAAAATTACCATCATCTCAAAAATTGCCCGAAACAAGTATATAAATGTTCCCTCAAAACTTTGAACAAGAAAAGTTTTCCCACATTCTTATCTGGATAGTTTCCCACGATATGACCAACAACTCCGCAATGAAAGCACTCACATCTTTCCTTGTAAATCCTGACATACTTCTCTTGCTGAACACTTCTTGAATTAGATGATTCACACTGAAAAGCAGTGTTAGAGGATTGAACAACCTTAGGTTTTTCTGATTCAACTTTGGTTTTTATAAAGTCAAGAGTCGATGTTTTTCAATATTATTATTTTCTTGAAAATCAAAACCACTGCTCACAAACTTTTTAACTAGTTTAGGTTATGGTTGTTCAATTTATTCATCTGGTTCAGTCAATATGCACCGATCCCCGGTGACTTTCTTAACCACAACTTTTTCATCAACTTTGCATTCTTTCACTGTTCCCTCTGATTGTTCTGGATCAAATATTTCATCATCACTTGAGTCATCATAAATCATGTCCTTTCTTGTAATAGGATTTACCTTGATGATGGTTTTTGGCTCCAGATTCTCGTCAGTCACAATCTCAAAGGCACGAGAAGTGTAATTACCATTGAACGGTGGGCAATAACCAACACCCTCACCAATAACTTTATCATCAAAAGAAGGACCATAACCGATACCTCCAACCACTTTGTCACTTGAAGCTTTCTTATTATAATACTCCAACAGAAAACTAGACTTCTTATAACTTTCTAACTTTCTCATCAACTTAGTGACCTCTGTCTGTGACCGGGCAAGTTCATTAGTTTTCTTCTCATATTCCGAATACGCCACATCAAGATGAAAAGCTTTTTCATTAACTTTAAATTGTAAAACTTTTATGTCTTCTTTTAAAGATTCAATTCTAGTATTCAAAAGTTTTTCATTTTCTTTCAAGGTTTGATTTGATGTGTGAATTGCCTTCATGTCTCAGATCAGATTTGTGTTATCATCACACAATCTAATTATCTTAAGATCAGAATCAATGCATGTAGAACATGGAACATAAACGACCTCATTTACCTGTTTAGAATCAGTCATGAATCCACTAGCTTCAGCAAAAAGCTCATCTACTTTCTCAGTCACCTTCCCTGCAGCTACATTGTCATTCATCAGCTCTTCAGTAGATACTTTAGCATCAACATACGGACAACTAGGTTCTTCTCTTTCAGAGACACTCCCAGAATCACTCGAGTCACCATCAGAAGAACTAATATCAGTACCATCTTTAGAATGAACCCCTGCAAGAAATGTTTGGCAGACATGAGCAACAATATCTTCCAGATGAATTCCCCAATCATAATTCTCATCTTGCTGGGAAATTAATGTTGTAGAAGAACTCTGGTTATTCTGGTTATGTTGATTTTGCTGATTGCTTGGGGAATTCTGATTCTCAACTTTTGGCTTTGTACGTTCCCTAGCAAAATGTCCAAATTCTTGACAGTTGTAACATTTCACCTTAGACTTATCCATTCCCATTCTAGTCTTGTTTGATGCCCCAATAAACTTCTTTCCTGTTTTCTTCAGATGTTCCTTCCCTTGCCTCATCCAAAATGCCATATTCCACTGGATATTCATTTCTTCAAGAGCATCCTTGTCTAGTTTCTTGAAATCTTCTTCTATCATGTCAGGATCAGTTATCTTTCCACCGATAAGAAGTAAAAAATGTAGCAATCATGGCCATAATGTCATCAGCAGCTTTAGGAGACACCTTTTGAGAACACGAATGAGTATCATACTTAGAATTTTTAGAGCATCCCAAACTCGAAGCAACAAAACCTGAACCTTCAATACAAGAATTTTCTTTTGAACCTTTAGAAATATCCCTAGAAAACAAAGCAACTCCAGACTTCGGTATTTATTCAAATCATACGATTGAATCTTGATTGACTGTATCTTTCTTGTATTTATTCAAATCATACGATTGAATCTTTTCCATAAGATCTTCAAGACTAAGTTCATCAAATCCAGGCTGTTCTTTAATAACAATGGTATACATCTCAAATTTTGTTGGTAATGCATCCAGAAACTTCTCAAGCACTTTCTTGTTCTTGTTGGTTATGTCATTGTTCACCATTTCACTAAGCAGACGATAATATCTTGACATTAGCTCATTAATTGTTTCTCCATCAAAATGCTTAAAGACACTAAATTGTTTCTTCAGTAATTCTCTCATGCTCTTCTTGATGTCTGTGCTTCCATCACATCTTTTAGCCAACCCTTCCCAAAGATCACACGAGGTTGTAGACTTCTTGAAAGTGTGGTAGATATCTAAAGGCAGACACATAGATAAAGCAGCAAGTGCCTTTTTCTCTCGATCATACAAAGTCTTTTCTTCAACTATAAGAGCTGAAACTGGTTTTGGAGCATCCGATCTTATCATGTATGAATGAATAGGATGTTTGTAACCCTCACTGATTGGAATCCACATACTTGTATCATTGATGTTAACATAGTTCTCAAAATGAATTTTCCAATTAGAATAATCTTTTAGATTCATCAGTCTTGGTGGTTTAGTTGGAGTACCAATCTCATTATCAAAGTTCAGTAAATGAGTCATGTTGTTCATACTAGCATGATTCGAACTCGACATCTTTGCAATATTGAAAAATTCAACACTTAGAGAAAATTCTGAACAAAAATCTTCAAACAACGAACTTAGCTAGCGAACTTAACAAGTTCGCCTGAACAAGTTCGCCAGTAACTAACTCAGCAAGTTCGCCTGTTTCAACTGAAGAACAAGGAGGAGATGTTCTAACACCAAAACTCAAGAACACCACTGAAAATCTTCATATTTTGCGATTTTGAAGGAATTCATTAAATTCAAGCCGTAGGAATCTTCAAATGATGAATTAGAACACTTCTAACGGATCAATTTTGGCAAATAAACACCAAAAATGATGAAATCAATCCAAAAACACTCCAAAATAGCAAGAAAACCCATGAATGCAAGATATTTCAAAAATCTCAATCTTTGAATGCAAATCAGGACGAAACGATGTCACACGACGATTTCTAATCAAGAGAAAAATCTCTGATACCAATTGAAAGTCCCTGTGGCATCTCTAAACACGTAGAAAGTCCACAATCACAATGAATTACTCGATGATTCCTCGTATGAGACGGATGCATGAAGCGAATCAAACAAACACGCGAACATACAAGATAGAGATGTAACAGAAACCGATACTTTATTCAATAACGAAGTTGTCATACGAATACAATACCGATGGAGTGTACATCTCTACGTTTAAGCTCCAATTCCAACTTCTAGGTGAGCTCTACTTAGGAGTGTTGACTTTCTTCTCATAGAGACTTGCTCCCTCTCGGTGTGCTAACAATCTAGCATTCTTACCCATAAATGATCACATAATGTCCTTTATTGGCAAGCTGAGTCCAAGTTCGCCCATAATTCTATAGGCGAACTTACCAAGTTCGCTAGTTAAGTTCGCCCAAACATTCCCTTAGGCGAACTTAACCCGTTCGCTACACATACACTTAGAATTTTTGCTACAGTTACAAAAACATGCTCTAACACTTTTTCTTTCATTTCCTTTACCTGAACATTATCCCTTAGTTTGCCAAGTCTAAGCCTTATTCCCTTTTATTTTGATAAACCCACATAATACCCTTTAAGCCTTTGTAACCACTTAAACCTATGTTAATTGATCCGGATTGGGTTAGTTTGGTTCTTGTACATAGTTATGGATGTTTGCTTTGTTTCAAGTTATCAGAAGAATATATATATATATATATATATATATATATATAGTTGTTCTTATTATTTAAAAAAATGAAAAAATTATAAAGATAGTCAAAGGAATAAGTGTGAGCATTAAAGATTCCCAAGAGTACATAAAGTAGGGGATTATCTCAATGTTTTGTATAGTTGTTTTGTCTCATTAGCATTTTTTTGTACAGTTAGTTAGTTCCGGATCAATTACAATTAGCCATTTCATATCCCTTTTTCCTACCTTTAACCCTAGCCTTAATATACAACCCTATTTAAAGTCCTTTTTGATCTATGTTGTCTTGTGCATTCGGGTGGAGATTTGATTGGTGTTCAAGCCTATGACACAGGTATTTCATTGGTAGGTCTGAGAGATAGATTAGGATACTGGCGCATCTTTTGTCAGTCACAAAAGTTCACACAGAAGAGCGACAAATTGTGAGGAGTATAAGTCGTGTACGGTTAGAGTCTTGTAGGTGGAGTGAAATTTGATTAAGTATACCCATGTTTTTCAAAAAAACTTATTTCCATTTGACTTATTGGGTTCGTAAATATATTGAACGTGTAAACCTTGGGGCGTGATTGTGTTTTGGGACTCGTGGCTTGTAATTGGCTTTGTTTGAGGTAATCGTTTTTGTCTTATTATTTGGTTGGATGTGTTGTGTTAGGCTTTGCTTAGGGACAAGCAAACTTCATGTGTGAGGATGTTTGATGTGTGCAAAACACACATGTTTTATATGCTAAATATGCCTCTTAATTGCCTAATTTTAGTTCTAAATTGCTCGAATACGTTACTGGTTTGTTTAAATGTTGAATTTATAGGTAACATGGAGAAAACGAGCCAAATATGTGAGAAAAGGATGCGGGAATCAAGTGCGGAAGCTGAACAAGAAAAATTTCTGGATTTCATCTGATGTTAGACCGACATCCACATCATTATCGGTCCGACGCACGTCTAGAAGACACAATCATTAATGAATCATTTGGCCGTAATCATTTGGCTTGCGTCAGCCCAAGTCGGACCGACATCCAGGACCATGTCGGTCCGCTATGAATCCTGTCGGGGAAACTGACCTAGTTCAGCCGTTTAAAATCTTTTTGACGGGTTTCAATAGGGGGGATTGATCACTTGCGGCTGGAATTGACTGAGGAGCTTTGGAGAACGAACTAGGATCATTCGGAACACCGTTTTGCACTTGGGGATTGTGTTTTGGTTTGCTAACTTCGTTTCCACCATTTGGTTTTATCTTTTTACACTTTTTTTCTGAGTTTAAACAATGTTTAGATGTTGTTTAGAGTTATTTTTCATGATTATGAGTAGCTAAACTTCTTTGCTATCTAGATTAGGATAAGAATTGGGGTTGTTTGAATGTTTTTCGGGTTTTAATTAAATGCATGACGAATGCTATTATCAAGGTTATTATTTTATTGATTATGAATGTATATGAATGTTGTGTTTTTTAATATCTTGCATGAACTTGCTTCGCTTGTTATCTTGTTCGTTTCCTTTGTGTGTTTCAAGTAGGATTTCGAGTCTTGGGTCAATTACTTGGTGTTTTTGGTCTAAACGACTTATCAGTCGTAGGAGCAGTTGTGTTGGTCATTGAAAATCAGTGTTTTGCCAACCTTGAGTCTGAGAGGAGATAGGTTGTCGGGTTGTCCTTTAGTTTTAGTAGTTTGGGTAGCAGTTGCATGAGAGTGAACTGTCCAGGTTTGCTTTATCACTTGCAATTCCGAGTCATAGTCGACATTTTATTGCTTTCTTCTTGCCCTTAGATCTGTCTAGGATAGTCTCTGGGTAGAGTAGCAGCGCCTGAGAGGTGAAGCCGTTTTCGGGTACTTAGTGTTCTAGGAAATGGTGAGTCTGAGAGGAGATCCATTGCCATGCCGGTGAGTTTGTTTTGACCATTGGGATAGTTTGCCACACCCCCAAATTCCACTAACGGAGTTTTACCATTTTGGAAGTTGACAAATCAGGATCTCAGACATCAGTTACTTCAAACGACACTATATGGGACTTGAATTGTAATAACATAAAAGATCAAGGTTCAAAGTAAAAGTTGCGGAAGCGATGCGCAAAACAACGTGCCCAAAACCAAAATACAATAAACATAAAGATTATTCAAAAGGAGTTATTTCAATTACAGTCCACGACACATGCATGACTTAACGTGATCCTGAGTGCCAACCTGAGAAAACATGTATGGAAATCGGGTCAACACTAAGTTAGTGAGTTCACATGTTTCAATCGTTTTAAATAAAGCGTTTGTAGTTTATTGTACATTCAATATACATATCAAAAAGATAGCTAACCAATATTCATGTATACTAATGCGCTCGCAACCGTAGACTGAGAATTTATGTTTGAATGCCTCCCACCAGATCTATCAACCATGGTGCATGTTTAGGTCAATATTACACCCGTTCGACCTCCAATCGAGTTAGCATGACTAACGCGGGTGGGGTTTGTCAAACCCTGTAGTACTACTCAACATTCCTCGCTATAGTTCATATTTAAACGGTTCGATGTGAGGACTTTCATGATAGAGTTTACGCATAGTTATAACAAGCGATAATATATAAGAAATACAAAAACCAAAAGTGTTTGAATCATGCTTTCTCCCCCAAATAAAACAGTAAAAAGGTGCCGTGAAAATTCACATGGATTGAGTAGTGGATTGGATCGCACAAGAGTAAGGTTGGAACCACAAGTGTAAGTCTCAGACGACTTACGTATGCCCTAGAATTATAAACACATAAGATTAGGGTCATATGGGGTTTGTGACGACAACATGGAAGATTGAATGTCTTAACGCATTTTAGGGGTTTAAGAGTAGACGAACGTGTCTACGGAAATATATAAATTTCTTAATATAATAATTAAGATCAAAGCGTTACGTGTCGAATGTTAATAACGAATAATAAATATATAAATAAATTCATAAGTTAGAGTCGTTTTCAAAAGTTAGGAAAATAATATAATTTAATATATTATTTTTAGGTTCGTATGATTAATAATTAATCATTGTGGCAAAAAATAAATAAATATTTTAATTTTATTCGAGATAATAAATGCGAGTAAATAATATAAACAATTATATTATTTTTAGTTTAAACGTCACACAAAGTAATTAAACGAGGTGAAATAATATAAAACTATATATTATTTTATACTATGAGACACGGTTTGAAAATAATATAAACGTATTATTTTTATTCGATATTAACATAAATATATTATTTTTAAAAGTGGAAATAATATAACAAATGGGTTATTAAATCAAACCCGAACCTACAGGTTGTTTTCCGGGTTAAAACACTTTAATATATAAATATAACATTATAGGAAAAGGTTTTGTAATTAATTAATGCTAAAAAAATAAATAAAAACCAAAACAGGGAGAGGGAGACTCGAACCCAGGTCTCCTCCCCAACAACACAAGTGTCTAACCAGTCCCGTCGCTAGGGTCATTGCAACAGAACCCGGATTTAAAAGGTTTTAATCCATAATTCCCATGATCTCCTCCCCCTACGCATCCCGATCCAAAACCTAACCAATTCAACCTATTTTGATCGTGAATGAATAGATGGGTTTAGAGGTATTGATTACTGGTCTAATGCGCACCTGATTAAGAATTTAATTGGAAAAACATCAAGTTTATGATAATTTAATTTCATAAACTACACCCGAAAACCCTAGGTTTGAGTTTGAATCGATTTGAACAATTTTGATGATGAAATCTGTTGAGTTCATGGGGCGTTTACAGATTAAGGCCCTGCGAACCTATCCCCGTGATTTAATTTCATTGAGGTTGAGTTGAAGATCAAAACCCCCAAATTGAAATATGAACAAACCCTAGATTCCGGATCAAGATCAATTCGATATTAGAATAACGAATTACCATAGGGCTTTCACTCAGTAGATGGTTACGAGTCTATAGGTGTGAATTAATTGAATTAAGAACGTGTTTAGATTAGGGTTTGATTAAATCGGTTAAACATGAACCCTAGCATCTGGATTTGGTTGAATTGAGTGTTGTAAGCCCCAATTAGCATAGGGCTTACGATCTATAGGTAAAAACGAAGCTATAGGTGGGTTTAATTACCAGAATAGATGTCGGATTGATGGTGATCGACTAAAACGGAATCCGACAGCGACTGTGGTGGTCTCCGGCAAACCTGGTTCTTCCCCCGGACGAATTGATATGCGTAACAGCTTCAAAAGTGTTTAATTAGTGCGCACAGGGTGTTCGTTTATGAAATTAACAATAGGTTTAAACGAATTCGATGATCATTACGATCGTGGTCGACAGTTACGGCCATTAATCTCATTATTGGGATTAATTCAAATCAATGTCGGGTTTAATTGTGTTAATGATTAGACATTTATGGCTTGATCGTGCATAACGGTTACAGATTTCAACGAAAATCAGTTGTGGAGTTTGAATCGGGATCAAATCGTCAGGTTTGACTTTCTAAAGTCAAACAGACATTGAGATTGGTTAATTACAAGCTTAGTCCCTCTAGTTTCAGTGTTGGAGTTTAGAAATGGACAAAATTAGTCCCTCAAGTTTGGATGGAGTTAGAACATGGTTACGTTGACTATTATAAGTCAACATGAATATGATTTTGACTTTGTAAAGTCAACAGAATAGTTTAGGAATATTACATAACTAGTCCTTGGAGTTTAAGTTTAGATTATTGATAGAACTAGTCCCTAGGGTTTGAGATAAGTCAAATAAGTTAGTATTTTAACTAAAATAGTTTACGTAGTTGGACTAAAAAGTCCGGATTGTCACATCATCCCATAGTTGAAAGAATTTTCGTCCTAAAAATTAAAATAAAAAAAATTTCTGAGGTGTCACGTTATCCCTTAGTTAAAAGAATTTTCGTCCCGAAAATTAGAATAATACCTTAAGAGTTTGAAGTGGATTGCTTGAACAGATGCGGATACTTGCGAATCATCTGATCCTCGCGCTTCCAAGTGAATTTCGGTCCGCGTTTCGAGTTCCAACGAACTCTGACAATAGAGATTTTACTACGTTTGAGCATTTTGACTTCCCTATCCATGATTTCTACCGGTTCTTCAACGAAACGCAATTGTTCATTGATGTGCAGTTCCTCAAGAGAAACAGCGAGTGTCTCGTCTGCTAGACATTTCTTCAAGTTCGAGACATGAAAGACATCGTGTACACCACAAAGTCCTTTCGGCAGGTCCAGTTGATACGCTACTGGGCCAATTCTCTTCACTATCTTGAATGGTCCAACATAACGAGGATTCAGTTTGCCTCGCTTCCCGAAGCGAATGACACCTTTCCAAGGTGAGACTTTGAGTAAAACCATATCGCCTACTTGAAACTCTAACGGTTTACGACGCTTATAGGCGTAACTCTTTTGACGATCACGAGCTGTCGCCAAACAGTTTCGGATTTGAACGATCTTCTTAGAGGTTTCGAATACAAGTTCAGGACCTGTAAGTTGGCTATCCCCAACTTCAGCCCAACAGATAGGAGATCGGCATTTACGTCTATACAATGCCTCGAACGGTGCCGCCTTCATGCTAGTGTGATAACTGTTGTTGTAGGAGAACTGCACTAAAGGTAAGTGAGACTCCCAAGTGTTACCGAAATCGATCACACAAGCTCGTAGCATGTCCTCTAAGGTTTGGATGGTACGTTCCGTTTGACCATCGGTTTGTGGATGATATGCCGTACTCATGTCTAAACGTGTACCTAGGGTTTTCTGTAGTGACTGCCAGAACTGAGAGGTGAATCGAGCGTCTCAAACCAAAATGATAGAAATTGGCACACCGTGCCGAGAGACTACTTCCTTCAAGTAAATGCGAGTGACCTTTTCCATTTTGTCAGTTTCTTTAATTGCAAGGAAGTGTGTAGATTTTGTCAAGCGATCTACGATCAACCAGAAGGTATCGCATCCGCTAGGGGTTCTGGGTAGTTTGGTTATGAAGTCCATAGAAATTTGTTCCCATTTCAACTTTGGGATCTCTGGCTGTTGAAGTAGACCAGAAGGATTCTGGTATTTCACCTTGACCTTTGAGCAGATCAGGCCACGTAGGTGGCTATATCGGCCTTCATCTTTGGCCACCAATATAACACTTTAAGGTCATGGTACATTTTTTCAGAACCTGGATGAATAGAGTATCGGGATTTGTGTGCTTCATGCATGACGAGTTCCCTTTCCATACACTGGAATCTAAATTCGCTATGCGAAGTAGCGAATGCCGTCTGACTTAACTTCCAATTGTTGTTCCATTCTTCGTGTACCTTCTGAAGGTATATTTTCCTCTTTTTAAGCTTCAAGCTGAGCACTGCGGATCTTGTCAGGTAACCTGCTGTGTATTGTAAGTTGTAGTGCTCGGACTTGCTTGGGTTTTGTTTCCTTACGGCTCAGGGCATCGGCTATCACATTAGCCTTCCCCGGGTGATATTTGATTGCACAGTCATAATCGTTCAGAAGTTCAACCCAACGTCTTTGTCTCATGTTCAGCTCTTTCTGTTCAAAGATATGTTGAAGACTCTTGTGATCGGTGTAAATTGTGCACTTGGTACCGTACAAGTAATGTCTCCATATCTTCAGTGCGCATACTACGGCTCCCAACTCTAAGTCATGAGTCGTGTAGTTTTTCTCATGTATTTTCAGCTGACGAGAAGCGTAAGCGATGACCTTCTCGCGTTGCTTTAGAACACAACCAAGTCCTTGAATCGATGCATCACAATACATCACAAAATCATTTGTTCCGTCTGGAAGAGATAGGATAGGTGCAATGCAAAGTTTTTGCTTCAGAAGTTGGAATGCAGATTCCTGGGTATCACCCCAGTTATAAGGTTTAGTCTTCTGAGTTAAGGCTGTGAGGGGTTGTGCAATCTTGGATAATCCTTCAATGAAACAACGGTAATAGCCAGCCAATCCCAGAAATTGTCGTACCTCAGTCGGAGTTGTCGGTGCCGCCCAATTCTTGATGGCCTCTATCTTGGAAGGGTCGACATGTATTCCCTTCTCATTAACTACATGTCCTAGGAATTGCACTTCGCGAATCCAGAATTCGCACTTAGAGAGTTTTCCATACAGTTGTTCCTATTTCAACAATTCCAGAATTAAACGAAGATGTTCCTCATGCTCATCCTTATTCTTGGAATAGATGAGGATGTCGTCGATAAACACAATGATGAACTGATCGAGATAGGGTTTACACACATGGTTCATGAGGTCCATGAATACCGCAGGTGCGTTCGTCAATCCAAAGGGCATGACCATGAACTCGTAATGGCCGTACCTTGTTCTGAATGCAGTCTTTGAGATGTCTTCCTCTCGGACTCTCAACTGATGATAACCTGACCTAAGATCAATCTTAGAGTAGAAGCTTGATCCTTGGAGTTGATCAAAAAGATCGTCGATGCGGGGTAGAGGATAACGGTTCTTGATCGTCACTTTGTTCAGTTCTCGGTAACCGATGCACATGCGGAAAGTCTCATCCTTCTTCTTGACAAGAAGAACTGGAGCTCCACATGGCGATGAACTAGATTGAATGAAACCTTTATCTAATAACTCCTGCAGTTGTGTAGACAACTCTTGCAGCTCACTAGGTGCAAGTCTATACGGTGCCTGAGCAATAGGCGCTCCTCCGGGTGCTAAGTAAATTTGGAACTTGACCTGTCGGTGTGGTGGAAGACTAGGCAAGTCTTCAGGAAATAATTCCAGGTAATCACGAACGATCGGTATGTCTTCATTCCTCTTTTCCTCAGATGGCTGCTCGGCGACTAGAGCCAAAATAGTAGTATGTCCCTTGCGTAGACATTTTTGTGCCTTCATCACGGATATGATGCCCATAACAGCACCACTCCTTTCGCTTTGGACGGATAGGATTTCTCCATTTGGAAGAGGAAGGCGAACGATTTTCTCACAACAGACAATCTCGGCTTGGTTCTTAGATACCAGTCCATTCCGACAATTACATCAAAACTATCGAGTATGACCGGCATGAGGTCAATGTCAAATTTATGACTAGCAAGTTCAAGTTTACAACCCTTAAGAATGTGGGTTGCTTCTATTATCTATCCATCTGCTATTTCTATGGTGTATTTATCCTCTAACAGGGTTGAAGTTTCTCTTAGTAGGTTACTAAGTTTATTAGTCATGAAACTCCTATCAGCACCAGTGTCAAATAGTACAGAAGCAAAATAGTTGTTTACAAGGAACTTATTGATAACCACATTGTGGTCATAACGAGCTTCTCCGGATCCTAGCACAAAGGCTCGCCCCTTTGCACCATTCCCTCCATTATTGCCCTGGTTGTTATTAATGCCCTGGTGGTTATTGTTGTTGTTGTTTCCACCCTTCTTTAATTGTGGACAATCCTTTCGAAAATGTCCCTCTTTTCCACATTCAAAACAACCTTTGGTAGAACCTGGTTGTTGAAATGGTTGTTTGGGTTGAAGTTCAACTCTACAGTCTTTCACAGCATGGCCCATCTTGCCACACCGCTGGCAACGCTGCTTATCACAAGTACCAGTGTGATGATACCCACATTTGTTGCACTTGGGGTATCTCCCAACATAACCACTTTGACCTTGACCTGAAGAGGTCGACTGATTGAAATTCTTTGTAGGTTCAAACCTACGTTGTTGCTGTTGTGGTCGATTCGACTGAAATCCCTTGTTGTTGACGTTATTGTCAAACTTACGTTTTTTATTATCAGCTGGCTTGGATGCTGACCTTCTGGGAGGTAGTGTCCCTTAGGTAACAGCTTGGTCCGTCAGTTTATGATCAAGATGGATTGCTTGCTGGATGGTAGTGGGGTTGGATGAAGTAACCATGCTCTGGATTTGTGGTACTAATCCACTGATGAACATTTCTATCTGCTAGTTGGGTGGTGTAACCATGTGAGGACACATCCTCGCTAGCTCGTGCGAGCGAGTAGTGTAGAGTTCTATTTCAGAACCCTCCATTTTCAGATTCCAGAATTCTCCCTCGAGCTTCTGAATCTCATCCCTGGGACAGTATTCTTCCTTCATCATGTTTTTGAAATCTTCCCATGGTGAAGCATTTGCCATATCCAGACCTAGCATCTGGACATGTGAATTCCACCATGTGAGGGCAGGACCCTCTAAAGTTCCCGATGCAAATTTGACTCGGTCGGCTACATGGCAGTTACACATAGAGAACACATATTCAATCTTTTCAAACCATCGGAGTAATCCGACAGCTCCCTCAGCTCCACTAAATGTGTGGGGCTTGAAGTCCATAAATGTCTTAAAGGTGCAGACATGCTGATTGTTCTGTGGGTTGTTCGCTTGCCCTGGATTGGAAAGAGTATGTTGGGTTTAGGAAAGAGTGGAATAAATGCGTACAGTTGGTTGTCTAGAGTTAACGGTTAACAGGTTTACCTGCAATGTGTGCTGCTAAGGCTTCAGCAACACTGTCATTAATCAACGCGGCCAGTTCGGCTAGTGTCAGGTTGATATTTCCACGACCATCGTTGCGACCGCCACGTCCACGTCCGGCCATGTTTCATCATATTCACAAACAAAAGAAATGAGTAAATACACCGCATATTAACATCATTCAAGTGTAAGCAAACAAAAGGAAGTGTGTAAAGACATGCGGGTTTATGATCATAGTTCAAGACTAACTTAAATCATAAAGGCTAAAAATAAGTAACTAAAAGAAAATAGTTCATTAAGATTTTATTGGAATGAGAACATCCTTACCCATTTAGATTTTTATTTAAAACAGAAAGAAAATAATTGTAGGATCGTAAGATTACAAGGTGATTCTATTCTAGTTGATATTGGCGGAAACAATAACAACCAACAAAGTAAACAAGTAAACAGCAAGAATACTGATAAATGCACTGTTGTATTAAACTTCTGAGATTACAAGTTTACAAGTAAAACACTATCGAGAAGCACTATGAAAGCACAAAAACACTATTAAGTATAAGCACAAGCACCTTTTTAAAAGACACCCTTACTATGAAGTGTTTACACAGTATTTATAGTAACTTAGAATCAAGACAGACCCTTGATTCTAAGGATCAGATCTAACACAAGCCGTTGATCTTGTTTATTAATCTAAATTACACGCAAAGGCTAATCTAGATAACTTTATTGAAACGTCTTCTTAGGCATCATTGTTTGCATGCTTGGAGACGCGCGTCCTTGTCCTTTATTGGTTGCACCATTGAGGTTCCTTCTGCTTGGAGTGTGGCAGTAGCTTTTACAGAAAGGTGTCAGAGGCGCTTCACATGGATAGTCAGCTGCAACGTTTGGTCTTCAGTTAGTAAGGCTATCAGCAGCAGATATGAGAATAATGCTGCTGATAAGCCTATCAGCAGCAACAAGTGTTGAATGCTGCTGATAAGCCTATCAGCAGTAACAAGTGTTGAATGCTGCTGATAAGCCTATCAGCAGCAACAAGTGTTGAATGCTGCTGATAAGCCTATCAGCAGCCATATGTGATGAATGCTGCTGATAAGCCTATCAGCAGCAATTGTACTTAGAATAATTTGGTAGCAATCAGTCTTTGGTTCTACAAACTCCCCCTAGACTGATGCAACCAAAATTCTTCTAATCACTTTGCTGCTGAAGCTTTTGCATGTGGCTGACTATCCTTTCAACCTCATAGCCTCTTGGATCCTTGCTGGGATTGTTCAGTGGAAGTTCAGACAAAGTCTTGATGTCTTTGTGTGGCATTTTGTAGATTGCTTTGCTTGAACATCTCATCTGCTGCTTCTTTACATCAATCAGAGTGAACTCATCCAGATCAGCATTGTAGGACCAAGATACAAATGGAGAGTGGGACTTGAGTGGTTTGATGTTCATGACCACATCTTTGCTAGGGTTGAAGTAGTGTCTGATTGCTAGCATAAGATGTTTCCCACTCTCATTTGCAGGCTCATGAGCTTCACCCAGCTCCAAAATTCTTCGTAGGTCTGAATCTGGTAGTTGCAGAACCTCATCAACAGACCTGTATGTAGATCTTCTTCTTTCAGTTCTCCCCCTGAAGATCTCAAACCTTTGACCCTGTGGATTGTAGACCCATTCAACTATGTCTCTTGAGTCTTCAGGTTCAGATGAGGGTTTGGATTTCTTCAAGGGAGGCTGTTGATGAGTGGGAGCTGGGTGGGATGATTTGGACTTGTTGGGTGGAGGAGTGGAAGTTTTGGGGAGGAGAGTGGAAGGCTGTTGGATTGAGGAAGAGGTAGGTGAGGGAGAAGGCTTGGGTTTCTTTGTTTTTTGGTTTTTCTTCTTCTTTGATAAGTACCCTTTTCTTGGAGCCCTTCTTCCCTAGTCTTTCTTCCTCATCCTTTTTAACTTTGAAGTAGAGGGCTTGCAGGTTTATGAAATTCATGGGACCTAGCCTCTTTCCACTGTCTCATCTAGCCTTAAGGAAGTCAATCATGACCTTCCTTTCTTCAAGGGTTCTTTTATTCAGTGCAATGGTCTTCTTGGACTGTAGCTTGGCTTTTTCTTCTTCTTCAGCCCTTTTCTTGCTAGCCAATTGACCCTGCTGACCCATGAAGGCTCTGTAGACTTCTTTAGTTGATAGTTTCTCAAGGTAGTCTGCATCCTCACCTTAAGAGACTAGAGTCTTTATCCACTCCTCCCTCATCTCTTTAGCTAGTTCAGAATCAGTTATTCTGAACTTAGCTTCTTCTTTCTTCTTCTTCTCCAACTCTTCCTCTTCTTTATTGAACTGTTCCTGCACTTGACGAGCAAGAGCTACATCTTCTTCAATCCGGTCAACTGCAGGAATCTTTCTTTTTAGTTCATCCAGCTGTTTAGCATACTGCTGGATGGTTTGTTCTCTTAGGAGAATGGCTGTTTTTCTTTCTTGAGCTTTTTTCATGTCAGCCATCTCCTCTTCTTCTCTTTTTCTTCTTTTCTCTTCCCTCTCTCTTTTCTCTTTAAGCAACCTCTCTTCATCTTCCTCTGTCATGACCCCCTTCCCTTTGTTTATAGTGGGTGCCTCTGCTTCAGCTTCACTGACCACAACAGCAGATGATGATGCTGCTATTGGGATCTCTGCCTCAGCTTCATTGGCAAGTTGAGGGATTGACAAGGGATGATCACTTTCTTCATCCAGTTGATACTCAGGACCTTCTATTTCCCTCAGTTGATCCCTAAGATAAGATCTTGTGCCAGATGCTGCAGATGTGGCTTCTACTTGTGGAGTATCTGAGTTGGAGTCAGCATCAGAAGTTGACACAGTCTCTTCTTGAGGAATCATTCCTTCTTTTTCAAGATGGGCTTTGATGATGACCATCATTGCCTGGCTCTCCAGTGAGTTAATATTGCAGATGTTGGCTCTGAGCTGAAAAATCTTGAATAGGAGGTCTGAGGGCAGCTGAAGGATGTTCCTGGTGTTGATGATGAGAGAGGAGCCGTTGCTGAGCAGGAGAGTGTGGTCAAGGGACTTAGTGCTCACCCAACCTAGCACATCCAAGTCCTTGACCAGGAAGGCATACAGGAATCTTCGAAGGCCCAGAACTTCTTCTTTATTGAGAAGACTGCTCCTTGTTATTTCAAGATTGCTAGGAGTCAGTCTCCTTTCTGCGGCCGCCGAGGATTCAGGATAAGCTACCCGATGTGCTGCTTGTAGGAATCTTTAGAACCTGGGTAGATTATCCTCCATCAGGTCATGGAACCTGCCAATGCAAGTTCTGCTGAGAGGTCTGTTGAGGTGTTGATGCAGTTAGTTAAATGCAGATGTAGGACTTGTAGGGCATTGAGAGAGTTCCAGTTCAGCTCTTCTACTCCGCTGAACTCCCATCCAATCCAAAACCTCTCAGATGATCCATCATACCCCCAAGCTAGAATGGAGTCAAATTCTAGCTTCTTTGATGATCTTAATAGTTGGGGGGTTGAGGATTGACCAATGATGGCTGCTGCTTCAGGAAGGATGCTGAATGATGTGTTTGATTGTTCTGTGTCTTCAACATCATTCAGCATTTCATCGACAGCCCTGACGACCAACTTCCAGTCTTCAGATGTCTCTTCGTCTTCATTATCTGGGACTGGCAAGTCATGAATTTGGACAAAGGCTGGCTTGAATAGTGAGCTTTGAAGTACAACCTGCTCTTGAATCCAGTCGTCAAGACTGTTTTTATCTTCTTCCATTGAGACCATCTCCCCCTTTTTGGTTGCATCAGTAAATAGGTAGGCATCAGTTTGGGTGCCTACTGATACAAGAGAGGGAGTGGCTAAAGATGGGCATTGATGGGCTTCATGCATAGAGACTTGGTGTCTTAGGTTGGACACTTCAGCCTCTAGCATAGCCACCCTGGCCGTTAATTCCAAGTTATGAAGTTTCAGTCTGTCCTCATCCACAGTTGTGGAATCCTTGGACCCAGATGGGGCCGTAGGCTGAGCCTCAGCATCCCCATCACCCGCGGTTTCTTGGCGCCTGGGATTCCTCTCAGTGAGGGGAGTTTCCAAGGAAACACCCTCACCATGAGTTGCCATGGTTGAGGTCTTAAAGATGTTGTCACTGTCCTCCTGGTCAGATGTTGGACCAGCAGTAGTGACAGCCTCTTCCACATCCACTCCATCATAACTCCCAGAGTGGACCTTCAAGGGTGAAGAACTTGGGTTGGGTGTTTCGGAAGCAAGACCAATCAGTACCTCCTTGATAGTGGTAGTTGGAGAAGGTACATCACTTTGGTCAGGTTCCTCAACACTTAAGTCCAAAGAAGACAGGAATGGCTCGAAGGGCTGTTCTATGGATCCGGGAAGTGATCCTAATCCTAATAGAGAGACTTCCGAAGGAGTCTCCCTAACAGTGTGGCTTTCCCTTATGATATTCTCACTAGAATGTTGTGATTCTGAGTGAGGGATGTTGGCTTGGGTTTGGGCCTTAGAGGCAAGAGAAGAAGGAGTTCTCTTGCCCCTTTTCCTTGTATACCTGGCTGCAACCGGGGCCCTGTGTTCCGATTGAGCAATCAAATTGTGGGTGAGTAATGTATGTGCATGTGCATCCTCAGTAGAATGCACAGGGGTTCGATCAAGGGAAACAGTAGTTTGAGTTTGTGGCAGTGAGGTGGAGGGTGTGGGATCAGTATCAGCTGGGTTTGCTGAACTGTCACCCTGGGCACTTTGCGTGTTCAACATTGTAGACAACAATGGAACATCGGCCCCTGAGAACTTTGATGAAATTGTTCTCATGCTTTGAAAAATATTGTTCTTATGTCCCAGAATTGAGTAGATTCTTGCAGTTTTTGAAAGATCTTGGTGTTCAAAATTGAACACTTCTTGCAAGAATCTTGGGTACATAAAGAACTGAGATTTCACCTCTTCTTGAAGGTTGTATCTCAAACCTTCAAGAATGAGGTGGGAAAAATTGAAACCCGCCCCAGATATCATACCGTGAATTGCCGACGCAAGTCCGGAGCTGAGTTGGTTCCAGCCACTTCTCTTCTGGGATATGCATTGGAGAAGAGTGTGGCAGAGATACTTCCATTTGGGACCCATGAGTGCCTTCTCTATCGTATACTCTGATTGATTCCCAGTGTACCCTATGGATACAAAGGTCCTCATGTATACGTCTCTTGGGTAAGAGGTGGCGTCCCCTTCATCTTGAAGCTTGAGGTGTTGGCGGAGCTTTGCTTCAGTGATGATTATCTCTTTGCCGTCTACTGTTCCTTTGATTTGGGGAGTGCCCTGTTCAGTAGAATACACGGCTGAGCTCCAGAAATCTTCCATGTGGGAAGTGTAGATGGTTGGGTTGACTGTTAGGGCATGGAGGATTTTGGACCGACAAAGGAAGTCGATCATATCGTTGAAACCATCAGATTTCTTGCCCTTTATTAGGCATGCCGTAAGGTTGTGATATGGGGAAAACTTGTCGTTGGGGTTGTTTATGTCTGCACCTGCCATTATAATGGATTTGGAGGGAAGAGAGAAGGGTGTTTGAATGGAGGGATTAATTATGGAGGGCTTTGAATGCTGTGGGGACGGGAGAGAAAGTGATGGGTTTAGGGTTTGAAATTGAATATGAAGAGGTTGTGGGAACGTTTGAAATTGTGATATAACGGCAGACGAAGAAAAAAGCAACCTTACTTGTACAGTACAACCTGTTTCACTTTTCATTGTTACAGCTGTAAAGCACTCGAGCAGTCATGGTAAAGACTGAGAGTAGTTTTTACCGCAGGTAAAAGTTAATGTAGACTTGTTTTACCCATCAGCAGCAAATTTGGTTGCTGCTGATGGTGTGCTATCCGCTGCAAACTTGGTTGCTGCGGATAGTTAAGTCTTTCAGCAGGAGATTTGGTAGCTGCTGACTGTTGTATTCTTTCCGCAGCAAAAAGGTTGTTGCTGACCGCCTTAAAGCTATCCGCAGGAAACTTGTTCCTGCTGATAACTTAAAGCGATCAGTGGCAAATGTTTTGCTGCTGAAGAGTAAAACTGTCAGCAGTGAAAAAGGTGCTGCTGACTAACATTTTATTAAGAACAAAAACATAGACATATTTACAAGGAAAGATAGAAAATTTGAGACATGTCTTATTCAAAGTTCATCATGCCAATTGATTCAACTAGATATCGAAATCTTGCTTCATCAAAAGGTTTAGTGAACAAATCAGCATATTGCTCATTTGTGTGAACATTGGATAGGACAATTCTCTTTTTCTCAGCTTGATCCCTGATAAAGTGATACCTGATGTCGATGTGCTTAGTCTTGGAGTGCTGCACAGGATTATTCGTGATAGAGATTGCACTCATGTTGGAAATGTGAATTGGAGTCTGCATGAAGGTCATTCCATAGTCAAGCATTTGATTTTGGATCCAGATGACCTGTGCACAGCAGCTTGAAGCTGCAATGTATTCTGCTTCAGCTGTTGAAGTAGAGACACATGTTTGCTTTTAGCATTGCCATGAGATGAGCCTTCCTCCAAGAAATTGACATCCCCCACATGTGGACTTTTTGTCCAAGTTACAACCCCCATAGTCACTGTCAGTGTAGGCATAGAGATTTACATTTTCATTCTTTTGATACCATAGCCCAAGTTTTGGAGCTCCCTTTAGGTATCTAAGGATCCTTTTGACAGCTTGAAGATGAGACACTTTTGGAGCTGCTTGAAATCTTGCGCAGAGACAAACTGCAAACTTGATATCTGGTCTTGAGGCAGTGAGATACATGAGAGAACCTATCATTGCTCTGTACTGATGTTGATCAGTGTCTTTTCCTTCTTTATCCGGAGATAATTGATGGTGCACTTGAATAGGAGTTCTTGCAGCAGAGCAGTCAGCCATTTTGAACCGCTCCAAGATGCTTTTGACATACTTGGATTGACTTATGAAGATTCCATTTGGTACCTGTTTGACTTGAAGTCCTAAAAAGAAATTCAGTTCACCCATTGAACTCATTTCAAATTTGGAATGCATCAGAACTTCAAAGTCTTTGCAGAGCTTCTTTCTTGTAGATCCAAAGATAATGTCATCAACATAAATTTGGACCAACAAAATTTCTCCCCCTTCATCTTTGATGAAAAGTGTTTCATCAATGGCCCCCTTCTGAAGTTGTTGCTAAGTAAATATCCAGATAAGGTTTCATACCAGGCTCTTGGGGCTTGGTGTAAGCCATAGAGAGCTTTGTCCAGTTTTAAGACCTTATTTGGATGTGCAGGATCCACAAAGCCTGGAGGCTGTTTGACATAGACCTCTTCACCAATCTTTCCATACAAGAAGGCACTCTTCACATCCATTTGATAGATCATAAAGTTTTTGGATGCAGCATATGCCAGAAAGATTCTGATGGCTTCCAGACGGGCCACAGGAGCAAAGACTTCATCATAGTCAATGCCTTCTTCTTGAGTGTAGCCTTGAGCTACCAGTCTGGCTTTGTTCTTGACCACGATGCCCCTTTCATCTTGCTTGTTTCTGAAGACCCATCTTGTTCCAATGGCTGTTTGACCAGGTGGAAGATCAACAAGCTTCCAAACATCTTGTCTTTTGAATTGCAGCAACTCTTCCTGCATTGCTTCAATCCAGCTGTTGTGCTTGAGAGCTTCATCAATCTTCTTGGGTTCCACCTGAGATAGAAAACAAGAGAACAAACAAATGTTGGCTTCATGAGACTTACTTCTTGTCTGGATACCTGTGTGGACTTGGCCAATGATGTTTTCCAGAGGATGCTCTTTGTTTATTCTATGTGCTGGTATCACATCCATCCGTATTCCCTCTTCAAGATTACTTTGGTTTAGATCAGGATTGTCTTCAGTTGTGAGGAGAGGAGCTTGGAGGTTCTGATCATTGAGTTCCACATTGTGAGCAGTATTAGCATCAGAGGCCTCTTCAGCATGGATTGAGGAGGCTTCATTAAAGATTTCTTGGTCAGAGAGATTGCTGCTTGTGGTGTTGGAAGTACTGGCTTCACCTGTACCGGCTTCAATAGCTTCTGCCACTGATGGAGGATCAATGGATGGCCTTTTCATCCTGATGTAGGGACTGGGAAAATCCAGTCTGTAGTCAGTAGAGGAGGTTGAGGCAGAGGATGTTGATTTTGAAGAAGAACACTCCATATTTGAGAAAATGAGAGGCTCAAATATTTGGGTGAAGGAGTCTATATCAAAGAGCCAGTTAGGACCTTTGCCTTGTTCACAGACAACATGTTCCCTGCATTCCACATTAGCAGATTCTTCTACAATCCGAGTCCTAGAATTGAACACTCGGTAGGCCTTTGATTGAGAGGAGTAGCCCACAAAGTAACCTTCATCAGACTTTGCACCGAATTTAGGAAGAACTCCATGTGTGATGAGGATGGTACATGGACATCCAAAGGGCTTCAGGAAGCCAATGTAGGGAACTCTTTTGAGCCATAGTTCATAGGGTGTTTTCTGGAGAGGCTTAACAATAAGGACTCTATTCTGCACATAACAAGCTGTGCTTACTGCTTCTGCCCAGAAAGTAAGGGGCAGCTTTGAGTCAGCCAGCATAGATCTTGCTGATTCAATCAGAGTCCTATTTCTTCTTTCAGCAACCCCATTTTGTTGAGGGGTTCTTGGAGCACTGTATTGCCTTTCAATGCCCTTGCTCTCACAGAAACTGTTCAAGGTGTGATTTTTGAACTCTTTTCCCTGATCACACCTTATGATCTTTACCTTCAGATTGCTTTGATTCTCTACCCTAAGAATATAGGATTTGAGAATCTCAGCAGTTTCATCTTTTGTTCTTAGGAAGAATACCCATGAGAATCTGGAGAAGTCATCAGTTATCACCAGACAGTAGGACTTTTTGCCCATTGACATGACATTCGTAGGACCAAAGAGATCCATATGCAGTAGCTGGAGAGGGGTGTCATTTGTGTTCAATGTCTTGGGCTTGTGGGAACTTTTGTGTTGTTTTCCCTTTAAGCAGGCAATGCAGTGATCGTCTAGCTGGAATTCTTTGTCAGGAAGCCCTCTGACAATATTGTCCTTCACTAATTTATTGATTGTTTTGATGTTAACATGGCTTAACCTCCTGTGCCAAAGAGCGGATTCATCAACTGATGGCTTTGACAGAAAACATGAAACACTACCGGATGGAGTGGCTTCATTCATGTCAAGCACATATAAGTTGTCCTTTCTACGAGCAGTTAGGAGAATCTTCTCTGGAGGGGGTTTAGATAGACCAGGAGCTAACACAAAACATTCTTTGTCAGTGAAGAGCATCCAATGCTTTTGATCACATACTTGGGAAACACTCATGAGATTGAAGTCAAGTTCTTTAACATAGTTGACTCTTTCAATACTCATCCTTTCATTGGACACAGTTCCTTGTCCAGTGATAGATCCACCCTTTGAGTCACTCCCAAAGGCAACATATCCTCCATTGAAATGTCTGAAGTTAGAGAGGATGGACCTGTTGCCTGTCATGTGCCTGGAACAGCCGCTATCTACCACCCAAGTATTGTGTTTGTTGCCTGGCTGTCCCTGCACATGGAAGATATCTAATTAGTGGGAGGATCATTGTAGCATGCAGCATTGTAGAAGATCGTTGCTAATTTGCCATTTTCAGCGTGCGTGCAGTCAATGGAACCAATAGTTATGCTTGGAGATTGTTTGGCCTTCCATTGCTGTGTTGGTGGTTTTCTAGCTTTCCTTGCATTGTCGGTAGAAGATGTTGTTGCTGACAATTTTGGCTTATTCGCAGCTGATTTTGCTGCTGAGGGCTTTGCTGGAGCAGTAGCAGTTTTTGCTTTGTCAGCAGCAGATACTTTTGCTGCTGATGCCTTTGTTTTTTGTTTCCTGGACTTTACTCTATCAGCAGCAATTTTGTTTGCTGCTGATGGGTTGAGCACAGATGAACGATTTGCAGCTTGGTTAAAAGGGTTGAACTTGCATGTTGCAGCAAAGTGGTTTGATTCCCCACATATGATGCAAGTTTATTGAGGTTTCTGCATCTTCACTCTTTGAGGGGATAGAGATTCTCTGAACTTTGTTTCCTTGGCATCATAGCTTCTCACCTGTTTGTTTCTGTTTGTTTTCTCAAAGGTATGCTGCTTTGAGTTTCTTTGGTGTTCACGGTAGTGAAAGCAGGTGCTGGCAGTGTGATTGTATTTGCCACACACAAAGCATGATACTGCTATCTTGTCCCTGTGAAAGTCCACATAGTTCTTATTTTGAAACAAATATTTGAAGTTCCAGGGATGAGCTTTGTTATGTTCAAAGGTGGCTTCTTCTAGTGTCCTTTGAACATATGGACCTTTTTCTCCAGGTGAATGAGAAATATCAAACGCTTTTGACTTTGACTGATATTTGGGGTTGGTGAAACCTGATGTCTCTCCCTTTTCAATGATTAGCTTTCTTCCACCTGGAGGATAGCTAATCTTGATTTGTTTGAATGGGATGGGAGCTGGAATGGTTGGAGTGACAACAGGACAACCGGCTTCAGAGAAAGGAGCAGATGGGACTTCACTAGTTTCACAGTGGTCTGAGCAGGTTGACTCAGATTCTGAAGAGGTGGAGCAGTCTTCCACAAAACATGCATCCATTGAAGGATCAAGGTTTCTGTTTGCCATGTCAAGGTTTGCAGTATTGAAGCTTGGTTGGTGAATGGCAACATAATCAGCAGGAGGAGGAACTGTCTGGTACTCGTCACTGTGATATCCAAGTCCAGTTTTTACCCTTTCATGGACTTGAACATCTAACAATCTTTGTAACTTTTTAGATGAAAATTCATATTTTTCAACATGAACTTTCTGTTCAGCCAGTTTAGCTCTGGTAGCTTTAAGTTTTACTAATAGATCATCAATCTGAGTTTCTAGATTGGTTTGTTCATGTTTTAATGAAGAAATCTCCTTCTTAAGGCAGTTAATTTTTTCTTTGTAAGTATCTTCGACCTTTTTGAATTCAGACTTCATTTGATGAAACTCTTCATTTTGATCTATCAGATTTTGGTTATGCTTTCTATAACCTAAAACTTTGTCAATGCAAGCTTGAGAGCAAAGATGTTCAAATACCTGAGGTGGTATCTCTGCATTGTCTGCCATAAGTGCTTGGTTGGAGGCAGGAACATCTTCAAATTAAAAACTCCAGTCAAAGTCTGAAGTTCCAACATTTGCACAGGCTGCAGTGTGTGTGGAGTAGTTCCTTACTGCTGCTGCTGCTGCCTGGGCTGACCTTGGTAACCTTGTCTTTGATGGCTGGTACCCTGATTGGCTTTAGGTGCCTTGCACTCCCTAGCAAAGTGACCCATTTGGTTACAGTTGTAACATCGGATCTTGCTTTTATCAAGCCCAACTCTGGTGTTTGAGTTGTTGCTTGGAACTGATCTCCCGGTTCTAGAATAAAACCTTTTTGCTCTGAGGGAGAGCATGGCATATGAGTGCTGAATATCCATTTCTTCAAGATCATCTGGATGAAAGCATTCCAGATCCTCCTTTATGAAGTACATGCTGCTTAAGTTGTCAGAGACAAAAGCAGTAGAGGTTGGCTGTTGAGGAGGTGCCTCAAGAAGAAATGGTGATGAGTTGGATTGTGAAGCAGTTGGTGTTTGAGGATGAGTAACTATGGGAGGATAGTAGTTGCTTGCACTAGGACCAGAATGATCAGAGTGAAGCGCTGAGGTGGTGGTAGAGGAAGTGGTAGCTGATTGATAACTGGAGCTCCTTTCTTTAGCTTGAATCATTTCTAATTCATAGGTTTTGAGCATGCCAAAGAGCTCAGTCATCTGAAGAGTCTTCAGATTCTCTGTTCTTCTGATGGACACTGTATATAATGTCCAACAACTAGGAAGAGATCTTATGAACTTCTTGAGAATGTCTTCATTCTCCAGCTGTACCTTGGAGCACTGCAGTTCTCCAACCAGGTACGTGTACCTGTTATATAAAACTGTTAGTGACTCACCTTCCTTCCAGACGAAGTTTTCATACTGTTGCTTGAGAATGTCACGTCTGTTCTCTTTGACCTCCTCGGATCCAGCAAACATCTTTTCCAAGGCTCCCCATAACTCCTTTGCAGTTTTGTGAGCCTTGAAGTTGTGAAAAACTTCATTTGGAAGGCACATTTAGATAGCTCCTAATGCCTTGAAGTCCACCTCCATTTTCTTTATGTCTTCTTCAGAATACTTGGAGGGTTCCTTCGGAACTAGTGGTCCTCCGGAGTCACCAGAGGCCACCATGGGAACATAAGGTCCATCCCTTATGGATTTCCACATTCCGTATTCATGGTAGCAGAAGAAGTTTTCCATACGGTTCTTCCACATATCATAGTCCTCCCCAGACACCAACCTCGGTGGTCGGTTGATACTGTCGATGTCTTCAGATCCATGACTTTGTGCCATTTTGTTTTGTGTGACTTGATCAAGAGTAGAGTTTTGAATAGAATCAGAAAGTGATTAAACAAATGTTAGTTTGTTTAATCTTCAGCCAAAGCTCTGATACCACTTGTAGGATCGTAAGATTACAAGGTGATTCTATTCTAGTTGATATTGGCGGAAACAATAACAACCAACAAAGTAAACAAGTAAACAGCAAGAATACTGATAAATGCACTGTTGTATTAAACTTCTGAGATTACAAGTTTACAAGTAAAACACTATCGAGAAGCACTATGAAAGCACAAAAACACTATTAAGTATAAGCACAAGCACCTTTTTAAAAGACACCCTTACTATGAAGTGTTTACACAGTATTTATAGTAACTTAGAATCAAGACAGACCCTTGATTCTAAGGATCAGATCTAACACAAGCCGTTGATCTTGTTTATTAATCTAAATTACACGCAAAGGCTAATCTAGATAACTTTATTGAAACGTCTTCTTAGGCATCATTGTTTGCATGCTTGGAGACGCGCGTCCTTGTCCTTTATTGGTTGCACCATTGAGGTTCCTTCTGCTTGGAGTGTGGCAGTAGCTTTTACAGAAAGGTGTCAGAGGCGCTTCACATGGATAGTCAGCTGCAACGTTTGGTCTTCAGTTAGTAAGGTTATCAGCAGCAGAGATGAGAATAATGCTGCTGATAAGCCCATCAGTAGCAACAAGTGTTGAATGCTGCTGATAAGCCTATCAGCAGCAACAAGTGTTGAATGCTGCTGATAAGCCTATCAGCAGCAACAAGTGTTGAATGCTGCTGATAAGCCTATCAGCAGCCATATGTGATGAATGCTGCTGATAAGCCTATCAGCAGCAATTGTACTTAGAATAATTTGGTAGCAATCAGTCTTTGGTTCTACAATAATAAAATAAAATAAGATAGATGGGACATCAGGCTCCACTGCTGGCGGACGAGATAAATGACTCAGCGTCCTCATCCTCATCCCACTTAACAGACTTGTGATTGCTCCTGCTGCGTCTCTCATATTCCAGATCTCTCGATCCATGGTTGCTACAAAAGCTGCAAAGGCTTGCTCCAACTGGCAAGGCAGCAGGGGTAAATGTGGTCCTGATGATGATGAAGCTCCAAAGTATGGAGATGGAACTCGTTCATGTCGGACCCACTTCCTAAGTAGACCATGATACCAATCCCAATCACTCTCGTTCCGGATGTGCATGGGCTCTCCATACACAATAGAGTCATCAATGGGCTCAAGCCTACGTCTCTTGGGCTCCGGTGATGCAATGGTAGGAATGTCATCCTGAATAGTAGGAGGTGATGGTGGTGATGTAGACATGATTCCAGAAACATAAGGAGTAAGTATCTATGTCGAGTATGTATGCCAAGTAACGAATGTGTGTGGCTATAGTCTAGAATGCAGTCCAAGTTCTCTATAACCAATGGCTCTGATACCAATCTGTCACACCCCCAAATTCCACTAACGGAGTTTTACCATTTTGGAAGGTGACAAACCAGGATCTCAGACATTAGTTACTTCAAACGACACTATATGGGACTTGAAATGTAATAACATAAAAGATCAAGGTTCAGAGTAAAAGTTGCGGAAGCGTTAAATAAAGTAAATGCGCAAAACAACGCACCTAAAACCAAAATACAATAAACATAAAGATTATTCAAAAGGAGTTATTTCAATTGCACTCCACGACACATGCATGACTTAACGTGATCCTGAGTGCCAACCTGAGAAAACATGTAAGGAAAATGGCTCAACACTAAGTTGGTGAGTTCACAGGTTTCAATCGTTTCAAATAAAGCGTTTGCAGTTTATTGTACATTCAATATATATTTCAAAAAGGTAGCTAACCAATATTCATGTATACTAATGCGCTCGCAACCGTAGACTGACAATTTATGTTTGAATGCCTCCCACCAGGTCTATCAACCATGGTGCATGTTTAGGTCAATATTACACTCGTTCGACCTCCAATCGAGTTAGCGTGACTAACACGGGTGGGGTTTGTCAAACCCAGTAGTACTACTCACCATAACTCGATATACTTCATATTTAAACGGTTCGATGTAAGGACTTTCATGATAGAGTTTACGCATAGTCATAACAAGCGATAATATATATGAATAATAAAAACCAAAAGTGTTTGAATCATGCTTTCTCCCCCATATAAAACTATAAAAGGGGCCGTGAAAACCCACCTGGATTGAGTAGTGGATTGGGTCACACAAGAGAGAGGTTGGAACCACAAGTGTAAGTCCCAGACGACTTACGTATGTCCTAGAATTATAAACACATAAGATTAGGGTCATATGGGGTTTGTGACGACGACACGGAAGCTTGAATGTCTTAACGCATTCTAGGGGTTTAAGAGTAGACGAACGTGTCTACGGAAATACATAAATTTCTTAATATAATAATTAAGATCAAAGTGTTACGTGTTGAATGTTAATAACGAATAATAAATAAATAAATTCGTACGTTAGAATTGTTTTCAAAAGTTAGGAAAATAATATAATTTAATATATTATTTTTAAGTTCGTATGATTAATAATTAACCGTTGTGGCAAAAAAAATAATAAATATTTTATTTTTATTCGAGATAATAAACACGAGTAAATAGTATAAACAATTATATTGTTTTTAGTTTAAACGTCACACAAAGTAATTAAACGAGGTGAAATAATATAAAACTATATATTATTTTATAGTAAGAGTCACGGTTTGAAAATAATATCAACATATTATTTTTATTCGATAATAACATAAATATATTATTTTTAAAAGTGGAAATAATATAATAAATGGGTTAATAAATCAAACCCGAACCTACGGGTTGTTTTCCGGGTTAAAACACCTTAATATATAAATATAACATTATAGAAAAAGGTTTTATAATTAATTAATGCTAAAAAAATAAATAAAAACCAAAACAGGGGGAGGGAGACTCAAACTTGGGTGTCCTCCCCAACAACACAAGTGTCTAACCAGTCCCGCCCGCTAGGGTCATCGCAGCAGAACCCGGATTTAAAAGGTTTTAATCCATAATTCCCGTGAGCTCCTCCCCCTACACATCCCGATCCAAAACCCAAACAATTCAACCTATTTTGATCGTGAATGAATACAGGGGTTTAGAGGTTTTGATTATTGGTCTAATGCGCACCTGATTACGAGTTTAATTGGAAAAACATCAAGTTTATGATCGTTTAACTTCATAAACTAGACCCGAAAACCCTAGGTTTGAGTTTGAATCGATTTAAACAATTTTGATGATGAAATCTGTTGAGTTCATGGGGCTTTTACAGATTAAGGCCCTGCGAACCTATCCCCGTGATTTAATTTCACTGAGGTTGAGTTAAAGATCAAAACCCTCAAATTGAAATATGAACAAACCCTAGATTCCGGAACAAGATCAATTCGATGTTAGAATAACGAATTACCATAGGGCTTTCACTCAGTAGATGGTTACGAGTCTATAGGTGTGATTTAATTAAATTAAGAACGTGTTTAGATTAGGCTTCGATTAAATCGGTTAAACAAGAACCCTAGAATATGGATTTGGTCGAATTGAGTGTTATAAGCCCCAATTAGCATAGGGCTTACGATCTATAGGTAAAAACGAAGCTATAGGTGGGTTTAATTATCAGATTAGATGCCGGATTGATGGTGATCGACTAAAACGGAATCCGACAGCGACTATGGTGGTCTCTGGCAAGCCTGGTTCTTCCTCCGGACGAATTGATACGCGTAACAGCTTCAAAAGTGTTTGATTAGTGCACGCAGGCTGTTCGTTTGTGAAATTAACAACATGTTTAAACGAATTCGATGATCATTACGATCTTGGTCGATGGTTACGGCCATTAATCTCATTATTGGGATTAATTCAAATCAATGTCGGGTTTAATTGTGTTAATGATGGACGTTTATGGCCTGATCGTGCATAACGGTTACAGATTTCAACGAAAATCAGTTGTGGAGTTCGAATCAGGATCAAATCATCCGGTTTGACTTTCTAAAGTCAAACAGACATTGAGATTTGGTTAATTACAAGCTTAGTCCCTCTAGTTTCAGTGTTGGAGTTTAGAAATGAACAGAATTAGTCCCTCAAGTTTGGATGGAGTTAGAACATGGTTAGTTTGACTATTACAAGTCAACAGGAATATGATTTTGACTTTGTAAAGTAAACAGAATAGTTTAGGGATATTACATAACTAGTCCTTAGAGTTTAAGTTTAAATTATTGACAGAATTAGTCCCTAGAGTTTGAGATAAGTCCAATAAGTTAGGATTTTAACTGAAATAGTTAACGGAGTTGGACTAAAAAGTCTGGATTGTCACATAGTTGGGGTGTGTAGGTGAGTCTGAGAGGAGATCCTGCGTGTCTTAGTGATTCCTGAGTCGGTCTATCTTCAGAGTCGGTGTCGTACAGTAGTTGTTCTCGAAAGCAGTTAAACTAGTCAATAGGATTCCTGATCTAGGCAGTGTTTGTCTCATATTTGGTCTTCGCTTCGTGTCTTAGTTTGTTTCTAAGTCAGTTTCTTTCTTTAGTTGCGTCTTATTTGTTTTTGTTTAATGTTATGCTTTAAAAATAATAAAAATAAAACCATCACTTGTTTTCCATCGCTTAGGAGTCGGTAAAGGTTTAGTATCGAGGGCCGCCGCCTTTTGTGTCCACGGTTCGATAACTCGGGCTTACTGTCTTTGCTACGCGTGACCGGTACACTTGTTGTAGCGTGTGATTTAGTCATGAGTCCATATATATATATATATATTCACACAACATCAACTTTTTGGCGCCGCTGCCGGGGACACTTTTTGGCGACTTCGAGAACGTCCCGATTTAGGGGTCTAACCACCTTTTGTTCATTATTTGTGTTACTTATCTGTTTAGTGTGTTTTTATTTCTTTTCATATTTTATTTTATTTCTTAACTTTGTTTTAGTTTCCTTTAGGAATAGTAAGCGTATAATATTTATTTTTGTATTTATTTTTTTTCTTTTTGCAGTTTATGCAACCTTCCCGCCGCACTCGTTCCACAGTATCTGCTGAGTTTGCTTCTCTACTTGAGCCCGAGCAACTGTTCCGAAAGAAACCCGCTGAAGAGATCGTTAAAGTACCTGCTGAAGAGATGGGCGACCGACCAGCACAGAGGACCGTTTCAATTTTAGTAAAACCAATTTTACGAAAAGCTAGTCGTGCAATTTGCTGAAGCACCTTCTGAAGAGATGGGCGACATAAAATCAAAGCCAGTCGTTCAATTTTAGTAAAACCAATTTTACTATTTAGTTCTTGATCAACCGAAACGCCTTTCAACTCTCGACAAGATCCAATTGTAAATACCCTATTTAAACTAAATTGGTCGTTACTTGCAAACGAAATTTTAAACTATTTAACTTTCTAATTAACTTAAATTAGTTTAAAATAAAATAATTTTAATTTAAAACTCGTTTTACTTTTAAATAAAACTCTTTTTATTTAAAATCACCTTTCTGGGAAATCATTAAACGTTTTTATTTTCTCGTCGTTTTATGATTGTGTCAAAAGTTTTACAAAAGTTTTGTGGTTTAATTATTATCCTAAATAATGTTAACAACCTCAACATATAAATCGGAACTAGTAAAAGTTGTTTGGTTTCGTTCGAGCCATCAAATTCAAACCGAACCGGTCTAAGGGACAAACAAAATAACCAAATGTTGTCGTCTCCCACATAGACCAAGATTTACATATTTGTGTCCTGGTCGTCTCCGTCTTCGGTCTTCAATCTCTGACTCGTTGGATTTACAATTTATTTATTTACAATAAATAAAAAATAAAATAAACCTAACTATTACATGGGTTCCAAATAAGCCGTAAAAATACAAAGGTTACAAAACAACCAAACAACAACCACATGAAACTAGTGCTCGATTTAAAACACAATCATCCATAAATGAAAAAGGTTCTATCTTTTTGTCAAACAAAGTTCCAAAAAATAAAACGAAGATCGATAAAAGCAATTTTGTCTTAACGCACGTAAAGGTGGCTCTGATACCACTGTTGGGAATCCGTGTACTGGTCTTAAATTTTAAAACAGTTTTCATTAATCATATTAATTAACAAATCATATTTACATTAGTGGAAGCGGTTGTACACTTTAACAATACAAAACAGGAATCCCGTTAGTGATTCGATCACACGCATAAAGACAATAAATAAAATCAAACCATATCGGGTTAAAGATTATTCCTTTAATGATTCCCGAAAGATACACACTTCGGAACAACGAATGTATCGCTATTGACTTGATCATGAAAAACCCGCAAACACAAAACCCGTCCAACGGACTTGCGCTAGACGGCGACCGTAGTTGCGTCCGGCGGCGACGACGGCGCACGGTGGAGGTGGACGGCGGTGATGGCGGACGAGGGGGGGGGGGGTCGGCTCCCTTCTTACGCACACTTGGAGTGGAGGCCAACGATTATTAGGGTTTTAACTTTAAGCATGTATTTATAATTACAAACTTCACGCCTTAGGAATTAGCTGTTAAATCCCTCATAATTAATTGTTAATTACTTTTAGTCCTCGTGTTTTACTAATTACCAATAATTGGTAAATCTCAATCGATTAACGTTTAACTCTTAAACATTTAAATCTTTCATCCTTTAATTATTTCACTAAATAATTAATCACCAAATAAACCGTTTAAATATTTCACTAAATTTTTGTCCACAGAATTATAAAATCCACATTTCGTGAACTATAATGTTTACGACTACACATTATTAATTGTTTGTTTTCTAAAGTGTAACTCTTTAGGTCTACCTTAAGAGTAACGTTGATTTGTAAGGTCTCAAACCGGGCACCCTACAGTCGGATCTCATCACTAGGTAAACTCATAAAAAAAATATTTAACTTTCATTTACATAAACAGTGGAAGACTTACTCAAAATAGTATTATCTTTAAAGTCGTTAATTTTCATAAACGTTACCTGACGAATGCATGCGCACCAACCCGAGTAGCCCGCTCCCAAGCCAAGATACCTCAACTGGCAGACTCACCTGCAAAACAATCTAACGTACATACAAAGTCAGCTACGCTGAGTGAGTTCTAATAGTTTAAATTAACAAAAGCCAACTCATCTCATTTGTTATTTATCTCCACTCAAGACACTCTGGTCATTAGAAAATAGTTGTATAGATTTTCATCATATAAATAACCCCCGTTATTTTATAATATCCCAAAAAATTCACCACCCTAGACTCTACCCACCATTTTAACTCAGTAAGTCTCTCTAACATCGAACGAACTTACTATTCTGATGACTCACAATTACCGTATATATTAATCATACACTGGTTAACTCATCCAACCTCTAGACACTGACTTATCAGTCCTAACCAGAACTCTCATAAACCAACTCACTCAACAGTTGGACATAATGTACTCAGCCCGACACAACGGTCAATCTAACTCGACACACCAAATTGATTCAATCAATTTATAACATCAATTTCATCTCTTGCACAATTAATATAACTCATCACTTGCATGCAATTTAACACATATATATGCACACAAACACATACCTCATCACTGCTCCCTCGTTAGGGTTATCCCCGTCGAGATACTCGTCATAAGCTCAGCTCCACCCTTGTTACAAGGCCTCGCCGCTAAACATAGCGACACACTCGTCATCTATGATGACTACCTAGCCGCCACACGGTGACAATATCATCTACCATACGGTGACTAACACATCACCCACATGAGGACTACCAGATCACACGTACAATGACGACCCTGAAGGACTCCGTCCTCCACACCACTATTAGCCGTATACACGGACAACAATGCAAGCACACAAAGCAACACATATACAGAGATGACACCACCTAGGCATGTACTACGACTCACCACCCTTTCACGGATCACTTACGTGTGTAATCCAACGCTTACTTAGATGCATCCTCATAACGTCTAGACACATTACCCAACTCTTCCCGAATAGAAAATTATATGACACACAAACACCACACTGTCTCATATCCCATACATACTAAGGACACCACAGAGACCCATGTAATACCATACCCGTCGTGTCATAGGGACTGTAGGTCCAGATTTCTCTTGAAATCACTGATTTGATCGATTACGCACACACACAGGCGGAAACTGTGTGTATGGTGGTGAAACAGATAATAGAAACAGTGTTGGTGAAGATAACAGGCTAACCACAGTTTGAATCAACACACAAATAGTATGAAACTATAAGAACACAGTGAATGAACAACTGCAAATTGTATTGATTCAGGAAAAATGTGAAAGAGAAGGTTCAGGGTTACAGCCGCTACTCACACCCTAAACATTCTCAAACTAGGCTATTTATAGTAGTGACAGTATCGAAACTATGTTCAATCGAAACTACTAGTTTCGATTGACCATTTACAAGTGACACAAAACTGTCGAAACTACCATCTATCGAAACTACTAGTTTCGATTGAACAGACTCAATCGAAACTAAGTAGTTTCGATGGCCCAGACTTAGAAATAAAAACAGTAAATTACATAAAACTGAAATTACATTTAATGAAATGACAGAAAGTAAACTAGTCTAGAACTGTTTAAACAAACAATAAATGACAACAGCTTATATCTCAGATATGACTCTACAATCTCAACCTAAGCTGTTGCATTACGTCTTCAGCTCTTCATCAAGCAGCTAGTCCTTCAGTTGTCCTCGGTATAAAAGGTTTAACATGGAGAGATACAACCCGTTGGTAGGCTTTAGCATCAGCTTCATCTTCATCACTGTAGGCCTGAATGTGATTTTGAAAAAGGATTTCCAGATCTTCAGGCTGAAACTTCAACAGCTCCATGGGCTCAAATATGGTGATGTCTTCCTTGCCCTCACACTCGATCACTGCACTGCCAATAATTGGGTCGTAGTACCATTTTCTGAAAGTTTGTAACTGGACAGGTACAGATTTTGGAATGGTGATGGTCTTGTGTGTTTGGACAGGCTTGTATCTTAAGAACTCATATGGCTTGTTAGTCTTAGGATGAAACCTAGTCTTTGAGATCTTCTTTTGAGTTTTCCTAGGCTTCATTCCTTTGAAATCATTATTGACTTGAGAATGCAGAAATTTCTCAAAGTCATAAGCCATCATGACCTTCCCAGGGTTTTGTAGTGGAAGTTTGGCTAAATCCCTGAGGTCATAAAAAGGAAGGGTTTGGAAGTCAGTCATATTTTTAAAGTGCTGAACTCCCCCTCTATATCTTCTTATGATAAAGAGCTTCCTTTCAGCATCATACTTCCAGCCAATTGGAGGTCTTTTTAGTTCTTGATGCTCTGCTATCCATTCATATGTCTTAGGGGTTTCCTCCTGAATTATTTTCTTAAACCAAGACTTTCTTGAGATTGGAGGTTCAGGAGCAACCGAGGGTGAATCTTGTGCTGGACCGGATTCGGAGACTGTAGTGGTTGGTTCAGGAGTGACTGTTTTGATAAGATTAATCTGAACATCAGCTTCACCCTTTTCTTCGTCAGATAAAGTTTGAATTTCATCTCCGTCTTCCGTAAAGTATCTAGCTCGCTCAGTCTCCTTTTCTTCAGTGGTCAGGATTTCTGGATAAAGATCATTATACCTATAGTTTTCGATGTCTTCTAAAAGGGCATTCAGCTCATCATCGGATGAGATGTCTTCTTCATCAAGAATCACGGTCTCTATTTCAGTGGAAGTCCCTTTCCCTCTCTTCCTTGCTTCTCTTCTCTCACTAGCTGAGGGAAGGTTTAGTTTTATACCTTCAATTTTGACTTCAACCGTCTCTTTTGTCTTTTCAATATGCCCAGCAAATATAGTTAGTGCAGATTCTGGATTAGTTACAAGGTCAGGAGATGAGGGTTCAACCACAGATGTGGTCTCCTCCTGAGCTGTTGAAGTAGTTGATTATTTTTGCACAGGTTTAACCATTGAGGCTTTGAGCTGCTCCACTGCTTCAGCCAAAGCCTTGAATTCTTCATTTTGCTTTGATATTAGTTTCTGCTATGTTTCAAGTTGAGTTTGTTGGACCTCAATTTGGGTATGTAAACCCCCAACTTCCAGCTTTAGGTCTTTAACCTCTTCCTGGACATTATGCAAATTATTTTTTAAGCCTTCAATTTCTTCATCTTTCTTTTGAAGTGTATCCTGCATTTTCTTCAGTTCAAGGCTTAGAGTCTTAACTCTTGGTACAGGAGAGGCTGAATCATGAGTTGGTGATGTGGGAGTAGTATGGATGGGTGATTGTTGTGGAGATGGTTGTGGAGTGGGTTGTGGAGTAGGTTGTGAAGATGGTTGTGGAGTGGGTTGTGGAGTAGGTTGTGGAGATGGTTGTGGAGTGGCTAATAGAGAATCTGATGAGGATGACAAGTCTTCAAATCCTGTTTTGATTTTCTTAGCCTTAGGCTCTTCTTCCTCAAAATCAGAACCTGGCTCAACCTGTCGTTTAGAGGAAGATGCAGGATGCGTTGTTCTATCATCTGAATCAGACTTGTAATAGTCAGATCCATAAATCCCTGCATCCAGAGTTCCACTTGATTCTGCGACTTCCTCCTCAACTCCATGCATGCCAGCCTCAACAATAACTGCTGGCTCTTGAACTATCTGAATTTGTTCAACAAAAGGAGCCTCTATCACAGGCTCAATGATGGGTTGTTCTTGTTCTTGAACTTCAGGGACGTTTATCTCAATCTGAGCTTCATCAATAGGTGCATTACCTTGATCTTGCTCAACTTCCATTTCTTCTTCTTCAGATGATGAGTTCTCTTCTTCAAGATCAGGGTCAATGTCAGGGATAAATTCTTCTTCTTCACCAATAATATGACCAAACAGGGGAACGTCAGCTATAGCCCTGTTGGTTCTCTTGTTAGTACTTCTCATATAGCTGAGAGTCTTGGAAATCATGTGATCGAACACAAAGGTGTTCCCACCTTGTTGCAGCTCAGGATGAATGTGATTGATGATAATTTGTAGAAATCTAGGATATGCCAAGAATTTCTCCTTCACTGCTCCAGTTAGATTGTCTTTTAACTGTCTGAATATGAAGACAGAAAAGTTGTAATCTCTTCCCTTGATTATGCCCAAAATAGTTGAGCCCAGAGTGCTGTTTACTGAATCAAACCCTCCTTTTCTTATTGATAGGCAGTGAATAAACACATGCACTATATATCTCCAGTGGATTGGTAAGGAGTTCTTGATTATCTGGCCACTCTTGAATTCATCTGGATGACCCAACCTTCTAAAGCATTCTTTAACATAGAAAATTGGGAATTCAATAGGTGCATCTGTATTATCATTAAGCTGAAGCACCTCTCTAATTGTAGCTTCAGAAAGTAAGACTTCTTGGCCACGCACAGTTGCTCTAATGTGCTCTATATTCTCAATGGTGATGATTTCTGCAGTCTCCCAGAATTCTCTTATAGTTGTCTCAAACACCGGTAGATTATTGCTGATGGCAAAGCTAATGTTGGAGTTTGCCAAGAAATTTAGTACAGGAATGAACTATGCAGCCTTAGGATCATTGGCATTGAGGAATGCACAGACATTGTGTCTTTTCACAAATAAGAGATCCATACTTGTAAAGTTTATCAATTTTGCACAATAAGTAAGATTTCTGAAAATACTGAATCGAAATAAGATATATCAACACTTAGAAAAAATTTGAAGTCCTAACTGTCGAAACAACTAGTTTCGATTGAGATCAACATAGTCAAAACAACTAGTTTCGATGGAGATCAACACGGTCGAAACAACTAGTTTCGATGGAGATCAACACTGTCGAAACAACTAGTTTCGATGGAGATCAACACTGTCAAAACAACTAGTTTCGATGGAGATCAACACTGTCGAAACAACTAGTTTGGATGGAGATGAACTTATCAAAACTATCTAGTTTCGATCAGAGATACTAGGGCAAGTTTGGGTGTCGAAACTAGTAGTTTCGATTAAAAAAAATTTTAAGATAATTTTGAAAGTGTTGAACCCCTTTATCAAAACTACTTGGTTTTGAAACCCAAACCCCTCTGATTCGTTATACTCAGACTTAATATAAACATGTTAAAAGAAAGGTTTAGAGTAGCCTGTAAGTGACGAAACTTCATCTTACCGAATGTGAGACGTTATCTGCAGGAATACACAGTAATCGTGAGTTCTACGATGATTAAAATGTATGCAAACACAAAGAAGCACACAAACGACTGTTATTATGAAGATTTAGTAGAACAAATTTTAAATTTTGAAACCCTGGGTCTGCCGTTTTGCAAAAAAATAAAAAAAAAGGTAGTGAGACGTTACCTGATGATGGAGACGATAGAGACAACGGGGAAAATCAGTTGATATCTTGCAACCCAGACCGACGATTTGAGGGATTGTGTGAATGACGGAGAAGGCGAAAAGGTTTTTTTTTGGAAAAATATGAGTAGGAATCAGTATGACGGGAGGGATTGCTTATGAAGGCTTTTAATTCTCGTGAGACAAAAGACAAAATTGCCCCTGTCGAAACAACTAGTTTCGATAGGACAAACTAGTTTCGATATGTACAAAGTAGTTTCGATAGGTTAAAGTAGTTTCGATAGGTCAAAGTAGTTTCGATAGGACAAACTAGTTTCGATATGTACAAAGTAGTTTCGATAGGTTAAAGTAGTTTCGATAGGTCAAAGTAGTTTCGATATGTACAACTAGTTTCGATAGTTCAAAGTAGTTTCGATATGTACAACTAGTTAGATATTTAATAAATAAAATTATACACAAGATATTTACACTTTTCTTCTTGAAAAAGATCCAACATGAGATCAGATCTGGTCAGTCTCTTGAAACATTTCCTTTTGCAATTCACTACTGACAACGACACAATACCCACAACATCAAGCACATGACGCACAACGACATACTAGCACCTACATGACTCGTTAATGAACCTCGTATAGGTTCTCATGCTAACTCTCCTTATATAACCATCACAGGTTTTAACTAAATTCCCGACTCACCCCGACTAACTCATAAGATGATATACACAGATCATCACTACTCTTATTCACCCATCCGATGGATCCCATAACGACCCTTAGCTTCATTAATACATAGTGGTCTCATAAAACACTTCAAACTTAATTCATAACTCGTAATACGTTCGTTTAATAAAATATGTGAGTATGTACGATAGCACCAAAACAGTAAAACATTTAAAAGAGGGGATTAGAAACTCACAGTTACGAAGATCGAACTCTACTTAGCTTTATTAATACAAAGTGGTCTCATAAAACTCTTCAAACTTAATTCATAACTCGTAATACGTTCGTTTAATAAAATATGTGAGTATGTACGATAGCACCAAAATAGTAAAACGTTTAAAAGAGGGATTAGAAACTCACTGTTACGAAGATCCAACTCTAGTACTGCAACGGTCTCCTCGCACGAAATCCGAACCTGTCAACGTATGATCACATGGTCAGAGTACATCCTAAACATGTGTCAATTACGTATAATTTTAAATGATCCCGACACCCGTCTCATCCGCTCGTCCCTTTGTCCATGCCAACCCTAGTTCCACATGCCTTCCCAATCTGAGTTATCCTGGACACGTAGATTCCGCGTCCATGCACGTATACGTGCCATGGAAAACCCTAGTCTCAAGAATTACACGTACACGAGCCGACCTCCCCAAGCACGTCGAAACCACCCCATGCAAACTCTAACCAAAACCCTAATCGGGTGTAACCCGACTTCGTCCCCTTTCTCGTTCGTCGCCATGAATCACCACCATCGGGTAACATCGGGCGTCACCCACACCACTTCCACCGTAACCCAGCCCCAACGGTTTTTCATCGAAGCAAAAACAGCCCCCGGGTCACCGTCTTCATCGAGCACCACCATCACGACCACCACTGTGATCACCCTTGCCCACCGTAGTACACCACTCCCGGTCCATCGCTGGAACGACTCTCCTCGATCCCCACCTTCGGCTCCTCTTCCCTTTCGTCACATCAGTCGGCCACCATTGCCTTTGCACGCGGCCACCACCAAGATTGCCGCCGCAATCTGCTTCCAAGGAAGCTGTCACCGGCTCCCCTCCCCCGACGTCCCTACTGTCTTCGTCCTCTCCGTTTACTAGGAACAAGAATCAAAACCCTACATGGGGTTTCATGCGACACACTCACGGAAACACACAACAAAGATAAACATGGAATTACCTTAGCGATGCGTTGAGTCTCCTGCTCGGACAACTTCGTCGGATTGCTTGTCGTCGGCCTTCTCCCTTGCGCTCCCTCCTGTTGTTGTCGAACTCCCTAGACCGATTTGGGTCTAGGGTTTGCACTATTATGGTATTTAAACCATGAGGATTTTTATTCCGGGTCCCTGCGAAACCGTCTTGTACGTTTTTAATCTCAAACTGACATAAAAAGGCTAGCCGGTCCTTTTATCCCCATTGAATCGAGTTTTTCGTGGCTATCCCTGCTTACCGGAACATTAATAAAGATTCGATTGACCCACTAACCTGAACCATTCACTTACGGATTTTTGGGATGTTACGCCCCTTGAAAGAGGATTCGTCCTCGAATCCTGCGTCGGTACAAACCAACACGACTTACTTTCCCGTCCTCACTAATGCACCAAATCCATCTGGTGTCCAGCATTCCCCTTCACACCTATCAACTCTATCACCTTGCTTTTAATTCGACCACCTTCGTGGGTGTCCAAAGAAATTTTCTTCACTGTTCTCTTTCGACTTAGGACTTGTAGGTTTCACCTACGCATTCCTTCGCCCCTCGTCTTTCCAGCCAATAGTCAAACGGTTGCCTTTACCACTCTTTCTATCCCGGCACTCGTTAAAATTTTCCACCCGTTATTGCATTCATTATCAAACCTTTCACAAAGGCTTCATTGTCATCCCCCTTGACAATTCCTTTTACCCTTAATGCTATTAACAACAATGCATATATAATCTCTAGTACCGCATAGTATAACGTAGCCAGTTATCCGCTCACTTGCCACATTCCATCCTGAGTTACGGGCACAATTGCCTTTGTCTCTTGTATAATCCTGACGATCTCATCAATCCGATGATCACCTCTCTAAGTAGGCTTCTTACCTTTTACGTATAAATCCATTCGGCGCCCTTCCAAAGTGAAGTCATCATACTTCTCGCCCCACACCTTGGTCGCCATCCTACGCTGACTTCTCAAACTAAAGCCCACTGCTTACCCATAAGGGTATAACTTCTGCCCTCCTCTAATGATCTCTATTAGTTGTAAAAAGCTACACTGGTTTCCATAAAATTCCTCTGCCATAAATTCTCTTTACTTCATTACCAGCGATCACCGACCGCATCTCATTTATAATTTCGAACATGAAGTCCGTTTGCTCACCAGCCTCAGCTATTCGTCGTCTCGTCAAGGGAAAGCATCCCTATTCATTTGGTGTCTCGCCTCGCCTGAATTCGTCATATGGAACGTGTTCCATGAAGTCCTTTTCGTCACCTTGTTTACTTCGTGCTGAAATCTTCAACGTCATCACTTTTAATCTCATCATGGATATCTCTGGTCTAGCGTCCACGTAACTGCTTTCATCACTAACTCTACAGCTCCGTCCATTGGCTTCGTGCTCCGATTTTCCCGAGATACAAGCATAGGCATCTTATAAGAGCACCTCACCAATCATATAAGAAGACATCAAAACTTCTTACATCACCTCGATGTATCGACGTTAGCGAATTCGTCAAAATAGAAATAATATACTTGAGCACACTGACCACCCGTACTATGCACGACTAATCGTGTACTACAAGGACACACCGACACACATAACTATAGAACACACAATGTTCTACACATGTACTAGTAATCCCAAACTCTAAACACACATCATGTACACATACACAACTGCTAGATCTGAGTAAATCTACGTGCATACAATATGACCTCGTCATTTATCGACACACAAACTCCTGAACCTTACCTCGTACTCACTACAACGGTAGACCCTGCCACATGTCATCATATATTCATATAGAGTTTACTCGGTCGTACCCATACGGGTCGTACCCATACTTCAAGACGACACACTACTCAGTCTAGACACAAAACATCACTCTAAGCATTCATACACACAAGATATAAAATTTCTTACTTTCCCACAGGATCTTGTCATGAACATGTATACCTAGACATAAGGTATGCAACTACAATTTCCCACAGGACCTCGTCCTGAACATTTATACATACTAAGGATGTATATTTAAGATTTCCCACAGGACTTCGTCCTGAACAACTACACCAGGTGCAACACACCCCTTACACTTCAAACATCACCTAAACATAACTCATATGTGACACTATCTTAAGACCGTAGACACACGCAAATAATAAAAACTCAGGTCTACACATGTCTACTCATACAGTCTAATGAGCCAAGTTCTAGCATCACATCACAGATTACGTTTAGTATGAACTCACGTTGTTCAAAAGGTAATCACATAATCACACATTGTTAACACTGCACCATCAATAGCAAGCTATCACACATGAAACTATCATTAACTACGTTTTAAACCATCCCATGGTAAGATTCACTATCAAGGTTAAAATCAAGCAATTGAAAAACCAAGAACAAATATTTCATCTCAAAAGTGCGTGACTGCCATTACTCAAAATGCTCTAGTCCTCTCGTGGTATCCACCACTACTCTAGTCACTAAACAAGTCAAAGTTATCACCCACTTGTTCCTCGCCGTCAAATTCCTCCAGCCATCCGTTTCCTGATTCGGTGTTGTGTCTTGAAGGCTGACTCCTGACTGCAAATGCATGTCTTCCTCTCCAACCACCTCTACTGTAAAAGGAGCTACTGAGTCTACCTCGCATAGTTTTCCTGGTAGTACTAGGGGAATTAGGTGTCGGAAGTGCAAAGATCACCTCCTGTGGTGGTAGCTGCTACTCATCCTCAGCCGCCGATGGAACCACCATCCATGGAACATGTGCTAAGATTCGTCTTCTCCCAAAGATACCCGTGCGAACAGCAGCCGAATGTCTAGCCCAACGCTCTGCCAGTCTTCTACCAAGACCTCCTCCTCTGATCCACCTCGTCCTAAACATCCTCACCATCAGTACCTGCACAAGATAGAACGTTGGAGTGACTATTATGGGCGTCAAATTCAAAATATGAGAGTAATCATAGACGGCCAAATCACGGTGATCAAATGCAATTTGGTGGTCCACATTACTGCTCGGATTCTAAACCTTCCCCATCATATTCACACTAACTTTCTATCTTTCACACACACCCCGGATGCACATGCAACCCACACAACTCACATAGCACCACACAATAATCTAGCAAGTCATCATCTTTATCATAATTTCACACCGTCCAAGGTTACACAAAAAACTACTAAATCATATCGACACACCAAACTATCTCTCATAGTTCCAATTAATGCTACACTGCATTACTCAACTCACATCATAGTCTTATTTAATCACACCACAAAACTTCACATAGTTCTACATACTACTATAGCACATAGCACCCATCATGATCCCACACGGAACCATAAATCACTTACTCACACCGATTACTTCACCTACTATAACACTACACAATTGATAAGTAATAGTTACTGCTCAACTCGAAAGGCGTACCTCTTGGCTCGCGTTTACTCGTGGTGGCTTTCGTTTCACCCTTGTCCTATTTTTAGTTTAAGTTAAGGTATTTTATTTGTTTAAAAACAATAGCTTTCTCTTAAACCTCGGCTTTGATACCAACTTGTAAGGCCCCAAACCGGGCACCCTACAGTCGGAACTCATCACTAGGTAAACTCATAAAAAAACATTTAACTTTCATTTACATAAACAGTGGAAGACTTACTCAAAATATTATTATTTTTAAAGTCGTTAATTTTCATGAACGTTACCTGACGAATACATGCACACTAACCCAATTAGACGGCTCCTAAGCCAAGATAACTCAACTGGCAGACTCACCTGCAAAAAACAATCTAACGTACATACAAAGTCAGCTACGCTAAGTGAGTTCTAATAGTTTAAATTAACAAAAGTCAACTCGTCTCATTTATTATTTATCTCCACTCAAGACCATCTGGTCATTAGAAAATAGTTGTATAGATTTTCATCATATAAATAACCCCCGTTATTTTATAATATCCTAAAGGATTCACCACCCAAGACTCTACCCACCATTTTAACTATGTAAGTCTCTCTGACATAGAACGAACTTACTATTCTGATGACTCACAATTTACCGTATATATTAACCATATACTGGTTAACTCATCCAACCTCTAGACACTGACTTATCAGTCCTAACCAGATCTCTCATAAACCAACTCACTCAACAGTTGGACATAATGTACTCAGCCCGACACAACGGTCAATCTAACTCGACACACCAAATTGATTCAATCAATTTATAACAACAATTTCATCTCTTACACAATTATATAACTCATCACTTGCATGCAATTTAACACATATAGATGCACACAAACACATACCTCATCACTGCACCCTCGTTAGGGTTATCCCCGTCGAGATACTCGTCATAAGCTCAGCTCCCCCAATCTCTCGCGTTCCGCGAGGGAATACTGAACTTTTGAACTCTTCTCCTCGAAATACCCCAAATCGATATATTATGGGCCCCGTAACTAATTTTCTAGCCTGAGATATGCCTCTTCTAAGGTTGGACTCTTTCCCGACTTTTGCCATTCTTATCCCGGGTTCTCGTGTGCTTGTTTCCTTCACAGTTCTTGATCATTTAAGCTCCAAAGTGACCCGATTACCTACAAAACAAGACACAAGCTATAAATGACTCGAAACGACTCTAAAACCATACGAAAACGCTACGAAATACAAAGGAAATCGAGGTACGTTTTGCAACACATCAAATATCCCAACACTTAGCTTTTTTCGTACTCGAAAAAGTCTGCAATGAAATCATAACTCAGCCCTACTATAACAAACATCAATTTACCAATTAGCAAAATACACTCATGCGTTAAAAAGCAATAATTAGTATTTCTGTCCGATTAAACCCAAGTACCAACCATCAAGCTCTCGTAATGTGTTCTAACTCATATTTCCAAGCATATCAATCAATCTATGGGACTCACACTTAACGGTTACAGCTCTACCTAATCCCCTCTCACGGTCATGTCTAGGCACAAATCAAACCATATAGATTTACCCTACCATGTTAAACTAAAATTTACAGGTTTCAGAAATCAGATGAAATATGAATGAATGGATGATAATGAGCATTAATAAACAAATTAAACTTCATCTAGAGGCGTTTCAACCAAGTCACTATCCCGAAAGGTAACACATAGACTAAGTCATATCAATGAAGCACATAAGAATCAACCCAGTGGTGTTTCAATCAGGCTGGAACCCGACGTGTGACACGTAGGCGAAACTTAGATTTCAATTAAATAAGCTCAAGAATTATGGAATATGGATGCAGGCGCCACCGAAACTCAAATTTATTCTCCTAAAAAGAGAGTGGTGTGCCAAGAAATTTCAAAAACCTCTAAATTTTAACTTAACGTTGTACCTATCACCCTATGTTGACAGTTTCAGTATTACCGATTACCCTAAGATGAGTACCCACAATATATCATGATTTAATTCAATTATTAATCTTGTTTAACACAAACATGATATTTAAGCTTTACTAGCTAGCTGGGTCTACCAAAACATCACTAATTAAACACGTTTTCTATTATTTAAATCATTTAAACTCAACAAGTAGATCCAGTTGTACTATCATTTTCCAAGTATAAGTAATTATTTCCAAGTACATTTTTTCAAAAATATTTTTTTTTTGTATTTTTGATTTTTTTATAAACAAGACAAACTAAACAAGACAAGCTAGACTCAACTAGACACTCACATCCCCAAACTTGAAAGACACATTGTCCTCAATGTGAAGGAAGACACAACTAAAAAATAAAATGCAAAAATAAACAGGAAGCGACTTAGCTGGTAATGTATATGCAAACAAATGTGCAACTTCGTTCTTCCTTGTGTGCACCGTATAACATTTCGGTCGCGGTTGCACATAATGCTGGGTTCCCTTTACAAACTTCATATAAGTGATAATCGATCCCGCCCGAATGGAGATTGAGTACGGGCAGAATGATAAAACCAGCAAAATAAACCTCACCACAAACCCGCAGCATTAAACTGACTCAAATTAAAATAAAAAACTCGACTGACTCTGGATAGAAGCAGGGAAACGTACCTGGTGGGTGGCAAACATATAGACATGAACGCCATAGCAAGATGAATCATCGAATCGAAACGGTTTCAAATTTCCCATAGTAATGATGGATGGTGAGTGATATGATGGATGATGGTATATTTGATGGATGATGGTAATGGATGATGTGATATTATGGTATGTGAATGGTGGTTAATGGTAATGGATGGTAAACGGTGGGGGGTGGTGGTGGAGTCAGTGAGGGTGAACGGTATGGGAAACCATGGGAAAACAAGGAAGGTGGGTGAACCCAAGGTCCCCCTGCATACCGCAAAAGGGAAGGGGTGACTCCTCGCATACCGCGAGGAGTTGGAAATCAAATCGGCCAAGACCAGCATTCTCTCGCGTACCGCGAGGGAATTTCTTCCCCCTCTCGTGTACCGCGAGATGGCTATGGTGACAGAAAATTATGAAAATTTTTAAATTTTTATACTTAGAATATTTTTGACACTTTCAAAATCTTTCTCATCCAACTTTCAATAAAACTTGTTCCAACAATAAAAATCAATGTAAAACAGACAAAACACACAAACCGAAAAACACAGAAAAAAGACACAGAATCAGACCAAATAATGCATAGAAACTCTACATCCCGGACACTTGCCCGAGATTCAAGCAAGCCTATCCGGAGGCTTCTCCATGATCCTACCGGTACCACCTTCATCCTTCCGGTCTCCCGGTCCTCCACATATCTAGCAAATAACAACTTCTGTCAAATAGTGGACCTCTATCACTCAGGTCCTTCCACCACAGCTTATACCTACCTGGCCTGAAAATGATATGCACCAAATAACCAAGAAAATTATCTCCCCTCGACGTCCCCACACTTGGGGTTTGTACTCTGTCTAGGGTACCTAAATCGATTAACTCTCGAGTTCTCTTACGAGGCGGCCTAGACCTAGGGTAGTCAGAACTAGGGGTCGGCTCAGTAGCTCTCCCGTCACAAAGCACAACGGTGTTGGGTAACGGTTTAGGAATATGATTTTCTATAAATGGGACCTCTAAACCTTCACCAGGATCATCGGGATCCTCAACAACCTCCACCCACTTCCCCACACTTGGGGTCTTTCCTATGATCTCATCAAATTCTGCCATCATACCCAGCAGATCATCAGGCATCTCATCGCCGTAATCGTCCGGCTCTTCCAACAACTTCTCTAATTCTACCACCCAATAAGATGGTTCTTCTAAATTCGGGGCGGGTTCACCGAATTCTAACATCGGATCAGAGTCTTGCTGGTAGTCCATGAAGGCTTCAAGCGTGCACACAGGGTGGCTATGCTCGCCAACATCCTTCATGGACTGTGTGGCATCAAATATAACCGACTCATCCCCCACACGAAGTGTGAGTTTCCCATCAAAGGCATCGATTACTGCCTTGGCGGTGCGCAAGAATGGGTGCCCGAGGATGAGTGGGACTCTGTCATCCACCTCCATGTCTAGAATAACGAAGTCCACGGGGAAGACAAATTTGCCTACTTTCACTAGAAGATTTTCCACAATTTTCCGTGGATACTTGACTGAACGGTCAGCTAAGGATATGCTCATGCTCGTCAGCTGTGGTTCACCAAGGTCTAGCTACTTGTATAAAGAATAGGGCATCAGATTGATGCTAGCACCTAGGTCCGTCAACGCGTGGTGCACGGGCAAACTGCCTAGGAGTCACGGAATCATGAAACGCCCTGAATCTCCCAGTTTCTCGGGCAACTTGTTCAGCACCACTGTAGAGCATTGCTCACTAAGTGAGACTTTAGAGACATCCTCTAATTTCTTCTTGTTGGAAAGAAGATCTTTTAGAAACTTGCCATACTTTGTCATGCGCTGGAGGGTCTCTATCAGCGGAAGATTGACCTTGAGTTGTTTGAACAAGTCAAGGAAGTGACCATGTTCCATGGCTTGCTTGAATGGCAGCAAACGTGCTGGGTAGGTAACACGAGTCAGGTTAATCTCGGGGGTCTGCATCTCCGCCCCCTTCTTCTCCTCATATGCCTTCTCGGCAGGCATCACAACTACTTCCTCCTCGTCCACCTGCTCCTCTGCCATCTTAGCATCGATCTCAGCAAATCGAGCTCTCTAGTCAATCTTCTTGACCTTCTCAGGTGACGGAATGTTATACATACTCGAGTGGGAGTCATCCTCTACAACCTCTTTCTTCTCCACACCCTTGACTGACACGGCCATAACTGAAGCGTCGGAGCCTGAAGATTGACCTCCCTGTCGATCCTCCAGACTATTAGCGATCTCCTCAACGGTGCATTGCAGATCATGGAACGTCGACTTTTGATTCTTCAATAGAGTGTCGTGGCTATCCAATCTCTGCCTAGCATCCCTGTACTTTTGCACTAACTGAGCAAGCAATTGTGTTTGATTCTCTATCATCTCTTTGATCTTCCTTATGTTGAAACTACTTCCCGAGCTAGCTCCTCCACTCTGTTGTGGGCGGGCATTAAACCCAAATGGGTTGTTACCAGATCTCCATCCCGAGCCAAATGAATTGTAGTTGTTGTACCCTCGGTTCTGGTTACCTGCAAAACTCACATGTCACACCCCAACCGACGGCGGAAACGTCGGGGCGGGACATGTAGACTGTTCATGAGCAAAAGGTTGACTAGATTTCAATATTTTAATCATCAAATTTAACTTCAAATAATTCAACACAACCAAATTCAAACTAGTACATAAACGAAATACATAATAGCCTATATTTAAATTTAACTAAGTCCAAAGCCTATGTGTAGTATGCCTTGATCAAATTCACTCATTAGCACCTGAAACATGAATAAAATAAAGTCAACTAAAAAGTTGTTGAGCATACACAGGTTTGTATATAGATAGCATATAGATTATGAATAAACAAATCCTTACATAACATGATAAAATAAGGCATTTATGGAGAGCAGCTATTGTGTAACCAAGTACAATCAAACTTTTGTAACTAGGATGCAAAATTGTGTTGTCGGTAACAATCACCCCAATCTGGGTGGGTTTGTCAGACTCAATAGATCTATCATTGTTTACCGTCGACTTGAATAGTTAATGATTGCACATAAATTGCACACAAAAGTTAGCACAACTAGCACTCAGGCATAAAGCTCAAATTGCACACATGAATGTAAAGAGGATTTGTATTTGTATAGTTTGTGTAAATGTAAGCAATAGTATTGTATAGTTTTCATGTTCCACCACAAAAAGTGTAAAAGAGTAAAAGGGGCTATGTAATACTCACATGATTCAAAAGGCGTAGCTAACACGAGAGACTAGATAGTAATATGATCCTTGTGATGCCCAACGTTAACCTAGATAGGAATGTATATTGAATTAATAGTGTGCACAATAGTCTACGTCTAAGTCTAGGGTTGAATTGGACGTGTGTATAAAGTTAGTGGTTGGTTCTTGAAAGGTATTGTATAAAATGAAAGGTTTGAAATAAATATTTTTAGAACATTTTGATCAAAGTTTGAGTTTGAATAACTAAATAAATAAATTACAAAATTATTATTTATTTACTTAGTCATAAAAATAATGTAGGTATTAGGGGTAATTAAGTATAACTTAAATAAATAATTTTTTTTAAATATAAATTAAATAAATAATTTTTACCTTATTTATTTATTTATAAAATATGTAACCTAGTCTTTCAGTTATAAAAATGTATCGAACGTTTTATATTAAATATAAATTTAGTAAATAACTGTCGTTAATCTATTTTTTTATAAATGTGTGTAAAAGGGGTTGTATAAATAATATCTAAGTGTATGGTTTAATAATAAATTTAATTTTGTAGGTTTTAAATAAATAATTTCTATTTATTTTAGAATAGAAATTTGAGCTTTTTAAATATAAATCTTTATAAAATAAATTATTTTTATTCGAAAAAATTCATTTGAAATGCTTATTGTTTTTAAAATATAAAATTTAGTATTCTGCCAAGATTTTCTCACACACACGACCGTGCCTGGGACAAGGTACAATCGTGCTAGGACCACAGGCGCGACCGTGCTAGTCAGGGCGCGACCGTGTTGATCAAACAGAAGACATAACTAAGTTGTTCACTAGGCACGACCGTGTCTAGGGTTCTGAGGCACAACCAAGTCTAACCAAGGGGCACGACCGGGTCTGAGTGTGTGAGGCACGACCGCGCTGGGATTAGCACGACCGTGTCTCCTGAAGCACGACCGCGCTAAATGGTTAGCGTGACCATGTCTGTTCCACAACAGGAACGAATTGACTATTTCTTATGATAACAGTGTTAGAAATCATAGGGCTTTCACCCATTAGGTTATTACGAGTCTTTTTGTATAGTTTAATTGTATTTAAAACATCTCCAAAGTAGTATTCGATTAACCCATTTTAGAATGAACCCTAGATTCAGGTTCGTGTTAAATTGGCTATTGTAAGCCCAAATTAAGTTGGGGCTTTTTATCTATGGACTAAAACGAAAGTGTAGGAGGTTTTAATTACCCGAAAAGACGATGAATCGATAGCGTATGGTAGAGGTGAGTTCCGGCGACGACGGGTTTGATCTCCGGCGTCTTCTGCTGCAATTCCGACTTCTTTGATGTTTTCGGGAGCTTCAGAGAGGATCGATAATGTGTTTGCTTGGGAGGATAGCAATCAAAATGGAGGAATTGTTGGTCTCATGAAAGGGTTTGACGTTTTTGAGACGAATCGATTTAATTGGATTTACTTGTTGTAATTTCGGTGATTGAAAACTTAATTGTGCTCGTTAATAGTATTAACGTGTGTAATGGTTACGAATTCGAACGTCCCTGTGATTAAAGGCTGCATTTACGTTTCAACTGACGAGAGGCGCGACCGTGCCAAGGCACCGGGCGTGACCGTTCCAAAGCAAGGCGCACGACCGTGCCAAGGCACTTGGCGCGACCGTGCCTATTAGGGTTTCTTGTTAATTTATAAAGTCAGTCCTTGTAAATTTCAGTTTTGATAGATTTATATAAGTATAAACTTATTTAGAATTTCAATAGGATATACCCGTGTAAAATTTGCGGATTTGCATTGGAACATAGTATTTAATTGTTGGTACGAATAGAACAAGTCAGTGTACTAGAATTGGGTTTGAAATGTATCACATTGAATTGAAATACAGATAATAAAAATCGGAAATGTTACAGTATCCCCAAGTTGAGGGAATTTAGTCCCGAAATTTAGCTAGTGGAGGCGACGGCATCAGTGAGGAGATGGGGGTACTTGAGCTTCATTTGGTCCTCTCGTTCCCAAGTAAACTCAGGACCACGTTTAGATTCCCAACGAACTTTGACAATAGGAACACGGCTTCGTTTGAGTTGTTTGTCTTCACGATCCATGATTTCCACTGGTCTCTCAACGAAGTGCATCGTTTCGTCAATGTGCACGTCATCAAGAGGTATGTGGAGATTCTCATCAGTAAGACATTTCTTCAGATTAGACACGTGAAAAGTAGGATGCACATTGCCAAGTGATGTAGGTAAGTCGAGTTTGTAAGACACTTTCCTAATCCTTTCAAGGATCTTAAATGGACCCACATAGCGAGGTTCTAATTTGCCTTTCTTTCCAAAATGGATCACACCCTTCCACGGAGACAACTTTAGAAGAACAAGGTCACCGACTTGGAATTCCAAGGGTTTTCGTCGTTTGTCGGCATAACTCTTTTGCCGACTTCTCGCTACTCGAATGTTGTCACGGATTTGGATAATCTTGTCGGATGTTTCTTGAATTAACTCGGGACCGGTGATTTGTGCTTCACCAATCTCGTTCCAACAGATAGGAGAACAACACTTGCGACCATAGAGAGCTTCAAATGGAGCCATGTTGATACTCGTGTGGTAGCTATTATTGTAGGAGAACTCGATTAATGATAGATGTGAATCCCAGTTGCCACCAAAATCAATTACACATGCTCTAAGCATGTCCTCAAGGGTTTGGATTGTACGCTCGGTCTGACTATCAGTTTGAGAATGGTAAGCCGTGCTCGAATCCCAGCGTGTACCAAGAGCAGTTTGGAGAGATTGCAAAAAATGAGAGGTGAACCGAGCATCTCTATCGGAGATTATGTTTAAGGGAACACCGTGATGGCTCACAATTTCGTCAATGTAAATTCGGACTAGTTTCTCAACTCGATAGTCTTCTCGGATAGGCAAGAAATGAGCAGATTTGGTGAGACGGTCAATGATCACCCAAATGCTATCATAACCACTTGAGGTGCGTGGGAGTTTGGTAATGAAGTCCATAGCTAAATTTTCTGATTTCCACATGGGAATTTCTGGTTTTTCAAGCAAACTGGAAGGACGTTGGTGTCCGACATTTACTTTGGAGCAAGTTAGACATTTGGCAACATAGAGGGCGATGTCTTTCTTCATACCGGGCCACCAATATTGTTGGCGAAGATCTTGGTACATTTTATCTGCACCAGGATGAATAGAATAACGAGTCTTGTGAGCCTCGTTCATAAGAAATGCACAGAGATTATCGCGATCGGGAACCCAAATACGATTCAAGTAATAAAGTAAGCCATTGGGTTTCGGTTCAAGCTGGAGTTCAACACCACACGACATTTCCTCGTACATGTTACCCTCGGTGATTGAGACGTGTTGAGCTTCTAAGATGCGATTATGAATGTCGGTTTGAATTCGGACACATTGAAGCATGACATGGTCCTTTCGATTCAAAGCGTCGGCTACAACATTCGCTTTGCCGGGATGGTAACGAATCTCGCAGTCATAGTCGTTAAGGAGTTCAACCCAACGTCTTTGCCTCATATTGAGTTCTTTTTTATTGAAGATGTGTTTGAGACTTTTGTGGTCGGTGAACACCACACATTTTGTGCCATAGAGGTAATGTCTCCAAATCTTCAATGCGAATACGACCGCACCCAACTCGAGTTCGTGCGTCGTATAATTCTTCTCGTAAATCTTGAGTTGTCTTGATGCATAAGCGATTACTTTGCCTCGTTGCATGAGGACACAACCGAGACCTTGGTTAGAAGCATCACAGTAGACAACTAGATCATCATTCCCATTAGGGAGAGTCAAAATAGGAGCATAGCACAACTTTTGCTTGAGTGTTTGGAAAGATTCTTCTTGTTTTGGTTCCCATTCATAAGGTTTACACTTGTGGGTTAAAGCGGTAAGAGGGACAGCAACCTTAGAGAAATTTGAGATGAAGCGACGATAATATCCCGCAAGACCAAGAAATGAACAAAATTCGGTGGGAGTCTTCGGGGCATTCCAATTCTTAACCGCTTCGATCTTAGCAGGGTCAACATGAATTCCCTTGTCGTTGACGTTATGACCAAGAAATTGAACTTCCTTTAGCCAAAATTCACACTTGGAGAATTTGGCATATAGTTGTTCCTTCCTCAAGAGGTCCAAAACTAGTCTAAGGTGTTGCTCATGGTCGGCTTTAGTCTTGGAGTAGATTAAGATATCGTCAATGAAGACGATAACAAATTTATGAAGGTACGGTTTGCACACACGATTCATGAGGTCCATGAAGACCGCGGGGTGCATTGGTTAGTCCAAAAGGTATGACCATGAACTCGTAGTGACCATACCTTGTTCAGAAAGCAGTCTTTGGAATATCTTCCTCTTGTACACGGAGTTGGTGATAACCAGATCGAAGATCAATCTTCGAGAAGCAAGTAGAACGTTGAAGTTGATCAAAGAGGTCATCAATTCTAGGCAAGGGATAACGGTTTTTGATGGTAAGCTTGTTGAGTTCGCGGTAGTCAATACACATGCGAAATGATCCATCCTTCTTTTTGACGAATAAGACGGGTGCACCCCACGGTGAATGACTTGGACGAATGAAGCCCTTGTCGGAGAGCTCTTAGAGTTGACTTGCAAGTTCTTGCATTTCAGAAGGTGCAAGACGGTAAGGAGCTCTAGCCACGGGGTTTGCTCCGGGTATAAGGTTAATGCGAAATTCTACTTGTCGAACGGGTGGGAGACCTGATAGATCTTCGGGAAATACTTCGGGAAAATCCCGAATGATGGGAATGTCTTGGATACTCTTCTCCTTGACATCCTTTTGAACAACATGAGCTAAGAAGGCTGCGTACTTCTTTCGTAAGTACTTTTGGGCGGTAGTGCATGACATTAACTTTAGTCCTTTGCAAGGCTTTTCACCAAAGACTCTTAACGTTTCTCCCGACGGTAGAGGTATTCGGATGCACTTATCGAAACACATTACTTCGGCATGATGATTTGATAGCCAATCCATGCCTATGATGATATCAAAACTTCCTAGTGGCATTGGTACAAGGTTGATTGGAAATGTATGATCATTTAGTTCTAGAGAGCAGTCGTGAATAACAGAATCAATTGTAAGGGAGCCACCATTTGCTACTTCGACGGTGAAGGTTTTCTCTAACTGGGATCGTGTCTTTGCAAGTAAGGGTTCAAAGTTAAGTGACACAAAACTTTTATCGGCACCGGTATCAAATAAAATAGAGCCATATTGACTATTAACAAGGAACGTACCGTTGACCACATCGTTGTTGGCTTGAGCTTCATTGGCGTTTATGTTGAAAGCACGCCCACGAGCTCTGCCTTGTCTAGCATTGACTAACCTTGGGCACTGATCACGGAAATGATTTGGGTTACCACATTCATAACAAGCACAATAGCGGGAACACCTTGATTAGCCAATTGGGGGTTGGTTCGGTTTGGTGGGTTGACTTGGCCTGCAAGTGTTTTGGCTCTACAAACATTGACTGTATGGCCATATTTCCCACAGTGAGTGCAAAGGCAACATGGAATGTTTTGGAGATGGTGATAATTGCATGTGGCACAGAGTGGGTAGATCCCAACATATGGCTTTTTGGCTGGTGCTTGAACCATAGGCGCAGCTTGGTTAACAGGGATAGCAGGAGTGACCATAGCATAGTTTCTAGCCTTTCTTTTCTTATTATTATGGGAGGGTTCAGTTGTGGCTTCTTTGATGTGTGTGGGAGGGATTGTGGTGTCGGGAACTTTCTTGGTGCCTTTTCTAGTCAGAATTCCCGCTTTCACATGGTTGTCGGTTAATGTAGCAGATAAGCGGATAGCATCTTCGAGTGTTGCGGGATTTCTCCCTAAGACTGTATCTTGAATTTGCCTAGGTAATCCACCAATATACTTCTCAATGCAACGGGATAAAGGTGTGACCATATGGGGTACAAGGAGACTCAACCCATGGAACCGAGTTGTATAAGCTAGACTTTCACCACCATCTTGGGCAAGATCCCAAAACTCGGCTTCCAGTTTCTTTACCTCATTTCGAGGACAAAATTCTTCGGTCATTAGCCTTTTAAACTCATCCCAAAGTAAGGCCATTGCTACTTCCACGCCTCTAGTTCTCTTTTCCCCATTCCACCACGTGAGTGCCCGTTTTTGTAAGACACTTGTGGCATGACGAACACGAAGGTTATTGGGGCAGTCACTATTGAGGAAGGTATTCTCAATACTTTCGAACCATTGAAGAAGTCCCGTAGCTCCTTCGGTACCATAGAACTTAAGAGGATTACATGAGTTGAAGTGCTTGAAGGTGCATTGTGGTGGGTTGGCACCACCACCACCATTAGCTCCATGGTTACCATTGGCGGCCCCATTAGCTTGAGTGAGTTGATTCACAAGTTGTGCAAGGATGGTAGCAATATCGGTGTTGTTGTTGGTCACGGTAGCACGACAGGGAGGCATTCTACAGATTTGCACAAGACAAGAAAAGATGTAAGAACTTATGAAAGTTACTTGGATTTAAAAGAATAAGATAACAAATAAAATAGTTAATCATGGTTTGGATTGTACTCAAATAGTGATATGATCACTTGAATACTATGACACATTAAGGTTAATTAAACTCATTTAATTCTTCAAGGAGACATGCTTTAGCCTATAAGTAAACACTTATCCCGGGAATTCTCAGGAAAGCATACGGGTCCCTCGGTTGATTGGGATTTCTGCGAAATGCTTTCCTAGACAGAAAACCCAGAATACAGGTGTCTCTCTTCCAGATTGCATGTGTCCTCCAATAATTAACAAGTTTAAAAACCTTAACGAGGGTATAAAAAGATTTTTATAGTTTTAGATCCATGCAGTTTCCACATGCTAAGAAGGTGATGATAGAGAAGTAGGTAAGAATATTATGCGGTTTTAGGGTATAGGTAGGGATATCGTTTATTTAATTATTATTTAAGTATATCTTAATAAGTCATGAATATTTAACAAGGCATCAAAAATGAAATAATAACTAATCATAGTACATAGCATATAACACATAGCATGTAGCATATATCACATAATCATGAAGCATGGCATAAGTGGGAGTCCTAAAGTTATAGTCTAGGTCAAGGGTGTCTAATAACCTAGTTTCCTATAACCAAGGCTCTGATACCAATCTGTCACACCCCAACAGACGGCGGAAACGTCGGGGCGGGACATATCGACTGTTCATGAGCACAAGGTTGACTAGATTTCAATATTTTAATCATCAAATTTAACTTCAAATAATTCAACATAACCAAATTCAAACAAGTACATAAACGAAATACATAATAGTCTTTATTTAAATTTAACTAAGTCCAAAGCCTATGTGTAGCATGCCTTGCTCAAATTCACTCATTAGCACCTAAAACAAGAATAAAATAAAGTCAACTAAAAAGTTGGTGAGCATACACAGGTTTGTATATAGATATCATATAGATTATGAATAAACAAATCCTTACATAACATGATAAAATAAGGCATTTATGGAGAGCAGCTATTGTGTAACCAAGTACAATCAAACCTTTGTAACTAGCATGCAAAATTGTGTTGTCGGTAACAATCACCCCAATCTGGGTGGGTTTGTCAGACTCAATAGATCTATCATTGTTTATCGTCGGCTTGAATAGTTAATGATTGCACATAAATTGCACACAAAAGTTAGCACAACTAGCACTCAGGCATAAAGCTCAAATTGCACACATGAATGTAAAGAGGATTTGTATTTGTATAGTTTGTGTAAATGTAAGCAATAGTATTGTATAGTGTTCATGTTCCACCCCAAAAAGTGTAAAAGAGTAAAAGGGGCTATGTAATACTCACATGATTCAAAAGGCGTAGCTAACACGAGAGACTAGATAGTAATATGATCCTTGTGATGCACAACATTAACCTAGATTGGAATGTATATTGAATTAATAGTGTGCACAATAGTCTACGTCTAAGTCTAGGGTTGAATTGGACGTGTGTATAAAGTTAGTGGTTTGTTCTTGAAAGGTATTGTATAAAATGAAAGGTTTGAAATAAATATTTTTAGAACATTTTGATCAAAGTTTGAGTTTGAATAACTAAATAAATAAATTACAAAATTGTTATTTATTTACTAAATAAATCTGGTTGGGATTAGCACGACCGTGTCTCCTGAAGCACGACCGCGCTAAATGGTTAGCGCGACCGTGTCAGTTCCACAACAGGAACGAATTGACTATTTCTTATGATAACAGTGTTAGAAATCATAGGGCTTTCACCCATTAGGTTATTACGAGTCTTTTTGTATAGTTTAATTGTATTTAAAACATCTCCAAAGTAGTATTCGATTAACCCATTTTAGAATGAACCCTAGATTCGGGTTCGTGTTAAATTAGCTATTGTAAGCCCAAATTAAGTTGGGGCTTTTGATCTATGGACTAAAACGAAAGTGTAGGAGGTTTCAATTACCCGAAAAGACGATGAATCGATAGCGTACGGTAGAGGTGAGTTCCGGCGACGACGGGTTTGATCTCCGGCGTCTTCTGCTGCAATTCCGACTGCTTCGATGTTTTCGAGAGCTTCAGAGAGGATCGATAATGTGTTTGCTTGGGAGGATTGCAATCAAAATGGAGGAATTGTTGGTCTCATGAAAGGGTTTGACATTTTTGAGACGAATCGATTTAATTGGATTTACTTGTTGTAATTTCGGTGATTGAAAACATAATTGTGCTCGTTAATAGTATTAACGTGTGTAATGGTTACGAATTCGAACGTCCCTGTGATTAAAGGCTGCATTTACGTTTCAACTGACGAGAGGCGTGGCCGTGCCCATATGAGGCGCGACCGTGCCAAGGCACCGGGCGCGACCGTTCCAAAGCAAGGCGCGCGACCGTGCCAAGGCACTTGGCGCGACCGTGCCAGAACGAGGCGCGACCGTGCCTATTAGGGTTTCTTGTTAATTTATAAAGTCAGTCCTTGTAAATTTCAGTTTTGATAGATTTATATAAGTATAAACTTATTTAGAATTTCAATAGGATATACCCGTGTAAAATTTGCGGATTTGCATTGGAACATAGTATTTAATTGTTGGTACGAATAGAACAAGTCAGTGTACTAGAATTGGGTTTGAAATGTATCACATTGAACTGAAATACAGATAATGAAAATCAGAAATGTTACATCACATGCTCCTGATTATTTACGGGGCAATCTCGGGTGTCGTGGCCTCCCCTGCACACTTGACTCCACTGAGCATTGAGCTTCAGCTCCTTAATATCGTTAGCCATTGAGGCGAGTGTAGCAGCCACGCTAGTATCAGGAGTGACCTGATGCACACCTCTACGAGAAGAGGATGGTGCTCTAGCACTAGGAATGGAATTCCTAGTAGATGGCTGCTGATGTTCCGCCAGAGCAAAGCTCTCGAACATCTCCTTACACTCGTCTGGATCTAGCTTATCCATGATATGGACTCCCGCAGCTGTGTTGAACATTTGTTGCTTATCAAAGGTGAGACCATTGTAGAACTTCTCCACTATCGCCCAGTCAGAAAGACCATGCTGGGGACATCGGCTCAACAGCGCGTAGAACCGCTCCCAGGCCAAGTGATAAGGCTCGTCAGGATCCATCCGGTACGAATGGATTTGATCCCGGAGGCGAGCGGCATTGGAAGGTGGATAGTAATTCTTGTAGAATTTAACTTGCAGATCCTCCCATGTGGTGATAGAATTGTCGGGGAGGGTGTCAAGCCAAGTAGATGCACGCCCAGAGAGCGAGAATGGGAAGGGATACAAGTAGATAGCGTCCTTAGACACACCCTTGATATTGAAGGCATCACATATCCGCACGAAGCGGGACAAATGTCCCGGTGCATTTTTTGGTATAATTTTAAGACTGATGCTGTCAATAGAAATTACAGTATCAAAACTACTAGTTTCGGTTGAACTTTTGTTCAATCGAAACTACTAGTTTCGGTTGAACATTTGTTCAATCGAAACTAGGTAGTTTCGATACCTGTTTTTCCGGCCCATTGGGCGGTGGCTTGGAAAACAAGGCATATGTGCTTGGCCTCCTATATATAGCAGATTATGCCCTAGGAGTGAGTGTGTGTCTGTAGAGGGAATCACTACCCTAGGGGGAGCTCACCCTCGGGTGAGATAATTGTAGAGTGTGTAAGGAGCCTTTTAATTTTCATATCAATCAAAGAATCATACGTTTTATGCTCCAATTATCTGTTCTTTTCACTTTTATATATTTCTGTTCGTGTTTGTGATTCCCGCACCCGTCTCTACCATTTCTGATTCGAGAGTGATACCGGATCCAGAGATTCCGCCACTCGATCCGGACTGTTTGAAGAATTTCTCCGCAGATCTGTGTCTACAGTTCTGCTCAGGACCTACAGTTGGTATCAGAGCCATGGTGGCTCTTATTGCTCTCGAATCTGCTCGAAAATCAGAAAAACCCGCCATTGAAATGTTAAACATGAAGAAATCGATGTGTAGCAGTTTCGTGACTGCTGTTCTACATTTCCACTGTCAAAATCTGAAGATGTAAGGCTCTTGAAGCATTTTTCAGACCTGGATTGGGGGTATCGAAGTAGCTGAAGGTTGAAGATGGTCAATCGAAACTATGTGGCGGCTGAACATTTTCTATCGAAACTACTGGTATTGCCCTAAATCAGAAGTAGAAGACATCGAAACTAGGCTGTCGAAACTAGAAGGTATCGAAACTACTAGTTTCGGTTGAAGAATCTCCTATCAAAACTACTAGTTTCGATTGAAGAATCTCTCTATCGAAACTTCTTGTTTCGATACTGTCTCTATCGAAATTAGCCTTGTTTCGACTGAAGTAGAGCCTATCGAAACTACAGGCAGAACTGTCCAAGTACTTTCCAAAAAAAAAGTACTTTCTAAAAAAAAAAAAAAAAAGAGTTTTTTTTTGGAAATTTTCTTGGATAAATTTTTTAACAGGATATTGCATAGAAGGAGGGGGGTTTTGGAAGAAAACATGGAGACAGCCTTTTTCGGGTTTTTGAAAATTTTGTTTCTTCGGCAATATACACGATGTTCTGCCTGATTCAGCCGTAATTCCTTTGATCAAAGTTCAAGTTTGGGCAGCGGGTAACAAAGTCAAGCATACTTGTGACAAACCGGATCATTAGTTGTTGATTACATGGTGATTCGATCCCTTATATTTTGCCTAGAAATAGGAGGGTCTACACTTCAGGGGGAGAATTACCACGAAAGACTTCAAATTATCAGCAGAGTTATGAAGATGTAAGACAAAGTGAGCCTTTGCTTGAAATTGACCTTTTTTTAGGGGGGGAGAAGGAAAAAGTTGATTAAGTGTTCAAGAATGTCAAGAATCCTTGTAGAATCACAACAAAAGGCATTGGATCATCAGTCAATCTATGAAGACGAAAGACAGAGTCGGACAAGAATTGATAGCATCAGTCTAGGGGGAGATTGTTGGGTATAATTTTGAGACTGATGCTATCAATCGAAATTACAGTATCGAAACTACTAGTTTCGGTTGAACATTTGTTCAATCGAAACTAGGTAGTTTCGATACCTGTTTTTCAGGCCCATTGGGCGGTGGCTTGGAAAACAAGGCGCATGTGCTTGGCCTCCTATATATAGCAGATTATGCCCTAGGAGTGAGTGTGTGTCTGTAGAGGGAATCACCACCCCAGGGGGAGCTCACCCTGGGGTGAGATAATTGTAGAGTGTGTGAGGAGCTTTTTAATTTTCATATCAATCAAAGAATCATACGTTTTATGCTCCAATTATCTGTTCTTTTCAACTTTATATATTTCTGTTCGTGTTTGTGATTCCCGCACCCGTCTCTACCATTTCTGATTCGAGAGTGATACCGGATCCAGAGATTCCGCCTCTCGATCCGGACTGTTTGAAGAATTTCTCCGCAGATCTGTGTCTACAGTTCTGCTCAGGACCTACATGCATCCTCATCCTCAAGGCCATGAAATTGGGTGCCATGAGTGATTGTACTCATGACATGTGACGGGATCTGCCATGTATTAGTGTTAGGAATGGCGGGACGTGTGATCGAAGATCTCGCACCGCTGACCCCGTCACTGGCCCTCTGGTGCATTGTACGTCTCGCTGGGTGGTCAGCGTCGCCCATGGTAGGAAATGGAATTGGGCTAGGAGAAAGTACCTTGTTGTTGCAGAATGCTTTCAAATGATCCCGAAAGTCACGGGTGCCCTTGTGCAGCTCTCGTTCGGGCTCTAAGGAAGCAGAATATGGTGGTGATCCCTGCGAACGAGTGTGGTGCATAAACAGACACAAGAATAAAAGAAAATAAATAAAGACTCAAAACTAAAAGACTCGATCTTAAGTTAGACTCACAGATAGCACGTAGGACAAGCACACAAACAAGAAAGACTTAAAGGACAAAACAAACCAAAAATCACTAAAAGAACTAGTCAAAGCTAATATTGCTATTGCTAAGTGTCCCCGGCAATGGTGCCAAAAACTTGATATCGTCCAGAAGGTTTATAAAATAAACTACTAAACCTAACCTAGACTCCTAAGTAATAAATGGAAAACCTATGAACTAGACCGCACTGACAGGCAAGTGTACCTATCGAGTGTAGCCAGCTTAATGGTAAACCGGAATATCGAACCCTAGAGACACTACAAATAACTAAACTAGACTCTTACTCGGACTAAAGATTTAATTGGTTTGGGGGGTTGACTACACTAAGGTTAACTAAGAATGCAACAAACTAATGTCGACTCAACTATCAAGACAATTACTAAGGTGAAATCAGAAGATGGGAAGAATACTACCTAGGTCGGAATCCTACTTGCAAAGCACAACTTCTACCGGTTCTGGAAACTATGATGGATCTGGGTTTCTAAAGATGACAACTAAAGACTACCTAGTGGATTCCTAATCAGTCTCAGGGTGTCACCAACTAAGCTACCTAAATGTACTCAACTCACCAGATGGTTAGATCACCCCTCGAGTATTTCCAACAATGATAAAGTACCCACAGGACAGATTACCTCTCAGTCTCACTATCCATAATACATTCGAAGAATGCAAGGGGTAATCTCAAGATGAGAAGTATGACATGAACTAGCAACAATCACTAAACACCTAATACCGGCTTCCTCTCAGACAGCTGACACTCGAATTCCTACTGACGAGACTAGACAACCAATTCTCACCTCTCGGGTATTGAACTAGGACACACACTCAATCTAATCAAGGATTAACCAACATTCCTATGGATTACTACGTCTAGCAAACCACTCAGGTCACAAGCAATACGCAAATCCTAAACATTCATCTATTAATGAAGGACATTCAACAAGACAACATGAGGAACATTAATCAACACAAAACCAGATCTAAGCATGAATATTCATCACTACAAATATATCAAGATCTCTTACAAAATCATAAATCTAACATAATATCTAAAAAACGATAAAGATAGCAACTTTAACAAGAATTCATCATAAAGTATCAAGGTTTTAGCCTAGAATCATGTTCAAACACATCAAAACAGAAGTATAAGACATCATCATGGTTTCAAACAAAGCAAACAAAGATAAAAAAAAAATCTTGAGATCGAAAACGTTAAATCTAACGAACCCGGATGCAAAGTCTTCGACTTTCCTCTTCAATTGATCTCCTCAACCCCAAAATCGCCCCTTTTTTGGTCTAGAACGGTTGAGAATCGATTAGATTAAGAATGGGAGAGTCCTAGACCTTTAATCCTTTAAATTATGTTACAAAAACACGTTCCTGGGGTCTCTCGCGTACCGCAAGGGAGTTCTGGCTGGTCTCTCGCGTACCGTCTCTCCCGTACCACGAGAAAAATCCCTCAATCTCTCACGTACCGCGAGGGAATACTGTAATTTTGAACTCTTCTCCTCGAAATACCCCAAATCGATATATTATGGGCCCCGTAACTAATTTTCTAGCCCGGAATATGCCTATTCTAAGGTTGGATTCTTTCTCGACTTTTGCCATTCTCATCTCGGGTTCTCGTGTGCTCGCTTCCTTCACAGTTCTTGATCGTTTAAGCTCCAAAGTGACCCGATTACCTACAAAACAAGACACAAGCAAATACAAGCTATAAATGACTCGAAACGACTCTAAAACCATACGAAAACGCTACGAAATACAAAGGAAATCGAGGTGTGTTTTGCAACACATCAACCATTCAAGGTGTTCCTTATAATTTGTTTGGGCTTACATTTTATTATAACAGGTTTGTGGTGTGTAACATCCGGAATTTTTGAGGTTGAGTGCTGGTTTTAGCTTGAAGGGAGTCACGGGTTGAGTCTTAGGCCAAGGATGGACTCGAGCGGGCTTAGAGGTGGAAGGGAGCCTCCTTGGCCAAGCCCTTCCCCTCCCCCACCTAATTTCCATCTTCATCTTCTCCAAGCTTCTAGAGAGAGAAAATCGTAGAAAGAGAAAGTGGCGGTTTTGGCTTGAAGATCGATCCATTCTCCTTCTCCACTGATTTAGTGAAGCTTTGAGGTAAGGATCACGTCTAAATCTCTGTTTTAGGGTTTTTGAGAAAATATGGGTAAAAACGAGTTTGATCCAAAAAGCCTCGATTTTTACGTATGTTTAAGTCTAAAAACCTTGGATTTAGCTTCATGGATGAGAATAGAGCAGTTTGGATGTAAAAAGTTGGAGTTTTGGATCAAAAACGATAGATTTTGCCAAGAACCGTATGAATGGTCCGAAATCTGTTGAAGCGTCCAAAACCGATTTCGATCGAAAAGGTTTTCGGTCGAAAAAGGGGAAAGCTATGCTCTGTCCGAAAAGTTAATTAGGTGAGAAGGTTTTCGGATGAAATAGTTTTCGGGCGAAATAGTTTTGAATGAAAGACATTTCTGGCAAAAGGGATTTCGACCAAAAAAGATTTCAGATGAAAAAGATTTCGAACGAAAGAGTTTTTGACCAAGTGAGATTTGGACGGATCGTTTTGTTGTATGTAGAAAAGTTAACACCTTTCGTTGATGACCGTTTGAACAAATCACCTAGCACCTTACAAACATCACACTTAGGGAGGATTACTTAAGAAAGTCAGGTGAGTTCTAAATGTCCCTTTTTATGAGTTTTACTATGATTTCAGGACTGATCGCATGCTTACGAAAATAATGTTTACGAAATGAATGTTTATGAAAGGATTAACGAAATGTTTTGCCTTGTAGGTTTACGAAAGGTTTTGAAAGAAAGAATGTTTTGATAAAACGTGCAATGCTTTAACAAAAAGGTTTTACGAATGAATGAACTCTTTTAAAGTAAGTCGAATCTGCCAACGGTTCTTTCGGGAACGAATGCGATGAATGAAACCATGTCTAGGTTAGGAATCCAGATGAGACTGGGCGTCCTAGACCCGAAGATTTTCTTTACCTATACAGGGGCCTTTGTGGTCATCAAACGGTTGTACAACTGGAATGAATGGTAGGATTAGCTATCCGACAGGATTAGTTAACCTGTAGATGTCGTGTGGATGCACACGAGTTTTAATAATACTATCACGGCGGGGCGTGATTCTGTCTAGGATAGGTTTGTAAATGAGACTGGGCATCTTGGACAGACACTGGGCCTCGATTAATCTCGAGTAATGCCTAAAGGAATTGATGGTTACGAAAAGGCGCAGATTTGACATGAATGGTTCATGTTTACTGTTATTGCATGCTATGTACGACTTTGTTAGCATTGAATGAATGTTATGTCTTGGCAAAATGATTTTGATGTATAATATTTTATGTAAAGTTAGAACTCACCATGGTAGCTGACTTTTAGTATGCCTTCAGGTTAAGTATAGAATGATGCTTTTGGATGGATGTGGAGCTTGTGCCGAGAGATTTACCCAAGCGATGACACTGGCAATCCGTTCAATTTATGTTATTTAAATTTAATGTTAAGACAATGATTCCGCTATGTTTGAACAAGTTGTAATTTGAATGATGTTTCCGCTGCCTTAATTCTATTTCAATGTTTAATTCACTATGTGTTTATGAGTAAATCCAACAAGTGAGGTTTCCCGTGTTTGAGGCCTTACATGGTGAGATAGACTAGAGAATGTTGTGCTTGGGTTGAAGTGACTATATTGGTGGGCTGAGGCACCTCTTATGAAGAAGGCTTCTTAGGGGGGAGAGGATGATGCATGGGCATTAGGCTTAGTTCTGTTAATTCTTATTGAGATTAGCGGGGTAGGGAAAGAGTGGTTGGGCTGGACCAACGAGTCAATGATTGGTCTGATCCAGGAGGAAACCCATAAACAAGGTCGTGGCGGCAAGAAGGATGTGAAGACTTGAAGATTGTCGATATCTTTTATTTTTGTTTGAAATTAAAATATTATAATTGGTGTTATTTCTTTTCCTAATTAAACTATTGATTACATCTATAAGTTGAGAATTAAGGTTTGGTTTTCAACAGACTGTTGAATTGTTGTTTCTTTATTGAAATTTCCGATCAAAGCATTCGGTTATCGAAATTTTTGATTCAAAGAATTTGGTTACTTCCATGTGTTCTTGTGTGTGCCATTTGATTGTTCTTCCATGTGCATCACTTGTTATACCTTAAGTTAGTCAAAATTTTATCAAGTGACATCTAACTTTTTTGCCTAAAAATTCTTTATAATCTTAGTTTGATCAATTTATGCGAGTATCGAGTCATGAATTTTAATATTTTTTCATATGAACATACATTCTAAACAGTGGCGGACTCAAAAAATATTTCCATGGGGGTCAGAATTTTGGAGGTCGGTTGTCTATCGTTAAATATTAATTTTTTTAGTTCAGTTCAAATCGTGTCGGGTCACATAGTACACACAGTGTCACTAATCACAATTAACAAATAGCACATATGCTATAACATTATACTAAAATAATATAATAAGCAAAATTTAGAGAAAAATAAAAAAAAAGTTACCTGAAATCCGGAGGAGGCAGAGGCGCAAGACTGTGAGCAGTGAACCGAGACGTTGTTGGATAGGAATCAGGATTGCCGCTATTTAGATTTTTTATTAGATTAAATTGTTTAAAAATTTAAATGAGTAATGGGTTAACTAAATGTGTGCTTAGTTGTCTAAATGGGTAATGAGTTAATTAAATGTGAGTATAATTGTTTAATTGGTTAAGTTTTTAGTCAAGTTTAGTCAAAATGTCCAATTAAATTATTAGTTTAAATGTGGGTTAGCGTTAAAAATTTTTGGGGTTGGTGTTAAAAATTAATTTTTCTTGGGGTCTGTCAAAATTTTATGAGGTTGGTATCAACATTTCTTAGAGGTCGGTCGAAATTATACCGTATATATGACAAATAATTTTTTTTTTCATGAGGGTCTGTCGACCCGCCTACCTTAAGATAGGTACACCAATGATTCTAAACAAATGTATGGAATTTATAGTAAAATTGAGTTGATGTATATTTTCGTGTCTTTTTAATATGATTGGGGATTTTATTATGTCATAATTATACTGAGAGATTTTTCAAAAACATAAGAAAATACGTTGGTTTTTACTGTATTAATCCAAAATTTTAATACAGCGTAATCATATTTATATAAACTTTTTAACTTCTATTCGATGATAAAGTGAAACTGTGTGGAGTAATAGTATTTTCTTTAAATTTTTATTAAGATAAAATTTCAAAAATAAAAAGCAAATACATGGTCGAAATGTGAACATGAAGACCGAATGGTCGTAGACTTGACTTTGTATTCCATGGACCTTACATCATCGATTTGTTTCAAATCAAATTGTTTAAAGTCTTACTTTGTTTACTTTGACTTTTTAAAATTTAAAACAACAGCAAGAATATTATATGTGCGTTCATACCCTTATATTTATATTTTTAGATGTATTAAAATACTTTTATTTTTTGCTTTGTGATTTTTAGAAAGTATAATAACTATTTTGAAATAAGATCTTCTGTAATGTTTGAGCGTTTCCTATCATTTAACACAACTATTTTTTTTTTCATATTATCATCTTTTACGCAACCTAATAATTTATAATAATAAACTAGTTAGTTTTCCAAATCGTATATATATAAATATAATAAATTACATTTAAATATTACATAATGTTAACGAAATATAATAATATTTTTTCTCTCTTGAAACCACACAATATGCAATGTTAAAAAACCATTTCACCCCACGCTGCGTGGCGTTGTCGTAATTAGCGGTTGTTATTTTAAAATGTTGACACAACGATAATTTTAAAATTTGTAACGTAAAAATAAGAAAATAATAAAATCTGGGAAAAAATAAAAGATAAGAAAAACAAATTGAAAAAAAAGAGAAAACTAAAAAAACCGGGAAAAAGAAAAGTAAAAAATAAAGGAAATAAAAAAGGCTAAAAACAGAGGGGGGTGGTTGCTGGGATTCGAACCTGGGTGGAGACAAAGGGGATGCGAGCGCATGTTTATCAGTTGGGCTAGACTTCTTTGATGTTAGCTCACCCCACCAAAAGTGTTAAATACATATAAAAAATCGGTACAGTTAAAAAAAAGAGTTAGGATTCGAACCTGGGTAAAAAGAAAGGTATACGCGCACCTGTAACAAGCTGGGCTAAAGCCTTTAGTGTTAACTCTCCTAAACCATACTCTTAAATATAAAAATAAATTCAGTGCGGTTAAAAAAAGCAAAACACATAAATGGCCCAACAACAACACGACACGTGTCATCACCGCCTAAACCTGCCAATCCGGAATTAGAATTGTTTACATCTTATCAAATTGTATAGTTGTATAATATAATAAATGTTTAAAAAAACATAATAACTTTTTTTCTTCTTGTACAATTTCCATAACATAATGTACACCTCCCTGTAACATCATTACATTTGTCCTGTGGGTTAAATATTTTCGGAGAAACAAAGAGAGAATGAAATTGAAAAGAGGCCACCATATCCGTCCGTGAGAACGTCCATGCTCACGTACGCCTTAGATTAAAAACACGAAAAACGGACCTGTTTGGTGCCGGCGTTCATGGATTGCCCATCTGTAAGGGCCATCTAACTCTTACACAAGCATGCATCGTTGATGCTACATCTAAAGAGCCTTGCTCTTCTTTTTTGATATAGGCGGAAAAAGACTCCAATTGTACTTATCTATTACGCATTCTCCATGCGATCATGATGAACACCCGTTAGCTTCGCCAGATTCAATTATTTATTGTTTTCTTTTGTTATGATCTTATTATTTTGCTTTTAATATATATCTTGGATTTGCATTGAATACTAACAAATAAAAATAGTAGCAAATTTCTTTTTTCTTAAATATGATATCTAAGTAGACATGAAACGAAATTTTAAAAGATGCTTTGTTTATTAAAAAAATTTTATATTAGTTATTTACGTTTTTAAAATAAATTTAAACTTTCTAGTTATATATATATATATATATACACACACACACTAGAGGGGTGTATGCGCGATTCGACATGTAACACAACATAATAACACAGACATTGCTAAAGCGCATAATCACGTATTATTATTATTATTATTTTAATTAAAAAAACTATAACAATATCATACTGTAAATTAAAGAGAATAAAATAATCGATTTTATTGTGTAATTATATTTTTTAAATATTAACATTTGAAAATTTTATGGCTGTTTAAAAATCATGGGGAGAAATTGGTTTAAAATTTAACCATATGTTTTAAAGGGTTGTACCCTAACCCGGACCAAAAAACCTAAACCTCCCTCCACCCGCAACCCCAAAAACCTAAACCCCCCTCCTACCCCTCCCCGAAAAGCTTAAAACCACCACCACACCCTCCCAAAAACCTAAACCCACCACCACCCACCCCTAAAAACCTAAACCCCCACCCCATAAAAAAAAAGCCTAAACCATAAAATCTAAACCCTAAAAGCTAAACTATAAGGCTAAAACCCTAAAATTCAAACGTAAAATCTAAACTTTAAAAGCAAAACCCTAAAAGCTAAGATGGTAGAGTTTGACGAGACGGTTGCAACGCCACTGAAATTAACTCAATCGTAGTTCGTTTGATATCGTTTCTTAAGGTTTTTATTATTTTTTAGATTTATTAGCGAAAAACTACTTTTTATTTGAAACTATCCTTATAAATATATATATATATATATATATATATACATATATATATATATATATATATATATATATATATATATATATATATATATATATATGGAGAAGTTCATGAGAAAACTACTCCTTAGTGAGAGAACTAGAGAACTCCTCATTAAAGGAAAAAAATTCAAAAAAATAATTAAAAAAATCATAACTCAAAATATAAATCAAAAACTAAAAAAGTGGTTTGGAGACCATGTTTCCCACGTCTCGTCCTCGTTCAAAAAAAAAAAGTGGTTCGGGGGGGTTAGGTTTTTTGGTGGTGGGGTGGGTTACGTTTTTGGGATGATACTACACATATGCCGTATTGAAAATAAGAAGGAAAAAAACGAGTTAATTCTAATTTTTATAACTTTATTTACACTCAAATGAAAGATAAAAAAATTCTTGATTTAATGGTGCAATTTAAAAAAAAAAAATAACGTATGCAAAAGATAAAAATATTTAAAGATTTATATATTTTTAGTTCAATTTTACATTTTCTCTTTAAAATTTCACCTCTTAACTTTTTAGTGGTTCTCTATTTCTCTCATTAACCTAACCCTCTATATATGTGTGTATCTATGTATGTATGTATATATATTTATATGTATGTATGTATATGTATATATATATATATACGTATATATATATATACATACATACATACGTACGTACGTACGTATATATGTGTATATATATATATATATATATATATATATATATATATATATATATATATATATATATATATATATATATATATATATAGGGTAAGGTTCAAATTCTAAACAATATTTATCTGATAACCATGATAACCACTCTAAAAATAGTATTAAGTATATGTAACAGTTATCATTATGTTAATGTTACATATATGTAAACACTATGTATCACGTATATGTAACATTATTTGGTACGTATACGTAAGACTCATCATTTTCGTATTTACGTTCAAAATATTTGTTCAAGATACTTAAATACTACTTTAATAATTAAAAGAAAAAATAATTTATATATTATGTGATTGTTTTATAGTGGTTAGCACGGTTATTACATAAAAAGTTGGTTAGTATTTGAACCATACATATATATATATATATATATATATATATATATATATATATAAGTTCAAGTGGAAAGTGATTTTTCCTTAAAAAGCTAAGGAAATATTGTAGCAGTGACATGTGGTATTTTAACATATTTTAGTTATGGTAACCGGTAACTGCCTATAATCATGGGATGTTTATGTTTTCAATTCCGCATAATATCCTGTTGTTTAGAGATATTTTAACGCACCAATCTGTTACAACTACTTTGTGCTGGTTATGTTTCTTCAATTTAAGCCACTTTGTTGTCTTAATCAGATATAATCTATTGTTTACTAAATAACTTTTGTTGGTTATGTTTATTTAATTTTTCGACTTTATTTTTTGCATCACGTAATAATGTACTGTTATTTAATAATTGTGCTGGTTATGTTATTTTAATTATTCCACTTTATTTACCCGTATGAGATAGTAATGTTCTGTTATATAATTAACTTTTGCTGGTTATGTTACTTCAATTTTTACACATAAAAGTAATGTTATCCAATTAACTTGTGTTGGTTATGTTACTTCAATTATTCCATTTTGTTATTTTGTCATCTGATAATGTGTTTTTTAATAAGCCTTTTTACCATTTTTCGGAGGATGGAATATACAAATTTTAATTGATTTTGGAGATGATTCCACATATAACATTGTTATCCCTTTTTTATGTATTGCATAATTTTAATTTTATGCGAACAATGGCAATATTCAAGGTGTTGCATGTTTTTTTGCCCACTAATAATGTGTTTTTTGATAAGCCTTTTTTTGTATCCCACACATATAGCAATATTCCAGACGTTACTGATATCATCATAATTAGACAATAACCAATAGCCAAGATGAGACGGTATTGAGTGTATATTAAAATGCTTCACACTTTCAAATCCCATATCTTCAACAAAAGTTAGTTGCTCCTTTGGTAACCCTCTCATTAGGATATATAGGTTTGATGGGCAGCTTTGCATTCTGATTCTTGTGTTCATCATTGGTAAATAAGGCTTTTTTGCTTTGCTTAGCTCTTTTCTTTGTTTGTTTATCCTTAACTGGATTCAACTGTTTTCGTTTAGAAGGCGGAGTTTGAAAATCATCATCGGAGCAAAGTTGTTTGTTACTGTTATCCCCCTTCATGGCTAACAAAAAAACATCATAACATAACTATATTACAACAAATTTTAAAAATAAATGCAAATTGAAAGAAAAGTACATGCAGTGTGTTACATATAAAATAGTACATAACCTACATAAGTTTATAAACAACAAATTCCTCGAACAAACATATAAGATTTGAATAAACAACACATTGAATATTCATAACAAATACGTTAACAACATCACATATAAAACAATACATTTTAACGACTTTAATAACAAGTAATCGTGAATTCATTACATATACATCAACAAACACCACAATAATACCCAACAATTAATAATAAATTGTGTCATCAAAGTTCTTTTTTCATAACGAAACATATCAATAAACCATATAAAACAACACACCATGTTATCCAAAACCCTAACTAAAACAGTACATGACATGTGTCAGATAGAAGAATCATTACATAATACCTGGATAACAAACAATACATTGAATACCACTAACATATAAATCAAAAAACTAATCAACACATCGAATATCGTGACATATACATCAACAAATAGCACATGCAAATACCCCATTGCATGCCCTTCCTCAATATGATATCAGACCCAGGAATTGTCCACTGTTACAATGAACTAAAAAAAGTAAACTAGGGTTTGTATAAAATAGAGAAATCCGAAAGAAGCAATACTTTTAAAAACGCATGAGATAAACACGAATAAAAAGGAGGATTAACATAAACATAAAAAAATTTGATGAAAAATATAGGTTTTTATTCAAACATGTTTATCAACTCGATTTAAAAGTTTCTATTTAAACGGACACAGTATCTAACCTTGTTTATCTTTAGCCGATTTCAGTATCGAAAGTACCTTGTTTGGATTCACTTGATGTATTTTCTCCATTCGTATGAGAGCTTGCAAGCCAATGGTCAATCAGATTCAATCTATATAATCAGCATTGAAGAACAAATCACATTTTTTTTCGAGAAGATGAACTCTCTCGTTATCAGCAGATTTTTTTGAATCAATATCAATATTTTTCGATTTGATAAGAGAGAATCTAAAAATAATTGTTGATTGCGAAAATAGAGGGATATCAAGAGTTACGTCAGTTTTCAATAAGTGGAAATGATGAGCTTGCCCTTTGTAATGATTGTAAATTAGTATTGAACTTCTCAAATAATCTCAACCTTTGATGGAAAAAATGGACGCAACAGATCACTTTTTAGGTTTTTTAGGGAAAAAGCACTTTGTAGGGGAACCCATATATATATATATATATATATATATATAGAGAGAGAGAGAGAGAATAAGGTTCCATTGTTAACCCATTGTTATTGTGTTAACCAAGTTAACTCCATCAAAATCGATCCAAACAAAAAAAAAAGAGTAACCTGTAGTTTTCGTGCCTAAGATTTGAACAAAACATCAGGTTTCGTCCACTTGTAACACGTTTGATGTTTTAACACTTTGCGTCCCTGGTCCTTAACTCCTTTAACTTTCCTGTTAGTTTTTGTGTAAATTTACTGATATACCTGTCCCCCCTCCTTCTTCAAACATCATACCACCCACCACCACTAACCCACACCGCCTCCTATCGCAACCACCGCTGGCAACCACCACCGCCTTCAATTCCACCGGCGCCGCCTCTCTCATCCACCACTTCAACTCTTTCTCCTCCTCCACCACCACTACACAACCCCTCTCATCCTTTTTCTCTCTCTTGAAAACCCTAAAAACCCACCCCCCCCACCACCACTACCGTACTGATAAATTCAAAATCAAATGAGATATGAACTTTAACCCATCCCATTTGATAACCAACCTAGGATGAAAACTGAAGTGGCGTGTGAGATCACAATCTATCCAAATAAAAGTGTACCCAAACAAAGGGCAGGCACACCACCACCACCACGCCGAGAAGATGGAGAAGAGTGTATCAGCGGCGTAACATCACCGGTCCTGCTAAATGCAAAATCTTTCTTCCCTAAAACCACGAATCCCTCCCAATATGCCCATCCTTGTAATCAAAGAAGTAACAACAGGTCATCATTATCTGTTAAAACTTCTTCTACTTTTAAGACACATACTTTGTCGAGCAATTGGTATGTACCATCCTCTAATTACTCTACTTCAGCCCCCGCTTGGATGACTAGGTTTGAAGAACTCGATACCACCAGCATGCTTCTTCGTCAACGTATCGTCTTCTTGGGATCCCATTTATTGTTAAAACGAATACAATCTCTTTCGTTGTTTTGTCATAAGCAGTGTTGAAATTAGTTGAATTAGGGTTTTTGAGAACTGATTATTTGGGGCTTTGCGTTTCAAAGTGATTATTGAGGTTTGAGAATCCAGAATTAGATTATTGAGGTTTGAGAATACAAAATTAGATGATGTTTGAAGAAGAAGAAGAAGGGGAAGGGGTATATCAATAATTTTACATAAAAACTAACTGAAATTTTAACGGAGTTAAGAACCAGGGACACAGAGTGTTAAAACATAAAAAGTCGAGGATCAAATGTGTTACAATTGGACGAAACCTGATGTTTTATTCAAATCATAGGGACGAAAACTGCAGTTTACTTTAAAAAAATAAATAACATTATTATAGCAATACAACGTTATGTTTTTTTTTGTATTTTTGTAAATTCGTAAGTGTATGGGCGTTTACACGTAGTATAAGTTTTTTACATCTGGTGTAAACTTACACTAGGTGTAAAAAGGCGTTTATACCTGGTGTAAACTTATACCAAGTGTAAAAAATTACACCAGATATAAACACCTCTAGATTTGCGAATTTATAAAAATGTAAAAAAGAACATGACGTTGTATTCGTGTGATAATGTTATTAAAAAACGATTTGGATTAATTTTGACGAACTTAATGGGTTAACACAATAATAGAGGAGCCCATATATATATATATATATATATATATATATATGCGTGTGTTTGTTTTTTTATGTGTGATATAGAAGTTTTAAAACATATGAGACAATTTTATGTTCTGAGGAGTTGGGTGGGCTCAACTTTATCTCTTCTTAACAAAATTAATTATTTTTCTTACAAACCTAATAATAAGTTACCATCACTACTGGACTTAACAAGAACATAAACCACAAAACAAAGTCACAACATGTAAATCGTCATATTCTATCACCCGCCAATATTTCTATTGACATATTATTGATAACATTTAACATAAATTGATGCATGACACGCCCCGACTCCCGGGTTGCCTCGTATGTTAGATTTACTCTTTGGCATCATAGTTTGGTAACATAAATGATTACTTTATTGCAACGGAAAATGATGTTTGTTACAAACAGATAATTAAACTATACATAATCTGCATGTAACTATCTTAGAGGGATGTCAGTCTTCTTGATCTAAGTAGCCTTCATCCGACTAATCATTTCATGGTCTTCATTTAACCTGGCATATATGCTAAAACATGTCAGCTTACGTTGGTAAGTTCTATATTTATCTTTTACCGCATCATAATCAGGTGCACTTGAAAACATTTTAGTAATACTTTCGTCTTTGCTTTAATCTTTACAGAACCATCATACATCCCTTAACTAGGTAATATACCTAGATTCTTTATCATATTATATACTTTATAATATATATAACTAGGTGGCAAGCCACAAAGGCACTTCCGAGGGTCTGTCATGTGTGACAATCAAGAACTCAGAGGTTCAAGACGTTGCGCTGGTCATGCGGTATGAAACGCCATCCATGACCCCAGCGAACCTTATAAATGTTGTTGAGACATCGGTGGATCTATCATCGACCTAAGCTTTAATGCTATGAAGAACTCACTTCCCTCAATGGCAATTGCAAGAATTACCGGGATAATTAAGAACTCAGTGGTTCAAGACGTTGCCACTCGGTAAAGAGCATTACCAGGGAAATCAAGAACTCAGCGGTTCAAGACGTTGCCTCTCGGTAATGAGCCTTTAGTAGCCTTTACATTGGTCCTCAAGTGATCATCACCACTTGAGTATATATCACTGTACAGTGTTGTATTTTCTTTAGTACCATATAGGGACTAAACTTCTTTAGCCAATTATGACAACATCTTTTCTTTCAGACTATACGGTCAAAACTTTCTTTAACATGGTCCATAGACCAAAAATTTAACATCATAGCCTAAACATTTAAAGTGTTTATAAGTGGGCATCATTACTTTTTTATAAACTTTTCTTGACGAGCTTACTGGATTAAAACGTTTAAAAAATTTAAAACCCTAGCCTAGTGAAACTTTCATAAACTTTATCACAACATGAACATTATCCAAAACGTAAAAGCGTTTAAAAATGGGCATCTTAGAACTTACCTTTTGTAGCCTTAACTTTCAAAATCTACGATCAAGCAAAACAGGCACTAGCTCTAGAAATCACATTATCCTATGGAAATATAATACTTTAGTTAGTCTATACCCGAGATCGTATAACCCTCCTTCGGGATGTCTCGTCATCCCCGTACTAATACCTATTTTTGTTTGGCATTATTAGGGCATTTCCCCATGTCCATGCCAAAACCTCCAGGTATAGTTGGCACTTCTCAGGCATTTTCCTTATGCCCGTGCCAACTTTCGGGGTTACCCGATCTAACTAAGAGAGAGGACTTATCGAAAGACTATCTATGATTCGTTGATGCAGATTTCCCCGTCCCTTGCTCCAAACACGCCTTGCTTGTAATACCCAAAGGGGTATTTCAAGCTCGGGATTCTCATAATAGAGCTTTCCCCAAGAACTATAATTCAATGCAACTGAAACATTTGAAGCTCTATTTATAGGCCACTCTGGGCTCCGTGACGGACCATTATGGGTGTTGACGGTCTGTCACCGCCATAGGTTGGGTGATTCATGGTTCGACGTGGCGATTTACGGTGTGTTTCTTGAAATTTCGGAGTGACGGACCGTCATTGCCGGTGACGGTCCGTTTTAATCGTGACGGTCCGTTTTAATCGTGATGGACCGTTACACCTCGTAACGGTATGTTATAGCACCTTTTTCAGATTCTTCTCATCGAGGCACCTAATTTTCATATATTATGGCTTCCGTAACTCATCTTCTAGCCCGAGATATTCTTAAGAGATGTTTTGGTATATTTCCGACGGAATCATCTTTCTGTTTCGCATCGGCTTATGTTCTAGCGTCGCGTTTCTTAACCGACACTCGTCCTAACTTATATTTAGGATTTTTGGGGTGTTACAAATCTTTCCCCCTTAAAAAAGGTTTCGTCCTCAGAACCTGTTATTACTCGAATAGGAAAAGATATGATCTCATCGTATCTTCCTCTGTTTCCCATGTGGTTTCTGGTCCTTTCCGATGATGCCACTAGACTTTCACTTGTTTGATGACTTTGTTTCTTAACTCCTTTTCCTTTCGATCGAGAATGGCCATAGGTTTCTCGATGTAATTTAACTTCTCATCTACTTCTATATCGTTCAGTGGTACATGAGTAGTCTCGTCTGCAAGGCATTTTTGTAAATGCGATACATGGAATGTTGGGTGGATTCCATGTAATTCTTCAGGCAGATCTAACCGATAAGCCACTTCTCCTACTCGTGCTAAGATTCGGAAAGGTCCTATGAATCGAGGACTTAACTTTCCTCTTTTCGGGAATCTTATAACTCCTTTCTAGGGAGATACCTTTAACATAACAAAATCCCCAATCTAGAACTCAATAGGTCGACATCTTTTATCGGCATAAGATTTCTGTCGATCCTACGCAGCTTTCATACAATATTTGATTTGCTTTAGCTTCTCAGTTGTAGTTTGGACAATTTCTAGAGTACCCAACTTTTTCTGTCCAACCTCACCCCAGCATATAGGAGTTCTGCATTTCCTGTCGTATAGCATCTCATACGGTGGGTTTCCTATGTTGGCGTGATAGCTGCTATTGTATGAAAACTCTGCCAAGGGTAAGTGAGTGTCCCAACTTCCTTCGAATTCGATAATACAAGCATGAAGCATACCCTCAAGAGTCTGAATAGTTCTCTCAGACTAACCATCAGTTTGAGGGTGATATGTTGTGCATCGTTGATAAACACTTCGACTAATTTCTCAGAAGTAAAAGCCTCACGTATAGGCAAGAAGTGACGGCTTTTTGATAGCCAATCAACAATCACCCAAATATTATCATAACCTTTAGCTGTACGGGGCAGCTTAGTTATGAAATCTATCGTGATGTGTTCCCATTTCCACTTGGGAATTTCTAGAGGTTGCATTCTCCTATAGGGCTTTTGGTGTTCTACCTTGACTTGGGAAAAAGTCAAACATTTTGCCATGTATTTCATAATATCAAATTTCATTCGTGGCCACCAATAGTCCTTTTTCAAGTCTTGGTACATCTTTGTGGTACCTGGATCGATTGAATAGCGGGACTTGTGCGCCTCATCTAGCACTTTAGCTCTAAGTCATCCTTCAATAGACATCCACATTCTACCAAACCAGGTTCTCACACCGTATGTGTTGAGTTCTAACTTTTCTTTTTGTCCTACCATCCATTCTTTCTTCACCTTTTCTCACTTTAAAGCCTCAGTCTAGGCTAGCTCTATTTGTGTCATGAAATAAGGCATAATTATCAGCTGACATGCCTTTACCATGATAAGAGGGTGTTCCTCTTTTCTACTTAGGGCGTCAGCTACCACATTAGCTTTTCTTGGATGGTACAGGATTTCACAATCATACTCCTTTATCATTTCTATCCAACATCTCTGCCTCATATTCAGATCCTTTTATTCAAAGAAGTACCTTAAACTCTTGTGATCTGAAAAAATGGTACACTTAACTCCGTAGAGATAGTGTCTCCATATCTTCACGACAAAAACTAGTATGACTAGTTCTAAATCATGGGTCGAGTAATTAACTTCATGGGATTTATGTTGGGGTGAAGCAGAAGCATTAATGATATAGTGCAAAGCACACATTTGTATTCCATTGTTTTAGTGCATTTTTAATTAGTTTTGTAATTGTTTTGAGTCATTTTTGTATACTATTGAGTCTATGTCTTTTTTGCAGGTGCTCGTATGAATTACAATGGAATACGTGAAGAAACCGAGCACGAGAATGAAGCCGGGAATTCAAAAGAAGAAAATGGGAAATTTATGCCTCTCGCGGTACGCGAGAGAGGAGAAGGAAAGTTCTCGCGGTACGCGAGGGAAAGGAAAATCAGCCGCGACTAAATTGTCCTTCGCGATACGAGAAGGACTTGGGATTATTTCTCGCGGTACGCGAGGCACCTAATTCCCGCAAAACCCTAGATTTCGATTTTAAATAGATTTTTATGCCCATTCTTTGGGGAGTTTGATTTTGAGCCGTCCAGAGAGAGCATTAGGGTGATTTTGGGTGATTGGAGGTCAAGTTGGGTTAAAGTTTGAAGCTTTTGAATCCGAGTTCGTTGTTTAAGCGTTTTAGGTGTTAAAGATTCAATTTTTATCTTTGTTTGCTTTGTTTTAAACCATGATTATTGTTTATACTTCTGTTTTTAGTTGTTTGAACATGATCCTAGGCTAAAAATTTGATATTGCCTTGGTCATATGATGAATACTTGTTAAAGTTTTGATTTTTAACGGTTTTTGGATTTTAATCAATGGATTAATGATTTTATAAGCGATCTTGAGTTGATTATTGTGATTTTCTTGGATGTTTAGATCTGATCTTGTGTTTGATTTAAATTCCTTGCGTTGATTGTGGTTGTTTACCAGTTTGATTATCATATCTTGGTCATAGATCTTAGGATTTGTGATTAGGGTGGTTTGCTAGACGTAGTAGCCATAGGAGTTGTAATTGATTGCTGATTAGAATTGAATGTGTATCCTAGTTTAACACCCGAGAGGTGAGAATTAGTCATTTAGTCTTCGTCATTAGGAATCCGAGTGTCAGCTGTCTGAGAGGAAGCCGGTATTAGGTGTCTAGTGATTGTTACTATTCGTGTCATAGTTGTTATCTTGAGATTACCCCGTGCATTCTTTGAGTGTATTGGTGGACGGAGAGACTGAGAGGTAATCTGTCTATTAGGGTACTTGGTCATAGTTGGAAATACCTGAGAAGTGATCCAACAATCTGGTGAGTTATTACATCTGTAGGTTCCTTAGTTGGTGACACCCTGAGAGTGATTAGGGATCCACTAGGCTGTCTAGAGTTGTTTCATTAGAAACCCACATCCATTATAGTTTCCATAACCGATAGAAGTTGTGCTTTGTAAGTAGGATTCCGACATAGGTGATATTCTTCCCATTCTTGATTTCACCTTATTCTTGATCTTGATAGTTGAGTCGACCTTTGTTTATTGCATTCTTTAGTTTAATATTTAATGTAGTAAAACCCCCCCATCAATAAATCTTCAGTCCGAGTCAGAGTCTAGTATTGTTACGTAGTGTCTCTAGGGTTTGATATTCTGGTTTACCGTTATGTTGTGCTACATTCGATAGGTACACTTGCCTGTCAGTGCGTTCTAGTTCATAGGTTTTCTATTTATTACTTAGGAGTCTAGGTTAGGTTTAGTAGAGTTTTATATAGACCGTCTGGGCGACATCAAGTTTTTGGCGCCTTTACCGGGGACACTTGACAATAGCAATATTAGTTTTGACTAGTTCTTTTAGTGATTTTTGGTTTGTTTTGTTTTCTGTTGAGTCTTGTGTGCTACTAGTGAGTCTTATCTGAGTGTCTAATTTAGAATCGAGTCTTTCTGTGTGTTTTTGAGTCTTTTTTCTCTTTCCTTCTATTGTCTTTCTGTATATGCACAATACTCGTTCGGAGGGATCACCATCATTCTCAGCTTTTACCGAGCCCGAACGAGAGCTTCACGAGCGCACCCGCAACTTTCGGGAGCGTTTGAAGGAGCTTTTCAAAACCCAGGTACGTTCTAAGAGCCCAATTCCATTTCCTACTATGGGCGACGCTGATCCACCAGCGAGACGTACCGTGCACTAGAGGGCTAGTGATTGGGTCACGGGCGCGAAATCTTTGATCACAAGCCCCACTATACCGAACACCAATTCTTGGCAGATCCCATCACATGTCATGAGTACGATCACTCATGCCACCCAATTCCATGGCCTCGAGGATGAGGATGCACCCGGATATGTGTCCCGCTTTGCGCGCATATGTGATACTTTTAATCTCATGAGTGTATCTAAGGGCGTAATCTACTTGCGTCTCTTCCCATTCTCATGTCTGGTCGTGCATCTACTTGGCTTGACACTCTCCCAGACAACTCAATCACCACATGGGATGATCTAGAAGCCAAGTTGTTCATGAAGTATTATCCACCTTCTAGGGCCGCTCGCCTTAGGGATCAGATCCACTCCTTCCGGATGGATCCCGTTGAGCCCTATCACATGGCCTGTGAGCGGTTCAACACGTTGTTGAGCCGATGTTCCCAGCACGGTCTTTTCGACTGGGCAATAGTGGACAAATTCTACAATGGTCTCATCTTCGAGAAGCAGCAAATGTTCAATACAACTGCGGGAGGCCATATCATGGAGAGACTCGAGCCTGATGAGTGCGAGGAAATTTTCGAGAGCTTTGCTCAAGCCGAACAACAGTATCCATCTACTAGGACTTCCATTCCTAGTGCTAGGGCAGCTGCCTCTTCTCCTAAAGGTGTGCATCATGTCACTCCTGATTCTAGCGTGGCTGCTGCACACGCCTCAATGGCCAACGAGATTAAGGAGCTGAAGCTCAGTGCTCAGCGGTGTCAAGTGTGCAGAAGATACCACGACACCCGAGATTGCCTCGTAAATAATCTGGAGCACGTGAGCTATGCTGGCAACCAATACCAGAACCGAGGATACAACTACAATAATTCATTTGGTTTGGGATGGTGATTTGGGAATAACCCGCCTGGGTTTAATCGCCACCAGCATCAGCAAGGAGGAGAAGGAGGAGCTATCTCGGGAAGCAGTGTCGACATCTTGAAGATAGAGGAGATGATTGAGAACCAGACACAAATGCTTGCCCACTTGGTCCAGAATGACAGGGATGCTAGGCAGAGATTGGATAGCCATGACACCCTATTAAAGAACCAGCAGTCGGTATTTCAGGATTTGCAGCGCACGGTAGGAGACATCACGAGGAGCTTGAAGGAGAGGCAGAGTGAAGCATCTGCGGCCTATAAGAGTTCTAACGCTTCAGTGATGGCCGTGTCTTTTAGGAGTGTGGAAAAGAAAGAGGTTGTAGAGGATGACTCCTACTCTATTGAGTATGGCATACCTTCGGTAGAGGAAGTTAAGAAGGTAGAATGGAGAGCTCGATTTGCTGCAATCGATGCTAAGATGGCCGAAGAAAAGGAGAGCCCATCGGTTGTCGAAGAGGAAGAACTGGTGGACGAGGAGATAGTAGATGAGAAGCCTGCCAAAAGGGTAGTAGAAAAGAAGAAGGGGGAGGAGATGAAGTCCCTCGAGATTGACCTAAGTCATATCCCCTATCCAACGCGCTTGCTGCCTTATAAGAATGCTAGGGAATACAGTACTTTCCTTGATATGTTCAAACAACTCAAGGTCAATCTTCCATTTATAGAGGTCCTCCAGCATATGCCTAAGTATGGCACGTTCATCAAAGATCTTCTTTCCAACAAGAAGAAACTAAGAGGGATTTCTGAAGTCTCACTTAGTGAGCAATGTTCTGATGTGGTGAAGAACAAGCTGCCTAAAGAAATTAGGAGATTCGAGTCGTTTCACGATTCCGTGTCTCCTAGGCAGTTTGCCCTTGCACCACGCGTTGACCGACCTGGGTGCTAGCATCAATCTGATGCCCTATTCATTATATAAGCAGCTGGACCTAGGTGAACCGCAGCCTACGCGCATGAGCATTTCCTTGGCTGACCGCTCAGTCAAGTATCCACGGGGAGTTATGGAGAATCTTGTAGTTAAAGTAGTCACATTTGTATTCCCCGTAGATTTTGTTATTCTGGACATGGAAGTGGATGATAGAGTCCCACTCATCCTAGGATGCCCGTTCCTACGTACCGCCAAGGCGATGATTGTTGTCTTTGACGGGAAACTCACACTTCGTGTGGGGGATGAGTTTATTACATTCGATGCTACAAACTCCGTGGAGGATGTTGGCAAGCATAGCCACTCCGTGTGCATGCTTGATGCCTCCATGGACGATCATCGGGACTCAAATCCATTAGAGGATGATTTTGATAAAGGAATGTTAGAGGAGCCTCCGGATTGGTTAGAGGAGTTTGAAAAGAGTTTGATAGGGTCCCCGGTTTTGAGTGCTGACGATAATGAATTCAGTTTGAGTGAGATTCTAGCACAAGTGGGGAAGATAGTATGTGAGCCACCCACGGTGGTGGGTGTAGATGAACCGGAAGATCCTGGTGGAGGTTTAGAGATCACATCCATGGAAAATCTCATTCCTGAACATTCACCTAGACTTTGTTCTAAGGAGAGGACTGCCGACCCAACCCCTAGTTTTAAAACCCCTAAGTCTAGGCCACACCGCCAGAAACTTCATGTGTTGAGAGATATAGATGAGTTAGAGATAATACAAACCCCAAGTGTGGGGACGTGTAAGGGTGACAGCTTGTTGGGATACATGATGCAGGTCATTTTTGGACTTGGTAGGTTTAAGTGCTGGTGGACTGATTTGAGAGAGAGTGTTAGTAGCTGGTTGAGGTTAGTTGGTAGTCGTGTGATGTGGAGGATCGGTAGACCGCGAAGGATGAAGGCGGTACCGGTTAGAATCAAGGAGAAGCCTCCTGATAGGCTTGTTTGAGTCTCGGGCAAGTGCCCGGGATGTCGAGTTTGTGTGCATTACTTGGTTTGAGTCCTTGTCTTTTTATGTGTTTTTCGGTATATGTATTTTTTTGTGTCATGTTTTGCAGGAATTTGCGCTTGATTCGGTGAGGAAAATCGTCAGGATTGAAGTTCCAGGTATTTTTACATATGTTTTTATGCTTGGAATAAGGTTTTATTGAATTTAGGTGGAAATATTTGAGGGGTAAAAAAATTTTCTAAGTACAAAAACCCTCAAAACTTTCTGTCACCAGATGGCCCTCGCGGTATGCGAGAGATTTCTCCTCTGTTCCTTGCATGTTTAGATCTGATCTTGTGTTTGATTTCAATTCCTTACGTTGATTGTGGTTGTCTGCCAGTTTGATTAGCGTATCTTGGTCATAGATCTTAGGATTTGTGATTAGGGTGGTTTGCTAGACGTAGTAGCCATAGGAGTTGTAATTGATTGCTGATTAGAATTGAATGTGTATCCTAGTTTAATACCCGAGAGGTGAGAATTAGTCGTTTAGTCTTCGTCATTAGGAATCCGAGTGTCAGCTGTCTGAGAGGACGCCGGTATTAGGTGTCAAGTGATTGTTACTATTCATGTCATAGTTGTTATCTTGAGATTACCCCGTGCATTCTTTGAGTGTATTGGTGGACGGAGAGACTGAGAGGTAATCTGTCTATTAGGGTACTTGGTCATAGTTGGAAATACCTGAGAAGTGATCCAACAATCTGGTGAGTTATTACATCTTTAGGTTCCTTAGTTGGTGACACCCTGAGAGTGATTAGGGATCTACTAGGCTGTCTAGAGTTGTTTCATTAGAAACCCAAATCCATTATAGTTTCCTTAACCGATAGAAGTTGTGCTTTGTAAGTAGGATTCCGACATAGGTGATATTCTTCCCATTCTTGATTTCACCTTATTCTTGATTTCACCTTATTCTTGATCTTGATAGTTGAGTCGACCTTTGTTTATTGCATTCTTTAGTTTAATATTTAGTGTAGTAAAACCCCCCCATCAATCAATCTTAAGTCCGAGTCAGAGTTTAGTATTGTTACGTAGTGTCTCTAGGGTTCGATATTCCGGTTTACTGTTATGTTGTGCTACATTCGATAGGTACACTTGCCTGTCAGTGCATTCTAGTTCATAGGTTTTCCATTTATTACTTTGGAGTCTAGGTTAGGTTTAGTAGAGTTTTATATAGACCGTTTGGGCGACATCAAATAACCTTGCCTCTTTGCATAAGAACTCACCCCAAACCCTGATACGAGGCATCAGAGTAAACTACCAGATCTTCAGTCCCTTCCGGTAACGTCAACACCGGGGCTTGGGTTAATCTTATCTTTAACTCTTGAAACAAATTCTCTTGATCTTTATTCCTTGCAAACTTCGTTTCTTTCTTTGTAAGCTTTGTCAATGGTGAAGCAATCTTGGAGAAATCTTATATAAATCTCTTATAATTCCCGGCCAAACCTAAGAAACTGTGAATTTCTGTAGTTGTCTTTGGCTGGTTCCATTTCATTACCGTTTATACCTTTGACGGATCAATGATAATACCTTCTGCGTTTATCACGTGGCCCAATAATTGAACTTCTCTAATCTAAAACGCACATTTAGAGAACTTTGCATATAACCGTTCTCATTTCAGTGTCTCTAACACTTCTTTGAGATGACATGCATGATCACCTTCATTCTTGGAGTAGATCAAGATGTCTTCTATGAATACTATGACCGAGCGATCTAACATTGGTTGACATACTCTATTCATCAAGTCCATGAATGCTGCTAGAGCATTTGTCAATCCGAACGCCATCACGAGGAACTCATAGTGTCCGTATCTTATTTGGAAAGCTGCTTTTGGTATATCCTTCTCTCTTACATTCAATTGGTGGTACCCTGATCGAAGGTCTATTTTTGAAAACCAACTTGCCCCTTGCAACTGGCCAAATAAATCGTCGATCCTAGGCAGCGGCACTTGTTCTTAATTGTGAGCTTAATCAGTTCTCTGTAGTCGATGCACATCCGCATGCTACCGTCTTTCTTCTTTACTAATAGTACTGGCGCACCCAAATAGGATATGTTCGGCCTAATGAATCCTTTACTTAAGAGCTCTGTGCTTTAGTGATGGGCTGGGCTCCTGGCACTAAGTCCATTTGAAATTTTATTTCCCGATCTGGTGGTATTCCAGGTAAATCCTTAGGAAATACCTCTGGGAAGTTTCACACCACGGGCATATCCTTCAATTCTTTCACTTTAACTTTCTCATCGATGATATAGGCCAAATAAGCCTCGCATCCTCACTGCATGCACTTCTCAGCCTTCATCATCGAAATGATATTAGGCATTGTGCTTTCTTTATCACCATATATCGTGATTGAGTTGCCATCAGTAGCTCTGAGATGAACTAGCTTCTTTCGACATATAATTTGAGCTTCGTTGGTTGCTAGCCAGTCCATCCCTAGAAATATATCGAATCCTCCTAGAAATATACCGGAGATTGAAGAAGTGTGTTCCTCCATAGCCTGTGCGCAAGACCTCCGAATCAGAAGCTCGATTCAGGTAACAAATCGTTCCAGATCTGAGTTTTTGTTTATTTTGGGGTTTTCGGGTTTTGGATAAAAAGGCAACATTTTTACGTATGAAACATGAAATAAACATAGATCTAGCATCTAGAATGAAAAACGAACGTTTTGAACGTAGAAAGTTGGGGTCTTGACATATGATTAGATTCGCATGCAAGAAATTAGGGTTCTTGAGGAGGAAGACAGCCCCGCAGGCGAACTTGATATGTTCGCCTGGTAGATCAAGTGAACTTAATAAGTTCGCTGGATGAGAGTTTAAGTGAATTTAGGTAAGTTCGCTAGTCATGTTCGCTTGATGCCATATGGGGAACTTAGCTTAAGTTCGCCTGTATGTTCGCCAAAATGGTATGTGGCGAACTTAGCCTTAAGTTTGCGTAATTTAAAATGGTTAAACTGTTAGAGTCGGGATTAGGTCTGATGTGTATTTAGCTACTTGATGTGTTAGTATTTACACATCTTTTTGGCACAAAACTTCGCTCATTTAACGATCAATTCTTGGTTATATTCAATGTTTAGGCACTTATTTGCTTCATTTCCTGTTTTGTAGGTTTTTGTGAAGCTTGTGAACAAACAAGAAGATTCCAGGATAAAAAGTGAAGTTTTTAGGGTTTCTGTGATGAAGGCACGGTCGTGCCCCTAATTGGCACGGTCGTGCCTAACTTGCGAACCCTAAGTACGGTCGCGCCCGGTACTTGGTACGACCGCGCCAAGCCAAAAGGCAAGGCACAACCGTGCCTGCCTCCACACGGTCGCGGGAACACCCGTGAGTCTGACACCTCGAAGCAAGAGACCCAATGGAAGCTCCGGATCGGTCAACCCTCTGTCACGCGGTCGTGCTAAGACCTAGACACGACCGTGCCTTTGTACCTCACACGGTCGTGCCTTCTCTCTAGGCACGGTCGTGCTTCCCACTTTCTATTTAAACAGAACTTAAACTCTCATTCAGACATCAAGCAACCAGGGGAGAAAGTCTACTGTTCCAGCTCGTATTTCTCTTGTTCCAGCCACATTTCAAGCTTCTTGGAGAGGATACAACATCAAGAGGATCACCATACATCAACAACAACATCTAGACTTGGAGGAGTGGTTTGATTCTTGTTTTCATATCATGTTTCTTACTACTTTTCCCTGCTTATTTGTAATTTTGATGCTCATGATGAGCTAAAACTCTTGTTCACTTTGGTTTAGATGAAGTTTAGATACATTTGACAACATTCATGGATTATTGGCAATTATTGTGTTAATGTTATGACAATCGTATGATTATTCTTTGATGAATTTATGTATTCAAGTATTTTGAGTTGTTTACAAGACTTGTATTTGTGTATGCCATATTATGTTGGAAAACTTGTGGTTTATGCTTATATTCATGGATTGGTGTATGTAATTATACTAGTTTATGGCATTTGACTAGGAATGGTGAATGAAGTCTTGTTTGTGAGTCATTATATTTGCATGTGTATCCTTATGCTTATGTTTGGAAAGACAAAGTATTTGTTATGATGTTTCATGTTTAGTCTTATGTTTATCTAGGAATTGTTGACACATTCTCCTAATTTATATAACCTTTGTATGAACATTGTATGTTGAAGAAATGCATATTGTTGTCTAATTTAATCAACTTGAGGTGGGTAGTGTGTTGTTCATATTATCTTTCCTACTAGTTGTTGGATTAGTATACCTTAATCGGAAGCTAGTTCAATCTTTATAAACATTGACATGATTGTTAAACACGTGAGCTTCATTGTATTATTTTAGGTGGTTGGTTTGTATAATTCATGCTAGCTTTCCGAATGGTCATTTGATTAGATATCTTTGACGAGAATTTAGTCAATTTATGTTTCGTGCATTTGCCATGTTTCTATGAGTGTATTGAATGTATTCTAGATGGATTCGACACCGAAGTGATATTTTCTCCATAATTGTTTGACTTGTGATCTTAGTTTAGTTTATATAATTGCATGTTAGTTAATTAAAACAAACCCTTCAAAACATCTTTTACCCATACTTGATTGAATTTTAGTCCCGGTTTATTATCGCATTCCACCGTGTCCACGGATTGATATCCGGTTCTTACCTTTACTATATTACTATCCGACGGGTACACTTGCCCGATGTGTGTGTGATTAGTCTTTGGTGAAAACCCTTTTTAAAACTAATTGTGTAAAAACCTTTATTAAAATATATATATAGTTTCAACACATCACTACTCAATTCAAATCTTACGTGCATTCGTTGGACATTTGTTTAGCACAACTGTCACACCCCCAAATTCCACTAACGGAGTTTTACCGCTTGGTGTGTGACAAACCAGGATCTCAGTCATTAGTTACATCAAACGACACTATATGAGACTTAAAATGTCATAACATAAAAGTTCAGAGTTAAATGCGGAAGCGTAAACGTTAATAGGAAATCAAAAGTAATTACATACAACAAGCGTCAATTAATGTAAACAAGTGAAACTGTTTAAAATGTTTGAAATGAATGATATGACAGTAGGACTCCATGCATGTCGAAGTGTGCAACCTGTGCCAAAGCGACCTGAGAAACATGTAAGAAAAAGCGTCAACATGAGGTTGGTGAGTTCACAGGTTTGTATATAAATAAACTGTTTGAGTGTTGCTGGACCCACATACGTAAGTCACACCTATTGCTAGCTAGACAATGTACAAGTTACTCTAAGCGTTCGCAACCGAAGCTGACTGTTTGTGTTTTGGTGCCTTCCGCCATTGCTAACATTAACAAGTGGTAGTGTGGTTTTCTTTCTCATAACCTTCAATTGACGGGAAGCGTATGCGATAATATTTTTGCGTTGCATCAACACACAACCAAGACCTTGAATAGAAGCATTGCAATACACTACGAAGTCATCCGTTCCTTCAGGAAGAGATAGATAGGTGCACTACAGAGTTTGTGTTTCAATAGTTGGAATGCGGATTCCTGAGTTTCGCTCCAGTTATTGGGTTTACCATTTTGAGTTATAGTAGTGAGAGGTTGAGCAATCTTTTTAGATGGATCGACATGTATTCCTTTCTCGTTGACTACATGTCCTAGAAGTTGAATCTTCCCGGATCCAGAATTCACACTTGGAAAACCTAGCATATAGCTGCTCCTGCTTAAGTAATTCCAGAATTAGGCGTAGATGTTCCTCACGTTCCTCCTTGTTCTTGGAATAAATGAGAATGTCGTCGATGAAAACGATGACAAGTTGATTAAGGTATGGTTTACACACACGTTTCATGAGGTCCATGAATACCGCGGGTGCGTTGGTTAATCTGAAAGGCATGACCATAAACTCGAAGTGGTCGTACCTTGTTCTGAAAGCAGTCTTAGAGATATCTTCATCTCGGACTCTCAATTGATGGTAACCGGACCTAAGATCTATCTTGGAATAGAAACTTGATCCTTGGAGTTGATCAAGGAGATCGTCTATACGAGGCAAATGGTAACGGTTATTGATTGTGACTTTATTCAGTTCACGGTAGTCGATACACATACGGAATGTTCTGTCATTCTTCTTGACAAACAGGACCGGAGCTCCCCATGGCGATGAGCTAGGTCGAATGAAACCTTTATCCAACAATTCCTGTAACTGAGTGGATAGCTCTTGCAATTCACTAGGTGCTAGTCTATAAGGTGTCTGAGCAATAGGCGCTGCTCTGGGTGCTAGATCAATTTGGAATTCGACTTGACGATACGGTGGAAGACCTGGTAGATCTTTGGGAAATACCTCCGGACTTGATGAAAGATAGGGATGTCGTCAATCTTCTTCTTATTAGATGGCTGCCCGGCGACGAGAGTCAAAATGGCAGTATGACCTTTACGTAGACGCTTTTGTGCTTTCACAAAAGATATGATGCCCACGACAGCATCACTCTTTTCGCCTTGGACAGAAAGGGTTTCTCCACTCGGGAGTGGAAGGCGAACAAATTTGCTCATGACAAATAATTTCGGCTTGGTTCTTAGATAACCAATCCATACCGTCAATTATGTTGAAATTGCCAAATTTGACTTGCATAAGGTCAATGTCAAGTTCATGACCAGTCAATCCACATTTACAGCCCTTAAGAATGTGAGTTGCTTCAATTATCTATCCATCAGCTATTTCTATGGTGTACCTAGCTTCTAGTAGGGTTGGAGTACGACCGCACTAGTAAGAAATTTAAGAGGTTGCTTAAATAACTGGATATGCTGAGGAATAAATCAAATTAGACCAAGAATTAGTCACAGGATGGGGTAACAAGGTCAAATGGAATCTATTGTTGGAGTGTAAGGAATAATGTGTTAGTTTAGGAAGAATTCCCAATTTTCTCTTACATAATTGGAGTCAGTGGGTTTACCACGAGGTTCTATTAGAGTTTCAACTGAGATGGTTTCATTGATTAAGTCTGGATGAGAGTATTAAGTTCATTTAGGCTCTTACATAAGTGAAATCAAATGGTGGATCTTATGGATGATAGTTCAGTGTGGTCGCAAATCTCTTCAACGTGATAGTCACGTCTATAAACTGTTGGACAGGTTTAACGATATTAACTAGTCGTTGAGTGGGTTACGTGAATTTCTACTGTCAATGGAAATATAAGTATGTAGATCACTGATTAGGACCATTTATCCACACACTAGGTTTCACCAGGACTTACATGCACCTCAAATTACTATTACATGTGCACCCGTAACGATAATTTGCTTTGAATGCTCACCCTATCTTTCCCTGTCCTGTGTCAAAATGTCCTTTAGTTTGTATTTCCGAGTACAGAGTGTTGTCAGATATGATAAGTCATCGAGAGGCTTAGTCATCAACCACAAGTTAATCAACTAGAACTTATATCAGGATGAGTAGTCAGGAATTGTTTGATCCGAGTATTCACTCGAGTTGAAACACAATACGAGAGTCTAATCCAGTGGATTGTATATGGGAACATGCACATGAAGCAATCATGCACATGAAACATGACTTCGAGAAGTGAAACTAATTCATGGATACGAGTTACACGAAGCAGCAAAGTAGCCGTCCTTTCAACTGAGTCAGAATAGGGTTTGAATATGCGTTCTAAACTTTGTGGTCAATCTATTCTCAACAGAATATTGGCCAAGGAAGCGAGCCCATGGCTCGAAAATGTGATAACATCTACGTGTCAATGGATTCTGCAATAATGCGCGTAACGGTCTGCCTTCACATGGCGTATTGTTGCTAGTGGGTACAGTAGGGACTCGCCTCCGACGATCCTTACTCCCAAAGAGACATATGCTAGCTGAGTGTCGTCCATAACATGGACCTTAGAAAGCCTACCATACCCAACGGGTGATGGTGATATAAGTGACTCCTCCGAAAGCTCCATCTCGCTGCCCTCGGACGGGAGTGAATGTTGTTTTAGTGATTCCTCGAGTGTTGCCACTGGGACTAATGATGCAATGCAAATGATGTGTCCCTCGTAAGCAGAGGGTGATGTGGATGAAGTAACCATGCCTGTAATGCATAGTATGTGTGGATACCATGTGTATCATGTACGAGTGTCTGTGTCATGTAACTAATGCATGTGTGCGGTTATAGTCTAGTATGCGATCCTAGTTCTCTATAACCAATGGCTCTGATACCAATCTGTCACACCCCCAATATCCACTAACGGAGTTTTACCGCTTGGCGTGTGACAAACCAGGATCTCAGTCATTAGTTACATCAAACAACACTATATGGGACTTAAAATGTCATAACATAAAAGTTCAGAGTTAAATGCGGAAGCGTAAACGTTAATAGGAAATCAAAAGTAATTACATACAACAAGCGTCAATTAATGTAAACAATTGAAACTGTTTAAAATGTTTGAAATGAATGATATGATAGTAGGACTCCATGCATGTCCTAAGTGTGCAACTTGTGCCAAAGCGACCTGAGAAACATGTAAGAAAAAGTGTCAACACGAGGTTGGTGAGTTCACATGTTTGTATATTAATAAACTGTTTGAGTGTTGCTGGATCCACATACATAAGTCACACCTATTGCTAGCTAGACAATGTACAAGTTACTCTAAGCGTTCGTAACCGAAGCTGACTGTTTGTGTTTTGGTGCCTTCCGCCATTGCTAACATTAACAAGTGGCAAGTGTTTAGGACAATGACCTCCAATCAAGTTAGTGCGACTAACCCGGGTGGGGTTTGTCAAACCCAGTAGTACTACTCAAATTTCCTCGCTATACTCCATATATTAACGGTCCGAGTGTGTAAGGACTTTGCATGTTATGTTTGCACTTAGGTACAAAAGAGGTAATGAAATACTATGTGATCCATATCCGTGTGTATGTCTCTCCCTGGCTGGGAGACAAGTAACGGATGATTGTTTGTACGCATGTTTCTCCCAAACGGGAAAACAAGTAAAATGATATTCGTTTGTACGCATGCTCCTCCCCAACGGGAGAACAGTAAAATACTGTTTGTGTGTATGCATATTTCTCCCCAACGGGAAAACAAGTAAAATAATGTTTGTGAGTATGCATGTTTCTCCTCAACAGGAAAACAACTAAAATAATGTTTGTGTGTAAGCATGTTTCTCCTCAACAGGAAAATAAGTAAAATAATGTTTGTGTGTAAGCATGTTTCTCCCCCAATAGTAAAACAAGTAAAAAGGGGCCGTGAAACTCACCTGCGTTGCGTAGTAGTTAGTATCACACAGGTATGAGATTTGGAACTTCAAATGATAGCCTGCACGGTTTACGTGTGCCCTAGATTTATAAACACATAAGTAAGGGTCATATGGGATTTTTGACGACAACACGGAAGATTAGAACGTCTTAACGCATTCTAAGGATTTATGAGTAGATGAACGTGTCTACGGAAATATAGATTTCTCAATATAATAATTAAGATTAATGTGTTATGTGTCGAACGTTAATAATGAATAATGAATAGATAAATGAATTCGTATGTTAGAGTCGTTTACAAAAGTTAGGAAAATAATATAATTTACTATATTATTTTTAGTTTCGAAGGATTAACTAAAAAATCATTTGTGTGGAGAAATAATAAATATATTATTTTTAATCGAGTACATAAACGTGGGTAAATAATATAAAAATTATATTATTAATTAGTTTAAAACGTCACACGAGGTATAAAACGATACGAAATAATATAAATATATATATTATTTAATAGGATTAGTCACGGGTTGAAAATAATATAAACATATTATTTTATACGAAGTTGGGGTTGAAAGTAATATAAATATATCATTTTAAAAGTGGATAATTAATATAAAAATGGGTTATAAAATTAAAACCGAGCCTATGGTTGTTTTCCGGGTATAAAACACTTTAATATATTAATATAATAATGTTAGAACATATTTTATATAAAAATATAGTCTCAAAAGTGGCTAGAAAAATAAATGGTGCTAGTGAGGTTCGAACCCGGGTCTCACCTACACCAACACACAGACTTAACCACTCCAGCCCGCTAGGGAATCGCGATATAAACGGAACCAGAATGGTTTTAATCATCACAAACACCTAGTTCCTACACCATTCGCGATTTCGAACTCAAATCCATCCCAAATCCATTGAATTCGATTACGATTGGGAAACAAGGGTATAGGGGTTTTGTTCGTACACCAATTTCGAGTCTGAGGTAGTTTTAATTTCAAAAACAATCAGTCTACAATTGATAATTACTCGATTAGAAACCCGAAACCTAGTTTTAAGAACACAAACTTGATTTGAATGAATTCGATAAGATTATGGCTTAAAATCATGGGGCTTTTACTAAACAAAGGATTGCGAATCTGATGATGCAGTTTAATTGAATTGAGGTTAACTCTAGGATCGAAACCCCCAAATCATCATATGAACAAACCCTAGCTTCTGGATCTTGAACAATTCTATGTTGTATGATCAATTTATCATAGGGGTTTCAATGAATGATGATTTGCGAAGCTACCCATGAGATTTAATTGAATTGCAACCGTGTTTAGGTTAGGGTTCGACTAAACCGTATTCGGATGAACCCTAGAAATTGGTTTGTGATTGATTCGATGTTATAAGCCCTAATTAGCATATGGCTTTCCATCAAGGAATGAAAACGAAGCTATGGATATGATTGGTTACCATAATGGATGTCGAATTGAAGGTGATCGAGTAAATGGGTTCCGACTTGCGAGAGTTTGATCTCTAGTTACAACGGCTTCGTCTCCGATGGAATTGACGTATGGAATTGCCTCTGATGGATGCGACTAAGGTGTGCAGGCCTTCAATTTGAGAGAATAATGATTGACATGGTCGGATTTTTGCTCAATAGGGACGATAGTCGAAGTTACGGCTCTACTACTCATTATTGGGTTTAATTCGGATTAAGGACGGTGTTAATTGCTTTAATAATGATCGACATTATCATTACAATGAATTTCTGTTACGAATTTGGACAATCATGAGGGGTTATGGATTGAATTGGATCAAAGGGACTCGATTTTGACTTTAAATAGTCAAACAAATCGGTTTTGAGTTAATTTCACAACTAGTCCTTGTAGTTTAAGTGTATATGAGTTTGAATGATGACAAATTTGGTCCTTGTGGTTTGTAATTAGCTAACGGAGTTAAGAGGTAGTAGAATTTGGGTTAAACGGAGTTAGCTTCAAATAGCTGGATGTCACAACAACCGAGACTAGCTTATTAGGTGAGTTATAGAAACCCTTATTTAAATGTTTTAAATAAATGTTTTTGGGCTGGTGTGCATACGTGACGATGTGACTGTTTTATAAAATGATGTTTATGTATGATGTATGTGACGTTTTATGAAACGATGTTTATGAACGGTGTTTTGGAAGGAAAGGTTATGAAAGAAGTGTTTATGAAATATTTTGCCAAAAGAAGTTTACGAAGTGTTTACGAATGAATGCATGATTTTTAATAAAACGTACGAATGCTCTAACTGAAGTTTTGAAGTAAAAGAAGTGAATGTTTATGAAAGTCACAAACGAACGAATTTGCTATTCTTCCTTTGGGAATTGAGGTTATGGGTATGGGATGTATGCTATGGGCCTTACCTTTTAGGGGCCTTTGTGGCTGGCCAACTGTTGTACAACTGGGGTGACGACGGTCACCACAGGGATTACCGTGATCCTTGAAGTTGGTACGATTTACCTCGCGGGGTAGTCATGCTTGAAGTTTGGTACTTGTGCCATACGGGGTGCAGTGCTTGAAGTTTGGTACGTGTCATCCTTATGATGTCGTGCTTGAAGTTCGGTGTTGAATGGCCTAAGTATCGGGCCCTAGGTTTCTCTACCCGAAGGACAGTACGGTGTTGAAGGGCCTAGTGGTGGTGATCTTTAGGTTTCTTCGCCTATATAAGATGTTTGGAATTGACGGTTTCGAGAAGGCGGAGATTCGATATGTTCATTGACTTATGGGTTATGTTTGTTATGTTATGTTATTGGATGATTTTCGTACGCTTTTATTAATGATTTTAAATGATATGTTTTGGCAAATATTTGAAGCTAATGTTTTATGTAAAAGCTAGAACTCACCAGCGTAGCTGACTTTTTAGTATGCACATTCAGGATAAGGTAGGTTATGAGAATGGACGATGATGCTTGGCTTGCGATTAAGAGGTACCCGGTTGCTTATGAAGACTAGCATCTCGTCATGTTTTGATTATGTTATGTTTACGTTTTAGACAATGTTTATTGTTCCGCATGTTGAACAATGTTTATGATTATGTTTGAATGAAATTTTCTGATGCGTTATTTGATATTCAAGTTTAAGAACTGTTTGTGAATGAGTAAATCCAACATGTGAGGCCTCCCGGGTTTGGGGCCTTACATGGGTAAGGGCATAAGCTCTCGTTTTTCTTTTGACCTTTCTCCTTCTTTTTCTTTACCCTTCCCCGATCCTTCAACTTTCATTTGTCTGCAATCCTTTGCTAAATTCCCTATTCTTCCACAATTATGGCATTTAACAAGGGTTGGACAATCATGAATATAATGTCCTGTCTTTCCACACTTGAAACAAAGATTGGATCCTACTTTACATTCTCCATAATGTCTCTTCCTGCATTTCTTGCAGGAATCAATTTCCTCCATTCTCGCCTTCTTGTTATTATTCCAAGATAGATTCTTACCTGGAATTTTGACAGGACCATTCCATTTTGTCACACCCCCATATTTTATTTACTTATTAAATAAATACAGGTTGTAACGATTGGTTCATTACACGATAGCGGAAGCTGTAATAATGATTTCTAAGACTTGATTACATATACAATTACTAAAACTAAGAAATACTATGATCTAAGTTCTTCTAGATCACGACAGACTTGAGACTTGATATTCTACGTCCTTCCAGCTACTAGGAATTGATCCAACATAGCTAGCCTATTCCAACCGTGCCATGGCTAGAGGTCACCTGAGAAACATACTTAAAATTGTCAACACAAAGGTTGGTGAGTTCACAGAGTTAGTTATATTAGTGCTTATAGTTTTTCCCGAAAACATGTACATGACTTTACCGTCATAAATAATAAGTAGTTTTCATTTGAAAACATGCCCATGACTATACCGTCATAAAATAAGTAGTTTTCCTTTGAAAACATGCTCATGACCTATCCGTCATGAAATAAGTAGTTTTCCTTTGAAAACATTACCATGACTTAATCGTCATAACTCCAATGTTTAACATGATCATTTTAACCTGATCAGTACTCTTTCTTTTAAACCTGATCACTTTAACCTGATCAGAATTCTTTACTTTAAACCTGATCACTTTACCCTGATCAGAACACTTTTGTGTAAAACCTGATCATTTTAACCTGATCAGAACTCTTTTGATAAACCTGATCACTTTACCCTGATCAGAACTCTTTTGTGTAAAACCTGATCACTTTACCTTGATCAGAACTCTTTTGTGTAAAACCTGATCATTTTAACCTGATCAGAACCCTTTTGTGTAAAACCTGATCATTTTAACCTGATCAGAACCCTTTTGTGTAAAACCTGATCATTTTAACCTGATCAGAACCCTTTTGTGTAAAACCTGATCACTTTAACCTGATCAGAACCCTTTTGTATGTATTACCAATGAATATGATTACTAATCCGATCTATTGACCCCATTTGTAAGCTTGCAAGGAATACAAAATAGTATGTAATGTACGAGACCGTAACCAAACCCCAACTTTCTGTGCCTCCCCTCGCCTTTCTGCGAGTAAGACAATATGCGGTCATTCGGCCATTTTGACCCCTGGTTAGCGCGACTAACCATGACCGGAGGCGTCACCCCCAATAGTACTATTCATATAATCCCGGGCTAAATCCATAGCTAATGGTTACTAATTTATTACGAGGACGTTAAGCGCTTTATTGTTCCCTCAATACATACATACGGTCAGATCATTAGTTCCATTCATTTATACACAAAAGTCTTTTACAAGTATGTTTCCACCCCAAATCATTTCAAAAACTTAGAAAAAGGGGATTAGTGAAACTCACAAGGAGTTAAACCAAAATGTTCATATTGTCAAATGTGTAAGCAATGTAATTCATGTTTTCAAAACATAATAAGTATGTTTCTCCCCCGATGTTTACAAAACAGTAAAGAGTTAAAAGGGGGCCGTGAACTCACCTTGTGTCCGATGAAATCCTAGCAAACCAACTTGTGCTAGTTCTTGTATATCCGTACCCTAATCACACAAGGGTACTAATGTGTTAAACTACCCGTCTTATACGTAAGTTGTTCAATACTTGTTTTGTTATAAAACAGATCTTAGCTACTGCCCAAAGTGACTGATGAACAGATGTCGAAACTTCCTAGTTTCGATTGCGCAGATTAGATATCGAAACTTCCTAGTTTCGAATGAGCAAAAACTGGTATCGAAACTACCTAGTTTCGATTGGCAAGAAGGGTATCGAAACTACCTAGTTTCGATTGAGCAATATGTATCGAAACTACCTAGTTTCGATTGAACAACTAGTATCGAAACTCCTAGTTTCGATTGAGTAAACTTGTATCGAAACTCCTAGTTTCGATTGAATAGGTATCGAAACTCCTAGTTTCGATTGAATAACAGGTATCGAAACTCCTAGTTTCGATTGAACAGGTATCGAAACTCCTAGTTTCGATTACTGCACTTTGATTGACAGAATTCGTCCTGTATATTTTTATGTTCAAATCTTGAATTTGACACATTTTTTTCTTGTTATCTTACTTGCGTTTGAACGATTTGTATGTTCAGCTACGATTTTAAAGAAAATGAAATGGATAATATCGAGTTTTTACCTCAAACAGAGAATGATGATTTTCAGGGAAACAGAGAATGATCTTGAGCTCCTTATCTTGATTCTTGAGACAACACTTGGAACTCTTCTTATAGCACCGAAATACGGTGGATTTTTACCTTAAACTGGACTTCGACTTGAAGGAGAATTGGGAATTTGCCGTAAGAAAATGAGAAGTATGAAAGGGATTGTGGGATTTCGATTGAGGAGGTATGGTTTTTATCTGAATTTGAGTGAATTAGCAAGTGGGGGAATGGCTCCCCTGACTTTCGGTCGAGAAAGTCAAGCAAGTGGGTTGGGATTTAAATAAATCAAACCATTTGATTTAAGTGTAATTTTAACCACTAGTGTTCGTATTTAGTCGGGTTATCCTGGTACGTGAACCGGTAACTCCTAGAATTACCAAAATATGAAATGAGACCATGTACGGTTTTTGTTAGGCCTTAATGTCCTTGTTTGTGAAATTAAGTAAATCACAAAAACAATTATAATGTAAACTTGTTTATAACATGTACGGATATTGACCTGAATTGTCGGGTGTCACATTCTCCCCATGTTAGAAGAATTTCGTCCCGAAATTCAATTTGTGTCCTCTTGAACTGTTGTATCCTTAAACAAGGATGGATATTTTTGTTTTCATTTGATCCTCTCGTTCAAATGGTTCAACGTACCTAGGGTTAAGCTTGCCACGGTTGCCACATCTTGCAACCCCGTTCCAATGTGAGACCTTTAACATGACTTTGTCTCCCACTTGGAATTCTAATGGTTTTCGTCTGTTGCTATCTCAACTCTCTTTCGTCTGTCTTGAGTGACTTTCAGACGATCTTTTATTTCGACGATCTTGTCAGTGGTTTCCTAGCCAATATCAGGACCAGTCAAATGCTTTTCGCTAACCCCCGCCCAACATAGCGATGAGTGACACTTATAACCATACAAAGACTCAACGGAGCGGCTTTAATGCTGGTATGGTAGTTGATATTATATGAAAACTCATCCAACGGCGGTGAGTATCCCTATTTCTTCTGAAATCGATTACGCACACACGGAGCACATCTTTTAAAGTTTGGATAGTCCTTTTACTTTGACCGTTCATCTGGGGATGATATGCAGTGGTCATGTAAAGGCGTGTGCTCAAGGCTTCTTGTACAGACTGTCAGGTTCTTGACATGAATCGACTGTCCCTTTTTGTGAAAATGGAAACTGGCATACCATGCCTAGCCTTAATTCCCTTAATATTTATCCTTGCACGCGTCTTACTTTTATCTGTCTCCTTTATTGGTAGGGAATGCGCGGATTTCGTCAAACGACTGACGATTATCATATAGTATCATAGTTGCTAGGTGTTCTGGGTAACTTTGAAATGAAATCCATTGAAATTTGTTCCCATTTCCATTGAGGTATCTCGGGTTGTTATAACAATCCCGACGGTTTCTGATGTTCTGCCTTTACCTTTGAACATGTCAGGCATTTACAGTCGTAAATAGCAATTTCTCCTTTCATGTTCGGCCACCAGTAGAGTTCTTTCAGATCCTTATACATTTTATCCGAACCTGGGTGAATGGAGTACCTGGACTTGTGGGCTTTAAGTTACCAAAACATGGCACCCAAATTCTATTTGTAAAGTATAAAGTATCATCTGATTTTGGCTCTAATTGTCTGATCATTCCTCGTATAGCTTCACTCTGAATGTTTTCTTCTTTGATTGCCTCCTGTTGTGCCATCCGGATTTGAATCGTGAGACTCGCATGAATTGTCAATCCTAGGGCACGAACACGGAGAGTTTTAACCCGTTCCTTACGACTCAAGGCATCTGCTACGACATTTGCCTTACCAGGGTGATACTTGATATCACAGTCGTAATCATTCAGTAGTTCTACCCAACGAAGTTGACTCATGTTGAGTTCTTTCTGATTAACGATGTGCTGGAGACTCTTGTGGTTTGTAAAGATAGTACATTTTGTACCATATAAGAAATATCTCCAAATCTTGAGTGCAAACACGACAGCACCCAATTTCAGATCGTGAGTCGTATAATTTTTCTCAGGTACTTTTAGCTGTCTGGATACATACGCTATGACTTTTTCTTCCTGCATCAATACACATCCCAGACCTTGGTGTGATGCGTCGCAGTACACGATGAAATTGTCAGTTCCTTCGGGAAGGGATAGGATTGGTGTACTGCAAAAATTTTTTTTTTTTTTTTTTTTTTTTTTTTTTTGCTTCAACAATTGAAACGCTGATTCTTGTTTATCAGTCCAATCAAACTTTTTGTCCTTCTGAGGTAACGTGGTCAAAGGCAAGGCTATCTTTGAAAGATTCTCGATAAATCGCCTGTAACATCCTGCCAAACCCAGAAATTTACGCACCTCAGTCGGAGTTCTTGGTGCTTCCCAGTTTTTGATAGCTTCAATCTTGGTTGGGATTACGTGAATACCCTTCTTATTGATGACGTGTCCGAGAAAGTGAACCTCTCGAATCCAAAACTCACACTTAGTGAATTTAGCGTAAGTTTCTCGTTTCTGAGTAGTTCTAAGATTAATTTCAGGTGATGTTCATGATCCTCCTTGGTTCGTGAATATATTAATATGTCATCGATAAACACAATCACGAATTTATCCAAGTATGGTTTGCACACGCGGTTCATTAGATCCATGAAAACGGCCGGTGCAATAGTCAAGCCAAATGGCATAACTAGGAACTCGTAGTGACCGTAACGAGTCCTAAAAGTCGTTTTTGGTATATCTTCTTCCTGAATTTTCAGTTGAGGATATCCTGATTGTAGATCAATTTTAGAATAGAAACTGGACCCTTGAAGTTGATCAAACAAATCGTCTATTCGAGGAAGAGGATACAGGTTTTTGATTGTCAGCTTGTTCAACTCTCGATAATTGATGCACCTTCTAAAGGTTCCATCCTTCTTCTTTACAAACAGGACCGGAACTCCCCATGGTGAGAAACTCGGTCTAATGAAAGAATTACTCGGCGAGGTGTCTAAGTTTTTGTTGTATATTGGGTAGAAATGAAAAAGTATGAAAATGAAACTTTATGTTTGTCCCTCTTATGCTTTTCGAAAGCATTTTCCCGGACTAAGACTTTTCTCTTATTTCAGGTTTCATGTTTTCTATGATTTTCCTCTCTATGTGCCTTCATGGAGCTAGGAATTGATGTTCCTTGGGAGCTCTTATTTGTGAACTTCGAGTCTAATCACCACTTTACCCCTTTGCTCGCCCTACCTTTCGAGGCAGACTAGCCTTTGGGTTGTAGCGTCCTGATATGTAAACTCATGTCTCGACTACCATACCTTCAAAGTATGTAAGCCATACGAAGTTTGATGTTTGTTTGGGATATTCATATTCCGTCTAGCTGAGGGAATGAATAATAATACTGTAAGAATGGTCTCATCGAATTAGTGTTTTCCCCAAAATGGGCTATGGGTTTGTCAACTCATTAAGTTGGCAGAAAGAGTTGATAGTCAACTATTAGTCATACGGTGTGTATGCACTCCTTTAGTGTTTGAATGGTACTTTGGTGACTTACCATTACGTATTCCACTCATTCAGGTTATAGCCTTAAAATCCTTAGCACAAGGATAAACTTGAGGTAATGAGTGTTGAACGTCGAGGCTTTTGTATTCTAACTGAGTCTACTCTAAGAGATCATTTCTTAACAATAGATGCTCTAGAGCTTCCCAATTATAGAAAACTAGGAGTGAAAGATGCAATCACACCTCTCTTCTAGGCTAAATCTGGGATCCATCCAACAAGATGAACTTTGGGGAAGTGCGAGTATAAAAGAGTAATAAATTATTCTTCTCAACTCTTTGTGGACAGTGGCTTGTTGTGAATAGCTCGAGCTTACGTCCTTTATGCATATCATGAGCTAATGAGATTAGCATGCAATTCTGCATTTGGGACTCCTTTAAGAGTTTTGCATGTCGTTTTGGTTAGTGCGACAATAGTCGTTAGTCCACACTTAGGTTTCTTTGGCATTCGCTTGAGCATCAACCCCGGCTTATCCATTGTAGAGAGAATAGTCAGACTTAAAGTTATATTGAATGTCAATGGCTGCGAGAGCAATCCTGTTTGACCGACATTCTGAAATGTCCGATTTCCAACTTGTCTCATGTCGAGCTTCCACAATATCCATAGGTGCCATGTGTATGCGGGTCAGAATAATATCCTGCCCTATTACTGAAGTTAGTGCATAACACTCTTGGCGCAACTTTCAAGCAATTGTGAGATTAAACTGTATAATGAATCCTGAGATTACGCAATAATCTCCCACAATAGTTGTGCAATTATTGTAAGCGTTAGTTGTGGTAACGCTCAATTTGAAGCATTCCTGACAAGTAGAATCTCAAAGAGTGAATGTGCGAATTTCTTCGTCGTTCAGGATTTACTAAGGATTGGTTGAATTCAATTTGAATTTCTCTCGTTCCTCCAAAACTAGGAGAATGCTTTGTGAGCACCAAATTGAGAAGTCTGATTTGTTGAGATCCAATCCTTAATCAAGTGATTGAGAACATGAGTTGATTATCAGCTTAGACAGCAAGACTCACTAAAGTTCCCATGCACTGCAAATTATGATTACGTGTGCACCCGTAATGATGATTTGCCTTGCCTGATCCCTATAGTGTTTCTTATATCCCTAGCTTTTAATCAAAAGTGATTTGAAAAGATCATTAGATTGCGTTTGCACATTTGTACAGGAGTGTGTATTGTTTTATCGGATTACTCTTAATTATGTGTACCAATACTCATGAATCTGCCGAATATGGCAGTTGTCGGATGAGGCTAAGGGTAGAGAGGCACCACCAGTGTCTCTTAAAAAAATGTGCATGGTGAAATTCAGGCACTATATGTGTTGGGCAGAGATCCTCAAACGAGTGTCGAGCAACTCATGCTCCAAGTCCATGTATATGCATGGATCCACATGATCCTGATGTATGTCTGGGTCTCCTGACCCTTGGAGTTCTCTCCCATTTAGTCCTGCTTATTCACCTTGAATTCCCTTCTGTCTGGGCAATCATGCCTGCCATATAACATGGCGAGAGTCTAGGCATCCGATCCGACAACTTATGAAGAAGAGTATTTATACCACAAATACGTTAGAAAGATAGTTGCCTCCATAGCTGGAGTAGTTGTGGTGCAGGTATAGGTACAGATTCTGGTACGAGTTCAACCTGTTGTGATACCAAGATCGGTAACTGACGATCGCCGCCGTCATCGTTAAAGCTCAGCTCGTAACTCGATCTTCTAAGGTTGCAGTATGCTGAGTACCTGTTATTCTTGACTCGTAATCCGAACAGTAACATGTTATAAGTGTTTATTATTTCCACATTATTGTATGTGTTTAAGTGTTCACTACATGTGCCATGTAATTGTATTAGTGTAGCTAATGGTACCCTAGTGTAACTCCATACACTAATAGTCTACACAAATTGTTCGGCAACGGTTGGAATTCCTATGCTCAAGTCTTGGGTGTTTTTAGTGTGATGCAAGTCTTAGAAATCTTGGTCCCTAAATGAGTCCGGTTAGAGCCTAGGTATCACTAAGGACACCTAATTCGCTAAAACCATTGCTCTGATACCAATCTGTCACACCCCCATATTTTATTTACTTATTAAATAAATACAGGTTGTAACGATTGGTTCTTTACACGATAGCGGAAGCTGTAATAATGATTTCTAAGACTTGATTACATATACAATTACTAAAACTAAGAAATACTATGATCTAAGTTCTTCTAGATCACGACAGACTTGAGACTTGATATTCTATGTCCTTCCAGCTACTAGGAATTGATCCAACATAGCTAGCCTATTCCAACCGCGCCATGGCTAGAGGTCACCTGAGAAACATACTTAAAATTGTCAACACAAAGGTTGGTGAGTTCACAGAGTTAGTTATATTAGTGCTTATAGTTTTTCCCGAAAACATGTACATGACTTTACCGTCATAAATAATAAGTAGTTTTCATTTGAAAACATGCCCATGACTATACCGTCATAAAATAAGTAGTTTTCCTTTGAAAACATGCTCATGACCTATCCGTCATGAAATAAGTAGTTTTCCTTTGAAAACATTACCATGACTTAATCGTCATAACTCCAATGTTTAACATGATCATTTTAACCTGATCAGTACTCTTTCTTTTAAACCTGATCACTTTAACCTGATCAGAATTCTTTACTTTAAACCTGATCACTTTACCCTGATCAGAACACTTTTGTGTAAAACCTGATCATTTTAACCTGATCAGAACTCTTTTGATAAACCTGATCACTTTACCCTGATCAGAACTCTTTTGTGTAAAACCTGATCACTTTACCTTGATCAGAACTCTTTTGTGTAAAACCTGATCATTTTAACCTGATCAGAACCCTTTTGTGTAAAACCTGATCATTTTAACCTGATCAGAACCCTTTTGTGTAAAACCTGATCATTTTAACCTGATCAGAACCCTTTTGTGTAAAACCTGATCACTTTAACCTGATCAGAACCCTTTTGTATGTATTACCAATGAATATGATTACTAATCCGATCTATTGACCCCATTTGTAAGCTTGCAAGGAATACAAAATAGTATGTAATGTACGAGACCGTAACCAAACCCCAACTTTCTGTGCCTCCCCTCGCCTTTCTGCGAGTAAGACAATATGCGGTCATTCGGCCATTTTGACCCCTGGTTAGCGCGACTAACCATGACCGGAGGCGTCACCCCCAATAGTACTATTCATATAATCCCGGGCTAAATCCATAGCTAATGGTTACTAATTTATTACGAGGACGTTAAGCGCTTTATTGTTCCCTCAATACATACATACGGTCAGATCATTAGTTCCATTCATTTATACACAAAAGTCTTTTACAAGTATGTTTCCACCCCAAATCATTTCAAAAACTTAGAAAAAGGGGATTAGTGAAACTCACAAGGAGTTAAACCAAAATGTTCATATTGTCAAATGTGTAAGCAATGTAATTCATGTTTTCAAAACATAATAAGTATGTTTCTCCCCCGATGTTTACAAAACAGTAAAGAGTTAAAAGGGGGCCGTGAACTCACCTTGTGTCCGATGAAATCCTAGCAAACCAACTTGTGCTAGTTCTTGTATATCCGTACCCTAATCACACAAGGGTACTAATGTGTTAAACTACCCGTCTTATACGTAAGTTGTTCAATACTTGTTTTGTTATAAAACAGATCTTAGCTACTGCCCAAAGTGACTGATGAACAGATGTCGAAACTTCCTAGTTTCGATTGCGCAGATTAGATATCGAAACTTCCTAGTTTCGAATGAGCAAAAACTGGTATCGAAACTACCTAGTTTCGATTGGCAAGAAGGGTATCGAAACTACCTAGTTTCGATTGAGCAATATGTATCGAAACTACCTAGTTTCGATTGAACAACTAGTATCGAAACTCCTAGTTTCGATTGAGTAAACTTGTATCGAAACTCCTAGTTTCGATTGAATAGGTATCGAAACTCCTAGTTTCGATTGAATAACAGGTATCGAAACTCCTAGTTTCGATTGAACAGGTATCGAAACTCCTAGTTTCGATTACTGCACTTTGATTGACAGAATTCGTCCTGTATATTTTTATGTTCAAATCTTGAATTTGACACATTTTTTTCTTCTTATCTTACTTGCGTTTGAACGATTTGTATGTTCAGCTACGATTTTAAAGAAAATGAAATGGATAATATCGAGTTTTTACCTCAAACAGAGAATGATGATTTTCAGGGAAACAGAGAATGATCTTGAGCTCCTTATCTTGATTCTTGAGACAACACTTGGAACTCTTCTTATAGCACCGAAATACGGTGGATTTTTACCTTAAACTGGACTTCGACTTGAAGGAGAATTGGGAATTTGCCGTAAGAAAATGAGAAGTATGAAAGGGATTGTGGGATTTCGATTGAGGAGGTATGGTTTTTATCTGAATTTGAGTGAATTAGCAAGTGGGGGAATGGCTCCCCTGACTTTCGGTCGAGAAAGTCAAGCAAGTGGGTTGGGATTTAAATAAATCAAACCATTTGATTTAAGTGTAATTTTAACCACTAGTGTTCGTATTTAGTCGGGTTATCCTGGTACGTGAACCGGTAACTCCTAGAATTACCAAAATATGAAATGAGACCATGTACGGTTTTTGTTAGGCCTTAATGTCCTTGTTTGTGAAATTAAGTAAATCACAAAAACAATTATAATGTAAACTTGTTTATAACATGTACGGATATTGACCTGAATTGTCGGGTGTCACACATTTCTTTTGTGGTTTCATCTTCATTGTCTCCTTAATTGCTACATCATCATATACAACTCCACTTAACTCGACCACATCGTCGAATGTCTTTGGGGCGTTTGCCTTTACGTGCGTATAGACTTTCTGAGGCAGTCCTTGGATGTAGCACTTTATTCTTCTTTCTTCAGTAGTAACCAGATGAGGTACTAACTGAACCAAGTCATTGAATCGGGAGGTGTACTGGAGGTGGGTCATATTGCCAGCTTTAAATTTCAAGAATTCAAACTCGACTTTATCAGGGCAGAACTTCTTGATAACTAGTCGCTTTAAATCCTCCCATTTCATATTCTTGAGGGTCTCTGCTGTCTTTAATTGTTTGATGGTTTCCCACCAACTAAGAGCCTCCTCTATGAAAGAATGGGCAACAAACTTAACCGGTTGATCTTCGCGGCATTCACTCAGATTGATCACAACAGTCATACGTGTGATCCAATGGTATGTGGCTATGGCATCATGTAGAGACATGTTTTATGACAATGAGCTTTGTAATAGAATAGGTCTTTGTATTGTCTTTATGTTTGGTGTTTATCTTTTATGTTTGAATGTGTTAAGTGTTTACTTGTTAAGTTCGCCTGTAGTAGATATTTACTCTATAAATAGGTGTTTACATGTTCTAATTGTAAGCTTTGGATCATTCAGTATTGTAAACACTCAGAGCAATAGAAGAGAGAGTTTATTTACATCTTATGTTCACTATTACTGTTATTGTCATCCACATACAAGCATGAATACGTTGAATTCTGCAATCCATGTGCGTGTCGAGTCGCTCGTCTAGACCTATCCGTATTGACCTTACATGGACCTACATGTGGTATCAGAGCTTATGCTCTTGATTGAGGTCGACTAGTGACTTTTGTGTGAGGATTTGACATCAAAAGTTTGAGTTTTTAAGAAGATTTCATATCGATGGAGTTTTTGGTTTCTTGAGTTGATTGTTGGCCCGATTTCATCAAATTGAAAGTGTTTTTGGAGAAATTGATTCGTTCAAAGTGTTCTTATTCATCATTTACATAATCCTAAGGTTTATTTTGATCAAATTCCATCAAATCTACAAGAAATGGTGATTTTCAGAAGCTCTGGTTTGTGTTTGGGTTGAAGTTTCATCTTCCTGAAGTTTCAGCTATAACATGGGAACTTATTTTTTCAGTTACTGGCAAACTTAGCAGGCGAACTTATTATCTTCACTAGTATTCTGGTTTAGGCGAACTTGTTATGTTTGCTTGAACAAATTTGCTTGATTTTGGGTTGAAGCAAACTTGTTATGTTCGCTTAGGCTTAATTTCGTTCAATTTACTTGCTTACTTGATATTTTTTAGTATACTTGTTGTTATGGCTAACATGGTGCAGATTACCAACATGTTCAACTATGACAATGAAATAGGAACTCCACAGAAACCACCAAAGCTCTTGAGTCTAGCTGACTGTCCAAACCGAAAAGATTGTTTTGATCAGTTTGTTTCATACACTGATACTAGCTTGTGGATACCAATACTTGAAGGCTATGTCCATCAGACTTATTCTTTTATGGACAATGATAATCTTTCAAAGCCTGTTTCTGCTTTGATAGCTGAAGAAAAATTAATCTTTGACAGAGAAAAGAAGGCAATGGCGTGTATCTCGATGTCATTACCAAAAGAAATCTTTCATGGGTTCAAGCAGTTCAAGACTTCAAAAAAATTATGGGAAGGCTTACAGAAAAGATATGAGGGAAGCTTGGATGTTAAAAAAAGCCAAAAGGAATTACTGAAGAAGTAGTTTCTAGTGTTCAAACACTTTCAAAATGAAATTTTGGATGAGCTGGAAACAATTTCTTGGATGTCTTACCATAAAAATTTGATGTGTATTCTATGCTTGTCAAAGAAAGTGAGAAGCACAAGACAATGTCATTAGAAGATGTACTGGGGAAGATACAATCTCATGACTTGAACTTAAAGAAGAAAGAAACAAATATGGAGCATATTCAAGATCCTTCAATGTATTTTGCAAAGGTTACTGCTAAATCTGGATCTGGAGTTGCTTTATTTTCTGGAGATGGTCAAGATTGTAATGTGGAGAATTCTTCTGGTTGTTCTGCAACAACTTCAACTTCATCTGGATCACAGTCAACAATTTTTCACCCTGTAAATCAAAGAGTAGCTGAAGATTATATGGCGATGTTTTCTTCGTTCATTGCATCTTATGAAAATTTTATTGGTGGGAAAATTCATGATCTAGATGCCATTGAAGAAGATTATAAGTAGATTGATCCTGTTGATTTGGAAGAAATGAATATTTAGTGGAATATGGCTATGTTAATGAGGCAAGCTAAAGAATTCTTGAAGAAGACCGAAAGAAAGTATATTGGATCTAACAGCAGAACAAAGATGGGTTTCGACAAATCAAAAGTTTGTTGTTATAATTGCAAGGAGTACAGTCATTTTGCCAAAGAATGCACTAAACCAAAGTTGAGTTTGATTCTCAAAAGAAGAACAATTATCATGGAAACAGACAACATCAATTCAACAAGGTTCTGGAAATTCTGGAAATTTGGCAACATCATCTGCCTTAGTTGCTCAAGGGATGAAAATTATGACTGGGGAATTCATTTAGAAGATTTTGTTGGACCTGTGAGTCAAGCGTTTGTTGCTGAGATTCATACAACTGATTCATCAAAGGATGATAGTTTGAGCAATTCTAGTAAAGAAGAATGTTCAGCAAGTGAAACTAAAAGTCAGAATGAAGCAGTTGAAGAGAGTACTTCTGATGATAAAGACTCAACTACAAGTGTTTCTAAGGATTAAATTGTTCTAAACATAAGAGAACCTGAAGTGAAAGAAAAGATTCATACAACAAAGGAGCATGTATTCATGACTGACATATCCAATCCTAATAAGGTAAAAGATGTTATCTGGGAAATATATTGTTCTAATTGTGTTTCTGTGAAGGATAAAATGATGAGAGTTATGGAGGATAATACAAACCTCATTTGTGATATGAAATCTTTGTACATAGTAAATCAAACCTTGAGGGATAATGAAAAGCTGTGTATTGAAAGGATTGACTCGTTGAAAAGAGATATCAATTCTCTGACCTTGAAAATAAAGGAGAATGCGTATCAACTGGATATGTCATTTGCAGAAATTGAGAAAAGAAATGAATTCTTGCCGAGAAGACTAAGAAGCTTGCTGATTCTGAAGCAGAAGTGATTAGACTGCATAGAAAGATAGAAGGTTTTGGAAATTCTTCATTTTTGCTGGGATACTACGATGACAACATTAATCAAGATAAAAAAGTTGGCGCTGTTAGATTTGTACCTCCACCTTTTAATGGCAACTATACAGTTGAACTTGCAGTTGTGAAGGATGAGGATTTGGATCCTAAGACAGTGCTCAATGTAAATCCTGTAACTGGAGAAGACATGGTATATGAGACTGACACTGATGATGAAGCGAATATTGAAGGCATTCCTAAAGAGGTTAAGTTGAAGGAACAAAAAGTGGTTAAGCAAGTTACAAGAGATCGATGCATACTAACTGAACCTGATGCAGTTGTTCAATCAAAACCAGTCATTGAGAAGAAAGTTTTTGTTCGTGCTGGTGATATTAAAGCTAAAGTTTCCAAAGTTGAGAACAAATCAACTGTTGAGTTTATCAAACAAAAGGTGAACCTGGATAAACTTAAAGTTTTTCATACTCAAAGTCAAAAGGTTTATGTTGGTGAATCATCAAAGAAAATATATGTTCCAAAGAAGCAAGATGATAGTGAAGTGAAATCTTTTGAAGGTTATACATCGGTAAGTTCTTCTAATTCAAGAAGGGTTCCTTATGTCAGAGAATACAGAGAAAGGCGTGTGTGTTTTCACTGCAATGAAATGGGGCATATCTTGGTGAACTGTCCTTACAAGAATAAGGAAAAGAGTCATATCATTCAAGAAAAACCAAATTCTACTCTTAAGCCAGTTGTTAGTCAATCAAAACCTCAAGTGGTGAAGATTCTAAAAAGGCTTGGTGTGGTAAATCCTACATCAGATACTATGGTGCATCAATATGTGAGATAGAATGTGCCAAAACAGACATTTGTTAAACCATCTGGGTTTAAACAAGAGTTAGGACATCATGTCGATGTCAGAGTTGGTGTGAGTAAACCAGGGTTTGTACAACCTGGTAGTAGAAAGCAAGTGGTTTATCCACAACCTGTTAAGAATCCAAAAGTTAGATTCAAAGAAAATTCACAATCTGAGGTTAAGCTTTCAAAATCTGAGGTTAAGCTGCCAAAACAGACAGTGGTTACTCCCGACATATGACCTAAAATATACATTTGCTTGAAGATGTGAAAAAGATTGATGGTGGTTATGTCGCTTTTACGGCTGATAAAGGCGGTTACATAACTCATCAAGGAACGCTGAGGAATGAAAAAGTGAAGCTTGAGAAAGTAAATTATGTTGAGCAACTCGAGCACAAGCTACTCAGTTTGTCCCAAGTCTGTGATAAAAAGTTTTCGTTCCATTTTAATGATTTTGAATGCTTTATTCTGAAGTCGGGATTTGTTATACCTGAGGAATGGATTCTGATGAAGGCACCAAGGAGAAATGACACATATGTCCTAGAAATTAGTGTGGCTACTACAGTGGATTCAGTTCCTACATGTTTACTATCTAAAGCGTCTGAATCTGACTCTATTCTTTGGCATCAGAAGCTAGCTCACATCAATTTCAGAAAAATGAATTACTTAGTGAAGAATAACTAGGTAACTGGTGTTCCCAAAATGAAGTTTTCTGTGCCTGATGATTGTATACCCTACAAGAAGGGCAAGCAGCATAAAAAGTCCTACAAATCAAAGAAACAAAATTCAATTGTTACTCCTTTGGAGCTTCTACATATGGACTTGTTCAGGCCAATAAGTATTCAAAGTAATGGAGGAAAATCTTACTGTTTAGTGGTAACTGATGATTTCTCAAGATTCTCTTGGGTCAAGTTTTTGGCAACAAAAGATGAAACAACCGAGACTGTTCAATTCTTGATTATTGGGTTGGAGAATCTATTCAAGCAGAAAGTCTTGCGTATTAGAAGTGACAATGGCACTGAATTCAAGAACAACAAGATGGGATTCTTTTGTTTACAAAAAGGTATTCATCATAAATTTAGCGCGCCATATGTTCCTCAACAAAATGGTGTAGCTAAGCGAAAGAACATAACGTTAGTTGAAACAGCGAGAACCATGCTGGCGGATTCTAAGCTACCGGTCACTTTCTGGGCTGAAGCTGTGAATACTGTTTGTCTTGTCCTTAATCGTGTTCTGATGGTGAAGCGGCACAACAAGACGTGTTATGATTTGTTCAATATCCGAAAGCCTAATTTGGACTATCTTCTACCTTTTGGGAATCCGTGTACTCTTCTGAAGACCAGGAATGTTCCTACAAAGTTTAGCAAAAAGGCCATTGAAGGGATTTTTCTTGGATATGTAGCCACTTCGTTGAATAAAAGAGTGTACAACATGAAATCAAGACAGGTTGAAGAATGGTTCCATATCGATTGCTCGAATCCTTCTATTCCTCAGAAGGCGGTTTGTCCAGAGTGACCATTTGATTATGATAGCTTGTTCAAGTCTTTCAATTTTGCTCCTGAATTGTCTGCTGAAGAAGTTACTTTGTTATATGAGTCATGCAATGGTGATTAAGATTGCGGTTTTACACCAAGATCGGTGTTTCCAATATCAGTTCCATTATTAACCCCTGATCCAAACGTTGCTTCTTGTTCGGGTACTCATGAAACTGACAGTGATGATGATGATGATTCTTCAATATTCCAAGATTCTTTAACTGATCCTTTGATTGTTGGTGATGTTTCGTCTACATCTACACAAATTTCGGGGGAGATTTCTTCTAATATAGATCCAGTTATACCAGTTCCTCAAGTTGTTCCGTCTCAAGTGGAGACTATTCAAGTTGATGTATTACCAATTCCTGAGGTTACTTCCATCAAAGAATTAAAAGATCAACTTGTGACGAATATCATTGGGAATATGCAGGATGGATTCAAAACTCGTCCTATAATTGAAAATACTTGTTTATATCCTAGCATTCAGGATACTGGAGTTCTTGATGTTTGCTCACATTCTTGTTTTATTTCTCATACTGAATCGAAGAAATTGGAAATGGCGTTACAAGACAATAATTGGATTGAGGCTATGCAAGAGGAGCTAGCTCAATTTGATAAATTGAAGGTTTGGAATCTGGTAGATCTTTCGAAGGGAGTGTATCCGATTGGCACGAAATGGGTCTTTAAATGTAAAAAAGATGATAGAGGTGTCGTGGTGAGGAATAAAGTGAGGTTCATTGTCCATGGGTTCAATTAACAAGAAGGAATTTATTACACTAAGGGGTACGCACCTTGATATGCCCTAAATTATACATGTTTTACGTGCACAAGTATCCCCATATCTAGCACAATTATAGATAAAATGATAAGATATGATACTTAATCTACTTAATTGTGTTGTAACAGGATAATTATCCCTTGCTTACAAAAACATGAAGAAATCACTCAAAAACAAGGGAAAATCAGCATCCGGAGGCCAATCGAACATTCGTGCACCCAAGGAGTCAAACCAGAAAGTCAAAATCAAGCAAAAGTCTTAATAATGGATTGCACGGGTCATGCATGCCATTGTACGGCTATGCAAATGGTGAAAATGGGCCTTGAGCCTGCCAGACCTGACAGATTCCCTCACGTGTAAGAAATGAGTGCTTTGCACGACCGTGCATTGTCCTAATATTTGCCTAAAAATAGGAAGCTCATTCTAGTGTTTTAAGTGTCCAAGATCAAGAGTAGGGAAGGCCTTAGTGCTCTGCTAAGAGCCGGAACTCTCTCGGTTTTGGTCCGTTTAGCTTTTCTTTGTTTATTTCTTTTTTAAAGTCTTGTAATATGAAGTGATTCTTCTCGTTCGAGTAAAACAAGAAGCATTCTATAACCGCTCTCCCTTGGTGTTGGAATACTTCCACACATTATCTAAGGGTTAGTGGAGTCACTTGTATGGTCATTCATGGCTAGTTCTCTCGGGTTGCTCGAGTTGGTGGAACTTTAATTAATTAATGAAGTATTTTTAGTATGTCATGTTTTTAAAGTCTTTACTATGAGTTATCTTAAAAAGACAAGAATAAGTGATCTTTAACCATTCTAATAATCTTAAATCTTGTAAGTTATTTCTTGTTTGGGAAGCTTATTCGAGTTTTTACAGTCTATATACAAATCTTGGTGCTAGCAACGTCCGGGTAGTATAGATTTAATATTATGGGTTGATTGTAGGTTTGGGTATTCAGCAAGTCGTTTGAGCCCTAACCAGACCGGGCGGTTTGTGTCGGTTTTTCTTTACTTCTCTCGTGTCGGCTTGCAGAGGACTTCTAGCGGGAGTCATGGGGTTTGATCAGGAGAATGAAAATCTTATTTATTTAAAATAATATTGTAAGTAAAGACAACTATTTAAAAACATAATTTGTTAGGTTCGAGCGTTCATAAAGTACCTTTGGAGGACGTCATGCCTTCCGACTTATCGGAAGAAGTTACAAGACATGACGTATGTCAGTAATTGGATAATCCTAGTCCGAATAATGAATCACGAGATAACCGGTGGACTTGAGACCCTGTACAGGGTCAGGAGATTCATTAAGGAATAGTTGGACGACTGTATCCAATGTTCCGTTAGGAAATGCTAACCCCCTATCGAAAGGGTTAGTACTAGTGACTATGACCAAACTTACTCTAAATACATCTTTAATTAACAAGGGATAGCAACTAGAGTGACATCTTAAACAAGATAATGTTTCTAATTACATTTCTTATTATTTTTACTTTCCTTTAAACAAAACCCATTTTCCAACTTATTATCCTAGTAAGACAATAGCAAGGGTTGAGTAAGGGATCCGTGTCCATGGTTCGATACTTGGTTCTTACCCATACTATACTATGCTCGATGGGTACACTTGCCTATTGTGTGTGTTTAGTTGAAGTAATTATCATTTTAATTTATAAATTTAAAACCTAATTTTGTGTAACTCTATATCAAACATTAAGAATATATCATGTTCCTCACATTTGACATCAAGTTCCTCACATTTGATATCAAGTTCTTGGTGTCAATACTAGGGATATAGTTATATATTTTTATATACACTAAACACGCTATCAAGTTTTAGGCGGCGTTAACGGGGACACGGTAATTCTGTGAAAGATCTAAGCAGTTAGACTAACTATTTATATTTTCTCTTTGTTTTATGTCTGCTTTATTTTTCCTCTTTTATTTTTATTTTTAACTTTATTTTCCCTTTGTTTTATTTCAATTTTATTTTCCCTTTTTATTTTTATTTTTGTTCTCTTTTACTTTGGTGCTCGTGTTCGTTTTGTTTGTTATTTGTAGTAGCTTTCATGGAGTGCACGCCTACGATAGTTATTGTGGAGGATACTGGGACGATCATAGGTACCACCACTTACCCTAGACTGACTTATATGGGCCGAGTCTGGTTTAAGACTCGTTAAATAAACATGACGCTTCCGGGAGGCAACCCGATGATAAATAAATTGAGAAGTTGGTGCATGCAGTAGAATATATATATCTAAGGTTTGTCTTACAAATTTAAGTTTCTCGTACTTCCACCATCAGGTATGCCTTCTCGATACTAGGACTTTGTAGTTTTTATTTTTCGTTTCGTTTTATGTTTTTCTATAAATGTTGCACAGCTTCTACTGGTGAAGGATGATTCTTAAGCTTCTATGGGTACCAACCACATGCATGGTGATGACATCTCATCAAGGGAGTATTAGTGTCACCACACTCTTATTATGCATGACACATATCATATTGCTGATATCCATATTGTTCGAAACTAAGTGTGGGGTGGAACTCATTGATAAATTGGCTGCCTAATTTTGTCCAGAGTCTTATAAATGCATGATTCTTAATCACCCGATCTATGAGATGAAATATATATATAAGAATTAAAACATTTTCAAATATTATTTTTGCAAGCATAACAACTTTTGATTAAGCATATTAATCTGCAAAGTTTGACAGCTTCATAAATAATATAAAAGCAAAAAGTCTTAAAAATCATTTGGAATAAGCGGTCTTATAAAAACAGTAATTTGAAATACCGTCGAAGTGAATCAAGGAAACAAATAGGGAATATTAGAAAGCACAACAAAAAGAAAGAAATAAGTTTATGCATAATTTTACTTTTATACCCCCTATCCTCCGTTTCATGTGAGAATTCGAGCCTGTCCGAGCATTATGTAACATCCTGAAAATTCATGAACTAATAAATCGGGTTATTAAGTGAACCGAGCCTCATTTAAATAGCATGGACCATGTGGCGTTCACGTGAAGCTCGGTTTATCAAAGTCGGAGGACCCGGTTAGTCGTTATTTCAAAAGTTAGGATAAGAAACGCGTTGGATATAAAGGGAGGGACCCGAAATGAAACATTGGATGGTTCAAATACCATATTAGTGCAAACACTAGACCATAATCGGTTTACGGGTGTTCTACGACAGCAAGAGACACACGAGAAGACATATAGGTCATGAAGGGAGCGGTCTCACGGTGGTTTGATGGTTGTGGCAGGCAAGGGAGTAACTCCACACGTAAGGTACACTTCTAAACCTACCCGTTCATGATTCTTGTATCCGTTATTGCATGAAAAACCCGATTAGGGTTGTGTTCTCGGCGGTGGACAATGGTAGAGGTGGGAGCACGGGAAGGTCCAGCTGTTAAGGGGTGGTCTCGGGTGTGAGGGCATGACGGAGAGGAGCCGGCAGCTGTGGTGACATGTGACGGTGGCTACGGAAGTTGGTGTGGTGGTGCTTTAAGGCGGCGGACGTCGGGTAGAGGGTGGTAGTGGTGCGTCTACATGGGTGGGAGCCCGACTAGGGTTTCTACTGGATTGGAAGGTGACGGGAAGCCGGGGTGATACAGAGGACGAAACACGGAGGTGGTTCATGATGGTGGTGATTCACGGCATCGACCAAGGAGGAGGAGGGAATCCGGGGAACACCCGATTAGGGTTTTATGAGCATGGGTTTGTGTGGCAGAGTTGGAATGTGCATGGGGAGTCTCGGCTCGGGTACGTATGACCTTTGAGGGTAAGGTGTTGCATGCCACATGGTTATGCGTGCATGCGGATTCTAGACGTGTCCCGGGTAACCCGATTTGGACGGTTACGTGAGCTAGGGTTTTTGCACATGTCTAGGGTGTACTCTGACTACGTGATGAGACGTGTATCGGGAATAATTATACTTATACGTAATTGACACATGTCTAGGGTGTACTCTGACTACGTGATGAGACGTGTATCGGGAATAATTATACTTATACGTAATTGACACATGTCTAGGGTATACTCTGACTACGTGATCGTACGTTGACAGGTTTGGGTTTCGTGCGAGGAGGCCGTGGCAGTGCAAGAGTTAGATCTCAAACCGGTGAGTCGCTAATCCCCCCTCTTTTAAATGTTTTTAACGTTTTGGGGCTATCGTACATACTTTTGAGACGTGTTTTATTACATTAAATGTAGATCGAGCTTTGGGGTCTAAACCGATGAGTTTAAGAATTTAACTATTTAAATACGGGGCTAAGGGACTATGGGCTGTCCTCGAGAGGTGTAGGTTAAAGATGGGTATATGGTCATGGGTCGTATAGTGACTTAATAGGGGTAAGTCGGGATTGTATTTACAGGTCGTACGGGTACGACTAGGAGGAATCACAGGGTGTGCATGTATGTAGTATGTGCTTAGATAATGAGACATAGTAACTGTACGTGTCTTGCTATAGTAGTAGTGTATTGTGTTATGTGTTAGGCGGGGTGGGTCGGTATATGAGCTAAACGCTTATGAATACGTGTAGGATACCTTATCGTAGTGCTATATATGAGGTGCAGGTGCAGCTAATTGTTAGGACATAGATTTGTAATGACAAAAGCTTGTAATAGTTAGATTTTATGTCTTTATGTTTTGTCATGAAATTGTAAAGTTGCTAAGTGTTTTTAGTAGTAAGCCTAGAGGCGAACTTAGTTAAGTTCGCCTGACCTATCAGAGGCGAACTTAATAAGTTCGCTTAGGCATAGCTGAGGCGAACTTGTTAAGTTCGCTTAGTCTGTTTCAGGCGAACTTAACTAAGTTCGCTTACAGCAGTTTTGGTTCTATATATATGTGTTACAGAGTCATTAGACAGCAGAGAACAGAAATCGATCTGAGAGTTGAACAGAAGTGAACAATTGTCTGATTGAGTCTGTAACCATTTTTATTCTGAATATAATCGAGAAGTTTATTTACGCGTGTTGTTTTGGATTGTCGGTTAGTATACAAATCGGTAACGCGAAGGATTCCGCACTTCGTGTTATATGAACGTCATATCACGAGTTTGATCAGTAGCTGAGTTACCTGGACCTTCAAGTGGTATCAGAGCAAAGTGCTCGTGAATTTAGTACGATTCTTGGTGATAATTGACGGTTTTTGTGTACAATTCGACAAGATTTTCAACATTCTTGAAGTTTCTGCAACAATGGCGTTTTTCAAGTTCTTGAAGACTGTTTCTTGACTGAATTCGTGATTTTGGAAGTGTAATTGACGAAATTAGACCGATAAAACTGTTACATTTGTTAAAATTCATAATCCTACAGATCAATTTCCTTAAATTCCATCAATTCGATGAGAAATCATGAATTTTGAAGGTTTCGGTTAGTGTTTGGTTGAAGACTCTGATTGATTCTGTTACAGCAGTTTAAGCGAACTTGCTGAGTTCCTGTTCAAGCGAACTTAGCAAGCGAACTTATTAAGTTCGCTTCTCATATTTCAAGCGAACTTAGCTGTTAAGCGAACTTACTGGATTTCCTCCTTAAGCGAACTTGTCTTGTTCGCCTGATATTAAGTTCGCTTAGTACTCCCTAAAGCGAACTTATTAAGTTCGCCTGAGGGTAAAATCAGTTCAGTACTTAGAAATTTTTCAGAAATTTTCTTAACATGGCAAATATGGTTCAAGTCACAAACATGTTCAATTATGATAATGAGATTGAGATTGGTACATCTCAAAAACCTCCGAAGTTGCTGAATCTAGCTGATTATTCAAATTGGAAAGATCGGTTTGACCAATTCGTATCTTTTACCCATACTAGTTTGTGGATTCCAATTTTGGAAGGATATACACACCCTACTTATTCATGGATGGGAAAAGATGATGTTCCAAAACCAGTGTCTGCTTTATCTACTGAAGAAAAGCTGTTATTTGATCGAGAAAAGAAACCAATGGCTAGCATTTCGATGTCTCTACCAAAGGAAATTTATCACAGTTTTAAACAGTTCAAGTCTTCTCAACAGCTGTGGGAAGCTCTACAGAAAAGGTGTGAAGGGAGTTTAGATGTGAAGAAAATTAGAAAAGAGTTACTAAAGAAGCAGTTCTTAGTTTTTAAACATTTTCAGAATGAATCTTTGGATGAACTTGCTACAAGATTCTGTCATCTTCTTAGTGAACTGGATAGTGCATCCGTGGTATATGAGACTGAGGAAATAAATGATAAATTCTTGGAGGCTTTACCATCAAAGTTTGATGTGTATACGGTTTTGATCAAGGAAAATGTTAAGTACAAAACCATGTCTCTTGAAGAAGTTCTAGGGAAGATCCAGTCACATGACATGAATTTGAAAAAGAAAGAGACTAATTTGGAGCATATCCAGGATCCCTCGATGTATTTTGCCAAATCTGTTGGTAAATCTGGTACTGGTGTAGCATTCTTTTCTGGTGATGCTCAAGAGTCTACAAATGATCAGTGTTCTGGAGTTCCAACTTATTCTGGTCATACAAGCCATTCTGGATTTTCTGCTACTACTGCTTCAACATCATCTGGATCTCATGTGAATCAGAAAGTTGCTGATGATTATTTGGCTATGTTTTCTTCATTTATGGCATCATATGAGAATTTCATTGGCGGAAAAATTCATGATCCTGAGGTAATAGAAGATGATTTCAGACAGATTGACCCTGTTGATCTGGAAGAAATGAATATCTAATGGAATATGGCCATGTTAATGAGACAAGCTAAAGATTTCTTGAAGAGAACTGGGAGAAAATATATTGGTTCAAATAGTCGATCGCGTATGGGTTTTGATAAGAGCAAAGTTAGGTGTTACAACTGCCAAGAGTATGGTCATTTTGCTAAGGAGTGTGTGAAACCAAAAGTATAATTTGATTCTCAAAAGAAGCAATCTAACTTTCAGCATAATAGGAATCAGTCTCATGGTTCATCTGGTAATCAAAATCATGGTCCTTCTGGTAATACAAATCATGCATCTGCATCATCAGCTCTAGTTGCTCAAAACGATGAAAACTATGATTGGGGCATTCATCTGGAAGATTTGGTGGGTGCTGTGAGTCAGGCTTTTGTTGCAGAAATTCATTCAGAAAAACCAGAAGAGTCTACTGATGATGAAAGTTCTAGTGATGATTCGTGTGATGGTGATAGTGTTCCAAGTGTTGATGATGAGGAAGAAAAAAGGGAAAATACTGATTATGATGCTGTGTCAGGGGTTGATGAGGAAGAAATTGTTCTTACAGAAAATGCGTCTGTTGGTGAAGATTCAGAAAACATTCCGATTGCCAAAGTATTCATGGCAGACATGTCTGACCCGACTAAGGTAAAAGACTCTGTTTGTCATATATTTTGTACTAATTGCATTTCTGTTAAAGATAAACTACAAAAAGTCATGGATGATAACACCAATTTGATTTGTGACATGAAATCAATGCATTCAGTAAATCAGAAACTGAAAGATAATGATAAACTGTGCATTGATAGAATTGAGTCTTTGAAAAGAGACTTAAATTCTCTTGGGTTAAAATACAAAGAGCAGGGTTATCATCTTGATATGGCTTATGCTGAAATTGAAAAACAAAATGAAGTAGTTGCCCAAAAGAACAAGGAAATTTCGGAAAAAGAATCTGAGGTGATAAAGTTACATAGAAAGTTGGAACAGTTTGAGAATTCATCTGTAGTGTTGGATTATTTTAATGCTAATGCTGATCCCACAAAAAGGGTTGCTGGTATTGGGTTTGTTCCTCCTCCATTCAATGGGAATTATGTAGTTGAGCCTGAAATAATTCATGAAGAGGAGATTGATCCCAAGACAGTATTAAAAGTGAATCCAGTGACGGGTGAAGACATGGTGTATGATTCTGATACAGAGGATGAAGTATTTGATGATTCAAAGGTTGAAGGCATTCCGAGAGAGGTGAAAATTGATGAACCAAAGAATGTGAAGAATGTTACTCGGGATAGGTGCATCTTGACAGAACATGAAGAGGTGAAGGTGGTTCAAACTAAACTTTCTCCAATATTAAAGTCAAGAGGGTTTGTTGCGGCTGGTTTTCAAAAAGTGAATTCTTCAAAGGTGCCAAAACAGACTTATGTTCCTAAGAAGCCGGTAAATTGTTCTGGGCATTCATCCGAAGCTTCTTCTTCTGATGGTTTTTCAAATTCAAAGAAAACACCTTATTTCAGAACTTATCAAGAAAGACGTGTGTGCTTTCATTGCAATGAGCCTGGTCATATTTTGATTAATTGTCCATACAAGAACAAGGGCAAACTGAAGATTGTTCCTTCACAACCGAAAGTTGTGAAGATTCTGAAAAGGAAAGATGAGGGAAAATCGTCTTCTAGTTTGGGAAAAGATATGACAGGACGATCTTTTGTTAATTCTCCTGGAATTAAACAACAGAATACATTGCATGTTAAATCTTTTGTATGCAGAGAAAATCTTGATATTCCAAAAGTTGGGATTTCAAAAGATACTTTTCAGGAGGTTAAATTGTCAAGACCCCAAAGAAGACGGAGAAACAGAAAATTAAAGAAAATTTTGGAAACATCTGAATCTGAAAATAATTTTTCAAATAATGTTTCTAAGAATAATAAAAATGGTTCTTCTTTGAAAAGGTCTGATTATCAAACTTCTGTTCCAACAGTGAATGATAAAATTGATTGTAAATTACAAGAAGTAGTTTATTTTGATCAATCGGGACGACCCAAGACCACGATGGCTTGGGTTCAACTTTCTAACTGATTCTCATTGTTTATGTAGGGACAACAAAGGAGGACTATCAACAATACATGGTATGTGGATAGTGGTTGCTCTCGACATATGACAGGGAATGTGAAATTGCTTGAGGATGTGATTAAAATTGATGGTGGTTATGTCGCTTTTGCGGGTAATAAAGGCGGGTACATAACAGGCCAGGGAACGTTAAAGAATGACAAAGTAAAATTTGAAAAGGTGAATTATGTTGAGCAGCTGGAACACAATCTTTTAAGCGTATCACAAGTCTGTGACAAGAAGTTTTCGTTCCATTTCAACGATCATGAATATTATATTCTGAAACCGGGTTTTGTGATTCCTAATGAATGGATTCTTATGAAGGCTCCAAGGAGAAATGACACATATGTCCTTGACATGAGTGTCGCCACTACAACGGATTCAATTCCAACATGTTTACTCTCCAAGGCGTCGGAATCTGATTCAATATTGTGGCACAGGAAGCTAGCTCACATAAACTACAGGAAGATGAACTACATTGTTAGGAATGATCTTGTGCTTGGTATTCCGAAAATGAAATTCTCAGTTCCTGATGATTGTATTCCGTGCAAGAAGGGGAAGCAAAGAAAGAAATCTCACAAATCAAAATCGACAAATTCTATCGTAACTCCTTTGGAATTGCTGCATATGGATTTGTTCGGTCCAATAAGTATTAGGAGCATTGGTGGGAAATCGTACTGCTTGGTAGTAACTGATGATTACTCCAGATTTTCATGGGTTAAGTTTCTTTCATCTAAAGCTGAAACCACTGAGTTGGTTCAATACTTAATCCTGGGTTTGGAGAATTTATTAAATCTGAAAGTCAGAAGAATTAGGAGTAACAATGGCAGCGAATTTAAGAATAGCAAAATGGGCTTATTCTGTTTACAAAAAGGAATTCATCATGAATTCAGTGCGCCATATGTTCCTCAACAAAACGGTGTTGCTGAACGAAAGAACAGGACGTTGGTTGAAACAGCTCGCACGATGCTTGCAGATTCTAAGCTTCCAGTCACCTTTTGGGCTGAAGCTGTGAATACTGCGTGCCATGTTTTGAACAGGGTCTTGACCGTCAAGCGGCATAACAAGACTTGCTATGAATTGCTAAACAATCGAAAGCCGAATCTGGAATACTTACTACCTTTTGGTAATCCGTGTACCCTACTGAAGGTTCGAGATGTCCCGACAAAATTCAGTGCAAAGGCTATTGAAGGGATTTTTCTGTGGTATGTGGCTAATTCGACAACCAAGAGGGTTTATAACAAAGAGACACGCCAAGTTGAAGAATGGTTCCATATTGACTGTTCAAATCGGTCTTTACCACAAATGGCGATTGGTCCAGATTGGGCATTTGATTATGAAAACTTATTCAAGTCTTTTCATTTACCTTCTGACATTTCTGATGAAGATGCTGCTGTTCTTTATGATTCTTGTCAAGATGCACAGCATAATGGATTTCTACCAAATGCAGTTCCCAATTCATCGATTCCATCTATTTCTGATCCCGATCCTAATGTTGCTTCTTGTTCCGGTCCACAAGATTCAGAGAGTGAGGAGGATAATGCTATTTTTCAAGATTCTTCTGCTGATCCGCTGTTGAGTGATGATCCATTACCTTCGACACAGGATCAGGGGGAGATTCCAACAAATTTAGACTCGGAAATTCCAATTCCTCAAGATTATTCTTATCAATCTGAATCTACTCAAGTTGAAGTGTTGCCGGTTCCTGAGGTCGCATCCATTAAGGAACTCAAAAATCACCCGATGACAAATATAATTGGAAATTTACAGGATGGAGTGAAAACTCGTTCTCTTGTTGACAATACTTGTTTGTATACTTGCATTAAAGATTCTGGTGTTCTTGATGATTGCTCACATTCTTGCTTTATTTCACAGGTTGAACCCAAGAATGTAGAGATGGCTTTAAATGACAATAACTGGATAGAAGCTATGCAGGAAGAACTAGCTCAATTTGACAAACTGAAGGTTTGGAATCTGGTTGATTTACCGAAAGGTGCGTATCCGATAGGAACAAAATGGGTGTTTAAATGTAAAAAGGACGATCGAGGTGTCGTGGTACGCAATAAGGCAAGATTAGTTGTCCAAGGTTTCAATCAACAAGAAGGAATTGATTACACCGAAGTTTATGCGCCGGTTGCGAGGCTTGAAGCTATAAGGCTGTTTCTAGCTTTTGCTTCCTTTAAAGGTTTTAAGGTGTTTCAATTAGATGTCAAGAGTGCATTTTTATATGGAAAGGTCAAGGAGGAAGTCTATGTGTGTCAGCCGCCGGGGTTTGAAGATCCACTGAATCCGAACATGGTTTTCAAGCTAGATAAGGCCCTCTATGGTCTTCATCAGGCTCCTCGTGCGTGGTATGAGACTTTATCAACACATCTTTTGGCGAATGACTTTGTTCGTGGAAAGATAGACTCGACCTTATTCATAAAGAAATCAGGCGGAGATTACCTACTGGTACAGATTTATGTGGATGATATTATATTTGGCTCGACAAATGAAGGGTTGTGCAAAGAATTTGAGGGTGTTATGAAGTCAAAATTTGAAATGTCTGCGATGGGAGAGTTATCGTTTTTCTTAGGTTTACAAGTAAATCAAAAGGAAGATGGTTTCTTTATTCATCAGTCCAAGTATGTCAAAGACATCTTGAGCCGGTTCAAGATGGAGGACTGTACTTCATACGACACTCCAATTCCGGTCAATCATAAGTTAAATTCTGACCCGGAAGGAAAAGATGTGGACTGTCGACTTTATAGAGCTATGATTGGATCTCTCGTGTACTTAACCGCTTCAAGGCTGGATATAATGTTCGCCGTGTGTATCTGTTCCAGATTTCAGGCAAAGCCAAAAGAATATCACTTAATTGCTGTGAAAAGAATCTTTCGGTATTTAAAAGGAAAACAACGTTTACGGCTATGGTATCCTCATGGTTCTAACTTTGATTTCAATGCTTATACTGATTCTGATTTTGGTGGTTGTTGTTTAGACAGGAAATCTACAACAGGTGGTTGCCAGTTCTTAGGTAATCGACTTGTATCCTGGCAATGCAAAAAGCAAACCACAGTCTCGATTTCAACATGCGAAGCAGAATACATCGCTGCTGCAAGTTGCTGTTCACAGATCCTGTGGATACAACAACAATTGAGAGATTACGGTTTGAATTTTACAGGAACCCCTATGTTTATTGATAATAATGCTACTATGTCCATAACGAATAATCCTGTTAAACATAGTAAAACTAAGCACATCGAAATTCGATATCATTTTATCCGTGATTGTGCAGAGAAAAGGTTGATTGAGCTGGTCAAGGTACATACTGACGATAATTTTGCTGATTTGTTCACTAAGGCATTTGATCGTACCAGGTTTGAGTTCCTAATTAAAATGATTGGTATGATCAATCCCGAATAAAAGCTTTTCAAAATCAGAATTTCATGGAAAATTTTGTTCTTTAATTTCTTTTATTGCTTTATTACATTTCTGCATTTACATTTCAGTAAAAAAGTCTAAATTATAAAAAGTCAAAACAAATTGAAAAATATAAAATTTGACATCATTTGAGGTTAGAGAAGAAATGATAGTACATCAGTGATTAGTTCATTTCACATGACCTTAGTAGACCTTGATATATGAATGATTAAAATAAGTTGATCTGATCTAAATTTCAAAGTCTGCATAAATAAGAAATGATAGTGTTATGAATGTTCTATTCTTGATAATTTGTTTTAAAATTTGTGTATAAAATTTGAAACTTGAATTGTCAATAGGCTAAAAGCGTTTTGAAACTAATAGTAGTGTGAAAATTAAATATAATATGATTACATCTGTGATTTAAACCCATTTTATGCCTGGGTGTGTGTGTTAAAAGATCACTCTCAGATAAAGAATATTAGCTTTTAATAAGGATTTTCCTATGAGATCAGTTTCGGGTTATGTCCTTAGCACTATTCATTCGATTTGCTTCAGTGCCCATATCCCGAAAAGCATGCAAGTTGAAGTATAATCAAGATATGTACTTGACAACATCTGTCAATCATATACTAGCCCTTGGATCATATTGATACATTATCTTTACTGATTCCATTGAATTTATAATCCAGATAACAGTTGGATCCTCGTACCTGAATCTTATGATTCCACAAATATAAGACAAAACATTGAATCATTCGATTCTGAATCTCATTGATTCCTATTCAATCCAATTTGGATTCTGCTATTCATGTGCTAAGTGATGTCTCCTCATTTTGAATATTCGGAAAATTTTTAGTAAAATCTTATATGTGTCTTGAAGATAGTGCATTTATTTTCTATTTGGCATATATGTGGGGTACATGATGTTTATCATCTAAATGGTACTAAATCACATGAATTTGGAGAATAAACGCTTATAGTTTCAAATAATATAATATTGACAATTTTAAGAATTCAGGCTTTATATTTCAAATTCGGTATAAATAAAAGAACATTTTATAACCTGATCTTATTTACTTTGAAATTTATCGCGTATCATTTCAAATATTATTCAAATTGAATGAGTTTCAAAATGAAAAAGATGCAATATGCACAAAATTGAGTTGAATGGTCTCTTACTATAGGTTACCCTTTGTTATTAAGAATATGTGTGATGAATTAATTGAATACTGATATGATCTTCTTGCTCATGATGATCAAATAAAAAATATGTCATTTCAGTTTATTCAGAGAAAAATCAAAAATATGTCATTTCAGTTTATTCAGAGAAAATTCAAAAATATGTGATTCTGTTTGTATAGAGAAAAACAAAAAATATGTGTTTCCGTCTGTATAGATAAAAATTCAAAAAGATTTTATTTTTATTTTCCATGAAAATTCTAAACTTTTATTAAAATTGTTTGGGATTTGATCAAATATGTGTGCTGACGGAAGTTCAAGATTTGAAAGGTTGAAGTTGGGAAAGTTTGTGTTCAAGGCAAAAAGGTTGAAAAAAAAAATAATAATTAAGTTCGCCTGTGAACAGTGAAGCGAACTTAATATGTTCGCTTAAATTGGTGAAGCGAACTTAATTTTCATTCTCGGGTGAAGCGAACTTAATGTTGAAGCGAACTTATTTTGTTCGCCGAAGGATTGTTAAGTTCGCTTAATTAAGCGAACTTAATCCTGAATAAGTTTTGAATCAGGCGAACTTGACTCTCATCGTCTTCATCAGAAAATCAAGCGAACTTGTTCAAATTTCTCAAAATTTTAAATCTGTGTTGTGAGTGTTAAATCTGTGTTGTGAGTGTTAATTTTTGGTTGTGAGTGTTAAATATAGCGAACTTGTGAGTGTTAATTTTTTGGTTGCCTCTTGCGAATCTAACAAAGGTATTTTCGTTGGATTTCATCCGATAAATTGTTTGTATTCGATGGTTTTTTATTTTGGTTTTCGTCGGACTATTTCAAGACTGCTTTTGACCTAATTTTTGACCGTCATATAAAATTGAACCTCATTGTTGGTTATATTGTGATATTCGATTGATTGGATAGGATTATTTCATGTTTTGATCCTGGTTTGCCAAAATTTGAAATCTCTGTGTTTGAATTTTAAACGTCTCAAGTTCAGGCGAACTTGTTCCAAGCGAACTTGTCAGTTCGCCTCTTGCACTACTAAGTGAACTTAGTAAGTTCGCCTAGGGGTCAGAAGTGAAAAAGTGTTGTGATTTTTTTTTGTGTTTGAAATTTTTAAAAAAAAAAATTTTTGTTTGAATTTTTTTGTTTTTGTTGTTTTGTTTGTGTGTTTTATTAAATGTGTATCCTATATGTATACGTGTTCTAATGTTTGTTAAGTTGTTCAATATTTTCACAGATGGCTCGTCGTGTCGAATACAAGCATAATCAAGTGGCGTTGTTAGATCCAAATTTGCCTGAAGCAGTTCACTATCAGGGCATTATCAATTTTCTAAATAGATCAAGACTACATGTTGCATTATCTGCGGATCCTTATATCAGCTTGGTGTTTATACAACAATTCTGGGATACTGTACATCAAGATATTGATGTGGAACCACATGTCCTTCGTGCAACAGTCAATAATACAGAGATTGCTATTTTAGAAGAGACAATTCGGGCTGCTCTAGTTTTGGGAGGCAATGCTGAAGATCCAATATCTTATCCCAATACTCTTATTATGGGGTGCTTTCAACGGATGGGATATCGTGGAAGACAAAACGATACACAAGCTCGGAAAGGTGGATTAGTGGGAGAATGGAGGTACTTTATGCATGTGATTATACAATGTATCTCTCCAAGAAAAGCTGGTACCGATGGCTTGAAGATGGCACTTCAAACAGCGATGGTGGCTTTAACTTTGAATAAAAGATTCAATTTTCCGCTTTATTTTTACCGAGAGATGGTAATGCAGATCAATCCAGCTGAAGGTCAAGGTTTCTTGATGTATCCCCGATTTATTCAAATGATCCTCAATCATCTTATTCCGGATCTTCCACAACGTGCCATACGATTGACTTTGACTCCGATGTCAAAACGTATTTTTACAGATTGTACAAAGGTGAAACAGCAAAATGCGGCGTTGATTCCGGTTAATTCTCCACTGTTTGGGCACTTAATCAATCCTGATTATGTTGCACCACCAAATGATAATTGGTTTCATCCAAATGAACTTGCTCAAGTTCAAGGAGTTAACGTTCCAGTACAACAACAACTGCAACAACCACAACAACCTACCTAACAACAACAGATACCAGTTCCACAAATTCAAGTTCAACAACCACAAATACAAGTTCCTGTACAACCTCAAATTCCTATTCCTGAACAAGTTCCTATTCCACAAGCTGCAGTTAATATTCTGATTCAGGAACCAGTTCTAGAAGAGGTCGTTCATGATCCTAATCAAGATCTGGGTATGAACATGGATGATTTTGTTGATGAAGCTGTGAACTCGCCCATTCATGCACAAGAAGGGAATGTGGTGACAGATGCTGAATCTAGTTCCAGTTCAAGTGATACAACATTATCTGATGATGATAGCACTGATTCTGATGAATCTAGAGATTTTTCTCCAGGTCATTATGAACGGTTGGCTGCTATTCCACTGGCTAATGCTGGAAAACGCATTAAATCTCAAGCCAGAAGACCACGACGCAAGTCTGTTCGGGATCCTCCTTCCAGATCAGTACTTGGAAAAAGATCGTTGGTAGATGACAGTTCTGACACTGACAGTGACTTTACTCCAGATCCTACACGACAAAATTTAATGTCTGCTTCAATTGCGGCTGCACAATCTTCTCAAGGAGTTGAGGATGCAAATTTTGTTGCTTCTCTGATAGTTACTCCTCCAAGTTCTAAAGATCCATCTCCAGTTCCATCTCCAATTCCTACAGAGATTCCTACTACTGCGAGTCCTTCTATTCCTCAATCCACAGCTGGTCCATCAAATCCTTCTGATTCTGACAGGATTACTTTCCTTGAATCTCAAGTGCTTACTTTACAAACACAAGTTAACTCTCTTGTGTCTATTGATTCTCAACGACAGCTGGTGATTCAGACTCAAGCTCAACAGATTGCTGATATGCAAGCGTTAGTGTCCAAACTCGTTCAACGTCTTGACGCTCAGGGGGAGTTGAGGATACCTGATACTTGTCACACTGAGTCAATACAAAGACGTGATGATGAAGACAATGATTCTGCTAGAAATATTGAGGGTGATCGTCAATACACTGACGTTAATCCTATATCTAGAGTTCAGGGGGAGTCGACATCACAATCTCTTGAAGGAAACAAAGATAAAGATACTTCGGGTAATAATGAAGAAGAAATTCTGTTATTAGAATTCTTTCAAGATTCAGAAGAAGAGGAAGCTGAAAAGATTGAATGTCTTGATGACATTGACGATTTATTCAATGACATGGAAGATGATATGTCAGACACTGAGATAGAAGAAGGAGAAATAGTGGAGATTGAAATAGAGAAAGATAAAGATAGTGTTACATATGAAGGCTGTGACGGTCTTAAGGTGCCGTATAACTTCATCCAAGAGGATGTTGTTCCTGAGTTCTCTTATGACGGAATAACTGACTCTATGGACTCTATTGAAGACGTCATATTACCTGATGATACAGCTGAGTCAAAGATGGATACCGATGATGAGAATCTTCAATTCAATAAGGGTGATGAAACTGAAACTACTCACACTAAGTCTCCGAAGATTAATGAAGAACCTGTGATGTTCAGAGATACAGGAATGACACGAGAACAGTGGAGAGAAGTAGTAAATAGTTGGATGAAGGTACAACCCAAGTCTCCGGTTCAACTTGCTCAGAAAGAGAAATATGTGAATAAAGAGCAGTGTATAGGAAGGATCATTAGTTGGTTTTATGATGGTGAATCAAAATTATTTGTAATCAAACGATCTGATGGCGTTCAATACTTAAAGCCAAGGATCAAATATTTCAATACCTTGCCGAGGTGTGAAATAAATGGTCTAGCTTCAAAACCACTCATAAATAGATCGAAGAATGGTTTGGCTGATGTGATAGCAAACCTGATAAAGAAAGAAGGTAGTTCGGGTAAATATGAACGGCTGAAACCACAGAAGGGAAAGAGAGTGAAGATTACAGATCCTAAGACTGGGAAAGTAACCTGGAGATACAAGTATAGACCAGTACGTGCTATTCACAAGATACCATTAAAGAAGATTCCTCAAGACTTTCTTGGGAATATGAAATGGTGGTATGTTGATGTTAATACCGGTGAAGCAAGGGTTGAAGATAAAGATAATAAGGTCATTGTGTGTTTCTATGACGCAATGAATCTTATTAATTTTTCAAAGAAAGATCAGAGGACGCTGCGAAAGAATGAGATAATGTATACTGATGAATGGATAGAACAAGGTCTACAGTATAAAAGAGTTTTGGAGATATGCAGAAGATACGGTGTGCATGCTGGCAGCAGACTACCGGATAACTGGAAGACTTCAAGATAAAGACTGAAGATAGAAGATCAAGCTATTGTCAAGGGGGAGTCTGTTAGGACATAGATTTGTAATGACAAAATCTTGTAATAGTTAGATTTTATGTCTTTATGTTTTGTCATGAAATTGTAAAGTTGCTAAGTGTTTTTAGTAGTAAGCCTAGAGGCGAACTTAGTTAAGTTCGCCTGACCTATCAGAGGCGAACTTAATAAGTTCGCTTAGGCATAGCTGAGGCGAACTTGTTAAGTTCGCTTAGTCTGTTTCAGGCGAACTTAACTAAGTTCGCTTACAGCAGTTTTGGTTCTATATATATGTGTTACAGAGTGATTAGACAGCAGAGAACAGAAATCGATCTGAAAGTTGAACAGAAGTGAACAATTGTCTAATTGAGTCTGTAACCATTGTTATTCTGAATATAATCGAGAAGTTTATTTACGCGTGTTGTTTTGGATTGTCGGTTAGTATACAAATCGGTAACGCGAAGGATTCTGCACTTCGTGTTATATCAACGTTATATCACGAGTTTGATCAGTAGCTGAGTTACCTGGACCTTCACTAATGAGTCATGTACATAGGGTATAATGTGGTGTGTTTATATATGCGTTGTGTGTATTGTGTCGTTGTCCATGTGACGCGGCGGGAATTATTATTGTGTCATTGTCCTTGTGACACAGCGGGTATTGTGTTTGCATTGTTGTCATTATGACACGGTAAACGGGATTCTGGAGGACTAAGTCCTTCGGGAGGTCACCAAAGGTGGCAAGTTCTGAGCAGGTTAACGATGAGCTCGAGGTGTGTCGAACGCCCTAACAAGGGTAACCCTGAGGAGGGTGAAATAATGAGGTATGTGTTTGTGTGCTTATATATTTGTGTTAAATTGCATACAAGCGTTGAGTTGTATTTATTACCATGAGATAGTATTAATGTGGTGAGTAGAGTTAGATTGACCGTTGTGTCAGGATTGTGATGTGGTGTTTACAACTGTTATGCCAGTTGGTTTGTGAGAGTCTTAGTCAGGGCTGGCTAAGCCGGTGTCTAGGGGATGTTTGAGATAACTAGTGTGTGGTAAACTTTGATTTAACAGAGTGGTAAGTTCGATCCAGGTCGGAGAGACTTACTGGGTTAAATGGTGGGGTGAGTCTTGGGTGGTAAATCCTTTGAGATAAAGTAAAATAATGGGGGTTATCTATCTATTAATAAATGACGAAACTAATTTATAAAGACCACAGGGTCTTGAGTGGAAATAAATGTAAAATGAGACGAGTTGGCTTTTGTTGAAATTAAACTATTAGAACTCATTCAGCGTAGCTTACTTTGTGTGTACGTTAGATTGTGTTGCAGGTGAGCTCTAGAGTCAACGTATCTTGGCTTGGGATCGGTACTACTCGGATTGGTGTGCTGGCATCCGTGAGGTAAATTTAATGACGGTAACAAGCTTATACAAAAATTAAGGTTTTAGAAAGACTTCCGCTGTAGTTTGATAAATCACACAAGTATTTTTAAGTGAATAACCAGTATGAGAACCAACTGTAGGGTACCCGTTTTGGGGTATCAGAGCCAAGAGGTACGTCTTTCGAGTTGAGCAGTAACTATTATTTACCGTTTGTGTAGTGTTACACTAGGTAAAGTGATTCGTGTAAGTAAGTGACTTATGGTTCCGTGTGGGATCATGATGTGTGCTATGTGTTGTAGTATTATGAAGAACTACTTGAAGTTGTGTGGTGTGGTTGAATAAGACTGATGTGGGTTGAGTAATATGGGGTAGTATTAATTGTAACTATGTGAGATAGTTTGGTGTGTTGATATGATTTAGTAATTTTGTGTGTAACCTTGGATGGTGTGATATTGTGATAAAGATGATGACTTGCTAGATTATTGCGTGGGATGCATGTGCATCCGGGGTGTATGAAAGATATAAAGCTAGTGTGAATATGATGGGGAAGGTTTAGAATTCGAGCAGTGATGTGGACCACCAAATTGCATTTGATCACCGTAATTTGGTAGTCTAGGATTACTCTTATATTCTAATTTTGATGCCCATAGTACTCACTCCAACGTTCTATCTTGTGCAGGTACCGATGGCCATGACGATTCGGAATAGATGGATTAGGCGGGGAGCCCTTATCAGGCGGTTGACAAAACGGCGGGCTGGACGTGCGGCTACTTTTCGCGTGGTTATCTTTGGAGGGAGACGAGTCTTAGCACCTGTTCCACTAACGGTGGTTCCACCGGTGGCTGAAGATGAGCTGGAGCTACCCGCACATGAGGTGATCTTGGCGCTTCCTGCGCTAAATGCTCCTAGTACTACCATGGAAACTATGAGGGGCAGGCTCAGTAGCTCCTTTTATAGGAGAGGAAGAAATGCATTTGCAGTCAGAAGTCAGCCCTCGATACACAACAAAGAATCATGAAATGGATTGTTGGAGGAATCCGATGACAAGGAGCAAGTGGGGGATAACTTCGACTTCTTCAATGACTAGAGCAGTGGTGGTTAGCACGAGAGGACTAGAACATTTTGAGTAGTGTCCGTTAGGCACTTTTGTGACGAAATACTTGTTCTTGGTTTTTTTTCAATTGCTTGATATTAACCTTGACAGTGAATCTTACCATGGGGTGGTTTAAAACGTAGTTAATGATAGTTTCATGTGTGACAGCTTGCTATTGGTGGCGCAGTGTTGATTATGTGATTACCTTTCGAACAACGTGAGTTCATACTAAATGTAACCTTTGATGTGATGCTAGAACTTGGTTGATTAGAATGTATGAGTAGACCTGAGTTTTGATTATTTGTGTGTTTCTACGGTTTTAAGATAGTGACACCTATGTGTTATGTTTAGGTGATGTTTGAAGTGTAAGGGGTGTGATGCACCTTGTGTAACTGTTCAGGACAAGATCCTATGGGAAATCTTAAGTATACATCTTTAGTATGAATAAATGTTCAGGACGAGGTCCTGTGGGAGATAGTAGTTACATATCTTATGTTTAGGTATGCATGTTCAGGACCAGATCCTGTGGGAAACTAAGATATTTTTATATCTTGTGTGTATGAATGTTTAGGGATATTTTGTGTCTAGACTGAGTAGTGTGTCGTCTTGAAATATGGGTACGACCCGTATGGGTACAACCAAGTAAACTCTGTGCGAGTATATGATGACGTGTGGCAGGGGCTACCGTTATAGTTAGTAAGAGATAAGGTTCAGGAGTTTGTGTGTCTATAAATGACAAGGTCATATTGTATGCAAACAGATTTACTCAAATCTAGCAGTTGTATGTGTATGCACGTGATGTGTGTTTAGAGTTTGGGGTTACTAGTACATGTATAGAACATTGTGTGTTTTGTAGTTATGTGTGTCAGTGTGTCTCCTTATAGACACGCTTAGTCGTGCATAGGATGGGTGGTCAGTGTGCTCAAGTATAGTATTTCTATCTTGACAAAAATGTGTATGATGAGATCAAGTGGTGACGCTGAAGATTTCAGCACGGAGTTAGCAAGGTGATGAAGGACCTTCATGGAACACATTCCATATGAGGGATTCCTTCTATGTGAGGAAAAAGATAAATGTGGATGTTCTCTCTAAACAAGACAACGGATAGATGAATCTTGTGAGCAGACGGACTTCATGTTCGTACATGATAAATGAGATGCGGTCGATGATCTCATGGTAATAGTAGAAAAACAATGAGGAAAGTAAAACTCAAGAGGGGCAAGTGAAGGATTGTACATAAGTGACCGGGAAGGAGGTGCCTATGCTGGTAAATGTAAGGCTAGCTTAAAGCGAGCTCCTATGGAGCATACGAGTAAAGCAAGAGTGTGGTGGTTGTAACAGATATGGCGGTGATTAGAGAGCGTTTGAGAAAAATCGAGAGCTAAAGAGGGTGACCCTAGTGTTGGGTGTGTACGTACTTAAGGGACGTATGGAATGCGTGATAATGAAGTAAGTGGATACTATGGTAGGGGAATTTAGTGGAGACCAGTGTAGCTTTGCACAAGCTTTTGGAGATCAACGGAGAAGAGCAGAAGTAATACCCTTATGGGTAGGCGGTGGACTTGAGATTGGGAAATCATCGCGGGATGACGATCAAAGTATGGAGCCTACTAGGGAGGATGATCGTCGGGATGGCGAATTCATTAGGGTTATACGAGGGGAAAAAGGCAACTGTACCATGAGCTGGTATAGCAATAGTAGCAGATACACTCGTTTAGCTATGGGACGAGAGATAAGAGAATGAGTAGGTGGAACCTACAAATACCAAAGTTGAAAGCGGGCAACACAGCAAACGTCTTTGAACACCAAGAATGGTGACCTAGATGTAACGTAAGGAGATTGTGTTGATGTTTATAGAGAGTAAATGGCACCTAAGGGTTTTGGTGCACAAGCACGAATAGAAGGATTGGTTGTTTGGATTTGTACCGACACAGGATTCGAGGACGAATCCTATTTTAAGGGGGGTAGACTTGTAACATCCCGAAAATTCGTGAACTAATAAATCGGGTTATTAAGCGAACCGAGCCTCGTTTAAATAGCATGGACCATGTGGCTCTCACGTGACGCTCGGTTTATCAAATTCGGAGGACCCGGTTAGTCGTTATTTCAAAAGTTAGGATAAGAAACGCGTTGGATGAAAGGGAGGGACCCGAAACGAAACATTGGATGGTTTAAATACCATATTAGTGCAAACTCTAGACCATAATCATTCTAGGGGTGTTCGACGGCAGCAAGAGAGACACGAGAAGAGAGAGAGGCCGGGAAGGGGCGGTCTCACGGTGGTTCGATGGTGGTGGCAGGCAAGGGAGTAACTCCACATGTAAGGTACACTTCTAAACCTACCCGTTCATGATTCTTGTATCCGTTATTGCATGAAAAACCTGATTAGGGTTGTGTTCTCGGCGGTGGAATATGGCAGAGGTGGGAGCACGGAGAGGAGCCGATGGCTGCGGTGACATGTGACGGTGGCTACGGAAGTTGGTGTGGTGGTGCTTCAGGGCGGTGGACATCGGGTTGAGGGTGGTAGTGGTGCGTCTACGTGAGATGGAGCCCGACTAGGGTTTCTATGGGATTGGAAGGTGATGGGAAGTCGGGGTGATACGGAGGACGAAACACGAAGGTGGTTCACGATGATGGTGATTCACGGCATCAAGCAAGGAGGAGGAGGGAATCGGGGGAACACACGATTAGGGTTTAGTGAGCATGGGTTTGCGTGGCAGAGTTAGAATGTGCATGGGGTGTCTCGGCTCGGGTACGTGTGACCCTTGAGGCTAAGGTGTTGCATGCCACGTGGTTATGCATGCATGCGGATTCCAGACGGGTCCATAGCAACCCGGTTTGGACGGTTACGTGAGCTAGGGTTTTTGCAGGGATAAAAGGACGTACGGATGAGACGTGTATCAGGAATTATTATACTTATACATAATTGACACATGTCTAGGGTGTACTCTGACTACGTGATCGTACGTTGACAGGTTCGGGTTTCGTGCGAGGAGACCGTGGCAATGCAAGAGTTAGATCTTCAAACCGGTGAGTCTCTATTCCCCTCTATTTTAAATGTTTTAAACGTTTTGGGGCTATCATACATACTTTTGAGACGTGTTTAATTACATTAAATGTATATTGAGCTTTGGGGTCTAAACTGACGAGTTTATGAATTTAACTATTTAAATACGGGGCTAAGGGACTATGGGTTATCCTCGAGATGTGTAGGATAAAGATGGGTATATGTTCGGGGGTCGTATAGTGACTTAATAGGGGTAAGTCGAGAATGTATTTACAGGTCGTACGGGTACGACTAGGAGGTGTCACAGGGTGTGCATGTACGGGTATGACTAGGAGGTGTAATGAGACATAGTAACTGTACGTGTGTTGCTATAGTAGGAGTGTATTGTGTTATGTGTTAGTCGGGGTGGGTCGGTATATGAGCTAAACGCTTATGAATACGTGTAGGATACCCTATCCTAGTGCTATGTGTGAGGTGCAGGTGCAACTAATGACTCATGTACATAGGGTATAATGTGGTGTGTTTATACATGCATTGTGTGTATTGTGTCGTTGTCCATGTGACGAGGCGGGAATTATTATTGTCTCGTTTTCCTTGTGACACGGCGGGTATTGTGTTTGAATTATTGTCATTATGATACGGTAAACGGAATTGTGTAGGACTAAGTCCTTCAGGAGGTCACCAAGGGTGGCAAGTTCTGAGCAGGTTAATGATGAGCTCGGGGTGTGTCGAACGCCCTGACAAGGGTAACCCTGACGAGGGTGCAATAATGAGGTATGTGTTTGTTTTCTTATATATTTGTGTTAAATTTCATACACACGTTGAGTTGTATTTATTACCGTGAGATAGTATTAATGTGGTGAGTAGAGTTAGATTGACCGTTGTGTCAGGATTGTGATGTGGTGTTTACAACTGTTATGCCAGTTGGTTTGTGAGAGTTTTAGTCAGGGCTGGCTAAGCCGGTGTCTAGGGGATGTTTGAGATAACTAATGTGTGGTAAAATTTGAGTTATCATAGTGGTAAGTTCGATCCAGGTCAGAGAGACTTACTGGGTTAAATGGTGGGGTGAGTCTTAGGTGGTGAATCCTTTGAGATAAAGTAAAATAACGGGGTTATATATCTATTAATAAATGACGAAACTATTTTATAAAGACCATAGGGTCTTGAGTGAAAATAAATGTAAAATGGGACGAGTTGACTTTTGTTGAAATTAAACTATTAGAACTCACTCAGCGTAGCTGACTTTGTGTGTGTGTTAGATTGTGTTGCAGGTGAGCTCTGGAGTCAATGTATCTTGGCTTGGGAGCGGTACTACTCGGATTGGTGTGCTGGCATTCGTGAGGTAAATTTAATGATGGTAACAAGCTTATACAAAAATTAATGTTTTAGAAAGACTTCCGCTGTAGTTTGATAAATCACACAAGTATTTTTAAGTGAATAACCAGTATGAGAACCAACTGTAGGGAAACCGGTTTGGGGTCCTTACACATTATTACATAACACATCAAGTTTTTGACGTCGTTGATTATTACATATTTCACATGCTTATTTTGTTTGATAGAGTGTTTGCTAATTATTGCTTTGAATGTTAGAACTTGTGTAAAATATACATTTCAAGATCATAGATTAAAAGAATGCATAAAAATGATTGAGGCATTAGGATTAACCCATTCTTTGTAGCCTTTTCTTTTTTTTACCTACCCTAAACATTATCTCCTATTTAGCCCCTTTGAGCCTAAACCTTTTTCGTTTCAAAACCCACATTTTACACCCACTTAGTCAAATTTAGCCTTTTTATTTCAAACCCTTTTCCGTTAAAAAACCGGTACTGGTCATATTGGCATTGACTTATGGACATCTATCTGTTTCAAGTACGTAATTATGAAGACAAGTGTTTATGAACAAATGAAGATAAGTAGGGCAAAAAGCTACGACAAATGCCCAAGTTGTGAAATTGGTGTTAAAAATAAAAAAAGATATATATGAGGAAAGAAAAGAGAAGGGCAAAAAGAAACAACAACCGGCCAAAATTATGGAATGATCTCATGAAGAAAATTGAATAAAGAATCAAACTTACTTTTAATTTGAGTATACAAAACTGATCAAGATGGTTTCTATTAGGATAAAAGCCAAACGATCCACAAGAAAAGATAGTAATGTGTATTTCAAAAAAAGGAGGAAGTGACGTTCTTAAAGAAGGAGAGTCGGTCTTGACGATCTGACCATAAAAGAGTCCTTAGATTAGCTACAACATCCTAATCTAAGTTTACCAACAGTCCTTTTGTTCATAGCTCAATTAGCCAAGACCCAAATTTTTAACATTTAGCCACTCTTCCCCAAAACATCCTACCCAAACCCTAAGCCAATCATTCAACATTTTACAAAGCCCTCTTGATTTATGCACATATTTTATTTCAATTGATGGAGATTTGATTTTTATACAAGCCTATGATTATGCGAGCATTAATTATAGCCTTGAGTGTTCTACTTGACATACCTTATCCATATATTAAACCCGAGTGTTGAGTAAATATTTGTGAGACTGTAATTTTGTGCATAATCATAGTTCTATCAAGTATGTTAGGCTTACTACCCTATTATGGAGAAACACTCGAAAGGTACAAAAATCAGATAATTATTTTTATTAAAAGACGTTTAACTATTTGGGACAAAAGCTTTAGATTAACATTAAATCAATGTTTTATTCTATGGGTATAATCATTCATGAGTTTGCTTGAGTACAAGCAAAGTTTAAGTGTGTGGTGTTATGATATGCCCTAAATTATACATTTTTTTATGCACAATTATTCCCATATCTAGCACAATTATAGATAAAATGATAAGATATGATACTTAATCTACTTAATTGTGTTACAACAGGATAATTATCCCTTGCTTACAAAAACATGAAGAAATTACTCAAAAACAAGGGAATATCAGCATCCGGAGGCCAATCGGACGTTCGTGCACCTAAGGAGTCAACCCAGAAAGTCAAAATCAAGAAAAAGTCAAAATAATGGATTACACGGGTCATGCATCCCATTGTACGGCCGTGCAAATGGTGAAAATGGGCCATGAGCCTGCCAGACCTGGCAGATTCCCTCACGTGCAAGAAATGAGTGCTTTGCACGACCGTGCATCCCATTGCACGGCCATGCATTGTCCGAATATTTGCCTATAAATAGGAAGCTCATTCTAGTGTTTTAAGTGTCCAAGATCAAGAGTAGGGACGGCCTTAGTGCTCTGCTAAGAGCCGGAACTCTCTCGGTTTTGGTCCGCGTAGCTTTTCTTTGTTTATTTCCTTTTTAAAGTCTTGTAATATGAAGCGATTCTTCTCATTCGAGTAAAACAAGAGGCATTCTTTACCCGCTCTCCCTTGGTGTTGGAATACTTCCACACATTATCTAAGGGTTAGTGGAGTCACATGTATGGTCATTCATGGCTAGTTCTCTTGTGTTGCTCGAGTTGGTTGAACCTTAATTAATTAATGAAGTATTTTTAGTATGTTATGTTTAAAACTCTTTACTATGAGTTATCTTAAAAAGACAAGAATAAGTGATCGTTAAACCAATCTAATAATCTTAAATCTTGTAAGTTACTTAAGCAAGACTTCTTGTTTGGGAAGATTATTCGAGTTTGTACGGCCTATATACAAATCTTGTTGCTAGAAACGGCCGGGTAGTATAGATTTAATATTATGGGTTGATTGGAGGTTTGGGTATTCAGCAAATCATTTGAGCCCTAACCAGACCGGGCGGTTTGTGTTGGTTTTTCTTTACTTCTCTCGTGTCGGCTTGTAGAGGACTTCTAGCGGGAGCCTTGGGGTTTGATATTGAGAATGAAAGTCTTATTTATTTAAAATAATATTGTAAGTAAAGACAACTATTTAAGAACATAATTTGTTAGGTTCGAGCGTTCATAAAGTACCTTTGGAGGACGTCGTGCATTTCGACTTACCGGAAGAAGTTACAAGACATGACGTGTAACATTTCTGATTTTCATCATGTAATCGTTTGATTTCAATAAACAAACACATTTCAGTTTTGATTCATGTACAAACAAACTACGATGCAGTTACATATACAAACTATTCTATTACAATAACAAATTAAACAAAAACACCATTATCTCACAAGCCCCGAGGACCAAATCTGACAAAACTCAAAAACTACAAAACTAGGCAAGCACGGTCGCGCCTAGGACTAGGCACGGTCGCGCCTGCAGACCTAAGCACGGTCGCGCTGATGAACCCACTTGACTCTGCAGAAGCCAAACCATACCATACCCTCTGAATTCGCGAAATTTAAAATAGAGAAAAACCGGTTTTCACGCGTCAGACCTTACTCGACTGAATTCAACCTGCAACACGCATCAAATGTCGTCCAATTTGAACAATTTTTTTAATCCCATCCACACCACAACCAAGTTTCTCGAATTCGTGGATATAAAGTGACTTGCATGATTTCTACGCCTTCATATACACCCACTCAATCTCTCAGAACTCTCACTCGACGCTCACAACACCTCTGTCGTCCGTTTGATCGCCAAGAAACGAAGCCGCTCGACCCGTAGCCGACCGCATTCGATTGCCCACTTTCAGCAAGTAAGTAACACGTCTTCAGCTTTGTATCTACCTCTACTACGAAAGCCCTATATCAATTCGTAGTAGAAACACTCAAATCGATCCGATTTTGAACCAAAAAGCCGAAACATAAATTTTACTCGAACTACACTCTAGACAAGATATAAATACAATTAAACTATGTAGAAACATTCGTAATCATCCACTAAGTGAAAGCCCTAAGAATACAGAAGCTATTAATATAAGAATCGATCGAATTGTGTCTGAAAAAGGCCCGACACGGTCGCGCTCATCCCTGAGCGCGGTCGTGCCTGACCAAGCACAATCGTGCCCCAGGTGTGGCCCGATCGTGCTTACCGAGCAAACAAGTCTTGACCAAAAACAAAACACTAGACGCGGTCGTGCCAGATACGAGCACGGTCGTGCTCTATGTCCAGAACCTATGAAGTACCTTCTGACCCGACCACGAGCGCGTTTCAGACCACCACGGTCACGCCCGGCAACGAGCGCGGTCGTGCCCTACTTGAGCACGGTCGTGCTCCTTGACCAGAAACTTTAATTTTATTATTTTCAAACTTAATGTAATATGTTTTTATTTAAACATTTCAAAACTTGTTTATAAAAATTTAAGTTATAAAATCCCAAGACCCGGGAATCATTTATATACCAAATCGCTGATTTAGAAATTTAAAACGATTAATTCCCGATAGTTTCAAAACCGATGAAATCGTGAATTTATATAATCATTTTTATTTATACAAATATATATATATTGATTTAAACAAATATCGTTTAATTAAATTTTATTTAAATAAATATATATATATATATCGCTACTAATTTATTATTCCAAAACCAACTCTAAACACACAAACCACCAACGAACCCACTTTGGACACAAAATAACACAAACAGTGACACGCGTTATACCCTCATTCGATAGGTCAAACGTAGCGACCTACAACACGCTTGGTATTTTTGTTGATCTGTGCAAACTACACGCTCCAACACAAGTGAGTTACATAGCCCCTCTTTTACTCTATTTACAAACTTTTGGGGTGGAACATGCGTTCTATTTACTATGCTTACACACTACACAATATACAATTCCACCCTACAATCATGTGTTACAATTTTGAGCTTTGTGCTTGAGTACTAGGTGTGTAGACCAACACGCAGTTTGCTATTCACGTGCAATCATTAACTATTTCATAGCCTACAGTAAACAGTGATAGATCTATTGAGTCTGACAAACCCACCCAGGTAGGGTGACTGTTACTGCCAACACGCGTTTGTTTTGCATGCTAGTTACAAAGGTTTGATTGTACTACCAGGTCACACGATGGTATCTCTCCATAAATGCCTTAATTGCCATGTTTGTATGAGTTGTATGCACACGACACTATATTCTATTACATGACACGAAAACCTTTGTATTCTCACCAACTTTTTAGTTGACTTTGTTTTTAACCATGTTTCAGGTGACAATGTTTGAAGTGTTACAAGCTGCTACATATAGGATTTGGACCTAGCAATTTATCTAAACTATTTATATTTTGTAATCGCTACATTTGGTTCTTGTATGTTATGAACTTGCTACGTGTAATGAAAATGAATGTTTAAATTATTCAAACTTTAGCAACCATGAGCTATGAACAGTCTGCACAGCTTCACGCCCCGACGTTTTCCGCCGTCGGTTGGGGTGTGACATGACGTATGTCAGTAATTGGATAATCCTAGTCCGAATAATGAATCACGAGAAAAGCGGCGGACTTGAGACCCCGTTCAGGGTCCGGAGATTCATTAAGGAATAGTTGGACGACTGTATCCACTGTTTCGTTACGAAATGCTAACCCCCTATCGAAAGGGTTAGTACTAGTGACTATTTTTAACTTTATTTTCCTTTTGTTTTATTTCAATTTTATTTTCCCTTTTTATTTTTATTTTTGTTCTCTTTTACTTTGGTGCTCGTGTTCGTTTTGTTTGTTCTTTGTAGTAGCTTTCATGGAGTGCACGCCTACGATAGTTATTGTGGAGGATATTGGGACGATCATAAGTACCACCACTTACCCTAGACTAACTTATATGGGCCGAGTCTGGTCTAAGACTAGTTAAATAAGCATGACGCTTCCGGGAGGCAACCCGATGATAAATAAATTGAGAATTTGGTGCATGCGTTAGAATATATAGATCTTAGGTTTGTCTTACAAATTTAAGTTTCTCGTACTTCCACCATCAGGTATGCCTTCTCGATACTAGGACTTTGTAGTTTTTATTTTTCGTTCCATTTTATGTTTTTCTTTAAATGTTGGACAACTTCTATTGGTGAAGGATGATTCTTAGGCTTCTATGGGTTCCCACCACATGACCAGTCACCCTACAGTTGGTTCTCATAACTGGTTAAACTCTTTAAAAACATCTAACTTTCATTTACATAAACAGCGGAAGTCTTTCTCAAATTAATTTTATCTTTTACACTCGTTAACTTTCATAACGTTACCTGACAAATGAATGCACACCAACCCGAGTAGCACCGCTCCCAAGCCAAGATACCTCGTCTAGCAGACTCACCTGCAAAACAATCTAACGTACATACAAAGTCAGCTACATTGAGTGAGTTCTAATAGTTTAAATTATCAAAAGCCAACTTGTCTCATTCATAATAATTATTTCCATTCAAGACACTCTCGTCCTTAGAAAATAGTTTATAGACTTTCATCATATAAATAACCCCCGTCATTTTATATTATCCCAAAAGATTCATCACCCTAGACTCTATCCATCCTTTGACTACGTAAGTCTCTCCAACACTGATCGAGCTTACTACTCTGATAACTCATACTTTACTATATGTATTAACCATACCCTGGTTAACTCAACCAACCTCTACACACCTACTTAACGGTCCTAACCAGGACTCTCATAACCCAACTAACTCAACAGTTGTACACAATGTACTCATCCTGACACAACGGCCAATCTATCTCGACACATCACATTAATATCATCTATTTGTCGCATGAATAACATCTTGTACGCAATTAATATAACTCATCGATTGCATGCAATTTAACACATATATATATATATATATATATACATGCAAACACATACCTCATCACTACATCCTCGTCAGGGTTATCCCCGTCGGGATACTCTTCATAAGCTCAGCTCCACCCTTATTACAGGGCCCCGCCAATAAAAATAGCGAGACACTCGTCATCTACGATGACTACCCAGCCACCCATACGGTGACTATATCATCTACCGTACGGTCACTGCCAGAGCACAAGTACAATGATGACCGCGAAGGACTCCGTCCTCCACACCACTGTTGACCTAACACATGGACAACAATGCAAGCACATAAAGCAACACATATAACTCATAACACTACTTGGACATGTACTATGACTCACCACCCATTGACGGATCCCTTACGTGTGTAAACCAACACATACTTTAGACGTGTCCTTTTTAACGTCATGGCACATTACCCAAGTCTTTCCGAATAATTAATTATACGACACACAAACACCATACTGAGTTCTAACTCGTATGTACTATGGACACCCCATAGACCTATGCAAGCATGATACCCGTCGTGTCACGAGGACAACAACATAATACACACAACATCAAACACATGACGCTTAACAACATACTAGCATTTATTTGACTCGTTATTGAACCACGTACGGGTTCCCCTGCTAACTCTCCTTATATAACCATCACACGTTTAACTAAATTCCCGACTCATCCCGACTAACTCATAAGATCACACACATAGATCATCGCAACTCTTGTTCACCCACCCTAAGGACCCCATAATGACCCTTAGCTTCATTATTACATAATGATCTCATAAAACACTTCAAGTTTAACTCATAACTTATAATACGTTCGTTTAATAAAACATGCGAGTATGTACGATAGCCCCAAAACAATAAAACGTTTAAAAGAGGGGATTAGAAACTCACTGGTTAAGCTGAGTCCGAATCCTTGCTCTGTACTCCGATCACTTGCTCAAATCCAAACCTGTCAAGCGTACGATCACATGATCAGACACGTTCTAAACATACGCCGAATGATGTATAATAATTAATTCCTGACACTCATCTCCTCATATCACGTCCCTTCCCTACGAGATCCCCCGTCTCACTGTTTATGCATAATATTGTCCCCGACTCAAATAGGACTTGTACCCAATCTTGCATGCATGCGCATATGGGTGCCATGCAAAGCCCTAGCCACCCGTATAACGTCATGCAAACTCCAATCCATGAAGCTAGTACATCTAGGCCGCGTCCCCACGCACGCATGCAAGTTATCATGCAAACACTAGACGAGGAAACCCTACACGTACATGATTCTAACCAACCCTGCGTCTCTATCATCGTGCACAACTTCACCACTCACCACCACGCACCACCGTGTACCACCCCAACTCTTATCACCGCCACACGTCACCACCATATCCAAATGCCCTAGTCGTCCCGTGGTGACCACCGTCTTTCTCGTCCTCAACATCCTAATCGTGCTGACCCTCACCGGCCAACCCCATACCGTACTCCTCCTGGAGCCGTCGTCATACCATCACCACCCATGCTGGCCGTGACCGGCTTCTCATTGCACCTCTACCGCCGTTGAGCACCACCACCTCCACGATGCTCCTCCGTAACCCGTCACCCTTCCCCTCTCTTACCTAGTCCACTCGACGATCGACCATACCACAAACTGGGCACCAACGTGACTGGTTGCCACCCTCGTCATCGTCCCACTGCCGTTCACCAAACACACCAGCCGATCGGCCGCCTTTGCCTACTCCTCTAAACACCAAATACAATATACGGTACCAAAACCCTAATCATCATTGAAAGCAGGAATGCGGTTCAAATGTAAACGAGAATTACATTATCGCTTTACGGAGTCGTTCGAACGGAACACCACCTTCAAGCTCCTCCATTCGCCGGCTTTCCTCTCGCACCCCCTCCCTGCCGTCGTACTCCCTAGGTCGCTAATGACCTAGGGTTTTTCCCATAATGTGGTTATAAACCACCAATAGTTCCATCCGGGTCCTTGCACTTCCATACCCGTGCGTTTCGATCTCGAGGTTATGTTTAAAATGATTCACGCTCCTCCGAGTTCGCAAATTAACTTATCGTGTGCCAGCAACTTGTTATCTTACTTATCAAATAGAAGTTCGGGTCGCTTGTCTACCAAACCATTAACTTGGGGATTTTCGGGATGTTACAAGTCTACCCCCTAAGAGGATTCATCCCCGAATCCTGCGTCGGTACAACCCAACCCAACATATCCTTCCGTTCTCACACATGCACCAAATCCATTCGGTGTCCAGCATCCACCTTCACACTTTTCGTTTTCATTACTTTGCTTTGCAATACGACCACCTTCCTTGGGGTTTCAAAGATGTCTCTCCGTTGACCCCCTTTCAACCTTGGAACTTGTTGGTTTCACATACTCATTCCTTCATCTCTCGTCTTTCTAGCAATTAGTCAAACAGCTGCCTATCCAATTCTCGCTATCCCGACACTTGCTAGAAGTTGCCTTCGGTGATCGTCTTGATAATTAACCCTTTCATGAGAGTTTCATTGTCATTCTCCTTGACCATACTTCGTCGCTCTTATCGTTATTAACAACATCGTACGTATCATCTCTGGTTCGTGAACGCTTAGTCATGTATAGGACGAGTGGTCAGTATCATCCTTGTTAAATATGAGCTGGAATGAAATGTGACGAGTGAGTGGACAATTGGGAGTGTGCGGGCACAATTGCCTCTTTCTCTTGTATAATCCTAATGGTCTCGTCATTCCGATGGTCACCTCTCCAAGTAGGCTTCTTACCTTTCATGAATGGATTCATTCGTCGCCCTTCCAAAGTGAAGTCGTCATACTTCTCGCGTCAAACCTCGACCGCCATCCTACGGTGTTTTCTCAAACGCAAGCGCACTCCCTACCCATAAAGGTATTACTTCTGCCCCTCATTTATGATCTCCAGGAGCTTGTGCCAAGCTACGCTGGTCTCCACAAAATTCCTATACCATATTATCTCTTTACTTCATTACCATACGATCACCGACCGCATCTCATTTTTAATTTACGAACACGAAGTCCGTCTGCTCACAAACCTCAGCTATTCATCATCCCGTCCTGGGAAAGCATCCCTATTAATCTAGTGTTTCTCCTCATCTGAGTTCTTTATATGGAGCGTGTTCCATGAAGGTCCTTCGTCACCTTGTTAAATATGAGCTGAAATCTTCAGTGTCATCACCTTGATCTCATCATGAACATTTTCTGGTCAAGCGTTCACGTAAACGCTTTCATCATCTACTCTCACAGCTCCACCCATTGGCTTCATGCTCTGAATCCCCGAGATATAAGCATAGGCATCTCATAAGAGCACCTCACCGGTCGCCTAGAAAGACGTCAAAACTTCTCGCATCACCTCGGTGTATCAACGTCAAGAAAATCGTCAAGATAGAAATACTATACTTGAGCACACTGACCACTCGTCCTATACATGACTAAGCGTGTACTACAAGGACAAACACCGACACACATAACTATAGAACACACAATGTTCTGCACATGTACTAGTAACTCATCCTTCTATGTCGCACAAAGTGCAGATACATAACTAGCTAGATTTGAGTAAGTCTACGTGCATACAATATGACCTCATCATTTATAGACACACAAACTACTGAACCTTACTTCTTACTCACCACGACGGTAGCCCCTACCACACGTCATCACATACTCACACATATTTTAATCGGTCGTACCCATACGGGTCGTACCCATATTTCAAGATGACGCACGACTCAGTCTAGACATAAAACATCCCTAAACATTCATACACACAAGATATAAAAATATCTTATTTCCCCACAGGATCTGGTCCTGAACAAGCATACCTAGACATAAGGTATGTAACTACGATTTTCCCACAGGACCTCGTACTTAACATTTATACATACCAAATATGTATATTTATATTTTCCCACACGACCTCATCCTGAACAATTACACAGGGTACGACACACCCCCCTTACACTTTAAACATCACCTAATCATAAGACATAGGTGACATTATCTTATGATTGTGTACACACACAAATAACCAAAACTCAGGTCTACACAGGTCTACTCATACAATCTAATCAACCAAGCTCTAGCATCACATTAAATATCACATTTAATGATAACTCACATCATTTGGAATGCAATCACACAATCACCCATACCGCACATATTCCACTACTGTAAACAAAATCGTGCGTCGTCGATCATAAACACAATTATCATTAATTATGTTCCAATCATCATGCGGTAAGACACATAATAAATGTCAAAATCAAATAATCAATATTTGAATTGAGCATCACACCACGTACACGTCTTATCAGTCATAACATCTAATCACCCCAAAATCTCTCGTGACAACTGCCACACTATCTATTCATCGAGAAATAAAGTATCCCATACACTGTCTGCAAGATCATTGCTAGACTGCGTCAGGTGCATCTGGCGTGTCCTCCTCTTGTTTCTCCTGAAATAGAGCCCTCTTAACCGCCGCACGTGGTCGACCTCTCAACCATGCAAGTTCACATCCTGGAGGAAATCACGTACAACTGACACTACTCTCCTTGTCCATCTTGTCTTCCTTATCATAGCTCCACGCGGTATGTCGTCGACCGAAGCTCTAGTCACACTTGGCACGAGAAACGCCAACACCACCCCTATCTCACTGTCAGCTCATTCTACGGCAGTCGTCGGCTTAACCTGTCGATCTGCATTCCTCTTAGTAAGAGTTCCACGATTGCCCAAACTTGTACGCTTCGTCTAAGCCACCTAATCCTACTCAAGATAGAACGCCGGAGTGAGTAGTATAGGCAACAAATTCAGAATATGAGAGTAATCATAGACTGCCAAATCACGATGATCAAATGCAATTTGATGGTCCACATTACGGCTCAGATTCTAAACCTTTCCCATCATGCTCACACTAACTTTCTATCTTTCACACATACTAGATGCACATGCATCCCACATAACTCACATAGCACCACGTAATAATCTAGAAAATCATCATACAAATCACATTTGCACACCACACATGGTTAGAAACAAACTCACTAAATCATCTCCACACACCAAACTATCTCACATGGTTACAATTAATGTTAATCTACATTACTCAACTCGCTTCATGGTCTCATTTAATCACATTACACAATTTCATGTAGTTCTACATACTACTATAACACATAGCACACATCATGATCCCACACGGAACCATAAATCACCTATTCGCACCAATCACTTTACCAAGTGCAACACTACACAAATGGTAAATAATAATTACTGCTCAACTCGAAAGACGTACCTCTTGGCTCGCGGTTACTCGTGGTGGCATTCGTTTCACCCTCCTCCCATTTTCAGTTTAAATTAAGGCATTTTATTTGTTTAAAAATACCAATTTTCTCTTAAAACTCGGCTCTGATACCAACTTGTAAGGCCCCAAACCAGGCACCCTACAGTTGGTTCTCATAACTGGTTAACCTCTTTAAAAACATCTAACTTTCATTTACATAAACAGCGGAAGTCTTTCTCAAATTAATTTTATCTTTTACACTCGTTAACCTTCATAAAGTTACCTTACAAATCCATGCGCACCAACCCGAGTAGCACCGCTCCCAAGCCAAGATACCTCGTCTAGCAGACTCACCTGCAAACCAATCTAACGTACATACAAAGTCAGCTACGCGGAGTGAGTTCTAATAGTTACAGGGCCCCGCCAATAAAAATAGCGACACACTCGTCATCTACGATGACTACCCCGCCACCCATACGGTGACTATATCATCTACCATATTGTGACTGCCAGAGCACACGTACAATGATGACCACGAAGGACTCCGTCCTCCACACCACTGTTGACCCAACACATATACAACAATGCAAGCATATAAAGCAACACATATAACTCATAACACTACATGGACATGTACTACAACTCACCACCCGTTCACGGATACCTTACCTGTGTAAACCAACCTATACTTTAGACGTATCCTTTTTAACATCTTGACACATTACCCAACTCTTTCCGAATAATTAATTATATGACACACAAACACCATACTGAGTTCTAACTCGTATATACTATGGACACCCCATAGACCTATGCAAGCACGATACCCGCCGTATCACAAGGACAACGACATAATACACAACATCAAACACATGACGCTTAACAGCATACTAGCATTTATTTGACTCGTTAAAGAACCACGTATGGGTTCCCCTGCTAACTCTCCTTATATAACCATCACAGGTTTAACTAAATTCCCGACTCATCCCGACTAACTTATAAGATCACACACACAGATCATCACAACTCTTGTTCACCCACCCTAAGGACCCTATAACGACCCTTAGCTTCATTATTACATAATGATATCATAAAACACTTCAAGTTTAACTCAAAACTTATAATAGTTTCGTTTAATAAAACATGTGAGTATGTACGATAGCCCCAAAACAGTAAAACGTTAAAAAGAGGGGATTAGAAACTCACTAGTTAAGCTGAGTCCGAATCCTTGCTCTGCACCCCGATCACTTGCTCAAATCCGAACCTGTCAAGCGTACGATCACATGATTAGACAAGTTGTAAACATACACCAAATGACATAAATAATTAAATCCCGTCACTCGTCTCGTCATCTCACGTCCCTTCCCTACGAGATCCCCCGTCTCACGGTTTATGCATAATATAGTCCCCGACTAAAATAGGAATCATGCTCCCGAATCCAAGCTTGTATGCATGCGCATTCGGGTGCCATACAAAGCCCTAGCCACCCGTATAACGTCATGCAAACTCCAATCCACGAAGATCGTACGTCCAGGCCGCGTCCCCATGCACGCATGCAAGTTACCATGTGAATACTAGACGAGGAAACCCTACACGTACATGGTTCTAACCAACCCTCTATCTCTATCATCGTGCAGAGCTTCACCACTCACCACCACGCACCACCGTGTACCACCACATCTCTTATCACCGCAACACGTCACCACCATATTAAAATGCCCTAGCCGTCCCCGTGGTGACCACCGTCTTTCTCGTTCTCACCATCCTAGTCGTGCTGACCCTCACCGGCCAACCCCATACCGTACTCCTCCTCGAGCCGTCGTCATACCATCACCACCCACGCTGGCCGTGACCGGCTTCTCGTTGCACCTCTACCGCTGTCGAGCACCAGCACCTCCACGATGCTCCTTTGTAACCCGTCACCCTTCCCATCTCTTACCTAGTCCACTCGATGATCGATCATACCATAAACTGGGCACCACCATGACTGGTTGCCACCATCGTTGTCGTCCCACTGCCGTGCACCAAACACATCTGCCGATCGGCCGCCTTTGCCTACTCCTCTGAACACCAAATACAATAAACGGTACCAAACCCTAATCAACAATAAAATTAGGAACGTGGTTAAAATGTAAACGAGAATTACCTTATCGCGATATGGAGTCACTCGATTGGAACACCACCTCGAAGCTCCTCCCATCGCCGGCTTTCCTTTCGCACCCCCTCCCTTCCGTCGTACTCCCTAGGTCACTAATGACCTAGGGTTTTACCCATAATGTGGTTATAGACCACCAATAATTCCATCCGGGTCCTTGCACTTCCGTACCCGTGTGTTTCAATCTTGAGGTTATGTTTAAAACGATCCACGCTCCTCCGAGTTCGCAAATTAACTTCTCGTGTGCCAAAAACTTGTTATCTTACTCATCAAATAGAAGTTCGGGTCGCTCATCTACCCGAACCATTAAGTTGGGGATTTTCGGGATGTTACACCACACGCATGGTGATGACGTCTTATCAAGGAGGTATTAGTTTCACCACACTCTTATTATGCATGACACATATCATATTGCATACATCCATATTGTTAGAAACTAAACGTGGGGTGGAACCCCATTGATAAATTGGTTGCCTAATTTTGTCCCGAGTCTTACAAATGCATGATTCTTAATCACCTGATCTATGAGATGAAATATATATATTAGAACTAAAACATTTTCAAAAATTGTTTTTGCAAGCATAACAACTTTTGATTAGGCACATTAATCTGCAAAGTTTGACAGCTTTATAAATAATTTAAAAGCAAAAAGTCTTAAAAATCATTTGGAATAAACAGTCTTATAAAAAAAGTAATTTGAAATACCGTTGAAGTGAATCAAGGAAACAAATAGGGAAGATTATAAAGCACAACAAAAAGAAAGAAATAAGTTTATGCACAATTTTACTTTTATACCCCTATCCTCCGTTTCATGTAAGAATTTGAGCCTATCCAAGCATTATTACATAACACATCATGTTTTTGACGCCGTTGATTACTACATATTTCACATGCTCATTTCGTTTGATAGAGTGTTTGCTAATTATTGCTTTGCATGTTAGAACTTGTGTAAAATATACATTTCAAGATCAAAGACTAAAAGAATGCATAAAAATGATTGAGGCATTAGGATTAAGCCATTCTCTGTAGCCTTTTCTTTTTCTTTTACCTACCCTAAACATTATCCCCTAGTTAGCACCTTTGAGCCTAAATCTTTTTTCATTTCAAAACTCACATTTTACACCCAATTAGCCAAATTTAGCCTTTTTTATTTTTAACCCTTTTCCGTTAAAAAACCGGTACTGGTCATATTGGCATTGACTTATGGATATCTATCTGTTTCAAGTATGTAATTATGAAGACAAGTGTTTATGAACGAATGAATAAAAGTAGGGAAAAAAGCTACGACAAATGCCCAAGTTGTGAAATTGGTGTTAGAAAAAAAGATATATATGAAGAAAGAAAAGAGAAGGACAAAAAGATACAACAACCGCCCAAAATTATGGAATGATCTCATGAAGAAAATTGAAGAAAGACTCAAACTTACTCTTCCCAAAAACTTACTACCCAAACCCTAAGCCAATCATTCAACCAAAAACTTACTACCCAAACCCTAAGCCAATCATTCAACCTTTTACAAAGCCCTCTTGATTTATGTCATATTTTATATCAATTGATGGAGATTTGATTTTCATACAAGCCTATGATTATGTGAGCATTAATTATAGCATTGAGTGTTCTACTTGACATATAAGCCTATATTAGACACAAGTGCTGAGTAAATATTTGTGAGACTGTAATTTTATGCATACTCATAGTTCCATCAAGTATGCTAGGCTCACTACCCTATTGTGGAGAAACACTCGAAAGGTACAAAAATCAGATAATTGTTTTTATTAAAAGACGTTTAACTATTTGGGACAAAAGCTTTAGATTGACATTAAATCAATGTTTTATTCTATGGGTATAATCATGCATGAGTTTGCTTGAGAACAAGCAAAGTTTTAGTGTGGGGTGTTATTATATGCCCTAAATTATACATGTTTTACATGCACGATTATCCCCATATCTAGCACAATTATAGATAAAATGATAAGATATGATACTTAATCTACTTAATTGTGTTACAACAGGATAATTATCCCTTGCTTCCAAAAACATGAAGAAATCACTCAAAAACAAGGGGAAATCAGCATCCGGAGGCTAATCGGATGTTCATGCACCCAAGGAGTCAACCCAGAAAGTCAAAATCAAGCAAAATTCAAAATAATGAATTTCATGGTCGTGCATCCCATTGCACGACAGTGTAAATGGTGAAAATAGACCCTGAGCCTGCCACACCTGAAAGATTCCCTCACGTGCAAGAAATGAGTGCTTTGCACGACCGTGTCCCATTGCACGACCGTGCATTGTCCAAATCTTTGCCTATAAATAGGAAGCTCATTCTAGTGTTTTAGTTGTCCAAGATTAAGAGTAGGGAAGGCCTTAGTGCTCTGCTAAGAGCCGGAACTCTCTCGGTTTTGGTCCGTTTAGCTTTTCTCTGTTTATTTCCTTTTTAAAGTCTTGTAGTATGAAGCGATTCTTCTCGTTCAAGTAAAACAAGAGGCATTCTATACCCGCTCTCCCTTGGTGTTGGAATACTTCCATACATTATCTAAGGGTTAGTGGAGTCACTTGTATGGTCATTCATAGCTAGTTCTCTTGTGTTAAACTTTTATTAATTAATGAAGAATTTTTAGTATGTTATGTTTTTAAAGTCTTTACTATGAGTTATCTTAAAAAGACAAGAATAAGTGATCTTTAAACCAATCTAATAATCTTAAATCTTGTAAGTTACTTAAGCAAGACTTCTTGTTTGGGAAGCTTATTCGAGTTTGTACGGTCTATATACAAATCTTGGTGCTAGCAACGGCCAGGTGTATATATTTAATATTATGTGTTGATTGGAAGTTTTGGTATTCAGCAAGTCATTTGAACCCTAACCAGACCAGGCGGTTTGTGTCGGTTTTTCTTTACTTCTCTCGTGTCAGCTTGCAGAGGACTTCTAGCGAGAGCCATGGGATTTGATCTTGAGAATGAGAGTCTTATTTATTTAAAATAATATTGTATGTAAAGACAACTATTTAAGAACATAATTTGTTAGGTTCGAGCGTTCATAAAGTACCTTTGGAGGAAGTCGTGCATTCCGACTTACTGGAAGAAGTTACAAGACATGACGTACGTCAATCATTGGATAATCCTAGTCCGAATAATGAATCACGAGATAACCGGCGGACTTGAGACCCCGTTCAGGGTCCAGAGATTCATTAAGGAACAGTTGGCCGACCGTATCCACTATTACGTTACGAAATGCTAACTCCCCTATCGAAAGGGTTAGTACTAGTAACTATGACCAACCTTACTCTAAATATAGCTTTAGTTAACAAGGGATAACAACTAGAGTGACATCTTAAACAAGATAATGATTCTGATTACATTTCTTATTATTTTTAATTTCCTTTAAACATAACCCATATTCCAAGTTATTATCCTAGTCAGACAATAGCAAGGGTTGAGTACGGGATCTGTCTCCATGGTTCGATACTTGCTTCTTACCCATACTATACTACGCTCGATAGGTACACTTGCCTATTGTGTGTTTAGTTGAGGTAATTTTTATTTTAATTTATAAATTTAAAACCTGATTTTGTGTAACTCTAAATCAAACATTAAGAATATATCATGTTCCTCACATTTGACATCAAGTTCTTGGTGTCATTACCAGGTATATAGTTATATATTTTTATATACACTAAACACGCTATCACACCTGTAGCGAGGTTAGAAGCAATTCGGTTGTTTCTGGCTTTTGCTTCATTCAAGGGGTTTAAGGTTTATCAATTGGATATGAAGAGTGCTTTCTTGTATGGCAAGGTTAAAGAAGAAGTGTACGTGTGTCAGCCACCGGGCTTTGAAGATTCATTATAGTAGTTCATTAAGGAATGTTAAATCGCAAAACCGTTATAAAAATGGTTTACATCTCAAGAGTTTACTCAAAATTAGTTCCTCAAGAATTGAAGTAGTTATAATTATCGACACACACGTATATCATGATGTCTGGTCCAGAGACACAAGCGAACACGATCTCCGGCCTGACTTCTGTCAGACCCAATAACCCATTGACTAATGTCAACACAATATCAAGCTTACACTTGATCTCCCGCCTGACTAATGCCAGACACAATATCAAACTTACGTTTGATCTCCCGCCTGACTAATGCCAGACACAATATCAAGCTTACGCTTGACTCCCGCCATGACCATTAAGTACGTGACACAAATAACTCATACTCATAAGAAACTCAATTAATGACCTACAAGTTTATTAACAAAACACTTTCGTGCCCTTGAGCACTAAAACATTTACCTCGCAAAGATCTATGCCTTAAGATATAAAAACATTTAATATCAAAGTAAGGCTAAACACCCTCCAATTTACCCGTCACAACCATCATTTACGTGACCCAAAATCCGTACACACATGCAGGCATAACGACAATTTAAAAACGTATATTTCTTCGCAAAAAGATCGCATATGCATGCATTCACTTAGTAAAACACGTTTTACATGTATTCATGCCCAAAACATAAAAATAATTAAAGGTGGGCGACAGAAACTCACCTTTGTTCGACACACTTCGATCTCTAGAACTTACTAACGCTTCGTGCTCGCCTTTCGACCTCGCACCTATAATACACATAATACACGAGTCAATACACGACTCGACGTTAAACCTGCACCTACACGACTATCCGTACGTCGCGCAAGGACATAAGCACATGCATGGTTTTCATGCACTACGTGAACCCCCCATTCACTTCCTCGACGTCCAAACGTATATACGGCTCCACTCTGGGTCTCCGAACATGTCCACAACCACCATCGTTCCTTGCTACGCACCATAGTGCCCCTCCGTGCATCACCAGCCCTTGGTCGGCTCCACACTAGCACCATCCGGTCCCTAAGGCTGCTGTCGTGGTCTTCAAGAACCACCTCAGCTCGTCACCGCCACCCCCGAGACACCACAGCCCCGTGTACGGCCTGTGGCCTCCTTTCGTTGCCGTCGTCACCTCCTTACATCGTTACAACCGTGCACATCCCCTTCGGGGACCACCTTGACCGTCCAGCACCACCGCCGACCGCCCTGCGCGGATTCCGGCTCCCCGCTCCCTAGCCATACGCCCGTAAACCCCCACCCTAGCACTCTAGGGTTTTCGGCAAACTCCTACGCGACACACATAAGTTTTCGGCCTCTCCTTTTCTCCCTTCTCTTCTCGGCGGCCACAAGAACCAAATGGGGTTCTCCCCATAGTGTAACACCCTAAAGAGATGTTCATACGGACCGGGCTTAGCCCCCTCGATGCGCAGCCGTTCCCGTGCTTGGCTCGTCAAATGATTTTCAATATAATCCCACTAAGTCTAGTTAATTACTTGCCACCCCTTCTGATTTATTTATAAAAAGAAACTCGATACTACACCTTTGATAGGTCTCGTTACAATCTCGTAACATTCCGTCCAATATGTTAAAACATATACACATATATACATTAATCTCGTTAGTTCTATAAAAACTGGGATGTTACAAGTCTTCCCCCCTAAAAGAGGTTTCGTCCTCGAAACCTGCGTCACCTGGAAATAATTACGGATAACGTTGGCGCATTTCCGCCTCTGGCTCCCAAGTAGCCTCAGATCCCTTACGCTGCTTCCATTGCACCTTAACAATCGAGATTACCTTCCTTATCAATCTCTTTTCCTTTCTATCTAGTATAGCCATTGGTTCCTCTACATAATTTGGCTTATCATCCACCACAATATCGTCTAACAGCACGTGCTCAGTAGCGCCTGCCAATGACTTTCGTAAATAGGACACATGGAAAGCCGGGTATATCCCCGCCAGTTCATCTGGCAACAAAAGTCGGTAGGCGACACTACCGACATGCTCCTCTGTCATAAACGGTCCGATATACCGTGGACTAAGATTTCCCCGTTTCTGGAAATGAATAATGCCCTTCCAACGCGACACCTTAAGCATAACATAATCCCCTTCTTTGAACTCTATAGGTAGCCGTCTCTTGTCGAAATAAGACTTCTGTCGATCCTGAGCGGCTTTTATTCTCAGCTTCACCATCTCAAACTTCTCCGATGTTTCTTTCACAACGTCTAAACTCCCCAATTCCTTTTGCCCAATCTCACCCCAACACACCGGGGTCCTACACTTCCTCCGACACATCATCTCGTATAGCGGCATTCCAATAGTTGCGTGATAACTATTGTTATAAGAGAATTCTACCAACGGTAGTTGACTATCCCATGCACCACCAAAATCAATCACACATGCACGAAGCATGTCCTCTAACGTTTATATCGTCCGCTTCGACTGTCTGTCAGTCTGAGGATGATCCGATGTGCTAATATGTAATCTTGTTCCCATAGCCTCATTAGACCTCTTCCAAAACTTTGAAGTAAATCTCGTATCTCGGTCAGATACAATAGAAATCGGCACTCCATGCCTCGCAACAATTTCATTCACAAACACCCCAGATAACCTTTCTGATCGGTAGAAAATGAGCGATTTTCGTTAACCGATCTACTACTACCCAAATAGTATCGTACCATAATGTCGCCCCGACGGTCTATATAAAAACTAACAAAACCTAACCTAGACTCCTAAGTAATAAATGGAGTACCATCGACTAAACCGCACAGACAGGCAAGTGGACCTATCGAGTGCAGCACAACTTAATGGTAAACCGAGTTATCGAACCCTAGAGACACTACTATAACTATACTAGAGTTTGACTCGGACTAAAGATTGATGATGGGGGGGGGGTTAACTACACTAAAGATTAACTACTAATGCAGCAAACAAGGTCGACTCAAGTTATCGAGGAAAGTACTAAGGTAATATCAGAGATGGGAAGAACACTACCTAGGTCAGAATCCTACTTGCAAAGCATAACTTCTACCAGTTCTCAAAACTATGATGGATCTGGGTTTCTAAAGAAATAACTCTAGACTACCTAGTGGATCCCCAATCACTCTCAGGGTGTCACCAACTAAGGAACCTAAAGGTTTAATAACTCACCAGATAGTGGATTACCTTTCGGTCTCTCCAACAATGATAAAGTACCCGAAAGACAGATCATCTTACAATACATTCGAAGAATGCACGGTGTAGGTCCAGATTTCTCTTGAAATCACTGATTTGATCGATTACGCACACACACAGGCGGAAACTGTATGTATGGTGGTGAAACAGATAATAGAAACAGTATTGGTGAAGATAACCAGCTAACCACACTATGAATCAACAATCAAAAGGTATGAAAATGTATAAACACAGTGAATAAACAACTGCAGATTGTATTGATTCAAGCAAAATGTGAAAGAGAAAGTTCAGGGTTACAGCCGCTACTCACACCCTAAACAATCTCAAACTAGGCTATTTATAGTAGTGACAGGTATCAAAACTATGGTCAATCGAAACTACTAGTTTCGATTGACCATTTACAATTGATACACAGACTGTCGAAACTACCATCTATCGAAACTACTAGTTTCGATTGAACAGACTCAATCGAAACTAAGTAGTTTCGATGGCCCAGACTTAACTAATTACATAAAAATGAAATTACAATAATGAAATGACAGAAAGTAAACTAGTCTAAAATTGTTTAAACATAAAATAAATGACAACAGTTTATACAAAATATATGACTCTACAATCTCCCCCTAAGCTGTTGGTCCTTCAGATGTCCTTGGGATGAAAGGTTTGACATGGAGAGATACAATTCTTTGATAGGCTTTGGCATCAGCTTCATCTTCATCATCATCACTATAAGCCTGAATGTGATTCTGGAATAGCACCTCCAGATCTTCAGGTTGAAATTTCAGCAGCTCCATTGGATCAAATATGGTGATGTCTTCCTTGCCCTCACATTCAATAACTGCACTGCCAATGACTGGGTTATAGAACCACTTTTTGAAAGTTTGTAGCTGGACATGTACAGATTTTGGAATAGTGATAGTCTTGTGTGTTTGGGCAGGCTTGTATCTTAGGAACACATATGGCTTTTTAGTCTTAGGATGAAACCTAGTCTTTGAGATCTTCTTCTGAGTTTTCCTAGGCTTCATTCCTTTGAAATCATTGTTGACTTGAGAATGCAGAAACTTCTCAAAGTCATAAGCCATCATGACCTTCCCAGGGTTTTGAAGTGGAAGTTTTGCTAAATCCCTGAGGTCATAAAAAGGAAGGGTCTGGAAGTTAGTCATGTTTTTGAAGTGCTGAACTCCCCCTCTATATCGTCTGATGATAAAGAGCTTCCTTTCAGCATCGTATTTCCATCCAATTGGAGGCCTTTTCAGTTCTTGATGCTCGGCTATCCACTCATAAGTTTGAGGAGTCTCTTCTAGAATGATCTTTTTAAACCAAGACTTCCTTGAAATAGGAGGTTCAGGTGCAGTTGAAGGTTGATCTTGAGTTGGATTTGACTCAGAGATTGGAATGGTTGGTTCAGGAATGATAGTCTTGATGAGATTAATCTGAACATCTTCTTCATCTGATAGGGTTTGAATTTCATCTCCTTCTTCAGTAAAATATCTAGTTCATTCAGTTTCTTTCTCTTCGGTAGTTAGAATTTCTGGATGAAGGTCATTGTATCCAAAGTTGTCAATCTCATCTAGAAGAGCATTCAGCTCATCATCCGATGGGATGTCTTCTTCATCCAGAATCACTGTTTCAATATTAGCCATAGCTCCCTTCCCTCTCTTCCTTGCTTCTCTTCTTTCATGAGCTGAGGGAAGGACAGACTCTGTTTCTTCAACCTTTACTTCAACAGACTCCTTTGTCATGGCACCGTGGCCAGTATACACGGTTAATGCAGATTCTAGATCAGTGACAAAGGCAGGAGACGATGGTTCAAGTTCAGATGTAGTCTTCCCCTGAGCCTTTGAAGTGGTTGGCTGTTGTGGAGTAGGTTTGTTGACAGAGTCTTTGAGCTGCTTAACTATTTCAGCTAAGGCTTTAAAGTCTTCTTGTTGCCTTATGATTAGTCTTTGTTGAGTTTTCAGCTGAGTCTGTTGAATATCTATTTGAGTATGTAAGCCCCCAACCTCCAGCTTCAAGTCTTTGACTTCCTCCTTAACTTCTTTTAGCTTAGACTTCAAGCCGTCAATCTCTGTATCTTTCTTTTGAAGATTGTCTTGAAGTTTCCTTATTTCAAGACTTAGAGTCTTTACTCTCGGTACAGGAGAGGTTGAATCATGGTGTGGAGATGTAGGTGTATGGATGGGTGATTGTTGTGGAGATGTAGGAGGTGTAGGGATAGGTAATTGTTGTGGAGATGTAGGAGGTGTATGGATGGGAGATTGTTGTGGAGTAGGATGAGGAGATGGTTCTGGAGTGGTGAATGAAGACTCTGACGAGGATGACAAATCCTCCAATCCAGTCTTTATCTTTTTAGCCCTAGGCTCCTCCTCTTCAAAATCAGATCCTGACTCAATTTGTCTTTTTGAGGAAGATGAAAGTTGCTCTATTCTTTCATCTGAATCAGACTTGTAATAGTCTGATCCATAAATTCCTGCATCTAGAGTCCCACTTGACTCTGCCACTTCTTCTTCATCCTCCTGTAAGCCAGCTTCAACATTTACTGCTGGCTCTTGAACTATCTGTATTTCTTCAACAAAAGGAGCCTCTATCACAGGCTCAATTACATGTTGCTCTTCTTCTTGAACAATAGGTATGTCTACCTCAATCTCAACTTCATCAATAGGTGGATTACCTTGATTTTGTTCAGCTTCCAGCTCTTCTTCATCTGATGATAAGTTTTCTTCTTCAAGATCAGGATCAATGTCAGCGATAAACTCTTCTTCTTCTCCAATGATATGACCGAACAGGGGAACGTCGGCTATCGCCCGGTTGGTCCTTTTGTTGGTACTTTTCATGTAGCTGAGTGTTTTGGCTATCATATTATCAAACACAAAGGTGTTTCCACCTTGTTGAAGCTCAGGAAGAAGATGATTGATGATAATTTGTAGAAATCTAGGATATGCTAGAAACTTCTCCTTCACTGCTCCAATTAAGTTATCCTTTAGCTGAGTGAATATGAAACCAGAAAAGTTGTAGTCTCTTCCCTTTAATAATCCCAAAATAGCTGATCCCAAAGTACTGTTAGCTGAATCAAAACCCCCTTTCCTTATTGATAGGCAGTGAATAAACACATGCACTATATATCTCCAATGGCTTGGTAAGGAGTTCTTGATTATCTGACCACTCTTGAACTCATCAGGATGACCCATTCTTCTGAAGCATTCTTTCACATAGAAGATTGGAAAATCAAAGGGTGCTTCTGGATTGTCGTTTAACTGCAGTACCTCTCTCACTGTGTCTTCAGAAAATAATACTTCTTGGCCATGTACAGTTGCTCTAATGTGCTGCACATTATCAACTGTGATTATCTCTGCAGTTTCCCAAAATTGTCTAATAGTTGCCTCGAACACCGGCAGGTTGTGGCTTATGGCAAAAATTATGTTGGAGTTTGCCAGAAAGTTTAAGACACGAATGAACTCAGCAACTTTCGGATCATTGCTATTAAGGAATGCACAGACATTGTGCCGTTTCACGAATACGAGATCCATACCTGCAAAATTCATCAGTTTTGCACAATAAGTAAAGGTTCTGAATATGGTCAATCGAAACAAGATATTTCAACACTTAGGAAAAATTAGAAATCCTTACTGTCGAAACTAAGTAGTTTCGATAGAGATGAACTTAGCGAAACTAACTAGTTTCGATAGAAGCAATAAGCTTTGATCAACACTTGTAAAATTTCTGAAATCAACACTGTCGAAACTAAGTAGTTTCGATAGAGATGAACTTATCGAAACTAACTAGTTTCGATAGAGGCAATAAGCTTTGATCAACACTTATAAAATTTCTGAAATCAACACTGTCGAAACTAAGTAGTTTCGATAGAGATGAACTTATCGAAACAAGTAGTTTCGATAGAGAAATTAGGTCAAGTTTGGGTGTCGAAACCAGTAGTTTCGATTAAAAATTTTGAGAAATTTTGAAAGAGTTGAACTCCTTTATCGAAACTACTTGGTTTTGAAACCCAAACCCCTTTTGATTCACTATACTCAGACTAAAATAAACAGTTTAATGAAGGGTTTAGAGTGGCCTGTAAATGACGGAATGTCATCTTACCAAATGCGAGACTTTTATCTGCAATAAAACACAATAATCGTGAGTTCTAAGATGATAAAGATGTTTGCAAACACGGATAAGCACACAACGACTGTTATTATGAAGATTCAGTCGAACAAATTTGAACTTTTGAAACCCTAGGTCTGTTGATTCGCAAGAATCATTCAAATGAAATAGTGAGACGTTACCTGATGATGAAGACGATGGTGAAAACGGGGGTAATCAGGTGATTAACCCTGATAATTTGCAACTCAGACCAAGTCTTGAGAAATTTTGTGTGTGTCGGAGAAGATGAAAAGGGTTGCGAAAAAGACGAGTGAAGAAGATATGAAGGGAGGGATTTATTTATGAAGGCATTTAAATTGCGAGGAACAAAAGACAAAAATGCCCCTGTCGAAACAACTAGTTTCGATAGGGCAAACTAGTTTCGATATGAACATAGTAGTTTCGATATGTACAAATTAGTTTCGATATGTACAAAGTAGTTTCGATAGGGCAAACTAGTTTCGATATGAACATAGTAGTTTCGATATGTCAAAGTAGTTTCGATATTAACATAGTAGTTTCGATATGTCAAAATAGTTTCGATATGTACAAAGTAACAGAAATAAGACTAACATATATACACAAGATATTTACACTTATCTTCTTGAAAAAATCCAATCATGAGATCAGATCTGGTCAGTCTCTTGAAACACTTCCTTTTGCAATTAACTACTGTGAGTCCCTGAAGATAGCTGATATTTGTGCAAAGTAAACCCAAACATTTGTTTGTATTTTGATTTCATGTGATTAAAAGGTACCATTTAAGCACTATACAAGGTGTACCCCGCATATTAAAATAAAATGATTTTGAAAACCTATCAATCCTCAAGAAGTACCCATCTTCATCCTATCATCTCTTTCTGATTAACCAAGGTACCGTCTTAGTAATGTCAAAGTACCACCAAAATAAAATAAGATATCCAAGTGGATTTAGAAAATTAAAATAAAAAATATCCAAGTAGATATTAAAAAGATACGAGCATTCTAGATCTTTGCGTAAGCAAAACAGAAGAAGTCGTAAAATTATCCAAGCGGATAGAAAAATGTTGAACACCCGAGATCTTTGCGTAAGCAAAACAGACGGGGTCAAATCATCCAAGTGGATGGGAAAAGGATGAGCACCCGAGATCTTTGCGTAAGCAAAACATACGGGGTCATCGGTGGTAAATATCGTTATATTGACGGTCACTTGGCGTATGAATAGGAATCCAATACGTAAGCCTGTATCTGATTGAATTGGTTTTCTTAGATATAAAAATGGGTTAGATGTTTCAATAATGGGTTCAAACACACAAGTATGAGATATATATTAGAGTTTTCACACTACTTACAAGTTTTAACCATATGTCGGGCCTACCAGCTATACCTCAGTAAACACCATCGCTTTTGGTCCATTTCATGTCCAAGAGATGAGATCAGACACTATCATTTCTCAAAGGTCAGATTCAAATTTTCCTGCAACTCAAAACCACTTGTAAGATTATATTCACAGCAATTCTTTTCAATATTAACATATTTCTCCCACAAAAGATTTGCGTAGAAACTGTACATAGAATTTTTTTTTTTTTTTTGACAATTAAACAAAATAATAATAAAACAAAATACAAATAAAATACTATTCACACAATTTACTGAAAGTTAATCATTCCAAGCATCTCTACCAGTTGGGCAAATCTGGTAGATTCAAAAGCCTTTGTGAAGATGTCTGTGGTTTGTTTATTAGTTTTGAGTTCAATAATTTGAATATGCTTCTTTTCCACACAGTCACGGATAAAGTGATGTTTGATTTCAATGTGTTTGGTTTTGGAATGCTGAACTGGATTTTTGGTGATATGAGGAACGACGGTGTTGTCACACAGAATGGGTGTCTCATGGAATGTGATCCCATAGTCAAGCATCTGATGGTGTATCCATCTGACTTGGGAACAACAGAGGGCTGCGGCAATGTATTCGGCTTCGGCGGTGGATTGGGAAACGGTGGATTGTTTCTTACATTGCCATGAGACAAGGCGGTTGCCAAGGAATTGACAACCTCCAGAAGTGGATTTTCGGTCTAAGTTGCAACCCCCGTAGTCTGAATCTGAATAAGCCACAAGATCAAACAAATCAGTTTTAGGATACCACAAACCTAATTTTGGCTTATACTTTAAATATCTTAAAATACGTTTGACAGCAGATAAATGAGAGAGTTTAGGGTTAGCCTGAAAACGTGCACACAAGCACACTGCAAACATGATGTCGGGTCTGCTGGCCGTGAGATACATGAGAGAGCCTATCATAGAGCAATAAAGATGCTGATCAACGCTTTCACCATCCACATCAGGAGTCAAACAATGATGAACTTCCATAGGAGTTTTTAAAGGGTGGGAGTCAGCCATTTTGAACTTGGTCAAAATTTCTTTCACGTATTTTTCTTGATGAATAAGGATTCCTGACTCAGATTGATCAACTTGTAGACCCAAAAAGAACTTCATTTCCCCCATGGAGCTCATTTCAAACTTAGATCGCATCACTTCTTCAAATTCTTTGCAGAGACGGGGATTTGTAGATCCAAAAATGATATCATCCACATAAATTTGCACCATGATTGTATCCTTGTCATCCTTCCGTTTGAACAAAGTTTGGTCAATTGCTCCTCGTGTGAAACCATTCTCAAGCAAATGCTTTGATAAAGTTACATACCATGCACGAGATGCTTGGTGAAGACCGTACAATGCTTTGTCTAACTTGTAAACACGGTCTGGAAAATTAGGATCAATGAAACCCGGTGGCTGCTTGACATATACTTCCTCTTGAACTTTGCCATACAAAAATACGCTTTTAACATCCATTTGATGGACGGTGAAGTCCATGTGGGCTGCATAGGCGAGAAACATTCTGATGGCTTCCAAGCGAGCCACTGGGGTAAAGACTTCCTCATAGTCAATCCCTTCTTCTTGATAGAAACTCTGAAACACCAACGAGCTTTATTTCGAATCACAGTGCCGCCTTCATCCTTTTTGTTGCGAAAAACCCAACGAGTGCCGATTGGAACTTTGTTCTTGGGTAGATCCACCAAATTCCACACATGTAGCTTTGAGAATTGCTGTAGCTCTTCCTGCATTGCTTCCACCCAGCTGTTTTCTAGTAGAGCTGCTTTAATGTTCTTTGGTTCAGTTTGAGAGATGAAGCAAGAAAACATGTTGTTTTCAAATGCTTAACAGGCACTTCGAGTACTAACACCCACATTGAGTGGTCCAATGATGTTATTGGTGGGATGAATCTTGTGAATTCGCAGTTGAGGAATTTCAACTTCTTCCACGACTTCTTCGAAATTGGTAAGATTTTCAGCAGGAGGATCGGCAATGTCATTAATAGGATCTTCAGCAGATGATTGTGGTGCAACATCTACTATTGGAATGGAGTTGTCTTCAACAGTTTCACTTGTTGCACCAGAACCGAAAGACTCCATATCAGATTCAGCATTTTCAACCATAGGAATTTCAACCTGAGCAGATGAGGAAGAACCTTGATCATTTAAGTTCCCTAAATTGTTCACAGAAAAATAAGGATTAGCATGAGTTGAGTCAATTGATAAATCAGGAAGATTAAATGATTTAAAAACTGAATCGACGTCAAATAGCCAATTGGGACCGTCTCCTGCGTCCGTGTGATTATTTTCATGCCAATTGATATCAATGGACTCCAGCACTATTCTTTTATGCTTATGATAGACACGAAAAGCACGTTGATTGGAGGAATAACCAACAAAATAACATTCATCAGCTTTGGCTTCAAACTTGTTGAGCTGATCTGAAGTGTTCAGCATCGTGCACAAACACCTAAATTTTCTAAAGAAATCAATAACTGGCTTGCGATTGTACATGATCTCATATGGTGTCTTGTTGCAACTTTTAGTGATAAGAACCCGATTTTGCACAAAACATGCAGTGTTTACCGCCTCAGCCCAGAAAGTCACGGGAAGCTTTGAGTCAACAATCATAGTTCGTGCAGCTTCAATTAAAGTGCGGTTTCTCCTTTCAGCTACACCGTTTTTTTGAGGAGTACGAGGTGCACTAAATTGACGAGAAATTCCTTTGCTTTCACAGAAGGAATTAAGAGTTGCATTCTTAAATTCTGTTCCATGATCGCTGCGGATAGTCTTCACACTTAAACTGAAGAGGTTTTCAATTTGAAGCAGATAGGTCTTTAAAATCTCTGGCGTCTCATCCTTCTTAGCTAAGAAAAACACCCAAGTGAATCGAGAAAAATCATCTGTTACCACCAGACAGTATGACTTTTGTCCAAGACTCATGACACTCACTGGACCAAAGAGATCCATGTGAAGCAATTGGAGAGGAGAGTCAATGGAATTGGTGGTTTTAGGCTTCTGTGAAGATTTGTGTTGTTTTCCCTTGGAACATGAAATACAGTGTTCCATAGGAGTGAAATCTTTGAGAGGTAATCCAGTGACTAGGTTGCCTCGAACCAGTCGGTTCATTGTTTTGAAATTGACATGTCCCAACCTCTTATGCCACAGGAAAGATTCATCTTCGGAAGCCTTTGAGAGAAAACACGATTCAATTCCCGATGGGTTGTTCATATCCAAGCTATATGTGTTGTATCTTCTGGGAGCACGCATGAGAATAAGTTCTTCCGGAATCACCACTCCCGGCTTTAAGATAAGACATTCTTTTGAATTGAATAAAGCACAAAAGTCCTTGTCACAAATCTGTAAAACACTCATCAGATTGTATTTTAACTGAGGAACATAGTTGACAAATTCCAGACTATTTACTCCATTTGATACTGTTCCTTGTCCTTCAATCTTTCCTCCTCTTGGGTTTCCAGCAAAAGCAACATACTCTCCATCAATTTGATGATAATCTTGCAGCAAGTTAAAGTGCCCAGTCATATGTCTTGAACATCCACTATCTACATGCCAGATGTTATCGCCGGTTCTTCTTGATTGACCCTATACACAACGAACCATTTTTACGTTTTGACCAAAAATGTTTCAATCAAGAGATTTTAGTATCAGGATATGACATCTCATTGGAATCAGAAGTACAACCATCCTTTGATGAAGCACGGTCATCAAATAGAATATTATTTTTAATTTTCCAAGTTCGTTTTAAATAATTTTTAGCATTTTTAATTCTTTTACGCCTAGATTTCCTACTATGAGAAGAATTAGGCAACACATATGAATTTAATGAACTTTGGGAAGGTGATTCTTCATTAAAATTTGCGGTTGTCAATTTACAACTCTTTGAAACATGATTTGAGGCACCACAACTAAAACAAACGTTTTTACAAGATATCTTAGCCAAGATGAAGATGATTGTGATGTTGAGGAATCTGAACAAGAGACAGTTCTCTCATCAATAACTTTGTCTTGAAGACAACGTGCTTCCTTTAATCTGAAAAAATTCCATGTTGCTCATGGTTTCACGTGGTACATCATTCACAATAATTCCTGCACTTTTAAATTTTTTAACACATGGCATAACATTTAAAGATTTAGGAACAAAAGGCAAGGCATTTTTGAATTTAGAAACATCACATCCCAAACCCGTATGCTCAGCAGGCATAGAATCAAAATACAAGTTTTTAACGTGTTCACAAATATTTGGTTTTGACACGGACATATTATTACATTCATCCGACTCAAGTTCTTTTAAAATAGTTCTATCATTAGCACTCTTATCACAATCATCTTCGGAATTTACACAATTTGACTCTGCACAAGAAGCAAAACTGTCAGAATCAGAGGATGTAATATAATCATCAGGAGATAATGTGTAAACAAAAGGTGTGGAAACATGTGGAGTAGGCATATCAGCAAATCTCCCTGATTTAGAATAAGGAGGTGGATGAGAGTTATACCCAAGACCTTCTATGCCTTTTCTATTAAATTGTTTATCAATTATTCCAAACAGAATCGTCTGATCCATATCCATGTGATCAACCTGTAATTTGGCTTTTTCTGCCTTTTAGACTCTTTCAGTCAAAATTGTATTATTAATGGTTTGAGTATTGAGTTGCACAATTAAAGAACGATTTTCACCAGAAATATCACGAATTTTCTTTAAGTAAAGTTTCTCATTTTTGGCCACAGAGTCATACATCACCTTAATGTGATTTCGTTCATCATCAAGGCTTAATTGATGAATCTGTATTTTTGAATTTCATTTAAGCAAGATCTAGAATCACAAAGTTTAGAAATAACCTCAGCAGGCACAGCAGTGAGATCCTCAGCTGGTTCAATCATGACACACTTGCCATTTTCCTCCACATCAGCCATCAAGGCTTTATCAGCAGCTTCCTCAACTTGTTCTCCCCAATGATAATGTCCATCAGCTTGGCACACAAGAGCTGTGGAACTTGAAGTTGTGTTTGTCTTTAGAGGATTGGCAGCTTGTTTTCCAGAGGAGATCTTCTTCTCTTGCTGATCCTTGGAGGACGGTTCCTTGTAGTTTCTGGCAAAGTGACCCAGCTGATCACAATTGTAGCATCTCACCTTTTTGATATCAAACCCAAGTGTCTTTCCCTGCTTGAATCTGTCTATGCCGGTTCTTTTGATGAATCTTTTGGCTCTTAAGGTCAACATGGTCATGCACCAGTCAATGTCCATTTTCTCCAAATCATCAGGATTAATCTGCTCCAAGTCATCAGGTTGAAAGCTAACCGGTGTTAGATTTCCAGAGATCAGTGCATCATAGCACGACATGAAAGCAGTCATGATTGGGACATATTCATCAGGAATCATGGTGATAGTCTTTTGAGGAGCAGAGGAGCTGGTAGAATTAATTGCAGCAGCTGAAGGAGGGACATCAGTCTGAAAGTATGGGCTACCGGATGATCTTGATCCAGCGATGAGAGTTGTGTTTCCAGACTGATTTGATGGGGTGACTACTCCCTTCTTAATTTCAATTTCATAAGATTCAAGGATGCTATAGACTTCCTGTTGAGACAGAGCACTCAGATTCTCAGTCTTTTTGATCATGATTCGATACATATTCCATTCATCAGGAAGAGAATCTAGGAGTTTCTTGTTTAGATCAAGAGTAGGGTACTCAACTCCCATTACCTTCAACCTTGATATAATGCTTGAAAAACGGTTGATCAAATCAGATATTGATTCTCCCCTTACACTGTTGAACATCGCATATTGTTTCTTGATCAGATCTCTTTTGCTTTCCCTGACATCCTCACTTCCCTCATATCTTGTGCACAAAGCAGCCCATAAGTCTTTGGCAGTTGTGTACTCAGCAAAGATGTTGAAAATATCCATAGGAAGAGCCATGGCAATAGTCCCATAGGCCTTGCTGTCTCGGGCAATCAAGGCAAGATCTTTCTCATCATACTCAGATACTAACTTAGGATGTTGAACATCAGCAGTAGTAGTTACGGGCTTGTGGGGACCATCAGTGATAGAACTCAACAGTGTATAATCGTGAAATTGAAAGAAAAGCTTCATCTTTTTAGTCCAGTCATCAAAATCTCTTGTGGACACAAGAACATGCGGTCTATTTCCACCAGAATGTTCTGTTGAACTTGAAGTGGCCATAATATTTTGAATCGAAACTAAAACAGTAACTAGTTTCGATAGGTCAGCTTCTATCGAAACAACTAGTTTCGATAGAACAACTTTTATCGAAACTACTAGTTTCGATAGGACAGATTTTATCGAAACAAATAGTTTTGATACTGAAAATTTTCAAGGCAAGTTTCGATAACCAGAGTTTCGATAGAGATAAGACAAAATATAGTTTCGATAGTACCTTCTCCCGACAAGAAGTTTCGATGATCAACAGAAATCAGAAATTGTTCCCCGTAGTTTCGATGCCTTCTTCTCCAAAACAGAAATACTCCATTGATGAAAAGCTCCAGAAATCAAAGGTGCAGAAATAACAAACCAATCCAGCGAAAACCTTCGTCTAACTGTCCTGATCATGAATCCAACCTCCGATTCCGAAAATACGAGCAAAAACCCTTGAAAAATGATGAAACAGTACCTCGAGAATAAATGTGCAAAAACCCAAAATAAGCAACGAAAACCCTCGGTAATCACCTAGAATCGATCAATAACCTGATAACACTCAAAAACACTAGAGCATAAAGCTCTGATACCAATTGTAGGTCCAGATTTCTCTTGAAATCACTGACTTGATCGATTACGCACACACACAGGCGAAAACTGTATGTATGGTGGTGAAACAGATAATAGAAACAATATTGGTGAAGATAACCAACCACACTATGAATCAACAATCAAAAGGTATGAAAATGTATGAACACAGTGAATAAACAACTGCAGATTGTATTGATTCAAGCAAAATGTGAAAGAGAAAGTTCAGGGTTACAGCCGATACTCACAACCTAAACAATCTCAAATTAGGCTATTTATAGTAGTGACAGGTATCGAAACCATGGTCAATCGAAACTACTAGTTTCGATTGACCATTTACAATTGATACACAGACTGTCGAAACTACCATCTATCGAAACTACTAGTTTCGATTGAACAGACTCAATCGAAACTAAGTAGTTTCGATGGCCCAGACTTAACTAATTACACAAAACTGAAATTACAATAATGAAATGACAGAAAGTAAACTAGTCTAAAATTGTTTAAACATACAATAAATGACAACAGCTTATACAAAATATATGACTCTACACACGGGGTAATCTCAAAATAAGAACTATGACTCAGAATAGCAACAATCACTAGACACCTAATACCAACTTTCTCTCTAACAGTTGAAACTCGGATTCCTAACGATGAAGACTAAACGACTATCTCTCACTTCTCGGGTATTGAAACAGGACGAACACCCAGATCTAAATAACACTCAATCACAACTCCTATGGATCACTATGTCTAGCAAACCACACGAACAATCACAAATCCTAAAGTCTATGACCTAGATACACAAATCAAGCTGGAAGACATCCACAATCAACGTACGGAATCATAATCAAATATAAATCAGATCTAAACATATATATTCATCACAATTAAGATCAAGAAACTGTTTACAAAATCATTAAACCATTAATCGAATCCAAAACCAGTAAAAATCAAGACTTTATCAAAGTATTCATCTAATGACCCAAGTAGTATCAATGTTTTAGCCTAGAATCATGTTCAAAACAACTAGAACAGAAGTATCAAACAAGAACATGGTATCAAACATAACAATTCAAAGATAAAAATCGAATCTTGAAACCGAAAACGCTATTACTAACGAAACCGGAAGCAAAGCTCCAACATTTTCATTTATCTTGCCCCAAAATCGTCTCTGGTCTCTCTCTAGACGGCTGAATGTCGAACTCCTTTGAATAATGGTATTAGAAATCTAATATAATTCGATTAGGGTTTTTTTCACGGAATACGGGTCTCCCGCGTATCGCGAGAGACTGGGCAAGTTTCCTCGCGTGCCACGAGGAACAAATTAGTCGCGGCCGGATTATGCTTCCCTCGCGTACCGTGAGACTCTCCTTCTCCTATCTCGCGTACCGCGAGAACCTTATTTTCAACATTTTCTTCTTTTAAACTTTGGGCTTCACTTTCTTGCTCAGTTTCTTCATGTATTCACTTGTAATCTTCACGAGCACCTGTAAACATAACACGAACTCAATAGTATACAAAAACAACTCAAAACAAAGATAAAACTAGTAAAAAAACTAACTAAAACAATAGGAATAAAAATGTTAGGAAATCCCTCAAGGCTCGGTCTCTTCCTTTAACCTCTCGTCCCTCAAGGCTTCAGCTTGAAAATCCTTTAGTAACGTTAGGAAATCCGGCGTTACAATCAACTGACACGCTTTAACCCTAATCGGTGTGTAGCGACTCAATGCATTCCCAAATACATTCGCTTTACCAGGGTGGTAAAGAATTTCACAGTCGTAATCTTTTATAAGTTCCAGCCACCTCCTTTGTCTCATGTTCAACTCTTTCTGCTAAAATAAGTACTTCAAGCTCTTGTGATCCGTGTAGATCGTTCACTCAATAACTTAAGTGCAAATACTACTGCTGCTAACTCTAAATCATGGGTAGGGTAATTTACCTTCGTGGGTCTTTAATTGTCTTGACGCATAAGCGATAACTTTTCCTCGTTGCATTAGCACGCAACCTAGGCCCAAATACGATGCGTCTAAATACACCACTAAATCTTATGTTCCCTCTGGTAATGTTAACACCAGCGCTTCCGTCAATCGCTTCTTTAGCTCTCGAAATGCACTCTCTTGATCTGCTCCCCATGTAAACTTCACCCCCTTTCGAGTAAATTTAATTAATGGCGTTGCTAGTTTAGAGAAGTCATTAATGAACTTCCTACAATAACCTGCCAACCCCAAGAAACTACGCACCTCCATCGGAGTCTTAGGAGCGTTCCACTTCACCACTGCTTCAATGTTTTTAGGATCCACCATTATCCCTTCTAGGTTAATAAAATGTCCTAGAAATTGCACCTACCTTAGCCAAAACGCACATTTTGAGAATTTAGCATAGAGCTTTTCTCATCTCAACGTCTCTAACACTTCCCGCAGATGCTCCCCATGCTCCTCTTCTTTCTTAGAGTAGATTAAAATATCATCAATAAACATAATTACCGATCTATCCAGCATCGGTCGACACTCACGATTCATTAAGTCCATGAATTCTACAGGAGCATTCATTAACCCAAATGACATAACCAAGAATTCATAATGCCCATAACGCATCCGAAACGCAGTCTTCGGTATATCCTCCTCCCTAACATTCAGCTGGTGATATCCTGACCTCAGATGTATACGCGAAAACCACTTCACTCCTTGTAGCTGATTGAACAAGTCATCAATACCTGGTAGAGGATAATTGTTTTTAACTGTCCACTTATTAAGCTCTCGGTAGTTAATACACATACCCATACTACCATCCTTCTTCTTCACAAACACGACCGGTGCACCCCATGGTGAGATACTTAGTCTTATGAACCCCTTATCCGACAAATCTTGGAGTTGCTCCATGAGTTCCTTCATCTATGTCGGTGCTAAACGATACGGCGCTTTAGCAACCGGCTGAGATCCTAGCTGTAAATCAATCTAGAACTCAAACTCTCTCTCTGGTGGTACTCCTGTCAAGTCAGCAGGGAAGACATCAAGAAATTCTTGCACCACCGAAACTTCTGACAATTCTACACTGTTGGCTTCTGTATTAGTGACATAGGCTAGGTATGCCCTGCATCCCCGCCTCAAAGACTTTACTTCCTTCATCATCGAAATCACTCTCGATTGAGAGCTCTCTTTATCTCCATACACCGTCACTATCGTACCCTCCAATGATCTCAGCTTTATCATCTTCTTTCTACATACTATATCCGTATCAAATGCGGCCAACCAGTCCATAACCAATACTACGTCAAAACCTCCCAAAGCGATTATAAATAATCTAACGGGAAACCTATGACCCTCAAGATTAATATAACAATCTTCTAACGCTTTGATTACCCTGGTGGGAGATCCCACTGCAGTCTCGACACTGATCGGCTTTTCTATCATTCTAGCAGTTCTACATAAGTTCTTACAGAAAGATGGGGCCATAAAACTCTTACTTTCCCCAGAATCAAACAAAACAAAAGCTGGTACACTGTTAATAAGAAAAGTACATGAGACCACGTCCGGGTCATTCTTTGCCTCAGTTGCAGTCATGGTGAAAAATCTCGCCTTCGCCTTAGGCTTGTAGGTCCATATGACTCATCTCAGATCGATCTCATGACAGGACGTCTCGATAACACGGAGTGCGGAATCCTACCGTGTTAACGTTTGTATACGAATTGACAATAGAAACAACATGTTAATAATCTTCTCTTTGTATATCAACAAAACACAAAGTTTACAAGATTCACTGATTACAATCGATTCAGTCCTTGCTTAACAGAATCTGTAAACGCCTATTTATAGACACAAGCTCTGCAGTAGGCGAACTTAACAAGTTCGCCTCAAAAAGACTAGGCGAACTTAACAAGTTCGCCTCACATGAGACTAGGCGAACTTAACAAGTTCGCCTCTAATAGGCTAGGCGAACTAGACAAGTTCGCCTCTCACAGAATTGTTCTATCAATTAGACAAAATCTATACAATTAAATAAAAACATAAAGACAATAAGACCTAAACTATTACAAAGCTTTTGTCATACATTCTATGTCCTAACAGACTCCCCCTTGACAATAGCTTAATCTCCTGTCTTCAGTCTTTATGATGAGCTCTTCCAGTTATCTGGTAATCTGCTTCTTGCATGCACTCCATATCTCTGACAGATCTCCAACACTCTTTTATACTGCAATGCTTGTTCTCTCCATTCATCAGTAAACATAATCTCATTCTTTCTTAACGTTCTCTGATCTTTCTTTGAGAAGTTATTAAGATTCATTGCATCATAGAAACTAACAATGACCTTATTATCTTTATCATCAATTCTAGCTTCACCAGTATTCACATCTACGTACCACCATTTCATATTCCCCAGAAAATCTTGTCGTATTTTCTTCAATGGTATCTTGTGTACAGCACGTACTGGCTTGAACTTATACTTCCAGGTCACAATCTCAGTCTTTTGATCTACAATCTTCACTCTTTTTCCTTTCTGTGGCTTTAATCTTTCATACTTCCCTGATCCACCTTCTCTTTTAATCAAGTTAGCAATCACATCAGCTAATCCACACCTTGATCTATTAATAAGTGGTTTCATAGCTAGACCATTCATTTCACACCTTGGCAAGGTATTGAAATACTTTATCCTAGGCTTTAAGTATTGAACACTATCAGTGTAACATTTCTGAATTTTAGTAGCCATATTTTGATTCAATGTAATGCATTTCAAACTCAATACTCGTGCACTGTCTTATTATATTTTTCGCCATAAATTAAATACAATGATACAATACAAATCCGCAAGTTTTACTGGGTTATATACACTTAAACACTATACAAGTAGCTATCTTATTCAAACTTGTCAAACCTGAAAGGTAAGGACTAGAGTTGAAAAATAACAAGAAACCCTAGCTAAGCACGGTCGCGCCGAAGTGCTCTGGCACGATCGCGCGACTAGCCTTGGAACGATCGCGCCCGGTGCCTTGGCACGGTCGCGCCTCTATTGGGCACGGTCGCGCCTGCGTAACTGTCAAAACGTAAATACACTTTTAATCACTGATCGTCGAGAATCCGTAACCGTTCACCGTTTCTTTTCCATTTACATGAGTAATACAACTTTCCAATTCACAAACGCTCCAACTTAATCCTATCAATCTCGAAAAACCTCTCAAAACATTTCAAGAAAATTCGGAATACGCCTTTCAACCCGAATTCTCTCAATCCAGCAACAGAGTCAGGATACTCAATCATCCCTGAAGCTCCCGGACTATCTGGATTGGCCGGAGTTGCAGTAAAGGTCGCCGGAACTCAAGCCGTCGACGCCGGAACTTCCTTCTACCGACCTCCATCGATTCCCTACTCTTTCGGGTAATTGATCACTTGTTATTATCCGTTTTAGTATTTAGATCGAAAGCCCCATGTTAATTTGGGCTTCCATTACAGAAATTATCCGGAACCAAAATTCCTATTTTTAATAAAAAAGATTTAATCGAATCCATTCTTAAACACGTTTTCCATACAATTAATTTATATGAATAGACTCGTAACAACTGAGTAATCAAAAGCCCTAACAATTCCAACGCTATAAATACAAGATTTGTTCAATTCGTGTCTGATTTGGAATAGACACGGTCGCGCTAATCATCTAGCGCGGCCGTGCCTCATGAAACGCGGTCGTGCCGAGTAGCAGCGCGGTCGTGTCCTCCTGTCCAGACCTAGTCATGCCCTTTGGGCTAATCTCTGTTGTGTCTAAGAATCTTGGACACGACCGTGCCAGGCCAAGGCATGGTCGTGCCTGTTGACTTGTCTAGTTTGTGCCCTCTGTTGATCAACCCGGTCGCGCCCCGACTAGCACGGTCGCGCCCGTGGCTTGAGCACGATCGTGCCCTTCCGAGGCACGGGCGTGTGTAACTCAGAAATTTTAACAGAATTATAATTTTATATTTTTCAATCAATAAATGTTTCAAATTTTCAAAAAATATGTTTTCTGTATTTGAAGAGATTTAAAGTTTAATATGGAGATAAATATTATTTATTTAAAAGTTTATTTAAAAATTTATAAAAAATTAAATTTATATTTATCTTACACTTAAATGATGTTTTAAATGATTAAGTTACAAAGTTTATAAATAAATTTAATATTTAAACAAAAATCATTTATTTATTTATACTTAATTACAATCAATATTTACATTATTTCATAAACTATAATCATATATTTATTTATTAATTTACATTTAACACATGCATTATTTTCATAATCAACAATTTTATAAAAATTCTATTTTATTATTTAAATTCCAAACTTTAATCAAATGTTCCAAAAAATGGTTACTACAACTTTATATATTTCATTTAATACTTTTTATACACAAATTCAACCTTCAATGTTAGACTTAAACTTTGTACACCGATTTGATTCAATATACATTACTATCTAGGTTAACCCGTGCGTATCAAGAACCCTTATTTTATCTATACTCTTTGTTAGCTACATCTCCATACCAAGTGAGTATTCACAACCCCTTTTACTCTTTTACACTTTTGGGGTGGAACATGAACTTTATACACATTACACATTTACATTTACGCAAACAACACAAGTGCAAAATCCTATTTACATACATGTGTGCAAAATTTGAGCTTTGTGCCTGAGTGCTAGTTGTGCTAACCTTTGTATGCGATTATGTGCAATCATTAACTATACAAGCCGACGGTTTTCAATGATAGATCTATTGAGTCTGACAAACCCACCTAGGTGCGCGGTGATTGAAACCGACAATACAATTTTTGCATGCTAGTTACAAAGGTTTGGTTGTACATGGTTACACAATAGCTGCTCCCCATAAATGCCTTATTTTATCATGTTTTGTAAAGGATTTGTTTTTAACTATATGCTATCTATATACAACTGTGTTATACTCACCAACTTTTTAGTTCACTTTATTTTATTCATGTTTCAGGCCCTAATACGTGAGAATGATTCAAGACGTGCTCAATATAGGATTTGGACTTAGCAATTTAAATCAAGAATTCTATGAGTTGTTTTATGTTTCTTTGTTTAAATTTGGTTTGTACTTGGATTATTTGTAATGGAAATTTGAGTTTAATATATTTCAATCTAGTCAACCATGTGCTATGAACAGTCTACATGTCCCGCCCCGATGATTCCGCCATCGGTCGGGGTGTGACAATCAGATCTCTTAAGAGCAAACAACTTCGTGTCATCATCATAAAACCAACTGATGATTCTTCCAATACACCTCTCTTTATTCACATATCTTTCTTTCTGAGCAGGTTGTATAAGTGACTTGGGTAGTACTTTCATCCAACTGTTAACTACTTCTCTCCACTGTTCTCTAGTCATTCCTGTCTTTCTATACATCACAGGTTCTTCATTCGGCATAGGAGACACAGGATGAGTAGTATTAACATCAGAATCTATCTTGGATTGAGCAGTATCATCAGGTGTAGTGATATCTTCAACAGATTCCATAGAATATGTTACTCCTTCATAAGAAAACTCAGGAATAACATCATTTTGGATGAAGTTATACGGTACATTCAGACCATCACTGCCTTCATATGTAACTTTATCTTTACTCTTTTCTATCTCAATCTCTACAATCTCTCCTTCTTCAACTTCATTATCCAACACATCTTCATCAATATCATCAAATAATTCATCAATATCATCCAGACATTCTAACTTCTCAGCTTCTTCTTCTTCAGAATCAACAAAGAATTCCAATAATAAAATATCTTCATTCACTCCAGAATCATTCTGGGTTCCTTCAATATTACCTGATGTAGACTCCCCCTGAACTCTTGATATTGGATTCACGTCAGCGTATTGACGATCACCCTCTATATTATGACTAGGATCATTGTCATCATCATCCTTTTGTTGAATTGACTCAGCATGACAAGTATCATGTATCCTTAACTCCCCCTGAGCGTCAAGACGCTCAACAAGTTTAGACACCAATAACTGCATGTCAGCAATCTGTGTAGCTTGAGCTTGAAGGACCAACTGTCTCTGAGTATCAGTAGCACAAGAGTATCTACCTGAGCCTGCAATGCAAGCACCTATGACTCAAGAAAGGTAATCCTTTCAGAATCAGAAGGCTTCGAAGGACCAGATGAGTGTGGAACATGTGGAGAAATCACCGGAGATGGATGTTTAGATGTAGGAGGTGTAACCAGTAAGGATGCAACAAAAGTAGCATCCTCAACACCTTGAGATGAATGAGCAGTAGCAATAGAAGCAGACATAAGTTTCTGAGCTTTTGGAACCGGATGTGCATCACTATCAAAATCCGAGCTTTCTTCGATTAATGTTCTCTTTCCAAGTACTGATCCAGAAGGAGGATTCCGAACAGACTTACGCCTCGGCTTTCTGACTTTAGATTTAATACGTTTCCCTACATTTGCCAGTGGTAAAGTAGCCAATCTCTCATAATGATCTGAGCTAAAATCTCTAGACGAATCAGAATCAGTAACTTCAGAATCAGGTAAAATAGTATCACTGGAACTCGTATCCACCACATTCCCTTCAGCTTCATGAATGGGTGAGTTCACAACTGCATTATCAAAATCTTCCATATTCATACCCAAATCTTGTTCATTTCCTTGAGCAACGTCTTCCTAAACTGGTTCATTAACAGGAATATGAACTTGTACTTGAGGAATAGGAACTTGTTATTGTGGAATAGGAACTTGTTGTTGTGGAATACGAATTTGTTGTTGTGGGATAGAAACTTGTTGTTGTTGTTGTGATTGATTATGGACTTGTCCTTGAACTAACTCCTCAAGATGAAACCAATTATCATTAGGAGGCTCAATATAATCAGGATTGATTAAATTACCAAACAAAGGAGTCGGAACTGGAATCAAAGCCACATTTTGTTGTTTAACCTTAGTACAATCAGTTAAGATTCTTTTGGACATAGGGGTTAAGGTCAAACGTATTGGATGTTGTGGTAAATCTGGAATGAAATGGTTCAGAATCATTTGCAAGAACCTAGGGTACATAAGAAACCCTTGACCTTCTGGAGGATTGATTTGCATGACTAACTCATGGTATATATATATAAAGCAAAGTTAAACTGTTTGTTCAGGGTCAATGCAACCATTGCAGCTTGTAATGCACTCTTCAAACTATCAGTACCAGCCTTTGTTGGAGACAAACATTGGACGATTACGTGCATAAAATACCTCCATTCTCCAACTAAATCACCTTTTCGTGCTTGAGTATCATTTGGTCTGCCTCTATAACCCATCCTCTGAAAACACCCCATAATCAGTGTTCCAGGATAAGACATAGGATCTTCATTAGCACCTCCCAATGCCATAGCAGCATGAATAGTTTCCACTGAAATAGCTACCTCTGTATTATTCACCGTAGCACGAAGGACATAAGGTTCAACATCTGTGTCTTGATGTACTGTATCCCAGAATTGTTGTATATACGGTAGGCTTATGTATGGATCTGCGGATAAGGCCACATTTAAACGTGAACGATTCAAGAAGTTAATAATTCCTTGGAAATTAACAGCTTTAGACATAACAACGCCACTTGATTATGTTTGTACTCAACACGACGAGCCATCTGTAAATGCATTGGACAGAGAACACACATTAGTCATATAACAAACAAAAAAATCAATCTAAAAAAATTTCACAAAAAAATACAAGTCCAAACACTGCTTAGCCCTTAGGCAAACTTAATAAGTTCGCTTAGTGTTGCAAGAGGCGAACATAATAAGTTTGCCTAAACAAGTTCGCCTAAACCAGTTTGTCGATACAAATTCACAGCAGATTCCCAAAATGTCCAAAACATCAAAAATTTTCAAATCAAACACATCATAGTCATCGAAGCTCAACCACTAAACATTATTAAGCTTCAATTTCAAATTTTAAACAGGGAAATACACTCTAACGGTACACTCGCAAATCGACTATCAAAATACGAAGAACACGGTTCAAAACATCAATTTCCCATCGATTTATCGGATAAAAAACCGTGAAATTACCTTAGAAAGACTCGCAATTCAAATACGATCTAGAAATAAACCCGAAAATTTCAAATCGAAAACCCTAGTTCAAAATTTCACAAGTTCGCTAAAAACCCAGTAACTTCGCTCCCACAGTGAAAATTGTAATAACGATAAATTTGCCTGAACAAAGTATTTATTCACACAATTAAGTTCGCTTCATTAGGCGAACTTGTTAAGTTCGCTTAACAAGCCCCACTTGAACAAATTAAGTTCGCTTAATCAGAAACAAGCGAACATATTAAGTTCGCTTCAAACCTTTGTCTTGAACAATTTCGTCACTTTCAACACGTCACATTCTTGTGAACTTCCATTTGTAGCATATATCTGATCCAATCCCGAGTCATTTTAATAAAAAATAAAATTTTCATGGAAGAGAGAAACAAAATATTTTTGGATTTTATCTGTACAAACGGAATCACATATTTTAGGGTTTTATCTAAGCAAACTGAAACACATATTTTTGGATGAACATCATGAGCAAGAAGATCATATCAGTATATGAGTAATTCATCACACTGTCTATTATCAACTATGGGTAACCTATGATATGCACACAAAAAATGATATGAAACAATCAAACTCATTCTTTTATAACTCGAATCTTTTTCATTTTATGTTGTCACACCCCCAAAATCCACTAACGGAGTTTTACCGTTAGGAGCGTGACATACCGGATCTCAGTCATTAGTTACTTTGAACGACTCTATATGTGTTTAAGAAAACCACTAGTATTGCTCATAGTCACGATGCAATACTAGTAATGAAAACACTGATTTAACATTTCTAATTTTAGTATTCCTATTTCAATTCAATGTAATGCAATTTCAAGTTCTATACTCGTGCAATGTCTCATTATTTTCTCGCCGTAAATTTAATGCAATAATTCTATACAAATTCGCAAGTGTTACTCGGTTATATACATTTAAACGCTATACAAGAAACTATTTTATTCAAACTTATCAAATCTAAAAAGTCAAGGACTAAAATTGAAAAATGTCATCAAACCCTAGTCTAGCACGGTCGTGCTTCGTCCTATCACGGTCGCGCCAAGTGCTATGGCACGGTCGCGCGACCTGCTTTGGAACGATCGCGCCCGATGCCTAGGCACGGTCGCGCCTATTTTGGCACGGTCGCGCCTGCGTAACAGTCGAAACGTAAATGTGATTTCAAAACGCTCAATCATTCGAAATTCAAATCCGATTACGTTTCTTCTTCCATTAACGTGAGTTATACCATTCTCAATTATTCAACACCTCAGTTTCATACCATCAATCTCGAATTCTCTCTCAAACAATTCAAGCAAAACTCGAATCCTATTCTGAGACGCAAATTCCCCCGATCAAGAAAGGATTACGCATCTCCCGGATCTCTCCAAGACTCTGGACTCTCTGGCCTAGCCGGAATTGCAGCCGAAGTCGCCGGAAGCCGTTTTCTCCGTCGCTGGAACTCCCTTCTACCGATCGTTACCAATTCCTTCCTGTTTTAGGTAAGTATACTCTCCATATCATTCGTTTAAGTATCATAATCAAAAGCCCCCTATTAATCTGGGCTTTCATTACAGAAATCGTTCGAATCAGAATTGTTATTTTAAATAAAAAGGATTTAATCGATTCCACTCTTAAACACGATGTTCATGTAATTAATTTATATTATTAGACTCGTAATATCCCTTTAATCGAAAGCCCTATCAATTCCATCGTTATAAATACAAGAAATTGTCAATTCGTGTCTGACTTGGAATAGACACGGTCGCGCTAATCATCTAGCGCGGCCGTGCCTCATTTAGCACGGTCGTGCCGATTAGCAGCGCGGTCGTGTCCTCCTGTCCAGACCTTGTCATGCCCTCTGGGCTAGTCTCTGTTGTGTCTAAAGATCATAGACACGACCGTGCCGGGCCAAGGCACGGTCGTGCCTGTCAAACTTGTCTAGATTGTGCTCCTGTTGAACAACCCGGTCGCGCCCCGACTAGCGCGGTCGCGCCCGTGGCTTGAGCACGATCGTGCCCTTCCGAGGCACGGTCGTGCTAGACTCAGATTATTTTAGCAGAATTATAATTTTTATATTTAACCAGGAAATGTTTCAGATTTTATAAAAATATGTGTTCTGTATTTAAAAATGGATTAAAAGTTTAATCTTGGCATAAATATAAATTATTTAAAAGTTTATAAAAATTAAATTTATATTTAATTAAATGATGTTTTAAATAATTTAGTTATAAAATTTATAAATAATGATTAGTTATTTAATTTACATTTTAAATCAAAATCATTTATATATTTATACTTAATTACAATTAATATTTACATTATTTCATAAACCATAATTATATATTTATTTATTTATTCAATTCAAACCTAATCAAATTATTTCAAACATATTTTACTTCAAACTCTATATATTTTATACAAAGCAATAGTTTTATATATACAAATTCAACTTTCACTTTAGACCTAAACTTTGTACATCTATTTGATTCTATACACATTACTCGATAGGTTAAATTATGCATTCCAAGGATCATAATTGCTATCTATAATCTGTGTTAGCTACATCTTCATATCAAGTGAGTATTCACAACCCCCTTTTACTCTTTTACACTTTTGGGGTGGAACATGAACTTTATACACATTACACATTTCACAACTACATTTATACAAACAACACAAGTGCAATATCCTACATACATACATGTGTGCAAAATTTGAGCTTTGTGCCCGAGTGCTAGTTGTGCTAGTCTTTGTGAAAACTATGTGCAACCATTAACTATACAAGTCGACGGTTTTCAATGATAGATCTATTGAGTCTGACAAACCCACCCAAGTGGAGGTGATTGATACCGACAACACAATTTGCATACTAGTTACTAAGGTTTGATTGTACTTGATTACACAATAGCAGCTCCCCATAAATGACTTATTTTTCATGTCTTGTAAAGGATTTGTTTTACAACTATATGCTATCTATATACAACTGTGTTATACTCACCAACTTTTTAGTTGACTTTATTTTATTCATGTTTCAGGCCCTAATATGTGAGAATGATTCAAGACGTGCTCAATATAGGATTTGGACTTAGCAATATTAAATCAAGAAGTTTATGAGTTGTTTTATTTTCTTGTTTGGATTTGGTTTGTACATGGATTATTTGTAATGGAAATTTGACTTTAATATACTTCAATTTAGTCAACCTTGTGCTATGAACAGTCTTACATGTCCCGCCCCGATGATTCCGCCATCGGTCGGGGTGTGACAGATTGGTATCAGAGCCTTGGTTATAGGGATTTAGGTTATTAGACATCTTGACCTAGACTATAACTTTAGGACACCCACTTATACTATGCTTCATGATTTTGTGCTATGTGTTACATGCTATGTGCTACATGCTTACCATGATAAATTGTTTATTATATTTGGTACCTTACTTGTTAGAAATTCATGACTTATTAGGATCTTCTTAAATAATACCTTTCCTATATCCTAAAATCCCATGATATTTCTACCTTCTTTTCTATCTTTATTCTTTCTAAGCATGTGAAAAAAAAAATTAAAAAAAATAAAAAATTTCTTGAAGCAAAAATCTTTAAAATTTTTTTTATTTTCTTCGTTATGGTTTTTAAACTTGTTAAATTGTTTGAGGACACGTGCAATCTGGAAGGGTGACACCTGTATTTTGGGTTTTCTGTCTAGGAAAGCATTTCGCATAAATCCCAATTAACCGAGGGACCCGTATGCTTTCCTAAGAATTCTCGAGATGAGTGTTTACCTATAGGCTAAAGCATGTCTCCTTGAAAATTATATAAGTTTAAATTAACCTTAATGTGCCTTAGTATTCAAGTGATTTTATCACTTTTGAGTACAATCCAAACTATGAATATCTATCTTTTATTTGGTTTTCTCATTCTATTAAATCCTAGCAATTCTCATAAGTTCTTACAATCTTTCTTGTCTTGTAAAAATCTGTAGAATGCCTCCTCGTCGTGCTCCCGCCGCCAACGCCAACACCGACATTGCTGCTATTCTCACCCAATTAGTGACACAACTCACCCAAGCCAATGGTGCCACAAATGGCAATGGTGGAAATAGAAGCAATAGTGGTAATAATGGTGGTAATGGTGGAAATGGTGGAAACAATCCATCTCAATGCACCTTCAAGCACTTCAATTCGTGCAATCCCCTAAAGTTCTATGGTACCGAAGGAGCTACTGGACTCTTTCAATGGTTTGAAAGCATTGAGAATACCTTTCTCAATAGTGACTGTCCCGACAACCTCCGTGTTCGTCATGCTACAAGTGTCCTACAAAAACGGGCACTTACATGGTGGAATGGGGAGAAAAGGAATAGGGGTGTTGACATAACTATGGCCTTACCTTGGGATGAGGTCAAAAGGCTTATGACCGAGGAGTTCTGTCCTCGAAATGAAGTGAAAAAGTTAGAAGCTAAATTTTGGGATCTTGCCCAAGATAGTGGGGAAAGCTTAGCATATACAACTCGGTTCCATGAGTTGAGTCTTCTAGTGCCCCACATGGTCACTCCTTTAGCCCGTTGTATCGAAAAGTATATTGGTGGGCTACCAAGACAAATTCAAGATACTGTCTTTGGTAGAAATCCTGCTACTTTGGAGGATGCCATCCGCCTGTCTGCTACCTTAACTGATAATCATGTTAAAGCTGGAACTCTTACCAAAAAGGGTTCTAAGAAAGTTGCTGAAACCGTAACCCCTCCTGCCCACAACAAAGAAGCCACAACTGAACCCTCTCGCAATAACAAAAAGAGGAAGGTTAGAAACTTTGCTGTGGTTACTCCTGCGGTGCCCGTTAATCAAGTTGCACCCGTAGTTCAAGCACCGGCTAAAAAGCCATATGTTGGGATTTATCCTCTTTGTGCCACCTGCAATTTTCATCATCCTCAAAATATCCCATGTCACCTTTGCACTCATTGTGGGATATATGGTCACACTATCAATATTTGTAGGGCCAAAGCTTTTGAGGGTCAAGTTAATCCACCAAACCAACCCAACCCGCGAGTGGCTAATCAAGGTGCTCCCGCCATTGCTAATAGGCGTGCTTGCTATGAGTGTGGAGACCCGAACCATTTTCGTAATCTATGTCCAAGACTTGCAAATGCTAGACAAGGTGGAGCTCGTGGGCGTGCGTTCAACATAAACGCCAACGAAGCTCAAGCCAACAACGACGTGGTTAATGGTACGTTCCTTGTTAATAGTCAATATGCCTCCATTTTGTTCGATACCGGTGCCAATAAAAGTTTTGTGTCACTAAATTTTGAGCCTTTACTTGCAAAGACACGATCCCGATTAGAGGAAACCTTCACCGTTGAAATAGCAAATGGTGACTCCCTTACAATTGAGTCTATTATCTATGATTGCTCTTTAGAACTTAATGATCATGCATTCCCAATCAACCTTGTTCCAATGCCACTAGGAAGCTTTGATATTATCATAGGTATGGATTGGCTATCAAATCATCATGCCGAAGTCATTTGCTTTGAAAAGTGTATTCGAATTCCGCTACCATCGGGAGAAACCTTAAGGGTTTTTGGTGAAAAGCCTTGCAAGGGTCTTAAATTGATGTCTTGTACTACCGCTCAAAAGTACTTACGAAAGAAGTACATCGCCTTCCTAGCTCATATTGTTCAAAAGGACGTCAAGGAGAAGAGTATTCAAGACATTCCTATCATTAGGGATTTTCCCGAAGTGTTTCCTAAAGATTTATCCGGTCTTCCTCCTGTTCGTCAAGTAGAGTTCCGTATTGATCTTATGCCCGGAGCTAACCCCGTTGCTAGAGCTCCTTATCGTCTTGCACCTTCCGAAATGCAAGAGCTCGCAAGTCAACTTCAAGAACTCTCCGATAAAGGTTTCATTCGCCCAAGTCATTCACCGTGGGGTGCAGCCGTCTTATTTGTTAAGAAGAAGGATGGATCATTTCGCATGTGTATTGACTACCGCGAACACAACAAGCTTACTATCAAGAATCGTTATCCTTTGCCTAGAATCGATGATCTCTTTGATCAACTTCAAGGTTCTACTTGCTTCTCGAAGATTGATCTTCGATCTGGTTGTCATCAGCTCCGTGTTCAAGAAGATGAGATTCCTAAGACTGCTTTTCGAACAAGGTATGATCATTACGAGTTCATGGTTATGCCTTTCGGGTTAACCAATGCACCCGCAGTTTTCATGGATCTCATGAACCGTGTGTGCAAACCGTACCTTGATAAATTCGTGATCGTTTTCATTGACGATATCTTAATCTATTCCAAGACTAAAGCCGACCATGGAGAACACCTTAGATTGGTTTTGGACATGTTAAAGAAAGAACAACTATATGCCAAGTTCTCCAAATGTGAATTTTGGTTAAAAGAAGTTCAATTTCTTGGTCACATCGTCAACGACAAGGGTATTCATGTTGATCCTGCTAAGATTGAAACGGTTAAGAATTGGAATGCCCCGAAGACTCCTACTGAAGTTCGTTCATTTCTTGGTCTTGCGGGTTATTATCGTCGTTTCATCTCAAACTTCTCAAAGATTGCTGTCCCTCTTACCGCTTTGACTCATAAGGGTAAAACTTATGAGTGGGGACCGAAACAAGAAGAAGCTTTCCAAACTCTTAAGCATAAGTTGTGCAATGCTCCCATTTTGACTCTCCCCGATGGAAATGATGATTTAGTTGTCTATTGTGATGCTTCTAACCAAGGTCTTGGTGGTGTCCTCATGCAACGAGGAAAAGTAATCGCTTATGCATCAAGACAACTCAAAATTCATGAAAAGAATTATACGACGCACGATCTCGAGTTGGGTGCGGTCGTATTCGCGTTAAAGATTTGGAGACATTACCTATATGGCACGAAATGTGTGGTATTCACCGACCATAAAAGTCTTCAACATATCTTCAACCAAAAAGAACTCAATATGAGGCAACGACGTTGGGTCGAACTCCTTAACGACTACGACTGCGAGATTCGTTACCATCCCGGCAAAGCGAATGTTGTAGCCAATGCCTTGAGTCGAAAGGACCATGTTATGCTTCATTGTGCCCGTGTTCAAACCGATATTCAAACCCGTATCTTAGAAGCTCAACACGTCTCGGTAACCGAGGGTAACATGTATGAAGAAATGTCGTGTGGTGTTGAACTTCTTCTTGAATCAAAACCCAATGGCTTACTATATTACTTGAACCGTATTTGGGTTCCCGATCGCGATGATCTCCGTGCAATTCTCATGAACGAGGCTCATAAGACTCGTTATTCTATTCATCCTGGTGCGGATAAAATGTACCAAGATCTTCGCCAACTTTATTGGTGGCCCGGTATGAAGAAAGACATTGCTCTTTATGTGGCCAAATGCTTAACTTGCTCCAAAGTCAAAGCCGAACATCAACGTCCTTCTATTTTACTCGAACAACCAGAAATTCCCGTGTGGAAACGGGAGAATTTAGCTATGGATTTCATTACCAAGCTCCCTCGCACCTCGAGTGGTTATGATAGTATTTGGGTGATCATTGATCGACTCACCAAATCTGCCCACTTCTTGCCTATTCGTGAAGACTTCAAAGTGGAGAAATTAGCCCGAATTTACCTTGATGAAATTGTGAGCCGTCATGGTGTTCCCTTGAACATAATATCCGATAGAGACGCTCGGTTCATCTCTCGATTTTGGCAATCTCTCCAAAAGGCTATTGGTACTCGATTGGATTTGAGCACGGTTTACCATCCGCAAACTGATGGTCAAACCGAGCGAACAATCCAAACTCTTGAAGACATGCTTAGAGCTTGTGTAATCGATTTTGGTGGCAAATGGGATTCGCATTTATCCCTTATTGAGTTTTCTTACAACAATAGCTACCACACAAGTATCAACATGGCTCCATTCGAAGCTCTCTATGGTCGCAAGTGTCGTTCTCCTATCTGTTGGAGTGAGATTGGTGAAGCACAAATCACTGGTCCCGAGTTAATTCAAGAAACATCCGACAAGATTATTCAAATCCGTGACAATATTCGAGTAGCGAGGAGCCGGCAAAAGAGTTATGCCGACAAACGTCAAAAACCCTTGGAATTCCAAGTCGGTGATCTTGTTCTTCTTAAGGTGTCTCCTTGGAAGGGTGTGGTCCGTTTTGGAAAGAAAGGCAAGTTAGCACCTCGTTATGTTGGTCCATTCAAAATCCTTGAAAGGATTGGGAAAGTGGCTTACAAGCTCGAGTTACCTCCATCTCTCGGCTTTGTGCATCCTACATTTCATATATCTAATCTGAAGAAGTGTCTCGCCGATGAAAATCTCCATATATCGCTCGACGACGTGCGCATTGATGAAACGATGCACTTCGTTGAGAAACCGGTAGAAATTATGGATCGTGAAGTCAAGCAGCTCAAGCGAAGTCGCATTCCTATCGTTAAAGTTCGTTGGGAATCTAAGCGTGGTCCTGAGTACACTTGGGAACGAGAAGACCAAATGAAGCTCAAGTACCCTCATCTTTTTACTAATAATGTTGTTTCCTCTAGCTAAATTTCGGGACGAAATTCTCTCAACATGGGGAGACTGTAACATTTCTGATTTTAGTATTCATATTTCAATTCAATGTAATGCAATTTCAAGTTCTATACTCGTGCAATGCCTCATTATTTTCTCGCCGTAAATTTAATGCAATAATTCTATACAAATTCGCAAGTGTTACTCGGTTATATACATTTAAACGCTATACAAGAAACTATTTTATTCAAACTTATCAAATCATAAAAGTCAAGGACTAAAATTGAAAAATGTCATCAAACCCTAGTCTAGCACGGTCGTGCTTCGTCCTAGCACGGTCGCGCCAAGTGCTTTGGCACGGTCGCGCGACCTGCTTTGGAACGATCGCGCCCGATGCCTAGGCACGGTCGCGCCTATTTTGGCACGGTCGCGCCTGCGTAACAGTCGAAACGTAAATGTGATTTCAAAACGCTCAATCATTCGAAATTCAAATCCGATTACGTTTCTTCTTCCATTAACGTGAGTTATACCATTCTCAATTATTCAACACCTCAGTTTCATACCATCAATCTCGAATTCTCTCTAAAACAATTCAAGCAAAACTCGAATCCTATTCTGAGACGCAAATTCCCCCGATCAAGAAAGGATTACGCATCTCCCGGATCTCTCCAAGACTCTGGACTCTCTGGCCTAGCCGGAATTGCAGCCGAAGTCGCCGGAAGCCGTTTTCTACGTCGCTGGAACTCCCTTCTACCGATCGTTACCAATTCCTTCCTGTTTTAGGCAAGTATACTCTCCATATCATTCGTTTCAGTATCATAATCAAAAGCCCCCTATTAATCTGGGCTTTCATTACAGAAATCGTTCGAATCAGAATTGTTATTTTAAATAAAAAGGATTTAATCGATTCCACTCTTAAACACGATGTTCATGCAATTAATTTATATTATTAGACTCGTAATATCCCTTTAATCGAAAGCCCTATCAATTCCGTCATTATAAATACAAGAAATTGTCAATTCGTGTCTGACTTGGAATAGACACGGTCGCGCTAATCATCTAGAGCGGCCGTGCCTCATTTAGCGCGGTCGTGCCGATTAGCAGCGCGGTCGTGTCCTCCTGTCCAGACCTTGTCATGCCCTCTGGGCTAGTCTCTGTTGTGTCTAAATATCATAGACACGACCGTGCCGGGCCAAGGCACGGTCGTGCCTATCAAACTTGTCTAGATTGTGCTCCTGTTGAACAACCCGGTCGCGCCCGACTAGCGCGGTCGCGCCCGTGGCTTGAGCACGATCGTGCCCTTCCGAGGCACGGTCGTGCTAGACTCAGATTATTTTAGCAGAATTATAATTTTTATATTTAACCAGGAAATGTTTCAGATTTTATAAAAATATGTGTTCTGTATTTAAAAATGGATTAAAAGTTTAATCTTGGCATAAATATAAATTATTTAAAAGTTTATAAAAATTAAATTTATATTTAATTAAATGATGTTTTAAATAATTTAGTTACAAAATTTATAAATAATGATTAGTTATTTAATTTAGATTTTAAATCAAAATCATTTATATATTTATACTTAATTACAATTAATATTTACATTATTTCATAAACCATAATTATATATTTATTTATTTATTCAATTCAAACCTAATCAAATTATTTCAAACATATTTTACTTCAAACTCTATATATTTTATACAAAGCAATAGTTTTATATATACAAATTCAACTTTCACTTTAGACCTAAACTTTGTACATCTATTTGATTCTATACACATTACTCGATAGGTTAAATTGTGCATTCCAAGGATCATAATTGCTATCTATAATCTGTGTTAGCTACATCTTCATATCAAGTGAGTATTCACAACCCCCTTTTACTCTTTTACACTTTTGGGGTGGAACATGAACTTTATACACATTACACATTTCACAACTACATTTATACAAACAACACAAGTGCAATATCCTACATACATACATGTGTGCAAAATTTGAGCTTTGTGCCCGAGTGCTAGTTGTGCTGGTCTTTGTGAAAACTATGTGCAATCATTAACTATACAAGCCGACGGTTTTCAATGATAGATCTATTGAGTCTGACAAACCCACCCAAGTGGAGGTGATTGATACCGACAACACAATTTGCATACTAGTTACTAAGGTTTGATTGTACTTGATTACACAATAGCAGCTCCCCATAAATGCCTTATTTTTCATGTCTTGTAAAGGATTTGTTTTACAACTATATGCTATCTATATACAACTGTGTTATACTTACCAACTTTTTAGTTAACTTTATTTTATTCATGTTTCAGGCCCTAATATTAGAGAATGATTCAAGACGTGCTCAATATAGGATTTGGACTTAGCAATATTAAATCAAGAAGTTTATGAGTTGTTTTATTTTCTTGTTTGGATTTGGTTTGTACTTGGATTATTTGTAATGGAAATTTGACTTTAATATACTTCAATTTAGTCAACCTTGTGCTATGAACAGTCTTACATGTCCCGCCCCGATGATTCCGCCATCGGTCGGGGTGTGACAACTGATTTAATGTAAGACTGCGAAAGCGAAAAGTTAAATGAAAAGCATGCGCCAAAACTGTCGCGCCAAAAATAAATAATCCAGCAATAAATAAAATAAATAGTTCTTGAGTCTGAAAATGATGGACTTCGAATGCATGCATGCCTTAGCTTGTGCTTGTACCTTAATGACCTGAGAAAACATGCTAAAACGTGTCAACACTAGGTTGGTGAGTTCACAGGTTTCAATGCTTGTAAAGAATACTAGATAAAACCATTTACAATTTATATCATAGGTAGCTAACCTAGTTACATGTTACTAAAGCGTTTCGACACCGAAGCTGACTGTTTATGTTTGAACTGCCTCCTACCATGACTATCATGATCAATGGTAAATGTTTAGGTCAATGTTACACCCGTTCGACTACCTGTCGTGTTAGCGCGACTAACGCGGGTGGGGCTTGTCAATGCCAGTAGTACTACTCAAGATTACCTAGCTATCCCATATATTAAACGGTTCGATAAGTAAGGACTTGCATGATATGTTTGCGCTTAGTACAACAAGTGATATAGATGAAATGTAAGATCTAAATGTTCGTACCCATGTTTTCTCTCCCAAATTTAAATCATAAGAAAAGGGGCCGTGAAACTCACCTTAGAGTGCGTGCGAAAGAAAGCGAACTTAGAATGCTTGACTACTAATTGCCACCTATAAACACCGGTTTATAAGTGTGTGTTTGTGCAAGAGGATAGGAACCCTAAGTATCCAAACAATCTCATTGTTTTAAGGGTTTAGAAAATATTTATTAGTTTGACCAAGTTTGACTAAGTTTGACAAAGTTTGACTAAGTTCGACTCGACGACACGTTGGTGACCCGTTTAGTGATTAAATGTTTGACTTGCATAACAACACGCTTAGCACACAAATAATTAACGTTTCATACTACCTAAGTCATAACTAATTTAGCATGGCAAACTACGTCAACAATACACGTTATATTAATTTATAATTTTTTTATTTTATATTTTTTTAAATATATAAACTCATGTTTGCTTTCAAATGAATCACATTATCTATAACACGTTCGAATCATCATTCCATGTCTATTTACACATGCTAATACATAACAGATTACCATGACACACATCATTAAGTTTAGACATCAAGTTCCAAATCACAAAAGTTTTCACTTTTAGTAACCTATGATCTATTTAAGCTACTTGCATTCAATAACCCTTTAACAAGCCTTATTACAATCATACTAACATACTAGAGTCAATTTATAACATCATACACACCTAGAAACCTTCACATTCAAAAACCACTTTTTAACAAAGTTTCCTCTTTTAGTAAGTGGTCCATTACACGCTTTGTTTACACAATTAACACATCTAATCAATCCCAAATCTTTCAACTAATATAATTATAACTATATTAATCATAATTCACGTCTAGCATGCAAATCCTATACTTTACAAAATCAACAAAATTCAATTTACATATCGTATAACAACTAGGGTTTCATATACGTTCATAAAATCATCAATACGATACAATAATATCAAACAATTAACTAATTCATTATCATATTTCGAAATCATTAAGTTTGGATAATCTAGGGTTTCGATCTCAACAATAATAATGAAATAACGACGGATTTTAATAAAACGACTTACGTAGGAATGTTAGGAATGTCTAGACTAGCTCGTATCTACTTCCAGTTTCACGATTGAAGCTCGATCGATGTGTGTTTGGGTGCTTTGAAGATCTCGGGCAAGAGAGGGGTGGGGGTTTGGGTCTCGACGGCAACAAGGAAGAAAAAAGATATTAGGGTTTAATTTTTTTTTTTAAAGTTTATATATATCCTAATGGTATTCATGGGTTTTTCAATTGGGCTTCAGGCTTAATTAAGGCCCATAAACTCTAATTAATTAAATAACACTTAATTAATAATTAACAACTTTCGATTTTTAATTTTATAAAACTCTAATATTTATAAAAATATTAAGTACGATTAATACTGTAGGTCCCTAATTCGGTGCGTGACAGATCTCTAGACTCGCGGTACGACACTGTGATAACGTGCGGAATCCATGATCAACGTGCTCGTGTAACTCAATCAACAACAACGGTGTAAATAAACGCTTTGTATTTCCACCACAATATCAGTTTACAATAATCCTGTCTCTAATCAGTACCTCTGATATCGTCTCCTCTATCTCTCAGAACTCTTTCACAGACTCTGTTCTGTATTTATAAACTACTGTTCTGCACCAGGCAAACTTAACAAGTTCGCCTAAAAGATGCTTAGGCGAACTTATTAAGTTCGCTCTAATAGGCTAAGCGAACTTAATAAGTTCGCCTCAGATAGACTAAGCGAACTTAATAAGTTCGCCTCTGATAACCTAAGCGAACTTAATAAGTTCGCCTCTGATAGGCTAGGCGAACTTGTTAAGTTCGCCTCTAGCAGAACTTACATAGAATTTTATCAATAGTTACAAAACATGTCCTAACAGACTCCCCTTTAACTGTTGCTAACAATTCTATCAATTACAAGTCAAAGACTCTAAGACTAAGACATAATATCTTCAAGCTCGTTGTCACCAGAATATGTTCCAACAGACTCCCCCTTGATAAAAACTTTAGAAGATTGTCATCTGTCTTCAGATATCATCAAACACACTATAGTCTTCGTCTTGTTCATCTGCACACTCTCTTTCTATCTTGAAGAAAACTTGGGAGAAGGACCCCTTGTCAACTTCTGTCTGCAATATTCAGTTTTTGCAAAGGAGAACAACCAAGAATAACCAACAATTAAGATTTCCATGGAAGCTGAAAAAATAAAATCTTTTTGGTATTTCAAACATAAGAAACACAAAATATTTTTGGTTTTTCTCTATATAAACTGAAATGTAAAATACAAAATCACATCTTTTTGGTCGAATCATCACGAGTAAGAAGATCATATCAGTAAAAACAATGCATCAATCACACATTTTGGATATAAAATCCATATAATATCAAATGGTATCCTTTGTCATTCTTTCAAGCCTTGACCAATCAAGCCAATATCTTTCAAGATTATCACACTCTATCTTTTCAAGACTTTCATATTGCATGTTATGATACGCAATAAACATTCAAAGAAAATAGGATCAGGCTATGACATACAAATTCAAATTGTCAATATTATAAGATTTGAAACTAAAGCATCTCATTCCCACTTTCTTGTGAGTTATGGTACCATTTAAGTATGAAATACAACATGTACCCCACTGCTATGCCAACAGAAAGTAAATGCACTATCTTCAAGACATATGAGATTTTACTAAAGATTATCCGAATTTCCAGAATGAGGAGACATCACTTAGCACATGAATAGCAGAATCCAAATTGGATTGTATAGGAATCAATGAGATTCATAATCGAATGATTCAATGTTTTGGCTTATATATGTTGAATCATAAGATTCAGGTACGTGTATCCAACTGTTATCTGAATTATGAATTCAATGGAATCAGTAAAGATGATTTATCAATATGATCCAAGGGCTAGTATATGTTTGACGGATGTTGTCAAGTACATATCTTGATTATACTTCAAATTGCATGCTTTTCGGGACATGGGCACTAAAGCAAATCGAATGAATAGTGCTAAGGAAATAACCCGAAACTGATCTCATAGGAAAATCTTTATTAAAAGCTAATATTCTTTATCTAATAGTGATCTTTTAACACACACACCCAGGCATAAAATGGGTTAAAATCACAGTTGTAACATATGCAATTATGTTTTCACATTACTAATGGTTCAGTGACGCTTTTAGTCTACTGACAATTCAAATTATATGCATACACAACACCATAATTTCCTATTTGTGCAGTCTCTGAAGTTTAGATCAAAACATTTAATTCAGATATATTAACATAAAGCACCAACCAGTCACTCTAAGGTCATGTGTGAAAGAACATCTACTGATGTACTATCATCTCTTCTTTAACTTCAAGTAATGTCGATTTTATCTTTTTCAATTTGTTTAGCTTTTTCAAAATCTTTTTGAAAGAAAGTAAAACAAACGAAAATAAAATCTTCCATGAAAACATTTTAAGAAAAACATTTTACTTGGTTACTCAGGATTAAGCAAATCAATCAATTAAAAACTCAAACCGATGTAATGTAATTGAATGTCATTGCCTCTATCACCAACACGGTTCTGTACTCCCCCTGTCCTGTAGACTCCCCCTCAACTAGTCAAATGGTTGCATTAACGACTTTTAGCTCACCATCGTCATCCTAAGTTTCAGGTTATCATTTGGACTTTGTAAAACTGTTTCCAAAACATTGTGTGTGACATATTCTCCCCCTTGAGCATCAAGTCGTCGAATCAAATAGATTCTCAGTTATCAACAACTCTTTACTCATGCAGATGTCATTCCCTACCATGTGCTTAGAACCACCACTATCAACAACCAAAATGGTATTAATAGTCCCTCTTGGTTAATCCTGCACATCTAACAAGAAACATTAATTTGAAATTAGGACCCAAGCCATGGTAGTCATGGGTCTTCCATCTGTATCAAAATAATAAACCTCACTCCATTCACAATCGAATCTCTCATCAATTTTAGGAGATTGTTCCGACGAGTCAGAAACAGAAACTTTAGATTTCCAAACATACTTTTTTTTATTAAGTTCTTTTTGCTTAAAATGTCAAGTGTTTGAACATTTTCTTTCATTTGAAAATTCATTTGATTGTGAAAACTCTTGTTGTTCTAAAAGTTTTCTCAATCTTCTGTTTCTTCGCCGTCTTTGAGGTCTAGAAAGCCTAACCTCAGATTTTGAATTACCCTTTGGTATATCACGAGGTTTAACCACATATGGGTTAACATAAGGCTTACCAGGAGTTCTTACCTTTTCTGGAGTAACATGTCGGTTACCTTTGGCTTTGTGTGGACAAGTAATCCTAAGGTAACCCACAAGACCACAAGAAAAGCAAGATCTCTTCTCACTATATTCTCTCATATAAGGAATCTTCACACGATAAGATGCACTTGAAGAAGATTCTCCTACATGAACCTCTTTTGAAGTTTGAGATGGAACAAACTTTTTCTCAACAAGTTTTGATCTAGGCTTCATCTTCTCAGGAACTACATGCTTCTTCCCTTTATTTTTGTAAGGACAGTTCACCACAATGTGTCCCATCTCATTACAATGAAAACATGTACACCTGTCTTTATAATCTCTGACAAATGGAACTCTCCTTGAATTTGAAGAACTTCCAAATGTATAATTTCCAGATGAATTAGAATCAACCTTTGAGTCTTCTTTCTTAACAGCTTTCGGTATCCCCTCTACCTTAGCTTCATCAAAATATTCATCATCACTCTCATCAGAATACACCATATCTTCACCTATGACTGGATTCACCTTCAACACAGTCTTAGGATCTAAATCCTCATCATTTATAATCTCAGGTGTAACAGAATAATTTCCGTTGAATGGTGGAGGAACATAACCAATACCACTAGTTCTCTTCCCCTCTTCAGTATTCTCATGATAATATCCTAATAAGAATGATGAATTACCAAATCTTTCTAACTTTCTATGCAATCTGAGCACCTCTGCTTTAGATTCAGCTAGTTTCTTATCTTTCTCAATAAGATCATTATTTCTTTTCTCAATTTCTGCAAAGGACATATCCAGGTGATAAGCTTGCTCTTTGATCTTCAAAGTCAGAGAACTTATATCCCTCTTCCGTGATTCTATTCTCTCAATACACACATTCTCATTATCTTTTAATTTTTGATTTACCGTGTGCATTGATTTCAAATCACAAATGAGGTTTACGTTGTCATCCATAACCCTCATCATTTTATCCTTAACTGAAACACAGTTAGAACAAAAAGTTTCAGAGTTAGAAACTACCTCAGCTTTAACTGCTGAAGAAGATGCACCAGAAGCCATGAAAACATCATCATCAACTTCACTCTTTTGATCAACAATGACAGGCTCTGCATCAGTTTCTAATTCACTCAGATCATCTTCAACTGTCTGGAAGCTTACTTCAGTATCTACATCACTCTTGGTAGACTGAGTACTTTCACCAGATCTAATACTCTCGCCGTCACTTAACTCGGTAGAAGAATCACTTTCAGAAACACTCTGCTTTACTACTTCTTCATTGATCAAGACCACAAACGCTTGAGTAGTAGCTTCACCCTTTTTCTTCAAAGCTTCCCATAGTTCTCTTGAAGTTGGACACTTCCCAAGACTCTGAATGATTTCTTTTGGTAAAGACAACATTAAAGTTTCACGCGTCTTCATCTCTTGATCAAACTTCTGCTTTTCTAGTTTACTAAGAGTTGTCACTGGTTTAGGAACATCATAATATCCCATATAGTCATAAGTAGGATGCACATATCCTTCAAATATGGATGTTCAAAAGTTTTCATCAGTTTCTGATAGGAACTGTTCGAACCAGACTTTCCAGCTACGAAAATCTGATATCCACAAAAGTCTCGGTGGCATAGTATCAATCTCATTATCATCACATGAAAATTTTTTGTTTTTTTTAAGAACACTAGCAAACAGATAAGTTCGCCTGATACTGTACAAGCGAACTTAATAAGTTCGCCTCAGAGTCACCCAAGCGAACTTAATGTGAAGCGAACTTAATAAGTTCGCTTAAACCAGAATTCAAAAATTTGATCAAGTTTGCCTAAAATAAGTTCGCTTAATCCTGTGAGAAGCGAACTTGACAAGTTCGCCTGCTGCTAAGTTCGCCTGCACACAGATTCAGCAAGTTCGCTTGCTTTAGCAGATTCAAGTTCAAGAACACTTCAGACCAAATTTGCGATCAAGAAACATACGGAAATCATCATTAATCACTGATTTGAAGGAATTAATCAAAATTGGACCGTAGGATTGTATACTTTCTCTATTAGAAGCTTTCTATCGGATCAATTTCATCAAAATCCTCTTCAAAAACACCAAATCAGATATGAATCAGAGTTAAAAACTCCATGGAAATGAAAAACTAAAAAATGTTGAATTTGATGTTGATTGGACACGAAAACACCACGAATCTTCTGCTAATCACGAGCAATGGCTCTGATACCACTTGTAGGTCCCTAATTCGGTGCGTGACGGATCTCTAGACTCGCGGTACGACACGGTGATAACGTGCGGAATCCATGATCAACGTGTGTAACTCAATCAACAACAATAGTGTAAATAAACGCTTTGTATTTCCACCACAATATCAGTTTACAATAATCCTGTCTCTAATCAGTACCTCTGATATCGTCTCCTCTATCTCTCAGAACTCTTTCACAGACTCTATTCTGTATTTATAAACTACTGTTCTGCACCATGCGAACTTAACAAGTTCGCCTAAAAGATGCTTAGGCAAACTTATTAAGTTCGCCTCTAATAGGCTAAGCGAACTTAATAAGTTCGCCTCTGATAACCTAAGCGAACTTAATAAGTTCGCCTCTGATAGGCTAGGCAAACTTGTTAAGTTCGCCTCTAGCAGAACTTACACAGAATTTTATCAACAGTTACAAAACATGTCCTAACAGACTCCCCTTTAACTGTTGCTAACAATTCTATCAATTACAAGTCAAAGACTCTAAGACTAAGACATAATATCTTCAAGCTCGTTGTCACCAGAATATGTTCCAACAAATACACGATAAACACGTACGATAACCAGAATATTCACATAGTTCATGTAAAGACACGTATTCGCATAAAATTCACATAATTTATATTAAATATAAATTATTAAATATTCATAATATTTATCTTAATTAATCACCAACGTTCCGGGTTAGACTCGAGTGCTATTCGCCGTGTGTGAACTAACTGACACATTTAATTAACTTAATTAAATGCCATGCACGTGTGACTAACTGAGATAACTGAGTTTGCAATGAATAATGTTTGAACTAACGAGGTTTGAGTTAACGGAGTTAACCTGAAATTGCCGGATGTCACATCATCCCCTTGTTGAAAGAATTTTCATCCCGAAAATTAAACGAAGTCGGTAACGTCTGAAACAAAAAGTTTAGGTTTGTCACATATGTAATTTTTGCAATCAGTTTGAATAATATTTGAAATGATACGCGATATATTTCAAAGTAAACAATATCAGGTCATGAAATGCTCGATTTTTCATTCCGAATTTGTAATACAAAGCATGAATTCTAAAGTTGTCAATATTATATAATATGAAACCATAAGCATTTTTCTTCCAAATTCATGTGAGTTAGTACCATTTAGATGAAAAAAATCGTGTACCTGCTAGGACATACATTGTTATGACAAAAGCTTATAATAGTTAGATTTTATGTCTTTATGTTTTTGTTATGTAAATGTCTAAGTGTTTTACAAGTGAGCCTAGAGGCGAACTTGTTAAGTTCGCCTGGTCTATCAGAGGCGAACTTAATAAGTTCGCTTAGGTCTAGCTGAGGCGAACTTGTTAAGTTCGCTTAAGCTGTTAGAGGCGAACTTAATAAGTTCGCTTATATCAGGTCAGTTGGTTATATATATGTATGTTTTACAGAGTAAGTCATTGATAGAAAGAGTGAACCAGAACGAATAAGAGAGATCAGATTGAGTCTGTAAACATCATTGTGATTGGAATACAAATTGTGAAGTTTATTTACTTGATTGTTTGCTTTGTCTTTTATGCGTATAAACGTTAACTCGTTGGATTCCGCACTTCGAGTAAACATCACGTCTTATCATGAGATTGATCCTTAGACGCGCCATGGGGACCTACAAGTGGTATCAGAGCTATTGCTCATGATTCTTGTTGATTTGAGACAGTTTATAGGCAAATTGACATAAAATTCATCATTTTTTAGTTTTTCATTTCAATGGAGTTTGCAAGACTGATTTTGATCTGATTTGGAGTTTTTGAAGAGGATTATGATGAAATTGATCCGATAGAAAGCTTCTAATTGACAAATTACACAATCCTACGGTCCAATTTTGTTTGATTCCTTCAATTTAGTGATTAATGATGATTTCTGATTGTTTTTGGTTCGCGGCTGTGGTCTAAAGAAGTTCTTGATCAAGATTCTGTTACAGCAAGCGAACTTGCTGAATTCTGTGCAGGCGAACTTAGCATCAGGCGAACTTGTCAAGTTCGCTTCTCACAGGGTTAAGCCAACTTAATAAGTTCGCTTCTTAAGTTCGCTTGGGTGTAGTAAAGGCGAACTTATTATCTTCGCCTGAGGGTAAAGGAAGTTCAACACTTGGAAAACTTTTCGGAAAATTAAAAAAAAATGGCAAATATGGTTCAAGTCACAAACATGTTCAATTATGACAACGAGATCGGTACATCTCAAAAACCTCCAAAGTTGTTGAATCTAGCTAATTATTCTAATTGGGAAGATCGGTTTGACCAGTTCGTATCGTTTACCGATACTAGTTTGTGGATTCCGATTTTAGAAGGATATACGTATCCGACTTATTCTTGGATGGGACAGGACAATGTTCCAAAGCCGGTGTCAGCGTTATCTACTAAAGAGAAGTTGTTATTTGATCGAGAAAAGAAAGCAATGGCTAGCATTTCGATGTCTCTTCCAAAGGAAATTTATCACAGTTTTAAACAGTTCAAGTCTTCTCAACAATTGTGGGAAGCATTACAGAAAAGGTGTGAAGGGAGTTTGGATGTGAAGAATAGTAGAAAGGAGTTACTAACGAAGCAGTTCCTAGTCTTTAAACATTTTCAAAACGAATCCTTGGATGATCTTGCTACAAGATTCTATCATCTTCTTAGTGAACTTGCTAGTGCATCTGTGGTATATGAGACTGAGGAAATCAATGATAAATTCTTGAAGGCTTTACCATCAAAATTTGATGTGTATATGGTTTTAATCAAAGAGAATGTTAAGTACAAAACCATGTCTCTTGAAGAAGTTCTAGGAAAGATTCAGTCGCATGACATGAATATGAAAAAGAAAGAGACTAATATGGAGCATATCCAGGATCCCTCAATGTATTTTGCCAAATCTACTGGTAAATCTGGTACTGGAGTGGCATTCTTTTCTGGTGATGCTCAAGAGTCTTCAAATGATCAGTGTTCTGGAGTTCCAATTTATTCTGGTCATTCAAGCCATTCTGGATTTTCTGCGACTACAGCTTCAACATCATCTGGATCTCATTTGAATCAGAAAGTTGCTGATGATTATCTTGCTATGTTTTCTTCGTTCATGGAATCATATGAAAATTTCATTGGAGGTAAAATACATGATCCTGAGGTTATAGAAGAAGATTTTAGACAGATTGACCCTGTTGATCTGGAAGAAATGAATATCCAATGGAATATGGCCATGTTAATGCGTCAAGCTAAAGATTTCTTGAAGAGAACTGGCAGAAAATATATTGGTTTAAATAGTCGATCTCGTATGGGTTTTGATAAGAGAAAAGTTCGTTGTTACAATTGCCAAGAGTATGGTCACTTTGCTAAGGAGTGTGTGAAGCCGAAGATAGAATTTGATTCTCAAAAGAAGCAGTCTAACTTTCAGCATAATAGGAATCAGTCACATGGTTCATCTGGTAATCAAAATCATGGTCCTTCTGGTAATACAAATCATGCATCTGCTTCATCAGCATTGGTTGCTCAAAATGATGACAACTATGACTGGGGAATTCATTTGGAAGACTTGGTGGGTACTGTGAGTCAAGCTTTTGTTGCAGAAATTCATTCAGAAAAACCAGAGGAGTCTACTGATGATGAAAGTTCTTGTGATGATTTGTGTGATGGTGACAGTGTTCCAAGCGTTGATGATGAGGTAGAACAAGGGCAGAATATTGATTCTAATGCTGCTTCAAGGGTTGCTGAGGAGGATATTGTTCTTATAGAAAATGCTTCAGTTGGTGATGATTCAGAGAATATTCCTATTGCCAAAGTATTCATGGTAGACATGTCTGATCCGTCTAAGGTAAAAGACTATGTTTGTCATATTTACTGTTCAAACTGCATTTCTGTTAAAGATAAACTGCAAAAAGTCATGGATGATAACACAAACTTGATTTGTGACATGAAATCAATGCATTCAGTTAATCAGAAACTGAAAGATAATGATAAGCTGTGCATTGATAGAATTGAGTCTTTAAAAAGAGACTTAAATTCTCTTGGGCTAAAATACAAAGAACAGAGTTATCATCTAGATATGGCTTATGCTGAAATTGGAAAACGTAATGAAATTGTTGCTCAAAAGAATAAAGAAATATCTGACAAAGAGTCTGAGGTGATCAAACTTCATCGAAAGTTGGAACAATTTGAAAGTTCTTCACTTGTTTTGGATTATTTTAACTCAAATGCTGATCCTACTAAGCGTGTTGCTGGTATTGGATTTATTCCTCCACCGTTTAATGCAAATTATGTGGTGGAACCTGAGATCATAAATGAAGAGGAGATAGATCCAAAAACTGTGTTAAAGGTGAATCCGGTAACTTGGGAGGATATGGTATATGAGTCAGATTCTGAAGATGAGATGTTCGATGAAAAGAAGGTTGAGGGAATTCCAAAAGAAGTGAAAATTGATGACCCACCAGTTGTTAAAAATGTTACCCAAGATAGATGCATTATGACTGAACCCGAAGAGGTGAAAGTTGTTCCATCTAAACTTTCTCCAATCTTACAGTCAAGTGGGTTTGTTGCGGCTGGTCATCAAAAAGTGAATTCTGCAAAGGTGCCAACACAGATTTATGTTCCAAAGAAGCCGATTAATTGTTCTGGACATTCCTCCGAAGCTTATTCTTCTGATGGATCCTCAAATTCAAAGAAAACTCCTTATTTCAGAACTTACCAAGAAAGAAGAGTATGTTTTCATTGCAATGAGGCTGGTCACATTCTGATCAATTGTCCTTACAAGAACCAGGGTAAAATGAAGACTGTTCCTTCACAACCGAAAGTGGTGAAGATTCTGAAAAGAAACAAAGAGGGAAAGTCGTCTTTTAGTGTGGAGAAAAATATGTCTGGTCGATCGTTTGTTAAATCCCCTGGATTTAAACAACAGAATACATTGAATGCTAAATCCTTTGTATGCAAAGAGAAACTTGAGATTCCAAAAGTTGGGATTTCAAAAGATTCTTTTCAGGAGGTTAAATTGTCTAGACCTCAAAGAAGAAGAAGAAACAGAAAATTAAAGAAAATTTTGGAAACATCTGAATCTGACAATAATATATCAAATAATGTTTTTCAAAATAATAAAAATGGTTCTTCTTTGAAAAAGTCTGATTGTCAAACTTCTGCTCCAAAAGTGAATGATAAAATTGATTGTAAATTACAAGAAGTTGTTTATTTTGATCAATCCGGATGACCCAAGACCACGATGGCTTGGGTTCCTATTTCTAACTGGTTCTCGTTGTTTATGTAGGGACAACCAAGGAGGACTATCAACAATACATGGTATGTGGATAGTGGTTGCTCTCGACATATGACAGGGAATGTTAGATTGCTTGAGGATGTTAAACAAATTGATGGTGGTTATGTCGCTTTTGCGGGTAATAAAGGCGGGTACATAACTGGACAGGGTACGTTAAAGAATGACAAAGTCAAATTTGAAAAGGTGAATTATGTTGAGCAGCTGGAACACAATCTTTTAAGCGTATCACAAGTCTGTGACAAGAAGTTTTCGTTCCATTTCAACAATACGGAATGATATATTCTGAAACCGGGTTTTGTGATTCCTGATGAATGGATTCTCATGAAGGCTCCGAGGAGAAATGAAACGTATGTCCTTGACATGAGTGTCGCCACTACAACGGATTCAATTCCAACATGTTTACTTTCCAAAGCGTCGGAATCTGATTCAATATTGTGGCACAGGAAGCTAGCTCACATTAACTACAGGAAGATGAACTACATTGTTAGGAATGATCTGGTTCTTGGGATTCCAAAAATGAAATTCTCAGTTCCTGATGATTGTATTCCTTGCAAGAAGGGGAAGCAAAGAAAAAAATCTCACAAATCTAAATCGACGAATTCTATCGTAACTCCTTTGGAGTTGCTGCATATGGATTTGTTCGGTCTTATCAGTATTAGGAGCATTGGTGGGAAATCGTATTGCTTGGTAGTAACTGATGATTACTCCAGATTTTCATGGGTTAAGTTTCTGTCTTCTAAAGCTGAAACCACTGAGTTGGTGTAATACTTAATCCTGGGTTTGGAGAATTTATTCAATCTGAAAGTCAGAAGAATCAGGAGTGACAATGGCAGTGAATTTAAGAATAGCAAAATGGGCTTATTCTGTCTTCAAAAGGGAATTCATCATGAATTCAGTGCGCCATATGTTCCTCAACAAAACGGTGTCGCTAAACGAAAGAACAGGACGTTGGTCAAAACAACTCACACGATGCTTGCAGATTCTAAGCTTCCAGTCACCTTTTGGGCTGAAGCTATGAATACTGTGTGTCATGTTTTGAACAGGGACTTGACCGTCAAGCGACATAACAAGACTTGCTATGAATTGCTAAATAATCGAAAGCCAAATCTGGAATATTTACTACCTTTTGGTAATCCTTGCACCTATTGAAAGTTCGAGATGTCCCAACAAAATTCAGTGCGAATGCTATTGAAGGGATTTTTCTAGGGTATGTGGCAAATTCGACAACCAATAGGGTTTATAACAAAGAGACGCGCCAAGTTGAGGAATGGTTCCATATTGACTGTTCAAATCGGTCTTTACCTCAAATGGCCATTGGTCCGGATTAGGCATTTGATTATGAAAGCTTATTCAAGTCTTTTCATTTACCTTCTGATATTTCTGATAAAGGTGCTGCTGTTCTTTATGATTCTTGTCAGGATGCATAGCACAATGGATTTCTACCAAATGCAGTTCCAAATTCATCGATTCCGTCAACTTCTGCTCCCGATCCAAATGTTTCTTCTTGTTCAGGTCCACAAGATTCAGAGAGTGAGGAGGATAATGCTATTTTTCAAGATTCTTCTGCTAATCCGTTGTTGGGTGATGATCCATTAACTTCGACACAGGATCAGGGGGAGATTCCTACAAATTTAGACTCGGATATTCCAATTAATCATGATTATTCTTATCAATCTGCCTCTACTCAAGTTGACGTGTTGCCAGTTCCTGAGGTTGCATCCATCAAGGAGCTCAAAGATCATCCAGTGACGAATATAATTGGAAATTTATAGGATGGAGTGAAAACACGTTCTCTTGTTGATAATACTTGTTTGTATACTTGCATTAAAGATTTTGGTGTTCTTGATGATTGCTCACATTCTTGCTTTATTTCGCAGATTGAACCCAAGAATGTTGAGATGACTTTAAATGACAACAACTGGATAGAAGCTATGTAGGAAGAACTTGCTCAATTTGACAAACTTAAGGTTTGGAATCTTGTTGATCTTCCAAAAGGTGCATATCTGATAGGAACAAAATGGGTGTTTAAATGTAAAAAAGACGATCGAGGTGTCGTGGTACGCAACAAGGCAAGATTAGTTGTCCAGGGCTTCAATCAACATGAAGGAATTGATTACACCGAGGTTTATGCGTCGGTTGCGAGGCTCGAAGCTATAAGGCTGTTTCTAGCTTTAGCTTCTTTTAAAGGTTTTAAGGTGTTTCAATTAGATGTCAAAAGTGCGTTTTTATATGGGAAGGTCAAGGAGGAAGTCTATGTGTGTCAACCGCCAGGGTTTGAAGATCCACTGAATCCGAATATGGTCTTCAAGCTTGATAAGGCCCTCTATGGTCTTCATCAGGCTCCTCGTGCGTGGTATGAGACTTTATCCACACATCTTTTGGCAAATGACTTTGTTCGTGGAAAGATAGACTCGACCTTATTCATAAAGAAATCAGGGGGGGATTACCTACTGGTACAGATTTATGTGGATGATATTATTTTTGGCTCGACAAATGAAGGGTTGTGCAAAGACTTTGAGGGTGTTATGAAGTCGAAATTTGAAATGTCTTCTATGGGAGAGTTATCGTTTTTCTTAGGTTTACAAGTAAATCAAAAGGAAGATGGTTTCTTTATTCATCAGTCCAAGTATGTCAAAGACATCTTGAGCCGGTTCAAGATGGAGGACTGTACCCCATACGATACTCCAATTCCGGTCAATCATAAGTTGAATTCTGACCCGGAAAGAAAAAGATGTGGATTGTCGACTTTACAGAGCTATGATTGGATCCCTCATGTACTTAACCGCTTCAAGGCCGGATATAATGTTCGTCGTGTGTATCTGTTCCAGGTTTCAGGCAAAGCCAAAAGAATCTCACTTAATTGCTGTGAAAAGAATCTTTCGGTATTTAAAAGGAAAACAACGTTTAAGGCTATGGTATCCTCATGGTTCTAACTTTGATTTCAATGCTTATACTGATTCTGATTTTGGTGGTTGTTGTCTGGACATGAAATCTACAACAGGTGGTTGCCAGTTCTTAGGAAATCGACTTGTATCCTGGCAATGCAAAAAGCAAACCATAGTCTCAATTTCAACATGCGAAGCAGAATACATCGCTGCTGCAAGTTGTTGTTCACAGATCCTGTGGATACAACAACAATTGAGAGATTACGGTTTGAATTTCACAGGAACCCCTATGCTTATTGATAACAATGCAACTATGTCCATAACGAATAATCCTGTTAAACATAATAAAACTAAGCACATCAAAATTCGATATCATTTTATACGTGATTGTGCAGAGAAAAGGTTGATTGAGTTGGTCAACGTACACACTGAAGATAATTTTGCTGATTTGTTTACCAAGGCATTTGATCGTACCAGGTTTGAATTCCTAATTAAAATGATTGGTATGATCAATCCCGAATAAAAGCTTTACAAAATCAGAATTTCATGGAAAATTTTGTTTTTAAGTTCTTTTATTGCTTTATTACATTTCTGCATTTACATTTTCAGTCAAAAATTTTAATTTATAAAAAGTCAAAACAAATTGAAAAATATAAAATTTGACATCATTTGAGGTTAGAGAAGAAATGATAGTACATCAGTGATTAGTTCATTTCACACGACCTTAGTAGACCTTGATATATGATTGATTAAAATAAGTTGATTTGATCTAAATTTCAAAGTCCGCATAAATAAGAAATGATAGTGTTGTGAATGCTCTATTCTTGATAATTTGTTTTAAAATTTGTGTATAAAGTTTGAAACTTGAATTGTCAATAGGCTAAAAGCGTTTTGAAACTAATAGTAGTGTGAAAATTAAATATAATATGATTACATCTGTGATTTAAATCCATTATATGCCTGGGTGTGTGTGTAAAAGATCATTATCAGATAAAGAGTATATGGTTATAAAAAATTTCATGAGACCAATATCGAATTATATCTATAGCACAAATCTATTTCAGTTCACTTCACTGCCCATGCCCCGAAAAACATGCAAGGTGTTGCTGAACTAAGATATGCTTTCAAAATCTGTTGAAACATATATTCGCCCTTGGATCAATTAGATACATCATCTAGTCTGATTCCATTGAATTTTATCCAGATAATAGTTGGATCCTCATACCTGAATCTGTTGATTCTCATTAAACAGCCAATCCATAAGAATCTTCTGATTCTGAATCATCATGATTCTTATATTCTTTGGGATCTGCTTCTATTCTTGTGCTAAAAGAGATAATTTCATCTTGGAAATTGATCTAATCTTAACATATACTGTATATGTCTTGAAGATAGTGCAAATTATTTTTTCTGTTTGGCATATATGTGGGGTACACGATGTTTTTCATCTAAATGGTACTAAATCAAATGAATTTGGAGTATAAACGCTTATAGTTTCAAATAAAATAATATTGACAAATTTAAGAATTCATGCTTTATATTTCAAATTTGGTATAAATAAAAGAGCATTTTATAACCTGATCTTATTTACTTTGAAATTTGTCGCGTATCATTTCAAATATTATTCAAATTGAATGAGTTTCAAAATGAAAAAGATGCAAAATGCACAAAACTGAGTTGAATGGTTTTATACTATAGGTTACTCTATGTTATTGGTAAAATGTGTGATGAATTAATTGAATACTGATATGATCTTCTTGCTCATGATGTTAATTCAAAAATATGTGTTTCTGTTTGTACAGATAAAATCCAAAAATATGTGTTTCTGTTTGTACAGATAAAATCCAAAAATATGTGATTTCAGTTTATTCAGATAAAATTCAAAAATATGTGATTCCGTTTGTATAGATAAAATTCAAAAAGATTTTGTTTTTTATTTTCAATGAAAATTCTAAACTTTTATTAAAATTGTTCGAGATTGGATCGAATACGTGTTGCTGACGGAAGTTCAAGATTTGACAGGTTGAAGTTGATAAAATTTTTTGTTCAAGGCAAAAAGGTTGAAAAGCTATTAAGTTCGCCTGTGTACAGTGAAGCGAACTTAATAAGTTCACTTAATATCAGTGAAGCGAACTTAATTTGCTATCTGGGATGAAGCGAACTTAGGGGTGAAGCGAACTTATCTTGTTCGCCGAAGGCTTGTTAAGCGAACTTAACAAGTTCGCCAAATTAAGCGAACTTATCAGTTCATCGTCTTCTTCAGTTTAGGCGAACTTGACTGAAAATTTTCAAAAATTTTAAACTGTGTTGTAAGAGTTGTTTACTAGTTGTATCTTAATCCAAATTGAATTGCGAATTCAACCAAGGTAATTTCGTTGAATTTCATCCGGTAAATTGTGAGTATTTGAAGATTTTTATCTTGGTTTTACGTCGATAGTTTCAACGGACAGATTTTGACCTAATTTTGACCAAACTTGTAAAATTGATTATCCGTTTTGGTTATAAATTGATATTCGACTGATATTCCATGATATTATCTTGATTCGATGAATTTTGATTACGTGTTTGAATTTGAAAGTCACAGTTCAGGCGAACTTGTTTGAAGCAAACTTGTTCGAAGCGAACTTGTCAGGCGAACTTAATAAGTTCGCCTCTTACACTACTAAGCGAACTTATTAAGTTCGCCTAGGGGTCAAAGAGGATTTGGACTTGTGAAATTTTTTTTGTTTCAAAATTTTTAAAATTTTTTTTTTCTTCTTTGTTGTTTTGTTTTGTTTGTACTCGTTATTTTTTCTAATATGTTTGTTGTCCAAATATTTCAGATGGCTCGACGTGTTGAATATAAACATAATCAAGTGACATTGTTAGATCCCAACATGTCCGAGGCTGTGAATTTTCAAGGCATTATAGGATTTTTGAATAGATCACGTCTTCATGTTGCTCTATCTGCTGATCCTTACATCAGTCTCGTGTACATACAGCAATTTTGGGACACTGTGTATATCAAGATACAGACGTTGAACCTCATGTTCTTCGTGCCACTGTTAATAATACCGAGATTGCTATTTCTGAAGAAACGATACGTGCTACTCTTGATTTGGGTGGAAATGCTAAAGATCCATTATCTTATCCAAGCACTCTTATTCTGGGTTGTTTTCAACGAATGGGATATCATGGGAAACAGAATGATATCCAAGCACGGAAAGGTGGATTAGTTGGGAATGGAGGTATTTCATGCATGTGATTATTCAATGCATCTCTCCTCGCAAAGCTGGTACTGATGGATTGAAGATGGCTCTTCAAACTGCTATGGTGGCCTTAACATTGAATAAAAGATTCAATTTTCCACTTTACTTCTATCGGGAGATGGTCATGCAGATTAATCCAGCTGAAGGTCAAGGTTTCTTGATGTATCCTCGTTTTATTCAAATGATACTCAATCACCTTATTCCTGATCTTCCACAACATCCAATCAGATTAACGTTGACTCCGATGTCAAAACGTATCTTTACCGATTGTACGAAGGTGAAACAACAGAATGCTGCATTGATTCCAGTCAATACTCCTTTGTTTGGGCACTTAATCAATCCTGATTATGTTGCACCATTGAATGACAACTGGTTTCATCCTGATGAAATTGCTTAAGCTCAAGGCTTCAATGTTCCACAACAACAACAGCAACAACCACAACAACCCGCACAACAACAAGTTCAACAACAACAGATACTAGTTCCTCAAGTACAAGTTCCCGTACAACATCAAATTCCTATTCCTGAACATGTTCCTATTCCACAAGTTGAAGTTGATATACCTATTCAGGAACCAGTTCAAGAAGAGGTCGTTCATGATCCTGATCAAGATCTAGGAATGAACATGGTTGATTTCGTTGATGATGCTGTGAACTCGCCAATTCCAGAAGCTGAAGGGCATGTGGTGACCGATGATCATTCTAGTTCCAGCTCAAGTGATACGACATTATCGGTTAATGAAAGCACTGATTTTGATGACTCTAGGGATTTTTCCTCAGGTCATTATGAACGGTTGGCTACAATTCCACTGGCTAATGCTGGAAAACGCATTAAATCTCAAGCCAGACGAACAAGAAGAAAGTCTGTTCGGGATCCTCCTTTCGGATCAGTACTTGGCAAAAGATCTTTAGTCGATGAGAGTACTGACACTGATAGTGACTTTAATCCAGATCCTAAACGTCAAAAGTTGATGTCTGCTTCGATTGCTGCTGCACAATCTTCTCAGGGAGTCGAGGATGCTAATTTTGTTGCTTCATTGATAATTACTCCTCCAAGATCTAAGGATCCATCTCCAGTGATTTCTCCTGTTCCTCCAGTCATTCCTACTACTTCAAGTCCTTCTATTCCACAATCAACAGCTGGTCCGTCAAAGCCTTCTGATTCTGAAAGGATTACTTTCCTTGAATCTCAAGTGCTTTCTCTACAAACCCAGGTAAACACTCTTGTGTCTATGGATTCACAACGGCAGCTGGTGATACAGACTCAAGCTCAACAGATTGCTGACATGCAAGCATTAGTGTCCAAACTCGTTCAGCGTCTTGACGCTCAGGGGAAGTTGAGGATACATGATACTTGTCACACAGAGTCTATTCAAAGACGTGATGATGAAGACAATGATCCTGCTGGAAATATTGAGGGTGATCGTCAATACACTGACGCTAATCCTATATCTAGGGTTCAGGGGGAGTCGACATCACAATCACTTGAAGGAAACAAAGACAAAGATACTTCTGGTACTAATGAAGAAGAAATTTTGTTATTGGAGTTCTTTCAAGATTCAGAAGAAGAGGAAGCTGAAAAGATTGCATGTCTTGATGATATTAATGATTTATTCAATGACATGGAAGATAATATGTCGGATAATGAGATAAAAGAAGGAGAAATAGTAGAGATTGAAATAGAGAAAGAAAAAGATAGTGTTACTTATGAAGGCTGTGATGGTCTTAAAGTGCCTTATAACTTCATCCAGGATGATGTTATTCCTGAATTCACTTATGAAGGAGTAACAGATTCTATAGACTCTGTTGAAGACATCACACTGCCTGAAGACACTGCTGATTCAAAGATGGATACTGATGATAAGAATATTCAATTCAATAAAGAGGCTGAAACTGAAACTACTCACACTGAGTCTCCAAAGGTTAATGAAGAACCTGTGATGTATAGAGATACAGGGATGACAAGAGAACAGTGGCGAGAAGTTGTAAACAGTTGGATGAAGGTGCTACCCAAGTCTCCAGCACAACCTACTCAGAAAGAGAAATATGTGAATAAAGAGCAGTGTGTAGGAAGGATCATAAGTTGGTTCTATGATGATGAATCAAAATTATTTGCAATCAAACGATCTGACGGTGTTCAATACTTAAAGCCGAGGATCAAATATTTCAATACCTTGCCGAGGTGTGAAATAAATGGTCTAGCTTCAAAGCCACTCATTAATAGATCGAAGAATGGTTTGGCTGATGTGATAGCAAACTTTATCAAGAAAGAAGGTAGTTTAGGAAAGTATGATCGGCTGAAACCACAAAAGGGAAAGAGAGTGAAGAACACAGATCCAAAGACTAGGAAAGTAACCTTGAGATATAAGTATAAACCAGTGCGTGCTATTCACAAGATACCATTAAAGAAGATTCCTCAAGACTTTCTTGGGAATATGAAATGGTGGTATGTTGATGTTAATACTAGTGAAGTAAGGATTGAAGATAAAGAGAATAAGGTCATTGTGTATTTCTATGACGCAATGAATCTTATTAATTTTTCAAAGAAAGATCAGAGGACGCTGAGAAAGAATGAGATAATGTACACTTATGTTTGGAGAGAACAAGGTCTACAGTACAAAAGAGTTTTGGAGATATGCTGAAGATATGGTGTGCATGCTGGCAGCAGACTACCTGATAACTGGAAGAGCTCAAGATAAAGACTAAAGACTGAAGATAAAGCTATTGTCAAGGGGGAGTCTGTTAGGACATAGATTGTAATGACAAAAGCTTGTAATAGTTAGATTTTATGTCTTTATGTTTTTGTTATGTAAATGTCTAAAATTACTAAGTGTTTTACAAGTGAGCCTAGAGGCGAACTTGTTAAGTTCGCCTGGTCTATCAGCGACGAACTTAATAAGTTTGCTTAGGTATAACTGAGGCGAACTTGTTAAGTTCGCTTAAGTTGTTAGAGGCGAACTTAATAAGTTCGCTTATATCAGGTCAGTTGGTTATATATATGTGTGTTTACAGAGTCAGTCGTAAGAACTAGTGAGAAAACCAGAACGAACCAAAGAGATCAAATTGAGTCTGTAAACATCATTGTGATTTGAATACAAATTGAGAAGTTTATTTACTTGATTGTTTGCTTTGTCTTTTATGCGTATAAACGTTAACTCGTTGGATTCCGCACTCCGAGTAAACGTCACGTCTTATCACGAGATTGATCCGTAGACGCGCCATGGGGACCTACAGTACCCCACATATATGCTAACAGAAATTTAAATTTGCACTATCTTCAGGACATAAACAGTTTATTGCAAGATTAGATCAATCTCCAACATGAAGTTATCTCTATTAGCACAAGTATAGAATAGCAGATCCCAACGGATATAAGAATCAGGATGATTCAGAATCAAAAGATTCTAATGAATTGGCTTTATAATGAGAATTAATAGATTCAGGTAAGAGGATCCAACTATTATCTAGAAAAATTTCAATGAAATTAGAATAGATGATGTATCTAACTTATCCAAGGGTTAGTATATGTTCCAACAGATGTTGTTAGAAAACATATCTTAGTTCAGCAACACATTGCATGTTTTTCGGGGCATGGGAAGTGAAGTGAACTGAAAGAGATTGTGCTAAAGACATAATTCGATATTTGTCTCATGAAATTCTTAAAACCATATATTTTTTATGTGATAATGATCTTTTACACACACACCCAGGCATATAATGGATTTAAATCACATATGTAATCAGATCATATTTAATTTTCACACTACTATTGGTTCAAAAACACTTCTAGTCTATTGACAATTCAAGTTTCAAACTCATATTCAAGTTAAAACATATTATCAAGATTAGAGCATTCAAAACACTATCATTTCTCATTTATGCAGACTTTGAAATTTAGATCAAATCAATTTACTTTAAACTATCGTATATCAAAGGTCTACTATGGTAATGTGTAATGAACTATTCACTGATGTACTATCATTTCTTCTCTAACTTTAAATGATGTCAATTTTATATTTTTCATTTTGTTTTGAATTTTTATAAATAACAATTTTGTCTGAAATTTAAAATGCAGAAATATAATAAAGCAATAAAAGAAATTTAAAAAACAAAATCTCTCATGAAATTTTTTTTTGAAAACCTTTTATTCAGGATTGATCATACCGATCATTTTGATCAGAAATTCAAACCTGGTACGATCAAATGCCATGGTAAAAAGATCAGCAAAATTATCATCTGTTTGTACCTTCACCGGCTCAATCAACTTTTTATCTACACAATCACGAATAAAATGATATCTAATTTCAATGTGCTTTGTTTTACTGTGGTTAACAGGATTATTTGTGATAGACATTGTAGCATTATTATCAATAAATATGGGGGTTCCTGTAAAATTCAAACCGTAGTCTCTTAATTGCTGTTGGATCCACAAGATCTGTGAACAACAACTTGCAGCAGCAATGCATTCTGCTTCACATGTTGAATTGGAGACCGTAGTTTGCTTTTTGCATTGCCAGGAAACAAGACGATTACCCAAGAACTGGCAACCACCTGTAGTAGATTTCATGTCCAAACACCAACCACCAAAATCAGAATCAGTGTATGCATTGAATTCAAAGTTAGAACCATGTGGAAACTATAGTCCCAATCTTTGTTTTCTTTTCAGAAAATGAAAGATTCTCTTTACTGCAATCAAATGAGACTCTTTTGGTTTTGCTTGGAATCTGGAACAAATACACACAGCGAACATTATGTCTGGCCTTGAAGCGGTTAAGTACATGAGAGATCCAATCAATGCACGGTAGAGTCGGCAATCAACTTCTTTTCTATCCGGGTCAGAATTCAATTTATGATTGACAAGAATCGGAGTATCATATGGGGTACAGTCCTCCATCTTGAATCGGCTCAAGATGTCATTTACATACTTGGACCGATGAATAAAGAAACCATCTTCTTTCTGATTAACTTGAAGACCTAGGAAAAATGATAACTCTCCCATAGCTGACATCTCAAACTTCGATTTCATAACACTCTCAAACTCTTTACACAACCCTTCATTTGTAGAGCAAAAAATAATATCATCTACATATATCTGTACCAGTAGATATTCTCCCCCTGCTTTCTTAATGAATAAATTCTAGTCAATTTCGCCACGAACAAAATCATTATACATAAGATGTGTAGACAACGTTTCATACCATGCTCGGGGAGCTTGATGAAGACCATAGAGAGCTTTATCAAGCTTGAAAACTTTAGATGGATTAGGTGGATCTTCAAACCCCGGCGGCTGACACACATAAACCTACTCCTTGACTTTACCATATAAGAAAGAACTTTTTACATCTAATTGAAACACCTTAAACCCTATGTGTGAAGCAAAAGCAAGAAACAATCGTATAGCTTCAAGCCTAGCAACAGGAGCATAAACCTCAGTGTAATCAATTCCCTCTTGTTGATTGAAATCTTGTACAACTAATCTTGCCTTATTTCTCACCACAACACCTCGATCGTCTTTCTGGCATTTAAACACCCACTTTGTACCAGTTGGATACACACCCTTTGGAAGATCTACAAGATTCCAAACTTTGAGTTTGACAAACTGAGCAAGTTCTTCCTGCATGGCCTCTATCCAATTGTTATCACATAACGCCATTTCGACATTCTTTGGTTCTACCTGAGAAATAAAACAGAAATGTGAGCATACATCAAGAACACAAATATCCTTAATACCTGTATACAAGCAAGTGTTGTCAATAATAGAACGTATTTGCACTCCATCTCGCAAATTTCCAATGATATTTGTAATCAGATGAGCTTTGAGTTCGTTGATTGATGCAACCTCAGGAACCGGCAACAAATCAACTTGAGTTGTATCAGATTGATAAGACATATCTTGATTAACTGGTATCTCTGAGTCCAGATTTGTAGAAATTTCCCCCTAAGCCTGTGTCAAATTAGAAGGTTCATCAACTAACAAAGGATCAGCAGAAGAATCTTGGAAAATAACACTGTCGTCCTCACTATCAGACTCTTGTGTTCCCGAACAAGAAGCAACATTAGGATCTGGAGCAGATGTAGAGGGAACAGATGATTGTGGAACTGCAGTCGGTAGAAAACCACTATTCTGTGCATCCTGACATGAATCATATAATACAGCAGCTTCCTCAGGAGAAATATCAGAAGGTAATTGAAAAGACTTGAATAAATTCTCATAATCAAAAGCCCAGTCTGGTCCAATCGCCATTTGAGGTAAAGACCGATTAGAACAGTCAATATGAAACCATTCTTCAACCTGACGAGTCTCGTTGTTATAAACCCACTTGGTTGTAGAATTTGCAACATACCCCAGAAAGATCCCTTCAATAGCCTTAGCACTGAATTTGGTTGGGATATCTCTAACTTTCAATAGGGTGCATGGATTACCAAAAGGTAGTAAATATTCCAAATTCGGATTCCGATTATTAAGCAACTCATAGCATATCTTGTTGTGTCGCTTAACGGTCAAGACTCTGTTCAAAACGTGACACGCGGTATTCACAGCCTCAACCCAGAAAATAACTGGAAGCTTAGAATCTGCAAGCATCGTACGTGCCGTTTCAACCAAAGTCCTGTTCTTTCGTTCAGCAACTCCATTTTGTTGAGGTACATATGGCTCACTAAATTTATGATGAATTCCCTTTGAAGACAAAATAAACCCATCTTACTATTTTTAAACTCGCTGCCATTGTCACTCCTAATTCTTCTGACTTTCTGTTTGCACAAATTCTCTAAACCCAGGATTAAGAATTGTACTAACTCTGTGGTTTCGGCTTTAGAAGCAAGGAACTTAACCCATGGAAATCTAGAGAAATCATATGTTACTACCAGACAGTAAGATTTACCGCCAATGCTCCTGATACTAATCGGTCCGAACAAATCCATATGCAGTAGCACTAAAGGAGTTCCAATAGAATTCTTTGTCTTAGATTTGTGGGACGTCTTGTGTTGTTTCCCCTTCTTGCAAGGAATACAGTCATCAGAAACGGAACATTTCATTTTCGGAACACCAATAACCAGATAATTCTTCACGAGATAATTCAATTTTCGATAATTGATGTGAGCAACTTTCCTTTGCCACAAAATAGAATCCAACTCAAACGCCTTGGAGAGTAAACATGTAGGAATAGAATCCGTTGTAGTAGCAACACTCATGTCTAGGACATATGTGTCATTTCTCCTTGGAGCCTTCATTAGAATCCATTCGTTAGGAATAACAAAGCCCAGTTTCAAGATATAGCAATCAGAATCATTGAAATAAAATGAAAATTTCTTGTCACACACTTGAGATACACTCAAAAGATTGTGTTCAAGTTACTCTACATAGTTCACTTTCTCAAATTTGATTTTATCATTCTTCAAAGTACCCTTACCAGTTATGTACCCGCCTTTATTTCCAGCAAAAGCGACATAACCACCATCAATATTAATAACATCTTCTAGCAAACGAATATTCCCTGTCATATGTCGAGAACAACCACCATCCACATACCACGTATTGTTGATAGTCCTCCTTGGTGGTCCCTACATAAACAAAGAAAATCAGTTAGAAATAGGAACCCAAGCCATTGTGGTCTTGGGTCGTCCAGATGGATCAAAATAAACAACTTCAAGTAATTCACAATCAACATTGTCATCAACCTTTGGAACATAAGATTCACAATTAGACCTTCTCACTGAAGATATAGTATGATTAATTGGAAAAACATTATTAGATTTATGATTATCAGATTCAGATATTTCTAAAAATTTCTTTAATTTTCTGTTACGTCTTCTTCGTTGTGGTCTAGAAAGTTTGACCTCAGGTTGAGAATCTTTTGGAATTCCAACATGTGGAATTTCAAACTTATTTTGAAAAACAACTGGTTTAGAAATATGCTTATCATGTTGCTTAAATCCCGAAGATTTAACAAATGATTGACAAGGCACATTCTTTACAACACTACACGTAGGCTTTCCCACATTTGGTCTTTTCAAAATCGTCACCACTCGATGTTGTGAGGAAACACTCTTTAATTTTCCTTGATTCTTATAAGAAAAGTAAATCAAAATATGACCGGCCTCATTACAGTGAAAGCAAACTCTTCTATCTTGATGATTTCTGATATAAGGAGTTTTTCTTGAATTTGATGACCCGTCCGATGAACAAGCTTCAGAAGATTTTACTGAATAGTTGACTGGCTTCTTTTGAACAAAAACTTGTTTAGTCACCGTTGATGAATTCTTCTTCTGATGACCAGCAGCAACAAAACCACTTGATTGTAACATTTTGGAAAGTTTAGGTTGATCAACTTTCACTTCATCAGGTTCTGTTAAAATGCATCTATCACGAGTAACATTTTTCACTACCTTTGGTTCATCAAGTTTCACTTCCTTAGGAATGCCTTCAACCTTTTTATCATCAAAAACCTCATCCTCAGAATCAGAATCAGAATCATAGATCATATCTTCACCAGTTACTGGATTTACTTTCAACACCGTCTTTGGATCAATTTCCTCTTCATGAATAATTTCTGGTTCAACCACATAATTTGCATTGAATGGTGGAGGAACAAATCCAATTTCAGCAGCCCTCTTTGTAGGATCAGCATTAGCATTAAAGTAATCTATTACCACAGATCAATTTTCAAAATTTTCAAGCTTTCTATGTAATTTGATCACTTCAGATTCTTTATCAGAAAATTCTTTGTTCTTCTGAGCGACAATTTCATTTCGCTTCTCAATCTCAGCATAAGACATATCCTGATGATATGCTTGTTCCTTATATTTCAATCCCAAAGAGTTCAAATCTCTTTTCAAAGACTCAATTCTATCTATACACAATTTATCTTTATCTTTCAATTTTTGATTAACTGAATGCATCGATTTCATAACAAATTAAATTTGTATTATCATCCATTACTTTTTGCAGTTTATCTTTTATACTGATGCAATTAGAGAAATAAATGTGACAGACAGAATCTTTTACCTTTGAAGGATCTAACATATCTGCCATGAAGACTTTTGCAATCGGAATATTTTTAGAATCAGCACCATTAAAAGAATTTTTAGTTAATACTATATCATCTTCAGATACACCAGATGCAATATCAGACTCAACATTATGTACTTGATCATATTCTTCATCAGCATTTGGCAAACTCTCACCATCACTTGAGCTATCATCATCAGTTGACTCTCAGATTTTACAGAATGAATCTCAGCTACAAAAGCTTGACTTACTGAACCAACCAAATCTTCAAGATGAATACCCCAGTCATAATTTTCATCATTTTGAGCAACCAAAGCAGATGATGCAGATGCATGATTAGAATTTCCAGAGCCAGAGGAGCCATGTAACTGATTACGATTGTTCTGAAAGTTATTAGGCTTCTTCTAAGAATCAAATTCAACTTTTGGTTTCACACATTCTTTGGCAAAATGACCATACTCCTGACAATTATAGCAACGGACTTTGGTTTTGTCAAATCCCATACGTAAACGACTATTAGAACCGATATACTTCCTTCCCGTCTTCTTCAAAAAATATTTTGCTTGTCGCATCAGCATAACCATGTTCCATTGAATGTTCATCTCTTCCAGATCAACAGGAACAATTTGTCTGAAATCCTCTTCAATAACATCTGGATCATTAATCTTTCCTCCAATAAAATTTTCATACGTAGCCATAAAGGAAGAAAACATCGCTAAATAATCATCAGCAACTCTGTGATTCTTATTATGTGTTCCAGATGATGAAGAAGATGTATTTGCAGAGAAACCAGAATGACTTGGAACCCTAGAACAATGATCATTAGAAACATCTTGAGTATCACCAGAAAAGAACGCAACCCCTGCACCAGTTTTACTAGAAGTCTTAGCAAAATACATTGAAGGATCTTGAATATGCTCCATATTGGTTTCCTTCTTTTTCATATTCAAATCATGTGATTGAATCTTCCCGAGAACCTCTTCAAGAGACATAGTTTTATACTTGACATTCTCTTTTATCAAAACTGAATACACATCAAATTTAGATGGTAATGCCTCTAAAAACTTATCATTTATCTCTTTAGTCTCATAAACTACTAATGCACTTGACAATTCACTCAGCAAATGATAGAATCTTGTTGCAAGATCATCTAAAGATTCATTTTGAAAGTGCTTGAATACTAAGAACTGCTTCTTCAGTAATTCTTTTCTGCTTTTCTTAACATCCAAACTGCCTTCACACCGCTTTTGTAACGCTTCCCACAATTGTTGAGAAGTCCTGAATTGTTTAAAACTATGATAAATTTCTTTAGGAAGAGACATTGAAATACTAGCCATAGCCTTCTTTTCCCTATCAAATAGTAATTTTTCTTCTGTGGTTACAGCAGATACCGATTTGGGAACATCATCCTTTCCCATCCAAGTATATGTTGGATGTGTATAGCGTTCCAAGATTGGAATCCATAAACTTGTCTCAGTAAAAGACACGAACTGATCAAACCAATCTTTTTAGTTAGAATAATCTGCAAGACTTAACAATTTGGGTGGTTTCTGAGATGTACCAATCTTGTTATCGTAATTTAACGTGTTAGTCACTTGCACCATATTTTCCATTTTCAGAAAAAATTTCCAAGTATTGAACAAGTACTCCCCTCAGGCGAAGATAATAAGTTCGCTTAAAATCCAAACAAGCGAATTTGATATCAAGCGAACTTGATAAGTTCGCTTAAACAAGAAAATCTGTTAAGTTCACCTACTGTATAAGTTCCCTTAATCTGAGAGAAGCAAACTTTTTAAGTTCGCCTGCAACAAATCTTAACAAGTTCGCTTGCTTCAGCTGTAACAAACTCAGCAAGAAATTCAACCCAAACACGAACAAACATAACCTAAAATCATCATTTCTCACAGATTAGAAGGATTTTGAAGAAATTAGACCATAGGATTTAGTATTTTATGAATTAGAACACTTCTATCGGATTAATTTCACCAAAAACAACTTCAAATCCACGAATTCAGCAGCAAAATCAACATCAATAACTTGAAAACTCCATGGATACAAAAACTTGAAAAAATGATCAATTTCTTGTCAAATTGTACATAAAATCATCTCTAATCATCAAGAATCAAACAAAAATCACGAGCAAAAGCTCTGATACCACTTATAGGTCCACATGACTAATCTCAGATCGATCTCGTGACAGGACGTCTCGATAACACGGAGTGCGGAATCCTACCGTGTTAACGTTTGTATACGAATTGACAATAGAAACAGCAGGTAAATAATCTTCTCTTTGTATATCAACAAAACACAGAGTTTACAAGATTCACTGATTACAATCGATTCAGTCTTGGCTTAACAGAATCTGTAAACACCTATTTATAGACACAAGCTCTGCAGTAGGCGAACTTAACAAGTTCGCCTCAAATAGACTAGGCGAACTTAACAAGTTCGCCTCACATGAGACTAGGCGAACTTAACAAGTTCGCCTCTAATAGTCTAGGCGAACTTAACATGAGACTAGGCGAACTTAACAAGTTCGCCTCTAATAGGCTAGGCGAACTAGACAAGTTCACCTCTACCAGAACTTGTTCTATCACTTAGACAAAATCTATACATTTACATAAAAACATAAAAACAATAAGACCTAAACTATTACAAAGTTTTTGTCATACATTCTATGTCCTAACAAGGCTTCTCTTCCTCTTTCTTCATTGGGATTGTTCCCTTGCTTGGCCCCACACTCTGACCTGTCTTACAATCCTTCGCCCCATGGCCTACGCCCTCACACTGATAACATTTAGGATCACGCGGGCAGTCTCTAGAGAAATGTCCCGCCTTGCTACATCTGTAACACAAAACAGAATCAGCCTTGCATTCGCCTGAATGCAACCTTCCACATTTACGACATGGATCTTGACCCTCGGTCTTTGCCTTCTTTCCAAATGGAACCTCCTGATCCCATATTAAATCTTTTACTAGGCATGGTCCATTTTTTTTCTTCCGGTTTCTTTTCTTGCACCTCAGTGCCCATGACATCATCGTATAATGACCCACTCAACTCAACAACATCGTCGAAGGTCGGCGGTTGCTGAGCCTTGACCAAATGCCTCACCCTATCTTGCAAACCCTCTACGTACAGTTTCTTCCAACGCTCATCATTACCCGCTAAATGTAGCACCAGACCTGCCATCTCGATGAACTTTGAAGTGTACTGGCGGTGTGTTAGTTTACCCGCCTTGAGAGTCAAAAACTCTCGCTCATCCCTCTCTAGCTCCGCTAGAGCACAAAACTTCTTTCTCACTAACTCTTTCAGATCATCCCAAGTCATATCTCCCAATTCCTTAGCAGTCTTACTCTCTTTGACTGAGTTCCACCACTGTAGAGCCTCCCCAGCAAAAGAGTGTGACACAAACTTCACAATCTGGTTCTGTCTACATTCGATGGTAGACTTCATCTCAGTAAGCCAGTGGTACGTAGACACTTCATCTTTACGCCCATCAAATTTAGGCGGATCACACTTCTTGAAGTGCCCATAGTCACAGTTACCGCCGCTCCCAGACGGTTTCTTCTTCTCCTTCACTTCATCGAGGACTCTCTTATCTAACTCCTCGAATGCCGCTTTCACAATGTCCGACAAATACTCATGGATCATCTCCACCACTTCCTTCTTCACCGCATCACAAACCGCTGGTTCGAACTGGAACTCCTCATTATGGTCAGAGAGCACTGATGGTTCGGTATGCATAGATGGTTCGGTGTGAATCGACACCTCTTCTCCATTAATATCCTCGTTCAGAACATTCCTACGACGCCATCGACTTACTAAAATTATAACAAACTATGCAATATTCAGGTATAGTTTAAAACATTACGAGCAGAGCAATTAGTTAATGACGGTGGCCAATCGCCATTACCCTCTCGCCTTGCTTTTCAGCTTTTAAACCTTCCCTATACAGCATCTTTGACATAACTGATGTCGTCCTGACGGTCTATATAAACTATAATAAAACCTAACTTACACTCCTAAGTAATAATAGGAATACCTATGAACTAAACCGCACTGAGATGCAAGTGTACCTATCGAGTGTAGCACAGCTTAATGGTAAACCGGAATATCTAACCCTAAAGACACTATGATAACTATACTAGACTCTGACTCGAACTAAAGATTGATTTGGTTTGCAGGGTTTACTACACTACTGAATTAACTAAGAATGCAGCAAACTAGAATGACTCAACTATCAAGATGAAAGTACTTGAGGTGAAATCAGGAATGGGAAGAATATCACCTAGGTCGGAATCCTACTTGCAAAGATAACTTCTATCGGTTATGGAAACTATAATGGATCTGGGTTTCTAAGGGTGACAACTAAAGACTTCCTAGTGGATCCCTAATCACTCTCAGGGTGTCACCAACTAAGGAACCTAAAGTGTACTAACTCACCAGATTGTTAGATCACTTCTCAGGTATTTCCATTTATGATAAAGTACCCTAATAGACAGATTACCTCTCAGTCTCACTGTCCACCAATAACTCGAAGAATGCACGGGGTAATCGCAATATAATAACTATGACACAAATAGCAACAATCATTAGACACCTAATACCGGCTTCTTCTCAGACAGCTAACGCTCAGATTCCTAATGACGAAGACTAGACGACTAATTCTCACCTCTCGGGTATTGAACTAGGAAGAGCAATTAATTCTAATCAGCAATAAATTACAATCCCTATGGTCACTACGTCTAGCAAACCACCCTAATCACAAATCCTAAGATCTATGACCAAGATACGCAGATCAAACTGGCAGACAACAACAATCAACGCAAGGAATTGAAATCAAACACAAGATCAGATCTAAACATGCATTAACATCACAATTATAAACTTAAGATCTTTTACAATATCATAAACCCATTAATTGAATCCAAAAACCGATAAAAATCAAAACTTTAACAAGTATTCATCATTTGAGCTTGGCAATATAAGAGTTTTAGCCTAGGATCATACTTAAACAACCAAAAACAGTAGTATAAACAAGATTCATGGTTTCAAACAATCAAATCAAAGATAAAAATTCAAACTTGCAAACCCGAAACACTTAAACAACAAACCCGGATGTCAAAGATGCAAGCTTTCCTCTTCAATTGGCTTCTCCACTCCCAAAATCATCCTAGAACTCCCTCTGGACGGCTAAGATACGACCCCCCTCATAATGGAATCGCAAAACATTAAATATCGAATTTTAGGATTTTCTTGAAAATTCCTTCTCTTGCGTACCACGATAGTTTTGGGTTGGGTTCCTCACGTACCGCGGGGAACAAAATAGTAGCAGCTACTTCTGGATTCCCTCGCGTACCGCGAGGTTCTTGGTCTCCACTCTTCACTTATCGCGAAGCACCTATTTTCAAACCAAGTACTAGTATTTAAACCACCTCTCTGATACCAACTTGTAAGGCCCTAAAACTGGGAACCCTACTTGTTAGCACTAACACAAGCTAGGTAGTCGTAGACATCAAACTAAATTCAATTTAATGCATCGGAAATCAAATAGTCAAACAATGGTCAACGACCCGACCCAAACATAATTCAAACCAAGTACTAGTATTTAAATATCTCATTAAAACAACTGATAATTAATGTCATCACGAACACCCATGATAACCAAATGCCATCCAGAAGCCGCCAGCTCACACCTTCTCTTTACCTGAAATACATGCTTAAAAGTCAGCTACGCTGAGTGAGTTCTGTAGTAGTTCATTAAGGAATGTTGAATCCCAAAACCATTATAAAAATGGTTTATGTCTCAAGAGTTTACTCATAATTAGTTCCCCAAGAATTCAAGTAGTTATAATTATCGACACACAAGTATAACATGATGTCTAGTTCAGAGACACAAGCGAACACAATCTCCCGCATGACCTCCGTCAGACCCAATAACCCATTGACTAATGTCAACACAATATCAAGCTTACACTTGATCTCCCGCCTGACTAATGCCAGACACAATATCAAGCTTATGCTTGATCTCCCGCCTGACAAATGCCAGACACAATATCAAGCTTACTCTTGATCTCCCATCACAACCATTAAGTACGTGACACAAATAACTCATACTCATAAGCAACTCAAATAACGACATACAAGTTTATTCACAAAACACTTTAGTGCCCTTAAGCACTAAAACATTTACCTCACAAAGATCTATGCCTTAAGATATAAAAACATTTAATATCAAAGTAAGGCTAAACACCCTCTAGTTTACCCGTCACGACAATCATTTATGTGACCCAAGACCCGTACACACATGCAAGCATAACGACTATTGAAAAACATATATTTCCTCACAAAAAGATCGCATATGCATGCATTCACTTAGTAAAGCACGTTTTACATGTATTCATGCCCAAAACATAAAAACAGTTAAAGGTGGGCGATAGAAACTCACCTTTGTTCGACACACTTCGATCTCTAGAACTTGCTAACGCTTCGTGCTCGCCTTTCGACCTCGCACCTATAATACACATAATACACAAGTCAATACACAACTCGACGTTAAACTTGCACCTACACGACTACCCCTACGCCGTGCAAGGCCACATGCACCTGCATGGCACCATGCATGGTTTTCATACACTACGTGAACCCCCGTTCACGTCCTCGACGTCCAAACGTATATTCGGCTCCACACCGGGTCTCTGAACAAGTCCAACACCACCATCGTTCCTCGCTACACACCATAGTGCCCCCTCCGTGCGTCACCCGCCCTTGGCCAGCTCTACACTAGCACTATCCGGTAGCTAGGGCTGCTGTCGTGGTCTTCCGGAACCACCTCAGCCCGTCACTGCCACCCCCAAGACACCATAGCCCCGTGTACGGCCCGTGGCCTTCCTCCGCTGCCATCGTCACCTCTTCGCGTCATTAGAACCGTGCACAGCCCCTTTAGGGACCACCGTGACCGTGCAGCACCACCGCCGGTGGCCTTGTGTGGATTCTAGATTCCCCGCTCCCTAGTCGTGTGCCCGTAATGTCACACCCCAACCGACGGCGGAAACGTCGGGGCGTGAAGCGTGCAGACTGTTCATTGCTCATGGTTTACTAAAGTTTGAATATTAAATAATTAATTTCATTGTAATCAAATAAGTTCAACCAAAACATAGATTCAATCCACCAAACAATAATGAAAATTACATCAAAATATAACTGGTTTAATTAGAACTAGGTCCAAATCCTATGTGTAGCATATCTTGATCACTTCAAACATTAGTACGTGAAACATGGTTAAAACGAGAAGGTCAACTACAAAGAGTTGGTGAGAAAACATAGGTTTTGTTGTGTGATAGCAAAAACGTGATGTGTGCATACAGTTCATACAAAACATGTCAATAAAGGCATTTATGGAGAGAAACCATCGTGTATTCAATCAAACCTTTGTAACTGAAATCAAATCGTGTTGTCAGCAACAGTCACCCTACCTGGGTGGGTTTGTCAGACTCAATAGTACTATCACTGTATACTGTCGGCTAATAGTTAATGATTGTGAATAGCGTATATGTAACATTTCGGATTTTAGTATGCCTATTTCAGTTCAATGTAATGCAATTTCAAGTTCTATACTCGTGCAATGCCTCATTATTTTCTCGTCGTAAAATTTAATGCAATGATCCTATACAAATTCGCAAGTTTTACTCGATTATTTACATTTAAACGCTATACAAGAAACTATTTGGTACAAACTTATCAAACCTGAAAAGTCAAGGACTAAAATTGAAAAACATCAAGAAACCCTAGTTAGCACGGTCGTGCTTCGTTCTAGCACGGTCGCGCCAAGTGCTTTGGCACGGTCGCGCGACCTGCTCTGGAACGATCGCGCCCAGTGCCTAGGCACGGTCGCGCCTCTCCTTGGCACGGTCGCGCCTGCGTAACAGAAAAACGTAAATGCAGATTAATCACCCGATCGTTCGAATCCGAAACCGTTATACGTTTCTTTTCCCCTTAACAATTGTATTACCACTTTTCAAATCCCAAACGCCTCAGTATTCATTTGCAAGAAAACTCTCTCAAGCAAATTTCAAGAAAGAAACTCTCCCAAAGCTTTTCAACCCAAATTCTCCCAACTCAGTAGCAGAATCGCGATATCAAACCATCTCTGAAGCTTCCGGACTGTCTGGATTGACCGGAGTTGCAGTAAAGATCGTCGGAACTCGAGCCGTCGTCGCCGGAGCTTCCTTCCAACCGTTCTCTATAAATTCGTTTCGTTTCAGGGTAAATATAATCGTCTTCTCATTCATTTCAGTATCATTATCAAAAGCCCTCATCCAATTTGGGCTTCCACAATAGAAATCGACCAGAATCAGAAACCATGTTTCCAATAAAAATGATTTAATCGAACCCATACTTAAACCCGATTTCCATACAATTAAGGTATATGAAAAGACACGTAATAACCTATTAATCAAAAGCCCTAACAATTCCAGTGTTTAAAATACAAGAAATTCTCGATTCGTGTCTGATTTAGATTAGACACGGTCGCGCTAATCATCTAGCGCGGCCGTGCCTCGTTTAGCGCGGTCGTGTCGACTAGAAGCGCGGTCGTGTCATCCGTCCAGACCTTGTCATGCCCTTTGGGCTAGTCTCTGTTGTGTCTAAAAATCATAGACGCGACCGTGCCGGGCTAAGGCACGGTCGTGCCTGATGACTTGTCTAGATTGTGCTCCTGATTGATCAACCCGGTCGCGCCCCGACTAGCGCGGTCGCGCCCGTGGTTTGAGCACGATCGTGTCCTTCCGAGGCACGGTCGTGCTAGACTCAGAATTTTTGACAGAATTATAATTTTTATATTTTAATCAGTAAATGTTTCAGATTTTATAAAAAATATGTTTTCTGTATTTAAAAATAGATTAAAAGTTTAATCTTGGCATAAATGTAATTTATTGAAAAGTTTATAAAAATTAAATTTATATTTATCATCTTACACTTAAATGATATTTTAAATAATTAAGTTACAAGATTTATAAATAATGATGACTTATTTACTTTACATTTTAAATCAAAATCGTTTTATTTATTTATACTTAATTACAATTAATATTGACATTATTTCATAAACTATAGTTATACACTTATTTATTTAATTCAAACCTAATTAAATTGTTTCAAACATATTTTACCTCAAACTTTATATATTTTATTCAATCCTTTTTAAATACAAACCAATGGTTTTACATACAAATCCAACTTTCATTCTTAAACTTTATACATCTATGTGATTCAATGCATATTACTATTTAGGTTAAAGTGTGCTTTTCAAGGATCTTTTGCTATCTATATTCCTTGTTAGCTTCACTTCCATACCAAGTGAGTATTCACAACCCCTTTTTACTCTTTTACACTTTTGGGGTGGAACATGAACTCTATACTCATTACACATTACACAATTACATTTACACAAACAACACAAGTGCAAAAATCCTATTTACATACATGTGTGCAAAAATTTGAGCTTTGTGCCCGAGTGCTAGGTGTGTTTAACCTTTGTATGCTCTTATGTGCAATCATTAACTATTCAAGCAGACGGTTTTCAATGATGGATCTATTGAGTCTGACAAACCCACCCATGGTACGCGGTGATTGAAACCGACAACACATTTGTTTTGCATGCTAGTTACAAGGTTTGATTGTACATTTGGTTACACAATAGTTACTCCTCATAAACGCCTTATTTATCATGTCATGTAAAGGATTTGTTTTCAACTATATGCTATCTATATACAACTGTGTTATACTCACCAACTTTTTAGTTGACTTTATTTTATTCATGTTTCAGGCCCCAATATGTGAGATTGATTCAAGACGTGTTCAACATAGGATTTGGACTTAGCAAAATAAATCAAGAATTTTATGAATTGTTTATGTTTATTGTTTGAATTTGATCTTGTACTTGGATTTGTTGTAATGCAAATTTGACTTTAATATATTTCAATTTAGTCAACCATGTGCTATGAACAGTCTTACATGTCCCGCCCCGATGATTCCGCCATCGGTCGGGGTGTGACAGATTGGTATCAGAGCCTTGGTTATAGGGAATTAGGTTATTAGACATCTTGACCTAGACTATAACTTTAGGACACCCACTTATACTATGCTTCATGATTTTGTGCTATGTGTTAAATGCTATGTGCTACATGCTTACCATGATTAATTATTATTATATTTGCTACCTTCTTTGTTAGAAATGCATGACTTATTAGGATATTCTTAAATAATAATTAAATAAATAATATCCTTCCCTATGTCTTAAACCTCTTGTTATTCTTATCTTCTTTTTCTATCTTTATCCTTTCTAAGCATGTGGAAAATTCTTGAAGCAAAAATCTCTAAAATTTTTTTATTTCTTCGTTAAAGTTTTTAGACATGTTAAATTATTTGAGGACACGTGCAATCTGGAAGGGTGACACCTGTATTTTGGGTTTTCTGTCTAGGAAAGCATTTCGCATAAATCCTAATCAACCGAGGGACCCGTATGCTTTTCTGGGAATTCTCGAGATGAGTGTTTACCTATAGGCTAAAGCATGTCTCCTTGAAAATTATATAAGTTTAAATTAACCTTAATGTGCCTTAATATTCAAGTGATTTTATCACTTTTGAGTACAATCCAAACTATGAATATCTATCTTTTATTTGGTTTTCTCATTCTATTAAATCCTAGCAATTCTCATAAGTTCTTACAACCTTTCTTATCTTGTGAAAATCTGTAGAATGCCTCCTCGTCGTGCTCCCGCCGCTAACGCCAACTCCGACATTGCTGCTATTCTTACTCAATTGGTGACACAACTCACCCAAGCCAATGGTGCCACTAATGGCAATGGAAGCAATAGTGGTAATAATGGTGGTAATGGTGGAAATGGTGGTAATCCATCCCAATGCACCTTCAAGCACTTCAATTCGTGCAATCCCCTAAAGTTTTATGGAACCGAAGGAGCTACCGGACTCCTCCAATGGTTCGAAAGTATTGAGAATACCTTTCTCAATAGTGACTGTCCCGACAACCTCCGTGTTCGTCATGCTACTAGTGTCCTTCAAAAGCGGGCACTTACATGGTGGAATGGGGAGAAAAGGAATAGGGGTGTTGATGTAGCTATGGCCTTACCTTGGGATGAGGTCAAAAGGCTTATGACCGAGGAGTTCTGTCCTCGCAATGAAGTGAAGAAGTTAGAGGCCGAATTTTGGGATCTTGCCCAAGATAGTGGGGAACACTTGGCTTACACAACTCGGTTCCATGAATTGAGTCTTCTTGTGCCCCACATGGTCACTCCATTATCTCGTTGCATCGAAAAGTACATTGGTGGACTACCAAGACAAATTCAAGATACTGTCTTAGGTAGAAATCCTGCTACTTTGAAAGATGCCATCCGCCTGTCTGCTACCCTAACCGATAATCATGTTAAAGCTGGAACTCTTACCAAAAAGGGTTCTAAGAAAGTTGCTGAAACCGTAACCCCTCCTAACCATACCAAAGAAGCTACAACCGAGCCCTCTCGCAACACTAGAAAGAGGAAGGTTAGAAATTTTGCTGTGGTGACTCCTGCTGTTCCTGTGAACCAAGCTGCACCTATGGTTCAAGCACCAGTCAAAAAGCCATATGGTGGAATTTACCCACTTTGTGCCACCTGCAACTATCATCATCCCCAAAACATCCCATGTCGCCTTTGTACTTATTGTGGGAGATATGGTCATACGGTTAATGTTTGTAGGACCAAAGCCCTTACGGGCCAAGTCAACCCTCCAAACCAAACCGTACCTCAAGTGGCTAATCAAGGTGCTCCCGCCATTGCTAATGGGCATGCTTGTTATGAGTGTGGTGACCCGAATCATTTTCGTAATCTATGTCCAAGGCTCGCAAATACTAGACAAGGTGGAGCTCATGGGCGTGCTTTCAACATTAACGCCAACGAAGCTCAAGCCAACAACGACGTGGTTAATGGTACGTTCCTTGTTAATAGTCAATATGCCTCCATTTTGTTCGATACCGGTGCCGATAAAAGTTTTGTGTCACTTAATTTTGAGCCTTTACTTGCAAAGACACGATCCCAATTAGAGAAAACCTTCACCGTTGAAGTAGCAAATGGTGACTCCCTTACAATTGAGTCTATTATCTATGATTGCTCTTTAGAACTTAATGATCATGCATTCCCAATCAACCTTATTCCAATGCCACTAGGAAGCTTTGACATTATCATAGGTATGGATTGGCTATCAAATCATCATGCCGAAGTTATTTGCTTTGAAAAGTGCATCCGAATTCCGCTACCTTCGGGAGAAACCTTAAGGGTTTTTGGTGAAAAGCCTTGCAAGGGTCTTAAATTGATGTCTTGTACTACTGCTCAAAAGTACTTACGAAAGAAGTACATCGCCTTCCTAGCTCATATTGTTCAAAAGGATGTCAAGGAGAAGAGTAACCAAGACATTCCCATTATTCGAGATTTTCCCGAAGTGTTTCCTAAAGATTTATCCGGTCTTCCTCCCGTTCGTCAAGTCGAGTTCCGTATTGATCTCATGCCCGGAGCTAACCCTGTTGCTAGAGCTCCTTATCGTCTTGCACCTTCCGAAATGCAAGAGCTCGCAAGTCAACTTCAAGAACTCTCCGATAAAGGGTTCATTCGCCCGAGTCATTCACCGTGGGGTGCACCCGTCTTATTTGTAAAGAAGAAGGATGGATCATTTCGCATGTGTATTGACTATCGCGAACTCAATAAGCTTACTATCAAGAATCGCTATCCTTTGCCTAGAATCGATGATCTCTTTGATCAACTTCAAGGTTCTACGTGTTTCTCGAAGATTGATCTTCGATCTGGTTATCATCAGCTCCGTGTTCAAGAAGATGACATTCCTAAGATTGCTTTCCGAACAAGGTATGGTCATTACGAGTTCATGGTTATGCCTTTTGGATTAACCAATGCACCCACAGTTTTCATGGACCTCTTGAATCGTGTGTGCAAACCGTACCTTGATAAATTCGTGATCGTTTTCATTGACGATATCTTAATCTATTCTAAGACTAAAGCCGACCATGAAGAACACCTTAGATTGGTTTTGGACCTTTTAAAGAAAGAATAACTATATGCCAAGTTCTCCAAATGTGAATTTTGGTTAAAAGAAGTTCAATTTCTTGGTCACATCGTCAACGACAAGTGTATTCATGTTGATCCTGCTAAGATTGAAACGGTTAAGAATTGGAATGCCCCGAAGACTCCTACCGAAGTTCGTTCATTTCTTGGTCTTGCGGGTTATTATCGTCGTTTCATCTCAAACTTCTCAAAGATTGCTGTCCCTCTTACCGCCTTGACCCATAAGGGTAAAGCTTATGAATGGGGACCGAAACAAGAAGAAGCTTTCCAAACTCTTAAGCATAAGTTGTGCAATGCTCCCATTTTGACTCTCCCCGATGGAAATGATGATTTAGTTGTCTATTGTGATGCTTCTAACCAAGGTCTTGGTTGTGTCCTCATGCAACGAGGAAAAGTGATCGCTTATGCATCAAGACAACTCAAAATTCATGAAAAGAATTATACGACGCACGATCTCGAGTTAGGTGCGGTCGTATTCGCGTTAAAGATTTGGAGACATTACCTATACGGCACGAAATGTGTGGTATTCACCGACCATAAAAGTCTTCAACATATCTTCAACCAAAAAGAACTCAATATGAGGCAACGACGTTGGGTCGAACTCCTTAACGACTACGACTGCGAGATTCGCTACCATCCCGGCAAAGCGAATGTTGTAGCCGATGCTTTGAGTCGAAAAGACCATGTTATCCTTCATTGCGCCCGTATTCAATCCGATATTCAAACCCGTATCCTGGAAGCTCAACACGTCTCGGTTACCGAGGGTAACATGTATGAAGAAATGTCGTGTGGTGTTGAACTTCTTCTTGAATCTAAACCCAATGGCTTACTATATTAGTTGAACCGTATTTGGGTTCCCGATCACGATGATCTCCGTACAATTCTCATGAATGAGGCTCATAAGACTCGTTATTCTATTCATCCTGGTGCGAATAAAATGTACCAAGATCTTCGTCAGCTTTATTGGTGGCCCGGTATGAAGAAGGACATTGCTCTTTATGTTGCCAAATGCTTAACTTGCTCCAAAGTCAAAGCCGAACATCAGCGTCCTTCTGGTTTACTCGAACAACCAGAAATTCCCGTGTGGAAATGGGAGAATTTAGCTATGGATTTCATTACCAAGCTCCCTCGCACCTCGAGTGGTTATGATAGTATTTGGGTGATCATTGATCGACTCACCAAATCTGCCCATTTCTTGCCTATTCGTGAAGACTTCAAAGTGGAGAAATTAGCCCGAATTTACGTTGATGAAATTGTGAGCCGTCATGGCGTTCCCTTGAACATAATATCCGATAGAGACGCTCGGTTCACTTCTCGATTTTGGCAATCTCTCCAATCTGCTCTTGGTACTCGTTTGGATTTGAGCACGGCTTACCATCCCCAAACTGATGGTCAAACCGAGCGTACAATCCAAACTCTTGAAGACATGCTTAGAGCTTGTGTAATCGATTTTGGTGGCAATTGGGATTCACATTTATCCCTTATTGAGTTTTCTTATAACAATAGCTACCACACAAGTATCAACATGGCTCCATTCGAAGCTCTCTATGGTCGCAAGTGTCGTTCTCCGATCTGTTGGAACGAGATTGGTGAAGCACAAATCACCGGTCCCGAGTTAATTCAAGAAACTTCCGACAAGATTATTCAAATCCGTGACAATATCTGAGTAACGAGGAGTCGACAAAAGAGTTATGCCGACAAGCGTCGAAAACCCTTGGAATTCCAAGTCGGTGATCTCGTTCTTCTTAAGGTATCTCCATGGAAGGGTGTGATCCGTTTTGGAAAGAAAGGCAAGTTATCACCTCGTTATGTTGGTCCATTCAAAATCCTTGAAAGGATTGGGAAAGTGGCTTACAAGCTCGAGTTACCTCCATCTCTTGGCAATGTGCATCCTACATTTCATATATCTAATCTAAAGAAGTGTCTCGCCGACGAAAATCTCCATATACCGCTTGACGACATGCACATTGATGAAAAGATGCACTTCGTTGAGAAACCGGTGGAAATTATGGATCGTGAAGTCAAGCAACTCAAGCGAAGTCGCATTCCTATCGTTAAAGTTCGTTGGGAATCTAAGCGTGGTCCTGAGTTCACTTGGGAACGAGAAGACCAAATGAAGCTCAAGTACCCTCATCTTTTTACCAATAATGTTGTTTCCTCTAGCTAAATTTCGGGACGAAATTCCCTCAACATGGGGAGACGGTAACATTTCGGATTTTAGTATGCCTATTTCAGTTCAATGTAATGCAATTTCAAGTTCTATACTCGTGCAATGCCTCATTATTTTCTCGTCGTAAAATTTAATGCAATGATCCTATACAAATTCGCAAGTTTTACTCGATTATTTACATTTAAACGCTATACAAGAAACTATTTGGTACAAACTTATCAAACCTGAAAAGTCAAGGACTAAAATTGAAAAACATCAAGAAACCCTAGTTAGCACGGTCGTGCTTCGTTCTAGCACGGTCGCGCCAAGTGCTTTGGCACGGTCGCGCGACCTGCTCTGGAACGATCGCGCCCGGTGCCTAGGCACGGTCGCGCCTCTCCTTGGCACGGTCGCGCCTGCGTAACAGAAAAACGTAAATGTAGATTAATCACCCGATCGTTCGAATCCGAAACCGTTATACGTTTCTTTTCCCCTTAACAATTGTATTACCACTTTTCAAATCCCAAACGCCTCAGTATTCATTTGTAAGAAAACTCTCTCAAGCAAATTTCAAGAAAGAAACTCTCCCAAAGCTTTTCGACCCAAATTCTCCCAACTCAGTAGCAGAATCGCGATATCAAACCATCTCTGAAGCTTCCGGACTGTCTGGATTGACCGGAGTTGCAGTAAAGATCGTCGGAACTCGAGCCGTCGTCGCCGGAGCTTCCTTCCAACCGTTCTCTATAAATTCGTTTCGTTTCAGGGTAAATATAATCGTCTTCTCATTCATTTCAGTATCATTATCAAAAGCCCTCATCCAATTTGGGCTTCCACAATAGAAATCGACCAGAATCAGAAACCATGTTTCCAATAAAAATGATTTAATCAAACCCATACTTAAACCCGATTTCCATACAATTAAGGTATATGAAAAGACACGTAATAACCTATTAATCAAAAGCCCTAACAATTCCAGTGTTTAAAATACAAGAAATTCTCGATTCGTGTCTGATTTAGATTAGACACGGTCGCGCTAATCATCTAGCGCGGCCGTGCCTCGTTTAGCGCGGTCGTGTCGACTAGAAGCGCGGTCGTGTCATCCGTCCAGACCTTGTCATGCCTTTTGGGCTAGTCTCTGTTGTGTCTAAAAATCATAGACGCGACCGTGCCGGGCTAAGGCACGGTCGTGCCTGATGACTTGTCTAGATTGTGCTCCTGATTGATCAACCCGGTCGCGCCCCGACTAGTGCGGTCGCGCCCGTGGTTTGAGCACGATCGTGTCCTTCCGAGGCACGGTCGTGCTAGACTCAGAATTTTTAACAGAATTATAATTTTTATATTTTAATCAGTAAATGTTTCAGATTTTATAAAAAATATGTTTTCTGTATTTAAAAATAGATTAAAAGTTTAATCTTGGCATAAATGTAATTTATTGAAAAGTTTATAAAAATTAAATTTATATTTATCATCTTACACTTAAATGATATTTTAAATAATTAAGTTACAAGATTTATAAATAATGATGACTTATTTACTTTACATTTTAAATCAAAATCGTTTTATTTATTTATACTTAATTACAATTAATATTGACATTATTTCATAAACTATAGTTATACACTTATTTATTTAATTCAAACCTAATTAAATTGTTTCAAACATATTTTACCTCAAACTTTATATATTTTATTCAATCCTTTTTAAATACAAACCAATGGTTTTACATACAAATCCAACTTTCATTCTTAAACTTTATACATCTATGTGATTCAATGCATATTACTATTTAGGTTAAAGTGTGCTTTTCAAGGATCTTTTGCTATCTATATTCCTTGTTAGCTTCACTTCCATACCAAGTGAGTATTCACAACCCCTTTTTACTCTTTTACACTTTTGGGGTGGAACATGAACTCTATACTCATTACACAATTACATTTACACAAACAACACAAGTGCAAAAATCCTATTTACATACATGTGTGCAAAAATTTGAGCTTTGTGCCCGAGTGCTAGGTGTGTTTAACCTTTGTATGCTCTTATGTGCAATCATTAACTATACAAGCCGACGGTTTTCAATGATGGATCTATTGAGTCTGACAAACCCACCCATGGTACGCGGTGATTGAAACCGACAACACATTTGTTTTGCATGCTAGTTACAAGGTTTGATTATACATTTGGTTACACAATAGTTACTCCCCATAAACGCCTTATTTATCATGTCATGTAAAGGATTTGTTTTCAACTATATGCTATCTATATACAACTGTGTTATACTCACCAACTTTTTAGTTGACTTTATTTTATTCATGTTTCAGGCCCCAATATGTGAGATTGATTCAAGACGTGTTCAACATAGGATTTGGACTTAGCAAAATAAATCAAGAATTTTATGAATTGTTTATGTTTCTTGTTTGAATTTGATCTTGTACTTGGATTTGTTGTAATGCAAATTTGACTTTAATATATTTCAATTTAGTCAACCATGTGCTATGAACAGTCTTACATGTCCCGCCCCGATGATTCCGCCATCGGTCGGGGTGTGACAGTATATAGTCTACACACCTAGCACTCAAGCATAAGGCACAGAATTGCATACATGTATGTAGGATGGAAACTGTATTCGTGTATAATTGAAAACATAGTAATAGAACGCATGTTCCACCCCAAAAGTTGTAAATAGTTGAAAAGGGGGCTATGTAAACTCACATGTTATGTAGAGTGTAGATCACACAAGCAAGTATGTAATGGCGGTGTGTTGTAGGCCACTAAGTTTGACCTAATAAATAAACATATAATCTTGTGTTATTGTTTGTGTTAGATTATATCGAAAGTGAATTGGGTTGATGGTACGATTAGGGTTCGTTTTATGGTATATTATTCATTTAAAAGTAGGTTTTAAATAAATAATTTTCGTTTAAGGCCAAGTGTGAGATATATAAGTATTTATATATAAAAATAACTATAGGAATTGTTATTTAATATAGCTTATCGAGTTTAATAAGAAGAAAATAAAAATAAGGATTATGTTTTTAAGGAGCACGACCGCGCTCGTGCAAGGCATGACCGCGCTCTTGTCCGGGCGTGACCGTAGTGTCTGAGGCGCGCCCGTGGTCGAGTCAGAAGGCTTCAAAAAGGGTCTGTCCGTAGAGCACGACCGTGCTCATGTCCGGCACGACCGCGTCTAGGGTTGGTTTAGGTCAGGACTTTGTTTGCTCAGCAAACACGACCGGGCCATGACTCAGGCACGACTGTGCTTGGTCAGGCACGACCGCGCTCCATGATGAGCGTGACCGTGTCTGGTTTTTTTTTCAGACACAATTCGCTCGATTCTTGTATTAAAAGCCACTGGAATCAAAGGGTTTTCATTCATAAAGTGTTTTTGAATCTACTCCTACTATTTAATTGGATTAAAAACACAGCTTTCGTGTAGTTTGATTAAATCGTTTATTTTTCAAAACTAAATTTCAAAACTGATTAATCGTGTAATGTAGCAACGAATTAGGTTAGGGCTTTTGATCATAGTGAAGAGACGAACCAATTGGACTACTACTAACCTGTTTAGATTGGGCAACGAGTGATGTCGGCTTCGAGGAAGAAATCGTGGTTCTTGAGGATCGGCAGAGGAATAGCGGTGATGATCAGACGATTTTTGGGTTGAGATAGGTTTATGGAAGTCGTACGAAGTTATTATAATAGTTTAAATTCGTTTGATTCTATCATAATTACACGATTCGATTAAGAATGGAAAGTCCGGTTAAAATTGCAAGGATTCGTTCTATTGGATGTGTATTGGGCCGTGTCTAGGTCTTAATTTACCGAATATCGACTTCTGTATACACCGCGGTTTCTAAAACGCGTCTCAATTCTATTTTTGGACAAGATTTGAGTCGGTTTGACTTTTCAGAAGTCAAACTGTGTCGGAGGCACGACCGTGCCTCATAGTGAGCACGACCGTGGTCGAAACTATAAGCGCGACCGTGCTTATGCTAAGCGCGACCATGCTTGTGTAGATTTTTTGGAAATTTCAAGAATATTCCTTGTAACTTTGTAGTCTTAAAGTCGTTTTGAGTTTTAGTCGAATTTGATCCTCGAGTTTAGTGAGATGACGAAGGTTTGTTTCAGTTATTATTGCAACATAATCAATCGTTTATAAGTACTTATAGCATAGTTGTTGTACAAGAATTGAAATTGAATACTTGTGCATTGCATCAAAAAAAACGGTTACATGGAAAATCGGAAATGTTACAGTCTCCCCATGTTGAGGGGATTTAGTCCCGAAATTCAACTGGTTGAGGCTACTGCTTCAGCAAAAAGATGTGGTTACCGGATTTTTCAACGAGCCTTGACAGTCGGTCTACGGAGTAATTCGGATGGCGAGGTTTAAGTCTGATACTCCAGATTAAAACTTGTTGTTATGTCGGGCATAGAGGTTGGTAGTGGATTTAGTTTAAAAGGGCTAAGGAGGAGACTATCAAAGAATACTCTAGACTCTACAGATGGCATTGTCTCACTTGAAATGGGAACGATGGGGATTTGGTGATGTGGTCTATTACGCCCGAGATTTTATTTTATTTTATTTTTTTTTTGTGGATGAGGGGTTTCACAATTATTGGTCAATGTCAGAATATCATAAAAACTTCTCGTGATACGAACAACGCTACTACTTGCAATATGACACGAACACTTATATATAGGAAGTACCAGCGGCGTATCCACTATGCCCTTGTCACATCACATTTGTCTCGTTGTCATATATCATGATAGGTTTTAGGTCATAACACACGACAAAATTTCACTATGCTTTCCCTGCGCTGATTTGTATAATTCCGTGTGCACCCGTAATTATTCAAATCATCGTATGGTCCGTATAGATCGTTTCGTTGTGTGCGGGTAGGGGCACAATTTTTTTTTTTTTTTTTTTTTTTTTTTAACACGTCTATTGATTACACATAAAAGTCGCTACCAAGTAACTATGTCCCTAATCAGGTCAGTTCGCAACTAAAGACTAGTAAAGTAGTAACACTTAGAGTTTCTTAGTTTGCTCGTGTTTGAACAAGAATACGTCAAACCTCGAGTCGTTTCAATGTATTATGGTCTTCAACTTTGGCGTACAAAGTGCATGACCATGTCTTGTGTATGATGTAATCAATCTATTGCAAATATTGTAAGCAATTTTGTTTCGAGTGTATAGTAAACACACAAGTCTCATGTATGATCTAGTGCCACGTAGTTTGTAATCAAATAGGTCTCATATATAACGTAAATAAATTAGCGTCTTGTATTTTGTAAATCAATAAGCTCTAATGTGTAATGTAAACAACATAGTATCATGTGTATTGTAGGAAATGGATCTCATGTATAGTGTTAGCAACTTAGCATCATGTATTCTGTATAATGTACACTGTTTAGTATCAAGTGCTTTGTAACAAAATGAGTTTCATGTATAGTGTGGTCAATCTAGAACTATGTATCAATGACGCAATTCTTATGCATCACGTATATTGCAAACAATTAAGTTTCGGGTATTATGTAATTTGTGTAGTATTGGATATATTGAGAATAATTGAGTTTTATGTACCATAAGATTGCATTGAATATATTGTGAACGTGAGTATTGAACTTCGCGTGCGATGTGTACTAACGGGTTTTGTATACGATCTAGTGTTGTGGAGAAGTGTGTTGTTGTCGTTCCTGTAAGATGTGGTAGTTAGGTTCTAGCCCCTTAAATATCGTTGAGGTTTGTGGGGATGTTTAACATCTACGCGGTACGGATCGTCTCTTGAAGTGGCAAGTGAAAAGTAATGAGGAGGTTCTGAAAAACACTCAGAGGGATGTGTTTACAAATAATTGATCTTTGTTTGACAATAGGAAATTGTAAATTGTTCTTGGTTATAGATGTTTAAAGTAATGAAACTATTGAGTTAAATAATCTAAATAAATAGACCATTTATAGGAAAAATCTTTAAATTTAAAAATTTTAATTATTATGAAGGGAATATTTTAAGATGACTTATTGGCTAAACAAGTAGTCGTATATTAATTTAGCCAATGTTTAAAAATAATTACTGTAATGAGGAAAATCATGCTTGTTTATCAATTTGAAGTAAGATTTCTATAAAATAGGTCGTATTAATCTCCCTTGTAAAGTGAAAATGTTTATGGGAAATTTATGTTTCTGATATTCTTTTAAAAGTTCGATAAACGTTTGGTTCTGACAATAACGAGGTTGTTTAAATCTAATATGATGATTTGATTACGAAGAAGATGAAATCGTATTGAGTGAAGAAGGTGATTCTTGAGGAATCTTAATGAAAATATGATGGATGAACAATGAATGATAACCTTAGAATTTGGAAAAAAATATAAAATTTATTAAATGTTGAAACGGTAAACATTATTCAAAAACATAAGGAAAAGTTTTCAAGTTGAAAATTTAAAGACAATAAATGGAAATTTCTGCTAACGCCTCTGGTAGTTGCCCACTAGAAGGAAGATAATCACCAAGACGAGCACCGCTATGGTCATTCGGGTAGTTGATCTGGCTTCGGCCCTAGCTGTTTCCGTGCGATTCTCAAACATTTCTTTTTCGAGGATGGAAATTAACTCCTTTTGGTGCCCTAATTGATTCACTAGGCTATCCATTCTCTGTCCTTGCAAGTCATGTATTACCTCGTGCTCCATCCTTTGCCTCTCAAACTCGGAGGTCCTCACATATTGGTGAATGTCGTTGATTGGAATTCCCATAGCACTAGTGGGTGCCATGGTATGCCTTACCCATGGGTTAGGATGATACAGGTCGGGCATCAGATACGGGTCTCTTAATGGGGGTGATCTAGGTGTTCGAAGCCTTGGGCCGGTGTTCCTAGTCCAATCTGCACTTACATCAACTCTTGGTCTAGTAGCTGGAGGTGTTGGTGACCGATATACGGGTGTCCCGATGTCTTCTTCCCAGTCAGACTCTGCTCCAGGATGGTAAACCGGGGAGGAAGGAGAGTAGGAGTCCATATCTAGCAGAGAAACAATGAAAAGGTTGTAAGTGATAGTGAAATGTCGAGTGTTAAATGTAGGGGTTCTCATAGGTTTAGAGTTTGACTAGTCATAACACCGAGCCTTCACAATATAAGAAAAGATTGTAAGAACTTATGAGAATCGTTAGGATGAGATAACCAAACAAAAACGGATATTCTTAGTTTGGATTGTACTCAAATAGTGACATAATCACTTGAATACTATGACACATTAAGGTTAATTAACTTATATAACTTTCGAGGAGACGTGCTTTAGCCTATAAGTAAACACTCATCCCGGGAATTCCCAGGAAAGCATACGGGTCCCTCGGTTGATTGGGATTTATACGAAATGCTTTCCTAGACAGAAAACCCGGAATACAGGTGTCACCCTTCCAGATTGCACGTGTCCTTTAATAATTAACAAAGTTTAAAACCTTAACGAAGAAATAATTAAATTTTTAATAGATTTAACTCCATGAAGATTCCACATGCTATGATGATAATGATAGGAAGTAGACAAGAAGGTTATGAGGTTTAGGGTAAGGGTAGGGATATTATTTTATCTAATTTATTATTTAGGTATAGTCTAGTAAGTTATGAATTCTAACAATTAAGGTACCATGATAAAATAAAATATAGTAAGCATGTAACACATAGCATGTAACACATAGCATGTAGCATATCATATATTACTAGAGTATGGTAAATAATGGGTGTCCCAAGGTTATCGTCTAGGTCAAGGTGTCTAATAACCTAAATCCCTATAACCAAGGCTCTGATACCAATCTGTCACACCCCAACCGACGGCGGAAACGTCGGGGCGTGAAGCGTGCAGACTGTTCATTGCTCATGGTTTACTAAAGTTTGAATATTAAATAATCAATTTCATTGTAATCAAATAAGTTCAACCAAAACATAGATTCAATCCACCAAACAATAATGAAAATTACATCAAAATATAACTGGTTTAATTAGAACTAGGTCCAAATCCTATGTGTAGCATATCTTGATCACTTCAAACATTAGTACCTGAAACATGGTTAAAACGAGAGGGTCAACTACAAAGAGTTGGTGAGAAAACATAGGTTTTGTTGTGTGATAGCAAAAACGTGATGTGTGCATACAGTTCATACAAAACATGTCAATAAAGGCATTTATGGAGAGAAACCATCGTGTGACCTGTGTATTCAATCAAACCTTTGTAACTGAAATCAAATCGTGTTGTCAGCAACAGTCACCCTACCTGGGTGGGTTTGTCAGACTCAATAGTACTATCACTGTATACTGTCGGCTAATAGTTAATGATTGTGAATAGCGTATATAGTCTACACACCTAGCACTCAAGCATAAGGCACAGAATTGCATACATGTATGTAGGATGGAAACTTTATTCGTGTATAATTGAAAACATAGTAATAGAACGCATGTTCCACCCCAAAAGTTGTAAATAGTTGAAAAGGGGGCTATGTAAACTCACATGTTATGTAGAGTGTAGATCACACAAGCAAGTATGTAATGGCGGTGTGTTGTAGGCCACTAAGTTTGACCTAATAAATAAACATATAATCTTGTGTAATTGTTTGTGTTAGATTATATCGAAAGTGAATTGGGTTGATGGTACGATTAGGGTTCGTTTTATGGTATATTATTCATTTAAAAGTAGGTTTTAAATAAATAATTTTCGTTTAAGGCCAAGTGTGAGATATATAAGTATTTATATATAAAAATAACTATAGGAATTGTTATTTAATATAGCTTATCGAGTTTAATAAGAAGAAAATAAAAATAAGGATTCTGTTTTTAAGGAGCACGACCGCGCTCGTGCAAGGCACGACCGCGCTCTTGTGCGGGCGTGACCGTGGTGTCTGAGGCGCGCCCGTGGTCGAGTCAGAAGGCTTCAAAAAGGGTCTGTCCGTAGAGCACGACCGTGCTCGTGTCCGGCACGACCGCGTCTAGGGTTGGTTTAGGTCAGGACTTTGTTTGCTCAGCAAACATGACCGGACCATGACTCAGGCACGACTGTGCTTGGTCAGGCACGACCACGCTCCATGATGAGCGTGACCGTGTCTGGTTTTTTTTTTTCAGACACAATTCGCTCGATTCTTGTATTAAAAGCCACTGGAATCAAAGGGTTTTCATTCATAAAGTGTTTTCGAATCTACTCCTACTATTTAATTGGATTAAAAACACAGCTTTCGTGTAGTTTGATTAAATCGTTTATTTTTCAAAACTAAATTTCAAAACTGATTAATCGTGTAATGTAGCAACGAATTAGGTTAGGGCTTTTGATCATAGTGAAGAGACGAACCAATTGGACTACTACTAACCTGTTTAGATTGGGCAACGAGTGATGTCGGCTTCGAGGAAGAAATCGTGGTTCTTGAGGATCGGCAGAGGAATAGCGGTGATGATCAGACGATTTTTGGGTTGAGATAGGTTTATGGAAGTCGTACGAAGTTATTATAATAGTTTAAATTCGTTTGATTCTATCATAATTACACGATTCGATTAAGAATGGAAAGTCCGGGTAAAATTGCAAGGATTCGTTCTATTGGATGTGTATTGGGCCGTGTCTAGGTCTTAATTTACCGAATATCGACTTCTGTATACACCGCGGTTTCTAAAACGCGTCTCAATTCTATTTTTGGACAAGATTTGAGTCGGTTTGACTTTTCAGAAGTCAAACTGTGTTGGAGGCACGACCGTGCCTCATAGTGAGCACGACCGTGGTCGAAACTATAAGCGCGACCGTGCTTATGTTAAGCGCGACCGTGCTTGTGTAGATTTTTTGGAAATTTCAAGAATAGTCCTTGTAACTTTGTAGTCTTAACGTCGTTTTGAGTTTTAGTCGAATTTGATCCTCGAGTTTAGTGAGATGACGAAGGTTTGTTTCAGTTATTATTGCAACATAATCAATCGTTTATAAGTACTTATAGCATAGTTGTTGTACAAGAATTGAAATTGAATACTTGTGCATTGCATCAAAAAAAACGGTTACATGGAAATCGGAAATGTTACACGTAAACCCCCCACCCTAGCATTCTAATGTTTTCGGCCAACTCCCACTCGACACACACAAGTTTTAAAAATCTAAACGATTATACGCAAGAGATATAGGGATTATACCTTCGATTTAAGTGACTCGTGCGAATCGAATCACCAAGAAATTGTATCCTTCCTTCACTCGTCCCCTACGAAACCCTAGCATCACAAACGGTAATTATGATTATTCAGGAATCAAAACACATAAACAACGAGTAGAGGATCACGAATATACCTCAACTCGAACAGGAACGCGACAAACAACCTCTCCTTCTCTCCCTTCTCTTCTCGGTACCCGCAAGAACCAAATGGGGTTCTCCCCATAGCGTAACACCCTAAAGAGGTGTTCATACGGACCTGGCTTGCCCCCCCCTCCATGCGCCTCCGTTCTCGGGCTTGGCCCGTCAAGTGATTTTTAATATAATCCCACTAAGTCTCGTTAATTACTCGCCACCCCTTCTTTTTTATTTATAAAAAGAAACCCGATACTACACCTTTGATAGGTCTCGTTACAATCCCGTAACATTCCGTCCAATATGTTACAACATATACACATATATACATTAATCCCGTTAGTTCTATAAAAACCAGGATGTTATAGTAAACGACGTCTTGAGCCTGTTCAAGATGGAAGATTGTTCCCCATATGACACACTGATTCCAAAGAATCACAAGTTAAATCCAAATCCAGAAGGGAAGGATATTGACAGTCTCTTGTACAGAGCTATGATCGGATCCCTCATGTACCCAAACGCGTCAAGGCCAGATATAATGTTTTTCGTGTGTCTCTGTTCTAGATTTCAAGAAAAACCAAAAGAATCTCATATGATTGTAGTAAAAAGGGTATTCCGGTACCTGAAAGGGAAACCGAGACTAGGACTTTGGTTTCCCCATGGATCTAATTTTGATTTTCATACATATATAGATTCTGATTTTGGAGGTTGTTGCTTGGACAGGAAGTCTACAACAGGCGGTTGCTAGTTCCTTGGTAATCGACTTGTACCATGGCAGTGTAAGAAGCAGACCACAGTCTCAATTTCAACATGTGAAGTAGAGTACATTGCAGCTTCAAGTTGTTGGTCACAAATTTTGTGGATCCATCAACAATTAAGAGACTACGGTTTGAATTTTACATGCACCCCCATGTTCATAGATAACAATGTCACTATGTCCATTACTAATAACCCTGTCAAGGAAAATAAATCTAAACACATTGAAATTAGATATAATTTTATTCTTGATTGTGCAGATAAACGGTTGATTGAGCTGGTGAAAGTGCATACTGATGACAACTTTGCTGATCTTTTCACTAAGGCATTTGATCGGAATCGCTTTGAGTTTTTGGTAAAAATGATCGGAATGATTAATCCTGAATAAAATTTTTTCAAAATTTATTTTCATGGAAGTGTTTTTTTTATTTCTTTTATTTAGCATAGTTTTACTGCTTTATTACTTTCATGCATTTATTTTACTGTCAAAAGATGTTATTTATAAAAATTCAAAACAAATTTGAATAAGATAAAATCAACATCACTTGAAGTTATAGAAAAAATGATAGTACATCGGTAGATGATCATACAAATGACCTTAGAATGACTACTTGGTTTCTGTATTTATGCTCAAAGTTTTGTTTATATGATTTGATCTAAACTTCTTTGTTTGCATAAATAGGAAATGATAGCTTAATGACTGCTTAACATTACATTTATATATTTTAATTTGGATATCTACATGTAATTTGAATTTTCAGTAGGCCAGAAGCATGTTTAGACTATTAGTATTGTGAAAACATAATGATCTATGGCACAATTGTGATTTGAACCCATATTATGCCGGGTGTGTGTGTGTTAAAAGATCATTATCAGATATAGAATATGTGGCTTTAAGAATTTCATGACACCAGTATCAGATTATGTCATTAGCACAATTTTTCAGTTCACTGCCCCTGCCCCAAAAAACATGCCATGTGATGTTGAACTAAGATATGTCTTGAAAACATCTGTCAAGCATATGCTAGCCCTTAGATCTAATCACTTGATTATCCTGATCCATTGAAGACATTCAGATAATAGTTGGATCCCCGTACCCGAATCTTATGATTCCTCATATATAAGCCAAGCCATTTCAATCATTCGATTATGAATCATCCTGATTCTTTATATCCTTTGAGATCTGCTTCTTTTTCTGTGCTAATTGATATAATTTCATCCTAGAGATTGATACACATATTCTCTTGCACAAAGCCTCATTTGTCTTTAAGATAGTGCACATTTACTTTCTGTTGGCATACTTGTGGGGTACACATTATTTTCATATAAATGGTACTAACTCACAAGAACGTGGGATAAACATGCTTGTAGTTTCAAATCTTATAATGCTGACAACTTGAATTCACATGTAGTGTATTGCAAATTCGGTACAAATAAGTTAGCATGTCATTATCTGATCTTGTATACTTTGAAGTTTATCGCGTATCATTTCATAATCATTTTGAAAAGAAATGTTTGATAATTCTGAGAGTTGTGAATTGTACTTGGACAGAAATCCATAAGTCACCCTTAGTTCTGCTAGGGATTTTATATTTGATATGTGTGTGATTCATCAAAGATACTGATATGATCTTCTTACTCGTGATGTTTGAATAAAAAATATGTGATTTCAGTTTGTACAGATAAAACCAAAAATATTTTATTTTTGTTTACTGCTTTATATCATTTTGAAAAATTCAAAAAAACATTTTAAGTGTGTTTTAGCATAAATTTTCAAAAATACAAAAATATATTAGTTATTTGATAAATACTTTTATTGAAATTCAAAAAATATTTTCTTTCTTGCTTCCATGAGAATTTTTTTTAAATAAATGTTCGGGATTGTATCTCTTACAGGTTCAAGATGGGAAGAAAGAAAGATCGAAAGTTTGAAAATTGGATTTGAAAAAGTTCAAAATTTCCTAAATATGGAGACTTGGTTATGTTCGCATGGGAGTTCGCCAGGTTTAGCGAAGTTCTTCAGAACGTATATATTTCACAGTGTTGCGAACTTATCCTTTTACCCTCTTTTCTAAACTAGCGAACTAAATTTGCGAACTTACCTGAAATTTGAGCGAACTTATTATTTTCGTAATTTCTAGTGTTGGGAGGTGTTTTAATCCTTTAATTCTTATTTCATTTAATCTTGCGAATCCTTTGAAGGTATTGAAACTCATTTTCATCCATTAATTTGATTAGAAATTAAATATTTTGAGGGTTTAAGTTACTGGTTGGTTACCATGCTGTGATTGTGCCTTGTTGTGTGTTTAAATTGAAATTGTTGCTAAACAAGTCTTAATCGGTGCTTGTGAATGTTGTTTCATGTACTTAATCGATTTGATAGCATCTGATTTGGACATAAAGATTTATGTCTGCATTTGAATTGTTTGAGTAAACTTGCTCAGGCGAACTTATTAAGTTCTCTTATTGCACTTTAAGCGAACTTAATAAGTTCGCCACAGGCAGTAGTACTGATCTAGACTTAGCAAATTTTTGTTAATTTTTTATTCAGACTTTGTTTTAGTTTTATTTTTTTTATTTATTTATTATTTTAATACCGAGTCTAACAATTTTTATTCTTATACAGATGGATCGTCGTGTGGAGTACAAGCATAATCAAGTGTCACTTCTTGATCCGGAATTACCTGAAGCGGTCACTTATAGAGAAATTATTACATTCCTTAATCAATCAAGAATCAGGGTTGCTCTATCTGCTAATCCCATTATTAGCTTGCAATACAACCAACAATTCTGGGATTTGACTGAACATGACTGTACAGAGGAGCCCAATGTGATCTGTGCAACTGTAAATAATCAGCCTCTAGCTATATCGATGGAGACTATTTGGGAAGCTTTATCACTTTGAGGAGTTAACACTACTCCAATTATGCTTCCATCTACTCTTATTACTGGATGTTTTCATTATATAGGCTACCGAGGTAAAGCAAATGATTCCTAAGAAAGGAAGGGCGGGCTTGTCGGTCAGTGGAGATATTTCATGCACGTTATCCTACATTGCTTATCACTAAGGAAGGCTGGTACTGATGGATTGAAGTCTTCTCTTCAAGCTGCAATGGTGGCACTGACGCTGAATAGAGGGTTTAATTTTGCCCTATATATCTATAAAGAAATTGTAACACAAATTACACCAGCAGAGGGACAGGGCTTCATAATGTATCCAAGGTTCTTACAAGTTATCATTAATCACTTGATTCCAGGATTGCCACCAGTAGGATAAAGATTGACTCTTACTCCAATGACAAAAAGAATATTCACTGATTGTAACCATATCAAGAGGGAGAATCCAACATTGATTCCGGTTCCTACACCGATGTTCGGGCACATTATCAATATTGATTATGTTGCTCCGACTAATGATAACTGGATCAATCCAGATGAAGCACAAGCACAACAACAACAACAACAAGGTCAAGCACAGCAACATCAACAACAAAATGTAGAACCACCTCAACCTCAAGTTCAAGTTCCTGTTCAACCTCAACAACCTGTTCAAGAACAAGTACAACAACCAGTACAGCCAGTAGAACAATCTGATGAAGATATTCATGTTCATGATTCCTGATCCTGTTAATGATGAAATTCAAGTTGAAAATGTTGAGAATGTTGATGTGAATGTCCTGATGAAGGAGGAGATAAAGGGAAGGAAGTTGCTTCAGAAGAAACTGAATTGGATTTTGGTTCAGATCATTATGGGCAATTGGAAAAGAGTCCAAGAGTTCCTAAGAAGGCTCAAGGTAGAAAGAAATCCATTCCGAGATGCAAGTCAGTCTGAGGTCCTCTTTTTGGGTCTGTTCTTGGCAAGAGAAGTTTAAGAGACAAAATGCCTGACTCTAATTATGTGCCTGATTCTCCAAAAGGCAAGAAGAAAGTGACAAAGACAATTCCAACTACTCAAGTTGATGATGATGTTGCTTTTGTTGAATCATTGATAATTACTCCGACACCATCAACTCAGAATACACCGCATCCTACTCCATCTGCTCCAGAACAAACAAGTCAAGTTGAACCTTCATCATCCACTGCAACAGCTACTAAGATTAAAGCTTTAAAGGCTAAAGTTGCCTGCTTAGAAGCTTAAGTTGAAGGATTGCAAGGTCAAATTGATGTCCTTCAAGCTGCTCATTTTCAAAGGCAAATGGAAATACAATCATAAAATCGCCAGTTAGCTGAGATGCAGATATTAGTTTCTCAATTGTTAGAGCGTGTTGACGCTCAGGGGGAGAAGGCTATAGATGATACTTGTCATGGAGTTGAGATTCAAAGACATGATGATGATGACGATAAACCTAATGCAAGAGACAAGGGTGAGCGTCAAAACGCTGATGTGATCCTGACATCTTTAGCTCAGGGGGAGTCCACATCTAGTCAAGCTGATAAGACTGGTGATAAGGAAATGTCTAATGTTGAAGCTATTGGTTTGTTAGAGAGTTCATTATTCTTTGAGGATTCTAACAATGATGAACATGATAAGATTGAATGTTTTTTGAATTTAGATGATTTGAGTGATGATGATATAGGTGATGATGCTGAGTATGATCAAGAAGATGGAGGGACAGTAGAGTATGAAGTGACAAAGAATACAAAGTCTATAACATATGAAGGGCATGACGGGTTGAATATTTCATTTGATTTTATTCAAGAGAATGTAGCTCCAGATGAAAGTTCTGATGGACTTACTGATTCAGTTGAAGATAAAGAGAGTGAAGTAAACAAACCTAGTTCCCCGTCTACTGCAACACCTAAGGGTCAACAACAACAAGATGAAGAACCAGTGTTGTATAAGGAAACTGGTATGACCAAGGAGAAATGGTTAGAAATGGTAAGAAGCTAGAGAAAAGCTTTACCAGTCACTCCACCAAAACCTGTGTTTAAAGAAAGATATGTCAATGATGTACATTATGTTGGAAGGATCATCAGTTGGTTTTATGATGATGAGTTCAAATTTTTTGTGATAAAAAGATCTGATGGTGTTCAGTATTTGAAGCCTAGATTGAAGTATTTCAACTCTTTGCCAAGGTGTGAATTGAATGGTCTAGCAACAAAAAACATTGATTAACAGATCAAGAAATGGCATTGCAGATAGTATAGCAAGGTTGATTATTACTGAAGGGAGCACTGGAAAATATGAAAAGTTAAAACCACATAAAGGAAAGAGAGTAAATAGTGTGTGATAGATCTGGTGACTCGGAAGGAAATGAAAAGATATAAGTATAAACATGTGAAAGCACTTCAGAAGATTCCTTTGAAGAGATTTGATCAAGATTTTATGGGAAACGTGAAGTGGTGGTATGTTGATGTAAACACAGGTGAAGCTGTAGTGGAAAACAAAGATGGATAGATTTTAGCTTGTTTCTATGATGTTATAAATCTTGTTAACTTTTCAAGAAAAGACCAGCTTATGCTTAGAAGAAAAGAAATCATGTACACAAAGGAGTGGACAGAACAAGCCATGCAATATAAGAGAGTTCTGTATGTTTGCTTAGACTAAGGAGTATATGCTGGAAGTTAAGGACTGAAGTGTTAGATGAAATCATGAAGAACAAAGACCCTGAAGATCAAGGAGCAAGCTATTGTCAAAGGGGAGTCTGTAGAGACATGTTTTGTGACAATGAGCTTTGTAATAGAATAGGTCCTTGTATTGTCTTTATGTTTGGTGTTTGTCTTTTATGTTTGAATGTGTTAAGTGTTGACTAAGATTTAACTAAGATTCTGGGGAACTTGTTAAGTTCGCATGTAGCAGATCTTTAGTCTATAAATAGGTGTTTAAATGTTCTAATTGTAAGCTTTTGATCATTTAGTATTGTAAACACTCAGAGCAATAGAAGAGATAGTTTATTTACATCTTGTGTTCACTACTGTTGTTATTGTCATCCGCATACAAGCATGCATACGTTGGATTCCGCACTCCGTGTGCGTGTCGAGTCGCTTGTCTAGACCGATCCGTATTGACCTTACAGGGACCTACATATCACTCTTTCCATCCAATTTTGGAGGATCACAGTGTCTGAATGCTTTGTAAATGCATCCATGTCTTGGTCAGATATCTGAGTCACTATCTGACTCATAATTTCTCCTTCTACCCTAGTGTGGTTTATCTCCAGGAGTATCTTTCTTCAAAATTTCATTTATTTCATCTTTTGATTCCTTAGATCCTTAGCTAAAGCTTCTGATAAGGTGGCTTGTAATACTAGCCCTACTTCTTCAGCTATTATTATGCCTTACCGCAGGCTCTAAGGTAAATTGTTTAGGTTCTGAGTTAGCATGGGATATATGTTCCTCATGCTCTGACTTAGCATGAAACATGGGATTTTCATTCTCAATAACTACGGTATGAGAATGCTCTTCGGTTTGTCTCTTGTTAACAGGTGGTTGGCCACAGCCTCTACCACGTCCTCTTCCTCGTGCACCAGCCATTTTAGAGAGTTTCTGAAAGAATATCGTCGTTATTAGGCCAGGAAATAATTTAGAACTCTACAGGTAACATAAATTATTAATTACAGTGGCAAGTTGTAATTAATAATTCACTTTACTTTCGGGTTCCAAATATTTCTTTCCCACAATAGTTATGATACTCGGATTCCTATACGTTGGAACCTTAGTAGTCCATCGAATTCAAGTTCTTAGCTTAATATTGTACATGTGTAAAGTTGTCGTTCGAAAACTTTATCGATCGAAATTGTTTTCGATCGAAATATTTTTCTGTCTAATAGAGTTTTCGGACGATAACTTTGACTATAAATATGTCTTGTTTTGAATGGTGTAGAGATTAGAAGTTTGATAAGATTCACTATCTTCTGTATTTTGTGCTAAGTGTAATTGGATTGATTTTGTAATCATCATATTTAGTAAAAACAAGTGAAGATTTGGTGTTATATCTCGTATATATGGCGGTTTCTATATTCGTTGGTGTTTGATTAGTTTTGTTCGGTTGTTATTGGATTCTGGATTGTTTCCGACTTTCCAGAAGTGTTGCTGAATATTAGAGGCTTGATTACCATGGATCAGAGGGATTCACAAGTGGTATCAGAGCTTTTGGTTAAAGCTCATGGTATTCAAGTGTTTTTTTCATCAATTGCAATCGAATCAGAATGAATTTCCTCGCCATTATTGTGTTTTCTGAGTCAATTCTGATGGAGATAAAGTATAGTATTGTTTTGGACATCTGATTTTGCATTTGGGAAGTCGCAGGTTGATTTTTGGTGTTCTTGGGAAGAATTGATCGAAATCTCTCGTTGAAGGAACCGAAATCTGCTTTCGATCGAAAACTATTTTTGGTCAGCAGCTTTCGATTGAAAAGTTGTCCGAAAACTCAGAAGTGTAAAAAATCTCCGGTGTTTGAAATCTTCACTTTTCGACCGAAAAGTTTGTTCGAAATCATTTCTGGTCGAAAAAGTTTTCGATCGAAATCTCTTAACTTGGGATTTTTTCAGAATTTGACTTGTGTTCCTTTGGTTTGCGAAATGGCTGGAAAAGTGTACGATACTGAGCGTGTTGTGGGGAAATCACCACCAATGCTAAAATCCATTTTAGAATTCTCTAACTGGAAAATCATGATGAAGGCTTTCTTTAAGTTTACTGAGCATACTCCGTGGGAGTGTATAGTCAAAGGTCCTCATGTGCTAAAGACTGCAATTGTTGATGGTTTAGTTCCAATTGTTGATCTAGACTTGTATTCAGAAGAGGATAAGAAGCTGATTGAAAGAGAAAACAGGGCATTGGGATCAATTATTCTATATCTTCCAACTGAACCTTATCTAAATGTCGAGCAGCATGAGACGGCTCAAGGATTATGGAATCCACTATGTCTGAGATTTGAAGGAATATGCAGCATTGCAAGCGAGTCGCACAGATTTGTTATTGAAACAGTACAATATGTTCAACTACAAGAAAAATGAAACTCTGAGTGAGGAAGTTACAAAATTTACTATGATGATCAACAGGTTGAGAAAGATGGGTGTTAAGTTTGAGGAGTATGAATTGTGTAAGAAGCTACTTGACTCTTTACCTGATACCTAGAGCATACCGTGTGTGCTGATAAAGAACACTACTCTAGATTTGAAGAGTAAAACTCTTGATGATATAATTTGCTTGTTAGAATCCTATGAACTTGATGGAAAGAAGAGAGACCTGAATAATTCAGACAAACCTAACAGCACAAGTTCAGCAAATGCAGCATTGTTTTCAGGGAATGGTGAAGGTAGTAGTGGATCAAAATCTAAAAAGGGTAAGAGTTGTTGTGGTTCAAAACATTCTGCTGGAGAGAAAGGGAAAGCAACTGGTCAAATTCCTAAGGATCAAATTGCATTGTTTGGAGCTTTCATGAGTAGTTATGATGCTTTAGTGTGTGGAAAGCTACAACCGGCTGTTCATGATGTTGACGATCTTGTGCAAATAAATCCTGATGATTTAGAATATATGGATTTGCAATGGCAAATGGCCATGATCGCTGTAAGAGCCAAAAAGTATCTTCGGAAAGTTGGAAAAGACAAGTTACAGTTTGGGAAGAAAGTTGGATTTGATCAGGCAAAGCTAAGATGTTATAACTGCCAACAACTTGGACATTTTGCTTGCGAATGCCCAAAGGATAAAAAGAAGAAAACTGATGGTAGTGGAGTTAAATTAATTGAAATGATTGAGGAGGATGAAAAATCCAAGAAAGCTCTAACTGCTTTGATGTCAAAACAACTGAGCAAATGTGAATGGAAAACAGAAATTGAAGATGCTGAAGGTGAATTTGATGAGGCTCTGATGGCTAAGATTGAAGTTTCTGAAAGAGCAGCAAAAAGTGAAAGTGAATATGCCTTGAAAACTGACAACAAAGGAAAAGGCAAAGCTACTGCTGATGATGTTGAGACTTCTTCTGATAGTGAGGTAACTTCTGAGGATGAGTATTCTATTTGTTCTTCTGATTGTATTGAAAAAATGCAAAATTATCATGTAGCAAACACATTCTTGATTGCTGAAAATGATAAACTAAAAAGGGTGAATAAGGAATTAAAACAGAATGAGGTCACCTACACCAGAAAAATCAAAGCTTTACTAAAAGATAATGTCACATTTAAAGAATATCTTGATAAAAAAGGATGTTTTAATCAAAGACCTTTCTGATAAACTAATTGCCTCTGAAACTAATTTAATCAAAGAACGGGTATTAATTGCAAAGTGGAAAATGCAAAGAAATGTTTTGGATGAATACGTGAATAAACAAACAAAAGTGTACATCAAAGATGGTTTAGGTTATAACAAAGTACCTCATCCTGATAATTTTGTGCCATTTCCTGAACCGCATAAATCAAATGATTTGATAAGTGCGAGTGATTCTAATTTTCATGATATGTATGTAAGTGCATATGTGAAAACATGTTGTGATGAGGCTTAGGTTGACATTGATGGTGTTAAGAGTTTTTCAGCTTTCAATAAACAGTGTACTAGAGAATTCATAAGGTATTGCAAGCAGTACTTAGATTTTAAGTGTGATCATAAAAAATATGTAAATGCTTGTGACAATCATGATTTAGAAAAGTGTTCTGTATTTGATATTTCTAATGTTTCTACTGATTTTGTGTGTGATGCTTCTGATTGTGTATCTTCCACGTCTACTTTCTTTGACAAAGTGGTGCACACAGCTAGAGAGTATGTTCCAATTCACAAAAACTCATTTCTAGCTGAAGATGTTATGTTAGATAAATTTGGGAATCCTTTGATTCAAGACTATGACCTCTCTCACGAAAAGCCTAAGAAAGATGATTTTATATCACCTAAGAATCATATACTTATGAGTGATCAAGAGAGTAAAAGGTTTGTCCAAGTTAAAATCAGTGCACCAACAAAGATTCAAAGTGAGATAAAAGTGTCAAATAAAGTGAGTGTTAAAGGGAAATCAGTCAATGTCAAAGACAAGTTCATTGATGTCAAAGATAAGTCTGCTCAAAGCAAATGGAAGCTAGTAAAGAAAGTGTGTCCATCAAAGAGTGATAAAGGACAGTGCGTGTCTGAAGTAGGCGAGTGTTTTAAATCACAATCAAAGTTCAATTCAAAGTCAAAGACTAAAAGTTACAAATGTTTTACTTGTGGTCTAGTTGGACATTTCGCTAGAAATTGCAAACACAAGTCAAGTGAGTCAAATTTCAAAGGTTATAAAGAAAGATCAAAAGGTCATGTCAACAAGAAGGCGTCTGAAAACGACAAAGTGTTAGAGTCCGGAGAGATTCATTGTTACAGTCGTGATTACATGCTTTCTAGGGATCATAATGAATTTTATTCAAATGCATGTCGTGATTATATGTTGACAATGTTTGTGGAAAAAGGGGTCCAAAACAGCTCGAGATATGTGAAGAAAACTAACCAACCAAGTTATTTTGCTAAAGAAAAATTTACTAAGAAATATGGGAAAAATGTTGGTTATTTTTGGAAATTTAAAAATGAACAAACTTCACATATCGTTGGAACAAAGAATGTTGTGAATTTGAAGAAACAAGTCATGGTGACTAAGACTGTAAAAAGTCAAAGTCAGCTCGGGTCAAAGATGATCTGGGTACCTTTTCTCATTAAGTTGTCCTAAAATGTACAGAGTCAAACCGGGAGAACTATTAATAATGCTTGGTATGTTGATAGCGGTTGCTCAAGGCATATGACGGGACAAAGAGAGATTCTGAATGATTTTCAATCCTTTGATTGTGGTTTTGTTGCTTTTGCTGGAGACAAAAAGGGTGGGAAGATTGCTGGTCAGGGAACAGCTTCAAATGATCTAATCACTCTTGAGAAAGTCAACTATGTGTCACAATTGGAGTTTAATCTGCTTAGTGTATCGCAAGTGTGCGATAAGGATATACCGATTCATTTTACAGCAAAGAAGTTTTTTTTCTTAAAGTAGGGACTGGTTATTCCTGAAGATATGATTTTGATGAGAGCTCCAAGAAAATTCAACACTTATGTGGGTGATATGAATGACCATTCAAAACCAGTAAATGTATCTTGTTTGTTGTCAAAGGCCACTGGCTCGGAGTATTATCTGTGGCATAGAAGATTGGGACATGTAAAATTGAAAAACATGAAAAATTTGGTTCATAAGGATCTGGTGCGAGGATTGCCAAGAAAAGAATTCATTATTCAAGAGAGTTGCATGTCTTGTACAAAAGGAAAACAGCACAAGAAATCCCATCCGAGAAAGACCGTGACGACATTTACTCGACCTTTATTTCTTATTTATATGGATTTATTTGGTCATGTTCGAGTTAAGAGTATTGCGAAGAAATCTTACTATCTTGTTATCACAGATGATTTTTCTAGATTTTCTTGGGTGTTTTTCCTTACAACAAAGGACGAGACACCTGAAACAATAATTGAATTTATCAAACATATTGAAAACATATGTGATAGAAAAGTGTCAATTATTCGCAGTGATAATGGAACCGAGTTTAAAAATAATTTGATAAATTTGTTTTGTGCAGAAAAAGTCATAAATCATCAATTCAGTGTAGCCAGGACACCGCAACAAAACGGAGTGGCGGAAAGAAAGAACATAACTTTAATTGAAGTTGCACATACAATGCATGTGGATTCAAAGTTACCCATTATTTTCTGGGCAGAGGTAGTAAACACAGCATGTTATGTGTTGACAGAGTTCTAATGGTGAAGCAACATACGAAGACTTTATATGAGTTATTTTTCAAAAAAAAAGCCATATATCAAGTTTTTTAGAGCTTTTGGATGCACGTGTACACTTCTGAACACTCAGGACTCATTGCCAAAGTTTGCTGCAGTGGGTGATGAATGTTATTTTTTGGGAAATTCTTCATATCAGAAAGCGTTCAAGAATCTTATTACGTGGAATGGCAAGAATCAAATGTCCCTCCGGTTCAAAGTGGGCCAGAATGGTTCTTTGATGTGGAAGTAATTTTCAAGACTTTTGATCAACAATCTCTATGTGATTCGGCTGGTGCAAGTTCTTCAAATTCAAGTGATAAGTTTTCAACTAGACAGGATCAAAATGTTCATAACTTCATGGTTGGTCCTCAACAAGTGATAGTTCAAAACGAAAGTTCTGATGCTGTTACTTCCTCAACTCAGACACAAGAAGAATCGATTGAAATTTCAGTTACAAATGCTGATTCTGAGGTACAAGTTCCTATCACTAATGAAGAACCAATTGTATCTGAAGATCAGTCGGATTGTTCTAATGATCCAACTGAGGATGCTAATCTACTAAACTCTTCTAGTGTTGATGATTCTATAGACCAATCCCCTGATGAAAATATCACTAATTTGCCAGAATCAATTCAGGTTGATGATATTCCGACTCTTAGAATTCATTCAGCTCATCCAGTTAAAAACATTATTGGTCAAATTGAAGATGGTGTTAAAACAAGAAGCCAATCAAGAAATATAAATGTTTGTTTGTTTTCATGTTTCTTATCCCTAGAGGAACCAAAGAACGTTACAATTACTATTCAGGATCCAAATGGATTGAAGCGATGCAGGAGGAGCTTCTTCAGTTTAAAAAGCTTAATGTTTGGCATCTTGTAGGTCTTCCTGACGGTAAATACCCGATTGGAACTAAGTGGGTTTTCCGTAACAAGAAATATGATCGTGGTATTATGGTTCGTAACAAGGCTCGGCTTGCTGTTCAATGTTTTTATCAAGAAAAAGGGTTGGATTATGAAGATGTTTTTGCTCCTGTTGCTAAGATCGAAGCCATTCGTATATTTTTAGCCTATGTTTCGTACATAAAGTTTAAGGATTATCAAATGGATGTGAAGACTGCATTTCTTTATCGGGTTGTCAAGGAAGAAGTATATGTCAATCAACCACCTGGTTTTGAAGATCCTTATCATCCGTTCCAGGTGTACAAACTCGATAAGGCATTGTATGGTCTGCATCAAGCGCCTCGTGCGTGGTATGAAACCTTGTCGACATAACTTACAACAAATGGCTTTGTTCGTGGCACCACTGATAAGACTTTATTCTTAAAGAAGATTGATTCTGATCTGTTGATAGTTCAAGTTTATGTTGATGATATCATCTACAGTTCGACAAATGAGAATCTTTATCGAGAGTTTGAGACGGTAATGAACTTAAAATTTGAAGTGAGTTTGATGGGTCAAATGAAATTCTTTCTGGGGTTGCATGTGGAACAATCTGATGCTGGAATTCTTATTCATTAGGCAAAATATGTTAAAGATATTCTGAGAAAGTTTAATATGTGTGATTACAAAGTAGCATCCACCCCCATTGCTCCTCATGAACCTCTCACAGTGGATCCGTCCGGTGTTGAAGTAAATCAAACGCTGTATCGTTCCATGATTGGCTCATTGATGTATTTGATTGCAAGTAGGCCTGATATTAAGTTTGTTGTTTGTTCTAGTGCTCGATATCAGTCTGCTCCCAAAGAATCACATGAATTAGTTGTCAAGAGAATCTTTCGGTATCTTAAGGGTCATGTTAACCTTGGATTGTGGAATCCTTCTGATTCTGACCTTAACTTTTATGCTTATACTGACAGTGATTATGGTGGTTGAAATTTAGATAGGAAATCCATATCTAGTGGATGTCAGTTTTTAGGGGAGCGGTTAATGTCATGGCAGTGCAACTGCTGAGGCAAAATACACAGCTGCTTCGAGCTGTTGTTCACAAGTCATTTGGATTCAACATCAACTTATGGATTTTGTAATCAACTTCTTGGAGACCCCGATTTACTGACAATGAAGTTGTGCTGGGCATAGTAAAGAATCCAATTCAGCACTCGAAAACAAAGCATATCGCCATCAGGTTACATTTTATTCGTGATTGCTTTGATAATGGTCTGATTAAAGTTGTCCACGTTGATACCTTAGAGCAAAAAGCCGATATTTTTACAAAAGCATTTTCAACTGATCGGTTTAACTCAGGTAGAAATGTTTGGGATGATATCTTTCTGAGTATTCAGGTTAAAAAAAAAAGGGTTTGATTTTGATTGAAAGACCATTTTGTTCCTCAAAAAGTTTTTCTTCTAGTGTTTAAAATTGTGTTGTTGTGTATGTTTGTTTGTTTTGTCAAAACTTGAATAATTTTCATCACAATTTTAGGAGGAGAATAAAAGAAAAGGAGAAAATATGAGAAAAATGTGAATGTGTGCATATATTGTGTTTTCAAATTTGTGTAGCTTGATGATTAGCTGTGAAAATGATGTGACTGATTGACTTGAGAATAGGAAATGATTGTATATTTGTGTAATGAGCTTACGCATGAATTGGATATGATTGTGACATCGGTTACAATTTTTGATATGTCGGTAGGCTTTGCATGTATAAATTAGGTGATACTTGTTTGATTAACTAAATTGCGATCTTTGTGTTTTACCCACATTGAATATCAGTACTTTCATCATTCGAATGCAAAATGAATCTAGTCATACCATGAGACCATGATCTTGATGAGTTCTTAGCACAATTTGTTTGCTCTATTGACTATATCCGTCAAATATATGATTTATAGTTAAACACCTTCATACAGTTGTTGGTTCTGGTGAAAATATTGGATGGAAACCAAGAAGTCAGTCTGTTTCGCCCTTTGAATCATTCGTGATTTCAATTGACATATCCAATATCTTACGGATATCCACATGCCCCAATAAATCAGATTCACAACATATTCATCTGAATCATTCTTCACATCTCGTATGAATCAATATGATTCCATGCTCACTATCTCAAAAACCAAGACAATGAATCAAAATGATTCTAAATCAATATGATTCCAATTAAATCCACTTGGATTATTTTTCCTGTGCTAAGAACGCTAGCCTCATGCTGGTGATTGGATCATGATTTAGTGAAACTTTGTGTTGATTCTTAGTTCTTTCCATCTCGATTGTGGGGTACACATTGTACTGATTAATATTACCTTAATTGTCACATGGTATTTGCTGAAACATGATGCATGAGTTTATGTGGTTAAATATACTGGCAATCAATGTTGAACTGGTTAAATCCTGATTTGATATGCATTGTAATGAGGCAGTGTACATTTATTATCCTATATCAATTTCAGTTCACCAAAAACTTAAAGAATAAAATTTGTGTTATATAAACAAGTAATCTTCATAGTGTTGCAGTTGTATTTCATAGTATTGTGATTAAAGTGTTTTAGAACTAATGTGTGTGTCTATAAAGTTGTTCATGCTTGAAAATTCCTAAAAATTATGTATATATTTGCTTAAAAGTTTAAAAGTAATATGTGTTGTATATAGATGTGCTGGGAATATCTTGAAAAGTTGCTCAAAAACATTTTGGAACAGGTCTTAATGATATTGAAATTGGATTAAAGAATAAAAGTTAGATTTTTTTCTTCAAAGTTAAAAGTTTTCGTACGAAATATCTTGTACGAAATGATGTTCGTCCGAAATTGACGACATTTACTCGACCTTTATTTCTTATTCATATGGATTTATTTGGTCATGTTCGAGTCAAGAGTATTGCGAAGAAATCTTACTGTCTTGTTATCACAGATGATTTTTCTAGATTTTCTTGGGTGTTTTTCCTTGCAAAAAAGGACGAGACACCTGAAACAATAATTGAATTTATCAAACGTATTGAAAACATATGTGATAGCAACGTGTCAATTATTCGCAGTGATAATGGAACCGAGTTTAAAAATAATTTGATAAATTCGTTTTGTGCAGAAAAAGTCATAACTCATCAATTCAGTGCAGCCAGGACACCGCAACAAAACGGAGTGGCGGAAAGAAAGAACATAACTTTAATTGAAGTTGCGCATACAATGCTTCTGGATTCAAAGTTACCCATTATTTTATGGGCAGAGGTAGTAAACACATCATGTTATGTGTTGAATAGAGTTCTAATGGTGAAGAGGCATACGAAGACTTTATATGAGTTGTTTTTCAAAAAAAAGCCATATATCAAGTTTTTTAGAGCTTTTGGATGCACGTGTACACTTCTGAACACTCAGGACTCATTGCCAAAGTTTGCTTCAGTGGGTGATGAATGTTATTTTTTGGGAAATTCTTCATATCAGAAAGCGTTCAAGAATCTTATTACGTGGAATGGCAAGAATCGAATGTTCCTCCAGTTCAAAGTGGGCCAGAATGGTTCTTTGATGTGGAAGTAATTTTCAAGACTTTTGATAAACAATCTCTATGTGATTCGGCTGGTGCAAGTTCTTCAAATTCAAGTGATAAGTCTTCAACTAGACAGGATCAAAATGTTCATAACTTCATGGTTGGTCCTCAACAAGTGATAGTTCAAAACGAAAGTTCTGATGCTGTTACTTCCTCAACTCAGACACAAGAAGAATCGATTGAAATTTCAGTTACAAATGTTGATTCTAAGGTACAAGTTCCTGTTACTAATGAAGAACCAATTGTATCTGAAGATCAGTCTGATTGTTCTAATGATCCAACTGAGGATGCTAATATATTAAACTCTTCTACTGTTGATGATTCTAGAGACCAATCCCCTGATGAAAATGTCACTAATTTGCCAGAATCAGTTCAGGTTGATGATATTCCGACTCTTAGAATTCATTCAGCTCATCCAGTTGAAAACATTATTGGTCAAATTGAAGATGGTGTTAAAACAAGAAGCCAATCAGGAAATATAAATGTTTGTTTGTTTTCATGTTTCTTATCCCAAGAGGAACCAAGGAACGTTACAATTGCTCTTCAGGATCCAAATGGATTGAAGCGATGCAGGAGGAGCTTCTTCGGTTTAAAAAGCAAAATGTTTGGCATCTTGTTGATCTTCATGACGGTAAATACCCGATTGGAACTAAATGGGTTTTCCGTAACAAGAAATATGATCGTGGTATTATGGTTCGTAACAAGGCACGGCTTGTTGTTCAAGGTTTTTATCAAGAAGAAGGGTTGGATTATGAAGATGTTTTTGCTCCTGTTGCTAAGATCGAAGCCATTCGTATATTTTTAGCCTATGTTTCGTACATAAAGTTTAAGGATTATCAAATGGATGTGAAGACTGCATTTCTTTATCGGGTTGTCAAGGAAGAAGTATATGTCAATCAACCACCTGGTTTTGAAGATCCTTATCATTTGTTCCAGGTGTACAAACTCGATAAGGCATTGTATGGTCTACATCAAGCGCCTCGTTCGTGGTATGAAACCTTGTCGACACATCTTACAACAAATGGCTTTGTTCGTGGCACCATTGATAAGACTTTATTCTTAAAAAAGATTGATTCTGATATGTTGATAGTTCAAGTTTATGTTGATGATATCATTTACGGTTCGACAGATGAGAATCTTTATCGAGAGTTTGAGACGGTAATGAACTTAAAATTTGAAGTGAGTTTGATAGGTCAAATGCAATTCTTTCTAGGGTTACAGGTGGAACAATCTGATGTTGGAATTCTTATTCATTAGGCAAAATATGTTAAAGATATTTTGACAAAGTTTAATATGAGTGATTACAATGTAGCATCCACCCCCATTGCTCCTCATGAACCTCTCACAGTGGATCCGTCCGGTGTTGAAGTAAATCAAACGCTGTATCATTCCATGATTGGCTCATTGATGTATTTGATTGCAAGTAGGCCTGATATTATGTTTGTTGTTTGTTCTTGTGCTCGATATCAGTCTGCTCCCAAAGAATCCCATGAATTAGTTGTCAAGAAAATCTTTCGGTATCTTAAGGGTCATGTTAACCTTGGATTGTGGAATCCTTCTGATTCTGACCTTAACTTTTATGCTTATACTGACAGTGATTATGGTGGTTGCAATTTAGATAGGAAATCCATATCTGGTGGATGTCTGTTTTTTGGGGAGCGGTTAATGTCGTGGCAGTGCAAGAAGCAAACTAATGTGTCAACTTCAACTGCTGAGGCAGAATACACAGCTGCTTCGAGCTGTTGTTCGCAAGTCATTTGAATTCAACATCAACTTATGGATTTTGGAATCAACTTCTTAGAGACCCCGATTTACTGTGACAATTAAGTTGTGCTGGGCATAGTAAAGAATCCAATTCAGCACTCGAAAACAAAGCATATTGCCATCAGGTTACATTTTATTCGCGATTGCTTTGATAATGGTCTGATTAAGGTTGTCCACGTTGATACCTTAGAGCAAAAAGCCGATATTTTTACAAAAGCATTTTCAACTGATCGGTTTAACTCTCTGGTATAAATGTTTGGGATGATATCATTCTGAGTATTCTGGTTAAAAAAAAAGGGTTTGATTTTGATTGAAAGAACATTTTGTTCCTCAAAAAGTTTTTCTTCTAGTGTTTAAAATTGTGTTGTTGTGTATGTTTGTTTGTTTTATCAAAACTTGAATAATTTGCATCACAATTTTAGGAGGAGAATAAAAGAAAAGGAGAAAATATGAGAAAAATGTGAATGTGTGCATATATTGTGTTTTCAAATTTGTGTAGCTTGATGATTAACTGTGAAAATGATGTGACTGATTGACTTGAGAATAGGAAATGATTGTATATTTGTGTAATGAGCTTACGCATGAATTGGATATGATTGTGACATCGGTTACAGTTATTGATATGTCGGTAGGCTTAGCATGTATAAATTAGGTGATACTTGTGTGATTAACTAAATTGCGATCTTTGTGTTTTACCCATATCAAATATCAGAACTTTCATCATTCGAATGCAAAGTGAATCTAGTCATACCATGAGACCATGATCTTGATGAGTTCTTAGCATAATTTGTTTGCTCTATTGACTATATCCGTCAAATATATGATTTATTGTTAAACACCTTCATACAGTTGTTGGTTCTGGTGAAAATCTTGGATGGAAACCAGGAAGTCAGTCTGTTTCGCCCTTTGAATCATTCGTGATTTCAATTGACATATCCAATATCTCACGGATATCCACATACCCGAATCAATCAGATTCACAACATATTCATCTGAATCATTCTTCACATCTCGTATGAATCAATATGATTCCATGCTCACTATCTCAGAAACCAAGACAATGAATCAAAATGATTCTGAATCAATATGATTCCAATTAAATCCACTTGGATTATTTTTCCTGTGCTAAGAACGCTACCCTCATGCTGGTGATTGGATCATGATTTAGTGAAACTTTGTGTTGATTCTTAGTTCTTTCCATCTCGATTGTGGGGTACACATTGTGTTGATTAATATTACCTTAATTGTCACATGGTATTTGCTGAAACATGATGCATAAGTTTATGTGGATAAATATACTAGCAATCAATGTTGAACTGTTTAGATCCAGATTTGATATGCATTGTAATGAGGCTGTGTACATTTATTATCCTATATCAATTTCAGTTCACCAAAAACTTAAAAGAATAAAATTTGTGTTATATAAACAAGTAATCTTCATAGTGTTGCAGTTGTGTTTCATAGTATTGTGAATAAAGTGTTTTAGAACTAATGTGTGTGTCTATAAAGTTGTTCATGCTTGAAAATTCCTAAAAATTATGTATATATTTGCTTAAAAGTTTAAAAGTAATATGTGTTGTATATAGATGTGCTGGGAATTTCTTGAAAAGTTGCACAAAAACATTTTGGAACAGGTCTTAATGATATTGAAATTGGTTTAAAGAATAAAAGTTAGATTTTTTTCTTCAAAGTTAAAAGTTTTCGTTCGAAATATCTTGTACGAAATGATGTTCGTCCGAAATTGATCTCGATCGAAAAGTCGGATCCGAAATGCTTTTCGCCCGAAATCTCTGAATGTATATAATCATACTTCTTGATCGAAATCAATTTTACCACCATTGTTGAGTTTTCGAGCTAAATCTCTGAGTTTTATCAAGTATTGTGTTTTCGAGTGAAATCTCCAATCAAGTGTTTATTGGTTTGCGTCATCAATATTTCCTATATCTTGGTATGTTTTCCTCGATCCATAGAATAAGATAAGTTAGATCCATGGACTTAGAAATTTTTCAGGTTGAATTCTCTGAAATCTTGAAAGAATTGTCTGAAATCTCCTTTGAATGGTTCGAAATCTTTCTCTGATGGAAATGAAGAGTCACTATATGATATGTCCGAAAAGGTTTTCGATCGAAATTGTTTTCGATCAAGGTTCTTATTGTGGTTTTCGTTTGAAATCTCAGGACTTTGGATTTTTCCTGAAAAACTGTGTTTTCGTTCGAAATGCTTTTAGTCTTAGAGTTTTCGATCGAAAAAGTTTTCAGACAGGACTTTTCGTCCGAAATGTTGGGAGTTAGCAAATTTTAAAACATTTTCTGATTAATGTTGTTGTGTTTGTGCAGTCATGGATAGGTTAAAGTTTAATGCTCGGCTCAACATATGTGCCTGTTTGACTTCAAGAACCAGGAAATCTAGAGGTTATGAGGAAATTGTTCGTTTTCTGAACAGATCAAGGATTCTAACAGCCATATCTACTCAAGTTATAGTTAATGAAGCTCATGTTAGAGAGTTTTGGCATAATGTTGAATACAAGCATGTTAACAAAAACATATGGATTGAGAGCACTTTGGGCGGGATGAAGATTAAAGTTGATGAACAAGTTATCCGAGAAGTGTTGAACTTCAGAGATGGTCCAAACTTTCCTTACAGAATAAGCTATACACGAGTTGGACAAATAATTAGAAATATGGGTTTTGAAGGTGACTTTCCATGAAGACAAGTTACAAAGACTTTGTTAGGAAAACAGTGGAGGTACCTAGTGCAAGTCTTTGTTCATTGTCTTGGACCAAGAACAAGAGCTTTTGATCAGATTGGTAAAGTTTTTAGTCGTGCTTTAGTGTGTTTGTCGACTCACCATAGATTCAATTTCTCAAGAATGATATTTAAAGCAATGATCAACAACTTTGTGGGACCGAGACAGAATAACAAGTTTTTACTTTATCCGAGATTCTTACAAATGATTATCAACACTCTACTACCAGATCTACCAAATGATGGAGTGGAATTGCCATTAGAACATATGTCTAAGACAATTTTCAGCAGCATAAATACTATCAGGAAAAAGAGTAAATTCTCTGGTCTTGTTACTTCTTTGTTTCCAAACATGCTTGAAGAAAATCTTGATCCTGACTTTGAAATAGAAGATGAAGTTAATGATATTATGAGTAGTGGAGTTGAAGATAATGACCGTAATGATGATGATAATGAAGGAGGTGATGATGGTGAAGGTGGTGATGGTGGTGCAGTTCAAGGTAATCCTGAAGTTATAACAGAGAATGTTGTCAATGAAGAGAATGTGACTGTGAATGAAACCATAGATGAACAATTGAAAGAAACAGAAAAAGTTCAAGAGGATTCAAATGTGAAAATACTAGAGAACAGAATCTCCACTTAAGAGAAAGGAAATTGAGACTGAAAAGACCGTGCCTTCTATACTTCCTCCGTCTAAGGGTACCGTGATTAAAGAAACAGAACACAAAAGATTGAAAACCATGGCACAAAGGTATACACGCAAAGGAAAAGGAAAAGAGGTTCCAGATCTTGTTAAGTAGAAAGTTTCTAAAGATTACAAGCTGATGGATTAAGAGTTTGTAAACTTTGCAACACAAGAAACTACAAATGTAATAAGCCAGTTGAAAACTCAAGTTGCAAATCTACAAAGCAGGGAAGCTGCAAATGAAAGATAGATTAGAGATTTGAAAACAAGTGATTCTAAAAAGAAAAAACAACTTGATCAACAATAGATTCAAATCAACAAGTTGCAAAGTATTGTGCAGGAACTTGTGAAACATCTTAGAATGTCTGTGACCAGTGTGAATGTTACTACTCAACCTGTACAAGAGAATGTAGAACAACAAGGACCTTCAACCGTCAATCTTACTAAACATGATGAACCTCCAATTATTGGAGCTGATCTATTTGGCTCATAAGACATGTTTGATGTTGATTCTTTGATTAATCAGCAATGAGAAGGAATGGAAGTCAATGATGAGGATAAAGAAGAAGAAAAAGAAGAGGAGAAAGAGAATAAGGAGGAACTTGATTTGATTATCACTGAAGTTAAGAAGAATGACTGAGATCCGTCAGATGATGATGACATTATCAGTGATGGGTCTGGAATTGGTGGTGGTGGAGCCAATGATATAGAGCAAAGTGATGATGAATATTCTAACAAAGTTTATGAAAAGTATGAATATAAAGAAAAACATATTATGTTGAAAGTGATGGGAATGTGATAGAAAGATTGGATAAGGTGGTTGATGAGAAAATTCCATTTGATGAATTATTTGAATAAAATGAAACTGATGAATCTCAAAAGGAGTCAACTAAAACTAAAGAGGATAAGAACAAGAGCTTTTGGTGGAAAACTAGTGAAACTCCTGTAACTGTGGAAAGAATTACTCAAAAGATAAGAAGTCCAAGAAAAGCATTGACATGACTAATCCTAGGATAGAAGTATGACAAGGGGAAGATGATGTATGTGATAAAAAGGGTTGAGGGTGGTATTCAGTACTTTGATACACGTCACAAGTTACAAACATTGCCAAGATGGGATATAAGAGATCTAAGTCGTTTGAAATTGATTAATGCATCAAACTATGAAATTGATTAATGCATCAAACTGTACAAGAGCTTCTGACCTTGAGGTGTTTTAAAGGAATCAATGTGGGCAAGACGGGTTTACATCTTTTCAACCTCAAGTTCCATAGTGTAAAAGAATCAAGAAGAAATACAAAACAAGTGAACAAAAGAAGTATAGATACATAGTCACACCAGCTGACACGTGAGTACTGTGTATATTCCTAACAGGAAGGAGAGCTTCATAAAGTATTTTGACAAATGGTTCTATGATTCCATGACACATGAAGCAGTGATACAACAAAAAGGTTATCCTGAAGTTAGAATCTTTGATCTGATGAATCTTTTCAGCCTTTCAGATGAAGATCTAAAGATTCTATACTACAATACTATTCAGTGTGACATGAGCTTGATGATAAAGAATGAAGCTAAGCTGTATATGAGAGTTGTTTCAAGATCATTATCTTTAAGAGCTGAAGCGAGAATGATAAAGAAACGATTGCAGGATCTGGAGGCCAAGAAAGTGAAGATAGAGAAAAAGCCTGATGCCGACAAGACAGAAGACTTGTAATTCAATAGACTAGGGGGAGATTGTTGGAACCTTAGTAGTCCATCAAATTAAAGTTCTTAGCTTAATATTGTAAAAGTGTAAAGTTTTCGGTCGAAAACTTTATCGATCGAAATTGTTTTCGATCGAAATAGTTTTCGGTCGAAATAGAGTTTTCGGAAGATAACATTTACTATAAATATGTCTTGTTTTGAATGGTGTAGAGATTAGAACTTTGATCAGATTCACTATCTTCTTTATTTTGTGCTAAGTGTAATTGGATTGATTCTGTACTCATCATCTTTAGTAAATACAAGTGAAGATTTGGTGTTATATCTCGTTTATATGGTGGTTTCGGTATTTGTTGGTGTATGATTAGTATTGTTCGGTTGTTATTGGATTCTGGATTGTTTCCGCCTTTCTAGAAGTGTTGCTGAATTTTAGAGGCTTGATTATCACGGATAAGAGGGATTCACACTATATTAGATATATCTAAGATGTAGGCTACTTATGTTGACATCCATTGCTAGGAGTTTCCTTTCAGTTTAAGTCCAGACATTAACGGGTGTCTGAATCTCTTAAACTACGGCTCTAATACCAACTTGAGACATCCAGACTCCCGAGTTGCCTCGCATGTTAGATTTACTCTTTGGAAGCATAGTTTAGTAACGAAAAGGATTACTTTATTGTAGCGAAAAACAATATTTGTTAAAAACAGATAAATAAACTATACATAATCTGCCTGTAACTATCTTAGATTTACTCTTTGGAAGCATAGTGTAGGTCCAAGTAGCCTTCATCCACTAATCCTTTCCTGGTCTTCATTTAACCTGACATATGTTGGTGCAATTCCTGTGAATGAAGCTTCATTTCTATAGGTGAAACTAGAGGCAGTCTCACTAAGATTAGTTAGGGAAAAACTAATCAGTTTCGTTATAGCATGTCTAGCGAAACTACATGTTCAGTTTTGCTAGGACCAGACTCACGTGTGTAACTATAAATAGATGTTTGTCATTTCATTTGTAGTTGGAGCACAAAGTTCATACAACTAGAGAGAATTGAGAGCTTAGTTATGGTGTGAGTCAAAAACCCTAGGTAGAGCTCACCTAGGGTTGGACATGAGCTTAAACGAGATAGAGATGTGAACTCCTTCCGTATTGTACTCGTATGACGGGATGATTTTTTTGTAATGAAAATCAATATCGGTTCTGTTTTCATCTTATCTATGTTTATGTTTGTGTTTCGTATTGTATTATGTTTGACTTGACACGTGCATACGTCTCTACGCTAGGAATCGAGAGTGAGAGTTATCGATCCGAGTTGAGTAGACGCTCACGTTTTTACAAGTGGTATCATTGTCACGGTTTTTTAGATCAAATGGATATTTTTTTTACACTTTTACACTTGATTTTGGTGATCTTTTCCGCATATTCATCATAGAGACGTTCTTTTTCTTCAAATTTGACCATCTTAGAAGTGTTATGATGATTACTGGATGTTTTGGTTCGATTTTGAAGCGCTGATGCTGAAGATTTTCCCCCGAAATCGTTCATTTTCAGTTACAAGCGAAACTGCTGTGAATTTTGCAGTGCGAGCGAAACTAGTTTCTGTTATTCTGTTACCTAGCGAATCTGCTGGCGAAACTAGTTTGAGCGAAACTGATACTTTCTCTTCAAGCGAATCTAGCAATGTTCATAGTTTCGCTTATGTCCATCAGGGGATACTATTTCCCAATACTCAGTTAAAAAAAACAAAAAAAAATGTTTTGGCGGGAAATATTTTCTTGGACAAAATTTTTAGTGGATGATTTTCACTATGTTTTGGGCCATTTTTGAAAAGTTCAATATATGGGATCTTGGCTTACCCAAGAACCGTACTTTACGTATGGTGATTGACGAGACATGGTTGAGAATTATTTGTTTTTGCGAAGAAAAGAGGGAGATAAAAATTTCAGAATTATTGTTTCTTTGCAAAAACAAAAAATTGCTCAAAGTGATCTAGTTTGTGTTTAATATTCGACATGATTCAGTTGGATTTGATTTCTCATTTGGATCCGAGCTTGAGGATAGACAACCTACTGTGAGTAAGTCTAGTAGGAGGTGTTAATCAAGAATGATGATCGAATTGAAGATTGTTGAGTATATAAGGGATCGTTTTAGAGTTTGTGTTCGTGACTTTTTTTTAGTATATTCGAGATGAAGTTGGTGTTTCGTTGATGATTAGTACAGATTGAATCTTTATTATATGCCGATTAAATAAGAAACATCCTTTTGTTTCTGATTTAATCTGGAGGAGCTTGCCTTGAGCGGGAGATTTGAAATGAAAGACTTCAGGATTTTAGTTGAATTATGAAGGTACGAGACAAAGTCTAACACATATGGTTTGAAGACGATGATTAAGAAAAGATTATGGTTGCTGCACTCAATATATAAAGTTCAGTTTCTACTCGGAATTAAAGTTCTTGCCTTTATGGAAGTTGATTAGTTTGATGCTGATTGTTGGAAATTCAAACTCTCTGTCTTATGTCGGTTGATTTAGAGATGTCTGAGTAAGATTCCTGAATCAATTAGGAAGTGGTTACTGTTTAAATGATGGAATACAACGAAAGGTGTTGGATTCGTCAGTTTTCATGAAGATGCCATATAATATTGATCTACAACGTATGCATTAGTTGAGGAGGAGTCTGATTCTTGTATTTCATGAGACTGAAGCATTGCAGGTTGAAGATCACAATGTAATACCAGAAGATAAAGTCTTACCAGTGAAGATTTAGTGAAGATTTGATATCATTAGTCAAGGGGGAGTCTGTTAGTACAGATTTGTGACTGATAATTTATCAACTATTGTAAGAATTGAGAGCAATAATCAAGGGGGAGTTTGTTGGTGCAATCCCTGTGAATGAAGCTATAATTCTATAGGCGAAGCTAGAGGTAGTCTCGCTCAGATTAGGTAGGGCGAAACTAATCAGTTTTGTTATAGCATGTCTAGCGAAACTACATATTCAGTTTCTCTAGGACCATACTCACGTGTGTAACTATAAATATATGTTTGTCATTTCATTTGTAGTTAGAGCACAAAGTTCATACAACTAGAGAGAGTTGAGAGCTTAGTTATGGTGTGAGTCAACAACCCTAGGTAGAGCTCACCTAGGGTTGAACATGAGCTTAAACGAGATAGAGATGTGAACTCCTTTGGTATTGTACTCGTATGACGTGATGATTGTTTTGTAATAAAAATCAATACCGGTTCTGTTTTCATTTTATCTATGTTTATGTTTGTGTTTTGTAATGTGTTATGTTTGACTCGACACGTGCTTACGTCTCTACACTATGAATCAAGAGTGATTGTTATCGATCCGAGTTGAGTAGACACTCACGTTCTGATAACATACGTGCTAAAACATGTCAGCTTACGTTGATGAGTTCTATATTTATCTTTTACTGAATCATAATCCGATACTGATGTGTTGCAAAACACACCTCGATTTCCTTTGTATTTCGTAGCGTTTTCGTATGCTTTTAGAGTCGTTTTGATTCATTTATAGTTGGTACTTAGTTGTGTCATGTTTCGTAGGTGTTCATGAGAGTTTGGAGCTTAAACGATCAAGAACAGTGAAGGAACGAGCAAATGAGGAAAAACGAGAAAAGGGGCAAAACTTTCTGTCAAGATAGCTTCCTCGAGGTATGCGAGAGACGTGGCCCGGTATGGAGAGGTACGCGAGGATCGTACTTCCAGGAAAAGTTCTGCGATTGTTTGGTCTTTAGCGGTACGCGAGGGGCTGGCCAATTGGGCTTCGGGGTACGCAAAAAACCCCAGATACGGGCTTTTTAGCCTAATTTCAAGGTTTAAAATATTAGAACCCATTCTAGGGTTAAAAAGGGCCGAGTTCCGGCAGTCAAGGTAGAGTCTTTTTGGAGATTTCAAGTTGGACAAAGCATCTAGGATCAATGGGAAGCGTGGATTGAAGTGGGAGATAATAGATCGGGTCGATTACATCTTCCTGTTTACGTTTTCTATCTGTGTTTACTTTTCAAGAAACGAAACCATGATGTCTATGTTTGATTCTTCTGTTTTGATGTTTTTAAACATGATTATTGGCTAGATTCTATAGCTACCTAGGTTTTGATGAATACGTTGTGATTTTGGATCTTTTATCGGTTTTTGGTTGCTTATTGATGGTTTAATGCTAAAGTAACAAACTTGATTGAATTGGTATGATGTCTATGCATATTTATGTCTGATTTATGAACACTCATTGTTCCACATGAATCTTGTTGAATGTCTTTCAGTTATAGATGCGTAATTAGGTCACCTACTGTGTGCTTGCGATTTGTTTATGGGTTTTTGATATCATCATCCACAGGAACGATAGTTGAGAGTTTAGAGGATATAGATGTTCTACCTACTTCGATAACTGAAAGGTGAGAAGTAGCCGGTTTGTCTTTGGTGTTAGGTGTTTAGGTGTAAAAACTCTGAAAGGAGGTTTCCCCTAGGTGTCCTAGTATCCTTTGCATTCCCGTGTCTTATCGAGAGTTTTCAAGTTACCCCTTGCATTCTTTGAATGTATTTAGACAGTGAGACTGAAATGTGATATGTTCTTCTGGGTACTTTAGTATTGTTGGAAAGACTGAAAGGTGATCCAACCAACCAGTGAGCGCCGCACACCCCTTAGGTTTTCCTTTTAGGTCACACCTTGAGAATGTTCAGGGATCCTGTAGGTATTCTTAGGGTGTAGTATTCATAGATCCTGGTTCCATCATTAGTTTCTTTAACTGAGAAAAATCTAAGATTCATTAGTAGGATTCTTAACCTGGTTAGTGCCTTCCTCATTCCTGAGTTCGTTTAAATACTTTGCTTGATAGTTGGTTCTTGTTAGCTAGTTCTTTTTACTCTGTTAGAATTAGAATCACAACACAAAACCCCCCATTCAAATCAATTTATTAGTTGAGTCAGAGTATAGATTAGTTGTCACTAGTGTCTCGTGGGTTCGATATCAGGACTTCCATTAGGCTGTACTACGATTGATAGGTTCCATTGCCAGTCATTGTGGTCTAGTTTTTAGGATTTCAAGAGTATTACTAGAATGTCTAGGTTAGGTTTAATATAGTTTATTTTTATAGACCATACCGAGCACATCAGGTACACTTGAAAACATTTTAGTAATACTATCTTCTTTGCTTTAATCTTTATGGAAGCATCATACATCCCTTAACTAGGTAATATACCTAGATTCTTTATCATATCATACTCTTTATATCTATATATATATATATATATAACTAGGTGACAAGCCACAAAGGCACTGCCGAGGGTCTCTCATGTGTGACAATCAAGAACTAAGAGGTTCAAGACGTTGCCTTAGTCATGCGGTGCGAAACACCATCCATGACCCCATCGAACCTTATGAACGTTGTTGAGACATCGGTGGATCTGTCACTGATCTAAACTTTAATGCTATGAAGAACTAACTTCCCTTAATGGCAATTGCAAGCTTTACCGGGACAATCAAGAACTCAGCAGTTCAAGATGTTGCCACTCGGTAAAGAGCATTACCAGGGCAATCAAGAACTCAGCGGTTCATGACGTTGCCTCTCGGTAATGAACCTTCAGTAGCCTTTACGTTGGTCTTCAAGTGATCGTCACCACTTTAGTCTATATCACTGTACAGTGCTGTCTTTTCTTTGGTCGCATATAGGGACTAAAATTATTTAGCCAATTATACCAACATCTTTTCTTTAACATGGTCCATAGACCAAAATTTAACATCATAGCTCAAACATTTAAAGTGTTTATAAGTGGGCATCATTACTTCTTTATAAACTTTTCTTGACGAGCTTACTGGCTTAAAACATTTAAAACAAGAGCATCGTGGAAATTTTATAAAATTTATCACAACATGTACATTAGCCCAAAACGTAAAAGCTTTTAAAAATGGGCATCATAGAACTCACCTTTTGTAGCCTTAACGTTCAAAATCTACGATCAAGCAGAACCGGCACTAGCTCTAGAAATCACGTTATCCTATGGAAATATAATACTTATTTAGTCTATACCTTAGATCGTATAACCCTCCTCAGGGATGTCTCGCCATCCCCGTACTAATACCTATCTTAGTTTGGCATTATTCGGGCATTTCCCTATGCCCACGCCAAACCTCTGGGTATAGCCTTTACTAGTTAGCCCTTCTCGGGCATTTTCCTTATGCTCGTGCCAACCCTCGGGGCAACCCGATCTAACTAAGGGAGAGGACTTACCGAAAGACTATCTACGGCTCGTTTATGTAAAGTTTCCCATTCCCTTGCTCCAAAAACGACTTGCTTGTAACACCCAAAGGGGTATTTCAAGCTCGGGATTCTCACAATATAGTGTTCACCTGTCACACCCCCGTTTCAGGACACCCCGGGCATGCAACCAGATTGCTACCTCCAATCTTATTTTATTATAGAAAATCAGAGTGAGTGTTTTGCAATGGAAAATACTTTTGGATCGAACTTGTAATAAACCTCAACCCGAGGGTCGGCATTGTATATTTTCAAAATACGGGGATAAAGTATCATTTCATTTTACTGGGGACTTAAATACCCCTTTAATGTACAAAAACCATGGTCTACGACCATTTACATATCACATGCATAAGCAGGGTAAAACTAGAGCTACAAGGTAGTTGGCATGTTCCTGGGGATTTAACCGTGTCTAATACCATGCTACATGAGCATTGGTATCTAAGGGTTTTACCTTCCGGCACCTAACCCTATGTATAACAAGTGTAACATCCCAAAAATCCCCTAAGGAAATGAAGGATTAAAGTTGTCAATTTTCATAAGTTCACGGGCTATAATGAGAACATACAAAATCCAAGTATCAAAAATGAAAATTTGGGAAAATATCCTGTAATGGACCATCACCAGCCATAACTGTCCGTTACGGCTCATGACGGACCGTCACCCGTCATGACGGTCCGTGCCGCAAAACCCAGAAGAGGTTTAGGGTTTTTGACACGTGTCTGATGACTCACCCTCGCAACGGACCGTCATGAACCATAACAGTCCGTTACATGGTCCGAAAGAGCGTAGTCTCCAAGTCAAGGCGTGACGGACCGTCACGCCTGGTAACGGTCTGTCACGGACTCAAATTTTTCCCTATAAATTGATGGACGAACTCAGCCATTTCCCACACACCTACACTATCATTTACACACACAAACTCTCTAGAATTCCGATCCCGAGCCCCGGTTCGGGTACGAGAGTCCGGTTTCCAACGTTTCGACTCCAAATTGTCGTAGATAGTATCGAGGTAAGGTTCCAACCTTCTGATAAGCTTTGGTTATACACCATTAAGCTAGGATCAAGTAATTTAATAAAGTCATGTTATATCTAGAAGCTTTGTCCAAGGTGTTGCTATATTATTGATTCATTAAGCCGAAATACTATCGAGGTGAGTTCTTAAATTGTGATGCATCAACCCAATCATGACCTTGTCTGGCATGATTGATTTATGAAAACATTTTAAGTATCTTGAAATGATTGCATCGATTGTTTATATATAACATATTTTAAGCGCTTATTGTATTTCACTTGCCCATGGAACGGCATGTTAGACAGGACCTGTGGAACGATCTTTGGTTATATATATACTGAATGATTGTTCATAGTTGTCTATGAATTTGGGTGTTGAATCCCATGAATGTCCTATGGTATGGGTGTGACAAGTTGGAACATCTCTTAGTTAGATAAATGTCCTGTGTTATGGGTGTGACAAGTTGGTATCAGAGCCTCAGTTTATGGGATTTAGATGCTACAGGAATAGTATATAGACTTAAACTAGGACTCTGAGATTAGTCTGGATTGCCTCTTTGGATTCAAATACCGGAAAAAACAGAGAGAGCAGTGACGGGGCCTTTACTCGCTTCTATCTTTTTTTATTGATCAGTTCAGTCTGTAAACAAGAGGGTGATTTTTAGCTGGGAAACTGTAAAGTTTCGAAAGCAAGCTCACCCACTCTCCCCTAGTGGTTAAACTCTGCGACCTAAAACTACACGAGTGGATAGATTTACGGGTACCACTTCCTGATCTTTAAGAAAGAAGGAGTCACAAACCTTTAACTCATCGTGGAAAATTTTTTATTTCGATTCTATTTGCTCTTGACGCCAACAATTTCTCTAAGACTAAGGACCAGACGTGGGATCGGAACTCATTCCCCTAAGTCTTTAACGTTGCTGTCCCCCTTCTCAGATTTCGTGGCACATACAGATTGCCAAATGGCAACGTATATAAAGAAGCGGTAGGTTCCTCACAAACAGAATAGCTTTCTCGAGTTGTTACTGCCGAAGCTGTGGTTGAAGAGCGGACTTCGGCGAGAATACTCTTGACAGGTGGGCATGGAAGCTATCTGTTATGCTATTAGAGGATTTATACCATAAACACACAAATTCCACCCTGTTGGCTGTAGTTTTAGCTTGTGTATGTGAAAAATGAATAAGAAAATAAAGGATATTTAAAGAAGATAAGTTAGGTGTACACATTTGGTACGACCTGTAAAGGGAAATGCCTAGAAATCAGATAATTAAAGGCATTTTTGGCCAAGTGTTATTAATTTCTAACTTTCTGGATTATGACCGGTTATACGAATTCTGATGTTATACACCTGTGTATAGGTACACATGGCAGGACTTGGTAAAGGACAAGGCAGAGGTAGTGGTAGGATGCCCAACACTAGGTCTCGTACTCGTGACACAACAAACACGAACACTGATCCAAATGAAAACGTCAATACGAATACTGAACCCGAACAACCTGTGGAAGAAGTTATTATGAAGGAAGCCCAATTTCAAGGGGCGGTGGCATCTAAGGTCACCCGAGTTCTTCAAACAACTCTACCTGGAATCCTTGATGATGATCTTAGGATAAGGGAGAATCATAATAGTCTGGGAAACCGGAATGAAGGAACAAGTGGTGCTATGCCCTGAACGGAAGATAATCTGTATACCTCTCCTGTAGGAAACAATGTAGGCACCACCCGAACTCATGAAACAGTTGGAATGACAAACCAGAGTACAAGAGTTCATGGCCACAGATGTAACCACAAGAATTTCAGCGACTGCCATCCCAAACCATTCAATGGAAAGAAGGATGTCATTGCAGCTTTGCAGTGGATCACATCTATGGAAGTTGTGATAAAGATGAGTGGATTCAGATCGGACCAAGCTGTGAAGTTTGCTGCCCATTCATTTGAAAAAGAAGCTCTTGATTGGTGGGAGTCAGTCAAACAGACGAAGGGAGAAGTTGTTACTGATAGAATGACATGGGAAGATCTCAAAACTTTAATCATGAAGAGGTACTGTCCACAGAATGTCGTGGACAAGATTGAATCTGAATTTCTTCGGTTCGAAGCTAGAACCATGACTCATCAAGAGTACACGACCAAATTTAATGAGATGGCCAAGTTGGTGCCACATTTGGTTACTCCTGAATCACAAAGAGTCAAATGTTATATTCAAGGCTTACCTCCTAAGGTTCGTACCTTAGTGAAATCTATCACGCCCGAAACGATAGATTTAGCCGTTGAAAAGAGTGCGGTGATGTTTGATGAAGTGGCAGCTCAAGAGCCACCAGAAGTTGATCACAAAAGGAAACCTAAAGAAGTTGTTTATAAATTTAAACCGGGAAATAGTAAATTTCCCAGAACATGACGGTTTAACCCTAACCCATATTGAACCACCCAGGGAGTAATGTGCCAGACTTGCCAGAAGTTTGGTTACTTGGCAATCCATTGCCCGAATGTTAAGTGTTTTAACTGTGGAGAGATAGGGCACTATAGGACTTCTTATCCTAAACCTCCTAAGCAAGTGATGGGTGGTCAGAAAAAGGGCACAGGACGAGAGTTAGTCCTAGGAAGCGGAAGTGAAACGAAAAATAAAGCCATGGAAGTGGCAGGTACTTTCTTTGTTAATAATATTTACGCCAAGGTTTTATTTGATACAGGGGCGAATAGAAGTTTCATTTCATGTGCATTCACCCCGTATTTAGGGGTAAGACCAATTCCATTTATTCATGCCTACGTCATTGAAACGGCTAGTGGCGAACAAATTAGGATAACCGAATCATACCCTGATTGTGCCATCAATTTTGGTGACGATAAGGTATTAGTTACACTAATGCCGATGAACTTGAACGAATATGAGGTTATCCTAGTGATGGATTGGTTAAACCAATACCAAGCCCAGATTGATTATGACCAAAGAACGATCAAGGTTAAGAAACCAGATGAAACTAGTTTGATGATTCAGGGTGATAGTAATAAAAATAAGATTGAAATAATTTCCATAGAAAAAGCTTAGAAATAATTAATTAAGGGAGACGGTATATTCATACTACATGCTTTAAAAGTTGAACCCGAAGTACAGACTGCGGATATTCCCATAGTTTGTGATCACCCGGATATGTTTCTGGAAGAATTACCCGGTCTTCCACCTGATCGTCAGATCGAGTTCCGAATCGAACTCATTCCTGGAGCTAAACATGTTGCAAGATCCCCTTATCGTCTAGCTCCTTTTGAACTGAAAGAATTGATGAAACAAATTCAAGAACTCTTAGACAAAGGATTCATTCGTCCGAGCACTTCACCTTGGGGAGAACCGGTACTATTTGTAAAGAAGAAGGACGGAAGCATGAGGATGTTCATTGATTATTCGGGAGTTAAATAAACTGACTGTAAAGAACAGATATCCATTGCCTAGAATAGATGATTTATTCGATCAACTACAAGGAGCCAAGTATTTCTCAAAGATCGATCTTAGATCAGGATATCATAAGTTGAAGGTACAAGAAGAAGATGTACCTAAGACTGCTTTCAGGACCAGATGTGGTCACAATGAATTCCTTATCATGTCATTTGGTCTAACGAATGCTCCCGCAACATTTATGGACCTGATGAACCGAGTTTGTAAACCATTCCTTGATAATTTCGTCATCGTTTTCATTGATAATATTCTTATATATTCCCGAAGTCAAGAAGAACATGCAGAGCATCTTAGAATCATCTGTAAACCCTAAGAAAAGAAAGATTGTACGCAAAGTTTTCCAAATGCGAATTTTGGAAACAAGAAGTACAATTTCTTGGGCACGTTGTGAACGAGCATGGAATATAAGTGGACCCAAGTAAGATTGAAGCAGTTATGAAATGGGAAGCCCCAAAGACTCCAACACAAATCAGAAGCTTTCTTGGATTAGCCGGTTACTATAGAAGGTTTATTCAGGACTTTTCCAAGATTGTCACACCTTTGACTGCTTTAACTCATAATGTAGCAAAGTTTGAATGGGGCACGAAACAAGAAGAAACATTTAGTACTCTCAAAGATAAGCTCAGTCATGCACTGATCTTAACACTACCTGAAGGAAATGATGATTTTGTTATCTATTGTGACGCTTTACGAACTGATCTGGGTTGTGTATTGATACCGTGAGACAAGGTTATTGCCTACGCATTACACCAACTTAATATTCATGAGAAAAACTATACCATGAATGATTTAGAACTTGGTGCCATAGTGTTCGCTCTAAAGATCTGGAGACACTATCTATATGGTATCAAATGCGTGATATATTCAGACTACAAAAGCCTCCAACATGTTTTTAATTAGAAAGATTTAAATATGAGGCAAAGGAGGTGGATGGAATTTATTAATGACTACGACTAGGAAATCAAATACCATCACGGGAAGGAAAATGTAGTAGCAGATGCTTTGAGTCGGAAGGAACGAAGTCAACCGATTAAAGTAAAAGCACTATGATTAGATCTAAAGTTATATTTAATGGAACAAATCAAAGAAATCCAACCAAAAGCCTTGGAAGAAGAAAATATCAAGTAAGTACGTAAGGTTGGGAAACAGAAATCGCTATCCAAAGGAAATGATGGAATCATGCGATTCGAGCAAAGAATCTGGATTCTAAAGTTTGGAGATATTCAAGAGACGGTGGTAGATGAAGCACATAAATCAATATCTTCCATGCATCCTGGTGCAACGAAGATGTATAAAGATCTGAAGACACATTATTGGTGGCTAAACATGAAGAGATCAATTGCCCAGTATATAGACAAATGCTTGACTTGTCTTCAAGATAAGATTGAACACCAAATACCAGCAGGTCAGTTACAACAAATAGAATTACCTGTCTGGAAATAGGATCGTATTACGATGGATTTCATTACCAAACTACCCATAACTCAGAAAGGGCATAATACAATATGGGCCGTGGTCGATAGACTGACCAAGTCAGCCCATTTCATACCTATCAATGAAACATACTCAATGGATAACTTGGCCAGAATCTATATGAATGAAAGGGTGAGCCACCATGGCATACCATTGTCTATTATTTCTGATAGAGACAGTCGGTTCACATCTAGATTCTGGACAAGTTTTCAGAAAGAATTGGGAACTAGACTTACCATGAGTACTGCATAACATCCCTAGAAAGATGGACAGAGTGAACGAACAATTCAAACTCTGGAAGATATGCTAAGGGCTTGTGTTATCGATTTCGGAGGTAACTGGGATCATCATCTACCGTTAATCGAATTCTCCTACAATAATAGTTACCATTCAAGTATTAAAGCTGCACCATTCGAAGCACTGTAAGGACGAAAGTGCAGAACTCTTGTGTGTTGGACAAAAATAGGAGATAGTCAATTATCTGGACCTGAAGTTATACAAGAAACAACAGATAACATAGTCCAAATTAAACAACGGTTGAAAGCGGCTCAAGATCGACAAAAGAGTTATTCTGACAGAAGACGACGACCGTTAGAATTCCAAGTCAGAGATTATGTGATGTTAAATGTTTCACCTTGGAAAGGTGTTGTAAGGTTTAGGAAACGTGGAAAATTAGGACCAAGATATATCAGACCATACAAAATCATTAAAAGGGTTGGAGCAGTAGCCTACAAGTTAGATCTACCTAAAGCCTTACAAGGGATTCACAATACGTTTCACGTATCTTGCTTACGTAAATGTTTAGCTGATCCAACTCATGCTATTACACTAGATGATGTACACATAGATAACAAGCTTCAATTCACTGAACAACCGATCAAGATTTTAGACACCCAGAAACGGATATTGAGAAAAAAAGTTAAACAAATGGTGTTAGTTCAATGGCAAGGTTGGATCGGAGCCGACAAGACTTGGGAATTAGAGGAACAGATGAAAGCCAAATATCCTAATCTATTCACACATTAATTTCGAGGACGAAATTTCTTAAAGGATGGGGGATTTGAAACACCCAGAAAATCCCCTAAGGAAATGAAGGATTAAAGTTATCAATTTTCATAAGTCCAAGGGATACAATGAGAACATACAAAATCCAAGGATCAAAAATGAAAATTTGCGAAAAATAGCCTGTAACGGACTGTCACCAGCCATAACGGTCCGATACGCCTCATGACGGACCGTCACCCGTCATGACGGTCCGTTCCGCAAAACCCAGAAGCGGTTTAGGGTTTCTGACACTTATCTGATGACTCACCCTCATGACGGACCGTCATGAACCATAACGGTCCGTTACGTGGTCCAGAAGTGTGTAGCCGCCAAGTCAAGGCGTGACAGACCGTCACGCCTGGTAACGGTCCGTCACGGACTCAAATTTTGCCCTACAAATTGATGGACGAACTCAGCCATTTCCCACACTCCTACACTATCATTTACAACACAAACTCTCTAGAATTCCGGTCCCGAGCCCCGGTTCAAGTACGAGAGTCCGGTTTCCTATGTTTCGACTCCAAATTGCCGTAGATAGTACCGAGGTAAGGTTCCAACCTTCTGTTAAGCTTTGGTTATACACCATTAAGCTAGGATCATGTAATTTAATAAAGTCATGTTATACTAGGAGCTTTGTCCAAGGTGTTGCTATATTATTGATTCATTAAACCGAAATACTTCCTAGGTGAGTTCCTAAAATGTGATGCAAGAACCCAATCATGACCTTGTCTAGCATGATTGATTTATGAAAACATTTTGAGTATCTTGTATTGATTGCACTGATTGTTTATATATAACGTATTCTAAGAGCTTATTGTATTTCACTTGCTCGTGGAAATGGCATGTTAGAGAGGACCCGTGGAATGGTCTTTGGTTATAAATATACTGAATTATTGTTTATAGTTGTCTATGAATTTGGGTGTTGAAGCCCATGAATGTGTTCAAGATACTCTGGCGGGTCATTTTAATAAACTATTTTAGTTTATGGATTCACCAACTTTATGCTGACCCATGTTTTATCAAATGTTTTTGAACGCATCACAGGTAGACAATAGATGACGCATTTCCAGGACTAGAATGAAACGATGAACGATTCAGATGATGGGCATGCCATGAACTATAAGTCCTTAAAGATATGTTCCTTGTTAGGAACGAATGATGTAACTTTTGTTAAACATGATGTAAACAATGTTTTGATGTTAATAGAAGTTATGATTTAGTCTTCCGCTATGTGTTTTTGATATCAATGTCATAGTAACTAGAAGGCGACCTTCTGGCCGGTATATAGTTATCTGACAAACGGAATGCTCTGTTTAAGGAAATAGCGGTGTATAAATCTCTTCTAGGCCCATCTTTCTTTCCTGGGAACATCTCTGTTGAAGTTACTACTCTGGTTAGATAACTGTCCTGTGTTACGAGTGTGACAACAAGGGAGTATCTATGTCTAGGAAATCGTCATCCTAAACATCTCCGCTTGTTCTTATTCCTGCAGAGCTATCTCCATGCTAGCAGCACATAACCCTGTCAAAATTCCCTTGTGTACATTTATCCCCATGACTATCCCATAGGATTAGTCTCAAATACTCATTGATTACCTGAAAAACATTTTTTGGAAAATAAAGCGTCAGCGCAAACGCTGGTGACCATGATTATCATAACTGATTTTAATTGGAAAATACAATATCAAAACATTTAACCATAATGCGGGTACAATCTACCATCCAACGGAACTATTTTATCCGAGTGTACAACCGCGGTATACACCAATATTTTTCGTAAAAGGATTATTGGCATTACCAGACTTACTTACTTTGATGTCCCTTAACTGAGACCCCGTCTTACATCCAGTTATAGACAATTACCAGCCCCAGTATGGGAATTTCACCCATAAATCGTGTATCCCTTGATCAAGTTTTAAGTATACTTATGGCATGAATATTTTACGTAGACGCACTTATGCATTAAACGTTTGAATACAAGTATTGTCATTTCGTAAACGTAAAACTTTCAAAGTTTTGAAAACAAAAACAGATAAACATATTCACCTTAATGTAGAGACTTGAACTTATCTCAGGTCCTTGAGTACTAGTGTAAACCTTAACGCAACCTCTAAGATAAGTTGGTATCTTAACGCACGAATTCGGAAATAAGCGAAAGTCGGGATGTAAGCGAAAGTCAGATATTTTACCGGAATGATGGCACATAAATCGCGGGGAAGGCTCAGCTCCTGGATTTTTGGAAGTGTTTGTAACATCCATGATTTACGGGCCATAAATTTTCTTTATTCATTTTAGTAGGTAAACTCTTGGAGTCCTATACTGGTTCAAACACAATATGTTACATAGGTTATTATTTCAACATCTAGTAAAACCCATGAGTTTGAACCATGCTTATTACTATACACACGTACCATTACAAGTATAAAGATGTATATTTGACTTTATTTAATAAACAAGTTATTATAAATTATAAATTCCTGAAAATGAGACATTTTGCAAACCACACATACATGCATTTTGATTTGAGTTAATCCAAATATAAAAGATTTAATATTTTTACAATATATACACACACACATACATATATGTATATATATTATATATATTGGACATAATTATTTTACATACGTGAAATAGACGTATGAAAGTCGATTTTATAAAATAATAAAACATTTCGGAGCATGTTTAATTGTAAACATATACACGTACATATTTACAATGTAAATAAACAAGTTTGAACCCCCTAGACATTGGAGCCCTTGACTTTGAACACTGTATTCCCAAACTTGACCTTTTTCCTAAACTTGGATCTATTTTGACTTTTAAAGTCAAACAACCTTAAGATATCTTGCAAATCAAAGCTGCCATCGATCAAATCCGACTATTATAGACATTCCTTGGTTTCCAAATCAGATATCGACTGATTTCAAGTTCTAATGACACTCCAACTCGATATGTACACGATTCAATTCGAAATTTAAAAAGATTTGACTTCGCAGAGTCAAACCGAACCAGTTTCAATTCGAATTCAAGGAAATAAACGTAATTACAATCCGTAAATCACGCTCTGTCAATAATCTAGTGAATTCAAACCTAAAACGCAACCGAATTCATCATAAGTTAAACGGATTGATGCGAGAAACATGCGTACAACTGTCCCCTACTAATTCGAATGGAATGGGACAATTAAGATGAAATTGAACATTCAGAATCACTCACACACCTTCGCTAAATCTCTCACGAACTCCCTGGGCACTCGCAACCACTGCATTTCATCCGTAGATCGCGGGCAAACCTCAAGAACATCGAGCCTGTGTTCTCAATCATCCTCGTTCGTTTCATCGCCAATTAAAGTAAGAACTGCGTCATTAGCTTCGTTTTCATTTGGCAAACAAAAGCCCTCTGTCAATTTCAGATGACAGACGGTATCAAACCCAATTCCATTTTGAATTCGTGCCGGGTTCATGCGCATTCAAATTAGGGTTTATGGTTGGATTCTGGTAGTGTATTAATAAAGTTGGGTTTCATGTTATTACCAGCGAAACCACCTGGTCCAGCCGGTAAGTCACTACACCGTCGAACCAGGTGGCGTGGGTTCGAAACCCATACCCGACAGTCCTTTTTAATTTCACTAAAACAAGAACCGGTCCCCTTTCAGTCACATGATAAAACAAATTCGAACCAGTTGAATGTCAAGAGTCTGTCCCATGTTCTAGTGGTGAGACGTTGAGTGCACACAGAACCCACCCGGGTTCGAACCGGGTGGTGAGTTTTCTTTTTTTTGAATCAGTTTTAGCCATAATGGTAATTTTACAAAATTTATTTTATAAAACTTATACCCTTTAGAAATGATTTGTACAATAATAAGCAAGTTTTAAATAAAAACAATTATGGTTATAATTTAAAATAATGTAACATCTTATTTTCAATATAAAGTTCATTTAAAAACCATCTCTTTTTTTATAGTTATTTAAAAAAAATAAAATAAAGTATTTAATTTTTCATTTAATTTGCAAGGGTTTTTATAAACATTACTTATCCATTTTATACACTACAAAATTATACATAGTCCTATAAGATTTCTAATTAAGATTTAGGATTTATTTAAACAAATCTAAACTTTATACTAAACATATCTAAATTTACATTTCGTTTATTCTTTATAAAAACACACTATATTTATAATAACTAAACAGAAAGAATTTAGTTATTTAAATTCTTCATCTTTTTACATTAATAATTTCATTTAGGATTTAAATTGTAATATGTATTTACACTACATTTTTGACATATTATTGTAGTAAACTTATTTATTTGGATTGTTTATTCACACTACTTTGACACACTATTATAATATTAAATTAAATAAATAAAAAGAATTTATTTATATAAAGTATTTAAATCCTAAGACAATTGAATTATACTTTGAGGTTTACATTTTATTCAAATACAAGCATCCACTTACACAAACTCATTTCATAGAATTTCACAAATACTTTTGTACAAATCCACGCACTCAAAATCCGTTGAACCCTAAATTTACCTTAGACCTTGTACATGACAATAATTCAAGTTTATACATATTCACTCTAGGTTAACTTGTTGATTTACAAGAATCACTTTTGCTACCTATTTGTTCGTGCAATCTACACAATTATTATAGGTGAGTATTACATAGCCCCTTTTACTCTTTTACACTTTTTGGGGTGAAACATGAACTCTATACAAACAATTGCTTACATTTACACAAACTACACAAATACAAATCCTCTTTACATTCATGTGTGCAAATTTGAGCTTTATGTTTGAGTGCTAGGTATGTTAACTTTTGTGTGCAATTTATGTGCAATCATTAACTATTCAAGCCGACGGTTAACAATGATAGATCTATTGAGTCTGACAAACCCACCCAGATTGGGGTGATTGTTACCGACAACACAATTTGCATGCTTGTTACAAAGGTTTGATTGTACTTTGGTTACACAATAGCTTCTCCCCATAAATGCCTTATTTTATCATGTTATGTAAGGATTTTGATTATTTACATCTATACACTATCTATGTATACACCTGTTATGCTCACCAATTTTTTAGTTGACTTTATTTTATTCATGTTTCAGGTGCTAATGTGTGAGTTTGATCAAGACATGCTACACATAGGCTTTGGACTTAGTTAAATTTAAATAAAGAATACTATGTATTTCATTCATGTACTTTCTTGAATTTTATGATGTTTGGATTGTTTGAAATGAAATTGATGATTTAATATTGAAATCTAGTCAACCTTGTGCTCATGAACAGTCTACATGTCCCGCCCTGACTTTCCGCAGTCGGTTGGGGTGTGACAGATTGGTATTAGAGCCTTGGTTATAGGGAATTAGGTTATTAGACACTCTTGACCTAGACTATAACCTTAGGACACCCATACTAAGCCATGCTACTACATGCTATTTGATTATTTCTTATGTGAATAATTTTACATGTTACACTAAATAATTACATCATATGATACAGTACTTAATAGTCTATGTGTCACATTATCCGCCAACTTTTGTCTCCTATTCATTGCTACCTATTTGATTTATTTAAAGTGTTATCCTAAGTTTTCCACACACACTCATACACACATAGTTCTTCATGCACACTTAATCTCCCACACAAAATATCACCACCTCTTATGATCTAAATCTAAACTATTGGGCCTAACGCCCGTTAATAATAAACAAGAAGCCCACTTACCCTCCAAGAAGAGGAAGCCTACTTCAACATATAAGCCTCACTTTCGGGCCTCAAAGCCCATTCCACAACAATTCTCATCATGACCATGAGCCCAACAATAGTGTTATTAATACATGATGGCTGGAAGAGTGTGTAGGCCCATGAGGCATTCTGGCTAAGGAAAGATATGGTACTTAAGTGTGTCCTAGTGACCCACCCCTCTTTCCTGGGAATCTTCCTCAAGGATACATTGCTTATAGGTCAATTGTATTTCTAAAATACTGTTGTGAAAGCTCGGTGTTATGACTAGTCAAACTCTAAACCTATGAGAACTCCTATATTTAACACTCAATATTTTATTATCGCTTACAACCTTTTCATTGTTTCCTACTAAACATGGACTCCTACTCTCCTTCCTCCCCAGTTTACCGTCCTGGAACATAGTCTGATTGGGAAGAAGACATCGGGACACTCGTGCATCGGTCACCAACACCCCCAGCTGCTAGACCAAGGTTTGATGTAAGGGCAGATTAGATTAGGAACACTGGCCCAAGACTTCAAACACCTGGATCACCCGTATCAGACACCCCATCTCTACAATCAGTTACCACCCCCACTAAGAGACCCATATCTAATGCTCGACCCGTACCATCCTAACCCTTGGGCAAGGCGTACCATGGCACCTACTAGTGCTTTGGCAATTCCAATCGATGACATTCACCAATATGTGAGGACCTTAGAGTTCGAGAGGCAAAGGATAGAACAAGAGATAATACACGACTAGCAAGGACAAAGAATGGATAGCCTAGCAAACCAATTAGGGTAGCAAAAAGAGTTAATCTCCATCCTGGAAAAAGAAATACTGGAGAATCGCACGGAAACAGCTAGACTTGAAGCCAAATCGGCTACCCGAGTGACCATAGCGGTACTCGTCTTGGTAATTATCTTCCTTCTAGTGGAAAGCTACAAGAGACGTTAACAGAGTTTTTTATTTATTGTCTTTAAATTTTCAGTTTGAGAACCATTTCCCTATGTTTTGAGTAATGTTTAACATTTCAGCATTTAATCAATTTTACATATTCCAACTCTAAAGTTATTATTCATTGATTTGACATGTTGAATGTGAATTACACCCATCATATTTTCATCAAAATTTCCCAAGTATCACCTTCTTCACTCAATACGATTTAGTATACTACCGACAATCTCATTCGTAAACAACTCATCCTATTAGATTTAGACAAACCTCGTTATCTTGTTCAAACAAAATGTTCATCAAACTTTTAGATAGTATCAAAAATATAATTTTTTCATAAACTTTTTCACCTTATAAGGGAACTTAATACGACCTGTCTTATAAAAGCGGTATTTCAAATGGATAAATAATGATGACTTTCCTCGTTAAATCAATTAATTCTAAACCCTGGTTAAATTAATATACAACCGCTTGTTTAGCCAGTAAATTTCTCTTAAAAATGTTATTCTTAAACATATTTCCCTAAATGTTTTCAAAACCCCCCCTCGTTACCTTTCACTGCCACTTCAAGAGACAACTCATTTCGCGTAGACAGTAACTTTCTCTACAAACCGCAACGAGATTTAAAGAGCTAGAACCTAACTTCCACATAATACATGAACGCCAAACGACACGCTTGTTCGCAACACTCGATCACATACAAAACTCGTTAGTATACGTCGCACACGGAATTCAATAATTTACGTATGCACGTTCACAAGATACACAACACGATCACATAACACATGAAACTTGTTTATTTGTAATACACAATTTACTGGATTGATCACATAACACATGAAACTTGCTTATTTGCAAAGCACATGCTACTGGGTTGAACACATGGAACTTGGTTGGTTGCAATATACATGATACATAACAATTGGTTGCTTGGTACATAATGCTAGATTGACTACATTGAACATGAAACTTATTGAGTTACAAAATACATGATGCTAAGTTGTCAACACCATACATGAACTTCATTTCCTACAATACACATGATACTATGTTGTTTACATTACACATGAGAGCTTATTGATTTACAAAATACATGATGCTAAGTTGTTCACGCTACACATGAAACCTATTTGATTACAAGCTACGTGACACTAGATTATACATGAGACTTGTGTGTTTACATTATACGCGAAACTAAGTTGCTTGCAATTGTTACAAATAATTGAGCACATTATACACAAAGAATGGTCATACACTTTGTTCACCAAACTTGGAAACCATAACACATTGAAACTACTCGGGGTTTGACGTATTCTTGTTCAAACACGACTAAACTAAGAAACTCTAAGTTATACTACCTTATTACTCTCTAGTTGCTAACTGACCCGCTTAAGGACATAGTTACTTTTTAGCAGCTTTTATATGAAAACAATAGACATGAACGAAGTGAAATTTTTCCCCTTTTGCCCCGCACACAACGGAAAGATCTATACGGACCATACTAAGATTTAAGTAACTATGGGTGCACACGTAATTATAAAAATCAGCGCATGGAAAACATAGTAAATTCTATCGTGTGTTATGACTTAAAACCTATCGTGATATATAACAACGAAACTAATGTGATATGACAAGAGCATGGTGGATACGCCGATGGTTCTTCCTATATATAAGTGCTCTATCATATTATCAGAAGTAGCGTTGTTCGTGTCACGTGAAGTTTTAATCTAGACCAATGTCTGTGAAATCCCTTACCCACTGACAATTCTGGAGCATATTAGGCTACATCGTAAACAAATCCTGATTGTCGAGTTCCCATCAAATCTATTCCAAGCAATGCATTTCACCTTTAGAATCCAAATTGTTATCCGATAGTTTTACTCCTTAAACCCACTTCAAAACTAAATTCATTATCATCATTCACATCCGACTACGAATATCAAAACCTGTGCCTTATCATCAGTTACACTCCCAAAATCTAGCAATCAAAACACGTTGAGAATCCAAACCCTCACCTCTTTCCTGATCCAGTAACTTCCACTAGTTAAATTTCGGGACGAAATTCCCTCAACATGGGGATACTGTAACATCCATGATTTACGGGCCATAAATTTTCTTTATTCATTTTAGTAGGTAAACTCTTGGAGTCCTATACTGGTTCAAACATAATATGTTACATAGGTTATTATTTCAACATCTAGTAAAACCCAGAGTTTGAACCATGCTTATTACTATACACACGTACCATTACAAGTATAAAGATGTATATTTGACTTTATTTAATAAACAAGTTATTACAATTATAAATTCGTGAAAATGAGACATTTTGCAAACCATACATACATGCATTTTGATTTGAGTTAATCCAAATATAAAAGATTTAATATTTTTACAATATATACACACAAACATACATATATGTATATATATATTATATATATTGGACATAATTATTTTACATACGTGAAATAGACATGTGAAAGTCGATTTTATAAAATAATAAAACATTTCAGAGCATGTTTAATTGTAAACATATACACGTACATATTTACAATGTAAATAAACAAGTTTGAACCCCCTAGACATTGGAGCCCTTGACTTTGAACCCTGTATTCCCAAAGTTGACCTTTTTCCTAAAATTGGATCTATTTTGACTTTTAAAGTCAAACAACCTTAAGAAATCTTGCAAATCAAAGCTGCCATCGATCAAATCCGACTATTATGGACATTCCTTGGTTTCCAAATCAAATAGCGACTGATTTCAAGTTCTAATGACACTCCAACTCGATCTGTACACGATTCAATTCGAAATTTAAAAAGATTTGACTTCGCAGAGTCAAACCGAACCAGTTTTAATTCGAATTCAAGGAAATAAACGCAATTACAATCCGTAAATCACGCTCCGTCAATACTCTAGTGAATTCAAACCTAAAACGCGACCCAATTCATCATAAGTTAAACGGATTGATGCGAGAAACATGCGGACAACTGTCCCCTACTAATTCGAATGGAATGGGACAATTAAGATGAAATTGAACATTCATAATCACTCACACACCTTCGCTAATCCTCTCACAAACTCCCTGGGCACTCGCAACCACTCCATTTCATCCGTAGATCGCGGGCAAACCTCAAGAACATCGAGCCTGTGTTCTCAATCATCCTCGTTCGTTTCATCGCCAATTCAAGTAAGAACTACGTCATTAGCTTCGTTTTCATTTGGCAAACAAAAGCCCTCTGTCAATTTCAGATGACAGAGGGTATCAAACCCAATTCCATTTTGAATTCGTGTCAGGTTCATGCGCAATTAAATTAGGGTTTATGGTTAGATTCTGGTAGTGTATTAATAAAGCTGGGTTTCATGTTTTTACCAGCGAAACCACCTGGTCCGGCCGGTAAGTCACTGCACCGCCGAACCATGTAGCGTGGGTTCGAAACCCATACCCGACAGTCCTTTTTAATTTCACTAAAACAAGAACCGGTCCCCTTTCAGTCACATGATAAAACAAATTCGAACCAGTTGAATGTCAAGGGTCTGTCCCCTGTTCCAGTGGTGAGACGTTGAGTGCACACAGAACCCACCCGGGTTCGAACCGGGTGGTGAGTTTTCTTTTTTTTAAATCAGTTTTAGCCATAATGGTAATTTTACAAAAAAAATTTATAAGACTTATACCCCTTAGAAATGATTTGTACAATAATAAGCAAGTTTTAAATAAAAACAACTATGGTTATAATTTAAAATAATGTAACATCTTATTTTCAATATAAAGTTCCCTCAGACACGTTTTTAAACAGAATTTTAAGAAAAGGGTCATCTTCTAGAAGTACACAACAAATAATACAATTAGAAGAAGAAATCGACTTAGACAAAAATATAAATCTCTATAATCAACATCAATTAGATATATTAAATCCTAGAACATTATATCAGACAGGTATGTTAAATGTATTTAAAAACCATCTCTTTTTTTATAGTTAATTTTTAAAAAAAATAAAGTATTTAATTTTTCATTTAATTTGCAAGTGTTTTTATAAACATTACTTATCCATTTTATACCCTACAAAATTATACATAGTCCCATAAGATTTCTAATTAAAATTTAAGATTTATTTAAACAAATCTAAACTTTATACTAAACATATCTAAATTTACATTTCATTTATTCTTTATAAAAACACACTATATTTATAATAACTAAACAGAAATAATTTAGTTATTTAAATTCTTCATCTTTTTACATTAATAATTTCATTTAGGGTTTAAATTGTAATATGTATTTACACTACATTTTTGACATATTATTGTAATAAACTTATTTATTTGGATTGTTTATTCACACTACTTTGACACACTATTATATTACTAAAATAAATAAATAAATAAAAAGAATTTATTTATATAAAGTATTTAAATCCTAAGACAATTGAGTTATACTTTGAGGTTTACATTTTATTCAAATACAAGCATCCACTTACACAAACTCATTTCATAGAATTTCACAAATACTTTTGTACAAATCCCCGCACTCAAAATCCGTTGAACCCTAAACTTACCTTAGACCTTGTACATGACAATAATTCAAGTTTATACATATTCACTCTAAGTTAACTTGTTGATTTACAAGAATCACTTTTGCTACCTATTTGTTCGTGCAATCTACACAATTATTACATGTGAGTATTACATAGCCCCTTTTACTCTTTTACACTTTTTGGGGTGAAATATAAACTCTATACAAACAATTGCTTACATTTACACAGACTACACAAATACAAATCCTCTTTACATTCATGTGTGGAAATTTGAGATTTATGTTTGAGTGCTAGGTGTGTTAACTTTTGTGTGCAATTTATGTGCAATCATTAACTATTCAAGCCGACGGTTAACAATGATAGATCTATTGAGTCTAACAAACCCACCCAGATTGGGGTGATTGTTACCGACAACACAATTTGCATGCTAGTTACAAAGGTTTGATTGTACTTTATTACACAATAGTTGCTCCCCATAAATGCCTTATTTTATCATGTTATGTAAGGATTTGATTATTTACATCTTTACACTATCTATGTATACACCTGTGTATGCTCACCAACTTTTTAGTTGACTTTATTTTATTCATGTTTCAGGTGCTAATGTGTGAGTTTGATCAAGACATGCTATACATAGGCTTTAGACTTAGTTAAATTTAAATAAAGAATACTATGTATTTCATTTATGTACTTTCTTGAATTTTATGGTGTTTGGATTGTTTGAAATGAAATTGATGATTTAATATTGAAATCTAGTCAACCTTGTGCTCATGAACAGTCTACATGTCACGCCCCGACGTTTTCGCCGTCGGTTGGGGTGTGACAGTGTTTGTTAGTTTGGATGAGTGCAAAAATGAGAAGCCGGAAGAAGGTATTTATAGGTGCAACCCTAAACCCATAGCGGACCGTTATGCTAGGGCGTAGCAGTCCGCTATCACCCACTGTACGCGTCAGCCCTAGATGTCACTTCTTGATTGCACCGAACCTCATTTTACGGCTAGCGGACCGTTATGGGAGGGTGTAGAGGTCCGCTATCAAAACACGCGTCAGAACTTAGGGCTGAGTCACAGGACACGTGTCAGCACTAGAAATTGCGGCTGGATTGTTGCTCATCAGACCGTTATCCAGTCAATAGCGGTCCGCCATCCAACCTGTAGCTCATAGCGGACCGTTGAAGAAAATGATAACGGTATCCTGCCAGGAATCAAATTTTTCAATTTTAACCCTTGAATTTTGGGGACTTGGCAATCTAACCCCTAGGGTTTCAAACTTGGCAAATGAGGACCTCGGAATTGGCCTGGTGTTAGATTCTCCCCACCTTATTCAAATCTCCTCCTCGAGATTTATTGGAACAAGTGCGGGTATTTCTTTTTCATTTCACTCTCCAGTTCCCACGTGAACTCAGGTCCACGTCTAGAGTTCCATCTTACTTTTACCAACACCAACCTCTTCCTTTTCAGCTTTTTAATCTGACATTCCTCAATTTGCAGAGGTTGTTTAACAAATTTCAATTGTGAATCCACCTCTACATCATGTAGAGGCATTACCAGAGATTCATCGGCCAAACACTCTAGCAGGTTTGACACATGGAATACATCATGAACACCGTTCATTTCCTCTTGCAATTCAAGTTGATAGGCGACCGGTCCGATTCTTTTCAGAATCTTGAATGGTCCAACAAATCTTGGACTAAGTTTTCCTTTCTTTCCAAATCTTACCACACCCTTCTAGGGTGAGACTTTCAATAACACTCGGTCACCTACAGAGAATTCTAACGGCTTACGACGCTTAGCAGCTTAACTTTTGTGTCTATCACGAGATACTTTCAAACATTCACGAAGTTATAATATTTTGTCAGTTGTTTCCTAAACTATCTCAGGACCCGACAATTGATTTTCTCCAATCTCTGCCCAGCAGACAGGAGTTCTGCATTTTCTGTCATATAAGGCTTCAAATGGGGTAGCTTGGATACTTGTGCGATAGCTATTATTGTAGGAGAATTCCATTAGAGGTAAGTGGTCGTCCCAACTTCCTCCAAGGTCTATTACACAGGCTCGAAGCAGATATTCCACAGTTTGTATCGTCCTTTCAATCTAACCATCCATTTGAGGATGATAAGCAGTGCTAAGATTTAATCGTGCTTCGAGGGCTTTCTGGAAGCTTTGCCAGAATCAAGACATAAAACGGCTGTCTCTATCTGATACGATGGATAACGACACGCCGTACAAAGACACGATTTCATTGACATACATTTTTGCCAACTTATCCTTACTATAAGTTTCATTCATTGGAAGAAAATGGGTAGACTTTGTTAATCTATCGATGATAACCCAGATCGTATCATTTCCTCGGCTTGTCTGGGGAAGTTTCGTAATGAAGTCCATAGCTATAACTTCCCATTTCTATACCAGAATTTCAAATTGTTGTAATAATCCAGAAGGTTTCTAGTGTTCTGCCTTAACTTGTGAACAAGTTAGACATTTTGCAACATAGGAAGCAATATGTTTCTTCATTCCGATCCACCAGTAATCTGGTCTCAGATCTTTGTACATTTTATTGCCTCCTGGGTGCATGGTATATTTTGATTTATGAGCCTCTTCAAGAAATCTTTCTTGAAGATCTCATATCATCAGTACCCATACTCGTTTATTCATTCGTAGAAGACCATCATTTCCTTCGATTAATTGATTAATCAGTTTCCCCAATCTTTCTTGTTCAAGATTGACCTCTTCTAAAGCCAATTTCTGTGCCTCTTTAATTTGTTCAATCAGATCGATTTTCAATTCGAGTCTGAAGGCATGAACTCTTTTAGGATTTTCTCTTTCTTTTTGACTTAAGGCATCAGCTACTACATTAGCCTTACCTTCATGATAACATATTTCACAGTCATAATCGCTTAAGATAGAACACCTTCTCTGTCTCGTGTTTAACTCTTTCTGACCAAAGATATACTTCAAACTTTTATGGTCAATGAACACGGTGAACCTGACTCCATAGAGATAGTGTCTCCATAACTTTAACGCAAAAATTATGACACCTAATTCTAAGTCATGAGTCGTATAGTTCTGTTCATGAGTTTTTAATTGTCGAGATGCATATGCAATGAATTTGTTTCTTTGCCTCAACACACAATCGAGTTCGGTGCGTGAAGCATCACAATAAACCACAAAGTATTCAGTTCCATCTGGCAAAGCTAGTATTGGAGCATTCGTTAATTTTTGTTTTAGCATCTCAAAAGCTTCTTCCTACTTTGGTCCCCATTCATATTTCACAGATTTTCTTGTCAAGGAAGTAAGAGGACCGGCAATTCGGGAAAAGTCCTGGATAAACCTACAGTAATATCTTGCCAAACCTAAGAAACTCTGAATTTCGGTTGGCAACTTTGGAACTTTAATTCCTAAAATCAACTTCTATCTACAAATTCCGCCCACTTTGTTATGTATCCCCCCAGTCATCCCCAACTGTGTGGTAATAAGTTTGTAGCTGTTCTACCTACTTATAGACCTCTAGTCTTACTCTATAAGGCACTACTTCTTCTTAGGTGTATATTTATCTCTCCCGCATAATCATCTATGCACAAACACATAATATATACGTATACACATATAATCACCTTCAATTACTCATTGTCAGTGTTCATCATCATATGGTTATCATGAAAGCATTTGCACATGTTACATTACTAATCACACTAGCCAGTCATGATTGATAATGTAATATGTCCAATTACATTCATCATCTCCATATAACAAATCCCATGACAAATTTCAGCACACATCAACACCTTTGACACCAAATGAAACAAACAACATATAATCATTACTGATCTTTTGCCCTTAAGCTCTGTAAGGCCCCAAACCGGGCACCCTACAGTTGGTTCTCATAACGGGTTATTCCCTTGAAAATACTCATTTTAGATATCTTAAACTACAGCGGAAGTCTTTCTAAAAACATTAATTACTATTTAATGTCATTAAGTTACCTCACGAATGCTTGCACACCAATCCGAGTAGCACCGCTCCCAAGCCAATATATGTCAACGCAACGCTCACCTGCAAAATAATCTATCGTACACACAAAGTCAGCTACGCTAAGAGAGTTCTAATAGTTCAGTTTAATTAAAAGCCAACTCGTCTCAAAAGTTATTTGAACTTTACTCAGGACCCACAGTCCTTATAAAGTAGGTCCACAATTCCTCAACAAATAGATAACCCCTGTTATATCATGATATCCCATAATGGTTCATTACCCAAGACTCATCCCATAATAATAATAATCCCGCAGTCTCATCGACATAGGTCGAACTTACTACACTAATAAGTCATACTCAAGTACATGTATTAACTCGACCCTTGGTTAACACAACAAATCCCTAGACATCAACTTACTCAGCCTTGACCAAGGCTCTTACCAATTAACTGACATAACCGTTGTAAGCACCACATCACAATCCTGACACAACGGTCAATCTAACTCGACTCACACATTATTACTATCTCATGCACAATAAATATAACTCAACACTTGTATGCAATTTAACTAAAATTTATAAGCACACAAACACATACTACATCGCTGCTCGTCAGGGCGTTCGACACACCCGAGCTCATCACTGTCCTATTGGAAATCGTCACCTTTGGTGACCTCCCAAAGGACTTAGTCCTCCACAATCCCGTTTGCCATGTCATAAGGACAACAATGTAAACACAATACTCGCTGTATCACTAGGACAATGACACTATAATAATTCCCACTGTGTCACAAGGACAACAACACAATATACACAACACATGTATAAACACATAACAATATACTCGATGTACATGACTCATTACTGCGCCCGCACTTCACACATAGCATTAGAATAAGATATCCTACACGTATTCATAAGCGTTTAGCTCATATCCCGACTCACCCCGACTAACTCATAACACAATACCCTTCTAATATATCAACCTTCATGCAAATACTATATCTCATTATCTAAGCACATACCACGTACATGTACACCCTGTGACACCTCCTAGTCGTACCCGTACGACCTATAAATACAATCCCGACTCACCCCTATTAGGTCACCCTACGACCCACGACCATATACCCACCTTTAGGCCTAGATCCCATGATCTCATAAACACCCCCCGTACACCCTCCGACTCATTACTGAATGTTTTAGTTCATAAACACCTCGGGTTAAAACCCAAAACTATTAACATGTTCAATACGTTAAACATCTCTTGTAAGCATGTACGATAGTCCCAAAAATAGTAAAACGTTTAAAAGAGGGAGATTAGAAACTCACATATTATGCTGAGTGCAAACACTAGCTCTGCACTGCGCGTACTCGCTTGAACTCCGAACCTGTCAAACGTATGACCACATAATCAGAAAATGTTCAAAGCATATGTCCAATTACTGCGTAAATATAATTAAGCTCCAACGCTCGCCTCCGCTGCTCGTCATGATACTTCGTAAAAACCTAGCCTCCTGGTTTACGTATATAATGATCCCAATTAGGTTAGGACTCATTTTCCCGATCTCCAACTCCTGAGCATACCCGTACGTGTGACCCGTTAGCCTAACCCCACAAGAACGCACATACCCGAACCGGGTTCCCTACACACATGCATGCCATGCACGAAAAACCATAACGGAGCACCCAACTAACGCCCTCCGCCATCGTGCCTCAACACCATGGTCATGCTACCCCCGTCATCACAACTGAACCGCCATCACCGTGGCCCAACACCCAAGTCGTCCGCGCCTCACACCGCCCCAACGCACCACCTCGTCACGCAGCCCTAATCACTTTCCTCGTGCCATCACCTTCATTGTTGATCACCTCCCTAGTCCGCTTCCTCTCTTTCTCTCCTTCACCGCCGTCCACCGCTCTAGCCGGGTCACCACCACATATCCCCACCTAGCCACTACCGCCACACGCCACTACTTGAAGTCCTTCTAGCGTCGTCCTCGTCTTCCTTTTGTTTACCACGATTACCACCCCAAAACCCTAAACGGTATTTTCATACAAACAAAATGAAAGGAAAAAGAATAAGAACCGAGTTACCTGAACTCGTCCCAGGAGGCACACCTCCGCGTGACCGCCGTAGCAATGCTGTGAACCACCGTCGTCACCTTCCTCCTTGTCGGGTTCTCTCTCCCGGCCGTCTCCCTTTGCCGAAAAGCACACACCTAGGCCGAATGGCCTAGGGTTTGTGTTAACGTTGGCATATAAACCTTCCCGGGTTTACATCCGGGTCCCCAAGCTTCCTTTTTTAGCAAATAGATCCAAACCGTTTCTATTTTGGCTAACCGGCCCCCTTTTTAATTCATGGTTAGCGTTTTACTTAGAAACCTTCGTTAACCATTTCAACTAACAAGAGACTTGGGTCACTTGTTAGCTCAAATAATTCTTATGCGGGTTTTCAGGATGTTACAAGTCTACCCCCCTTAAAGGAGGATTCATCCTCGAATCCTGCGTCGGTACATGCCAACACACTTATATATCCAATCTCACTCATGCACCATATCCATCAGGTGTCATGCATTCACCTTCACACTTAGCGAATCTACTCCTTTGTCTTGCAAACTCAGCCTGCATTATTGGTGCTCAAAGAAGTCTACTCCGCCGCCTACTTTCAACTTTGGGGCTTGTAGGTTTCACCTACATATTCCTTAATTTCTTGTCTTTCCAGCCATTAATCAAATGACTGCCTTTCCAACTATCGCTATCCCGGCACTCACTAGAAGTTGCTGATGTGTTGCAAGGCACACATGCATTTTTGTCCTATTTCGTGTCGTTTTTGTATAGTTTTAGGGTCGTATTGAGTCGTTTACTGTTAGTATTGATTTGTGCCATGGTTTGTAGGTAATCGGGTGAGTTTGGAGCTAAAACGATCTAGATTGGATAAGGCACGAGCGAACGAGGCGAAACGAGAAAAAGGACAAAACTTTATGTCAATATGTACTCCTCGTGGTACACGAGAAATTAGGTTCTTCCCCTTCGTGGTACGCAAGGGGCGTGAAATCCAAGCCCGATTATCTTGTCTCTCGCGGTACGCGAGAGACCCCTGAATCGCGGTTTTTACCTATTTTCTAGGTATAAAAGATTTGGTTCGATTCTAGGGTTCAGAGGACTATTCCAGACGTAAAGGTTGAAGCTTTTTGGCGATTTCAAGTGGGAGAAGTCTCAAGGGATTAAAAATTGAAGCGTTGGATTCGTGGATCGATTGGATTATCATCTTTTCGGTTTATGTTTCCTAGGATTAAGTATTCTGCCTGCTTCAATAGCTGAGAGGTGAGAAGTTGTCGAGTAATCTTTGGTGTTAGGGTTTTAGGTTAACTACTCTGAAAGGAGGGTTTCTTAGCATTCATTGTTATTTCATGTCTTGTCAAGTGAATTCAAGTTACTCTTTGCACTGAAAGGTGTATTGAGATAGTGAGACTGAGAGGTAATCTGTCTAGCGAGTACTTTAATGTTGTTGGAGATAGCTGAGAGGTGATCCAACTAACTGATGAGTTTCACACGTCCCTTAGGGTTTCTTTTTGGTCACACCTAGAGAATGATCAGGGATCCACTAGGTTGTCTAAGTGTGTCGTATTCTATAAGCCCGGTTCCATCATAGTTTTCGTATCCGAGAGATTTCCAAGGTACATTCATAGGATTCATAGTCTAGGTAGTGTTTTCCCCATTTGTGTGTTGTCTATAGCTTCTTGCTTTATATTTGGTGTCGTTAGTTGGAGAGTTCCATTAGGTTACAACACAAAATCCCCCCCAATATAATTCAGTTTAGTTAGGTGAGTCAGAGTCTAGATAGAGTTGTCGGTAGTGTCTCGTGGGTTCGATATCCGGACTTCATTTGACTTTGCTACATTGATCGGTACACTTGCCGATTGTGTGGTCTAGTATTAGGTTGAGTCTAGATTTATAAATTTAAAGCTAGAGTGTCTAAGTTAGGTTTTATATTTGTTTTTATAGACCATCCAGCACACATCAAGTTTTTGGCGCCGTTGCCGGGGACACTTAGGCGATAGCGTATCTAACTTTGATTGAGCTTATCTGATTAATTGGTCTTTTTTTGTTTTGAGTCTTTTCTATTTTGTTGAGTCTAGTTTGTGTGTCCTTTTGTGAGTCTTTGTTTTTAGTGTGTCTAGCTTGTATCTTGAGTCTGTCTAATTAATTTTTATTATTTTCTGTCATTATGTGTGAATTCTGTGGAGGACCCCATTTTACTCGTCATTGCCTATATTCATCGGGGGAATCTGCAAACTGCTATGATCATGATTATACGCAGGTACAACCATATGCGGAATACAGAACTAAAGAAGAGTTGAATGCCTGGTGCAAGGAAGCAAATGAGCAGTATGAGAAAGATACCCAAGCATTAATTGCTCGCATTGGATCACATCGGCCTAAGAATCTGGAGCGTGTGGTTTATGATCATGAAGGGAATGAGATTGGGATTGAAACTGCATCAGGGGAGTTAATTCTGACAACCCCATCACTGGAGACTATAATGGACGACGTGCAATTCACAGTGACGGAAGGTGAAGCACAAGTCCTAACTTTCAGGTAAGTTTTCTGACCTTGATTGTAATAGTGATGAAGTTTATACTAATTCTATGCAATATCACAATGTTCCATTCGATTCTTTACCCTTATCTTGTGAGGATAATTTTTCACAGGAATCGCAGATAGAACCGAGGACAAAAATGAACGTCTTAGTCCCACCCTCGGACCTACAGGGTGTTAAGCAAATTCGGCCGGGTGTTTATGAATTTTCTTGGGATGATAGTGATGATGATATAATGCAGGAGTCACAGGAAACTCCAGAGCTGGAGACGATAATGGACATCAAAGTCCCACCTCCGGTTCAGCAAGACATCAAGCAAAAATTTTGGTGTCCCATACCATGGAATATTGATTATGGCATTTGGAGTGATGAGGAAGATGTGATTGAAGAAGAAGAGCTGATAGAGATCCCTAAAACCCTGACTGACGATGAGTGCTTTGAAGAAGGATTAGCCGGGTTATTCGAGACAGAGGATGATAGTGAGGATGAGTTTTTGGTTGAGATGATAGAAGAGGAGTAGTTCCCATCCTGGGAGGATGAGTTCGGTGATGAGTTGGTGGACCTGCCGACTCCTAGTGAAGGAAGTTTCGACCCACTTGGCGATCTGAAATTACTTGAAGATCTGCTATGCCAATAGCCAAGTGTGGGGAGGAAAGAAGAGGTGCAAGTGCAGGAGGTTATCAACGAACCACAAATAGAGCTGGTGTCGGACCCACCACATTGCACCCGAGAGAGAGAACCACAACGAGCCCGTGGAGGTAGTAAACGGTGGATCGCAACCCAAATCAGCACGACCACAGGACAGGGCAAAGAGACGTATGGACCAGCATGTGTTGAGGGTCCGGGGATGGTCACAAAAGGACCATAGGACGCAATATACTGATGTGTGCTGGACGGTCTATAAAAACTAATATAAAACCTAACCTAGACACTCTAGCTTTAAATTTATAAATCTAGACTCAACCTAATACTAGACCACACAACTAGAAAGTGTACCGATCAATGTAGCAAAGTCAATGAAGTCCGGATATCGAACCCACGAGACACTAGCGACAACTCTATCTAAAATCTAACTCAACTAACTAAACTGAATTATATTGGGGGGGGGGGATTTTGTGTTGTAACCTAATGGAACTCTCTAACTAACGACCCCAAATATAAAGCAAGAAACTTTAGACAACTCACAAATGGGGAAATCACTACCTAGACTTTGAATCCTTTGCATGTACCTTGGAAATCTCTCGGATACAGAAACTATAATGGAACCGGGCTCTTAGAATACGACACACTTAGACAACCTAGTGGATCCCGGATCATTCTCCAGGTGTGACAAAAAAGAAACCCTAAGGGACATGTGAAACTCACCAGTTAGTTGGATCACCTCTCAGCTATCTCCAACAACACTAAAGTACTCGCTAGACAGATTACCTCTCAGACTCACTATCTCAATACACCTTTCAGTGCAAGGAGTAACTTGAATTCACTTGACAAGACACGGAATAACAATGAATGCTAAGAAACCCTCCTTTCAGATCAGTTAACCTAAAACCCTAACATCAAAGATTGCCCGACAACTTCTCACCTCTCAGCTATTGAAGCAGGCAGAATACTCAATCCTAATAGACTCTCAATCGATGTTCCTATGGATACGACGTTAAACAACCAAAAGCAAATCACATGCACACAGCTAGCGACCTAATACGCAACCATACATGAAAGACATTCACAAAGCAGCATATGGAACATTCAATAGATCATAAATCAGGATCAAATACGTATACACACCTAATAAAAAAAAACCAAGTTCTTTACTTTAACGTTAATCCATAAAAAAAAACCGAAATCTGAAATCAAACCAATTAACAACGCATAATCATCAAAACCTAGGTTGTTCAAGAAATCTAGCCTACTACCATCATCAAAACATCAACACAAAGTCTAATATTCAGAATTATAGTGCAAGATAGATAAATCAAAAAGCAAAAGATAAGTAACATAAACCGAAAAGATGAAAATCCTATCTATCCACACATCCAACGCTTCAATTCTTGATCCCTTGAGACTTCTCCCACTCAAAATCGCCAAAAAGCTTCAACCTTTACATCTGGAATCATCCTCTGAACCATAGAATCGAACCAAATCTTTTATACCTATAAAATAGGCAAAACCGTGATTCAGGGGTCTCTTCCGTACCGCGAGGACCAGTAGCCAAGTCTCTCACGTACCGCGAGAGACAAGATAGTCGGGCTTGGTTTTCACGCCCCTCGCGTACCGCGAAGGGGAAGAACCTAATTTCTCGCGTACCGCGAGAGACAAGATAGTCGGGCTTGGTTTTCACGCCCCTCGCGTACCGAGAAGGGGAAGAACCTAATTTCTCGCGTACCGCGAGGAGTACATATTGACAGAAAGTTTTGTCCTTTTTCTCGTTTCACCTCGTTCGCTCGTGCCTTCACCAATTTAGATCGTTTTAGCTCCTAACTTACCCGATTACCTACAAACCAAGGCACAAATCAATACTAACAATAAACGACTCAATACGACTCTAATTTATACAAAAACGACATGAAATAGGACAGAAATGCATGTGTGCCTTGCAACACATCAGTTGCCATCCGTGATTGCCTTGATTAATAACCCTTTCATGAAGGTTTCACTGTCATTGCCCTCGACAATACCTTTTTTCTCTTAATGTTCTTAAAAACGTCGTATGTAGTATCCCTAGTACTACGTAGCACAACACTACCAATTATTCGTGCACTTGTTACATGCCATATCAACTCTTGGGCACAATTGCCTTTGTCTCTTATATATCCCTGATGATCTCGTCATCCCAATGGTTGCCTCCCCGAGTAGGTTTCTTACCTTTCACAGATAGGAGTAATAGTTGATTTACTATTGCGTGTCCATCACGCTCCTCTCTTATGCTCCAATTACCATCTTGCGATGATTTCTCAAACTCAAACGCACTACCCTACCCGTAAGGGCATTACTTTTATCCTTTTCTGACGATCTCTAAGAGCTTGTGCAAAGCTACACTGGTCTCCGCTAAATTTCTTTATCATAGTATCTATTTACTTTATTATCTCGCATTCAATATGTCCCCAAAGTACATACACTTACCCGACACTAGGGTCATCTTCATTAGCTCTCGATGTTTCTCAAGGCTCATTTACTTTTGTTGTATCCGGTTCAACATCTAAACACTTGCTTTCCTTGAATGCTCCACAGGAGCTCACTTTACCCCTCCCGAGTTTCTCCTTTCTCTATGTTGCTCTACCGTTACCATGCGATCCCCGACCGCCTATCATTTTACATGTACAAACATGAAGTTCGTTTGCTCACAAGCCTCAGTTATACATCTCCTCATCCAGGGAAAACATCCCTATTCCTCGGGTATCTCACCTCGACTGAATCCTTCATATGGAACGTGCTCCATGAAGGCCCTTTGTCATCTTGTTGACTCCGTGCTGAAATCTTCAGCGTCATCACCTTGATTTCATCATAAACATTTGTGGTTAAGCGCCCACGTAAACGCTTTCATCATTTATTCTCACATCTCCGCCCATTGGCTTCGTGCTCCGAATTCCCGAGATATAAGCATAGGCATCTCATAAGAGCACCTCACCGATTGTCTAAAAAGACGTCAAAACTTCTCGCACCACCTCGATGTATCAACGTCGAGAAAATCGTCAAGATAGAAATACTATACTTGAGCACACTGACCACCCGTCCTATGCACGACTAAGCGTTTACTACAAGGACACACACCGACACACATAACCACAAAACACACAATGTTCTACACATGTACTAGTAACCCCAAACTCTAAACACACATCACGTGCGCACACATAACTGCTAGATCTGAGTAAATCTACGTGATATGACCTCATCATTTATAGACACACAAACTCCTAAACCTTATCTCTTACTTACTACAACGGTGGCCCCTGCCACACGTCATCATATACTCTTACAGAGTTTACTCGGTCGTACCCATACTTCAAGACGAAACACTACTCAGTCTAGACACAAGACATCCCTAAACATTCATGCACACAAGATATAAAATATCATATTACCCCACAGGATCTGCTCCTGAACATGCATACCCAATCATAAGGTATGTAGCTACAATTTCCCACAGGACCTCGCCCTAAACATTTATACATACTAAAGATGTATACTTAATATTTCCCACAGGACCTCATCCTGAACAATAACACAAGGTGCAACACACCCCTTACACTTAAGACATCACCTAAACATAACACACAGGTGACACTATCTTAAGACCGTAGACACACACAAGTAATCAAAACTCAGGTCTACACAGGTCTACTCATAAAGTCTAATCAACCAAACTCTAGCATCACATCAAATATTACCTTTAGTATGAACTCACGTTGTTCAAAAAGGTAATCACATAATCACACATAATTAACACTGCACCACCAATAGCAAGCTATCACACATGCAACTATCATTAACTACGTTTTAAACCATCCCATGGTAAGATTCAATGTCCAGGTTAAAATCAAGCAATGGAAAAACCAAGAACAAATATTTCATCCCAAAAGTGCCTGACGGCCACTACTCAAAAGGCTATAGTCCTTTCATGGTAACCACCACTGCTCTTAATCACTGAACAAGTCAAAGTTCTCACCCACTTGTTCCTCGTCGTCAGATTCGTCCAACCATCCATTTCCCTATCCTGAATCTTGCCTCGGAGGCTGATGCCTGACCGCAAATACGTTCCTTCATCGCAAGCCACTTCTCCAGTAGAAGGAGCTACTAAGTCCACCCCTCATAGCTGCCCTGGTAGTACTGCGAGCATTAGGCGTCGGAAGCGCCAGAATCACCTCCTGTGCTGGTAGTTGCTGCTCATCCTCTGCCACTGGTGGAACCACCGTCAATGGAACATGCGCTAAGATCCGTCTTCTCCCAAAGATAACCGTACTAACAGCAGCCGCACGTCTAGCCCGTCATTCTGTCAACCTCCTTATGAGAGCTCCCCGCCAAATCCATCTAGTCTGAATCGGCATGGCCATCAGTACCGGCACAAGATAGAACGTTAGAGTGATTACTATGGGCGTCAAATTCAAAATATGAGAGTAATCATAGACTGCCAAAGCACGGTGATCAAATGTAATTTGGTGGTCCACATTACTGCTCGGATTATAAACCTTCCCTATCATATTCACACTAGCTTTCTATCTTTCCCATCCCCCGGGTGCACATGCATCCCACACAACTCACATAACACCACACAATAATCTAGCAAGTCATAATATTTATCACAATTTCACACCATCAAAGGTTACATACAAAATTACTAAATCATATCGAAACACCAAACTATCTCACATAGTTACAGTTAATGCTACTCCGCAGTACTCAATTCACATCATATTCTCATTTAATCACACCACACAACCTCACGTAATTCTACATACTACTCTAGCACATTGCGCACATCACGATCCCACTCGGAACCACTTACTCACACCAATCGCTTTACCTAGTGTAACACTACACAAAAGGTAAGTAATAGTTACTGCTCAACTCTAAAGACGTACCTCTTGGCTCGCGGTTACTCGTGGTGGCATTCATTTCACCCTCGTCCCATTTTCAGTTTAAGTTAAGGCATTTTATTTGCTTAAAAACACCAGTTTTCTATTAAACCTGGTTCTGATACCAACTTGTAAGGCCCCAAACCGGGCACCCTACAGTTGGTTCTCATAACGGGTTATTCCCTTGAAAATACTCATTTTAGATATATTAAACTATAGCGGAAGTCTTTCTAAAAACATTAATTACTTTTTAATGTCATTAAGTTACCTCACGAATGCTTGCACACCAATCCGAGTAGAACCGCTCCCAAGCCAAGATATGTCAACGCAACGCTTACCTGCAAAACAATCTATCATACACACAAAGTCAGCTACGCTGAGTGAGTTCTAATAGTTTAGTTTAATTAAAGCCACTCGTCTTAAAAGTTATTTGAACTTTACTCAGGACCCACGGTCCTTATAAAGTAGGTCCACAATTCCTCAACAAATAGATAACCCATGTTATCTCATGATATCCCATAATGGTTCATTACCCAAGACTCATCCCATAATAATAATAATCCCGCAGTCTCATCGACATAGGTCGAACTTACTACACTAATAAGTCTTACTCAAGTACATGTATTAACTCGACACTTGGTTAACACAACAAATCCCTAGACATCAACTTACTCAGCCTTGACCAAGGCTCTTACCAATCTACTGACATAACCGTTGTAAGCACCACATCACAATCCTAACACAACGGTCAATCTAACTCGACACACACATTATAACTATCTCATGCACAATAAATATAACTTAACACTTGTATGCAATTTAATGCAAATATATAAGCACACAAACACATACCTCATCGCTGCTCGTCAGGGCGTTCGACACTGTCCTGTTGGACATCGTCACCTTTGGTGACCTCCCGAATGACTTAGTCCTCCACAATCCCGTTTTCCATGTCATAATGACAAAAATGCAAACACGATACCCACCATGTCACAAGGACAACGACATAATAATAATTACCGCCATGTCAAAAGGACAACGACATAATAATAATTCCCGCCGTGTCACAAGGACAACAACATAATACACTCAACACATGTATAAACACATAACATTATACTCTATGTACATGACTCATTAACTGCGCCTGCACTTCACACATAGCATTAGAATAAGATTTCCTACACGTATTCATAAGCGTTTAGCTCATACCCCGACTCACCCCGACTAACTCATAACACAATACCCTTCTAATATATCAACCTTCATACAAATACTATATCTCATTATCTAAGCACGTACCACGTACATGCACACCCTGTGACACCTCCTAGTCGTACCCGTACGACCTATAAATACAATCCCGACTCACCCCTATTAGGTCACCCTACGACCCACGACCATATACCCACCTTTAGGCCTAGATCCCATGATCTCATAAAAACCCCCCGTAGACCCTCCGACTCATTACAGAATGTTTTAGTTCATAAACATCTCGGGTTAAAACCCAAAACTCTTAACACGTTCAATACATTAAACATCTCTTGTAAGTATGTACGATAGCCCCAAAAAGTGTAAAACGTTTAAAAGAGGGGGATTAGAAACTCATTGATTATGCTGAGTCCAAACCCTAGCTCTGCACCGCACGTACTAGCTCGAATTCCGAACCTGTCAAACGTATGACCACATGATCAGAACACGTTCAAAGCATACGTCCAATTACTGCGTAAATATAATTAAGCTCCAACGCTCGCCTCCTCCGCTCGTCATGATCCTTCGTAAAACCCTAGCCTCCCGGTTTACGTATATAATGATCCCAATTAGGTTAGGACTCAATTTCCTGATCTCCAACTTCCGAGCATACCCGTACGTGTGCCCCTTCAGCCTAACCCCACAAGAACGCACATACCTGAACCGGGTTCCCTACACACATGCATGCCATGCACGAATAACCCTAACCGAGCACCCCACTAACGCCCTCCACCATCGTGCCTCAACACCATGGACATGCTACCCCTGCCATCACCGCCGAACCGCCATCACCGTGGCCCAACACCCAAGTCGTCCTCGACTCACGCCGCCGCAACACACCACCTCGTCACAGTAGCCCTAATCACATTCCTCATCGGCCATCACCTTCATTGTTGAGCACCTCCCTAGTCTGCTTCCTCTCTTTCTCTCCTTCACAGCCATACACGGCTCTAGCTGGGTACCGTGACCATGTGTGTCACTAGTAAAACCACCACATGTCCCCACCTAGCCACTTCCGCCACAAGCCACTACTTGAAGTTCTTCCGGCGTCGTCCTCGTCTCCCTTCTGCTTACCACGATTACCACCCCAAAACCCTAAACGGGATTTTCATACAAACAAAACGAAAGGAAAAAGAATAAGAACCGAGTTACCTGAGCGTGACCGTCGTAGCAACGTCGTGAACCACCATCGTCACATTCCTCCTTTCCGGGTTCTCTCTCCCGGTCGTCTCCCTTTGCCGCAAAGTACACACCTAGGCCGAATGGCCTAGGGTTTGTGTTAACGTTGGCATATAAACCTTCCCGGGTTTACATTCGGGTCCCAAAGCTTCCTTTTTGCGCAAATAGATCCAAACCGTTTCTCTTTTAGCCCCCTTTTTAATTCATGGTTAGGGTTTTACTTGGAAACCCTCATTAACCATTTCAACTAACAAGAGACTTGGCTTACTTGTTAGTTCAAATAATTCATATGCGGGTTTTCGGGATGTTACAAGCTCAAAGTCTCGGTCACGCCATCATTGGATTATCATTTCTCCAACCATATCAAGAGCATTATAGGTTTGAGTTCAGTGTCTCGCACACCAAATCACTCAAACCATTGCTCTGATACCAAGTTGTAACACCCAAAAATTCAAACCGATTTAAACTTTTAAAATAACACGGACTTTAGGTCCCAATTCAAACATATAACATATCCACACGTTTAAGTTTTATAAAAATAAGTTAGACTTCTAAAATACACAAAAGAAGTCAAGTTACTCACACTTATCCACAAGTGTTAAACAACCCAACATGTTTGTAAAAGTCTCCCACGAGAATTTTAATCAAAACAACATCTAAAACAACATTTAGAATCAAATGTCCAACTTTGGCGAGACCCGAGATCATTCCGGAGCTTTCCCTACATTCAAAACATCACAAATAACCATTAGTAATGATACAGCAAGTCCCAAGACCTCCCAAAGTGTAATAGGATGAAAACTCAAAAATTCAGCCAACGGGCGTCAAACTTTAGGGCGTCCCAGAAGCAAACAGAACCCATCAGCGTCCCACTTGGGAAGTCCCACTAGCCCAAGGGGCGTCCCAAACTCTAGCCCTACACCAGCCAACCAAAATTTGCAGTTTTGGCATTTTTTAACCCTCCCGACTCGCCCTTAGTCGTTTTAAACCACCAACAACATTTTGTGAATGTTTTAAACACCCAAGGTCAAAATATCAATTATTAGACACGCCCGACAATAGAACCATAAATCGTTTTGCACCCATGAAGTGTTTAACTCCAAGTTTAATGAATTAGTTATTTAGGCATAGAACGAGCTACAACTTAGACATGTTTTGACCCATACAAGTCTTAATGTTTCACCCTTCATGAATTTGACATATCCACATGTCTATTGTGAGAACCCTCACTTTTTCTCATGGAGTATTTAACTCCATGCCGACCCATGAAGTATGTGAAGTTGTAGGTCCCAGTGGGTTTACGGATCGATCTCAGACGTATAACATGCAACGAATACTCGTAGTGCGGAATCCTAACGAGTAAACGCGTCTCAAACAGATATGAACACACAATACAAGATTCACTTAAATCTCCTTGTATTACTTCAGATAAATGTGCTTACAAAATATCAGATTTATTACAAAATACAAAGACTAAGCACTATTTATAGGAAATACTAACTATCACAGGCGAACTTAACAAGTTCGCCACAGGCGAACTTATTAAGTTCACCACACACATGGAATAGGTGAACTAGTTAGGTTCGCATGTTACAACACTTAACTCAATAACGACTAGTTACAATACTAAAGATGACACAAGACCTATACAAAGCTACATGTCACACACAAAAGGTCCCAACAGACTCCCCCTTGACATTAGCTTGGTCTTTAATCTTCAGTTGTCCTTCTGACTCTCCAAAAGCTTGCTTCCAGCATGTAATTCTTGATTAATACATAACTGTAACACCCTCTTGTATTGCATAATCTGTTCTCTCCATTCATCTGTATACATGATCTCTTTTTTCTATTCAAAGTCTTCTGATCTTTCATTGAAAAGTTAATTAGGTGCCTAGTGATTGTTGCTAGTACGAGTCATAGTTGTTATCTTGAGATTACCCCATGCATTTTTGATGTATTGAGGGCTGTGAGATTGAGAGGTAATCTATCCTGTCGGTACTTTATCATTGTTAGAAATACTCGAGAGGTGATCTAAGCATCTGGTGAGTTATGTACACTTTAGGTAGGTTAGTTGAAGACCCCCTGACAGTGCTTAGGGATCCACTAGGTAGTCTTTAGTTGTCATCTTTAGAAACCCAGATCCATCATAGTATCAAGAACTGGTAGAAGTTGTGTTTTGCAAGTAGGATTTCGACCTAGGTAGTATTTTTCCCATCTTCTGATTTCACCTTAGTACTTGTCTTGATAGTTGAGTCGACATTAGTTTGTTGCATTCTTAGTTAACCTTTAGTGTAATCAACCCCCAAACCAATTAAATCTTTAGTCCGAGTCAGAGTCTAGTATTATTATTGTAGTGTCTCTAGGGTTCGATATTCCGGTTTACCGTTAAGTTGTGCTACACTCGATAGGTACACTTGCCTGTCAGTGCGGTCTAGTTCATAGGTTTTCCATTTATTACTTAGGAGTCTAGGTTAGGTTTAGTAGAGTTTTATATAGACCATCTGGGCGATATCAAGTTTTTGGCGCCGTTGCCGGGGACACTTGGCAATAGCAATATTAGCTTTGACTAGTTCTTTTAGTGATTTTTGGTTTAATTTATTTTCTTTCTCTTTTGAGTCTTGTGTGTTTGCTTGTCTTCTGTGCTTGTCCTACGTGTCCTTCTGTTTGTGAGCCTTTATTTCTTTTCTTTCACTCTTATGTCAGTTTATGCACAATACTCGTTCGCAGGGATCACCACCTTATTCAGCTTTTCCAGAGCCCGAACGAGAGCTTCACGAGCGCACCCACGACTTCTGGGAACGTTTGAAAGAGCTTTGCAAATCCCAGGTACGTTCTACTAGCCCAATTCCATTTCCTATCATGGGCGATGCTGACCCACTAGCAAGACGTACTGTGCACCAAAGGGCCAGTGATGGGGTCAAGAGCGCGAGATCTTTCATCACTCGCCCCACTATTACGAACACCAACACATGGCAGATCCCACCACATGTCATGAGTACGATCACTCATGCTACTCAATTCCATGGCCTCGAGGATGAGGATGCACCGAGACATTTGTCCTGCTTCTCACGGATATGTGATACATTCAATATCACGGGTGTATCTAAGGACGCTATCTACTTGCGTCTCTTCCTATTCTCGCTCTCTGGTTGCGCTTCTACTTGGCTTGACACCCTCCCCGACAATTCTATTACCACATGGGAGGATCTGCAAGCCAAGTCCTACAAGAAGTACTATCCACCTTCCAGGGCCGCTCGCCTTCGGGACCAAATCCATTCGTTCCGGATGGACCCTGACGAGCCTTATCACATGGCCTGGGAGCGGTTCAACACGCTGTTGAGCTGATGTCCTCAGCACAGTATATCCGACTGGGCGCTAGTGGAGAAGTTCTATAATGGCCTCACCTTCGATAAGCAGCAAATGTTTAACCCAGCTGCGGGAGGCCATATCATGGAGAGACTCGAGCTTGATGAGTGCGAGGAAATGTTTGAGAGCTTCGCTCAAGCCGAATAGCAGCATCCACATTCTTTTAGGAATTCCATTCCTACTGCTAAAGCACCCACCTCTGCTCCTAGAGGTGTGCATCAAGTCACTCCTGAGACTAGCGTGGCTGCTGCACTCGCCTCAATGGCTAACGAGATTAAGGAGTTGAAGCTCAGTGCTCAGCGGTGTCAAGTGTGCAGGGGAGGCCACGGGGAGATTGACCCGTGAATAATCAGGAGCATGTGAGATATGCTGGAAACCAGTACTAGAACCGAGGGTATAATAACAACAATACTTATGGCTCGGGATGGAGATCTGGAAATAACCTGCCTGGGTTTAATGCCCGCCAGTATCAGTATGGAGGAGCTGAAGGAGGAGAAAACTCGGGAAGTTGTGTCAACACAAGAAAATCAAAGAGATGATAGAGAATCAGACACAATTTCTTGCTCAGTTATTGCAAAATAACAGGGATGCTAGGCAGGGATTGGATAGCCATGACACTCTCTTGAAGAATCAACATTCGGCATTCCAGGATCTGCAACACACGATAGGAGACATCACTCAGAGCTTGAAAGACCGACAGGGAGGTCCATCTTCAAGCTCCAATGCTTCAGTGATGGTCGTGCCAGTCAGGAGTGTGGAGAATAAAGAGGTTGTAGAGGATGTGTAGAAATAAAGACTGATGGCTACAAAATTCTCTAAGTGCAAATGCTGCTGATCTCAGAGTTTGCTGCTGTCCAACAAACTGTTGCAAATAAGCTTATCTGCAGTGGATACTTGTTCTTCTGCTGAAGAACAAATCTGCTGCGGATAGCCTTATCTGCTGAAGACTAGAGTTGCTGCGGATAGGCTTCTCAGCAGCATCAACACTTGATGCTGCTGATAGGCAAATCATCAGTAGCTTTGGATGGTTGTGTCTTGCTGCTGATCAACAACTCTGCTGCTGACAGCCCTGTGCCTTGAAGATAAATCGTTGCAGCTGACTATCCATGCCAAGCGTCACTGACAACTTTCTGCAAAAGCTACTGACACACTCAAAGCAGAAGGAACCTCAATGATGCAACCAATGACGGACAACAATGCTCTTCTCCAAGCATGCATGTAATAATGCATAAAGAAGACGCTTCAATAAAGTTAGCTAGTTTAGACTAAACTTGTAATAGTTAGCTTTATACAAAAGATCAACGGTCTGTGTTAGATCTGATCCTTAGAATCAAGGGTCTGTCTTGATTCTAAGTGAGTATAAATACTATGTAAACACTTCATTGTATGTGTGCTTTTTGATTGAGTTTTCATTTGTAATCGTTTATTTTCAAAAGCTTAATACAACAGTGTTCTTATAAGTATTCTTTCTGTTTACTCGATTATACTTGTGTAATTGTTATTGTTTCCGCCAATTTCAACTAAGAACAGAACTATTTTGTACTTTCACGATCCTGCAATCACTATCACAAATCAAAAATGGTTCAAAACAATGGATTTGAAGTTATCGGAAGCATCAACAGGCTACCAAAACTGGTGTCTGGGAAGACTACGATATGTGGAAGAACATAATGGAAAGCTTCTTCTGCTATCAGGAATATGGGATGTGGAAATCCATTAAAGATGGACCATACATACCCATGGTGTCCTCAGCTGATTCCGGAGGTACACTGGTTCCCAAAGAACCCTCCAAGTACTCTGATGAAGACATCAAGAAAATGGAGGTAGACTTCAAAGCCTTGGGAGCCATCTAGATGTGCTTACCAAATGAAGTTTTTCATAACTTCAGATGTTATAAAACTGCAAAGGAGCTATGGAAGGCTCTTGAAAAAATGTTTGCTGGTTCTGAAGAAGTCAAAGAAAACATAAGAGACATTCTGAAGCAGCAATATGAAAACTTCGTCTGGACGGAAGGTGAGTCTCTAACGGTTTTATATAACAGATTTACCTATCTTGTAGGTGAGCTGCACTGCTCAAAGGTGAAGCTGGAGAACGAAGATATTCTCAAGAAGTTCATCAGGTCTCTACCGAGCTGCTGGACACTCTACACAGTGTCCATCAGAAGTAGGCCCGTTGATTTTACCCGTACCCGATTAACCCGACCCGAACCAACTTCACCCGAACCGATTAAACCCGTACCCGAATAACCCGTAACCGATTAACCCGAAAACCGTTTAAACCGATTGTTATTCAGGTCGGGTTTCGGTTAGACTTTCAAGCATCAAAAACCCGATTAACCCGAACCGATTAACCCGAATAAACCGAACATTTATATATTCTACCATTTCTTTTCTCACCATGACCACCAACACCACCAAAATCTGCTTCTAAAATATGAGTTTAAAAAATCCACCACATAAACATATATACTTCTATTTGAAGCTTTAATCTCTTGGAAATGTACTTATTTTTGTTTCACATACACGTTTATTTTATGTTTTTAAACTTGATTCATTTTTTTTCAACCATGTGTCCCTACCCGAAACCCGACCCGATTAAACCGAAAACCGATTAACCCGAACCCGATCTACCCGAATGTTATTCGGGTCGGGTTTCGGATAAATTTACACACACGGAAAAACCGATTAACCCGAACCGATCTACCCGAAACCCGATTAAATTACCCGAACAACACCCCTAATCAGAAGAACTGAGAATCTGAAGACTCTCCAGATGATTGAGCTCTTTGGAATGCTAAAACCCTATGAGCTAGATATGATTCAGGCAAAAGAAAGAAGCTTAAGCTATCAAACAGCCTCAACATCCACCACCACCTCCTATGCCCTCCATTCTGACCACTCAGGTCCTTGTTCAAGCAACTATTATCCTCCCATCATCACTCATCCCCAAACTCTAACCTCTCAAACAAACACATCACCATTTCTCCTAGAAGCCCCTCCTCAAACCTCAACCTCTGCTGCTTTTGTTTCTGAAAACTCAAGCAACATATCCTTTCTCAAGGAGGATCTGGAATGCTTCCATCCAGATGACTTAGAAGAAATGGACATACAGCACTCGTATGCCATGCTATCTATAAGAGAAAAAAGGTTCTAACCAGAAGACCCATTCCATGTAACAACTCTAACACCAGAGTTGGCTTGGATAAAAGCAAATTAAGATGTTACAACTGTAACCAAGGCACCTAGGGCAAACCCAGCAGCTCCTTAATCAAGACAAGCTCACCAAGCCCAACCAAGACAACAACAGCAACAAGCTACTCCTCCAACTCAAACTGCACCTTGTGCAGCTGTTGGAACTTCTGACATTGACTGGAGCTTCCAGTATGAAGATATGCCTGCTAACAACCAAGCTCTTATGGCAGACACAACTGAGATACCACCTCAGGTATATGAACATCTCTATTCTCAAGCTTGTATTGATAAGGTGTTAGGCTACAGAAAGCATAATCAAAACCTTATAGATCAAAATTAAGAGTTTCATTAAATGAAATCTGAATTCACAAAAGTAGAAAACAGTTATAAAGAAAAAATTAACTGCCTAAAGAAAGAGATTTCATTACTAAAACATGAACAAAGCAATCTTGAAACTCAGATTGATGATCTACTGGCTAGATTAAAAGCTACCAGAGCATAATTGGCAGAATAGAAAGTTCATGTTGAAAAGTATGAATTTGCATCCAAAAAGCTGCAAAGACTTTTGGATGCTCAAATTCATGACAAGGTAAAAACTGGTCTGGGGTATTATGCTGAACAATATCAAGCCGCTGCACCTCCTGCTGACTACGTTGCCATCCATGAACCATGCTTCAATATCTCAAATCTTGAAAAGGCCAACCGAGATCTTGATCCTTCAAGGCATGAACCACTGGTGCAAGAATGCACTACCTCGTCAGAATCTGAGTCAACTTGCTCAGAGTTCACTAAAACTGAGGAGGCCTCATCACCAGTACCAGTACCAAAACTACGTGTTCTTAAAGTCATTCAAACAAGTGCTCATGTCCCTTTACCAGCTGTTCCGGTTCCTATGCCTTTCAATCAAATCAAAATCAGCTATCCTCCAGAAGGAAGAAAGCTAAATGTTGAAAAGGGGCAGTCTTCAACCTCAAACAACTCAAAGCCTCAAAGAAAGGTGTTTGACATATGTCATGCGCCTGGAGAAAGAATTCCATATGTTCAAAAGACATTGGAAGAAGCCACCTTTGAGCACAACAAAGCTCACCCCTGGAACTTTAAAGACCTATTCAAAAGAAAGGACTATGTTTACCTTTCAAGGGACAAACTGGCCAAATCATGCTTTGTCTATGGAAAATACAACCACACTGCCAGCACCTGCTTCTACTACCTTCAGAAGCAAAGAAACCTAAAACACCATGCTTTTGAGAAGACACACAAGAACAGAAAGGTAAGGAATTCTGAAGCCAAGGCAACTCATTTCAGAAACTCTCTTTTCCCACTAAGGAAGCAGCTGCCAAAGGCTCAACAATCTTGCATCATCTGTGGTGAATCAGACCACTTTGCTGCAAATTGTGATTTTAATCCCTTCAACCAGATCCTTCATCAAGCCCCTCCTAAACAAAAGCCCATCAGCATGAGAACTTCTATAGAGAATTCCTCCATCAACAAGGCAAAGAAGGATAAGCATACATTAGTTGTTGAACCATCAGCAGCCATCAAAAATGTTGGTAATCAAGCCAAGCCCAAGAAACCAAAGGACAAGCCTTCAGCAGCAACCAAGTCTGCTGTTGCTCAAGCAAAACCATCAGCAACAACAAAATCTACTGCTGATAAGCCAAAGTCCTCAGCAGCAACAAAATCCACTGCTGATAAGCTAAAATCATCAGCAGCAAAATCTGCTGCTGATAAAGCAAATTCATCCGCAGCCAAAGCAACATCAGCTGCTGACAGAGCAAAGAGAACTGGAAAACCATTTCCTTAGCAATGGAAAGTCAAGATCCCAGCTTCTATCCCTTCAAGAATCATCATTGGCTCTGTTGAATGCACACATGCTGAATCTGATATTCCAAGAACCCTTTTCTTCAAGGATGCAAGCTCTTGGATTCCTCCCACTAACTAGATCTCTCTCATATACAGGGGCAGCCAGGTCACAATAATAATACCTAGGTGGTTGACAGTGGTTGTTCCAGGAACATGACAGGCAACAGATCCATCCTATCTAACTTCAGACACTTCAATGGAGGATATGTTGCCTTTGGGAGTGACTCAAAAGGAGGATCTATTACTGGAAAAGGGACTGTGTCAAATGAAAAAATGAGTATTGATAAGGTAAATTATGTCATTGAATTGGACTTCAATCTCATGAGTGTTTCCCAGGTCTGTGATCAAAAGCATTGGATGCTCTTCACAGACAAAGAATTCTTTGTACTATCTCATGGCTTATCCAAACCTCCTCCAGAAAAGATTTCATTAACTGCTAAGAGAAAAGAAAATCTTTATGTGCTCGACATGAATGAGGTCACTCCGTCTGGCAGCGTATCCTTTTTTCTGTCAAAAGCCTCAGTTGATGAATCAGCTCTCTAGCTCAGGAGACTAAGCCACGTTAACATCAAAACCATCAAAAAATTGGTGAAGGACAATCTTGTCAAAGGGCTTCCTGATAAAGAATTCAAGCTAGAAGATCATTGCATTGCTTGTCTGAAGGGGAAGCAACACAAGAGTTCTCACAAGCCCAAGACTTTGAATACAAATGATACTCCACTACAGCTGCTACATATGGATCTATTTGGTCCTACAAATATTATATCAATGGGTAAGAATTCATACTGTCTGGTGATAACTGATGACTACACCAGATTCTCATGGGTATACTTCTTGAGAACTAAAGATGAAACTGCTGAAATTCTCAAATCCTACATCCTTAGGGTAGAGAATCAAAGTAATCAGAAGGTGAAGATAATAAGGTGTGATCAGGGCACAGAGTTCAAGAACCACACTTTGAACTATTTCTGTGAGAGCAAGGGAATCGAAAGGCAATACAGTGCTCTAAGAACTCCTTAACAAAATGGAGTTGCTGAAAGAAGAAACAGCACTCTAATTGAGTCAGCAAGATCTATGTTGGCTGACTCAAAACTGCCTCTCACATTTTGAGCAAAAGCAGTAAGCACAGCCTGCTATGTGCAAAATAGAGTTCTCATAGTCAAGCGTCTCAACAAGACACCTTATGAACTTGGTTCCAAAGAGTTCCATACATTGGATTTCTAAAACCTTTTGGATGTCCATGCACAATTTTGATCACACATGGGTTCTTCCTAAGTTTGGTGCCAAATCTGATGAAGGATATTTTGTGGGTTATTCCTCTCAATCCAAGGCCTACAGAGTTTTCAACTCAAGAACAAGAATTGTGGAAGAATCAGCCAATGTGGAATGCAGAGAACACATTGTCTGTGAACAGGGAAAAGGCCCAAACTGGATTTTTGACATAGACTCCTTCACCCAAATATTTGAGCCTCTCATCTTCTCAAATATGGATTCTTCCTCTTCTCAAGCACCTGCTTCCACCTCCTCTGACTACAGACTGGATTTTCCAAAATCTTCAATCAGTCTGAGAAGACCATCCATTGATCCTCCATCTGTTATGGAAGCCATTGAAGTAAGTGCAGCCAGAACCACACTCTCAAATGTCACCAGCAGCAACCTATCTGAAAATGAAAATTTTAATGAAGACTCTTCGGTAAATGATGTAGATGCTGCAAATACTATTGCTGATAACACTGATGTAGCTGTTGATCTTGAAGACTCTTCAACCATGAATGAAGAAATCCCTGATCAAAATCAAAGCAAGCAAGGGATACAGCTGGAGGTGGTACCAGCTCAAAGGATCAACAAGGAACACCCTCTGGAAAATATCATTGGCCAAGTTCACCAAGGAGTTCTAACAAGAAGCAAATCTCATGAGGCCAATATATGTTTGTTTTCATGTTTTCTATCTCAGGTGGAACCCAAGAAGATAGATGAAGCTCTGCAACACAGCAGTTGGATTGAGGCAATGCAGGAAGAGCTGCTGCAATTCAAGAGACAGTATGTCTGGAAGCTTGTTGATCTTCCACCTGGTCAATCTGCCATTGGCATAAGATGAGTATTCAGGAACAAGCAAGATGAGAGAGGCATTGTAGTCAAGAATAAAGCCAGACTTGTAGCTCAAGGCTACACTCAGGAAGAGAGAATTGACTATGATGAAGTCTTTGCTCCTGTTTCCAGACTGGAGGCCATCAGAATCTTCCTGGCATATGCTGCATCCAAGAATTTCATGGTCTATCAAATGGATGTCAAGAGTGCCTTTCTGTATGGGAAGATTGGTGAAGAAGTATATGTCAAACAACCTCCATGCTTTATAGATCCTGCACATCCCAACCAAGTGTTCAAACTAGACAAAGCTCTATATGGCTTACATCAAGCCCCAAGAGCCTGGTATGAAACTTTGTCTGGATATCTACTAAGCAACAACTTCAGAAGAGGTGCCATTGACCAGACCTTCTTTATCAAAGATGAAGGGGGAGAAATCTTACTGATTCAAATCTACGTAGATGATATCATCTTTAGATCAACAAGGAAGAAGCTGTGTAAAGACTTCGAGATCCTGATGCACTCAAAATTTGAAATGAGCTCAATGGGTGAGCTAAATTTCTTTCTGGGTCTTCAAGTCAAACAAGTCCCAAATGGAATCTTCATCAGCCATTCCAAATATGTCAAGAGCATTCTGGAAAGATTCAAGATGGCTGAATGCTCTACTGCAAGAACCCCTATGCAAGTGCACCATCAGCTGACTCCAGATAAAGATGGTCAAGACACTGATCAACATCAGTACCATGCAATGATAGGGTCTCTCATGTATCTCACTGCCTCAATGCCAGATATCATGTTTGAAGTATGTCTCTGTGCAAGGTTTCAAGCAGCTCCAAATATTTCACATCTTCAAGCCGTCAAGAGAATTTTTAGATACCTAAATGGAGCCCCAAGACTTAGGCTATGGTACTCTAAAAATGATAAGTTTAATCTGTATGCATACACTGACAGTGATTATGGGGGATTCAACTTGGACAAAAAGTCCACTTCAGGGGGATGTCAGTTTCTGGGAGGAAGACTGATTTCATGACAGTGCAAGAAGCAAACACGTGTTTCAACTTCTACAGCAGAAGCAGAATACATTGCAGCTTCAAGTTGCTGTGCACAAGTCATCTGGATACAAAATCAAATGTTGGATTATGGGATGACTTTCATGGCAACTCCCATTCACATTGACAACATGAGTGCTATATCAATCACAAACAATCCGGTACAGCATTCCAAGACAAAGCACATTGACATCAGGTATCACTTCATAAGAGATCAAGCTGAGAAAAAGAGAATTATTTTAACCAAAGTTCATACCAATGAGCAATATGCTGATTTATTTACAAAACCGTTTGATGAAGCTAGATTTAGATATTTAGTTGAATCTATTGGTATGATGAACTTTGATTAAAATATGTCTCTAAAATTTGTCTTTGTAAATATGTTTATCTTTTGTTATAAATAAAAGTTACAAGTCAGCAGCATCTTTTTTGCTGCTGACAGGTTTAATAATCAGCAGCAAAGAGTTTGCCACGGACCGCTTTAAGTAATCAGCAGGAACAAGTTTCCTGCGGATAGCTCTAAGGCAGTCAGCAGCAACACCCTTGCAACCAAGTTTCCTGACAGACTTAACTATCCGCTGCAACCAAGCTTGCAGCGGATAGGCTTAACCATCCGCAGTAACCAAGTTTGCTACTGATGGGTAAAAATAAGTCTAAATTAACTTTTACCCGCTGTAAAAATTCCTTTCAGTCTTTATCATGACTGTTATAGTGTATTACAGCTGTAATAGTAAAAAGGTGAATGAGGTTATACTATACAAGTGAGTTTGCTTTTCCCTCCTCTACCATTATAAGAACAAATCAAATTTCTTCACCACACCTTCACATTCAATTTCGCCCTAACTCCCATCAATTTCTCTCAAGCCCCCACAACATTCAAAGCCTTCCATTCCTAACCACCCTTCAAAACCTTCCTCTTTCCCTCCAAACCAACAAAAATGGCAGACTTAAACAATCCTGATGATAAGTTCTTCCAATATCACAACCTCACGGCATACTTAACCAAAGGAAAGAAGTTCGAGGGATTCGATGATATGATCGACTTTCTGTGCCGATCAAAGATACATTTTGCACTAGCAGTCAACCCCACCATATATATTCCTCATATGGAGGATTTTTGGAATTCCGCCGTCTACTTTACCGAACAGAGGATTCCTCAAATAAAAGCCAAGGTAGACGGCAAGGACATCATCATCTCTGAAGCTACTCTTCGAAAACATCTTCAGCTTCAAGATGAGGGGGCAGCCATCTCATACTCAAAGGAAGAATACATGAGGACCTTTGTATCCATAGGGTAAACTGGAAATCAAAATGAGTACACAATAGAGAAGGCACTGATGGGCCCTCCATGGAAGTATCTCTGCCACACTCTTCTACAATTCATATCTCAGAAGAGAAGTGGATGGCATCAAGTGAGCTCTGCACTTGCCTTTGTTGTTCACGGTATGATTACTGGCCAAGGATTCAACTTTGCACACCTCATCTTTGAGGGTTTGATATATAACCTTTAAGAGGGTGCAAAGCAACAATTTTTTATGTACCTCAGATTTTTGCAGGAGGTTTTCAACCAGGAACTAAAAGATCTCTCAAAACCTGCAAGAATCTACATCATGTTGGGTCATAAAAATAATATTTTTCAAAGTACGAGAACTGTTTCCAAAAAGTTCTCAGGGGTCAATGTTCCATTGTTATCTACAATGGTGAACATACAAAGTACCCAGGGTGACAGTTCAGAAATCCCAGCTGTTACTGATCCCACACCCTCCACTTCAAATCCTGAACAACAAGCTGCTTCCATTGCTCAAACCCCTGTGCAAACTACTAAGGATGCACAGGTACAAAAATCACTTACATCTATTTTGTATATTATCGTTCAACTGGAACAAAGGGCCCCAGTTGCAACGACATACACTAGAAAAAAGAGCAAGAAGACTCCTTCTCTTCTTGTCCCAAAGGCCCAATCCCAACTTCAAAGCCCTTATTCAGAATCCCAACATTCTGATGAGAATATCAAAAGGGATAGCCAAAATATTAGAGAGACCTCCTTGGAAATTTCTCTATTAGGATCAGGATCACATCCCGGATCCATAGAACAACCTGCTGAACCATACCTTCATTTCTCTTCTCTAAACTTTAGTGCAGAGGCTCCTTGTCAAGATGATATACCTTCTCCAACAACCACTATCTCGGAGGTATTGATTGACTTGGCTGCTGGTGCACCTAACCCAAGTTCATCACCCAAGAAGGTTCACTCTAGTGGTACTGACATAGTGAATGTGGAAAGGGATGTCACTACTCCTGGTACATCAACTGCCCAGGAGGACAGTGACAACATCACTAAGACCCTAACCACGGCAACTCACAGTGAGGATGTTTCCTTTGAAACACTCTTCACTGAGAGGAATCCCAGGTGCCAAGAAAACCAGGGTGATGGGGATGCAGAGGCTAGGCCTAAGGCCCTATCTAGCTCCAAGGATTCCACAATTATGGATGAGGACAGACTGAAACTTCATAATATGGAATTGATGGCCAGGGTAGCTATGCTAGAGGCTGAAGTGTCCAAACTAAGGCACCAAGTCTCTATGCATAAAGCCCATCAATGCCCAACTATGCCTACTCCCTCCCTTGTATCAGTGGGCACTCAAACAGATAACACTCTACGCACTGATGCAACCAAAAAGGGGGAGGTAGTTACCAAGGAAGATGATGTGGACAGCCTAGAAGAATGGATACAAGAGCAGACTGTGTTTCAAAGTTCGCTATACAAACCTGCTTTTGTTCAAATCCATGACTTGCCAGACTCAGTAGATGAAGAGGAAGATATCACTAAGGATTGGAAGTTAGTTGTCCGAGCTGTTGATGAGGTGTTTCAAGATGAAACTCTCCATGAAGACACACCTCCATCATTCAGCATACTTCCTGAAGCTGCAGCCATAATAAGTCAAACATCTACTCCCCAATTCTCACTAACTTCAAACAAGCTAGAATTCGACTCCATTCTAGCTTGGGGGTATGATGGCATAGCTGAGAGATTCTGGATTGGATGGGATTTTAGTGGAGTAGAAGAGCTAAACTGGAACACTCTTAATGCCCTCCAGGTTCTTAATCTGTATCTGACAAGATGTATCAACACTTCATCAGATCTCTCAGTAGAACTTGCAATCAGCAGGTTCTATGACTTAATGGAGGATAATATGCCTTGGTTTGAAAGACTACTAAAAGAAGCGAATAGGGTGGCTTATCCTAAATCTTCATCAACAGCAAAACAAAGACTGGCTCCAAGAAAACTTGACTTAATCAGGAGCAGTGCTTTAACTGAAGAAGAAGTTATCTGCTGGCGAAGATTCCTGTACAACATCATGGTCAGGGACTTGGAAGTGCTAGGATGGGTGAGCACTGATTCCTCTGATTTCACCGTCTTCCTAAGCAATGGATCTTCTCTCTCAATCAACATCAAAGAGATCTTACTCCTACCTTCAGACTTCCTGTAGAAGGTCTTTGAGCTCAGATCACTCATCTACAACATCAACTCCTTAGAAAGTCAAGAAATGATCAAACTCATCAAGGCTTCTCTTTATAAGGAGGAATCGCCTGCAATGAATGACTTTGACTCAGATCTATCCCTTCCCTCCTCACCAACTGTCATACTAAACGCAGCAGAAGGGTCAAGAAAAGTGGCTGCTCAGAATATCAAAGAGGCCTTTAAAGCTATATATGAGAATGAATGGGAAAAGGAAGAGAGTGAAGCAGTCCCTTCCTCTGTGTCCAGTCATCATCATGCCAATGAAGCTGAAGCCAAGATCCCAACAGCATCTCTTACATCTGTTGTTGTGGTCCATGAAGCTGAAGTAGAGGCATCCAGCAAAGACAAGGGGAAAAGACCTATGACAGAAGAAGATGAAGAAAAGTTATTGAAAGGGAAGAAGGAAAGGGACGAAAGGAGAAGAAGAAGAAGAAGAAGAAGAAGAAGAAGAAGAAGAGAAGAAGAGGAGACGGCTGAACTAAGAAAAGCTCAAGAAAGAAAAGCGGCCATTCTCCTCAGAGAATAACAAATCCAGCTGTATGCCAAACAGCTGGATGATCTGAAAGTCAAGATTCATGCAGTCTATCAAATTCAAGAAGATGAAGCTCTTGCTCTTCAACTACAGGAACAATTTAATAAAGAAGAAGAAGAAAGAGAGAAGAAGAAGAAGAAGGAATAGGCCAAGTTTAGAATAACTGATTCTGAACTAGCCAAAGGAATGAGAGAGGAGTGGATAGAGGCTCTGATTTCTCAAGGTGAGGATGCAGACTACCTTGAGAAACTATCAAATAAAGAAATCTACAGAGCCTTCATGGGTCAGCAGGGTCAATTGGCAAACAAGAAAAGGGCTGAAGAAGAAGAAAAAGCCAAACAAAAATCCAAAAAGACCATTGCCTTTAACAGAAGATCCCATGAAGAAAGGAAGATCATGATTGACTTCCTAAAAGCTAGAGGAGAGAGTGGAAAAAGGCTGGGTCCCATGAACTTCATGAACCTGCAAGCCCTTTACTTTAAAGTCAAGATGGAAGAGGAAGAAAGATTGGGGAAGACAGGCTCCAAGAAAAGGGTAATCACTCTAGCTGATGAAAGAGAACCAAAGAAACCCAAGCCTACTTCCTCATCCTCCCCTTCCTCTATCCAAAAACCTTCCTCTATCCTAGATCTCCCTCCTCTCCACCCACAAAGTCCAAATCCTCCCACCCAGCTCCTACTCATCAACAACCTCCCAGGAAGAAAAGCAAACCTACTACTAAACTAGAAGACCCAAGAGAAATTGTCAACTGGTCCTACAGCACTCAAGATCAAAGGTTTGAAATCTTCAGGGGAAGAACAGAAGAAAGAAGATCACTCTATGCAACTGTTGATGAGATATTGCAACTTCCAGATTCAAATCTAAGAAGAATAATGGAGCTGGGTGAAGCTCATGAGCCCGATAATGAAGGTGGAAGACATCTGTTGCTGGTGATCAAACATCACTTCAACCCCAACAAAGATGAAATTATTGATGCAAAACCTCTCCAATCCCACTCTCCTTTCATCAGTTGGTCCTACAATGCTGAAGAAAATGAGTTCACCTTGATAGACGTTAAAGGACAGAAGATGAGGTGTCTAAGCAAGGCTATCTTCAAAATGCCAAGCAAAGATATCAAGACTCTATCTGAGCTTCCTCTTAACAATCCCAGCAAGGACCCAAGACGCTATGAGGTTGCAAGAATCGTCAGCCACATGCAAAAGCTTCAGCAACAAAAGCAGTAAGAGAGTTTTAGTAGCATCAATCTAGGGGGAGTTTGTAGAAATAAAGACTGATGGCTACAAAATTCTCTAAGTACAAATGCTGCTGATCTCAGAGTTTGCTGCTGACCAACAAACTGCTGTGGATAAGCTTATCTGCAGCAGATACTTGTTCTTCTGCTGAAGAACAAATCTGTTGCGGATAGCCTTATCTGCTGAAGACCAGAGTTGTTGCGGATAGGCTTCTCAGCAGCATCAACCCTTTATGCCGCTGATAGGCAAATCATCAGCAGCTTTGGATGGTTGTGTCTTGCTGCTGGTCAACAACTCTGCTACTAATAGTTATCCATCCATTGAAGATCAAACGTTGTAGCTGACCAGCCTTGCAAAAGCAAAAGCAACCATGACCACTGACAACTTTCTGCTGCACCACTGACAACTTTCTGCTGCACCACTGACACACTCCACGCAGAAAGAATGTCACTGGTGCAGACAATAAAGCACTACAACGCTCTTCTCCAAGCATGCAAGCAATGATGCCTGAGAAGATGTTTGAGTAAAGTTAACTTTTATAGTGTCTATTGTCATTATATGTAGAATAGCTTCAATACAAGATCAACGGTTTATGTTAGATCTGATCCTTAGAATCAAGGGTCTGTCTTGATTCTAAGTTACTATATAAGTAGTACTTAGAGTCATTGTATCTTAGTGCTTTTCTTAGAGTTTTCTCTGTAATCTTGTGACCATTGAAGCTTAATACAAATTGAATTTATCAGTACTTCTTGTGTTTACTTTTTTACATTGATCAGCTGTGATTGTTTCCGCCAATCTCAACTGGAATAGAACCATCTTGTATTTATCGATCCTACAAGATGACTCCCACTCGATTACGTATAACATTCCGTCACCTGAGGAGGTCAAGAAGATTGACTTGAGAGCTTGATTTGCTAAGATCGATGCTAAGATGGCAAAGGAGCAGGTAGACGAGGAAGAAGTAGTTGAGATGCCTGCCGAGAAGGCAGAGGAGGAGAAGAATGGGGCGGAGATGCGGACCCCCGAGATTGACCTGACTTGTGTTCCCTACCCAGCACGTTTGCTACCATTCAAGCAAGCCAGGGAACACGGTCACTTCCTTGACATGTTCAAACAACTCAAGGTCAATCTTCCGCTGATAGAGACCCTCCAGCGCATGCCAAAGTATGGTAAGTTTCTAAAAGATCTTCTTTCCAACAAGAAGAAATTAGAGGAGGTCTCTAAAGTCTCACTTAGTGAGCAATACTCTGCGGTGGTGCAGAACAAGCTACCCGAGAAATTAGGAGATTGAGGGCGTTTCATGATTCCGTGTCTCCTAGGCAGTTTGCCCTTGAACAACGCGTTGGCTGATCTGGGTGCTAGCATCAATCTGATGTCGTATTCTATCTATAAATAGCTAGACCTAGGTGAACTGCAGCCAACGCGCATGAGCATTTCCTTGGCTGACCGTTCAGTCAAGTATCCACGGGGAATTGTGGAGAATCTTTTAGTGAAAGTCGGCAAGTTTGTCTTCCCTGTGGATTTTGTTATTTTAGACATGGAAGTGGGTGATAGATTCCCACTCATCCTCGGCGCCCATTCTTGCGCACCGCCAAGGCAGTAATCGATGTCTTTGATGTGAAACTCACACTTCGTGTGGGGATGAGTCGGTTATATTTGAGGCCACACAGTCCGTGAAGGATGTTGGCGAGCATAGCCACTCTGTGTGCATGCTCGATGCCTTCATGGACTACCAGCAGGACTCTGATCCGATGTTAGAAGTTGGTGAACCCGCCCCGAATTTTGAAGAACCATGTGATTAGAATTAGAGAAGTTGTTGGAAGAGCCGGACAATTACGGCGATGAGATCCCTGATGATCTGCTAGGTATGATGGCAGAATTTGATGAGATCATAGGAAAGACCCCAAGTGTGGGGAAGTTGGTGGAGGTTGTTGAGGATCCCGATGATCCTGGTGAACGTTTAGAGGTCCCATTTATAGAAAATCTTATTCCTGAACCGTTACCCAGCACCATTGTGCTTTCTGAGGGGAGAGCTGCTGAGCCAACCCCTAGTTCTGACTACCCTAGGTCTAGGCCGCCTCGTAAGAGAACTCGAGAGTTAATCGATTTAGGTAACCTAGACAGAGTGCAAACCCCAAGTGTGGGGACGTCGAGGGGAGATAATTTGCTTGGTTATTTGGTGCATATCACTTTCGGGCAAGGTAGGTATAAGTTGTGGTGGAAGGACCTGAGTGATAGAGGTCCACTATTTGACAGGAATAGTTATTTGCTAGAGATGTTGAGGACCGGGAGACCGCGAAGGATGAAGGTGGTACCGGTTAGGATCAAGGAGAAGCCTCCTGATAGGCTTGCTTGAATCTCGGGCAAGTGCCCGGGATGTAGAGTTTGTGTGCATTATTTGGTCTGATTCCGTGTCTTTTTCTGTGTTTTTCGTTTTGTGTGTTTTGTATGTGTCAGTTTTGCAGGGATTCATGCTTGATTCGGCGAGAAAAATCATCAGGAATGAAGTTTCAGGTATATTTTACATTGATTTTTATTGTTGGAACAAGTTTTATTGAAACTTGGGTGAGAAAGATTTTGAAAGGGTCAAAAGTATTCTAAGTATAAAAATTGAATTTTTTTCTTAACTTTTTGACACCATGGCCGTCTCGCGGTACGCGAGAGGGGGAAGAAATTCCCTCGCTGTACGCTAGGGAATGTTGGTCTTGGCCGGTTGGATTTCCAACTCCGCGCGGTACGCGAGGAGTCACCCCTTCCCTTTCGCGGTACGCGGGGGGACCCTGGGTTCACCCACCTTCCTTGTTTTTCCATGGTTTCCCATATCGTTCACCCTCACCGACTCCACCATCATCCCTCACCGTTTACCATCCATTACCATTAACCACCATTCACATACCATCATATCATCTATCACATCATCCATTACCATCATCCATCATATCACTCACCATCCACCATTACTATGGGAATCTTGAAACCGTTTTGATCCGATGATTCACCTTACTGTGGCGTTCATGTCTATGTGTTTCCCACCCATCAGGTACGTTTCCCTGCTTCTATCCAGAGTCAGACGAGTCTTTTATTTTAATTTGAGTTAGTTTAATGTTGCGGGTTTGTGGTGAGGTTTATTTTGCAGGTTTTATCCTTTTGCCCGTACTCAATCTCCATTCGGGCGGATCGATTATCACTTATATGAAGTTTTTAAAGGCAACCCAGTTGTCTGTGCAACCGCGACATAAATGCTATACGGTGCACATAAGGATGAAGGAAGCAGGATATATTCACTGCTACATTACCAGCTAAGTCGCTTCCTGTTTTAGTTTTGCATTTTTATTTTTAGTTGTGTTTTGCTTCACATTGAGGACAATGTGTCTTTCAAGTGTGGGGATGTGAGTGTCTAGTTGAGTCTAGTTTGTCTTGTTTAGTTTGTCTTGTTTATAAAAAATTCAAAAATAAAAAATAAAATAAAAATTTTGAAAAAATGTCCTTGGAAATAATTGCATATACTTGGAAAATGATAGTACAACTGGATCTACTTGTGAGTTTAAATGAATAAATAATTGAAAACATGTTTAATTAGTGATGTTTTGATAGATCCAGCTAGCTAGTAAAGCTTAAATATCGTGTTTGTGTTAAATAAGATTAATAATTGAATTAAATCATGATATCTTGTGGGTATTCATCTTAGAGTATCGGTAATACTGAAACTGTCAACATAGGGTGATAGGTACCACGTTAAGTTAAAATTTAGAGGTTTTTTGAAAAAAAATTTGGCACACCACTCTCTTTTTATGAGAATAAATCCGTGTTTCGGTGGCGCCCGCATCCATATTCCATAATTCTTGAGCTTATTTAATTGAAATCTAAGTTTCGCCTACGTGTCACACGTCGGGTTCCAGTCTGATTGAAACACCATTGGGTTGATTCTTATGTGCTTCATTAATTATGACTTAGTGTATGTGTTACCTTCCAGGATCGTGACTTGGTTGAAACGCCTCTAGATGAAGTTTAATTTTCTTAATAATGCTCATATTTCATCCATTCACTCATATTTCATCTGATTTCTAAAAACCTTTAAATTTTAGTTTAACATGGTAGGGTAAATCTATATGGTTTGATCCGTGCCTAGACATGATCGTGAGACGGGATTAGGTAGAGCTGTAACTTTTAAGTGTGAGTCCCATAGATTGATTGATATGCTTGGTAAATGGAATTAGAACACATCACGGGGGCTTGAAAGTTGGTGCTTGGGTTTAATCGGACAGAAATACTAATTATTGTTTTTTAACGCTTGAGTATATTTTGATAATTAGTAATTGATGTCTGTTAAGTTAGATGCCAGTTATGATTCCACTGCGGCTTTTTTGAAAACGAAAAAAGGTTAAGTGTGGGGATATTTGATGTGTTGCAAAACACACCTCGATTTCATTTGTATTTCGTAGCGTTTTCATATGGTTTTAGAGTCGTTTCGAGTCATTTATAGCTTGTATTTACTTGTGTCTTTTTTTGTAGGTAATCGGGTCACTTTGGAGCTTAAACGATCAAGAACTGTGAAGGAAACGGGCACACGAGAACCCGGGATGAGAATGACAAAATTCGGGAAAGAGTCCAACCTTAGAAGAGGCATATCTAGGGCTAGAAAATTAGTTACGGGGCCCATAATATATCGATTTGAGGTAATTCGAGTAGAAGAGTTCAAAATTTTAGTATTCCCTCGCGGTACGCGAGAGATTGGGGGAGTTTACTCGTGGTAAGCGAGTGACTAGTTTTCCTGTGTGACTATTTTGTCTCTCGCGGTACGCGAAAGACTTGCCAGATTCCCTCGTGGTACGTGAGGGTCCCCAGTTACGCGAATTTTGACCTATTTTCATGGTATAAAAGATTGGGATAGATCTTAGGGTTTATTATTCAATTTTTGGCCGTAAGAGTAGTTCTTAGAGGTGATTTTGGGAGTTTGGAAGTGGATTGAAGGCTAAAGTTGAAGACTTTTGATTCCGGGTTCGTTGTATTAGCGATTTCGGTTCTCAAGCTTGAATCTTTATCTTTGATTTGCTTGATTGAAACCATGTTCTTGCTTAATTACTTCTGTTTGGATGTTTTGAACATGATTCTTGGCTAAATCTTTGATACTGCCTAGGTTTATGATGAATACTTCGTAAAGATCGTATTTTTATCGGTTTTGGATTCGTTTGAATGGTTTAATGATTTTGTAACCGGTCTTGAGTTAATAATTATGATGTTAGTGTATGCTTAGATCTGATCTATGTTTTGATTTATGTTCCTCATGTTGTCTTGTTGAATGTCTTTCACTAATAGCTGCATGTTTAGGTTGTTTGCTTATTGCTTATGATCTGAGTGGTTTGCTAGACGTAGTAATCCATAGGAGTGTCGGTTAATCCTTGATTAGATTGAGTGTGTGTCCTAGTTCAATACCCGAGAGTTGAGAATTAGTTGACTATTCTTCGTCATTAGGAATCCGAGTGTTAACAGTCTAAGAGGACGTTAGTATTAGGTGTCTAGTGATTGTTGCTAGTACGAGTCATAGTTGTTATCTTGAGATTACCCCATGCATTTTCGATGTATTGTGGGCAGTGAGACTGAGAGGTAATCTGCCGTGTTGGTACGTTATCATTGTTGGAAATACCCGAGAGGTGATCTAACTATCTGGTGAGTTGAGTACACTTTAGGTAGCTTAGTTGGTGACACCCTGAGAGTGATTAGGGATCCACTAGGTAGTCTTTAGTTGTCATCTTTAGAAACCCAGATGCATCATAGTTTCCAGAACCGGTAGAAGTTGTGCTTTGCAAGTAGGATTCCGACCTAGGTAGTATTCTTCCCATCTTCTGATTTCACCTTAGTACTTGTCTTGATAATTGAGTCGACATTAGTTTGCTGCATTCTTAGTTAACCTTTAGTGTAGTCAACCCCCCAAACCAATTAAATCTTTAGTCTGAGTCTGAGTGTAGTATTATTATCGTAGTGTCTCTAGGGTTCGATATTCCGGTTTACCGTTAAGCTGTGCTACACTCGATAGGTACACTTGCCTGTCAGTGCGGTCTAGTTCATAGGTTTTCCATTTATTACTTAGGATTCTAGGTTAGGTTTAGTATAGTTTTATATAGACCGTTTGGGTGACATCACCATACCATTCCCGGATATGTTTATCAATGGTTTAGAAGATAATCCATTCATATCACATTGAGGCAAAGAATTCAGATATTTCAATCTTGGCTTCAAATATTGAACACCATCGGTTCTTTTTATCACAATCAGTTTAAACTCTTCCTCATAAAACCAACTAAGAATTCTTCCATTTCAACGACTATTGTTCACATACTTCTCTTTTTGAATAGGTGACGGTGGTATCACAGGCAATACTTTCTTCCAGCTTTTAACTAATTCCAACCACCTCTTCTTAGTCATTCCAGATTTTTTATAAATAGGCTCTTCAGGCTTTTTAGGTTCAACATTTGGAGTAACAGGCTTAATAATCTCAGGTTCTTTATCCATAGACTCTTCAACATCATCAGAACTCATCTCATAAATCATGTTGTCTTGAACAAAGTCTAATGTTATAGTCACTCCACTACATCCTTCATAAGTCACATTAGCTTCATCCTTCTCTAGCTCTACCTCCACTATCTCTCCCTCTTCAATATCAGAAACATCTTGTTCATCATCAAGAAATTCATCTAGATTAGACAGACACTCAAGCTTATCACCCAAATCAGCATCAGAATCTTCATAGAAAGAATCATCTAACATATCAGTTATGGATTGAATATCTTTGTCTTGTTCACTATCTTGGATATCATCTCCAGAACCAGAACCACCACGCACATTGGATATTGGAACTATATCAAGAGCACCTCCAGTAGCACCACCAGCGTCTTGACGTTCACTTCTTTGTCTATCCATGTCTGGTTCATCATCATTGTTCTTTTGAAATTTATCAGTATGAAAACTATCCTTCCCAGGCTTCTCTAATTTCTCCCCCTGCGCGTCAAGGCGCTCTATCACATGAGATAACAAAATTTGCATTTCAGCTATTTGGCCATTCTGGGAATTGAGTTGTTGTTGATGTTGAGAATCACTTGCTCATAAAACATCAATTTGACCTTGAAGCCCTACAACCTGTGCTTCCAAGGTAGATACCTTTTAATCCAATACTTGTATCTTTTTATCTTTCTCACTTGAAGTAATCTCTACTTTTGATGTAGATTGATGACGTACAGATGGAGTAGCAGTTGGAGTAGGATTATGTGATGGTGTAGGAGTAATAAAAAATGAATCCACAAAAACAGTATCATCATTTTCATTAGAAACACTTGTTGTAGCTTTTGTTTTCTTGGAAAATGGAGGATCAGGAACATATTCAGAATCCGAAGATTTATCTTGTAATTGTCTCTTTCCAAGTACAGCACCAAGAGGAGGACCCCTAGCTGACTTTCTCCTTGGTAATTTCTTTTCAAATCTAGGATGTTTAGCTAATTGAACATAGTGTTCAGGGCTAAATTCTGGTATAGTCTCCTCTGAGTCAGTTGACTCATTCTCTTTCTCAACTTCTTCTCCTGATCTAGAACTTGATCTAGTGTCAACAGCTTCTACATTCTCTAGTCTGGTTGTTGTGGCTGTTCAGGTTGTTGCTGTTGCACTTGTGGTTGTGGTGCTTGTTGTTGTGCTGGTTGTTGTACGTGCTGATGTTGTTGCGGTTGCTCTTGATCTTCATCAGCATTTATCCAGTTATCATTCAGAGGAGCCACATAATTAAGGTTAACTATGTGTCCAAATAAAGGAGTTTGAACTGGTATCCATGCAGGATTATCCCTCTTAATATTGTTACAATAAGAAAATATCCTTTTAGTCATTGGAGTCAAAGTGAGTCTCGGATTCAATGGTGGCAAATTTGGAATGAGGTGATTGATGTTGACCTGTAGAAATATAGGGTACATAATGAAACCCTGACCAGCAGGTGGTGTTATCTGTGCAACTAACTCTTTGTAGATATATAAAGAAAAGTTGAACGGCCTGTTTAAATTCAAAGCGACCATGGCTCCTTGTAAAACAGACTTCAACCCATCTGTTTCAGCTTTCCTTGGTGACAAGCATTGGATTATAACATGCATGAAGTACCGCCATTGCCCGACTAGACCACCCTTTCTGGCTTGTGAATCATTAGCCTTGCCCCTATAACCCATCCTGTGAAAACATCCGGTTATCAATGGATTAGGCAAGCTAAGAGGATCTTCTGTAGCACCTCCCAAACTCAAAGCTTCTCTAATTGTTTCCACTGATATTGCAATCTCTTGGTTATTCACAGTAGCCCGAATTACATTTGGATCAACCGTACAGTCATGGGCAGCTGTATCCCAGAACTGCTGAATATATTGTAGGCTTATCACAGAGTTAGCAGATAATGCTACTCTCAGTCTTGATCTATTCAAAAATGTAATGATTTCTCTGTAATTAACAGCTTCTGGTTGATCAGGATCAAGTAGAGCCACTTGATTATGTTTATATTCAACCCTTCTATCCATAACCTGTTCAATATAATTGTTTGGACTTTAGCATTTAAAATAAACAAGAAGTAAAACAAATAAAAAAATAACAAAAAATTAAAATATAAAAAAATGCTAAGTCTGAATCACTAAGGCACCCTGTGGCGAACTTAATAAGTTCCCTAAAAGTCCCTATGGCGAACTTATTAAGTTCGCCTGAACAAGTTCGCTAGAACTCATAGCCTTCTCAGAAATTTGAAATTCTCACAACAGATGATAAAATCATGATTCAAAGTATGAAACTTATTCGCCAACACTCGATTAACCTGTAGGAACCATCAATTTTACTTTACAATCACAACCACAACATGTACACGCATACAACAGTTACGGCAAAACCCTAAGTCAAAATCCAATCGATTCGATCAATTTACTGGATGAAATCATGTAATATTACTTTCAAATGGTGCGCAAATCCATTTAGAATAAGAATCTATCACAACAGAAACAGTAATATTAGAAAATCTCAATCAAAGAAAAAGTTCGCCAGAAAAAAACAATTAAGTTCGCTCGCGCAAATTTCGCTCTAGTCAAACAGAGATAATCAGATAAGTTCGCCATTCTTTGCAATATATACCCTGTTGACAAGTTCGCCACCCCAGGCGAACTTAAGCAAACCCAAAACATCAAGTTCGCGAGTTCAAATTTCTAGGTGAGAAATAAGAACTCTTTCAATCTCCGCTCTGATTATCAATCCAACAATATTCAAACTTCAACCTGTAAACCTGTTATGCAAATCCTGTAAATTATGATTTAATGGAAATTGAAGATAAAATATTTTTGAAATTTTTATGTTGAATAAACTAAACAAAAATCAAACATCTTTTTGGTTTTTTAAAATTTATGCTAAAACACATTAAAAAATTTTTTGTATTTTTCAATAAGAAGTAAAAACAGTAAATCAAATGAAAAACAAATCTTTTTGGATTTTATCTGTACATACTTAAACACATGTTTTTGGTCGATCACTGCGAGCAAGAAGATCATATCAGTATCTTTGATGAGTCACACACATATTTTAGATATAAAATCCCTAGCAGATCTAAGGGTGACCTTTGGTATTCTGTGTATATACAAATTTTATCTCAGGAAACAAGCATGCAACTTTGTGAAGTAAAACATGATATCTTAGCAATGATATTCTCAGAACTAGTATTTCAAAACTTTCTTTTCAAAAATTCATGAAATGATACGCGATAAACTTCAAAGTAAACAGGATCAGATCATGACATGCTAACTTATTTGTACCGAATTTGCAATACATTACATGTCAAATCAAGTTATCAGCATTATAAGATTTGAAACCAAAAGAGTTTTTATCCCACGTTCTTGTGAGTTAGTACCATTTATATGAAAACAATGCGTACCCCACATATATGCCAACAGAAAGAAAATTTGCACTATCTTCAAGACATATGAAACTTTGTGCAAAAGAATAAGTGTATCAATCTCCAGAATAAGTGTGCAAAAGATATGTCATTGTTTACCATTTCACTTAACAAGTGATAATACCTAGACATCAACTCATCAATAGATTCTCCTTCAAAATATTTAAAGACACTGAATTGTTTCTTCAGTAATTCCCTTATGCTTTTCATGATATCTGTGCTTCCTTCACATCTCTTCGCCAAACCTTCCCAAAGATCACGCGATGTTTTAAACTTCTTGAATGTGTGATAAATGTCTAAAGGTAGACACATAGACAAAGCAGCAAGTGCCTTTTTCTCTCGATCGTACAATGTTTTCTCTTCCACAGTAAGAGCTGAAACTGGTTTCTCCGCATCTGATACACCCATATGAGAATGAGTAGGATGTTTATATCCTTCTGCAATTGGAATCCACATACTCATATCATTGATGTTGACACATTTCTTAATGCGACTTTTCCAGTTCGAGTAATCCTTTAGATTCATCAACCTCGGTGGTTTAGTTGGAGTACCAATCTCATTGTCATAGTTCAGAATATTATTCATATTGCTCACACTAGCATTAGAATTTCACATCTTTGAATTCTTGAAAAAGTTCAACAATTAGAAAAATTTTGAACAAATTCTGCCTTAAGCGAACTTAGGCAAGTTCGCCTAATCAAGAAGAAGCAAATTTAATAAGTTCGCCGGTTAAGTCCGCCTGCTAACAGAATCGTTAAGTTCGCCTGTATCAGCTGAAGAACACGAAGGAATTGTTTTATCACCCAAACGCACGAACTCTAAAAATCATCATATCTTGCAAATTTGTTGGAATTAATCAAATTCAATCCGTAGGATTCTTCAAAACATGAATTAGAACACTTCTATCGGATCAATTTCACTAAAAACACTTCCATAATCGATCAAACCAACCTAGACATGATCGAAAACTTGTAAGAACTCAGCAAAATACAAAGCTTCGAAAATCTCAATCTTTTGATACAAATCAGAACGAAACGGAGTCACACGTTGATATCTAATCAAGAGCAAAAGCTCTGATACCAATTGTAGGTCCCAGCGGGTCTATGGATCGATCTCAGATGTATAACACGCAACGAATACTCGTAGTGCGGAATCCTAACGAGTAAACGCGTCTCGAACAGATAAGAACACACGATGAACACACAAGAAAAGATTCACTGAAAGCTCCTTGTATTACTTCAGATAAATGTGCTTACAAAATATCAGATTGATTACAAAATACAAAGACTAAGAACTATTTATACGAAAAACTATCTGCCACAGGAGTTCGCCACACACATGGCATAGGCGAACTAGTTAAGTTCGCCTGTTACAACACTTAACTCAATAACGACTAATTACAATACTAAAGATAACACAAGACCAATACAAAGCTACATGTCACACACAAAATGTCCCAACAGAAGTACTTGACTTCACTTTCACCCGTGGGGTACTTGACCTCACTACCACTCGTGAAGTGTTTTACTTCACGTAAACACCTCCATGAAGTATTCACACTTCATGTAAACGCCTCCATGAAGAATCCACACTTCATGTAATCAACCAATTTACCGTTTTACCACCAACGGTTGATTTTTACCATATTAAGTCAATTTTAGTCTAATATTACGACATTCTACACTCTACTTGACTCTTGACCACATTAAGTCATTTACACCATTTAACCACATTTGCAAAATCGAGTTTGACTATTAACCACATAGTCTAATTACACATATCTACCACATTTGCACATTCAAGTTTTACTATTAATCACCATAGTCTAATTACACTTATTTACAACATTTGCATATTCAAGATTGACTATTAATCACATAGTCTAATTTCACCTATTTCAACATTATCCACAATGGTTTAACTTATACCACACTAAGTCAATTTACAATAAATCACCACATTCTATATTTTAGTTTGACTATATGCCACACTAGTTAATTACACCAATTTACCACGTTTAGTTTGACTATATTCCACATAGTTCAATTACACCACCTTTACCAAGTGTCATTCATTAGTTTGACTAATTTCCTCATTATGTCAACTATCACAATTCTACCACATTCATACTTTACTTTGACCATTTACCACATGAGTCAAAATCAACATACAACATATAAATAGAAATATAATACATCTACTTACATATAACCACCACTTATCTGTTACTAAGTAAGTGCAAAGCACTTACCTTTGCCAACGAAGGCTCCAAATGGTCTTCAAGCTAACACCTTTAATGCCTTGATCACCTAAACATTCCACATGTTTTAGTAATCTAATTTACCTCAATACATTCATCAATTGAAGTTTAACTCCCACCCAAGATCTTATGATCTTTACTATCATCTAATCTTGGTTTATTTAGCTTTACACAACCTTTTATCTTTCCTAATCAAAATCAACCCATATTGACCCGTTAAGGTTTTCAGCCAATTCTCCCAATCTTCCAAATTCTTAAATCACCAAATTGATTGAGTGTTATTGCTAAAAATTGTGTTTATTAACACCATAAACACGTATCAACCACCAAATCATCATTTAACTTTATCAATTCAAAAACCCCCCAATTTTCACCTCAAGAACCCTAATTTTTCAAACATCAAATTAGGTGTTAAAATCATGTAAAAGATGATTCTTCAACATTAATAATACTAAATTAAGGTTTTTAAACGACACTAAACCCAAATCACAACACCAATTGACTCAATTGGGTATTTTTGCTCAAGAACACCATAGATGGTGATTGAGATGAGTAAGATGATACTTACTAGCAAATCTTGAAGAGGATGAACACTCCAAATCATCCGAGTTCCACATGCAAAACATCAATTTCATGATTTTGGTTCTCCTCATCTTGCTCTCTGCTTATTTACGAACCACACACACACAAATGTGTGTCGCCATTTTTAGTCTCCACCCAAAATCAACTTTTAGCTAATTACAAAAACAGTCCTTCCACGTGTCATTTTAACTCCATCTTCCAAAACTAGTTGATTCCACCCCTTATGAAGTACCCTTCAACTTTCTCTTAGTTTATGAACACCCCTATAATATAAATAATATATTATAGGACAAACCTGAAAATTGGTTCGTTACATGTCTTCTACTTGTACCTTTAGTTGATGCTATCCAGAACGAAGATCAATCTTTGAGAAACAAGCAGCTCCCTAAAGTTTATCAAATAAATCGTCAATTCGAGGAAGTGGATATCTATTCTTGATCGTGACCTTGTTCAGTTCACGGTAATCAATACACATACGCATTGATCCATCTTTCTTCTTAACAAATAATATTGGAGCTCCCCATGGTGAAGAACTCGGTCTTATGAATCCTTTATTCAACAACTCTTCAAGTTGTTTCTTCAATTCTGCCATTTCTGTTGGGGCTAATCTGTACGGGGCTTTAGCTATCGGAGCCATTCCCGGTACAAGATTTATTCTAAACTCCACTTCTCGATCTTGCCGCAATCCTGGTAGTTCCTCCGGGAATACTTCCGGATACTCGGATACTACAGGCACATTTTCCAAAAGCTTTGCTTTCTTGTTGGGTGTAACTGACACAAGGTATGCTAAACATCCTTTGTTCAGATACTTTGTTTCCTTAAGGAGTGATATAATTCCAATTGGATTGGAATATTATCTCCTTTGATAGTAATCGTCTTACCATCAGGCACACAGATCTTAATAGATTTCTTATTGCAATTTATTTGGGCTTGGTTGGAGGATAACTAATCCATTCCTAGAACAATGTCAAATCTGGCCAATGTCATAGGCAATAATTGTACCGGTATGACATGTCTGAATATAGAAATCTTACAGCCGTTTAAGGAACTAGAAATTCTGACTAGATCCCCATTGGCAGTCTCAACTTCATAAGATTTATCTAATCTAGCTAAGGGTTTATCTAACAGCTTACAGAACTTAACATCTATAAAGCTTTGGTTTGCACCAGAATCAAATTAAACCTTTTCATAGATATTGTCGACAAGAAACGTACCGGTAACGACATCCGGCATTTTGGCTGCTTCATTTGCATTTAAAACAAATGCTCGGGCGTTCTTCTTAATACCCTCGGCAGGTTTTGCTCCAGACGTTCCTGCTTCCTTACCCTTTGGGCATTGGGTCTTTATATGACCCGACTCTCCACATCTATAACAAACAATGGGCTTCTTGTTCTTGTAACAGTTCTCAGTATAGTGCCCAGGAATTTTACATGTGTTGCAAAATGACTTTACACCACATTTACCAAAATGCCTCTTTTTACATAGTCGGCATTCTGGGGCAGGGGAACGAGTATCTTTACTACTGAAATTGCCTTCGGATCATTTCTGCTCGTTTCTATTTTGGTGCGTGTTATCCTTCTACTTCAGCTACTCTCTATTCCTTATCAGCACATCTGTAAGCATGGCACAAAGTTCAATGGCATCGTCCATTGATTCAGGTTTATATGCTTTCACCAAGTCTCTAATTTCCAATATTAAGCCCCAAATGTATTTCTTAATGAGGTTTGATTCAGGAGTTGCTAGATGAGGTACTAATCTAGCATACTTGAATAGATTAGTTACATAATCTGGATGGTTTGTTCCCACCATCCTCAGATTTAGAAAATTATGCTCAATCTTCTCCCTTTCATTCATGGGACAAAACTTCTTTTCCACTCTTTCTTTAAAGGCAGACCAGCCCATGGCATAAGCCTTGTCTTTTCCTTTGGCGGAAATAACCTGATTCCACCACTCCAAAGCTTTGTCTCTAAATAGATTCGAAGCATAAAGTACTATGTCCTCCTCAAGACATTTACTTATAGCCAACACCGACTCAGTTTTCTCAAGCCAGCTTAGTGCGGCTATCGCTCCTTCTTTTCCTGCAAATTCATAGGGTTTGCAGTCCAAAAAATTCTTATACGTGCATCCCAGATTTATCTACTTTTTGTATGCAGGTTCATACCCTTCTTTGGGACTAGCCATAGAAAAATCATGACTTTTCTGGTATCTCCTCTTGGTAGATTTACTATAGAAATTTGAGTGACCTCCCTCAGTATGTTTTGAAAATTGAGGGGTTGAAATTTCATTCTCAGTTTCTCTTGTTTTAGATTTTTGCAGCAAGGATTCTCGTTTCTTAGCAGCTTTGCTTTCTTCTATAGCTGCTACGACTTTTGGAATTGCTTTATCGATTCTAGCATCGATCATCTTAGTCATTTCTGCCTTTTGAGCTTCTTGCTCAATAGAAATATTTTCAGCCAATTGCTTCTTTTTAACTCTAGTGTTGTTGGATGGTCCACTTTTCGAAATTCTATGAGTATAAAGATTGGTATTAAGAACAAGACTTTTATTAATGAAATATATACAAAAGAAAACACATATATAGAAATCATTGTTTCTAATAATTTCTAAAATTCTTTTCTTCAAGAGCTTGGACTAATAAAGCATTATGAGCTTCGATTTCAGCTTTTTCTTGTTCTAGTTCAGCTATTCTGTTTAATAACATTTGTTCCTTTTCACTTCCCATTGTATTTTCATTTGTATGAGTAGCAGGAAGAGAAATATTCTCATAGTAAGAAATGTATGGTTTGTTAGAATCAGCTCGTTCTTCTTCTTCAGGAACATATCTATTCTCGTAAGCCAATTCAGTGAATCCCACATGAAAATTATGTGAGTATATTGGGGTAATATTATAGCTTCCAGCATTAGAGGTGGAATGATAACTGATAGAAGGATTATAAGGAATACTAGGGTTCCCTATTTCTCCAAGGCTTTGGAAAGTTGAACTTTCAGTTTCCTCATTATTTTCTATAGTTGTCTCGTTAGTTTTACGTTCGAAATAATTAGCTGGTGCAAATTTACAAAGAAAACTAGGACCTTTGCCTTTTCCATCCAAATATGTACAAAGTAAAACAAAACGAAGTTTATTATATTATAAAAATATATATTTACAAGGAACAAAAAGTACAATATAAGATTCTAATCCTTCATCAGCTCTTTTCCAAGGATCGTCAAGTCTTCTCCATATTCATACACCTGTTGTCCATAAAACCGCGTCCTTGCCTTATTCATAATTCTTTCCTTGATTATTTCATCCGTTTAGCGCAACGAACGATCTAAACATTCTATGGGAGATGAAGGCATGTTGTGTTCATACCCATATTTAGGCGGAGGTTCACGAAGACCAACCATTATATCATTATAGGCCTTTGATACTCTGGTAGTGCTTGAAAGTAATCCTCGTAAGGAATAGTGTATATAGATTCAGGGACAACGTAGGGGTCATGAAGAACAGGAGGCTCAGAACTATAAAAGGGATAATCCTCAGGATTTTCAGACACGGGAGCATACTGATGAGATTCTTCGGATATTTCCTCCACATGTGCATTTTGATAAGCTTCTTCCACCTCAATAGCTGGAATAGAAAATTTCTCAATGGGCATTCACATTCTCATTCTAGGATTTTGGGACGTACTTAGCCCAGCCTGATCATCTACTGGTGGATGGGTAGTAAACTGCCAGTTACTAAAATCTGAACCGACGTCCATCCAAGAAATCCAAGTATCAAATGATAATGGATGATTCTCAAGTGTAGGAGTATCTAGATTTATAATGAAATGATCATTATCATCAGGAAATGTGATTGGCATCATCTGAGATCCGTAGACACGATACTCAGGTGGTTCTTGCTTGATCGAACGATTAGGATCGTAATAAGGAAGACTATGTTCTCCAGACATCCTGAAATTCTTAAATATTAGTAACTACCTTAATAGGCATTATGTTCTCATGTTGATCAAAACTTAGATACTAAAGCCAGTATCCTTATCTTAATCTTGAGGTATAATATTTTAAACTATGGTTAAAGTTTAGATACTAAGGCTAGTATCTAATTCGCTAAAACCTTGGGCTCTGCTACCAACCTATCACACCCCGGTTTCAGGACACCCCGGGCGTGCAACCAGATTGGCACCTCCAATCTTATTTTATTATATAAAATCAGAGTGAGTGTTTTGCAGCGGAAAATACTTTTGGATCGAACTTGTAATAAACCCTAAACCAAGGGTCGGTATTGTATATTTTCCAAATCCGGGGATAAAATATCATTTAATTTCACTTGGGACTTAAATACCCCTTTAATGTACAAAAACCATGGTCCACGACCATTTACATATCACCTGCATAAGCATGGTAATACTAGAGCCACAGGGTAGTTGGCCTGTGCCTGGGGAGTTAACCATGTCCAATACTAAGCTACACGAGCATTGGTATCTAAGGGTTTTACCTTCCAGCACCTAACCCTGTGTATAACAACGGAGTATCCATGTCTAGGAAATCGTCATCCTAAACATCTCCTCTTGTTCTTATTCATGCAGAGTTATCTCCATGCTAGCAACACGTAACCCTGTCAAAATTCCTTTATGTACATGTATCCCCAAGACTATCCCATAGGATTAGCCTCATATATAATCATTGATTACATGAAAAACATTTTTGGAAAACAAAACGTCAGCGCGAACGCTGTTGAACATGATTATCATGACCAGTTTTAATTGACAAATACAGTATCAAAACATTTAACCATAATGCGGGTACAATATACCATCCAGTAGAACTATTTCATCTGAGTGTACAACCACGGTATACACCAATAATTTCCTTTAAAGGACAGTTGGCCTTACCAAACTTACTTACTGCGATGTCCCTTAACTGAGACCCCGTCTTACATCCAGTTACAGACAATTACCAGCCCCAATATGGGAATTTCACCCATAAAGCGTGTATCCCTTGATCAAGTTTTACGTATACTTATGGCCTGAATGTTTTACGTAGACGCCATTATGCATTAAACTTTTGAATACAAGTATTGTCATTTTGTAAACGCAAAACTTTCAAAGTTTTGAAAATAAATACAAATAAACATATTCACCTTAATGTAGAGGCTTGAACTTATCTCAGGGTAGTCCTCAAAACAAACATTTTTGGTCTTTAATAAATATTTTTTTTATTTTCTTTAAAAAAGTTTATAAAGGTTTTTTTTTATCTATTAAGAGATATATACTTTTAAAAAATGTTTTTAATAGTTTAACAAATGTAATAAGAAAAAGCATTTTTAATAGAAAATAAAAAATATTTAAAAAAAATATTTTATAAATTATCACGGTAAAAATATTTTTTAAATTATTTATTTACTTCTTTTGGAAAAAGTATGAAATAGTATATTTTTCTCACAGATCAATTTTAATTATAAAATAGTTAATTAGTTTAATATTGGTCGTGGATTTTAACTTTTTAAGCAAATATAACCAATTTTAAAATCATTTTTTACATGAAAACAAACCTCGTCAGGTATCAGATAGTTTTTTTATTCATTTAAAAGTCAATGGTTTATTTAAGGGGCTGTTGTAGCCTTTTAGTGGTCATTAAGAGGTTACCTTTAATGGTTCAAAGACTCTTAATGGTTAAGAAGTAATGGGCCATGTAACTTGTGAATACTTACCATTAATATGTTACCTCTTAACCATTCAGACTTAAAGTTACCTCTTAATCATTAAGAGACTTTGAACCATTTAGAGATAGCCTCTTAATGACCATTAAAATGCTACCAAACAGCCTCATACTCTTAATTGATAAAAAACACGTTTGTAAACTTATTTAAAGAAAATAAAAGAATATTTATGAGAGAATAAAAATGTAATAAATTTTTTAATTAAAGTCACCACCCTTTACCTACATATGATTAATTTTTTTAAATATAATAAATTAATGAGAATGATAGACATAACTTTTAATTAAAGTGGTGTATAGAATTTTAATGGTATTTAAACTCACCACCCTTATAAAAATCATAAGCTGATATAAAATACCTTTAGAAAAAGTCAAAATATTTGATTGTGATCGAGTACAAATCATAAATTAGGGGGAAAAAATACTAAAGTGGATATTTAACAAGAAAATTTATTCAAAATGGATACTCTCATTTAGCCGGCTCATTCATAGACAATCTTTATAATAGCCACATTTTTCACAATAGCCGACTATTATAAAGAATGTCCATCAATGAACCGGCTAAATGAGGGTATCTATTTTAGATAAATTTTCTGATCATATGTCTATTTTGATATTTTTCCCGAATAAAAATATGTTAAAGGTCCTTATCAAATACAAAGAAACAAGTTAGGGGACCATTCTAGTAACTCCCTCTTATATAATAATCAAAAGCACGAACACCAAATTGGAGTCAAAACTCAAAACTACATTTTGCTCCCACATTTCTCCGATTAAGGTACATGCCACCACCTCAATCAACCACCATCCTCCGCCGCAACTTAACACCTATATGACAATTCTACCCCTACCATATCTCCACCTCCTCTTCCTCCTACCCTTTGACGTAATTTCACAACCCACCACCAACCAAAATGACCAAACTACCCTCCTCAACGTCAAACGCTTCTGGTCCAACCCACCCTCCCTCAACCACTGGAACCAATCCTCCAACCCTTGCAACTGGCCGGAGATCACATGTAACGCCACTACCATCACCGGAATCACTATATACAATCAAGACATCACCGGAAATTTTCCACCCTTCATTTGTGACCTCAAAAACCTAACCCATCTTGACCTAAATTACAACTACATCACCGGATCATTTCCCACATCTCTCTACAACTGCGCCAATCTAAACTACCTTGACCTCTCTCAAAACTACTTCGTGGGACGACTCCCCGACGATATATCGCGCTTATCGCCGGACCTCCGGTACCTCAACCTCTATGGCAACAACTTCACCGGAGACATCCCGGTAAACATTTCGAGATTATCAAAGCTTTCAACGCTTAAACTACACATGACTCACTTCAACGGCAGTTTTCCTGAAGAAATCGGAAACTTGAAGGATCTTGAGGTACTAAAATTGAGTTTTAACGCCTTTACACCATCCAAACTCCCCGAGAGTTTCTTTCAGTTGAAAAAGCTTCGAGTTTTTATCATGACGGAAGCAAACTTAATTGGAGAAATTCCAAGTAACTTGTCCAACATGGAGTCGTTGGAGCTGCTGGATTTGTCGGTAAATAATATCACTGGATCCATACCAAGTGATCTGTTCTTGTTAAAGAACTTAACACAAGTTTATCTTTACCAGAATAATTTAACTGGTGGGATTCCTGATTCAGTTGAAGCATTAAAAATGCAGATCATTGACCTCTCTCAAAACAAGTTGACTGGAAAAATCCCGGATGGATTCAGCAATCTGATGAGTTTAACGAACTTGACCCTTTCGATGAATCAATTATCCGGTGAAGTTCCGGCGGGGATCGGCCGGTTGCCTCGCTTGGAAGATCTTCGAATTTTCGCTAATAACTTGTCCGGTGAATTGCCACCGGACTTTGGAAGGTACTCAGACCTGAAGATATTCGATATCGCCGAAAACAATTTCTCCGGGAAGCTACCGGAGAGTTTGTGTTACCAGGGGGTGCTTAAAGGGTTGGAAGTTTTCGATAACAATCTCTCCGGCGAGATACCAAAATCCCTTGGAAACTGTAGCATGTTGAAGAGTTTTCAGGTTTACCGGAACCAGTTTTCGGGGGTCATCCCTGATGGCTTGTGGAAGGGGTCGAGATTGGAAAGAGTGGTAATAAGTGGTAATTTGTTTTCCGGGGAGTTGCCACCGGAATTGGGTCCAATTTTGTCAAGAATTGATATTAGTAATAACAGGTTTTCCGGTCAAATTCCTACCGGAGTATCTTCTTGGACAAGTCTTAGGGTTTTCATGGCAAGTTATAATTTACTTAATGGTGAAATTCCTCAGGATTTAACCGCACTTTCAAATTTAACAAATTTATTGCTGGACGGAAACCAATTCTCCGGTGAGTTACCGGCGACTATAGTCTCCTGGAGCTCACTTAATACTTTGAACCTCAGTAGAAACCAATTCACTGGTCGGATTCCGGTTGGTCTCGGGTTTTTAGATGCTCTTACTGCATTAGATTTGTCCATAAACAATATTTCCGGTGAAATACCAAGTCAACTCGGTAGATCGCTAGTTTTGCTTGATCTATCAGACAATAATCTCACCGGACTCATCCCGAGTCGACTTGATAATGGCGCGTTTATTACAAGTTTCTTGAACAATCCCGGTCTTTGTTCAGATGACCCATTGTTGGGCCTTAGATATTGCAGTCCCCGGGCGGAAACAAGGTCATCTGGCAAGGTCTCAGCCAAGATTGTCACGATAATCGCAAGCATCGCGACAATATTGTTGCTTCTGGCGGTACTAATGACCGCATATGTGATTGTTCATTACAGGAGAAGAAAGTATGATTTGAAATGGAAGTTCACTTCTTTCCAGAAGTTAAACTTCACAGAATCCACCATCTTGCCCCGTTTGACCGAGAACAACGTGATCGGGCAGGGTGGTTCAGGGAAAGTATACCGGATTCCGGTGAACATATCAAGCGAGTTCGTGGCGGTCAAGAAGATATCAAGCAAAAAGGATCTAGATCACAGGCTGGAGAAAGAGTTTTTATCAGAAGTTGAGATTTTAAGCACGATTCGCCACTCTAACATAGTGAAACTGCTGGGTTGCATTTCGTGCGATAACTCGAAGCTCCTCGTGTATGAGTACTTAGAGAACCGGAGTTTAGACTGCTGGCTGCACAGAAAGAGGGCTCCCTCGAGCCGTGGGCTCAATGGCTCAGTGCGCCATATGGTGCTTGATTGGCCTAAAAGGCTGCACATAGCATTGGGGGCGGCTCATGGTTTGTGTTATATGCATCATGATTGTGTCCCAGCAGTAATTCACAGGGATGTGAAATCAAGCAATGTGCTTTTAGATAGCGAGTTCAATGCCAAGATAGCCGATTTCGGGTTAGCCAGGATCTTAGCCAAAGAAAATGAGCTCAACACGATGTCAACCGTGGCTGGCTCATTCGGATACATGGCTCCAGGTATAGTTTTATGATTCACAGAACTACTATAATGTTATTTCTTAAACTTACATCCGGCTAACATAATATATAACTTTTTTTAAACAGAATATGCTCAAACGACTCGAGTGAATGAAAAGATAGATGTTTATAGCTTTGGAGTGATCTTGTTAGAATTGACGACGGGGAAAGAGGCCAGCCATGGCAATGAGCATTCATCACTAGCCGAATGGGCGTGGCAACAGGCTCTAGATGGTGCACCGATGCTAGATGCTTTAGACAGTGAAGTTAACGAGGCGGTGTACACGAATGATATGACTAATGTGTTTAAACTTGGGCTCTGGTGTACCAGTAAATTGCCAACCAATAGACCCTCCATGCAAGAGGTGTGCCAGATGCTGCTACGTTGTAGCGTGACCGCCGCAGTGATGGCTGCTGGGGCGGGGAAGAACGGTGGTGATGTAGCGGATCATTTTCCCCTTCTCAAGGTAGAAAACGTCTAAAAAGTGTGATGTATACTGTATAGAACTAGAAGTGATTGTAATAGTAGATTGTGGCAGATTTACATGCCTGTGAAATTTTCTATATTGTAGAAGATATAGAAAACAGCATTTGTTATTGAATACTTAAAACATTACAAGAAAGCTCTCTTTTATAGTATGAATCTAAACATGACAAGTGAATTACTCAAAATCAAAGATTCATAGTCTAATTGCGAAATTAAATTGATAGCCTAATTGTGAAATTGTTTGTTTGAATTTACTTAAGTTAAAGATTCACATGTTTTTACAATAAAAGGAAAACAAACAAAGATTAATTGGGGCAAATCTTTGACTTCAAAACTAGGGCTCCAAATGATGAAATTGATCCGACAGTTGAGCCAAAATGCCTATGGTACTCTGCCACATGATTCGGCCAGTCAAGTCATTTCCGTCCACTACTTATGGACTTTGTAACTCTAGACGTAACCTAAGTTATGCCCTTTTTAAGTTGGTCAGTTTTTTTTACCATTTGTCTTTTTTCAACTGGTCCAAGTACGAGTGTGCTAATCAATGTAGCTAAGCATTTAAGCTTCTCACCTTCCCTATTGTGTTTCAAACTCCCTTAGTATTTTTAATGCCTTTGGAAAACCTGCTAGAGTTCGGTGACACACTATCAGAGCCTTCGTAGCGGTAGCAAGGCCACCAATGCTTTACACATTGTATCAAATTAAAAACATTGAAATAAACACATGGAGTGGACGAAAAACACTAAAAATCAAATCAAGATATATATCCACTTTAATGCTAGAAACTACGAATCTCTTTGTTGGTAAAACCTCAGCTGCTTTAAATGAATGAAAAATCCTTGTAATAATGGCAACATTCAACATCAAGTATGCCGGATTCTTGTGTTTGTGGGGGTGTCTAGGTTCTTATCCTATGCTGGGATTCAGCAAAAACCTGAGAGCTACGAGAGAATGTGTTATACCTAATGATTGGTAAGAAGTGAGTAAGGCCTCGTAGGCAGAGTGAAGACTCGCTAACCCACTCAAGGGGTCCAGTGAGTGGTGAGTGAGATTAATTTATTTAAATAAAAAAAGAAATAAATATATATATATACATATATATATATCTAGGGGACGTTTCCACTAAGAAGTGGTTTTTCGCTAATAAATACTAAGAAGTGGGTCAAACGAACTCCGATTGAGCTCATTCCAGCGGCGTTGAAACCGTCTCATTGAACCCTAACCCGGACCCAAAAACCTAAACTCCCCTCCAACCCTACCCCGAAAAGCCTAAAACCACCACCCCCACCCCCACCCCCCAAAAACTTAAAACCCCTACCCCGCCCCCCAAAAAACCAAAACCCACCCCCACCCACCCCCCTAAAACCTAAATCCTTCACCAAAAAAAAAACCTAAACCATAAAATCTAAACCCTAAGGCTAAAACCCTAAAATTCAAACATAAAATCTAAACCTTAAAAGCTAAACCCTAAAAGCTAAGATGGTAGAGTTCGACGAGATGATTCCAACGCCGCTGAAATTAGCTCAATCGGAGTTCGTTTGATATCGTTTTTTAAGGTTTTTGTCATTTCTTAGATTTTTTTGTTGGATCATGGTTCTTTCGTTGAGCTTCAAGATCTGCAGTCTTGTTTGTCCCAGGTCATACATGAGCTGAGAGGTCAACGGTCAATGGTCAACCGTCAGCTTTGTTCATCACGGATGGTAGTCAATGGTCAACTGTTTGTATGATTCATTATCTGTTTTAAATTATTTTTCTTATGCACCTTTAATGGTTATATTTTCCTTTTAAACTTTTAGTGATCGACTGTTTGTATAATTCATTATATGTTACGATTGTAATAATGGGTGATTTTTTTCAGCTATGGGATATGAGAATGTCGACCTTGCCGGTTATCACATATAAAGTTCACGAGCATCTTCAATCAAAGGTCAAGTTTTTATTTTTATTTTAATTTGTTTACTTCTGTATTCTTCATAATTTCAAACTAATAAGCAATCAAGTCTTAGATTTGGAGATTATTTGACCCGTTCTTTTTAACTAATAAGCAATCAATGGAAAAGTGGAAAATTAATGTCCAAATTATGTGCAATGTAGAATATTTTTTAGCGGTTTCACAGGGATGCATATGTGTATTTCCTTATTATTGCTATTCTCAACCAGCTTCCACAGCTTGCAGTGTTTGGAAGATTTGCTTCCATCTTGCCATTGTCCATGGTATTGTTAGTTACTGCAGTTAAAGATGGTTATGAAGACTGGAGCGTCACATGTCGGATCGGATTGAAAACAATCGGTCGGCGTCTGTTTTAGTGAACAATGTGTTCGAACAGAAGAAATGGAAAGATATTCAAGTGGGTGAGATCATCAAGTTTTCTGCAAATGAGACCATTCCTTGTGATGTAGTCCTTTCAACCAATGGATGTTTTCTGCGATTCAACAACTGGTTGCTTCGTTGTAGGGTTTTGAGGTAATTTCATCACTTATTTTATTCAGTCATTGGACTCATTGCAGGAATGATAATGTATCTTTTCCTGCACTAAATAAAAATATCATAGAAATAAACTTAAGATTCGAAAATGATTTGCTTTTGTTTGCAGGGCCAATGTCATTATGCCTGATCCCGCACATTTATACATGAATGCGTTTATGATTAGTTTCTAGAGAAAGCAAAGGAACGTGTTGTAAAGTGTGTGGTTGGTGATCTCTTTAAAAAGGGTGTTGACCAAGGTCCTCAGGTATTTTCCCTTTAATAATTACTAAAATTTTTTTTTTTTAAAATAGAAATTTTATTTTCCTTTGTAATTTTTTTACATTGCAGGTTGATTCTAAACAAATTGTGGTGAAATGTGTTCTCATAGGTTTATTTCACTCTTTTTATGAAAATGGAAGAACTAATATTTTATCTCATCACAAGTGTAGATAGAATTTATTACTCAGATAAAATTAAGACAAAATTTGTACCTTCCACATAAAAGTCCTATGCAATTGAATATTTCAATTAAATTTGAGACAAGAGAACTCATAATGTGTTCTCAACATGTACTTCCTGTGTAATTCAAGATTTGAATGAAATTTTAGACAAGAAAACACATAGCGAAGCGAAGTGAGTGATTTTGTTTTTGTTCTTGTTTTTGGATTGTTGTTATGTGTAGACATGAGAATGCATATTGTTAAGTTTACTTGTTGACTAATGATCAATCTCTTAGAGATTGATCATTTATTTATGCATTGCTAATGTAGATGAATGTATTTGTTTTTATGAAAAAAAATGAACTTTATCGGTACAGAAGCCATGTCTGTTACTGTGTTACATTCATTTTATTTTCACGTTGTGCTAATTTACATGGTGCAAGTGTCTAACCCCAGATATTGAGCTAATTCCCATGGATGATATGAACACTTCCATGGACCTAATCTTTATATCTAATGTTAGCTACCAATTTGTCATTGATGTGGCCAAGTCGCTCAAAGCTCCATAGGTGAAGTCGATTTGATGTTGTATTAATCGGTATAAGAGTCAATTAAATAGTGTTGGATTATCTTGGGTAGAAACATTTGGTGGTCAATATCTTTTTGAATAAAATTTGCTTTTATTTCACATACAAAATATAATGAATATTCGATGTGCTCCATCTTATATACTTATTTGTAACTTAACATACGTACTATACAATGTATCACGATTGTATCACGAGATGATTAATAAACTAAATGAAAATGAGCATCGTGTTGTAAATTCCGTCGCCGCCGCATCGCGCGGGTATCCGACTAGTATATACATCTATACTATATATTTTCCCGTCTCCATATTCATTCTCATCATTTTTTCCCACATCTCTCTCTTATTAAATACACCTCTATTTTTTAATAATAATATATTTTTAAAGAAAATACTACTCTATATCTATACTTCTATACTATATATTAAATAAATGTTTTTCATGTCACGTGTCACCTCCATATTCATTCACATTATTTTTTCTCCGCCCCTCTCTTATTAAATACACCTCTATCTTTTAATAATAATAATAATAATATATCTTTAAAGAAAATACTAATCTTTATATTAATAAATCTCTTGACAAGTGTATGTGTTAACATATTATATTGTATTTCACGGGTTTATTCAACCCGTATAAAACATGAGTTTTTAAAAATAATTTTTTTATTACTTAATATATAATATTATATTTATTCAATCCGTGTAATACACGAGATTCTAACCTAGTGTATATATATATATATATATATATATATATATATATATATATATATATATATATATATATAAGATTAATACTAATTATTTGTAAATAATTATATTTAAAAAATATTTATTAAAAATGTAATATAAATAAAAGATTAATATTAATTATTTTTTAAAAAAAACATTATATAAATAAAATACATAACTTCAAATTAAAAAAAACATAAATAAAAAAAAAACTAGTCGTTGTTGTCATCTTCCTCATGCCAACCAAGTTCGTAAATATGTTCAACCAAATCCGAGCAAAGGTAGTGCTGCCGAATGTCATTTGATGAATTGCGGATGTGCACTTTTGTAAGGGGGTAAAACCCCGTCTAGCTCTCGCATCATACTTTTGTTGAAACCATGGAATCTCTCTCTCCAAACCGTCAACTATTTGTAGGAATAGTTGTTGGCTCACACAAAAACGGCGTATAAACAATTTCTCAATATATGTGGGATAAGAAGAATAGTCACATATTATAAATTCATTAGCAGCTTCACGATCTCGGTTCTAGTTCTTAGACGTGAACTTTCAGGTGGTGGTGGTGGCGGCGGTGGTGCCATTTACAAAGTATGAATAGAGTTTTGTATAAGTGCGAGTTGTAAAAAAATAAGATAAATAAGGTTCTTATACGAAAAAGTTTGATTTTTTTTATTTTGAACGGTTGTGTAACGGTAAAAAAGAAAAAAAAAACAGTCGAATTTGGACCTCCCACGCTCGTGAGTATTCATGCCCCTCTCACGTACGCTTAGCGCGGATCCGACATGGACGACTTCCTTCTCACCACTCACGGGTATAACACTCACGGTTCCCGGTCTAGTCTGATCCTGAAAACATTAGTGTCAAGTCTAGATTAGCGTCTAAGATGCAGTCTTGTTTTTTTTCTAACCTTTTTTTTGTGTGTGGAGACTCTAGTTTGGAACAGGTACCGGCGAATAATCTGTCTCTGGTGTAGTGTAGTGGTGGATGACTATTGCAGCCCTGATACGAATACGAAATGGTCATGGACTTTCTATATCAACAAGCACTTGGTCGTTGCTGCCCTTGCTTTTGAAGTTCTTATTGGCTGTGTAATATGTATCGATACATATTATACAGCTAATAGTTCTATCATTTTATTGTTCCTGTGCTAGCCTCTGCATGAACCGTGCTTTCTTATCTGGTTGGTAATGATGTTGGATCTTGTATTCGAGAAATTGGCCGCATCATCTTATAACCACCGAGTTTCTGTCCATCTTTTCACGCCGCTGATCGTGGCCTTTGTTGAAGAAGGTTGCCGGCCGCATGCAACTGCCTTTCATGAATGTTTATTTATTGATGTAAGCTAATTAATATAAAACAAAATTCTGTTATAACCTTGAAATTAAAAGTTTTGGTTTCGCCACTGAGCCTATTGTTTTAATCACATCTCCTGGTCTTGTCAAGGGTGATCTGGAGCTTTATAAAAGACGAAATATTATTGGGTGCTTGATACTCCTTTGGCCCATGTTTTCATGGTTGGATTAGACAAACCTGCTGTTGATGATCCCATTTCGATGCTTGCAAGCAGTTATGGGCTCCTTAATTAGTTCCCTATCGTTGATTTGTTGTTAGCCTTTTGCTAGCTATTTGGCCACAATCCAGGATGGATTTTTGATCGTGGTCATGGGCCCATTTCCTTTTTGGTCTACCATTGTAAATTGTATCCTTAAAGCTTATGCTAACTTGGTTTTGGTCCCAGCATGATCTTCAATTGTTCATGTGGTTAATTTGTTTTTATATAGTGACCCTTTGTTTAGGAATGATAGTATTTGTTCATCTTTTCTTGATTCCCCGAAGCTCTATCTTGGGGATTTTTTTTTTCTTTTTTCAAATGATATGGAGGGTATGCCCTCTTAAAGATATACTTTATTTTTTATTTGTAATATTTTCAGGTCAAATCCGAAAGGAAAATTAACACAATGGTCAAGTTAACCAGAGGGGTTTTTTTTCTAAAACAGACATGAAATTTTAGTCTATAAGTTTATAGTCATCCCCTGTGTAAAATTGAAGTAGGGTCTCATTGTACTTTTCATGTGTTTCAGCGCCCAAAAATGAAAGCTAAGCCTTAGAACCTTTAGCCCACTTGGCTGACGTGGCACACTCTGATTGGGTTAAAGAGGGGATGACCATGAAAGCGTAAGCTAAAATTCCATGTCTATTTAAAAAAAAATCTGGTCAACATGAACATTTTTGTAATTTTCCCGGAAACTTATTTATTGAAATTACAATATATTAGGTAGATCACCAATATCTTATTATTGTTATTTAGTTAATAAAATAAAAGGTTTAACTTATTTTATTTTTATATTTATTGATTACTAGTATTAGATAGATTCAAATAGCCATTTGGATTGGTGGCTCAATAATAGAGGAAAATCCTCTATATACATTAAAGTTTGAGAATGTTATTGGTTCAAGTCCCACCCTCACAGAAATAAAGAAATTTGTCTTAAAAAATATAGATTCAAATAAACGCTCTCCATATATATTGCATCATCATTAAACAAGGCTAAACATGGGACAATATCATTATCATTAATCATTAATCATTAAATAATAATATATGAAAACCAGCCCGGTTTTTTTTCCTTCTGTTTTAGAAATCACTTTTGGACCGGACCAGATAGCAGTTATGATGGACTTTATGGACCTGGATGTGCACAACTAGTATTTGGGTCAAACCGGATCGGTTTAGAAAACGGTTAGGATCAAGTCAAAATTGAATTGGATCGGTTTAAACGGGTTTCAATGGAAATATTTCAAACCGATTTCAAACTGAGAGATCAGATCGGGTTTTTTTATGGGAGTATAGTCACAACCAGAATACATGTATTGTCAAGAAAATTATATGCTGCCTATCAAAACATCACTCGGGATATGCCCACTCAAGGATGTCAATAAGGCTTTACTCTCAAAATGGGTGTGCAGATTCAAAAATGAAGAACAAAGTTTATTGAGGCAAGTCATTTCGGCTATACATCATAATCCCAATGCCTGGTCTTACCTTCCGATGAAGAAGCAAATCACTGGTGCTTGGAATAATCTGGCAAAATTTGCATCTAAATTCTCTATTGCTGGTCTGAAGCTTCACAATTTAATCAGGGGCAAAGTTGGATCGGGAACCTCCATCCGCTTTTGGATTGACCCTTGGATCTCCAACGTACCTCTCATGACCTCCTTCCCTACATTATTCTCTCTCGAAAGGTCAAAATTATGCACTGTCTCGGATCGTTGCATTTCAAGTGGAAATGGTTCTATTTGGTCTTGGAGCTGGTCTCGTCTTCCTTACTTGCAGACTGAGGTTGAGGAGCTTGCTAGTTGTCTGCTTCTTCTCAGCCAAGTTACTCCTAATGGTGACCGAGATACTTGGCTGTGGCTGGGAGACTCCTCAAACCATTTCACTGTTAATTGGGTAAAGAAGTTAATTCTCGCAGAGGCCCCCGCTAGCGTCACGTATAATTTTCCTTGGTGTAATTGGGTCCCTATTAAATGTAGCATTTCAGATTGGAAAGCTGAATTGGATCGTCTCCCTACTCTGTCGGCTCTCCAAAAGAGGAATATTTCTGTCCCTTCTCTTCTTTGCCGACTCGGAATCTGCTGCTCACCTCTTTACGGCCTGCTATGCTGCCACGATCATTTGGCAATTTGTTAGTACCTGGTGTAAGATTCCTAATATTTTCGCCTTTTCGGTAAGAGATCTTTTTTGATATTTACTTATCATCTTTAGTGGATCCGACAAAAAAAGAGGTGGTTAAGGGCATCATAATAATCTCGTGTTGGTGTATATGAAAAGCTAGGAATGAGGTTCAATTCTCAAATAGACCGGCATATCCAGGAAAAATTATTGAAGACATCAAATCGCTTGGATTTTTATGGTTTAAAATAGGTCAAAACACAAATCTCTCCTATGCATAGATCGGTGTAATCTCACGTTCCTATAAATTATGTAGTTTCATTGTATTCCTTTTCTGACTCGGTGTTGTGGTCCCCTCATTTTGTTGAGTCCGTTTCTAATAAAATTTTCCTTTCGAAAAATAAATAAAAAACTCGAGTGTTCATATGAGTTTCTAGGCTCTAGAACCCTCATTTTCAGTAGACAATTTATTACTATCATCATATTCAGCAGATAATTTATTACTATCATGGTCAAACAAATCATTCTACAGGATCAACACTGAAAAAGATTTGGTACTTATACTTTCAATGGATATAAAAATGGCCATCAATAAAAGAACATTGTTTTTAGGAGATTCTAAAGGGACACGGAATATTGTTAATTGTACACGTTGTCGTCTTATACTCCCTCGTATAGGTCAATACGAGGTGTATAGGGTTCATCCTTTGACAACAGAATGCCACGTGTCATTTCCTGTCTGACGACTGGGTCTCATACGTGGCGTGTAGAGCTATACGCAACGTATCGTTCACGGGTTATATTTTTGCTTCAAAAGTTGGCAGATTTGAGATTTAAGAATCCTATACGTGACGTATTGACCTATACGCCACATATAAGTTTTTTTTATTTAACTATCTTTTTTAATTTAATTTATATAACTTTGTTATTATAAGTTTGTTATGTTTTTTAATTTAATTTATATAACTTTGTTAATATAAGTTTGTTATATATTTTTTTAAACATTTATTATATTTTTACATTTATAATTTATCATTACAACCAAACAAAGTATTAAACATTACAACAAAACAAATAACTAAAACATTATATACATTAGATCAAAAAGTTAAATATATACATCAAAATGTTTTTACATACATAACAGAAGAAAGAAACTGAATACAAATAAAAACAACTAAGCCTAACCCACCCCGCCGTCATCCAGACCCGCCCCGCCCTCATCCTGAACGGGGTCGCCCGGATAATGACGTGGCGGTGGTAGTGGTGGTGGCTCGATGCCGGCGGCTCGTGACAGATCCACGAGGCGACCAACCGCTCACATCATCAGGTCCTCCATGCGGTCGCAATGACGAGCTTGTCGCCGTGAGTCAGTAACAAGTCCATCAAACAATGCCTCGGTGGCCCTGTACAGCCTAACGGACCGACGTGCGTGTCGGGGATGCTGTGGCGGCTGGTCGTGGATGGGCTCGACGTGCGGCTGCGACAACGGCACACCATGTAGAGGGTCAGGCATCGGCGGGTCCCCCTGTCCCGGCAACGGCGACAAGGGCACCGGGAACCAAACCTGGTCCGCGACGGCCCCTACGAACCGAAGGCCGAGCCCTGGGAATCGGTGCGTGATGCGCATGCCGCTAGCCGCGCGGTGGTCTAATCTGACAGGGGAATGGGCGGTAACAACTCAGGCTCATGCGCATGCCATGGTGTAAGAGTACGCATGATCTGAATGATGAAAGCGCCGCCATACAAAATCCCGCGCCTCTGCCGCAAATAGGCAGACGCAAAATAACTCGCGAGGCATGTGGATAGGGCACACCCCGTGCCTGTAAGCAGGTCGTAGAGAAAAAAGAGGTCTCTATCGGTGCACCACTCATGGCTTTTCAGACGTGGTGCGATCGACGTCGAGATAAACCGGTGCAAATATCTATAGAGGGGGTCTCTAATCCCCGAAACCCTCGCCTTGGTACCTAACCAAGGGCTATCGGAAATCAAACCCCAAAAAACAAGGAGTTCCTCCTTATCCACCTCCGTCACCGCCGCGGTGTAAACTGGCAAAACCGTCTCGGGCTCGAAATACAAGCCCGTCGCAACGGCCCACTGACGGAGGGTCAGACGGTACTGGTGGCCAAAAATACGGAAGGAGACCTAATCCGGCTCCTGTGTCGGCGCCTCCCCTGGAAGGGGCTCCAGCCCCTCCTCTGAGTAGATGAACGTCGAAAGAAACTCGACGGCAACCTCTCGGTAGGTCTCGGTGAATGAAAGATCAAAAAGGCGATCCCATAGCGTGTCCTCGCCTATGATGGCTCCTAGTCCACCGCCGTCCCCGGCCCCAACCGCACCTCCCGTAGCTTCTGGCACCGGCCAAACCGAAAATCCAAATACGGGTAGTGCGCGAGATCATCTAACTCCTCCATATGAATATCGTCCTCGTGATCCGCCATATCTGAAAATAATAATAAATTGTTTTTTCTTTTTAAAATTATTTATAATAAAAAATTATTTTTTAATATAAATAATAAAAAAATGTTTTTCTTTTTAATTTTAAAAATAATAAAAAATTGTTTTTTTAATATAAATAAATAATTAAAAAAAATTAATTTAAAAAAATAAAAAATTGATTTTTTAATATAAATAATTTAAAATAATAATAAATGGTTTTTTAATTTAAAAAAAAGTTTTTTTTTTAAAATACCTATACGCCACGTATTAGCTTTATACGTAGCGTATAGGGTGTTACCGGGTAATCAACCCATACACAGGCAACCCAAGCTATACGCAGGTAAGTTTTCGGGCAAACCAAGCCATACGCGACAACCCCCAGACCATACGTATGTCAGTTACCGAGAAGTTTAGTCATACACAATGTATAGCCCTATACGTGGCGTATGGCTTCATCTTCTTCCTCAGATGAACTATACCCCACGTATAAAGCTATACGTTGCGTATAGTTCATCGATTTCAGTGATTATAACTCATATTTTACGCTATTTTAATGACTAATAATCAAAATTAAACCTATATTATCGACCGGGAGTCTAGAATACGTACCTTTACGAGTAAAAGGTAGATTTCCGACCCGACAATCTTTATCAAGCGAGCTTCGTATGTGTTTGTGTGTAAAAGAAGGGACGTGTTTGGATCTGTACGAGGGGCCTGATGTGTATATCAGAGCTCATACGCTTCGTATTGACCAATACGTAGCGTATAGATCCTGACCTTTGGAATTCTATACGATACGTATTGTCCTATACGCAGCGTATTTTCACAAAATATCTAAAATATGAAAGGCCAGGGTTTCCCTCCATTTAAAGGCAATACGCGATGTATTGCGCTATACGCCCTCGTATAGTTTTTTTTTAAATTCTTTTTTTAATAATAAAATGTTATTAACATAATTATTATAAATAATATAAAAATTAATAATAAAATTTTATTAACATAATTATTATAAATAATATAAAAATTAATAATAAAATTTTATTAACATAATTATTATAAATAATATAAAAATTAATAATAAAATTTTATTAACATAATTATTATTAAATTACATTATCCAACATTCGATACATATTGTGTATAGTTCCGTGGACCAGTAGCCAGTATCTTCTTATACCGTTTGATACGATCACTATATATATTTTCCCATTCCGCTGCAACATCATTTCGGTGCAAAATCCAAAGAGCATTCGGCGCGGGCATCGAAAAATCTCCGTCTAACTTGACATGGATGAAATGAGCATTGTTGACGTGAACGAACGATACAATTTGATGTTGAGCGTGAACGTTAGGACCAAACCATAATGGAAAAAAATGTTTGAATACCGGCGATGCATAAAAGATGAACAATCACCCCAAATCTTTGAGCAATTAGGAGTCGTGTGTATGGCATCCACATCCAACGACTAACTGGTGCGGCTTTCACATCCTGCCAATCTATCGTGTGACGTAGCCTATCATACTCTTGAAAGGCGACTCTATCGAAAACAGTTCTCCACCATTCTTCTTTATTGTCCATCTCTTATAGAAGTTGTTGTCGAATAAAAAACCACCAGTTTTCATTTAACCCTAAGCCCACAACTACCGATCGAAAACCACAGTTACCGTCGGGATTTACATCCTGTATACGTGAAATGTAGGGATGAAACAAAGATGGAACCGAAGCTTTAAACAAATTTATATTATTCTGCATCTTTCTCCATCATCAATGGAAACCCATGACGGGATTTATCATCTTGTGGTTGCTTTCATTTACCCGTCGTTGAACGACGGTGTTGAATGACTGAACTCGCTTGTCGAGAGTCCTATGACACAATATAGGAGCTATGTCTCGAATGATCACATATGCTTTGTTGGGATCCTGTGAACGAACTGTTTCTCGCGACATCCTATTTCCTTTGTTGTTGATTTTTCAAAGTTGGACGACCGCGAGTATCTTCTTGTACCAGAGGCGCCTTCTTGTTACTTTTGCTCGGAAAGACCACCCCTGCGATTCTCGACAACAGACTTTTTTTTGACCTGATCGGGTTGTGACATAATTTTGTTTCTCTCTTGACCAAGTACTTTATCCACGTCTACATTTTCATCCTCGACAAATGACGGTTTTAGATCAAGCTTCATCCAGAAGATGTCCACCGCATCTAGCGGGATTCCGCCACCTGTATTAAAACGAGATAGTCAGAAAAGTTTGAAATTAGATAAAATAAGTAAATATTAAAAGGTTGACCTGACCTGTAGCTTTGATATTTGCTAGACGACAAGCACACGGCAACCCACAACTACTGAAAAGTTGGCAACCACACGTTGCATTTTGTTTCCATATAGTTGATAACTTGTACCACTCGTTTTCTAACAATTTTAAAGCTTTATGTGAAACTTTACCGTGTATGTTATCAAACAATTCAATAGCTACGTGGCTGTCCATTTTCCTTATGAGGCTTTGTAGGTCCACATGGCTCATCTGCAGATCTATCTCGTGACAGGACGTCTCGATAACACGGAGTGCGGAATCCTTCGTGTTAACGTATTTATACGAATTGACAATAGAAACAACAGGTAAATAAACTTCTCTTTGTATTCCATAAAACACAAAGTTTACAGAATACAATCGTTCAATCCCCTTTCTTCTCTCTTTAGAACAGAATCTGTAAACACCTATTTATAGACACAAACCTGCTATAGGCGAGCTTACAAGTCCGCCTCTAATAGACTAGGCGAACTTAACAAGTTCACCTCATATGAGACTAGGCGAACTAGACAAGTTCGCCTCTAGCAGAACTTGTTCTTACACTTAGAAAAAATCTATACAATTACATAAAAACATAAAGAGAATAAGACATAAACTATTACAAAGCTTTGGTCATACATTATATGTCCTAACAGGCTTGTTCCAAACCCAAACTGTAATTGTACATACTGATCTGTTACAATTTCATCAACAAACCCAACAAGTCTATCTAGCGAGCTGTTAGCATTTCTAAGATAGCTCTTTAGGAGCGAATGTCGACTCGGTTCGTTGTATGTTGACCAAAATTGAGGTTTCTGTTGGACCAGGCGGATACAAACTTTTCTTTATATGGGTCCAACCAATTTTTGGTCACATAGTCTATAACTCCTGAAAAATAATTTAAAACATAATAAATATTTAATATGGAAAATAATTAAAACCCTAATAAATATTTAATATTCAAAACTTACTTCCTCGTTTGGCTGTATACAGTCGTTCGTAAAGCCGGTTGAAGTTGTACTGATATACATCTGGCGTGGGAGACTCACACAATACCGACCATGAATACTTGAAATTTGCCCAGGCTTCGTCTGTAAATGATAGTGTTTTGAGATATTCTCGTGTATGTGCCACCGGCAATAGTTCTTGGAACAATTCGGGAATGTTTTATCACACGCGTTCATAAAAGCTTTGTCCCCTGTCTGTTACTATCACAAGCGGCTCCATACACTTTTGCAACATACCTTTGATTTGCAGTAGCAACCAGACGAAGTTTCCTCCCGTTCTTTAGATATAAATTCATGAGCGATGCAATACGACTGGTGTGTGGAGGTCACACCGACCACTTAAACAAATGGAAGTCTATACATGTTTGTTTTGTATGTCGCGTCGATCATCAACACGTGCGGGAACATACGCCACTTCTCGTACTATTTTGGATGAACAAAGAATACCTCCTCCACGACATTAATCTTTAGAAGAAAGCAAGTGCCCCAGAACCTGCATTGGAGTTTCACCGACTCTCGTTTCATTTTTTATCTTTTGTATCGCATTATAAATGTCCTTTTTAATGCAACTACTCTGTGGGTTTTGTTCCCTTATGGTTGCCAGAATGTTTCGTGGCAACATGTTTTGCGAATACAGCTTCGCCACCAAAAGTTGTTCCGACTCAGACAGTCACCTGACAAACGAGTGCACCTCAAGATGTTGACTAGGATCGTGGTTATGTCTGTCTTCCTTCACCGTTAACAACCAATCACTAGTATTTACTTGGTACTCTCCTTCCAATTTAAAGGGACAACCTATTTTCTTGCTACCGGCACGTCGAACCGTGGTAGTAGACTTACGTTCGCCGTGGCGGTCACACACAAGCCACACCTTGATAACCGGTTCCGACAGGTCGTCGCCTTTTCTCCTTGATCGTCGGGTGACAATGACGTAACCATTCTCACGTCCTCTGCGGACAGCCCAATCCACCAACTGTTCACGAGACTGAAAATTCTGCAACAACGGTATTGTAAAAGTTAATAAACAACAAACTAAATGTATGCATATATATATATAGGAATGTTACACCTGGTCAGTTTTATACGTCACAGTTGGATGGGTTTGTTCCTCGTCTTCGGAGTCGTTAGCCGGCTTGTTCTCCGCGTATACGAAGTTGTCGGTTTGTTGTGTCGGGTAAGAGACTTCACCGTACACGAAGTCATCCGTGGGTTGTGTAAGGTAAGAGGGTTCACCGTATACGAACTCGGGATTGCTTAGTAGCTCGTTCAAATCGGGAAGCCTTACCCGTTGATTATAATAAACATCGGACGAGACCTCCTCCGGGTTCACATCTTGAAATCCAGAACTTTACGGGTTGTTTTCCAGCGACTCATTAGAATATACCTGAAAACCATAGTTATCATCCCACCACCAAGACATGGCTATAACTTTTTGAGGGAAATTGTTTGAAAAATTTTTGAACGATACGTTCAAATGAGAATTCTGCATGGTTAAATACACAAAACCGCACCGTAGTTACCTCCTCCTGGTCAAACCGACAACATCGTACACCTGGTCATTCCAACCCCTATACGCATCGTATAGGTCAATACGATGCGGTTTAGGGTACGAGGTAACTTCTGCAACTAGTCATCCATCACATATCTATACGCCACGTATAGTCCTATACGCGGCGTATAGCGATGTGATGGATAACTAGTTGAAGAAGTTTCCTCGTACCCTAAACCGCACCGTATTGACCTATACGATGCGTATAGGGGTTGGAATGACCAGGTGTACGATGTTGTCGGCCTTGGGAAATTGTGAAGGCTATACGCATCGTATTGCCCTATACGATACGTATAGAGCCCGGTTCAAATAGCAATTCCCGTGTCCCATTAGTAGTCCACTTTTTTTATCATTATGATATCGACAATAACACATGTTAGAAGTATTATAAAGGAAATTCTGGTTTTTGGTAAAGAAAAGATGGGATTCTTGATAAATAAATACATTATATTGGAAAATATTAGTAAAAATATAACTTCTTATTACAAATTATATCTATATTTAAAAAAGAATGAAACAAATAGTATTGTTTTGTCATGTAGTGATTTATGTTTTTTTTGAGCTTTTTTTTGTTTTTTCTAATAATTGCGTCTGTATTTGCGTTAAGAATTTTTTGGCGCTATGTTTTCAAGTTTTACGGCGGAGTGATTACAACGGGGTATGTTTAAAGGTTTTACGACGGGGTGACATTCATTGCGACATGTTTTTATATACGGGGTATGTTTTAATGTTTTACAAAGGAGTGACATGCATTGTTACAAATTAGGCGAACAGATAACGACCAAATTCCCGCGTGCGTAACTTTGTGAGTGACACTAATTTTGTTTTTTTTGATTCCTCATACTATATGAAATTTACGCTTTTAACCAGTTTGTTTTTCTAATAATTTCATTTTTCTTTAATTGCTTTAGTTCGTTGTCTTTTTATAAAAAAATAGAATGCACGAGTGTTTTTAGTTTTTTTGTGAACGTCCCGATATAATATTTTGTATTAAAAAGCGATTAAGTTTTGTTCGAAGTCGAGTATTTTTCCCATATCATGGGCTATAGCGAGTGCACTTACCATTGCGGTACCAACTTACCGTTGCCAGTATCGGTATCGGTATTCGCTCTTGTGGTTCACGACGAGTCTAGGCGATAACGACCAAACTCAAGTCGTAGCGAATACGATTACCATTGCAGTACCGTGCCGAACCGAACCATCCATCATCATCCACACAGCAAAACCTTCAGTATCCATATAGTTATCAAGCACAATAAGAGAATTCCTTTGCTTCGAAATCTCATACTCACCCAAGTGGGCTAAAGTATCTGGGAGGTATACTTCTCCAAATTCTTCACTTGTCATATCAAATTAAGCATTTGTCATATCAAATGAAGTAATCATACTGTAACACTTAAATCCACCAGCAATACTAATCCTATCATCAGTAAGGCAATAAATAATTCCATCTATGTCTACCGAACAAAGATAAAAGTGAATCAATTTACGAGGGAGCTAGGCGGTATATGCACTTCGCATTAGTGTTATCTAAACCAGTATCGGTATTCGCTTTATTGTTATTTGTTTTTATGGTTTCCGATGAGCTGAGCCGATAACGACCAGTGTCATGCGGCGTATCGTGGGGAAGAAACGACAAAACTTCCGCCGCATAGTGTGAACCGTTTTATAAACCGAACCCGCGCAACGGGCGGGTTAACCCAACTAGTTAGATTAAATGAAAGTTGCCTTAAACAGTAGCAAACCCTTTCGAAATTTGACAAGTAATTTTTTTTATATTTTTAATTTCAACCCTTATACTATATATAATATACGCTTTTAGCCCGTTTCATTTCATATTAATTTCGTTTTTCCTTTAATAACTTTCGTTCGGTAACTTTTTTCAAAATACGGAGTGCACGTTTGTTTTTAGTATTTATTGTCAACGTTTCGATGTAATTTTTTTTGAAAATAGAGTTGTATTCAAAATTGAGTTTCTTTTTTGTATCATTGCCTCTAGCGAGTCTCGTTACCGTTATGGTACCGTGACTTGTCGAACCAATTATGAGCGAAAAACATCGTTGTCAGTACTGGCATTATCGGAATCCGTATCGTTATTCGTTTTTATGGTTTTCGACGACCCAAATCGGCAATTTTTTTTTATTTTGTTTACCGTTGTGCCTACGTTTTCATTTAGATTTTAATAACGATGCGTCCGACACCCGGCGCTGAGCGCCGAGTATAACCATCTAGTTAACTTTAAACACAAAGAATTTATATATATATATATATATATATATATATATATATATATATATATATATATATATATTTGTTTTTAGCGAGTTCTCGCGAGTTCTCAAAATATTTGGAGTTCTCAAATGATCCATTCCGTATATATATATATATATATATATATATATATAAGAGAGTTATTCTGCAAAATCAAAAAAGTGTAAAAAGTCGTTTAAAAACCCCACCACCACCCCCAAAAGCCTAAAACCCCCACCCCCCAAAACCTAACCCCCACCCCACCCCGAAAAACGTAAAACCCTCCACCCCCAAAAACCTAAATCATAACAAAAAAAACCTTAAAAAGCCGAAAAAGTCGTCTAAAAACACCACCACCACCCCCCCCAAAAGCCTAAACCTCCAACCCCCCCCCCCCAAAAACCTAACCCTCACCCCACCCCCAAAAACCTAAAACCCCCACCCCACCCCCAAAAGCCTAAATACTAAAAGCTAAACCCTAAGGCTAAACCTCTAAGGCTAAACCCTAAGGCAAAAACTAAACCCTATTATCTAAACCCTAAAATCTAAACCCTACAAGCTAAGATCATAGGGTTCGGCGAGACGGTTCCAACGCCACCAAAATGAGTGAAATCGAAGTTCGTATGAGCCGGTTATGAGCGTTTTAAACCACTTTTTACATTTTTTTGACTTTGTAGCGAAACCTCACTATATATATATATATATATATATATATATATATATATATATATATATATATATATATATATAGAGTTAGGTTCATGAGAGAACTCTTTTTAATGAGAGAACTAGTGAACCATTAAAAAGAGAAGGGGTGAAATTTAAAAAAAAAAGAAGGTAAAATTGGAACTTAAAATATATAAATTTTTAAACATTTCTATCTGTTACATACGTTACTATTTTTTTTAAATTGCACCATTAAATCAAGAATTTATTTATCTTTCATATGAGTATAAATAACGTTATCAAAAATAAGAATTAACTTGTTTTTTTTCTTCTTATTTTCAATATTGCATATGTGTAGTATCACCCCAAAAACCTAGCCCACCCCCAAAAACCTAAACCCCCCACCCCACCCCCACCCAAAAACCTAACCCCACCCTACCACCAAAAAACCTAACCCCCCCCCCCACATCCACCCCACCCCACCACCAAAAAACTTAAACCCTCTGATGTCGTCCTGACGGTCTTTTAAAATACTAAATAAAAATCTAACCTAGACACTCTAGTAATACTCTAGAAATCCTCTAAACTAGACCAGAAAGACAGGCAAATGTACCTATCAATTACAATACAGCCTAATGGAAGTCCGGATATCGAACCCATGAGACACAGACACTAACTAAAACTAGACTCTGACTAGAACTGAAATTATTTGGTTTGGGGGAATTCTATGACTAAGATTAACTAAAGTAAACTCAAGAACTAAGAACTCATGATCGACAACTAACTATCGGAAAGAAGAATCGGGTAATATAAAGAATCAGTGGCGGAGCTTGAAAAACTAAGTAGCGGGGGCCGAAAGTCACGAGACCAAATTTTTTTTCCTATCACTATGTTTCGGGTCGGCCCAAACAAATCAATAATAAATAACCTTAAATATCAAATTATCTATTATAATGCGAGAGAAAAATGGTAAGTACTCGGGAGAAAATTACAACTCAGCCCGACGACCTTTAATATTTTTGATTTAATCGATTATGGATTCTGAATCAAACTTATCAGCAATTTCTTTTTCTATGTAAATCACCAAGCTATTCGCGAGATACTCATGTGCCATCTTATTGCGAAGGCGAGTCTTGAATATTTTCATTGCTGAAAATCCTCTTTCTGTTGTTGCAGTAGAAACTGGAAGTGTCAAGATTAGCCGAACCACTCTATCAACCAAATAGTAATTCTCACGTTTCTGAGTTTCCACCAGACTTTTGCATAAATCAGAAATATTTGATACACCAATTAGCTTGGTATTCATTTTCATCTCAATATTAAAATCTTCTAACTGATATGGTAAATAATTCCTCTCCTGCTCCGTAAAATCTTCAGGATAATACTTCTCAACGAGAAGACAAATCTGATCAACATTAATCTATTTTGAAACTAAACTAGAACTAAGAGATAACAACTCCATCGCTTGCTCATTGAATCTACTATTCAACTCATCCATCTGTTTTTCCAATGTGGATGTAAACAAATCTACTCGGTAATAATGTCCAAATGTAACATGAAGATCTTTTTTACGAGGCCGATACCGAGTAGAAGTATATAAAGCGTTGAAATCTGGAATTTCCATTTGATGCTCACAAAAATAAGTAACTTGTTTAAGCAAAGAATCCCATCCATTGTTTCTAAAATCATTTAGACTAACCTTTGTTGATGAAACTAAGTCCATGGCATTAAGAATATTTTGAGATTTCTTTTGTAATGCTTGAGATAGTGTATCAGTTTTTCCCATTACTTCCTTCATCAAGTGAAGAACAAAGACAAACTCAAAAGATTGAAACTTACTCTTGGTATATGGCATCAATGGTTTCCTTCATTTTGAGATTTCTTTTGTAATGCTTGAGATAGTGTATCAGTAAATGGTTTTTCTTTATTGTCTCTTCATTTGGCTTCATATTGTCAATGTGTGTTGCTTAGTTTAACAAGTTTTTACCGAATTCAATGGAATTTCTGTGTTGTGACGTACCAATGTGGGCCAAGAATGAACACTTTTTCCCGTTAACTTTTTTCCAATTGTCAAACCCTTTAACCGTAAATGAATCGTAACCGTTGCTCACACTTGGTCTACAACTAAATAGATAACACATAAAACAATAAGCAGCATGTGTTGTTGGAGAATACTCTAACCAATTAGGATAAACACTGAACCAAGTATATTGGAACCTACGAGTATGGTTCTTTGAACCTTTATTTTGATACTCTGTAAGACTTATTTGGTAAGGTCCTAAAGAAAGATAAGCACGTCTTACTTGTTCTCTTAAATGAATCGGATACTCCGAAATTGGTTTTCGTTTAGCTGGATCTCTTTCTATATTGTTAATATCCACTTCATTAGTGTTTGACTGTGGTTGTGGAGCTTCATAATGAGCATGATTTTCTTGTTGATTTTCATGCTCTTGCGGCTCACTAGTTGAAGCTTTGTGACGTTTGCTATCTTGTTTAACATCATTTATTTTCTCTTGTTCATCATCAATTCTTTTGAAAAAAGAACTAATAGTTAAACTTTTCAACTTTCCCATGATATGCCTAACAAAAAAAAAAAACAATAGGATTGTATTAACAAACTTTTCTCTTGTTCATCATCATTAAGTTTTTAACCATAATATTTAACAAGAATACAAGAATTGACTCATTGAGTGGATATTAAGAATGCTAGAAATCAAGAAATTAGGGCTAGTATTCAGTAACAAACTAACAAGAATCAAGAATGCAAGAAATCAAGAAATTAGTGTTTCAACTTTCAACTTCCAACAAACTAACAAGGTTACCTATGGTCTCAGGTCTGGAGACTAGATGCGAGCAGGCGGAGCAACAGCGGGGGAACAGGCCGGTGGCTAGCAGGCGGAGCAGCGGCAGGGGAACAGGTCGGCGGCGACTCGCGAACGGCGACGGCGAAGTTCAGCAGCGATTTGCCGATTTGGGGGAAAAGTCGACTGGATGGATCGATGGGTTTTTTTTAGGTAAAATGAAATGGTAAATTAATTTTGAAATTTTCATTTCCCCTCTAAACTTACACTTTTATTTTATAAATGCACAAACTATTTTTTTATTTTTTAATTTCGTACATATAACTTATCGAATCAATCTGAACAGAGCAATGAACTAAAATTTTCAAGGAAAAAAAATCAGAGGGGGCCAAGAATTCTTTAGGAAAAAAAACAGCGGGGGTCGGCCCAATACGTAAAAAATATTTCGGATGAATACGCGAAAATTTACACTTCTAACAGAAAAAATAGGGGGGGGGGGGGTGGGGGCGGGGCCACCCCTGGCCCCTTCAAACCTTCGCCCCTGTCAAGAATAGAGAAAACACTACCTAGGTCAGAATCCTACTTATAAAACTCAGACTTCTCTCGGTTATGGAAACTATAATGGAACCGGGATCTTTGAATACGAAACCCTAAGACAACCTAAGGATCCCAGATCATTCTCTAGGTGTGACCTAATAGGAAACCCTATGGGATGTGTAAACTCACCGACAATTGGATTACCTTTCAGTCTCTCTAACAACAATAAAGTACCCTACAGATAGATCACCTTTCAGTCTCTCTATCGCAATACATTCAAAGAATGAAAAGGATAATCTCATAACAAAACGATAAGACACAGACTAACAAGGATACTAGGAAACCTAGGGTAAACATCCTTTCAGAGAATCTACTCCTAGACACCTAACACCGAAGACTAACCGACCGCCTCTCACCTTTCATCTATCAAGATAGGAAGAACACTCAGCTCTAATAAACCACTGACTAATATTCCTAGGGCTCACTACGTCTAGCAATACCATAAACAGTCACAAACATGAAGCAAGTAACCTAAACATGCGTCTATAACTGAAAGACATTCAACAAGAACACATGCGAAATAATAATCAATGCTAAAACAGAAGTAAGCATGCATAAACATCATATCAATTGCAAAGAGATTGATTACAATAAAGTCAAGCCATCATACAAATAGAAAAACCGATAAACATCCGAACTTTAACAAGTATTCATCAAAAACCTAGATAGTATGTAAGGTCTAGCCAATAATCATGATCAAAAACATCAGAACAGAAGTAAAGGTCATGAACATCATGTCAAACAAACCAATCGAATACACAAGAATGAGAATTGGAAACCAGACAAGTAAGTTCTAACCAACCAGGTCCTAAAAGCTTCAAACTTTTACTCCAATAACTTCTTGTCTTCTCAAAATCGCCCAATTCTGGAGCTGTGAAGGTTGGAAATCGATATATCATCACTAGAATGGGTTCCAACCTTTTAAATAGTCAAATTAGGTTAAAAAAAACCCGTAAATGCACTTTTTCGCGTACCGCGAAACCCAAATGGCCATTTCTTCGCGTACCGCCAAAGACAAAAGAGTCGGGAAGATTTCCTGTGTAACATCCCAAAAATAATAAAACGAATAAATATAGCGAGACCGGTGATTTAGTCGGAATATTTAAACAAAAGGGAGCGGGCTTGGGCTCGGCTTCAATGGGCCGAGGGAAGCCCAGGTATATATATAAGGCAAGGCAGCCCTCTTCCCTGCTCATTCCACACTCACACAGCTTCTAGAGAGAGAAAAGAAAGCTCAGGTCTAGAGAGAGAAAGTCGACGGATCGTCACGAGATTGGAGGAGCACGTTACAGGTGAGCCCGTGAGCAAAACCTCCGAATCAGAATTACAATCCAGGTAACGATTCGACCACATTATGAGTTTTTGTTCGTTTTGGGAAGTTTCGGGTTTTGGCTAAAAAGATAGCGATTTTGCGGATGAAACTTGAAAGTGATCTTAGGTATAGCATCTAGAATGAAAAACGAACGTTGTGATAAAAAAAAATTTAGATATTGACCCGATCAGACTTGCATGCAAAAACTTCAGATTTTTGGGGAAGACGATGTGCAGACCCATCGAAACTACTTAGTTTCGATATGTGCTGTAGTTTCGATATGTGCAGACCCATCGAAACTACTCAGTTTCGATATGTGCAGACCCATCGAAACTACTCAGTTTCGATATATGCATACCCATCGAAACTACCATAGTTTCGATATAAGCCTACGATCCGAAGCTAAGATTACACCTAAGTTACTTATCGAAACTACCAAGTTTCGACAGAAGCAACCTATCGAAACTATCAAGTTTCGACAGAAGCAACCTATCGAAACTACCAAGTTACGACAGAAGCAACCTATCGAAACTACCAAGTTTCGACAGAAGCAACCTATCGAAACTACCAAGTTTCGATAAAGCAAATCCATCGAAACTACTAAGTTCAAGCATAGTAATGTCTAATGTCATCTAGGAGCACTACCTTACGAGTATGACTTTATTATACAGATCGTGAGTGACATTAGTGACGCTCAGTAGCCAGCTTAGTGTATTTCAGAAACTACTCATCAGGTGAGTTCTATGTGCCCCCTTCTATGTTATGTGCAAATCATTTTAAATGTTTTGGGGCTAAAGTGTATACACTAAATGATTAAATGTTATAAATGTCAATGTGATCATACGTATATATATAAATACTTATATATGAGAATGAATTATGAATAAAGAAAGAAGCGTATGATTTTAAAGAATGAATGAAAGAAGGACATAACGTAAAAGAATGAAATCTTGCTTTATATTACATATATATATTGCATGCTATGAATGAATGTAAACGTTATAAACCCTTCTATGACAACGGCTACTTCGGTAGACGGACGACCACGTGACTATTTTGCAACCGGGACAAAAACGTTCATTCGCAAGCTAGGACGTATGAAAAGATATTAATGGATGGTCGAAGCACATGCCTTAACTAATGTAGAACGGTTGCATACATAATGGTCGCGTGGGAAACGGATGCCCTAGGGCAGACGGACAAAATGACGGACTACGACGGTAGGACGGTAAAGAGCGGACGGACAAAGGTTGCCGGACGGATTAATGAATGACGGACGGTTTTCTAGAGCCGGACGGTAATGAAATGGGCTACGACGGTAGTTTTGACAGCGATGTCTTCGTGACATTCGCGACAAGTATGACGGGTTGATCTCCCTTAAGATTATGGCCAATATGTGTTCTCTCAAAGAAAGTATGTATGTACATATGTATATACCCTCAATGAATGTTATGTGAGAACGGTAAAGTAAAGAATATTTAAAAGTATGAATATATATATATACATTATATTCATGATAAGGTAAATATTATGTATGATTGTCTTTAAACTAGAACTCACCAGCGTTAGCTGACTTTTAGTATACATTTCAGGTACAGAAAGGAAGGGTCGTGCGAAGGCGTGAAGGTTACCCGGCACGAGACTGACATCCCAGTTTTATTTATGTTAAGAAAATGTTATGTTTCAATTTTTAAGACTTCCGCTGTTATGATATGTAATTTGAATGATGTTTGCTTCCGCTACTTCTGAATGTTTTAAATTTAAGTTCAGTAATTACGACTATGTTTATGAGTAAATCCAACAAGTGAGGTTGCCCGGGAAAGGGGCCTTACAAGTTGGTATCAGAGCAATAGTTTGAGAGATTCAGACATCCCTAAATGTCTGGACTCAAACTGATTATGGGACCAACGCACGGATGTCAGTATGGGTACGCCAACGCCAGCACGGTAAGTAAGTAGTAAAGTTAATGCTCTTGCATAAGAATAGATACCATAACTTAGAACAAATAGATGTTAATGCCATGACTGATTTGAAGAGTTTTGAACCCGAAAAGCAATGTAAATTAGTAATCACAAACCGGTCACTGTAATTAAGAATTTGCCTTGCTCGTACTGTTCGAAACTACGATCTGAAGAAATGACATTGATGTATTCCTGTTTTTAACTATCAGGAAATTAAGAGCTATGGCTGGTGGAGGAAGAACAGGACCTCGTGGAAGACTTGAAAAAGCTCATAATTCAAAAGTTCTGCCCACAGAATGAGATCGATCGTGTGGAGAACGAGTTCCTGAACTTCAAGGCTGGCAACAAGACTCATCGCCAGTATACATCAAGATTCAATGAACTGGCTCAACTAGTACCACACCTGGTGGAAACTGAAGATCGTTTGATCAAGTACTATGTTAAGGGATTGCCGCAACGGGTCCGTGTTCATGTAAAAGCTAACCTACCCTCGACCTTCGAGTCGGTAGTGAATCTGAGCGGAATCGTCTACGAAGATTATGCCAATGAGGACCCACCAACAGAGACCCAAAAGAGAAAGTGAGAAAACCCGTCTAGAGGCACCGGAAGAGGGAACGTAACAACTGAAACTAAGAAGCCAAGGTCGGATGAATATGAAACATGCAAGAAATATGGAAGGCAACATCTTGGCGAATGTAAAATCGGCACCACCACATGCTATAAGTGCGGGAAGCCGGGGCACTTCTCTCGAGAATGTGTAAGAGACGTCAAGTGTCAAGTATGTGGATTGTTTGGACATCTGACAAAGAACTGCAGGAAGGCCGGCCAATCTGGTTCGGGAAAAGACAAGGAAAAGGAACAGCCGCAGGCTAGGACTCGAGCCTACGCACTGACTGAGGAAGAAGCAAGAGGAAACCCTGATGTTGTGTCAGGTACGTTTCTAGTAAATGATGAAAATGCTGCTATTTTATTTGACTCTGGTGCCAGTAAAAGCTTCATATCAAATGCATTTAGCCGTAAACTGGATTGCACTATCAACACCATAGTGAAGGCCTTTAGCGTACAAACTGCCGTGGGTAAAAATTCGACAGTATTCCAAGTAACAGAGGATTGTATCATAGAAATAGAGGGCCATAAGTTTCCTTCTAGATTATTCCTTCTCACCTTAGGAGGATTCGATATAATATTGGGTATGGATTGGTTAGCTGCCAACGAAGCTCAAATCATATGTAAACGTAAGAGGATACACCTCAAAGCTCCTAGCGGGAGTCCAATTACGGTTTATGGGGATTGGAATTGCACGATGCCGAACATCATCTCGATGATCAAGGCCGAAAGTTACATGAGGCGCGGTTGCGAAGCTTATTTGGCATATGTTATTGATGATAGAATGAAAACGAATGAACTCAAGAATGTACCCGTGGTGTGCAACTTTCCAGAAGTATTTCCTGAGGATCTACCTGGGTTACCACCCGATCGGGAAATAGAATTTCAGATTGACTTATTGCCAGGAGCTGAGCCTGTTGCCAAAGCCCCTACCGATTGGCTCCGTCGGAAATGAAAGAATTGATGTCTCAACTAGAGGAACTAACATAAAAAGGATTTATTAGACCAAGCATCTCACCGTGGGGCGCTCCGGTACTATTTGTAAAGAAGAAGGACGGCAGCATGTGCATGTGCATTGACTACCGCGAGTTAAACAAGAGGACAGTGAAGAACAAATACCCACTGCCTAGAATAGACGACCTTTTTGATCAACTGCAAGGTGCGAGTTGGTTCTCAAAGATTGATCTTAGGTCGGGTTACCATCAGTTGAAAGTAAGAGAAGAAGACGTACCAAAGACCGCGTTTCGCACGCGTTATGGGCATTATGAATTTCTCGTGATGTCCTTCGGATTGACCAACGCACCAGCAGCGTTCATGGATTTGATGAATAGAGTGTGTCGACCATTGTTGGATCAATCGGTGATAGTTTTTATAGATGACATACTGGTGTATTCAAAAAGCCAGGGTGATCACCACTGTCACCTAAGAGAGGTTCTAGAGGTGTTAAAGCAGGAAAAGTTATACGCAAAGTTCTCCAAATGCGCGTTCTAGCTTAGGGAAGTCCAATTCCTAGGTCACGTAATAAACCCCAACGGAATCATGGTAGATCCTGCAAAGATCGAGACGGTAAAGGAATGGAACATCCAAAGACACCAACAGAGATACGAAGTTTTATGGGATTGGCAGGCTACTATTAAAGGTTCATTCAAGATTTCTCAAGAATAGCCTCGCCACTAACTAAATTGACACGGAAAGAAGTGAAATATGAATGGGGCCCAACCCAAAACAACGCGTTTGAGGAACTTAAAACACGATTAACCCAAGCTCCAGTCTTGACTCTACCTGAGGGAAATGAAGACTTGGTAGTCTACTCTGACGCTTCGGGGCAGGGTTTGGGTTGCGTACTTATGCAACGAGGAAAGGTAATTGCTTATGCCTCATGACAACTAAAGATTCATGAGGTTAACTACCCAGCGCACGATCTAGAGTTAGCAGCAGTGGTTTTCGCGTTGAAAATATGGAGGCACTACTTGTATGGAGTTAAATGCACCATCTACTCCGATCACAAAAGCTTGAAATATTTTTTTGAACAAAAGGAACTAAAGATGAGGCAAAGAAGGTGGTTAGAGCTACTGAAAGACTATGACTGTGAAATATTGTACCATCCAGGCAAGGCAAACGTAGTGGCTGACGCTTTAAGTAGAAAGGAAGAATCTGCACCTATCCGGATCAAAGCGTGTCAGTTGATTATAACACCAGACTTGATGGGTGAAATATCAAAGGCACAAGATGAAGCATTGTTAGAAAGAAATGTGAAACGGGAAAGAATAGTAGGACAACAAGGGAACTTAGATGCAAATGCATACGGAGTACGAACTAGGTTTGGCCGGATGTGGATACCTAAGATTTGCGAGCTTAGAGCCAAAATACTCGATGAGGCCCATAAGTCTCGTTATTCTATCCACCCCGGGACAAACAAAATGTATCAAGACTTGAAGAAAGAATACTGGTGGCCTGGCATGAAGAATGATGTGACCGAGTACGTGAACAAGTGCCTAACGTGTTCACTAGTCAAGGCCGAGCACCAGAAACCATGCGGTAAAATGCAACCTTTACCAATACCGGCCTGTATCATTGACTTCGGTGGGAGCTGGGACAGCAATCTACCATTGGCAGAATTTTCATATAGCAACAGCTATCACTCGACTATTAGCATGCCGCCATTTGAAATGTTGTATGGGAGGAAGTGAAGAACCCCAGTTTGTTGGGGGGAAATTGGACAGAAGGATTTTCCAAGTCTCAAAGTGGTCAAAGCTACTTCTGAGAAATTTGATCAAATCAAAGCTCGAATGAAAGCAGCAAAAGACAGACAGAAATCATACGCAGATAAGAGAAGAAGGGATTTAGAGTTTCAAGTAGGGGACATGGTACTGTTAAAGGTATCACCATGGAAAGGAATCATCCGATTCAAAAAGAGTGGCAAACTAAGCCCAAGGTTTGTCGGACCTTTCAAGATTCTAGCAAGAGTAGGTCAAGTTGCTTACAGACTCGACCTACCCGTTGAGCTTAGTGAAATACACCCTACGTTTCACGTGTTGCACTTACGCAAGTGCCTAGCTGACGACATAGCTCACATACCTTACGGCGAGATCGAAGTGGATAACAGTCTAAATTATGTAGAGGAACCGGTAGCCATTCTTGACCGAGCTGAGAAACGACTACGCAATAAGTCGATACCGTTAGTCAAGATACAATGGAAGCACAGAAAAGGGTCGGAAGCTACATGGGAAAAAGAAGACGAGATGAGGGGACTATACCCTCAATTGTTTAACGTATGAACAGTTTCGAGGACGAAACCTCTTTAAGGAGGGTAGACTTGTAACATCCCAAAAATAATAAAACGAATAAATATAGCGAGACAGGTGATTTAGTCGGAATATTTAAACAAAAGGGAGCGGGCTTGGGCTTGGCTTCAATGGGCCGAGGGAAGCCCAGGTATATATATATGGAAAGGCAGCCCTCTTCCCTGCTCATTCCACACTCACGCAGCTTCTAGAGAGAGAAAGGAAAGCTCGGGTCTAGAGAGAGAAAGTCAACGGATCGTCACGAGATTGGAGGAGCACGTTACAGCTGAGCCCGTGAGCAAAACCTTCGAATCAGAATTACAATCCAGGTAACGATTCGACCACATTATGAGTTTTTGTTCATTTTGGGAAGTTTCGGGTTTTGGCTAAAAAGATAGCGATTTTGCGGATGAAACTTGAAAGTGAACTTAGGTATAGCATCTAGAATGAAAAACGAACGTTGTGATCAAAGAAAAATTTAGATATTGACTCGATCAGACTTGCATGCAAAAACTTCAGATTTTTGGGGAAGACGATGTGCAGACCCATCGAAACTACTTAGTTTCGATATGTGCAGACCCATCGAAACTACTTAGTTTCGATATGTGCTGTAGTTTCGATATGTGCAGATCCATCGAAACTACTTAGTTTCGATATTCAGTTTCGATATATGCATACCCATCGAAACTACCATAGTTTCGATATAAGCCCACGATCCGAAGCTAAGATTACACCTAAGTTACTTATCGAAACTACCAAGTTTCGACAGAAGCAACCTATCGAAACTACCAACTTTCGACAGAAGCAACCTATCGAAACTACCAAGTTACGACAGAAGCAACCTATCGAAACTACCAAGTTTCGACAGAAGCAACCTATCGAAACTACCAAGTTTCGATAAAGCAAATCCATTGAAACTACTAAGTTCAAGCATAGTAATGTCTAATGTCATCTAGGAGCACTACCTTACGAGTATGACTTTATTATACAGATCGTGAGTGACATTAGTGACGCTCAATAGCCAGCTTAGTGTATTTCAGAAACTACTCATCAGGTGAGTTCTATGTGCCCCCTTCTATGTTATGTGCAAATCATTTTAAATGTTTTGGGGCTGAAGTGTATACACTAAATGATTAAATGTTATAAATGTCAATGTGATCATACGTATATATATAAATACTTATATATGAGAATGAATTATGAATAAAGAAAGAAGCGTATGATTTTAAAGAATGAATGAAAGAAGGACATAACGTAAAAGAATGAAATCTTGCTTTATATTACATATATATTGCATGCTATGAATGAATGTAAACGTTATAAACCCTTCTATGACAACGGCTACTTCGGTAGACGGACGACCACGTGACTATTTTGCAACCGGGACAAAAACGTTCCTTCGCAAGCTAGGACGTATGAAAAGGTATTAATGGACGGTCGAAGCACATGCCTTAACTAATGTAGAACGGTTGCATACATAATGGTCACGTGGGAAACGGATGCCCTAGGGCAGACGGACAAAATGACGGACTACGACGGTAGGACGGTAAAGAGCGGACGGACAAAGGTTGCCGGACGGATTAATGAATGACAGACGGTTTTCTAGAGCCGGACGGTAATGAAATGGGCTACGACGGTAGTTCTGACAGCGATGTCTTCGTGACATTCGCGACAAGTATGACGGGTTGATCTCCCTTAAGATTATGGCCAATATGTGTTCTCTCAAAGAAAGTATGTATGTACATATGTATATACCCTCAATGAATGTTATGTGAGAACGGTAAAGTAAAGAATATTTAAAATTATGAATATATATATATATACATTATATTCATGATAAGGTAAATATTATGTATGATTGTCTTTAAACTAGAACTCACCAGCGTTAGCTGACTTTTAGTATACATTTCAGGTACAGAAAGGAAGGGTCGTGCGAAGGCGTGAAGGTTACCCGGCACGAGACTGACATCCCAGTTTTATTTATGTTAAGAAAATGTTATGTTTCAATTTTTAAGACTTCCGCTGTTATGATATGTAATTTGAATGATGTTTGCTTCCGCTACTTCTGAATGTTTTAAATTTAAGTTCAGTAATTACGACTATGTTTATGAGTAAATCTAACAAGTGAGGTTGCTCGGGAAAGGGGCCTTACATCCTGAATCTTCGCTTACCGTGAAAATGGACCCACTAAGTCTTCACATACCGCAAAAACCTGATTTTTGAACTCAGCTCGTTGAGATACCCGAAATCCATATATTATGGGTCCCGTAACTCATTTTCTAGTCCGAGATATGCCCTTGTGAAGTTTGGACTCTTTCCTGACTTTTGCCGTTTCTCGTCCCGTGTTCTCGTGTGCTCGTGCTTTCACCGTTCTTGATCGTTTAAGCTCCAATAACTCCCGAACACCTACAAGATATAACATTACTAAGTACCAACTCTAAACACCTTAAAACGAATATAAAACTAATGAAAAACGCTATAGAATACAAGGAAAACGAGGTGTGTTTTGTAACACATCACCCCCCACACCACCCCCACCCAAAAACCTAAACCCCCCACACCCACCCTCAAAAACCTAAACCCCCACCCAAAAACCTAAACCCACCCACCCACCCAAAAACCTAAACCCACCCCTACCCTCAAAAACCTAACCGTAAAAGCTAAACCCAAAAACATAACCATAAAAGCCAAACTAAACCCAAAAACCTAACCATAAAAAGCTTAAATAAACCCTAAAGCTAAACCTAAACCTAAACCGGGCATTTTTTGTGTTTTTTTTGAACGAGGAAGACGTGGGAAATATGATCTCCGAACCATTTTTTTTGTTTTTGATTTATATTTTGAGTTATGATTTTTTTAATTATTTTTTTGAATTTTTTTCCCTTTAATGAGTAGTTCTCTAGTTCTCTCACTAATGAGGAGTTTTCTCATGAACTTCTCCATATATATATATATATACATATATATATATATACATATATATATATATACATATATATATATATGTAAGGCCTCAAACCCGGGAGGCCTTACTTGTTTGATTTACTCATTCACTAACACTTCTTAAACTTGAATATCACATAACGCAGCAGAATAATTCATTCAACATAATTAAAACTTGTTCAACATACGAAAGCGTACACATTGTCTAAAACATAAACATAACATAATCATATCATAACAGGATGTCAGTCTTCAAAATCAGCCGGTTAACTCCTTTCGCTAGCCAAGCATCACCGTTCAACCTTCGTACCTGCCCTTAACCTGAATGTGCATACTAAAAAGACTGCTACGCTGGTGAGTTCTAGTTTTAACATAAAACGTTAGTTCAAATATTTTACAAAAACATAACATTTAACTTCATTAATAAAAATATACGTAAAACATGCAATAACATAACATACACATAAGTCAACAAACATATCGAATCTGCGCCTTCTCGTAACTGTCAATTCCAACTTCAAGTACGATACCACATAGGGCATCCGTACCAAACTTCAAGCACGAAATCACAAGGATGACATGTACCAAACTTCCAGTACGATACTCCGTGGAGTAGTCGTACCTAACTTCAATCACGATTACCTCGCAAGGTAAATCGTACCAACTTCAAGGATCACAGTAATCCCCATGGTGACCATCATCACCCCAGTTGTTCAACAGTTGGCCAGCCACAAAGGCCCCTATAAAGGTAAGGCCCATAACATACATCTAATACCCATAACCTCAATTCCCTAAGGAATAATGACAGATTCGTTCGTTTGTGACTTTCATAAACGTTCACTTCTTTACTTCAAAACTTCAGTTAAAGAATTCATATGTTTTATTAAAAATCATTAATTCGTAAACACATCATAAAGCTCGTTTGGCAAAACATTTCATAAACACATCGTTTCAAACCTTTCATTCCAAAACATCGTTCATAAGCATCGTTTCATAAAACATCACAAACATCATTTATAAACATCGTTTTATAAAACAGTCACATCGTTTCGTATGCACACCAGGCCGAAAACATTTTTTAAAACATTTAAAGAAGGGCTTCTAGAACTCACATGTCTTTCGACAACTATCCTGAATCGGGATGTATAAGCTAAAACTGGTGCTAAACGATCTACACGAAAGTTAACACACGAATACCATCAAACTCAGCTAAGTGTTGCTAGGATCCTGACTCTTGTCAGAAAGTCGACCGAACAGTTGGCTTAGACAATCGACAGTCGGCCCGGACAGGCGACAATCGACAGTCGGCCCGGACAGTCGGCTCGGCTCTTGCCGGAACTTGCGTTCCAGACTTTTACTTAACAATCACCAGTCAAGGGTTTAAGAAATAGTACCTCCACAATGCATTGTCTAGAATATGAACTCGTATCGTATTCAAAATTCGACCGTACAGAATCCAAACCGGGTGATTCGAAGGTTCACGAACTTGTCTCGACACACCGGTCTTAACTAAGAGAATTTCCTGGTCGTCAACCCTTTCCATACTCTCCTCATTCTCGTGCCATGAAACCGTCATCCTTGTCATCCCAAAGCCACCATCATCCACCATTACCCATCACCTTAATATCCCACCATCAATAAGAAGCTTATACCACCCCCATGTACTGTAATGGAACCACCGCGAGGTCACACCACTATCGTTGTCAACTCTACAACCACCATACACCCACAGTTATCCTTAATCAGTCATAACAACCTCCTAACAACCACCATGAGGCTCCCATCAACCAGTATCTCCATCCCCGTAGACCCATCATTCCCGTCGTCATCCCGCACTAACACTGTCAAGGACTGTTGTCACCATCGTCCACCACCCATTAACCACCGTTTGCTATGAAACATAATCATCATCGTCCCCTCCGTGAAGTCACCATCATGGGGCTGTCGTTACACCACCCCCATATCATCACCACTAATCATACAACCACCACAAGGCCACCTGCCATAGAGCATAGCCGCCATCATCCCCACCGTTCAGCTCATACAGCGACCGCCGCTGTCACTATCATCGTACTCCATCATGAGCTTTATACCTGAGTTTTCCTTACCATTGTCGATCGCCGCTCATACCATTTTACACAAACATTCTGCCATGACTTGTCGCATACGAACTCCCTGCTGCTACCGGAGCTATGGTAGCAGCTCCTATGCATGCTGCCGTAGTGAACCCTCACATAGTCTTGACTGCTGCCATTAGTTGCTGTACACCCCACCTTCACTTGATTCCAGCCAACCTGCACTATCGAGGTCGCCGTGGTTCGGTTAGCTCGTCCCTTATGGGAACCAACTGAGTTGTTGCAGGAATATGGACGAATTTAGGGTTTAGGGGAGGTGAGGTGTAGTTTAGAAGGAGTGGTCGATGGGACTAGTTTCAGCTGATGAAGAAGAAATCGTGAATATCATGTGCCAGCTGCAAATGATGAAATGGTGATTAGGTTTTTAAACATTTTTCATTTTAGCCCCCTTTACTTTGACATAATGACACTTGTAGCTTCAAGTTACAAGTTATTGAAGTGTGGTTACTCCCCATAACCTTCTTCCATTCTTTGACATCCCAGGCAGCCTGATTGAAATCCTTGTCATCAGCATCCCTAGCCATTTTGATCCAGGCTTGGAAAATGGAAATTGCAGCTGACTTTTTAGCCTGTTCATAAGATTCTTCGAGATCCTGGGCATGCTTGGCGTGGGCGCGTTCCAGCTCCATCTTCACCCGGCTGAGCTCTTTGACCTCCTCTGCTATTTTCTTATTCTTGGCAGCATCTATCTTCTGAATATCACTGACTATCTGTTTGGCCTCGTTAGCTTCCTTTACAACTAGCTCGTAACACCTGGTCATCTGCTCTAGGCCCTGTTATAAATAATGTGTTAGAATTTATTTAATACAAGATCAGAATCCAGGATACTGAGAATATCTTACCGAGTGGCTAAGGACATGGAGTTTCTTACAGGCCTCAGTGTAGTCCATCCCTTCAAAAATAACAACCTCAGCAGTGTCACCAAGTTTTCTCTTTTTACCTGCGGTGAGCTTGAGACGACGGTTGGGGTTCTCACGCTTGGAAGCTTCAGCAATCGGCTGTTATTTTTCTTTCTTCATTATCTTGCTCTTAGAAACCGTGCTATCAATATCGTTTCTCGGGAGCTTAATCGACGACAACGTGTTACAGGATAATGGGTTAGATTCCTCTATATACATTTGACTAACATATAGATAAAGCGTTTTCTTTTCTTATCAGACAAAGCTAATTGGGAATCGTACTTCAGGATTCCTACAAAGAGTCGGGATAATTCATAATCATACAAGTGCTAGTGGGGGAAAGGTTATTTTTACTTGAAAACATGCTGGGCTCGGAACACTGAATATTGAAGTTGGCTTCACTGATAGCAGAATCCAGATGCAAGTATCTTTCAATAGCCGGGATCTCTAGCAGAGCCTCAATCCTCTTATCCGTATCACTTCAGGCTGGGGCGAGATCAGAGAACCTGGGAGATGTACAAAAGTCAAAAGAAATCTTTGTGAAAGTAATAAACAGTGTTATATCTAAACAAGGATCATGACTATGTCCTACCCTTTTCAACCCACCGGAGAGGCAAGAGATCCCCATCCGGGATAGAGTTTCGCTTCACAAAGAAGAATTTACCCTTACAATCAAAATCATTTTGGGTGTCTTTGAGAACTAGAGGTGTGCAACCAGGCTTAAGATGGAAAACGATTCGGGAAGATCCACGAGTTCTTAAGTTGTATACACTAGCTATCTCGGGGATTACTATGGTAAGAGAATGATGGCGGTTCAGATTTTCCAAGGTATGCAAAATTCTCCAAGCCATGGGCATGACTTGGGAATAACTCAGACCAGTAACTTAGAAATCAAAGGTGGAAAGGGATAAGTGAGACTGAGAGTGAAAGGATAAGCTAAGAAACAAACGCAAGTTGGTGATACAAAATCAGCCCTGACCCGAGGGTCGAAAGCCCTAAATTGAGTCTTTTCAGGGAAAACATTTGAAGTTTTCAAAAGCTCGATATCTTGCTTAGTGAAGGTGCATTTATCCTGGTCGAGATGGCTAAGCAACCGTTGGTCGGAGAAATCCTCCACTGACTTAACAACGGCTTTGGGGGAAGATTTTTACCTTTTTCCTGCAACTCCAAGTAAAGAAGACAGTATAATATAATGGAGAGAGAAGAACATAATTATAAGGGCTATGTCCCATCGAGTATCATCAAGCTTATTTGAGATTAAATCCTGATGTAGTGCGAAACACACATCTTTATTCCTATTATTTTAGTGTGTTTTTGATTAGTTTTATCTTGTTTTGAGTCATTTTTGTATACTATTGAGTCTATTGTTATGTTTACAGGTGCTCGTGAAGATTACAAGTGAATACATGAAGAAACCGAGCAAGAAAGTGTAGCCCGAGAGATTAAAGTTAAAAATGTTGAAATTCCATGCTCTCGCAGTACCCGAGAGAGATATATATGCCTCGCGGTATGCAAGGACTTCCAGAATCTGGCCCGACTAATTTGTTCCTCATGGTACACGAGGAACCCATGCCAACCTCTTGTGATACGCGAGATGCCCGTAAATCTGCAAAAAACCCTAATTCGATTATAGATAGGATTCTAATGCCATTATTCCAGGGAGTTCGATTGTTTTCCGTCTAGAGAGGGTTCATAGGCGATTTTGGGAGTTAGGAAGCTAATTGAAGGGAAAAGCTTGACTATTTGAATCCGGATTCGTTAGTAATAGCATATTCGATTGCAAGATTTGATTTTTATCTTTGATTTGATAGTTTGATACCATGGTTTATGCTTATACTTCTGTTCTAGTTGTTTTAAGTATTATTCTAGACTAAAACTCAGATATTGCCTTGGTCATTATGATGATTGCTTGTTAAAGTTACGATTTTTATCGGTTTTGGATTAGATTAATGGTTTAATAATTTTGTAAAAGGTTTCTTGATATTAATTGTGATGAATATGTATGCTTAGATCTGATTTATGTTTGATTTCAATACCATACGTTGATTGGGGATGTCATCCAGTTTGATTTGCGTATCTAGGTCATAGAGTTTAGGGTTTGTTATTGTTTGTATGGTTTGCTAGAGATAGTGATCCACAAGAGTTGTGATTGAGTGTTAATTAGAACTGAGTGTGTATCCTGTCTCAATACCCAAGAAGTGAGAGATAGTCGTTTAGTCTTCGTCATTAGGAATCCGAGTGTCAGCTGTCTGAGAGGAAGTTGGTATTAAGTGTCTAGTGATTGTTGCTATTCTGAGTCATAGTTCTTATCTTGAGATTACCCCGTGCATTCTTCGAATGTATTGTGGACAGTGAGACTTAAAGGTGATCTGTCTTTCGGGTACTTTATCATTGTTAGAGAGACCGAAAGGTAATCCACGATCTGGTGAGTTATTACATCTTTAGGTTCCTTAGTTGGTGACACCCTGAGAGTGATTAGGGATCCACTAGGTAGTCTAGAGTTGTTTCCATAGAAACCTAGATCCATCTTAGCTTCCAGAACCGGTAGAGTGTTATGGGTTAAATTTCAAGTAGGATCCTGAATGATGCATGATCCAAAATCCAAGATCCTGGTAAGTTCGGTATCCTGAATATTAATACTTCTAATGGCTATTTGTCCTCTATTTCTTTTATATATGTAGGTAAAACATGTGAAGTCAATTTAATCCCTGAAGAATCGGTCTAGAAGTTGAGATGAACGTGTAAGACTTGAGTAAGAAGGTCAATAACGGTCACATTTGAAGACCGAGTAAGGCTCCGGGATCATCGGGAAGTTAGTTAGGACTATTTTTTGTATTTAATCAGCAGTTTGATCGATTAGAACACACAACAACACACTTAGTTATACAATACACTTGCAATAAGCTCTGTAACACTTAGTTCTCGATCATATCTGCTCACACTTGTAATCATTTTCATTGATTTATGCAATACTAGGAGGCAAGTGACTTTCAATCACTTCCCGAGGTTTTATGCCGGCAATCCCCATGGATTAAGGGCTTTCCTCGTACATCATCGTGTCAAGCATTGTATTTACGTTCGCTACTTCATATTTTTATTAAGCACACTACCTCACTTTCTATGTTTTGTTACAAAATTAGTCTAAATAATTTTTAACCAAAACAATTTGGCGCCCACCGTGGGGCAAGTGGTGCTTTTCATCTTCAAATCTTTACTAAAGTTTGTGTTCAATCACTATCTTTCAAACTGATTTCAAAGATGTCGTCCCAATCCAAAAATATTTCTGTTTCTGCTCCGTCTTCGAGCTCTTGGTTGGTCAACCCTATTCCTCCTCCTCCATTTCAAAAAAGTGTTAATCAGCCAAAGAAAACTACTCCTGCGGGTTTTTAGGGATTCGGAATACCTGCTGGTGGACCTGTGATCGTATTAAACAATGATATCCTCGATCTATTCTCAGAGATGAAACAACAAATGGAACAACATAGGAAGACTAACCAAGTGCTGTTTCGGGAGATTGAGAAGGTTAAGGAATCGAAGAAACCAATGGAAGTGATGACCCCGTTGCAACTAAGGATCTTGGATTTTAACTATTCAGGATCCCCGGGAATCCATAAGGGAGACTTTATTCCCAGGCAAACAGGGATCACTGTAGTTGGCCGTACCCCGGCTGTTAGAGTTACGATAAATCAGGATCTTGGAGTTACTCCGGGATCATTGTTCCAAAATCTTGAGAACGGTAACACATTCAATCAATTTTCGGATACTAATGAATTTGTGCAGGAGACAGGAATCACTCCGTCCATGGCAAAGGAGTTAAAGAAGTTGAGAGAAATGATCTCCAGTGTACCAGGTGTGGTCCAACCTATACCGCAGATGTCCTCTACCAGTCACAGGATCTCGAGATTCGCTCCACCTTTATGTGATGCTGAGATCCCCAAGCGCTTCCAGACTCCTAACATGAAGTTGTACGATGGAACTATAGATCCTGAGGAGCACGTCGCTCAGTACAGGGAACGGATGGAGATAAACCCCATTCCTTTGGACCTAAAGGAAGCCTGCTTATGCAAAGGCTTTGGCTCCACCTTAACAAGATCATCCTTGAAATGGCTACTTAATGTTCCTCCATATTCCATTACTTCATTTGCTCATTTAATTAACATGTTTAACAATCAATTCTCTTGCAGTAGAATTTTTGAAAGGTTAACAAGTGACTTATACAGGATAATCCAGATTCCCGGAGAATTTCTCCGAGACTATGTCAGCAAATTTGGTTGAGAATCCCTGGATATCCCGAGACTTGACGTCGCCACTGCTGTCCAAGCATTTAAGATGGGACTAAGGAAGGATTCTCAATTCTATGAAGACCTTGTTATGAATCTTTGCAGGAATCTCGATGAAGTCAGGAACCGGACACTAATGTTTATTAGGCTGGAGGATGATAAGAAGATCCAACAAAGGGTAGATGCTCCGAACAGCTACACTCAACCAAACCGAAAAGCTGAATCTGCACCTTTTAAATCGTACAGATCCAAACCGTATTCTAAGCCGAAAAATCACAGGGTCAACGCCATAGAAGACGACGAAGATGAGGAAGAATATCCTAAGTTGTCTGAATATTGTTTTTCTCTTGATACAACTGGTTTACTATTTTCTATGCAGGAACTTGGAGAAAAAGCCAGGTGGCCTCGCAAATTTGAGAGGAACTCAGAAGGAAATGACAAGTCCAAGTGGTGTGCATTCCACGAAGACTTTGGCCATGTGACTGAGGATTGTATTGCTTTGCGGAAGGAAATAAGCAATCTCCTGAGCAAGGGATATCTCAAAGAATTTCTAGGAAATGGAAAGAACAAGACTAAGGATCTTGACAGGATCCCGCAGAGAGCAAAATCCCCACCGTCGGATGCCAAGGTAATAGGTTTTATATCTGGTGGATCTGACATTTGTGGCACTTTTTACTCTGTAGCAAAAAGGAATGCCAAAGAAGCAAAAATAGAGAATGGGGACAGACCTATCAAAACCTCCAGCGTAACTGAAAAAAGGGTGATCCGTTTCGACGAGGATGATAGAGATGAAGTACAGGATCCTCATCACGATGGCCTGGTGATTACACTATACATTGTGAACCACTTCATTCGCAGGATACTGATCTACGGAGGAAGCTCTGTAAATATTACCCAGCATGAATACCCAAAAAAAATGTGGATCCCGGATTCCGAGATCATCTCGAAATCCTCAGTATTACTAGGATTCAGTGGAGAGGTTAAAAACACGGTCGAAGAAGTCAAACTAACAATCTACATCGAGGGGGTAATTTCTATACAAAAGTTTTGTGTTATCGATTCTTTATCTTGCTATAACATTATTCTAGGAAGACCCTGGATACACGACATGAAAGCAGTACCCTCAACATATCACCAATGTGTCAAGATGCCGACCCCTTGGGGAGTGGTGAAGATCAACAGCGATCAACAAGAGGCCAAAAACTGTTACACTTCTTCAATGAAAGCCTCTGTCAAATCTAGGCAAGCATAGCAATTAACGAAGCAGGCCAGGTATATTCTGGAAGCTAAAGAACAGGATGTTAAAGAGGTATCCCTGGATGCTGAGAATCCAGATATAAAGATTCTGGTAGGGAACAATATCCCTGAGGATATTGAAGGAGATATCCTGAATTTCCTGAGGGGCAGAAAAGCAACCTTCACTTGGAAGCACGAAGACATGACAGGTATATCCAAAGATAGCATAACTCGTAAACTTGGAATTGATAAACGTTTCAGGCCAATACATCAAAAGCAAAGGAAATTTGCTCCTGAGAGAAACGTAATCATCCAAGAAGAGGTGGAAAAACTTCTCAAGTCTAGAATGATAAGGGAAGTAAAATTCCCAAGGTGCCTAGCCAACGTGGTGGTAGTCCAGAAGAAGAACGGGAAGTGGAGAGTTTTTGTAGATTACACAGACCTCAACAAAGCATGTCCTAAAGACCCCTTCCCATTACCACACATAGACTCGATGGTTGACGCTACAGCAGGCCATGAAATCCTGACTTTTATGGATGCCTCTTCAGGATTTCAACAGATCCAAATGGAACCATTGGATTAGGAAGACACGGTATTCATGACCCCGATAGGTATTTATTGTTACACATCTTTGCCATTTGGTCTTAAAAATGCAGGTGCCACATATCAAAGACTGGTAAATATGATGTTCAAAGACAAGATTGGGGACACTATGGAAGTCTACATAGATGACATGGTGGTAAAATCAAACAAAGCTGAGGATCACCTCAGGGATCTCAGAGACGCATTTGATATCCTGGACCAATACAATATGAAGCTGAACCCCTCGAAATGTCACTTCGGAGTGGGGTCAGGAAAGTTCTTACGCTATATGGTGACCAAAAGAGGAATAGAAACCAGCCCAGAACAAATCAAAGCTATCATCAATCTAAAATCCCCAGCAATTACTAAGGATGTCCAGAGACTGACCGACAGAGTAGCAGTACTCAACATATTTATATCAAGATCCTTAGAAAAATGCAAGGAATTCTACGACATCCTGAAGAAAAATAAGAAATTCTAATGGGAAGAGAAGCATGAACAAGCACTCCAATCATTGAAGGAATACTTGTCAACAACTCCTCTACTGATGAAACTAGAAGATGGTGAACTGTTATCCCTATACTTGGCAGTATCCCGAAGCACCGTAAGTGCTGTATTAGTCAAGGATCATGAGGGACAGTAGCATCTGGTATACTATGTAAGTAAAAGTTTGCTACCAGCAGAAACCAGGTATTATCATTTAGAAAAGTTAATTTTAGCTTTAATAATGGCATCAACTAAACTTACACATTATTTTGAAACTCATGCTATTCATGTTAAAACTAATTATCCTATTAAGTGTGTCTTAAGAAAACCAGAGATGTCAGGAAGGATGGCTAAATGGTCAGTCAAGCTCAGCGCCTATGACCTCATATATGAACCTAGAATTGCAATAAAGTCTCAGACACTAGCAGACTTTGTGGCTGATTTTAGCAGTGATATCCAACAAGAGGCATATCTAGAAGTCCAACAACTAGAAGAGTCGAAGGACGAATGGACCTTATTCACTGATGGTGCATCAAATGTAAGAGGAACAGGTCTAGGAATCATACTAAAATCGCCCAAAGGGGACATATTACCCAAATCCATAACTTGTGAGTTCCAGGCTACGAATAATGAAGCAGAGTATGAGGCGCTGATAGAAGGATTACAATTAGCCAGGGATATCAAGATCAGGTATCTTCAGGTATATGTAGACTCATTTTTAATTGCTAATCATTTCAATGGTTCGTATGCAGTAAAAGGTGAGAAGCTAGCCAAATATCTCACAATAGTTAAGTAATTATCCATAGAATTCGAAACTTTTAACATTACACAGGTGCCTAGAGAAGATAACACTGAGGCTGATGCCTTAGCAAACCTTGCTTCAGCTCTTAGAATAACAGAAGGTACCAAAATACCTATCATACATGTTCTGAGCCCGGCAATCAAAAAGGATGGTGAGATCCCAAGTGATGAAAAGAACCACAAGGCTTTTCGCATGAGGATGTCTCGTTTTATAATTTTTGAGAATGTTTTGTATAGAAAATCAATTATAGGCCCATACTTAAGATGCTTGGAGGATCCTGAAGCATGTGAAATCCTAAAAAATCTACACGAAGGAGATTGTGGTAATTACACTGGGGGCAAAGCGCTATTTTCAAGGATCCTGAGGACAGGATATTACTGGCCTTCCATGAGGAAAGATGCTGTAGGTTATTCCAAAAAAATGCGACGCTTGCCAAAGACACAACATACTCCATCAACCGGCCAAACCTTTATATCCAATTATCTCTCCATGGCCATTCATGAAATGGGGAATGGATATAGTTGGCAAACTTCCCAAGGCACCAGGAAGAAAGGTCTTTATGCTAGCAATGACAGATTACTTCTCCAAGTGGATTGAAGCTGAGGCATTTGTCCAAGTCAGAGAAAAAGAGGTCATCTCCTTCATCAAGCGCAATATCTTGACAAGTATGTGATAATGGATCTCAGTTCATTGGTAAGAGAACAACTGACTTCTGTGCCAGTTGGGGAATCAAAATGATAACTTCTACCCCAGTACATCCTCAAGCCAACAGACAAGCGGAATCTAGTAACAAGATCATCGTCAACGACCTCAAGAAGAGATTGGGAGAAAAGAAAGGAAGATGGGCTGAAGAGGTACCATTTGTACTTTGGGCAGATAGGACAACCACGAAGAACGTGACAGGGCAGACTCCATTCTCCTTGGTATTTGGAATTGATGCAACGATCCCGACAGAGATGGTTATCCCTACTACCAGAACCAACTTTCAATCTTCAGAGACCAACAACGAAGCTCTTGCCCAGGATCTCGACACCGTGGATGAGCTTAGGGATCTTGTCAAAGTTCGCATTGCAACTTATCAACAAAAGATAGCGAAATCTTATAACAAAAACATACGGATTAGAAGATTCCAAGTGGGTGATCTTGTAATAAGAAAGGCGTTTCAAAATACTATCGATCCTAGTGATGGAAAGCTTGCACCAAAGTGGGAAGGCCCATACTTAATTGACTCTAAAGCAGGCAAGGGAGCCTATTGGTTGGCTACTATGGAAGGAGATATCCTGCCAAAATCCTAGAACGCTATCCATCTCAAAACCTACTTTATGTACGTTTAAAACTTATGTTCTAACTGAAACTGGTATGTCTTCTATCCTTTACTATTCTTACATTTATTACTCTTGATCGAAGTACTGACTTGAGCGTCGGAGGGGTGTTAGCCAGGCTAACACCCACCTTCACCAAGATTTCCCGTGTTATAGGAAGTATCTCCAGGGATCCTGACAGAAGAAAGAGATTGGCCATCTCTCCCAAGTTAAGGTAACCTGCATACCTTCTAAGGTATAAAGGTTTTCACCTTTCTAAGTATTGATTTTAAACACTTCGCCTGTAGCGCACGTTATTCAAGAATAGTTCAAGGTGGTGCGACTAGTCTATGTAACAGTGGCTGATAATTTCATCACTGTTGGCTATATCTTGAATGCTACGATAGTAACAATCGTTTTACTCCTAAGGTTTTTAGCATTTTCATGCTAACTTAAGTCTAGCTTGGCCCACGTTATTCTGGCTTGGCCCACGATTTAAAATTTTCACATCTATTCAACACTTATGTGTTAACTCAAGAACTTAGCATCACTATGCTAACTCAAGATCCTTGAACGGATTGAATACTTATGAAGATCCTGAAGTACAATTGCTAAGTCTACGACGTATTTGATAACTTTACACAGGGGACAACCAATAGTTGTTATATTTCGAACTCAACATCATAATATCGTATATGTGTCTACCTGACTTAGTTCTCAACAAAGGTATGTATTACTTGTTAATTTTCCATTCATAGAAGATTTGAGATTCACAGGACTGAGTCATGATATGTTTGTAACTGATATTTTATACCATTTATCGAGGTCAGACTATATTTTTCAAAAACCTAAGGTATTATTTATAAATTGTCATTGAGGATCCGGTATCCTGAAAAAATATTCTTTGTAAACTTATTCTTTCTGAGGTTTAATCACCTAGAAAATCCTAATTTTCTACAAACAATCAAACATATAACCATCATGGAAAATAGTCAAAGATACTAATATTATAAGTGCAGGAAGATTAGAATTCGGGCTTCATCCAAAAATTAGACACATCCACCCGAATCCTGAACCATTAGTCAGAAATTAAAAATGTCTGTCCCATCTAGGGATCCCAAAGAGCAAGAAAGTAAATTGTTCAACTAAGACACAAGGATTGAAGTTAAGAACAAGAACCACGAATACCCCAAACACAGGACTCATGCCTTCTCTTTATTACCCTCATCGCCCTGACCGATCATCTCTGCAGCCTCCTTTACCGAGCCCTCCACATCATCTTCAGCCACCGATTTTCCCTCGGCCATCTCCAGCATTGGCTCTCCACCCAGCTTAGCAATCATCTTCTTCCAACCCAGTACATCCTAGTTAGCCTAATCAAAATCCGTGTAAGAAGCCTCCTCAGCCATCTTGACTCTGGCTTGAAAGATTGAAATTGCAGCTGACATCTTAGCATGTTCGTGAGATTAGTCAAGATCAGGGGTGTGTTGGGCATAACCATCTTGAAGCTCGGCCTTCACCTTATCAAGCTCATCAGTCGCTTTAGATAACTTTTTGCTCTTGGCTGCCCCTATCTTTTGCAGGTCAATCACCATCTGTTTGTTGTCTTCGGCCTCTTTTATCAATGCTTTGTGGATCTTAGTCATTTTCTCCAAAGCCTGTCACAAAAATAGCGTGTTAGGATAAGAATAAGATCATGATCTAGGATACTGAATGTCACTTACCAAATGACCAAGTATGTGAAGCCGCTTGTGAAGGTCAGCATAATCTGAGCATTCGGTGATGACTAGCTCGACAGGATCGACAAGCTTTCGTTTCTTGTGGGATGAAGACTTGGGCGAGCAGTGGAAGACTAAGGTTTAGGGATTTCTAGTTTGGCAGCTGGGAGTAATGGCTGGCCTGCCTCTTTCTTGATAGTTTCCCCTTGGAAAGCATGCTGTCAATGTCCTCAAGAGCAAATTTGGAGCTTGGTTTGCGAATGCCTATTTCAAGATAACAGGTTAGAGTGTTAGACCATTATATATCCTATTAACTAACAAAATATTGTGAATTCATTTTGTCTTACCAGACATTTCTGAGCCTGAGGGATATGTTTCCGAGCTCTCTGCTATCGGCTGAACCTTGACATTAAAGGTTCACTCTATGGGTTCGATGCTATAAAAGAATATGACTCTCTTAACAGTCTCAGCAGAAGGTGGAGCTACCTCAGAAAACCTCGGCGCTGTGAAACAGAAAAGAAATCAAAATGTCATTATCCAGGATATCAAAATAACGAGGATCCTACAAAATAAAACACTACCCTTTACAATCCATTTGATCGGAAACTTATCCCCATCAGGGATCGAATCTCTTCTCACAAAGAAAAAAATATTTTTCCAATTAAGATCGTTTTGAGTTGTTTTCAGGATTAAGTGCTTCATGCCGGTTTTGATTTGGAATAAGAAACAGGAAGAACCATGGCTCCTCAGATTGTAAACATAAGCCAATTCAGAAATGCTAAAGTTGAGAGCATGGTTGCGGATCAAAATCTCTAAAGTATGCAAAGTTCGCCTCGTTTGGGCATAACTCAAACCGGTTTTCTCAAAGAATTTAGTGGTGAAGGCAAGGAAAGGATATGAGAAGCCTATGGTAAAGGGGAAAGACGGAAAGCAGACCCAACTGTCAGAAGTGAAATCCTCTCTCGTCTTAGGGTCAAAAGGTCGGAAGATGGTATTTTAGGGAAGAATCCCCCAGATTTAGGAAGCTCGATGTCTCGATCAGTAAAGGTGCATTTCTCGGAATCCGGGTTAGCTATCAGATGTTGACTGTATAAATCATCTGAAGATGTGGAAGATCGTGTGGTTTTCTTAGCCATTTGATACAAAAACTGAAAGAGATAATAAGAAAAAGAAGATCTGATTTTACCTGAAATCCCAGAGAGAGAGAGAGAGGTAGAAGATGAAGTCTGGGATTAATAAAAAAGAAAAGTAATTATACAGGAGTAATGACGATTGCTTCAAACGACACCGTATCTACCCTCAATTATCGTGCCACGTCTTATCGTGCAGCCGTTTATCTTTCAGAATTCGAATTTTGAAAATTTAACAGCTGTAATTTCAGTGTACAACTGTCAAATTTTGGGGACAATTGTTATGGGTTAAATTTCGAGCAGGATCCTGAATATTAATACTTCTAACGACTATTTGTCCTCTATTTCTTTTATATACGCAGGTAAAACACATGAAGTCAAGTTAATCCCTAAAGAATCGGTCTAGAAGTTGAGATGAACGTGTAAGACTTGCATAGGAAGCTCAATAACGGTCACATTTGAAGACCGAGTAAGGCTCCGGGATCCTTGGAAAGTTAGTTAGGACTATTTTTTGTATTTAATCTGCAGTTTGATCGATTAGAACACACAACAACACACTTAGCTATACAATACACTCGCAATCAGCTCTGTAACACTTAGTTCTCGATCATATCTGCTCACACTTGTAATCATTTTCATCGATTTATACAATACTAGGAGGCAGTCACTGCCCGAGGTTTTATGCCGGCAATCCCCAAGGATTAAGGGCTTTCCTCGTACATCATCATGTCAAGCTTTGTATTTACGTTCGCTACTTCATATTTTTATCAATCACACTACCTCACTTTCTAAGTTTGGTTAAAATTTTAGTCTAAATAATTTTTACCCAAAACATAGAGGTTGTGCTTTGCAAGTAGGATTCCGACCTAGATGGTATTCTTCCCATCTCTGATTTCTTCCTTAGTCTTTATCTTGATAGCTAGAGTCGACTTTATTTGCTGCCTTAGTAGTTAATATTTAGTCTAGTCAACCCCCCATCAATCAATCTTTAGTCCGAGTTAGAGTCTAGTATAGTTATAGTAGTGTCTCTAGGGTTTGATATTCCGGTTTACCATTAAGCTGTGCTACACTCGATAGGTACACTTGCCTGTCAGTGCGGTCTAGTTCATAGGTTTTCCATTTATTACTTAGGAGTCTAGATTAGGTTTTGTTAGTTTTTATATAGACCGCCTGGGCGACATCAAATCCTTTAATTTTTGAAATTCAAAAAATTTACAGCTGTAATGGTAATAGACAACTGTCAATTTTGGGGACAGCTGTTAGGGGTTAGTTTTTACATGCAGGATCCTGAGTATAGTGTAATTCGGAATCCAAGATTCCTGATGACTTCAGTATGCTCACCATTAATATTACTAACGGTTATTTGTTCCCTAACTCGATTTATGTTCGCAGGTAAAACATGTTTATCCACTCGTCCCTAAAGAATCGGTCAAGGAGTTAGAGAAAACTTGTGGAACATGCGTGTAGAGGCTTCAAACAATCATATTGGAAGACTTGGTAGACTCCGGGATTCTCAGATAGTTTGTTAAGTTATATTTTGTATTTAATCAGCAGTAAGATCGAGTAGAACACACAACAATACACACTTCATAACACAGTACACTCGCAAGCAATTCTGTAACACATAGATCTCGATCATTTACTGCAATCGTTGTACTCGTATTCAAGTTTTAATAAAAGTTCAGGAGGCAAGTGAAGATTAGTCACTTCTCGAGGTTTTATGTCGGAGATCCTCAAGGATTAAGGGCTTTCCTTGTATATCATCGTGTCAACCTTTACATTCACGTTCTTTATTTCACATTTTTATGAAGCACACTACCTCACATACTAACTTTGGTCACAAAATTAGTCTTGATAATGTTTACCCAAAACAGTCTTCACCACGACTCATTGAGAATAAACGTGTCACCTCAATAACCAACACCATAGGTTATGAATAATGATCATATCATGTACTTAGAATACAGAGAGATAACATCTCAATGAAATGAAACCTGTCATCATTACGAACTTCCTCAGGTGGTATATTTGGAAATTTTTCGGCTAAACTCTTTCGAGTTTCGTTACATAAAAAAATTATCGGGTATACCACAAGGTTCCTGAGGTAATTTCAGGTTGCAAATAACAAGACCAATTCTATCAATGATTTCATAAGGTCCAAAGTATTTTAAATTAAGCTTCACTCTCTTTCCAAATCGGATTATACCCTTCCAGGGTGATACCTTCAAAGTACTTTGTCACCGATTTGAATTTCTGTAGGTTTTCTCCAAACACCGGCATAGCTCTATTGTCGGTCTTTGAAAACCTTAAGTATATCTCTTGCATGAGTTTCAGACTAGTCAAATGGTTATCACCAACTTCAGTCGAACGAAGATGTGATCGATATTTACGTTCGTACAAAGCTTGAAATGGCGTACAATCAATACTAGTGTGATAACTGTCACTGTAAAGAAATTTGATCAATGATGAATGAGCGTCCCAATTAACACCAAAGTCTATCACACAACCCTGAGTATATCCTCCAAGGCCTGAATGGTTCATTCACTTTGAATGCCAGTTTGAGGATAGTAAGTAGTGCTCATGTCTAAATGTGTTCCCAAAGCTTTCTGTAGTGTCTACCGGAAGTGAGATGTAAAATGACTATCCCTAGCGGGAATAACGGAATCAGGCACTCCATGCCTTTTAACAACTTAACTTATATACAGTCGAGCTAATGTCTCCATCTTGGAGTCGTTTTAGATAGGTAAGAAACGTGTAAATTTCATCAACTGGCTAACATAGGTGATGTGTTATAAAACACATATGTTTTTATGCTTAGTTTAACCCGTTTCACTCGGTTTTATCAGTCAAAATCTAAGGAAATTGGTACTTAATGATATTTTGGTTCAATATGCAGGTTTAGATAATAAACCGAAGAAATTTGATGAAGAAACGGGACATGAAAGAAGCGGAAAAGAGTTGGAAGAAATTCATTAAAGTTTGGGATTTTTAAGCCATAACGTACCGTCACGGGTGGTGACGGTCCGTCACGACCAGCCGCCAGGGTCACATCTGGGAATTATTTATTAAATGAATCATTAGCCCTGTGACGGACAGTCACGGGTGGTGACGGTCCGTTACGAACCTGGCGGTCTAAAAAGCCCAAATTTTTCCGTTTTAAAGGTTTTGGTAATTCTTTTTCAGAGAGTTCATTTTCTTGCGGCTGTAGACGACCAAGAGGCTATGAGGATCGAAGAATTGAGGCTGGGGATCATCCGGATTGAGAGAATTTGACATTTTTCGGTTTGTAAACATTGGTTTTTCTTTCTTTTTCTTATTCCAGTCATTTACTTCGAGTTTAAACAATGTCTTCAGTTTATTTTGGATTGTTCTTAAGTATTATAAGTAGCTAAACCTGTTTCCACCTAGATTAGGATGAATATTGGCATGATTTGATTGTTTTCGGTTTGGTTATTGATCGTATGACGAATACTAGTGTAAAAAATTCTGAATTAATTTTTATGAAGGTGTTCTAATACTGATTTGCTACTGATTTTGCATGAACTTGCTGTACTTGAGGTTTTATTTGAATGCTTTGTGTGTTTTGGGTAAGATTTCAGGTTCTCAGGTCATTTACTTTGTTTTTGTGTTCTAGACGATTAGGCCGATCGTTGTAGTAGGTTTGTGTGGTCATAAAATTCAGTGTTTTACCAATCTTGAGTCCGAGAGGAGATAGGTTGTCGGGTTGTCTTTTGGTTTGTCGGTTTGGGTAGCAATTGCACGAGAGTGGGTTGTCCGAGTAGTCTTTGTCATTTGCATCTACATGTCATAACCAGTATCTTGGGAGTTTACTCCTTGCTCTTAGGTTTGTCTAGGATAGCCTTTGGGTATAGAGCGATTGAGACCGAGAGGTGAAACCGTTATCGAGTACGTGGTGTTCAAGGTCTTGGTGAGTCTGAGAGGAGATCCAATTCCTTGCCGGTGAGCTTAATCTGACCCTTAGGGTAGTTGAGGTGTGTAGGTGAGTCTGAGAGCAGATCCTGCATGTCTTAGTGATTCTTGAGTCAGTCTATCTTTAGAACCGGTGTCATACAGTCAGTTTGCCCGAAAGCTGTTAAATTAGCCAATAGGATTCCTGGTCTAGGTAGTGTTTGTCTCATAGTTGGTCTTTGTTTCTTGTTCCAGTTTGTTTGGTCTATCTTTAGTATTTTGTCCTTGTCTTAGTCTTTCCTCATGTCTAAGTTTTGTGTTATCTTTACAGTCTTTGAGTCGAGTCGGTATTTTGATTGTTTAGTTTAATTTGCATGTTCTAAAATTATAAAAAAAAATAATCAATTGTTTTACATCGGTTAGGAGTCTATAGAGGTCTAGTATCGAGGGCTGCCGCCTTTTGTGTCACGGTTCGATAACTCGGGCTTACTTTCTTTGCTACTAGCAACCGGTACCCTTGCCGTAAGCGTGTGATTTAGTTGTGAGTCCATTTCTACAATTAAAACTTGGTAAAATTAACATATATAATATCAAACATCAAGTTTTTGGCGCCGTTGCTGGGGACTCTTTTTGGCGACTTCGAGAACGACCCGAGTTGGGGGTCTAACCACTTTGATTTTGTGCTACTTATCTGTTTACTTGTTTTATTTTCTTATTTTATTTTATTTTAATATATTTATTCACTTTGTTTTATCTGCCTTTAGAATTAGTTTGCATACTATCTTTATTTTCTGTATTTATTTTTCTTTGTGCAGTGTATGCAACATTCCTACCGCACTCGCTCCACAAGATCTGCTGAGTTTTCTACTATACTTGAGCCCGAGCGACTGTTCCAAAAGAAACCCGTTGAAGAGACTGTTCAAGCATCTGCTGAAGAGATGGGTGACCAACCTGTTCGTAGGACTGTTTCTGACTACGCCATGTCTGATGATGGCGGCGTGCGTTCTAGCATCACTCAGCCTACTGTAGAACTCTTGGCAGTTTCCATCCCACTTCATGAGCACCATTGCTACTAATGTCCAGTTCCATGGGAACTCGCACGAGAACCCACACTCCCATCTCACTAGGTTCAGTAGGGTCTGCTACACTTTCCGCCTTAATGGCGTCGCTGAGGATGCAAAACTGTTGCGTCTGTTTCCACTCGCTCTGGCTGATAAAGCGACCACTTGGCATGAGTCCCTACCCAATGGTTCCATAACCACTTGGGCTGCTATGAGGGACAAATTTCTTGCTAAATACTACCACCCTTCTAAGGCTGCTCACCATAGGACTCTGATTCATGCTTTAAGAAGCAGCAGGAGGAGAGTTTTCACGACGCATGGGAGAGATTTAAAGGACTATGTAATGATTGCCCGTGCCACGGTATTGAGGATTGGTGTTTGGTTGAGAAGTTCTTGTCACACCCGTAACACAGGACAGTCGTCTAACCAGAGTAGTACCTCCAACAGATATGTTCCCAGGAAAGAAAGACGGGTCTAGAAGAGATTTATACACCGTTCTTTCCTTAGACAGAACATTCCGTTTGTCCGATAACTACATACCGACCAGAAGGTCGCCTTCTAGTTACTATGACGTTGATACCAAAAACACACAGCAGAAGCTAAACCATAAACCTCATTTATTAATAACTAAATTGTTTTACATTATAAAACAATCTTCTATTACAAACTAACCAAACCAACAAACGTCAAATCCTGTCACAGAACTCAAAATATCCACAAGACATGTCTACTCAACATGCCTCTGACCATCACAATTCTCTGACCAACCAGACGACTATTTATATCTATTAGCTACCTGGAATGCCCCTAACAGATCCACCTGCAACATCTTTAAAAGTAAATGAGTCAACATAAGTTGGTGAGTTCATGAACTTTTACCACAAATGGTTGTTATTTAATCATCAGCATTCCCACATCCCACCCACATGCCACATTGCTTGTGAGCTTTTTGGTATATATATAATTGGCAACCTTTCCACGACTGGTCCTCCCACACCAGTATAATTTGAACAAATTATCCCACCCTACTGGTCCTCCCACACTAGTAAACTGAGATAATCCATCCATAGGTTCCATCCCACAACAGAATGTATAAAGTACTTATTACGCATTATATACATGGAATAGGGTGACTATTTCAAATAACAACTGTGTAACAATGCACATCAAGTTCAAAGGAACTCACATGTGCAGTATTTCAGCTTATTGTATCGATAATATGTCAAATACCTCGGACTGCTAATATTTCTTAATTAAGATCTATAATATACTTAACATTATATAATCAAAGCTTAATGGTAAGTAACCAAAGTTTCAGAACCTTACCTCGGAACTATCTACGGCTATCTGAAGGCGTAAGGCTAGAAACCGGACTTTCTAACGCGAAGCGGCACTTGGAACCGGGATATCAGAGGTGAGTGTGTGTAAAAGTGGTGTGTTGGATGTGTGAAAACTACTAAGTTCGGCCATCTATTTATACGCCAAATCTCACGTCATGACGGACCGTTATGTTGGGTGACGGTCCATTACCGCCTCGCCATAATGGACCGTTATGGTTTGTGACGGTCCATCACCGACGTAGTGCGCATGAGTCATCTTACACATGGCGGCCTCTGTAGGTCCCCATGGCGCGTCTACGGATCGATCTCGTGATAAGACGCGACGTTTACTCGGAGTGCGGAATCAAACGAGTTAACGTTTATACGCATAAAAGACAAAGCAAAGAATCAAGTAAATAAACTTCTCAATTTGTATTCCAATCACAATGATGTTTTACAGACTCAATCTGATCTCTCTGGTTCACTCTCTGTCTCTATGTCACTGACTCTGTAAAACATACATATATATAACCAACTGACCTGATATAAGCGAACTTATTAAGTTCGCCTCTAACAGTTTAAGCGAACTTAACAAGTTCGCCTCAGCTTGACCTAAGCGAACTTATTAAGTGTACATTATCTCATTCTTTCGCAACGTCCTCTGATCTTTCTTTGAAAAATTAATAAGATTCATTGCATCATAGAAACACACAATGACCTTATTATCTTTATCTTCAATCCTTGCTTCACGAGTATTAACATCAACATACCACCATTTCATATTCCCAAGAAAGTCTTGAGGAATCTTCTTTAATGGTATCTTGTGAATAGCACGCACTGGTTTATACTTGTATCTCCAGGTTACTTTCCCAGTCTTTGGATCTGTGTTCTTCACTCTCTTTCCCTTTTGTGGTTTCAGCCTATCATACACATCAGCCAAACCATTCTTTCTTGATCAGGTTTGCTATCACATCAGCCAAACCATTCTTCGATCTATTAATGAGTGGCTTTGAAGCTAGACCATTTATTTCACACCTCGGCAGGGTATTGAAATATTTGATCCTCGGCTTTAAGTATTGAACATCGTCAGATCATTTAATTGCAAATAATTTTGATTCACCATCATAGAACCAACTTATGATCCTTCCTACACACTGCTCTTTATTCACATATTTCTCTTTCTGAGCAGGTTGTGCTAGAGTCTTGGGTAGCACCTTCATCCAACTGTTTACAACTTATTTCCACTGTTCTCGTGTCATCCCTGTATCTCTATACATCACAGGTTCTTCATTAACCTTCGGAGACTCAGTGTGAGTAGTTTCAGTTTCAACATCTTTATTGGATTGAATATTTTCATCATCAGTATCCATCTTTGAATCAGCTGTATCATCAGGCAGTGTGACGTCTTCAACAGAGTCCATAGAATCTGTTACTCCTTCATAAGTGAATTCAGGAATAACATCATCCTGGATGAAGTTATACGGCACTTTAAGACCGACACATCCTTCATAAGTAACTCTATCTTTGTCTTTCTCTATCTCAATCTCTACTATTTCTCCTTCTTCTATCTCATTATCCGACATATCATCTTCCATGTCATTGAATAAATCATCAATGTCATCAAGACAAGCAATCTTTTCAGCTTCCTCTTCTTCTGAATCTTGAAAGAACTCCAATAACAGAATTTCTTCTTCATTAGTACCAGAAGTATCTTTGTCTTTGTTTCCTTCAAGTGATTGTGATGTCGACTCCCCCTGAACCCTAGATATAGGATTAACGTCAGTGTATTGACGATCACCCTCAATATTTCCAGCAGGATCATTGTCTTCATCATCACGTCTTTGAATAGACTCTGTGTGACAAGTATCAGGTATCCTTAACTCCCCTGAGCGTCAAGACGCTGAACGAGTTTGGAAACTAATGCTTGCATGTCAGCAATTTGTTGAGCTTGAGTCTGAATCACCAGCTGCCGTTGTGAATCAGTAGACACAAGAGTGTTTACCTGGGTTTGTAGAGAAAGCACTTGAGATTCAAGGAAAGTAATCCTTTCAGAAGCAGAAGGCTTTGACGGACCAGCTGTTGATTGAGGAATAGAAGGACTTGAAGTAGTAGGAATGATTGGAGGAACAGGAGAAATCATTGGAGATGGATCCTTAGATCTTGGAGGAGTAATTATCAATGATGCAACAAAATTAGCAACCTCGACTCCCTGAAAAGATTGTGCAGCAGCTATCGAAGCAGACATCAACTTTTGATGTGTAGGATCTGGATTAAAGTCACTATCAGTGTCAGTACTCTCATTGACCAAAGATCTTTTGCGAAGTACTGATCCGGAAGGAGGATCCCGAATAGACTTTCTTCTTGGTCGTCTAGCTTGAGATTTAATGCGTTTGCCAGCATTAGCCAGTGGAATTATAGCCAACCGTTCATAATGACCTGAGGAAAAATCCCTAGAGTCATCAGAATCAGTGCTTTCATTTACCGATAATGTCGTATCACTTGAGCTGGAACTAGAATCATCATTGGTCACCACATTCCCTTCAGCTTCTGGAATTGGCGAGTTCACAGCATCATCAACGAAATCATCCATGTTCATTCCTAGATCTTGATTAGGATCATGAACGACCTCTTCTTGAATTGGTTCCTGAATAGGTATTTCAACTTCAGCTTGTGGAATAGGAACATGTTCAGGAATAGGAATTTGTGGTTGTACGGGAACTTGTGCTTGAGGAACTGGTATCTGTTGTTGTTGTGGTTGTTGCTGTTGAACATTGACGCCTTGAGCTTGAGCAAAGGATGAAACCAGTTGTCATTCAATGGTGCAACATAATCAAGATTGATTAAGTGCCCAAACAAAGGAGTATTGACTGGAATCAATGCCGCATTCTGCTGTTTCACCTTCGTACAGTCGGTAAAGATACGTTTTGACATCGGAGTCAACGTTAATCTTATTGGATGTTGTGGAAGATCAGGAATAAGGTGATTGAGTATCATTTGAATAAAATGAGGATACATCAAGAAACCTTGACCTTCAGCTGGATTAATCTGCATGACCATCTCCCGATAGAAGTAAAGTGGAAAATTAAATCGTTTATTCAATGTTAAGGCCACCAAATCATGTTTGAAGAGCCATCTTCAATCCATCAGTACCAGCTTTGCGAGGAGAGATGCATTGAATAATCACATGCATAAAATACCTCCATTCACCAACTAATCCACCTTTCCGTGCTTGGGTATCATTCTGTTTCCCACGATATCCCTTCCGTTGAAAACAACCCAAAATAAGAGTGTCTGGATAAGATAATGGATCGTCAGCATTTCCACCCAAAGCAAGAGCAGTACGAATCGTCTCTTCAGATATTGCAATCTCGGTATTATTAACAGTGGCACGAAGAACATGAGGTTCAACGTCCGTATCTTGATGCACAGTATCCCAAAATTGCTGTATGTACACGAGATTATGTAAGGATCAGCAGATAGAGCAACGTGAAGACGTGATCTGTTCAAAAATCCTATAATTCCTTGAAAATTCACAGCCTCGGACATGTTGGGATCTAACAATGCCACTTGATTATGTTTATATTCAACACGTCGAGCCATCTGAAACATTTGGACAACAAACATATTAGAAAAAATAACGAGTACAAACAAAACAAAACAAAACAACAAAAATTTTTTTTTAAACAAAAAAAATCACAAGTCCAAATCCTCACTGTCCCCTAGGCGAACTTAATAAGTTCGCTTAGTAGTGCAAGAGGCGAACTTATTAAGTTCGCCTGACAAGTTCGCTTCGAACAAGTTCGCTTGGAACAAGTTCGCCTGAACTGTGACGTTTTAAATTCAAACACAGACAATCCAAAATTCATCGAATCAAGATAATATCATGGAATAAGCATTGAATATCAGTCGAAAATCAATTTATAACCAAATCAGATGATCAATTTTACAAGTTTGGTCAAAATTAGGTCAAAATCCGTCCGTTGAAACTATCGACGTAAATCCGAGAAGAAAAGTATCAAATTCTCTCAATTTATCGGATGAAAATCAATGAAAATACCTTGGTTAGATTCGCAATCCAATTTCGATTTAGAAGGAAACGATTAACAACACAACAACAACGTTTAAAAATTTTGGAAAAAAAACAGTCAAGTTCGCCTAAAACTGAGGAAGACGATGAACTGAAAATTTCGCCTGATCTAGATCCTTAAACCCATTAAGTTCGCTTAATTAGGCGAACTTGTTAAGTTCGCTTAACAAGCCTTCGGCGAACAAGATAAGTTCGCTTCACCCCGGATATCAGATTAAGTTCGCTTCACTGTTTTAAGCGAACTTATTAAGTTCGCTTCACTGTACACAGGCGAACTTAATTGCTTTTCAATCTTTTTGCCTTGAACAAAAATTTTATCAACTTTAACATGTCAAATCTTGAACTTCCGTCAGCAACACATATTCGATCCAATCCCGAACAATTTTAATAAAAGTTTAGAATTTTCATGGAAAATGAAAAACAAAATCTTTTTGAATTTTATCTATACAAACGGAATCACATATTTTTGACTTTTATCTGAATAAACTGAAATCACATATTTTTGGTTTTTATCTGTACAAACTGAAATCACATATTTTTGGTTTTTATCTGTACAAACTGAAATCACATATTTTTGGTTTTTATCTGTACAATTGTAAACACATATTTTGGATTTAACATCATGAGCAAGAAGATCATATCAGTATTCAATTAATTCATCACACATATTATCAATAACAAAGGGTAACCTATAGTATGAGACCATTCAATTTTGTGCACTTTGCATCTTTTTCATTTTGAAACTCATTCAATTCGAATAATATTTGAAATGATACGCGATAAATTTCAAAGTAAATAAGATCAGGTTATAAAATGCTCTTTTATTTATACCGAATTTGAAATATAAAGCATGAATTCTTAAATTTGTCAATATTATATTATTTGAAACCATAGGCGTTTATTCTCCAAATTCATGTGATTTAGTACCATTTAGATGAAAAACATCGTGTACCCCACATATATGCCAAACAGAAAGTAAATGCACTATCTTCAAGACATATAAGATTTTACTAAAGATTATCCGAATATTCAGAATGAGGAGACATCACTTAGCACATGAATAGCAGAATCCAAATTGGATTGTATAGGAATCAATGAGATTCAGAATCGAATGATTCAATGTTTTGGCTTATTTGTGTGGAATCATAAGATTCAGGTACGTAGATCCAACTGTTATCTGGATTATGAATTCAATGAAATCAGTAAAGATGATTTATCAATATGATCCAAGGGCTAGTATATGTTTGACAGATATTGTCAAGTACATATCTTGATTATACTTCAAATTGCATATTTTTTGGGACATGGGTACTGAAGCAAATCAAATGAATAGTGCTAAGGATGTAACCCGAAACTGATCTCATAGGAAAATCTTTATTAAAAGCTAATATTTTTTATCTGATAATGATCTTTTACACACACACCCAGACATATAATGGATTTAAATCACAGATGTAATCATATTATATTTAATTTTCACACTACTATTAGTTTCAAAACGCTTTTAGCCTATTGACAATTCAAGTTTCAAAGTTTATACACAAATTTTAAAACAAATTATCAAGAATAGAGCATTCACAACACTATCATTTCTTATTTATGCAGACTTTGAAATTTAGATCAAATCAACTTATTTTAATCAAACATATATCAAGGTCTACTAAGGTCGTGTGAAATGAACTAATCACTGATGTACTATCATTTCTTCTCTAACCTCAAATGATGTCAGATTTTATATTTTTTAATTTCTTTTGACTTTTTATAAATTAAAATTTTTGACTGAAAATGTAAATGCAGAAATGTAATAAAGCAATAAAAGAACTTAAAAATAAAATTTTCCATGAAATTCTGATTTTGAAAAGCTTTTATTCAGGATTGATCATTCCAATCATTTTAATTAGGAATTCAAAACTGGTACGATTAAATGCCTTGGTAAATAAATCAGCAAAATTATCTTCAGTGTGTACCTTGACCAGCTCAATCAACCTTTTCTCTGCACAATCACGTATAAAATGATATCGAATTTCGATGTGCTTAGTTTTACTATGTTTAACAGGATTATTAGTTATGGACATAGTAGCATTATTATTGATAAACATGGGGGTTCCTGTGAAATTCAAACCGTAATCTCTCAATTGCTGTTGTATCCACAGGATCTTTGAACAACAACTTGCAGCAGCGATGTATTCTGCTTCGCATGTTGAAATTGAGACTGTGGTTTGCTTTTTGCATTGCCAGGATACAAGTCGATTTCCTAAGAACTGGCAACCACCTGTTGTAGATTTCCTGTCCAGACAACAACCACCAAAATCAGAATCAGTATAAGCATTGAAATCAAAGTTAGAACCATGAGGATACCATAGCCCTAAACGTTGTTTTCCTTTTAAATACCGAAAGATTCTTTTCACAGCAATTAAGTGAGATTCTTTTGGCTTTGCCTGAAATCTGGAACAGATACACACGGCGAACATTATATCCGGCCTTGAAGCAGTTAAGTACATGAGGGATCCAATCAAAGCTCTGTAAAGTCAACAATCCACATCTTTTCCATCTGGGTCAGAATTCAACTTATAATTGACCGGAACTGGAGTATCATATGGGGTACAGTCCTCCATATTGAACCGGCTCAAGATGTCTTTGACATACTTGGACTGATGAATAAAGAAACCATCTTCCTTTTGATTTACTTGTAAACCTAAGAAAAACGATAACTCTCCCATAGCAGACATTTCAAATTTCGACTTCATAACACCCTCAAAGTCTTTGCACAACCCTTCATTTGTCGAGCCAAAAATAATATCATCCACATTAATCTGTACCAGTAGGTAATCTCCTCCTGATTTCTTTATGAATAAGGTCGAGTCTATCTTTCCACGAATAAATTCATTTGCCAAAAGATGTGTGGATAATGTTTCATACCACGCACGAGGAGCCTGATGAAGACCATAGAGAGCCTTATCAAGCTTGAAGACCATATTCGGATTCAGTGGATCTTCAAACCCCGGCGGCTGACACACATAGACTTCCTCCTTGACCTTTCCATATAAAAACGCACTCTTGACGTCTAATTTAAACACCTTAAAACCTTTAAAAGAAGCAAAAGCTAGAAACAGCCTTATAGCTTCGAGCCGCGCAACCGGCGCATAAACCTCGGTGTAATCAATTCCTTCTTGTTGATTGAAGCCCTGGACAACTAATCTTGCCTTGTTGCGTACCACGACGCCTCGATCGTCTTTCTTACATTTAAACACCCATTTTGTTCCTATCGGATACGCACCTTTCGGAAGATCAACAAGATTCCAAACCTTAAGTTTGTCAAATTGAGCAAGTTCTTCCTGCATAGCTTCTATCAAGTTATTGTCATTTAAAGCCATCTCAACATTCTTGGGTTTAACGTGCGAAATAATGCAAGAATGTGAGCAATCATCAAGAACACCAGAATCTTTAATGCAAGTATACAAACAAGTATTGTCAACAAGAGAACGTGTTTTCACTCCATCCTGTAAATTTCCAATTATATTTGTCACCGGATGATCTTTGAGTTCCTTGATGGATGCGACCTCAGGAACCGGCAACACGTCAACTTGAGTAGATTCAGATTGATAAGAATAATCTTGTGTAATTGGAATTTCCGGGTCTAAATTTGTAGCAATCTCCCCCTGATCCTGTGTCGAAGGTAATGGATCTTCACCCAACAACGGATCAGCAAAAGAATCTTGAAAAATAGCATTATCCTCCTAACTTTCTGAATCTTATGGACCTGAACAAGAAGCGACATTAGGATCGGGAGCAGAAGTAGATGAAATCGGTGAACTTGGAACTGCATTTGGTAGAAATCCATTGTGCTGTGCATCCTGACAAGAATCATAAAGAACAGCAGCATCTTCATCAGAAATGTCAGAAGGTAAATGAAAAGATTTGAATAAATTTTCATAATCAAATGCCCAATCCGGACCAATCGCCATTTGTGGTAAAGACCGATTTGAACAATCAATATGGAACTATTCTTCAACTTGGCGTGTCTCTTTATTATAAACCCTCTTGGTTGTTGAATTTGCCACATACCCTAGAAAAATCCCTTCAATAGCCTTCGCACTGAATTTTGTTGGGACATCTCGAACTTTCAGTAGGGTGCAAGGATTACCAAAAGGTAGTAAATAATCCAGATTCGGCTTTTGATTATTCAACAATTCATAGCAAGTCTTGTTGTGTCGCTTGACGGTCAAGACCCTGTTCAAAACGTGACACGCAGTATTTACAGCTTCAGCCCAAAAGGTGACTGGAAGCTTAGAATCTGCAAGCATCGTGCGAGCCGTTTCGACCAACGTCATGTTCTTTCGTTCAGCTACACCGTTTTGTTGAGGAACATAAGGCGCACTGAATTCATGATGAATTCCTTTTTGTAGACAGAATAAGCCCATTTTGCTATTCTTAAATTCGCTGCCATTGTCACTACTGATTCTTCTGACTTTCAGATTGAATAAATTCTCCAAACCCAGGATTAAGTATTGCACCAACTCAGTGGTTTCAGCTTTAGAAGAAAGAAATTTAACCCATGAAAATCTGGAGTAATCATCAGTTACTACCAAGCAATACGATTTCCAACCGATGCTCCTATAGAAACAAAGACTGATGGCTACAAAATTCTAAGTACAAATACAGCTGATCTCACAGTTTGCTGCTGATAAAAAAACTGCTGTGGACAAGCTTATCTGCTGCGGATACTTGTTCTCCTGCTGAAGAACAAATCTGCTGCGGATAGCTTTATCTGCTGAAGACCAATGTTGCTGCTGATAGGCTTATCAGCAGCATCATTCTCATTCTTGCTGCTGATAGCTGTGTTCCCTGAAGACAAATCGTCGCAGCTGACTATCCATGCCAAGCGTCACTGACAACTTTCTGCAAAAGCAACTGACACACTCAAAGCAGAAGGAACCTCAATGGCACAACCAATGAAACTAAGCAATGCTCTTCTCCAAACATGCAAACAATGATGCATAAAGAAGACACTTCAATAAAGTTAGCTAGTTTAGCTTTAACGTGTATTGTTAGTTTTTGTATAAGAAATCAACGGTCTGTGTTCGATCTTATCCTTAGAATCAAGGGTCTGTCTTGATTCTAAGTTAGTATAAATACTGTGTAAACACTTCATTGTAAGGGTGCTTTTGAATTAGAGTTTTCATTTGTAATCGTTTATTCACAAAGCTTAATACAACAGTGTTCTTATCAGTATTCTTTCTGTTAACTCGATTGTAATTGTGTAGTTGATATTGTTTCCGCCAATCTCAACTAAGAACAGAACCATCTTGTAATTTCACGATCCTACAAGTGGTATCAGAGCTTTGGCTCAGATTAAACAAACTAACACTTGTTTAATCACTTCTGGTTCTATTCTAAACTCTCTCTCCTTCAAAAAGTCACCAAGAACAAAAATGGCACAAAGCAACGGGCTTGAAGACATCCTGAAGCAGCAGTATGAAAACTTTGTCTGGAAGGAAGGTGAGTCTCTAACTGTTTTATACAACAGATTTACCTATCTTATAGGAGAGCTACAGTGCTCAAATGTGAAGCTAGAGGATGAAGATATTCTCAAGAAGTTCATCAGGTCTCTACGAAGCTGCTGGACACTTTACACAGTGTCAATCAGAAGAACGGAGAATCTGAAAACTCTCCAGATGACTGAGCTCTTTGAAATGCTAAAAACCTACGAGCTAGAGATGATTCAGGCAAAAGAAAGAAGCTCAAGCTACCAAACAGCCTCAACATCCATCACCACCTCCTCTGCCCTCCATTCTGAGCACTCGGGTCCTAGTTCAATTCAAACTGCAGCCTGTGCAACTGTTGGAACTTCGACTGGAGCTTTCAATATGAAGAACTGCCCGTCAGCAATCAAGCTCTAATAGCAGACACTACAGAGATACCACCTCAGGTACTTGAACATCTCTGCTCTCAAGCCTGTATTGATAAAGTTCTAGGTTATAGAAAGCATAACCAAAATCTGATAGATCAAAATGAAGAGTTTCATCAGATGAAATCTGAGTTCAAAAAGGTTGAAAACACTTATAAAGAAAAAATTAACTGCCTTAAGAAAGAGATTTCATCACAAAAACACGAACAAACTAATCTGGAAACTCAGATTGATGATCTACTGGTCAAACTAAAAGCTACCAGAGCTGAACTGGCAGAACAGAAAGTTCATTTTGAAAAATATGAATTTTCCTCCAAAAAGCTACAAAGACTTTTAGATATTCAAGTCCTTGAGAAAGTAAAAACTGGACTTGGGTATAACACTGATCAGTACAAATCTGTTCCTCCTCCTGCTGACTATATTGCCATATACGAACCAAGCTTCAATGTTGAAAATCTTGACACTGCAAACCGAAACCTTGATCCTGCAACGGATGAACCTCTCATCGAAGACTGCACTACCTTATCGGAATCTGAGTCAACTCACTCAGACCATGGTTAAACCAGTGCAGTCTCATCTGAAGCTGTTCTGAATAGAGTTGCAGTTCCTGCTGTTCTTCCAGCTGTTATAGCCTCTGTACCATTTAAACAGATCAAGATCAGCTATCCTCCAGATGGAAGAAAGCTAGAAAAGGGACAGACATCAGAACCCACAAACTCCAAGCCTCAGTTCATGCCAATCACAAAGAGAAAGGTATCTGATGCATGTTGTAAGCCTGAAGGAAAGGTTCCATATGTTCAAAGGACCCTAGAAGAAGTCACCTTTGAACATAACAAAGCTCAACAATGGAAATTCAAGGATCTGTTCCAAAGAAAGGACTATGTCTACCTTTCAAAAGACAAACTCGCAAAATCATGCTTTGTGTGTGGCAGATATAACCACACTGCCAGCACCTGCTTTCATTACCTGGAATATCAAAGACATTCAAAGCAGCATGCCTTTGAAAAGACTAACAAAAATAAGAAGGTAAGAAGGTACGAAGACAAAGCAACAAAGTTCAAAAGGTCTCTATCTCCCTCAAGAGTGAAGCTGCCTAGATCTCAACAAACTTGCATCATTTGTGGTGAATCAGACCACTTTGCTGCAAAATGTAAGTTTAACCCATTCAACCAGATCCTTCATCAAGCTCCTCAAAGACAAAGGGTGAAGAAAGATCAGCATACATCGGTTGTTAGTCCAGTTCAGCCCAAGAAAACAAAGCAGAAGCTTTCAGCAGCAACCAAGTCTGCTGCTGATAAGCTAAAATCCTTCGCAGCAAAATCTGCTGCTGATAAGGCAAAAACATGAGCAGCAAAAGTGCCCACTGCTGATAAGGCAAAATCCAAGGTAAAGCCTACAGTAGCAAAGAATGCTGACACTTCAACAAAGCTGTCAGCAGCAGGATCTACTGTCAACAAGCCAAAAACATCAGTAGCAAAATCTGCTGCTGATAGTGTGAGGAAAACTAGAAAAACACCAATACGGCAATGGAAAGCCAAAGCATCTTCAAGCACTGTCATTGGTTCCATTGACTGCAAACATACTGAAAAGGATAAACTAACAACCATCTTTTTCAAGTCTACAGACTCTTGGGTTCCTCCTACTAATTAGAAATCTATCATGTGCAGGGACAGCCAGGTCACAAGAATAACACTTGGGTGGTAGATAGTGGTTGTTCCAGGCATATGACAGGCAACAGATCCATCCTCTCAAATTTCAGACACTTCAATGGAGGATATGTTGCCTTCGGAAGTGATTCAAAAGGAGGATTCATTACTGGACAAGGAACTGTGTCCAATGAAAGAATGAGCATTGATAAGGTCAACTATGTCAAAGAATTGGACTTCAATCTCATGAGTGTTTCCCAGGTCTGTGATCAAAAGCATTGGATGCTCTTCGATAAAGAATGCTTTGTATTATCTCCAGGCTTATCCACACCTCCTCCGGAAAGCATTCTACTGACGGGCCAGAGAAAAGAAAATCTCTATGTACTGGACATGAATGAGGTCACTCCATCTGGGAGCGTCTCCTGCTTTTTATCAAAAGCCTCAGTTGATGAATCAGCTCTCTGGCACAGGAGATTAAGCCATATTAATATCAAAACCATTAACAAATTGGTGAAGAATAATCTTGTCAGAGGGATTCCTGACAAAGAATTTCAGCTGGAAGATCACTGCATAGCATGTCTAAAGGGGAAGCAACACAAGAGTTCTCATAAGCCCAAGACCTTGAACTTAAATGACACTCCACTGCAACTGCTGCATATGGATCTTTTCGGTCCTACAAATGTCATGTCTATGGGCAAAAAGTCATACTGTCTGGTGATAACAGATGACTACACCAGATTCTCATGGGTATTCTTCCTGAGAACTAAAGATGAAACTGCTGAAATTCTCAAAACCTACATTCTCAGGGTAGAGAATCAAAGCAATCAAAAGGTGAAGATCATAAGGTGTGACTAGGGCACAGAATTCAAAAACCACACCTTGAATTGTTTCTGTGAAAGCAAGGGGATAGAAAGACAATACAGTGCTCCTAGAACTCCTCAACAAAATGGAGTTGCTGAAAGAAGAAACAAAACTCTTATTGAGTCAGCACGATCTATGTTGGCCGACTCTAATCTGCTACTCACATTCTGGGCAGAAGCGGTTAGCACAACCTGCTATGTGTAAAACCGAGTTCTAATTGTCAAACACTTCAACAAGACAACCTATGAACTATGGTTCCAAAGAACTCCCTACATTGGGTTTCTAAAACCTTTTGGGTGTCCATGCACAATCCTCATCACACATGGGATTCTTCCTAAGTTTGGTGCAAAATCTGATGAAGGATATTTCGTAGGCTATTCCTCTCAATCAAAGGCCTATAGAGTATTCAACTCAAGAACAAGAATTGTAGAAGAATCTGCAAATGTGGAATGCAGAGAACACATTGTCTGTGAGTAGGGAAAAGGACCAAACTGGCTCTTTGAAATAGATTCTTTCTCCCAGATATTTGAGCCTCTCACCTTCTCAAACATGGAGTCTATGTCTACACAATCTCCTGCCTCCACTTCATCCACTGACTACAGAATAGATTTTCCCAAATCTTCTCTCAGTCTGAGAAAACCATCAGCTGATCCTCCAGCAGTTGTTGAAGCAATTGAAGCAAGTGAAGCAGGAACAAGACTGTCTGACGTAACCAGCAGCCTATCTGATACTGACAATCTAAATGAAGACTCTTCGGTACATGCTGTAAATACTGATAATGCTATTGCCAAAAATATTGAACTGGACAATGCTGTTGAAGACTCTTCCACCTTGAATGAAGAGTCCCCTGATCAAAATCAAAGCAATCTGGAAGAACGGATACAGCTGGAGGTGGTACCAGCACAGAGGATCCACAAAGAACATCCTAAAGAGAATATTATTGGCCAAATACACCAAGGAGTTCTCACAAGAAGCAAATCTCATGAGGCCAGTATATGCTTGTTTTCATGTTTCCTATCCCAGGTGGAACCCAAGAAGATAGAAGAAGCACTCAAACACAGCAGCTGGATTGAAGCAATGCAGGAAGAATTGCTGCAATTCAAGAGGCAGGATGTCTGGAAACTTGTTGATCTTCCACCAGGAAAATATGCCATCAGCACACGATGGGTCTTCAGGAACAAGCAAGACGAGAGAGGCATTGTAGTAAAAAATAAAGCCAGACTTGTAGCTCAGGGCTACACTCAGGAAGAAGGAATTGACTATGATGAAGTCTTTACTCCCGTTGCCAGACTGGAGGCCATCAGAATCTTCCTGGCATATGCTACATCCAAGAACTTCACTGTTTATCAAATGGATGTAAAAAGTGCCTTTCTGTATGGGAAGATTGGTGAGGAAGTATATGTCAAACAGCCTCCAGGCTTTATAGATCCCGCACATCCTACTCATGTATTCAAACTAGACAAAGCTGTATATGGCCTACATCAGGCACCAAGAGCCTGGTATGAAACCTTATCAGGATATCTACTAAGCAACAATTTCAAAAGAGGTGCCATTGACCAGACCTTGTTTATCAAAGATGACGGGGGAGAAATATTACTAGTTCAAATTTATGTTGATGATATCATCTTTGGATCAACAAGGAAACAACTGTGCAAAGACTTTGAGATTCTGATGCACTCAAAGTTTGAAATTAGTTCAGTGGGTGAACTTAATTTCTTTTTGGGTCTACAAGTCAAACATGTCCCAAATGGAATCTTCATCAGCCAATCCAAATATGTAAAAAGCTTTTTGGAAAGATTCAAAATGGCTGACTGCTCTGCTGCAAGAACCCCTATGCAAGTTCATCATCAACTGACTCCAGACAAAGATGGTCAAGATACTGATCAACATCAGTACCGTGCTATGATAGGGTCTCTCATGTATCTCACTGCCTCAAGGCCAGATATCATGTTTGCAGTATGTCTCTGTGCACGATTTCAAGCAGCTCCAAAAGCTTCACATCTTCAGGCTGTCAAGAGAATCTTTAGATACCTAAAGGGTGCCTCAAGACTTTGACTATGTTACTCAAAAAATGACATGTTTAATCTGTATGCATACACTGACAGTGACTATGGGGGATGCAACTTAGACAAAAAGTCCACTTCAGGAGGATGTCAGTTTCTGGGAGGAAGGTTAATTTCATGGCAGTGCAAGAAGCAAACATATGTTTCAACTTCTACAGCTGAAGCAGAATACATTGCAGCTTCAAGTTGCTGTGCTCAAGTCATTTGGATACAAAATCAAATGTTGGACTATGGGATGATATTTATGGCAACTCCAATTCACATTGACAACATGAGTGCTATCTCAATCACAAACAATCCGGTGAAGCACTCAAAGACAAAGCACATTGACATCAAGTATCATTTCATAAGAGATCAAGCTGAGAAAAAGAGAATTATTTTAACCAAAGTTCATACAAATGAGCAATATGCTGATTTGTTTACAAAACCTTTTGATGAAGCCAGATTTAAATATTTAGTTGAATCCATTGGTATGATGAACTTTGATTAAAATCTTTCTCTAAAAAAGTTTGTATTTTAAAATGTGTTTTGTCTTATGTTGTAAATAAAAGTTATCAGTCAGCAGCACTTTTGCTTTTCAGCTACTGATAGGTTTAATATTCAGCAACAAAGGATTTGCCACTGACTGCCTTAAGTTATCAGCAGGAACAAGTTTTCCTGCGGATAGCTTTAAGGCCATCAGCAGCAACATCCCTGCTGCAGATCATTGCATCTATCTGTAGCAATTAAGTTTGTTGCTGACAGACTTAACCTTCCGCATCAACCAAAGTTGCTGCGGACAGGCTTTCTCATCCACAGCAACCAAGTTTGCTGCTGATGGGTAAACTTAAGTCCAAAATTAAATTTTACCCGCTGTAAAAGAAAATATCGTCAGTCTTTACCATGACTGCCTCGGTGCATTACAGATGTAACAATAAAAGGTAAATAAGGTTGTACGGTACAAGTCATTTTGCTTTTTCTCACCTCTGTCGTTATTAAAACAAAATCAATTTCCTTATCACCTCTTCACCTTCTTCCATAAACCAACATCATTTTCTCATGAAAGTCCCCACCAACCTCCACCCACCAGCATCACTTTCACACAAGTCCCAACCAACTCTCATCCACCAGCCTTCAAACCTTCCCTCCATGAAAGTATCTCTGTCACACTCTTCTCCAATGCATATCTCAGAAGAAAAGCAAATGGCATCACGTAAGCTCCGCTCTTGCCACCACAGAGAAAAAGGACAGGGTGGAGAGTTGACTCCTTCTGGATGTTGTAATCGGCTAAGGCTCTACCATCCTCGAGCTGTTTTTCGGCGAAGATTAGACGCTGCTGGTCTGACGGGATGCCTTCCTTGTCTTGGATCTTTGCCTTCACGTTGTCGATTGTGTCAAAGGATTCGACCTCAAGTTAGGGTTTTCACGAAGATCTGCATTTTCGCCGATTTGGAGTGATAAGATGAAGTTGTTTCCAAAAAGGTAATCAGGGGTCAATGTTCCATTGTGATCTACAATGCCGAACATACAAAGTACCCCGGGTGACAGTTCAGCAATCCTAGCTGATACTGATCTCACACCCTCCACCTCACAACTTGAACAACAGTCTGCTTCTACCATTCGAACTCCTGTGCATACCACTAAGGAGGCACAGGTACAAAGAAATCACTTCACCTCTTTTGTATGTTATCGTTCAACCGGAATACAGGGTTCCGGTTGAAACGACTAGAAAAAGGGGCAAGAGAACTCCTTCTTCTCTTGCCTCCAAGGCCCAAACCCAACCTAACAGCCCTCACTCAGAATCACAACATTCTGGTGAGAATATCATAAGGGAACGCCACATTATTAGGGAGACTCCTTCGAATGTCTCTCTATTAGGATCAGGATCACTTCCCGGATCCATAGAACAGCCCCCTGAGTCTTTCCTTTTTCTTGTGAACTTAAGTGTTGAGGAACCTGATCAAAATGATGTTCCTTCTCCAACTACTACTATCTCGAAGGTACTGATTGATCTTGCTTCCAACACACCCAAACCCAAGTTCGTCTACCCTGAAGGTCTACTCTAAGAGTTATGAAAGAGTGGATGTGGAAGAGGCTGTCACTACTGCTGGTCCATCAAATGACCAGGAGGACAGTGACAACATTGCTAAGACCTCTACCATGGCAACTCACAGTGAGGATGTTTCCTTAGAAACTCCCTTCACTGAGAGGAATCCCAGGTGCCAAGAAACCATGGGTGATGGGGATGAAGAGGCCAGGCCTAAAGCCCCATCTGGATCCAAGGATTCCACAGCTGTGGATGAGGACAGACTGTAACTTCATATCTTGAAATTGATGGCCAGGATGGTCATGCTAAAGGCTGAAGTGTCCAAACTAAGACACCAAGTCTCTATGCATGAAGCTCATAAATTCCAAACTTTTCTTACTCTCTCCCTTGTATAAGTGGGCACCCAAACTGACGTTTATTCGTCCACTGATGCACCCAAAAAGGGGGAGATGGTCCCAATGGAGGATATAAGGTTGAAAGGATAGTCAGAAACATGCAAAAGCTTCAGCAACAAAAAAACAGTAAGAAAATTTTGGTAGCATCAGTCTAGGGGGAGTTTGTAGAAACAAAGACTGATGGCTACAAAATTCTAAGTACAAATACAGTTGATCTCACAGTTTGCTGCTGCTGATCTCACAGTTTGCTGCTGATCAACAAACTGCTGCGGACAAGCTTATCTGCTGCGGATACTTGTTCTCCTGCTGAAGAACAAATCTGCTGCGGATAGCTTTATCTGCTGAAGACCAATGTTGCTGCTGATAGGCTTATCAACAGCATCATTCTCATTCTTGCTGCTGATAGCTGTGTTCCCTGAAGACAAATCGTCGCAGCTGACTATCCATGCCAAGCGTCACTGACAACTTTCTGCAAAAGCAACTGACACACTCAAAGCAGAAGGAACCTCAATGACACAACCAATGAAACTAAGCAATGCTCTTCTCCAGACATGCAAACAATGATGCATAAAGAAGACACTTCAATAAAGTTAGCTAGTTTAGCTTTAACGTGTATTGTTAGTTTTTGTATAAGAAATCAACGGTCTGTGTTCGATCTGATCCTTAGAATCAAGGGTCTGTCTTGATTCTAAGTTAGTATAAATACTGTGTAAACACTTCATTGTAAGGGTGCTTTTGAATTAGAGTTTTCATTTGTAATCGTTTATTCACAAAGCTTAATACAACAGTGTTCTTATCAGTATTCTTTCTGTTTACTCGATTGTAATTGTGTAGTTGATATTGTTTCCGCCAATCTCAACTAAGAACAGAACCATCTTGTAATTTCACGATCCTACAGCTCCTGATACTGATAGGACCGAACAAATCCATATGCAGCAACTCTAAAGGAGTCACGATAGAATTCGTCGATTTAGATTTGTGAGATTTCCTTCTTTGCTTCCCCTTCTTGCACGGAATACAATCATCAGGAACTGAGAATTTCATTTTCGGAATACCACGAACCAAATCATTCCTAACAATGTAGTTCATCTTACGGTAGTTAATGTGAGCTAGCTTCCTGTGCCACAATATTGAATCAGATTTCGACGCCTTGTAGAGTAAACATGTTGGAATTGAATCCGTTGTAGTGGCGACACTCATGTCAAGGACATATGTGTCATTTCTCCTCGGAGCCTTCATAAGAATCGATTCATCAGGAATCACGAAGCCCGGTTTCAAAATATAGCATTCAACATCGTTGAAATGGAACGAAAACTTCTTACCACAGACTTGTGATACGCTTAAAAGATTGTGTTCCAGCTGCTCAACATAATCACCTTTTCAAATTTGACTTTTTCATTCTTTAACGTTCCCTGGCCAGTTATGTACCCGCCTTTATTACCCGCAAAAGCGACATAACCTCCATCAATTTGTTTTACATCCTCAAGCAATCTAACATTCCCTGTCAATTGTCGAGAGAAACAACTATCCACATACCATGTATTGTTGATAGTCCTCCTTGGTTGTCCCTACATAAACAACGAGAATCAGTTAGAAAGTGGAACCCAAGCCATCGTGGTCTTGGGTCGTCCGGATTGATCAAAATAAACAACTTCTTGTAATTTACAATCGATTTTATCATTCACTTTTGGAACAGAAGTTTGACAATCAGACTTTTTCAAAGAAGAACCATTTTTATTATTTTGAAAAACATTATTTGATAGATTATTGTCAGATTCAGATGTTTCCAAAATTTTCTTTAATTTTTTGTTTCTTCTTCTTCTTTGAGGTCTAGACAATTTAACCTCCTGAACAGAATCTTTTGAAATCCCAACTTTTGGAATCTCAGGTTTCTCTTTGCATACAAAGGATTTAGCATTCAAAGTATTTTGTTGTTTAAATCCAGGTGTTTTAACAAAAGATCGACGAGACATATTTTTCTCCAAACTAGAAGACGACTTTCCCTCATCTTTTCTTTTCAGAATCTTCACCACTTTCGGTTGTGAAGGAACAGTCTTCATTTTACCCTGGTTCTTGTATGGACAATTGATCAAAATATGACCAGCCTCATTGCAATGAAAACGCACTTTTCTTTCTTGATAATTTCTGAAATAAGAGGTTTTCTTTGAATTTGAGGATCCATCAGAAGAATAAGCTTCAGAGGAATGCCCAGAACAATTAATCGGCTTCTTTGGAACATAAGTCTATTTTGGCACCTTTGAAGAATTCACTTTTTGATAACCAGCCACAACAAACCCACTTGACTGTAAAATTGAAGAAAGTTTAGTTGGAACAACTTTCACTTCTTCGGGTTCAGTCATAATACATCTATCTCGGGTAACATTTTTAACAACTGTTGGGTTATCAATTTTCACTTCTTTTGGAATACCCTCGACCTTCTTTTCATCAAACATCTCATCTTCAGAATCTGAATCATATACCATATCCTCCCTAGTTACCGGATTCACCTTTAGCACAGTTTTTGGATCTATCTCCTCTTCATTTATGATCTCAGGTTCCACCATATAATTTGCATTAAACGGTGGAGGAATAAATCCAATACCAGCAACACGCTTAGTAGGATCAGCATTTGAGTTAAAATAATCCAAAACAACTGAAGAACTTTCAAATTTTTCCAACTTCCGATGAAGTTTGATCACCTCAGACTCCTTTTTAGATATTTCTTTATTCTTTTGGGCAACTATTTCATTACGTTTTTCTATTTCAGCATAAGCCATATCTAGATGATAACCCTGTTCTTTGTATTTTAGCCCAAGAGAATTTAAGTCTCTTTTCAAAGACTCAATTCTATCAATGCACAACTTATCATTATCTTTCAGTTTCTGATTAACTGAATGCATTGATTTCATGTCACAAATCAAGTTTGTGTTATCATCCATGACTTTTTGCAGTTTATTTTTAACAAAAATGCAATTAGAACAGTATATATGACAAACAGAGTCTTTTACCTTAGACGGATCAGACATGTCTGCCATGAATACTTTGGCAATTGGAATATTCTCTGAATCATCACCAACTGAAGCATTTTCTGTAAGAACAATTTCCTCCTCAGCAACTCCTGACACAACATCAGAATCAATATTCTGCCCTTGTTCTACCTCATCATCAATTCTTGGAACACTATCTCCATCACACGAATCATCACTAGAACTTTCATCATCAGTAGACTCCTCTGGTTTTTCTGAATAAATTTCTGCAACAAAAGCCTGACTCACAGCACCCACCAAATCTTTCAGATGAATGCCCCAGACATAGTTTTCATCGTTTTGAGCAACCAAAGCTGATGATGCAGATGCATGAGTTGTATTACCATATGAACCATGTGATTGATTCCTATTATGCTGAAAGTTAGACTGCTTCTTTTGAGAATCAAATTCTACCTTCGGCTTCACACACTCCTTAGCAAAGTGACCATACTCTTGGCAATTGTAACAACAAACTTTGCTCTTATCAAAACCCATACGAGATCGACTATTTGAACCAATATATATCCTGCCTGTTTTCTTCAAGAAATCTTTAGCTTGGCGCATTAACATGGCCATATTCCATTGGATATTCATTTCTTCCAGATCAACAGGGTCAATCTGTCTGAAATCTTCTTCTATAACCTCAGGATCATGTATTTTACCTCTAATGAAATTTTCATATGATGCCATGAATGAAGAAAACATAGCAAGATAATCATCAGCAACTTTCTTATTCAAATGAGATCTAGATGATGTTGAAGCTATAGTCGCTGAAAATCCAGAATGGATTGAATGACCAGAATAATTTGGAACTCCAGAACACTGATCATTTGAAGACTCTTGAGCATCACCAGAAAAGAATGCCACTCCAGTACCAGATTTACCAGTAGATTTGGCAAAATACATTGAGGGATCCTGGATATGCTCCATATTAGTCTCTTTCTTCTTCATATTCATGTCATGTGACTGAATCTTCCCTAGAACTTCTTCAAGAGACATGGTTTTGTACTTAATATTTTCTTTGATCAAAACCGTATACACATCAAACTTTGATGGTAAAGCCTCCAAGAATTTATCATTGATTTCCTCAGTCTCATATACCACAGATGCACTAGCCAGTTCACTAAGAAGATGATAGAATCTTGTAGCAAGATCATCCAAAGATTCATTTTGAAAATGTTTAAAGACCAAAAACAGCTTCTTTAGTAACTCCTTTCTACTCTTCTTCACATCCAAACTTCCTTCACACCTTTTCTGTAATGCTTCCCACCGTTGTTGAGAAGACTTGAACTGGTTAAAACTGTGATATATTTCTTTTGGAAGAGACATTGAAATACTAGCCATTGCTTTCTTTTCTGTAACGTCCTGATTTTTATTATTCATATTTCAATCCAATGTAATGCAATTTCGAATTCAATACTCGTGCACTATCTCATTTATTTTCTCGCCGTAAATTAAATGCAATGATTCTATACTAATTCGCATATTTTACTCGGTTATATACATTTGAACACTATACAAGAAACCATTTTATTCAAACTTATCAAATCTGAAAAGTCAAGGACTAAAATTGAGAAATGTCAACAAACCCTAATTAGCACGGTCGTGCTTCGTCCTAGCACGGTCGCGCCAAGTGCCTTGGCACGATCGCGTGACTGGTCCTGGAACGATCGCGCCCGGTGCCTAGGCACGGTCGCGCCTCTCTTGGGCACGGTCGCGTCTGCGTAGCAGTTGAAACATAAATGCAGTTTAATCACCCAATCATTTGAAATCCGTAACAGTCGTCCGTTTCTTTTCCCCTTAACGAATGAATCAACTATCGAATTCCTCAAACGCCTCAGTTCATCTTACCAATTTCGAAAAAACTCTCTCAAGCTTTCCAAGAAACAAAAATCCACTGTTCGATCCGAATCCTCTCAATCCAGCAGTAGAAACTCGATACTCAATCATCCCTGAAGTTCCCAGACTATTTGGATTGGCCGGAGTTGCAGTAAAGATCGCCGGAACACAAGTCGTCGACGCTGGAACTCTTTCTTGCCATCTCTATCAATCCTCTACTGTTTCGGGTAATTGAAATCATTTATTTCAGTTAAGTAGTCTCTGTATCGAAAGCCCCTATTCAATTTGGGCTTCCATTATAGAAATCGATCCGAATCAGAACTCATGCTTTATTAAAAATGACTTAATCGAACCCCTACTTAAACGCGATGTGCATACAATTAGATTATATGAAAAGACTCGTAATAACCCATTAATCAAAAGCCCTAACAATTCCAACGTTTAAAATACAAGAATTGGTAAATTCGTGTCTGATTTGGAAAAGACACGGTCGCGCTAATCATCTAGCGCGGCCGTGCCTCATCGAGCGCGATCGTGTCCTCCTGTCCAGACCTTGTCATGCCCTCTGGGCTAGTCTCTGTTGTGTCTAAGGATCATAGACACGACCGTGCCGGGCCAAGACACGGTCGTGCCTGTTGACTTATCTAGATTGTGCTCTGTTGATCAACCCGGTCGCGCCCCGACTAGCGCGGTCGCGCCCGTGGCTTGAGCACGATCGTGCCCTTCCGAGGCACGGTCGTGTGAGACTCAGAACCTTTTAACAGAATTATAAATTTTATATTTTTTCAATCAATAAATGTTTCAAATTTTATAAAAATATGTTTTCTGTATTTGAAGAGATAAATATTATTTATTTAAAAGTTTAATTAAAAGTTTATAAAAATTAAATTAATATTTATTATCTTACACTTAAATGATATCTTAAATAATTAAGTTATAAAATTTATAAATAAATGAGATAATGATTATTTATTTAATTTACACTTTAAATCAAAATCATTTATTTATTTATACTGAATTACAATTAATATTTACATTATTTCATAAACTATAATTATATATTTATTAAATTCAAACCAAATTAAATTGTTTCAAAAATATTTTATTTCAAACTCTATATAATTTATTCAATACTATTTTTAATACAAATCAATAGTTTTATACCCAAATTCAACTTTCATTTTAGACTTAAACCTTATGCACTATTTGATACAACATACATTACTCTTTAGGTTGATTTGTGCACTCGAGGATCTTTATTTTTCTATCTATTATCCTTGTTCGCTACACCTCCTTATCAAGTGAGTATTCACAACCCCTTTTTACTCTTTTACACTTTTGGGGTGGAACATGAACTCTATACTCATTACACATTACACATTTACGCAAACAACACAAGTGCAAAAATCCTATTTACATACATGTGTGCAAAAAATTTGAGCTTTGTGCCCGAGTGCTAGGTGTGCTAACCTCTTGTATGCGATTATGTGCAATCATTAACTTTTCAAGCCGACGGTTTTCAATGATGGATCTATTGAGTCTGACAAACCCACCCATGGTACGCGGTGATTGAAACCGACAACACAATTTGTTTTGCATGCTAGTTACAAGGTTTGATTGTACATTGGTTACACAATAGTTGCTCCCCATAAACGCCTTATTTATCATGTCATGTAAAGGATTTGTTTTCAATTATATGCTATCTATATACAACTGTGTTATACTCACCAACTTTTTAGTTGACTTTATTTTATTCATGTTTCAGGCCCCAATATGTGAGATTGATTCAAGACGTGTTCAACATAGGATTTGGACTTAGCAATTTGAATCAAGAACTTTATGAATTATTTTATGTATCTTGTTTGAATTTGGTTTTGTACTTGGATTATTTGAAATGCAATTTGACTTTAATATATTTCAATTTAGTCAACCATGTGCTATGAACAGTCTTACATGTCCCGCCCCGATGATTCCGCCATCGGTCGGGGTGTGACAGATTGGTATCAGAGCCTTGGTTATAGGGAATTAGATTATTAGACACCTTGACCTAGACTATAACTTTAGGACACCCACTTATACTATGCTTCATGATTTTTGTGCTATGTGTTACATGCTATGTGCTATATGTTATATGTTACATGTTTAGTATGATTACTTACTATTGCATTATGATGACTTATGTGTTTTAAATCCATGACTTATTAGGATATTTTTTAATAATTAAATAAATAATATCCTTTCCTATATTCTAAAACCTCATAATATTTCCATCTTCTTTTCTATCCTTATCCTTTCTAAGCATGTGGAAAATTCTTGAAGCAAAAATCTTTAAAATTTTTATTTCTTCGTTAAGGTTTTTAAACTTGTTAAATTATTTGAGGACACGTGCAATCTGGAAGGGTGACACCTGTATTTTGGGTTTTCTGTCTAGGAAAGCATTTCGCATAAATCCCAATCAACCGAGGGACCCGTATGCTTTCGTGGGAATTCCCGAGATGAGTGTTTACTTATAGGCTAAAGCATGTCTCCTTGAAAATTTTATAAGTTTAATTAACCTTAATGTGCCATGGTATTCAAGTGATTTTGTCACTTTTGAGTACAATCCAAACTAAGAATATCTACTTTATTTTGTATCTCATTCTATTAAATCCTATCAAATCTCATAAGTTCTCACAATTTTTCTTGTCTTGTGACAATCTGTAGAATGCCTCCTCGTCGTGCTCCCGCAACCAACGCCAACACCGACATTGCTGCTATTCTCACCCAATTGGTGACACAACTCACCCAAGCCAATGGTGCCACCAATGGCAACAATGGTGGAAATGGAAGCAATAGTGGTAATAATGGTGGAAATGGTGGAAATGGTGGTAACAATCCATCTCAATGCACCTTCAAGCAATTCAATTCGTGCAATCCCCTAAAGTTTTATGGAACCGAAGGAGCTACTGGACTCCTTCAATGGTTTGAAAGCATTGAGAATACCTTTCTCAATAGTGATTGTCCCGACAACCTCCGTGTTCGTCATGCTACAAGTGTCCTACAAAAACGGGCACTTACATGGTGGAATGGGGAGAAAAGAAATAGGGGTGTTGACATAGCTATGGCCTTACCTTGGGACGAGGTCAAAAGGCTTATGACCGAGGAGTTCTGTCCTCGAAATGAAGTGAAAAAGTTGGAAGCTGAATTTTGGGATCTTGCCCAAGATAGTGGGGAAAGCTTAGCATATACAACTCGGTTCCATGAGTTGAGTCTTCTAGTGCCCCACATGGTCACTCTGTTATCCCGTTGTATCGAAAAGTACATTGGTGGGCTACCAAGACAAATCCAAGATACTGTCTTAGGTAGAAATCCTGCTACTTTGGAAGATGCCATCCGCCTGTCTGCTACCCTAACTGATAATCATGTAAAAGCTGGAACTCTTACCAAAAAGGGTTCTAAGAAAGTTTCTGAAACCGTAACCCCTCCTGCTCACAACAAAGAAGCCACAACCGAGCCCTCTCGCAATAATAGAAAGAGGAAAGTTAGAAATTTCGCTGTGGTTACTCCTGCTGTTCCCGTCAACCAAGCTGCACCTATGGTTCAAGCACCGGTCAAAAAGCCATATGGTGGAATTTACCCACTTTTTGCCACCTGCAACTACCATCATCCCCAAAACATCCCATGTCGCCTTTGTACTTATTGTGGGAGATATGGTCATACGGTTAGTGTTTGTAGGACCAAAGCTCTTACGGGCCAAGTCAACCCTCCAAACCGAACCGTACCTCAAGTGGGTAACCAAGGTGCTCCCGCCATTGCTAATGGGCGTGCTTGCTATAAGTGTGGTGACCCGAACCATTTTCGTGATCAATGTCCAAGACTTGCAAATGATAGGCAAGGTGGAGCTCGTGGGCATGCGTTCAACATAAACGTCAACGAAGCTCAAGCCAACAATGACGTGGTCAATGGTACGTTTCTTGTTAATAGTCAATATGCCTCCATTTTATTCGATACCGGAGCCGATAAAAGTTTTGTGTCACTTAATTTTGAACCTTTACTTGCAAAGACTCGGACTCAATTAGAGAAAACATTTACCGTTGAAGTAGCAAATGGTGACACCCTTACAATTGACTCCATAATTTATGATTGCTCCTTAGAACTAAATGACCATTCATTCCCAATCAACCTTGTTCCAATGCCACTAGGAAGTTTTGATATTATCATAGGTATGGATTGGCTATCAAATCATCATGCCGAAGTCATTTGCTTTGAAAAGTGTATCCAAATTCCGCTACCATCGGGAGAAACCTTAAGAGTTTTTGGTGAAAAGCCTTGCAAGGGACTTAAGTTGATGTCGTGTACTACCGTCCAAAAGTACTTACGAAAAAAGTACATTGCTTTCTTAGCTCACATTGTTCAAAAGGATGTCAAGGAGAATGGTATCCAAGACATTCCCATTATTCGAGATTTTCCTGAGGTTTTTCCTAAGGATTTATCCGGTCTTCCTCCCGTTCGTCAAGTAGAGTTTCGCATTGATCTTATACCTGGAGCTAACCCCGTTGCTAGAGCTCCCTATCGTCTTGCACCTTCTGAAATGCAAGAACTTGCAAGTCAACTTCAAGAACTCTCCGACAAGGGATTCATCCGTCCGAGATATTCACCGTGGGGTGCACCCGTCTTATTTGTTAAGAAGAAGGATGGATCATTCCGTATGTGTATTGACTACCGCGAACTCAATAAGCTTACTATCAAGAACCGTTACCCTTTGCCTAGAATCGATGACCTCTTTGATCAACTTCAAGGTTCTACATGTTTCTCAAAGATTGATCTTCGATCCGGTTATCATCAGCTTCGTGTTCAAGAAGATGACATTCCTAAGACTGCTTTTCGAACAAGGTATGGTCATTTTGAGTTCATGGTTATGCCTTTCGGGTTAACCAATGCACCCGCAGTTTTCATGGATCTCATGAACCGTGTGTGCAAACCGTACCTTGATAAATTTGTGATCGTTTTCATTGACGATATCTTAATCTATTCCAAGACTAAAGCCGACCATGAAGAACACCTTAGATTGGTTTTGGACCTTTTAAAGAGAGAACAACTATATGCCAAGTTCTCCAAGTGTGAATTTTGGCTAAAAGAAGTTCAATTTCTTGGTCACATCGTCAACGACAAGGGTATTCATGTTGATCCTACTAAGATTGAAACGATTAAGAATTGGAATGCCCCGAAGACTCCTACCGAAGTTCGTTCGTTTCTTGGTCTTGCAGGTTATTATCGTCGTTTCATCTCAAACTTCTCAAAGATTGCTGTCCCTCTTACCGCTTTGACCCATAAGGGTAAAACTTATGAATGGGGACCGAAACAAGAAGAAGCTTTCCAAACCCTCAAGCAAAAGTTGTGCAATGCTCCCATATTGACTCTCCCCGATGGAAATGATGATTTAGTTGTCTATTGTGATGCTTCTAACCAAGGTCTTGGTTGTGTTCTCATGCAACGAGGCAAGGTAATCGCTTATGCATCAAGGCAACTCAAAGTTCATGAGAAGAATTATACGACGCACGATCTCGAGTTGGGTGCGGTCGTATTCGCGTTAAAGATTTGGAGACATTACCTATATGGCACAAAATGTGTGGTATTCACCGACCACAAAAGTCTTCAACATATCTTCAACCAAAAGGAACTTAATATGAGGCAACGACGTTGGGTCGAACTCCTTAACGACTACGACTGCGAGATTCGTTACCATCCCGGCAAAGCGAATGTTGTAGCCGATGCTTTGAGTCGAAAGGACCATGTTATGCTTCATTGTGCCCGTATTCAAACCGATATTCAAACCCGTATTTTAGAAGCTCAGCACGTCTCGGTAACCGAGGGTAATATGTATGAAGAAATGTCATGTGGTGTTGAACTCCTTCTTGAATCAAAGCCCAATGGCTTACTCTACTACTTGAACCGTATTTGGATTCCCGATCGCGACGATCTCCGTACATTTCTCATGAACGAGGCTCATAAGACTCGTTATTCCATTCATCCTGGTGCGGATAAAATGTACCAAGATCTTCGCCAACTTTATTGGTGGCCCGGTATGAAGAAAGACATTGCTCTTTATGTGGCCAAATGCTTAACCTGTTCCAAAGTCAAAGCTGAACATCAACGTCCATCTGGTTTACTCGAACAACCAGAAATTCCCGTGTGGAAATGGGAGAATCTAGCTATGGATTTCATTACCAAGCTCCCTCGCACCTCGAGTGGTTATGATAGTACTTGGGTGATCATTGATCGACTCACCAAATCTGCCCACTTCTTGCCTATACGTGAAGACTTCAAAGTGGAGAAACTAGCCCGAATTTACATTGATGAAATTGTGAGCCGTCATGGTGTTCCCTTGAACATAATATCCGATAGAGATGCTCGGTTCACTTCTCGATTTTGGCAATCTCTCCAAAAGGCTCTTGGTATCTCGATTGGATTTGAGCACGGCTTACCATCCGCAAACTGATGGTCAAACTGAGCGAACAATCCAAACTCTTGAAGACATGCTTCGAGCTTGTGTAATCGATTTTGGTGGCAATTGGGATTCACATTTATCCCTTATTGAGTTTTCTTACAACAATAGCTACCACACAAGTATCAACATGGCTCCATTCGAAGCTCTCTATGGTCGTAAGTGTCGTTCTCCTATCTGTTGGAGTGAGATTGGTGAAACACAAATCACTGGTCCCGAGTTAATTCAAGAAACATCCGACAAGATTATTCAAATCCGTGACAATATTCGAGTAGCGAGGAGTCGGCAAAAGAGTTATGCCGACAAACGTCGAAAACCCTTGGAATTCCAAGTCGGTGACCTTGTTCTTCTAAAGGTGTCTCCATGGAAGGGCGTGATCTGTTTTGGAAAGAAAGGCAAGTTAGCACCTCGTTATGTTGGTCCATTCAAGATCCTTGAAAGGATTGGGAAAGTGGCTTACAAACTCGAGTTACCTCCATCTCTTGGCAATGTGCATCCTACATTTCATATATCTAATCTGAAGAAGTGTCTCGCTGATGAAAATCTCCATATACCGCTTGACGACGTGCGCATTGATGAAACGATGCACTTCGTTGAGAAGCCGGTGGAAATTATGGATCGTGAAGTCAAACAACTCAAGCGAAGTCGCATTCCTATTGTCAAAGTTCGTTGGGAATCTAAGCGTGGTCCTGAGTTCACTTGGGAACGAGAAGACCAAATGAAGCTCAAGTACCCTCATCTTTTTACTGATAATGTTGTTTCCTCTAACTAAATTTCGGGACGAAATTCTCTCAACATGGGGAGACTGTAACATCCTGATTTTTATTATTCATATTTCAATCCAATGTAATGCAATTTCGAATTCAATACTCGTGCACTATCTCATTTATTTTTTCGCCGTAAATTAAATGCAATGATTCTATACTAATTCGCATATTTTACTCGGTTATATACATTTGAACACTATACAAGAAACCATTTTATTCAAACTTATCAAATCTGAAAAGTCAAGGACTAAAATTGAAAAATGTCAACAAACCCTAATTAGCACGGTCGTGCTTCGTCCTAGCACGGTCGCGCCAAGTGCCTTGGCACGATCGCGTGACTGGTCCTGGAACGATCGCGCCCGGTGCCTAGGCACGGTCGCGCCTCTCTTGGGCACGGTCGCGTCTGCGTAGCAGTTGAAACGTAAATGCAGTTTAATCACCCAATCATTTGAAATCCGTAACAGTCGTCCGTTTCTTTTCCCCTTAACGAATGAATCAACTATCGAATTCCTCAAACGCCTCAGTTCATATTACCAATTTCGAAAAAACTCTCTCAAGCTTTCCAAGAAACAAAAATCCACTGTTCGATCCGAATCCTCTCAATCCAGCAGCAGAAACTCGATACTCAATCATCCCTGAAGTTCCCAGACTATTTGGATTGGCCGGAGTTGCAGTAAAGATCGCCGGAACACAAGTCGTCGACGCCGGAACTCTTTCTTGCCATCTCTATCAATCCTCTACTGTTTCGGGTAATTGAAATCATTTATTTCAGTTAAGTAGTCTCTGTATCGAAAGCCCCTATTCAATTTGGGCTTCCATTATAGAAATCGATCCGAATCAGAACTCATGCTTTATTAAAAATGACTTAATCGAACCCCTACTTAAACGCGATGTGCATACAATTAGATTATATGAAAAGACTCGTAATAACCCATTAATCAAAAGCCCTAACAATTCCAACGTTTAAAATACAAGAATTGGTAAATTCGTGTCTGATTTGGAAAAGACACGGTCGCGCTATTCATCTAGCGCGGCCGTGCCTCATCGAGCGCGGTCGTGCCGACTAGCAGCGCGGTCGTGTCCTCCTGTCCAGACCTTGTCATGCCCTCTGGGCTAGTCTCTGTTGTGTTTAAGGATCATAGACACGACCGTGCCGGGCCAAGACACGGTCGTGCCTGTTGACTTATCTAGATTGTGCTCCTGTTGATCAACCCGGTCGCGCCCCGACTAGCGCGGTCGCGCCCGTGGCTGGAGCACGATCGTGCCCTTCCGAGGTACGGTCGTGTGAGACTCAGAACCTTTTAACAGAATTATAAATTTTATATTTTTTCAATCAATAAATGTTTCAAATTTTATAAAAATATGTTTTCTGTATTTGAAGAGATAAATATTATTTATTTAAAAGTTTAATTAAATGTTTATAAAAATTAAATTAATATTTATTATCTTACACTTAAATGATATCTTAAATAATTAAGTTACAAAATTTATAAATAAATGAGATAATGATTATTTATTTAATTTACACTTTAAATCAAAATCATTTATTTATTTATACTGAATTACAATTAATATTTACATTATTTCATAAACTATAATTATATATTTATTAAATTCAAACCAAATTAAATTGTTTCAAATATATTTTACTTCAAACTCTATATAATTTATTCAATACTATTTTTAATACAAATCAATAGTTTTATACCCAAATTCAACTTTCATTTTAGACTTAAACCTTATGCACTATTTGATACAACATACATTACTCTTTAGGTTGATTTGTGCACTCGAGGATCTTTATTTTTCTATCTATTATCCTTGTTCGCTACACCTCCTTATCAAGTGAGTATTCACAACCCCTTTTTACTCTTTTACACTTTTGGGGTGGAACATGAACTCTATACTCATTACACATTACACATTTACGCAAACAACACAAGTGCAAAAATCCTATTTACATACATGTGTGCAAAAAATTTGAGCTTTGTGCCCGAGTGCTAGGTGTGCTAACCTCTTGTATGCGATTATGTGCAATCATTAACTTTTCAAGCCGACGGTTTTCAATGATGGATCTATTGAGTCTGACAAACCCACCCATGGTACGCGGTGATTGAAACCGACAACACAATTTGTTTTGCATGCTAGTTACAAGGTTTGATTGTACATTGGTTACACAATAGTTGCTCCCCATAAACGCTTTATTTATCATGTCATGTAAAGGATTTGTTTTCAATTATATGCTATCTATATACAACTGTGTTATACTCACCAACTTTTTAGTTGACTTTATTTTATTCATGTTTCAGGCCCCAATATGTGAGATTGATTCAAGACGTGTTCAACATAGGATTTGGACTTAGCAATTTGAATCAAGAACTTTATGAATTATTTTATGTATCTTGTTTGAATTTGGTTTTGTACTTGGATTATTTGAAATGCAATTTGACTTTAATATATTTCAATTTAGTCAACCATGTGCTATGAACAGTCTTACATGTCCCGCCCCGATGATTCCGCCATCGGTCGGGGTGTGACATTTTCTCTATCAAATAACAACTTCTCTTCAGTAGTTAACGCTGATACCGGCTTCGGAACGTCATCTTTTCCCATCCACGAATAAGTAGGATGCGTATATCCTTCCAAAATCGGAATCCATAAACTAGTATCGGTAAAAGATACGAACTGGTCAACCCGATCTTTCCAATTTGAATAATCAGCTAGATTCAACAACTTCAGAGGTTTTTGAGATGTACCGATCTCATTGTCATAATTGAACATGTTTGTGACTTGAACCATATTTGCCATTTTTTTAAAAAAAAATTCTGAAAAATGTTCAAAGTGTTGAAATTCCTTTACCCAGTCACTCAAGCGAACTTAATGAGAAGCGAACTTACTAAGTTCGCTTAAATCAGAAATCAACAATCTGATTAAGTTCGCCTAAAATAAGTTCGCTTAACCCTGTGATAAGTGAACTTGACAAGTTCGCCTGCTGCTAAGTTCGCCTGCACAGAATTCAGCAAGTTCGCTTGCCGTAACAGAATCTTGATCAAGACTTCTTCAGACCACAGCCGCGAACCAAGAACTTTCAAAAATCATCATTAAACGCTGAATTGAAGGAATTAAACAAAATTGGACCGTAGGATTGGGTAATTTGATAATTAGAAGCTTTCTATCGGATCAATTTCATCATAATCCTCTTCAAAAACTCCAAATCAGATCGAAATCAGTCTTGAAAACTCCATTGAAATGAAAAACTCAAAAATGATGAATTTGATCTCAATTTGCATATAAAATCGTCTAAAATCAACAAGAATCATGAGCAAAAGCTCTGATACCACTTGTAGGTCCGCATGGCGCGTCTACGGATCGATCTCATGATAAGACGTGTTGTTTACTCGGAGTGCGGAATCCAACGAGTTAACGTTTATACGCATAAAAGACAAAGCAAACAATCAAGTAAATAAACTTCTAAATTTGTATTCCAATCACAATGATGTTTTACAGACTCAATCTGATCTCTCTGGTTCACTCTCTGTCTCTATGTCACTGACTCTGTAAAACATACATATATATAACCAACTGACCTGATATAAGCGAACTTATTAAGTTCGCCTCTGATAGACCAGGCGAACTTAACAAGTTCGCCTCTAGGCTCACTTGTAAAACACTTAGACATTTAACATTTACATAACAAAAACATAAAGACATAATATCTAACTATTACAAGCTTTTGTCATTACAATCTATGTCCTAACAGCCTCTGATCTCATTGCGGTGTGATAGACCGTTACGCCCTAGTGACAGTCCGTTACGCATCCAAATTAGGGCTGAGTCATCCGGACACGTGTCATCTCCTACGCAACTCCTTGCTCAACCCGTAACGGACCGTTATGGTCTATGACGGTCCGTTACCGTCCAAAAGTCCAAAATTTTCACTTTTGATCCTCTAACTTTGGACTAATTACACTTTAACCCCTGGACTTTCATTTTATAATATTTTTAGCTCTTAAATTCTTACGGGAAATTTTAGGGTGTTACAAATCTCCCCTCCTTTAGGAAATTTCGTCCTCGAAATTTGGAAATACTTCTTTAACCAATGATTCTTCTCAGGGTATATTTTATAACTAGGGTGGTTTATCTTTTTTCTTATCTCTAAAACACATAATATTTTATAACAGACGTACCTATTCTTCTCCCTCTTTCCTTCCTCCTAAAATGAATATGCGTCCTTTGGATCCACTTCCTGTCTTTGTTTGAGATGCTTTTGTACAATTACTTTTAAAATGCCCTAATTCGTTACAATTATGACATTTGACACTTGGGCAATTTCTTATGAAGTGTCCCACTTGCTGGCAGTTATGGCATGTAATTCCTTGTACACCTCTTCCCGAATTATCTTTTTCTCTTCTTGGGATTTTGTTATCCGTGGGTTCGTTGGTTGTCTTTTCCAAGCTTCTCTTGTTGGCCATCTCCTGAGCTTCTATCTCATCATACATTACTGCACTAAGTTGTAATGCTGAATCTATAGTTATTGGTGCAATAGTTTTTACTAAGGTTCGAACTTTTGGTGGCAGTCCCTGCACCTAACATTTAATCCTTCTAGATTCAGGGGTAACTAGGTGTGGTACCAGCTTAGCCATTTAATTGAATTTACTGGTATATTCTTGGTGACTAAGACTTCCTGCTTCAAATCGATGAAACTTCGTCTCAATCTTGTCCATTGCATTCTATGGATAGTATCTCTTTACTTTCAAAGCTTTCAAATCTTCCCAATTCATCCTATCGGTATATTCCTCTCCTTGGTCTGCTTGACTGACTCCCACCAGTCACATGCATCTTCCTCAAGTGAGTGTGTAGCAAATTTAACTGCCTGATCGAGTCAACATTCACTCATTTTGATTTCAGCCTCCACAGAAGTTATCCACTGCATGGCTGCAATGGCATTCTTCTTGCCGTTGAAAAGTTTAGGGTGACAGTCACTATAATTCTTGTAAGTACACCATTGATTATTTTCACCTGTGCTCTAGTTTGTTATTCCAATAGTTTCAGGGGTTCGAGTTGTACCAATATTGTTTCCTACTGGGGTAGTGTTGTGAGTATTTTTTGTTTGAGGAATTGCACCACTTGCTCCTTAGTTCTATTTCCATGAACATTGGAATCCATCCTCATTCTGAGAGCATCATCTAGGATTCCAGGTAAAGTATTTTGGAGCGCTTTGGTGACCTCAGATGCCACCGCTCCCTGGAATTGAGCTTCAGTTATAATGACTTCTTCCACCGGTTGCTTGGGTTCAGCATTCGTATTTACGTTCTCATTTGGATCAGGGTTTGTGTTTTCCGTATCACGGGTATGAGACCTAGCATTGGGCATCCTACCCCTACTTCTTCCTCGTCCTCTACCACGTCCTGCCATTTGTACCTACACACAGATGTATGACATCAGAATTTGTATAACTGGTGATAATCCAGAAAATCAGAAATTAAAGACATTTGGCCAAGAATGCATTTAATTATCTGTTTCCTTGATATTACCCGCTATATTCATAATGAAAGTCAACATCTCAACCTATGGCATTTCTTATAGCATTCCAGCTATCTTATATAATCCTAGTTAAAGTCTAGATACTAACCTCCTACTAGTATCTAAATCCCTTAAACTGGGGCTGTCACACTCGTAGCACAGGACAATCGTCTAACCAGAGTAGTACCTCCAACATATATGTTCCCAGGAAAGAACTATGGGTCTGGAAGAGATTTATACACCTTTCTTTCCTTAGACAGAACATTCCGTTTGTCAGATAACTACATACCGACCAGAAGGTCGCCTTCTGTTACTGTGATGTTGATACCAAAAACACACAGCAGAAGCTAAACTATAAACCTCGTTTATTAATAACTAAATTGTTTTACATTATAAAACAAACTTCTATTACAAACCAACAAACGTCAGTTCTTGTCACGGAACTCAAAATATCCACAATACATCTCTACTCAACATGCCTCCGACCATCACAATTCTCTGACCAACCAGACGACTATCCACATCTATTAGCTACCTGGAATGCCCCTAATAGATCCACCTACAACATCTTTAAAAGTAACCGAGTCAACATAAGCTGGTGAGTTCATGAACCTTTACCACAAATGGTTGTTATTTAATCATCAGCATTCCCACATCGTACCTACATGTCACATTGCTTGTGAGCTTTTTGGTATATACATAATTGGCAACCTTTCCACGACTGGTCCTCCCACACCAGTATAAACTGTAGGTCCCTCAGGTGTCTCGGATCGTCACATGCAAGTGTGTGTCTAATTGAACCAGGTGCGGAATGCCCGTGACTAGATGGAGTATCAACAAAAACAAGTAAACCGACAACAAACAAGAGTCACTTTAAACTTCATCTATTATCAATATCAGCCGATTACAAGTATTTAGAAAAGGAGTGTATTTGACAACTTCTACAATCATCTATATATAGTAACAGACCTGATGCCTATGCACTTGCTAAGTGCGCAGGGCTTTGTTCATGCGTACTTAGCAAGTACGCAGACAATGCTCTTGCGTACTTGCTAAGTATCTACGAACATGATTACAACTCGATAAACCAATACATACAGACGCTGAAATACAAATACAAATACATAAAGACATTACATAAGCGAGAACAATCTTCTGAGTTCTAGTCATAAGAATTTCTTCAACAAACTCCCCCTTTACAGCAGCTCTGGAGATGTCTTCAGTCTCTAACAACTTCAGAGTGCTTGTCATAAGAATTGCTTCAACAAACTCCCCCTTGACAGCAGCTCTGGAGATGTCTTCAGTCTCTATCATCTGTATGCAAGTAGTATTTATCTAACAACATCGTACCAGAGGTTCCCCAAGGTCAAAATCCGTGAGCTAAAGGACGACTATGTCAAATTTGAGCTACGTGACCAGAGGTTCCCCAAGGTCAAAATCCGTGAGCTGAAGGACGACTATGTCAAATTTGAGCTCCGTGAAACCGATGCATGCATGGCTAATGCGCTCCACATCAGCAACTCAAATGACATCTCAGTCTCATGTCAAGGGACATACTTGTTGTCTGAACTCTCTTGCCTTTGTCTTTTGGAGGACGACTCGGGAAGGGAAACCTTCGCCATTCTCCGTGGGTGTGATTAGTCGGGTGCATCATTAGAGTCAAATGAATCAGATTCAGTCGCCTCAGAATCAGACTCTTCAGCACCGTCACCTCCTTCTTCATCACCTCCATCACCATCCATCTATGAAAACATAAGAGAAACAACATCTGATCAAACAGAATCATTGGAATAGAACAAACATGACATGGTATAACACTTGCACATTGAACCAATTTGTCAGACTTAGAAAAAATTCCGAGTTGCCCTTCCTGTGTACTTAACAAGTACGCATGAGATTTTTCTTGCTTACTTAGTAAGTGCGCAGGAGCTAATTCTTGCGTACTTACTAAGTGCGCAGGAACTAACACTTAGAATTTTTTTTACAATCCAAAATCAATAGTTTCAAAGTTTTAGATGATGATAGTGGTCACCACAATGTCGAAAAACATGTTAAAGACCTATGGGACCAAGACCAACACCAATGCAATACTAAAAACCCGGTCGTTTTGACCTAGCCTTGGATCGACGTGAAGTTACGGACACCCAAGGGGTCAAAACCAAAATCGACAACTGTTAAGGACAAAATTGGAAACAAGAGGCTACGAATGATGATCTTAAACTAGTTTAAGGGCTTAATTTCACTTAAGAACACCCAAACTCTGTCCAAAATTCATCACCAAAACCCTTGGTTCGAACTATCAAAGAAACGGTCCAAAAACAAGTGATTTAATGGCTGGATTGGTCTAAGATTCTCACCAAATGTTAGTAATAAGATGATGAAACAATGAACGATGAAAAATATCTTTGGAACACATGAAGTTTTTGCGTAAAAAAGTAGTCGGAGGTATACAACAGTGTCGGTTCGTTTGAAATGAGATAGACTAAAGAAAAAGTATAACACCAGTTTATATACACGTCCTACACAAGTCGTGCGTACTTGTTAACTGCGCATGACATAATTCCTGTGTCACACCCTGACCGATGGCGGAATCATCGGGGCAGGACATGTAGACTGTTCATAAGCACATGGTTGACTAGATTGAATATATTAAACATCAAATTTCATAACAAGTAGTCCAAACACAACCAAATCCAAGACAGACCAAAATTGAAATACATAGAGTTCTTTTATTTAAATTAACTAAGTCTAAGCCTATGTGTAGCACATCTTGATCAATCTCACACATTAGAACCTGAAACATGAATAAAATAAAGTCAACTAAAAAATTGGTGAGTATAACACATGTTTGTATATAGATAGCATATAGTTGTAAAACAAATCCTTACATAACATGATAAATAAGGCATTTATGGGGAGCAGCTATTGTGTAACCAAGTACAATCAAACCTTTGTAACTAGCATGCAAATTGTGTTGTCGGTATCAATCACCCCAATCTGGGTGGGTTTGTCAGACTCAATAGATCTATCATTGAAAACCGCCGCCTTTAATAGTTAATGATTGCACATAACTGTTCACAAAAGTTAGCACACATAGCACTCGGGCATAAAGCTCAAATTGCACACATTAATGTAAATAGGATTTGTATTTGTGTTGTTTGTGTAAATGTAAACATGTAATTTGATAGAGTTCATGTTTCACCCCAAAAGTGTAAAAGAGTAAAAGGGGCTATGAAATACTCACTTAGTTTGAAGGCGTAGCTAACAAAGATACTAGATAGAATAAATATCCTTGAAATACACGAGTTAACCTAAAGTGTAATGTATATGGTATTAATAGTGTGCACAAAAGTTTAAGTCTAAAGTTGCATTTGGACTTGTGTAAAAGTCATTAATTTGTAATTGAAAGTATTGAATAAAATATAAAGTTTGAAAGAATATTTTTAGAGTATTTTGATTAAGGTTTGAGTTTGAATAATTAAACAAGTAATGTAAATAATTGTTGTTTATGAAAATATTGTAGGTATTAGTTATAGTTTAGTATAAATAATTAATTGTTTTTGTTTAAATATAAATTAAATAAATAATCATTTCTTTATTTATTTATTTATAATATATGTAACGTAACCATTAAAAATACTTTTTAAGGTTTAACAATAAATGTAAATTAAATTTTATAAACTTTAAATAAATAATTTTTCTATTTATTCCAAGATTAAATATTTGTTTTTTTCTAAATAGGATTAAATGCAATTTTATAAAAATCAACTATTTTTATTTTGTAATTTAATCAGAATATTTATTGTTTGAAAAATTATAATTCTGCCAAGAATTTAACTCACACACGACCGTGCCTGGGTAGGGCACGACCGTGCTCGAACCACGGGCGCGACCATGCTAGTCAGGGCACGACTGTGTTGATCAAACAGAGGGCTTAACTAACTAAATCATTTGGCACGACCGTGCCTTGGCCAGGCACGACCGTGTCTATGATTCTAAGACACGACTGAGATTAGCCAAAGGGCATGATTGGGTCTGGACAGGAGGACACGACCGCGCTGGTAACCAGCACGACCGCGTCTCATGAGGCACGACCGCGCTAGATGATTATCGCGACCGCGTCTGTTCCAAATCAGGAACGAATTGACTAATTCTTATAATAACAGGGTTGGAAATCATAGGGCTTTCACCCATTAGATTATTTCGAGTCTTTTTGTATAGATTAATTGAATTTAAAACGTGTCTAGAGTCGGTTTCGATTAAATCATTTTTGAACAAAAACTAGATTCGGGTTTAAGATGATTTCCATATTGGAAGCCCAAATTAACATGGGGCTTTTGATCTAAAGAGTAAATCGATGGAGGACAAGGTTTCAATTACCCGGAATAATGGCGAATTGATAGCGAACGGTAGGAAGGAGTTCCGGCGTCGGCGAGCTTGGTTTCCGGCGTCTTCTGCTACGATTCCGATTGCTTCAAGTGGGTCAGTAGCTTCTGGGAGAATCGTTTTTGCGTTTGCTTGGGAGAATTGCAAACAATTTGGAGAAGTCGATGGTCTAGTGGACGATTTTGTTGATTATTAGATGAATTGATGAAATTCCGTTTATTTGTTGTAATTATGATGATCAAGTTGCTTAACTCTGTTTGTTAATAGTTGGAACGTGTAAAACGGTTAAGAAAACGAACCTCTCTGTGATTAAAGGCTGCATTTCCGTTTCAACTGGTACTAGGCGCGACCGTGTCCATATGCGGCGTGACCGTGCTAGGCACCAGGCGCGATCGTTCCAAAGCAAGTCGCGCGACCGTGCCAAAGCACTCGGCGCGACCATCCCAGAACGAGGCGCGACCGTGTCTATTAGAGTTTCTTGCTACTTTTCAACCTCAGACCTTGTAAGTTTAGTCTTTTGTCATATTTGTATAATTAGATACTTATGTATTGTTTTAATAGGATAAAACCGAGTAAATTTTGCGGATTTGCATTGAAATATAGTATTAAATTGATGGTACGAAAAGAAACAAAACAGTGCACTAGAATTGGGTTTGAAATGCATTACATTGAATTGAAAATACGGATACTAAAAATCAGAAATGTTACTGTCTCCCCATGTTGAGGAATTTCGTCCCGAAATTTAGTTAGAGGAAGCTACGGCATCAGTAAAAAGATGGGGGACTTGAGCTTCATTTGGTCCTCTCGTTCCCAAGTGAATTCAGGACCACGCTTAGACTCCCAACGAACTTTGACAATAGGAATAGGACTTCGCTTGAGTTGCTTGATTTCACGATCCATAATCTCTACCGGTTTCTCAACGAAGTGCATCGTTTCATCAATGTGCACGTCATCAAATGGTATATGGAGATTCTCATCAGCGAGACATTTCTTCAGATTAGATACATGAAATGTAGGATGCACATTGCCAAGAGATGGAGGTAACTCGAGTTTGTAAGCCACTTTCCCAATCCTTTCAAGGATTTTGAATGGACCAACATAGCGAGGGGCTAACTTGCCTTTCTTTCCAAAACGGATCACACCCTTCCACGGGGACACCTTAAGAAGAACAAGGTCACCGACTTGGAATTCCAAGGGTTTTCGTCGTTTATCGGCATAACTCTTTTGCCGACTTCTCGCTGTTCGGATGTTGTCACGGATTTGAATAATCTTGTCGGATGTTTCTTGAATTAGCTCGGGACCGGTGATTTGTGCTTCACCAATCTCGTTCCAACAGATAGGAGAACGACACTTGCGACCATAAAGAGCTTCGAAGGGAGCCATGTTGATACTTGTGAGGTAGCTATTATTGTAAGAGAACTCAATGAGGGATAAATGTGAATCCCAATTTCTACTAAAATCGATTACACAAGCTCTAAGCATGTCTTCAAGTGTTTGGATTGTTCGCTCGGTTTGACCATCAGTTTGGGGATGGTAAGCCGTGCTCAAATCCAATCGTGTGCCAAGAGCAGTTTGGAGAGATTGCCAAAATCGAGAAGTGAACCGGGCATCTTGGTCGGATATTATGTTCAAGGGAACACCATGACGGCTCACAATTTCATCAATGTAAATTCGGGCTAGTTTCTTAACCCGATAGTCTTCACGGATAGGCAAGAAATGAGCAGATTTGGTGAGACGATCAATGATTACCCAAATGCTATCATAACCACTCAAGGTGCGAGGGAGTTTGGTAATAAAATCCATGGCTAAGTTCTCCCATTTCCACACGGGAATTTCCGGTTGTTCAAGTAATCCGGAAGGACGTTGGTGTTCGGCTTTGACTTTGCAACACGTTAGACATTTGACAACATAGTGAGCAATGTCCTTTTTCATACCGGGCCACCAATATTGTTGGCGAAGATCTTGATACATTTTATCCGCACCAGGATGAATAGAATAACGAGTCTTGTGAGCCTCGTTCATGAGAAATGTACGGAGGTCATCGCGATCGGGAATCCAAATACGGTTCAAGTAATAAAGTAAGCCATTGGATTTTAAATTCGAGTAGGAGTTCAACACCACACGACATTTCCTCATACATGTTACCCTCGGTGACTGAGACGTGTTGAGCTTCTAAGATGCGGTTTTGAATGTCGGTTTGAATTCGAACACACTAAAGCATGACATGGTTCTTTCGACTCAAAGCGTCGGCTACAACATTCGCTTTGCCGGGATGGTAACAAATCTCGCAGTCATAGTCGTTAAGGAGTTCAACCCAACATCGTTGCCTCATATTGAGTTCTTTTTGGTTGAAGATGTGTTGGAGACTTTTGTGGTCGGTGAACACCACACATTTCGTGCCATAGAGATAATGTCTCCAAATCTTCAATGCGAATACGACCGCACCCAACTCGAGATCGTGCGTCGTATAATTCTTCTCATGAATCTTAAGTTGCCTTGATGCATAAGCGATTACTTTGCCTCGTTGCATGAGAACACAACCGAGACCTTGGTTGGAGGCATCACAGTAAACAACTAGATCATCATTCCCTTCAGGGAGGGTCAATATAGGAGCATTGCACAACTTTTGCTTGAGGGTTTGGAAAGCTTCTTCTTGTTTTGGTCCCCATTCGTAAGTCTTACCCTTGTGGGTCAAAGCGGTAAGGGGGACAACAATCTTAGAGAAGTTTGAGATGAAATGACGGTAATATCCCGCAAGACCAAGAAATGAACGAACTTCAGTGGGAGTCTTCGGGGCATTCCAATTCTTAACCGTTTCGATCTTAGCAGGGTCAACATGAATACCCTTGTCGTTGACAATATGACCAAGAAATTGAACTTCTTTTAACCAAAATTCACATTTGGAGAATTTGGCATATAGTTGTTCTTTTTTCAAGAGATCCAAAACCAATCTAAGATGTTGCTCATGATCGGCTTTAGTCTTGGAATAGATTAAGATGTCATCGATGAAAACGATCACGAACTTAACAAGGTACGGTTTGCACACACGATTCATGAGGTCCATGAAAACTGCGGGTGCATTGGTTAGTCCAAAAGGCATAACCATGAACTCGTAATGACCATACCTTGTTCGAAAGGCAGTCTTTGGAATATCGTCTTCTTGCACACGGAGTTGGTGATAACCAGATCGAAGATCAATCTTTGAGAAGCAAGTAGAACCTTTAAGTTGATCGAAGAGATCATCAATTCTAGGCAAAGGATAACGGTTTTTGATAGTAAGTTTGTTGAGTTCGCGGTAGTCAATACACATGCGAAATGATCCATCCTTCTTTTTGACGAATAAGACGGGTGCACCCCACGGTGAATGACTTGGACGAATGAATCCCTTGTCGGAGAGCTCTTGAAGTTGACTTGCAAGTTCTTGCATTTCAGAAGGTGCATGACGATAAGGAGCTCTAGCCACGGGGTTAGCTCCGGGGACAAGATCAATGCGAAATTCTACTTGTCGAACGGGTGGAAGTCCGGATAAATCTTCGGGAAATACTTCGGGAAAATCCCGAATGATAGGAATGTCTTGTATAGTCTTCTCTTTGACGTACTTTTGAACAATATGAGCTAAGAAAGCGATGTAGTTCTTTCGTAAGTACTTTTGAGCAGTAGTGCACGACATTAACTTAAGTCCTTTGCAAGGCTTTTCACCAAAGACTCTTAACGTTTCTCCCGATGGTAGGGGTATTCGGATGCACTTCTCGACAAATGACTTTGGCATGATGATTTGATAGCCAATCCATGCCTGTGATGATATCAAAGCTTCCTAGTGGCATTGGAACAAGGTTGATTGGGAATATATGATCATTAAGTTCTAAAGAGCAATCATAGATAATGGATTCAATTGTAAGAGAGTCACCATTTGCTACTTCAACGGTAAATGTTTTCTCTAAAAGGGATCGTGTCTTTGCAAGTAAAGGTTCAAAGTTAAGTGACACAAAACTCTTATCGGCAGCGGTATCAAATAAAATGGAGGCATATTGACTATTTACAAGGAACATACCATTGACCACGTCATTGTTGGCTTGAGTTTCGTTGGCGTTTATGTTGAAAGCACGCCCACGAGCTCCACTTTGTCTAGCATTGGCAAATCTTGGGCATTGATCACGGAAATGGTTCGGGTTGCCACACTCATAACATGCACGCCCATTTGCAATAGCGGGAATACCTTGATTAGTCACTTGGGTGTTGGTTTGGTTTGGTGGGTTGACTTGACCCGTAAGAGCTTTGGCCCTACAAACATTGACAGTATGGCCATATCTCCCACAATGAGTACAAAGGCGACATGGGATGCTTTGGGGATGATGATAGTTACAGGTGGCACAAAGTGGGTAGATTCCAACATATGGATTTTTGGCCGGTGCTTGAACCAAAGGTGCCGCTTGGTTAACAGGTATAGCAGGAGTGACCACAGCAAAATTTCTAGCCTTTTTCTTCTTATTGTGCCGGGAGGGCTCAGTTATGGCTTCTTTGTTGTGGGTGGAAGGAGTTGCAGTGTCGGAGACTTTCTTTGCGCCCTTTTTAGTAAGAGTCCCCGCCTTCACATGGTTATCAGTTAAGGTGGCGGATAAGCGGATAGCATCCTTAAGTGTTGCGGGATTCCTTCCTAGGACAGTATCTTGAATTTGCCTAGGTAGTCCCCCAACATACTTTTCAATGCAGCGGGACAAAGGAGTGACCATGTGGGGCACAAGAAGACTCAACTCATGGAACCGAGTTGTGTACGCCAAGTTTTCACCACTATCTTGGGCAAGATCCCAAAACTCAGCTTCAAGTTTCTTCACTTCATTTCGAGGACAGAATTCCTCGGTCATTAGCCTTTTAACATCATCCCAAGGTAAGGCCATTGCTACATCCACACCTCTATTCCTTTTCTCCCCATTCCACCACGTGAGTGCCCGTTTTTGTAGGACACTTGTGGCATGACGAACACGAAGGTTGTCGGGGCAGTCACTATTGAGAAAGGTATTCTCAATGCTTTCGAACAATTGAAGGAGTCTCGTAGCTCCTTCAGTACCATAGAACTTGAGGGGATTACACGAGTTGATATGCTTGAAGGTGCATTGAGATGGGTTGTTACCACCATTTCCACCATTACCACCATTACCACTATTACTACCATTTCCACCATTGTTGCCATTGGTGGCACTATTAGCTTGAGTAAGTTGTGTCACGAGTTGTGCAAGAATAGCAGCAATGTCGGTATTGGTGTTGGCCGCGGGAGCACGACGAGGAGGCATTCTACAGATTTCCACAAGACAAGAAAAAGATGTAAGAACTTATGAGAATTGTTTGGATTTAATAGAATAAGATAACAAAATAAATAGATAATCATAGTTTGGATTGTACTCAAATAGTGATATAATCACTCGAATACTATGACACATTAAGGTTAGTTAAACTTATATAATTTTCAAGGAGACATGCTTTAGCCTATAAGTAAACACTCATCTCAGGAATTCCCAGGAAAGCATACGGGTCCCTCGGTTGATTGGGATTTATGCGAAATGCTTTCCTAGACAGAAAACCCAAAATACAGGTGTCACTCTTCCAGATTGCACGTGTCCTCAAATAATTAACAAAGCTTAAAAACCTTAACGAGGAAATAAAGAAATTTTTATGAATTTAGCTTCATGAAGTTTCCACATGCTTAGAAAGATAAAGATAGAGAAGAAGATAAGAATATTATGAGGTTTTAGGATATAGGAAAGGATATTGTTTATTTAATTTATCATTTAAGTATATACTAATAAGTCATGGATTTTTAACAATTAAGTCATCAAATAAAATAATAACTAATCATAGTAAGCATGTAGTACATAGCATGTAACACATAACATATAACATATAGCATGTAGCATATAACATGTAATCATGAAACATAGCATAAGTAGGTGTCATAAAGTTATAGTCTAGGTCAAGGTGTCTAATAAACTAATTCCCTATAACCAAGGCTCTGATACCAATCTGTCACACCTCGACCGATGGCGTAATCATCGGGGCGGGACATGTAGACTGTTCATAAGCACATGGTTGACTAGATTGAATATATTAAACATCAAATTTCATAACAAGTAGTCCAATCACAACCAAATCCAAGATAGAACAAAATTGAAATACATAGAGTTCTTTTATTTAAATTAACTAAGTCCAAGCCTATGTGTAGCACATCTTGATCAATCTCACACATTAGAACCTGAAACATGAATAAAATAAAGTTAACTAAAAAGTTGGTGAGTATAACACAGGTTTGTATATAGATAGCATATAGTTGTAAAACAAATCCTTACATAACATGATAAATAAGGCATTTACGGGGAGCAGCTATTGTGTAACCAAGTACAATTAAACCTTTGTAACTAGCATGCAAATTGTGTTGTCGGTATCAATCACCCAATCTTGGTGGGTTTGTCAGACTCAATAGATCTATCATTGAAAACTGTCGGCTTGAATAGTTAATGATTGCACATAAGTGTTCACAAAAGTTAGCACACATAGCACTCGGGTATAAAGCTCAAATTGCACACATGAATGTAAATATGATTTGTATTTGTGTTGTTTGTGTAAATGTAAACATGTAATTTGATAGAGTTCATGTTTCACCCCAAAAGTGTAAAAGAGTAAAAGGGGCTATGAAATACTCACTTAGTTTGAAGGCGTAGCTAACAAAGATACTAGATAGAATAAAGATCCTTGAAATGCACGAGTTAACCTAAAGTGTAATGTATATGGTATTAATAGTGTGCACAAAAGTTTAAGTCTAAAGTTGCATTTGGACTTGTGTAAAAGTCATTAATTTGTAATTGAAAGTATTGAATAAAATATAAAGTTTGAAAGAATATTTTTAGAGTATTTTGATTAAGGTTTGAGTTTGAATAATTAAACAAGTAATGTAAATAATTATTGTTTATGAAAATATTGTAAGTATTAGTTATAATTTAGTATAAATAATTAATTGTTTTTGTTTAAATATAAATTAAATAAATAATCATTTCTTTATTTATTTATTTATAATATATGTAACGTAACCATTAAAAATACTTTTTAAGGTTTAACAATAAATGTAAATTAAATTTTATAAACTTTAAATAAATAATTTTTCTATTTATTCCAAGATTAAATATTTGTTTTTTTCTAAATAGGATTAAATGCAATTTTATAAAAATCAACTATTTTTATTTTGTAATTTAATCAGAATATTTATTGTTTGAAAAATTATAATTCTGCCAAGAATTTAACTCACACACGACGGTGCCTGGGAAGGCACGACCGTGCTCGAACCACGGGCACGACCATGCTAGTCAGGGCGCGACTGTGTTGATCAAACAGATGGCTTAACTAACTAATTCATTTGGCACGAGCATGCCTTGGCCAGGCACGACCGTGTCTATGATTCTAAGACACGACTGAGATTAGCCAAAGGGCATGATTGGGTCTGGACAGGAGGACACGACCGTGCTGGTAACCAGCACGACCGCGTCTCATGGGGCACGACCGCGCTGGATGATTAGCGCGACCGCGTCTGTTCCAAATCAGGAACGAATTGACTAATTCTTATAATAACAGGGTTGGAAATCATAGGGCTTTCACCCATTAGATTATTTCGAGTCTTTTTGTATAGATTAATTGAATTTAAAACGTGTCTAGAGTCGGTTTCGATTAAATCATTTTTGAACGAAAACTAGATTCGGGTTTAAGATGATTTCCATATTGGAAGCTCAAATTAACATGGGGCTTTTGATCTAAAGATTAAATCGATAGAGGACAAGGTTTCAATTACCTGGAATAATGGCGAATTGATAGCGAACGGTAGGAAGGAGTTCCGACGTCGGCGAGCTTGGTTTCCGGCGTCTTCTGCTACGATTTCGGTTGCTTCAAGTGGGTCAGTAGCTTCTGGGAGGATCGTTTGTGCGATTGCTTGGGAGAATTGCAAACAATTTGGAGAATTCGATGGTCTAGTGGACGATTTTGTTGATTATTAGATTAATTGATGAAATTCCGTTTATTTGTTGTAATTATGATGATCAAGTGGCTTAACTCTGTTTGTTAATAGTTGGAACGTGTAAAACGGTTACGAAATCGAACGTCTCTGTGATTAAAGGCTGCATTTCCGTTTCAACTGGTACTAGGCGCGACCGTGTCCATATGCGTCGCGACCGTGATAAGGCACCAGGCGCGATCGTTCCAAAGCAAGTCGCGCGACCGTGCAAAAGCACTCGGCGCGACCATCCCAGAACGAGGCGCGACCGTGTCTATTAGAGTTTCTTGCTACTTTTCAACCTCAGACCTTGTAACTTTAGTCTTTTGTCATATTTGTATAATTAGATACTTATGTATTGTTTTAATAGGATAAAACCGAGTAAATTTTGCGGATTTGCATTGAAATATAGTATTAAATTGATGGTACGAAAAGAAACAAAACAGTGCACTAGAATTGGGTTTGAAATGCATTACATTGAATTGAAAATACGGATACTAAAAATCAGAAATGTTACATCCTGCGTACTTATCAAGTACACATGACTTAATTCTTGCGTACTTACTAAGTACGCAGGGTTTACCTCTTGCGCACTTGGTAAGTACGCACTCAAATTATGAAGATTGTCAAGCCAAATAGCGAACCGGATATGAACGTTCAATCAAGAGGTTTACAAAGACAATTCAGGGAAGTTAAACAAAAATATTTTTGGTTTTTCTTAAATTTACATAAACTGTACTGAAAATCTTTTTGTCATTTTGATAATGATTGAACTGTACAAGATACAGATCCGGATATACAGAGATATACATCAAGCTATTTTTGGTCAAAGTCATGAGAAGAGGATCATATCAGGCTAAGAATTTAGCAATAAGTGATACAAGATAAACATCAAGGAATATGGGATCATGTCATGAATCATTACTTATTCATACGTAATATGCAACTCAAGCAAGTTAATTCAAGTTGGCAATATTATCAGATTTGAAACCATAAGCATCTTTGTATCACATTCTTGTGAGTTAAGGTATTAATTATAGATATACAACGTGTACCCCATAGTTTTGCTACAGAAATTTAAATTACACTATCTCAAGGCATCCAAGATTTTCCCAATGATTTCCAAATCTCCAGAATGAAGTTACATTGTTTAGCACAGAAAAAATCAAGCAGAATACATAAGGATTATCAAGAATCATAAGATTCATAATCGAGTGATTCATTTGTCTTGGTTTGATAGGTTTTTCTTCTGTGAATATCCGATGATGATTCAGTTTAATAGATATAGAGTCTGTGGATTTGGGTAAGGGGATCCAACTGTTATCTGGATATATCTTCAATGAATCAGATGTGATCCAAGGGGTAGCATATGCTTGACGGTTGATGTCAAGACATATCTTGGCTCAACTTATCATTGCATACTTGTGAGTATGGGCGGTGAAGAGACCCAAAAAATTGTGCTAAAGACATAACCGAAACTGGTCTCATAAGAAAATACTTGCCAAAATCTTACATCCTATATCTGATAGTGATCTTTTGCATTATTTTACACACACACACATTTGCAAATATGGGTTCAAATCACAGTTGTATTAAGTTATATTTAATTTTCACACTAGTAATGATCCAAGAACGCTTATACCCTACTGACAATTCAAATTACTTACAAATATTCAAATTAAAACAAGATAATCAAATATAAGGCTCAAGTAATCATGACACAATCATTTCCCATACGCGCAGTCCAAGACGTTTAGATCATTTACCGATGTACTATCATTTCCCCTTATTCTCAAATGACTTTGAAATTTTCTTGATTTTATATTTTGTTTGGATTTTTCTAAAATATGTGAAATTTGAAACGAAGTATATAGAACTAAAAAGAAATAAAATTGAACTTCCATAACAAAAAAATTGATTTAAAAAAAGTTTTCTCACTCAGGATTGAACATTCCTATCAACGGGTACGATCAAACGCCTCGGTGAAAAGGTCAGAAAAGTTGTCATCCGTGTGAACTTTGACAAGTTCAACCAAGTGCTTTTCAGCACAATCACGGATGAAGTGGTGGCGAATTTCAATATGCTTAGTTTTGGAATGTTTCACCGGGTTGTTCGTGATGGACATGGTGGCATTGTTGTCAATGAACAGTGGAGTTCCAGTGGAGTTCAATCCATAATCTCTCAATTGCTGCTTAATCCACAATATCTGAGAACAATTGCTCGCGGCAGCAATGTACTCTGTTTCACATGTTGATACAGAAACCGTTGACTACTTCTTACACTACCAGGAGACCAGCCTGTCTCCTAAGAACTGACATCCACCAGAGGTTGACTTTCTATCGAGATTACAACCGCCATAATCAGAATCAGTATAGGCTTTGAATTTAAAAGACTGCTGCTTGGAGTACCAAAGACCCAGTCGGGGTTTCCCTTTTAGGTATCTGAATATCCTTTTCACAGCTATCAAATTAGATTCCTTTGGTTGTGACTGAAACCTCGAGCACAAGGATACGACAAACATAATTTCGGGCCTTGAAGCTGTGAGATACATAAGAGATCCGATCATCCCACGGTACAATTTACAATCCACGTCCATTCCATCTTTGTCTAGATGCAGACCATGATTGACTGGGATCGGTGTGCCATAAGTAGTACAATCATTCATTTTGTATTTTGACAAAATGTCCTGCACATACTTAGTTTGATGTAGATAAATGCCATTCTCCCTTTGACTGACTTGCAGACCTAGAAAAAATGACAGTTCACCCATGTTGCTCATCTCAAACTTTGACTTCATCACCTGCTCGAATTCCTTACACATCTCTTCATTGGTAGACCCAAAGATAATGTCATCGACGTACACTTGCACAAGTAGAATTTCACCTCCTGCTTTCCGTATGAAGAGAGTCGAGTCAATTTGTCCTTTGTCAAAACCACTGGACAGTAAGTGCTTTGAAAGAGTCTCATACCACGCTCTTAGTGCTTGATGAAGACCATAAAGTGCTTTATCCAGCTTGTACACTTTATTCAGATTATGCGGGTCTTCAAAGCCTGGTGTTTGAGTGACATATACCTCTTCATGAACCTTTCCATACAGGAAAATACTCTACACATCGAGTTGATAGACTTTGAAGCCGACAAAGGGGGCATAAGCCAGAAACAATCGGATGGCTTCAAGTCTAGAAACTGGGGCATACACCTCCGTGTAATCCAAGCCCTCTTGCTGATAAAAACCCTGAACAACCAACCTTGCTTTGTTTTTCACCACAACACGTAGATCGTCCATTTTGCATTTGAACACCCATCTCGTTTCAATTGGTAGCATACCTTTCGAAAGGTCAAATAAATCCCACTCATGCAACTTTTGGAATTGAGACAGTTCATCTTGCATCACCTATATCCAGCAGTTGCCAGCGAGAGCCTCCTTCACATTCTTAGGCTCTAATTGGGATACGAATGCAGCATGCAAACATGTTTCCATGATACATGTGTCAAGTATCTCAGCATACAAATTGGTGTTCTCGGTAATGGTTCTGGGACGAGTTTGAACACCGATATTCGGTTCACCAATGATGTTGTCAATTGGATGATTCTTATGCACTCTCGTCTCTGTTACTATTGGTTCCTAGATATCTGATTCGAGGTTTGTGATCAACTCCCCCATATCAAGTGTACCCGAAGAGGACTCAATGTTGAATGGATCAGCTGGAGCTTCATTTCCTACACGAGTGTTAGGATCAGCTTGAGCATCGTTTCCTTCAACATGAACATCATCCTCGATGTTACTGCCCAGAGTTCCAGATGCAAATGCAGCATTTGAATCCGGAGTAGGGATTGGTATAGTAGAACTTGTTGAGAAATTGGAGTCATCGCCGCCGCTACAGAACTGATACAAATTGGCAGCATCTTCAGCAGATAAATCAGGAAGGTTGAGAGACTTGAAGAGAGCATCGTAATCGAATCCCCAAGCTGGACCTGTTGGTTCTGGTGGAACACTGTGTTTACTGCAATCCACTTCAAACCACTCTTCAACTGAACGAGTTTCAATATTATACACCCTCTTGCATGGTGAATTGGCCACATATCCTAAGAAGATGCCCTCCACCGCTTTTGCATGAAATTTGGACTTGCGATCCTTGTAATGTAACAATAATGAATAGGGTAGTCAAGATTAAGAGGTCGATTGTTGATCAGCTCATAACATGTTTTGTTATGTCTTTTCACCACCATAACTCTATTCAACACGTGACACGTTGTATTGATTGCTTCAGCCCAGAATGTTATTGGAAGCTTAGCATCTGACAGCATCGTCCTTGCAGTTTCAATCAAAGTTCGGTTCTTCCTCTCTGCGACTCCATTCTGTTGAGATGTATACGACGCACTGAATTCATAACGAATACCCTTCTTGAGACAGAAAAGCTCCATCATGATGTTCTTAAACTATGTGCCGTTATCACTTATGATTCTTCTAACCATCAACTTGCATAAAGATTCCAGGCTCAAGATTAGGTATTGAAGAATTTCAGCAGTCTCATCCTTTGTAACTAAAAAATGTACCCAAGAAAAACGTGAGTAGTCATCAGTTATGACCAGACAGTATGACTTACCTCCAATACTCCTGATACTTATGGGCCCGAACAAATCCATATGTAGGAGCTCCAAAGGGGTATCGATAGAGTTTTGGATCTTTGGCTTGTGAGATTTTCGTTTCTGTTTGCCCTTCTTACAAGGCATATAGTCATCTGCAACGGCAAATCTCAGCTTAGGAATTCCAGTTACCAAACCGTTACGGACAAGATGATTCATTTTACTATAAGAAATATGTCCGAGTTTCCTATGCCATAAGATGGAGTCAATATATGTCGCTTTGGTAAGTAAGCAAGTAGCAACTGATGAGGTGGTTGTTGCCACGCTCATATCAATCTGATAGGTGTCGTTTGTTCTTGGCACTGTTATCAGAGTCCAATCAGCAGGAACCTCAAAACCAGGCTTGAGAACCAAGCATTCAGACTTGTCAAACATAACCGAGTATTCCTTGTCGCACATCTGAGAAACACTCAATAGGTTATGCTTCAACTGCTCGTAATAGTTGACGTTGTCGAAGCTGATATATCCATTAGAAACCACGCCTTGACAAGTTTTACTACCTTTCTCGCCTGCAAAGGCCACATAACCACCTCTGAATGGTTTGACATCTTGAAGCAGAGCCATGTTGCCTGTCATGTGCCGGGAGCATCCACTATCCACATACCAACGGTTAGCAGTAGTTTCCTTCGGATGTCCCTGCACGAGTCACGTGAAATTAATTAGTTTTGGAGACCCAAGCCATAGTGGTGTTGGGTCGTCCATTTTTCTCAAAATATATAACCTCATTTAATTCACAATCATGACTATCAAAAATTGGTGAATCGTTTGGAGATATGGGATCAGAAAATTAGGAACTTTTGGTTTTCTTTCACCAGGAACTTTTCTTTTGAATCTTTTGAACGAAAGGCTTTCTTTCGTCAACCGCTGGTGAACTAGTAGAAGCTTCACCTGCTTGGCAACCAGCTAACCGTTGTTCAAGCTTTCTCAATCTTTTGTTCCTTCTTCTCCTCTGTGGCTTAGAGAGTTTCACCACAGGCTTGTCACCAGATTGTGTACTACCAGAGGTAAATACACTGGTTTTAGAAGATTGCTTTTCCCGTTTTGGAACAGATGGTTCAGCCGCACGCTTTGCTGATGGCTTAACCATTGGTTTCACTGGTGGTTTCACCAAATTAGATTTAGGACTCTTGGGTTGCTTCACTGTTAGTGTCTTACGGACAGCAACTTGTTGTGGAACAACTGGCCGTTTCCCTTGGTTCTTATCAGGACAGTTCACAAGAATGTGACCTACCATACTATAGTGAAAACAAGCACTTTTTTCTTTGTAAATCCTCCTGTAAGGCTCTTGGATTTTGGAAGCAGATGACTCAGCTTGATGAGCAATGGGAGTTGTTTGATGAACATTAACAGCATCTTATGCTTTACCTGATTTTAATAGACTCATCGGGGTGAAATGTTTGTCCATGTTTTCTTGAAAATTCTTCCCCAAATGGTTTGCAAAAGCGTCTTTATTTACTTACTTTATGGATTTGATTCCTCCATAAAGCATCATTTTCAGTTTAGCATTGGACTCAATTGTATTAGGTTCAGTTAAAATGCAATTGTCACGATTAGTGACAATGTTTTTCTCAATTTTATGTTCATCAGTCAACTCTTCTGAGACAACACCCTTGACCTTAGTGTTCTCAGAGCCTTCATCAGAGAAGAACTCATCATTAGAAGCTGACTTAGCCTTACTTGAGGAATCATCTTTGCTTGAGGAATCATCCAAAAAGGACAAATCAATGTCAACCGGCCCGTTAACAAACTTGTCGCTTACTGGTGGAGGAATGGCATTAGTACCTAAACCTTTGCCACTCTTTTCTCACTACTGACTCATAGTGTTCCATCACTTAACTACACGAACTCATTTTGCAGTCGGGCGATCTCAACATTTCTTTTCTCTAACCCCTTGTAGGCAACGTCTAAATGAAACTGTTGTTCACTGATTTTAATTGAAAACTCATGTCTTTCTTTCTTTAAATTCTCAGTTGAATCTTTAAAACGTTTTTCATTCTTTGTAGTTTAGAGCTGCACTACTTAGGGGTTCGAGTTGATCATGGATTCGATCATTCTCGTCCTTCAAGATAAGACATTTGGAACAAGAAACAACAGCAAAATAATCTACCTCAATTGATGAACTGGATGCTTCTCCAATAGCCATGAGGGCACATGCAGATGTAGATTCTTGTTGGTCAGCTCCAGATGCTTCCATGTCTTCTGCTTCCATCATCTCAACAATCTCTGCCATCAAAACCATTTGAGTCTGTGCAATTATGGCATCTTCCAAATGAACACCCCAATCAAAGCTCTCGTCCTGTTGAACAACTAATGCACTGGACGTTCCACCTTTACTATGACTACGGTTGTTCTGATTGTTATAGCTTTGATTGTTTCCCTGGCTTGGTCTAGTAAAACCTAAAGCTGGTGCCTTATCCTTTTGACATTTACGAGTAAAGTGTCCAAAGTTCTGAAACTTGTAGCACTTGGCTTTAGACTTGTCAAAACCAACTTTGGCATTAGACTGCCCACCAATGAACTTTCTACCAGTTATGTTCAAGAAACGCTTAGCCCTCCTTAAAATCATGGCCATATTCCATTGAATATCCATGTCCTCCATGTTATCTGGATCCACCTGATTAAAATCTTCCTCAATGGTTTCAGGATCCGTTAGCTTCCCACCTATGAAGTTCTAGTAGGCAAGCATGCAGGTAGAGAATAGTGCCACATGATCTTCAGCTATCTTGGCAATAATAGATTGGTTTGTTGAAGGGGTAGATGTAGGGCTTCTTGAGGAATGTTGGTGGTATGAACCAGATCTTGATGCAGCAAAACAAGTATGACCACCAGAACCATTAGAATTATCTTCTTCCTGAGGAGTCCCATAGAACAAGGCAATTCCAGAACCCGATGACTTGGCTGTGGAAGACACCCCATAATACAAAGAAGGATCTTGAATTTTAGGTCTTCCAGAGCTTTCTTTCTTTTTCAGGTTCATGTCGTGTGCTTGAACCTTTCCAATTGTCTCATCAATTGTCATCTCATAAAACTTTGGATTCTCTCTCAACAGTGTGGTATACATGTCAAATTTTGGTGGCAAAGAATCAAGAAACTTCTCCACCAACTCATCATCAGGATACTTGAGTTCATAAGAGTTCAGCTCTATTTTTAGGTGATAGAATCTAGAAATAAGTTCATCGATAGATTCATTCTCTAAATATCTGAAACACTCATACTGCTTCCTCAGTAGCTCTCTCTTGCTTTTCTTGACTTCACGGTTTCCCTCGAACCTCTTCTGCAAAGCCTTCTAAAGATCCTTAGAAGTATCATAACCTCTGAAACTGTGAAATAGCTCCCTAGTCAAGGCCATAGTTATAGACCCATGCGCCTTCTTTTCTCCATCAAAAGCCTTCTTCTCTTCTTCATCTAGTTTGGAGATAGGTTTGGGAACGTTTCATCAAGAAACAGATAGGTTGGATGTTTATATCCCTCAAGGATAGGTATCCACAATGAAGAATAAGTGTATGAGATATACTCATCAAAGCGTGCTTTCAAGTTCGAATAGTCATTTACGTTAAGCAGCTTAGGTGGCTTCTGTGGAGTCCCAATCTCGTTGTCATAGTTCAGCATACTACTAATGTTCTGAATATTTGACATGATGATTAACTTAGTTAAAAGTAAGAAATTTTAGCACAACTTGCGCACTTGTGAAAATCGTCGTGCGCACTTAAGGTTTGTATTGCGTACTTGTCAAGTACGCAGGAACAGTGTCCTTTTTGCCAAATACGCTAAGTACGCAGGTCACTTTTTCAATTGCTCCACCAACTATTTCTAATTGCCGGAAAATTGCTCGAGTCTTCAAATCTTGAGGTTATGAGCGAATTAATCATGCCAAAAGGTTTGAAACTTGTTTCTAACAAACCCTTGATGATCAAAACACTCAAACAAACAACAAAAAGGTCGAATTTTGAAGGATTTTTGCTTCTAAAACAACGCTTAAGAGCTACCTCTGTTTTATCACAAAAATCAACAAAATCGTTCTCTTTTTCTTGTAAAAGAGCTTCAAAATGTGTCAAAAATCCTCCCAAGACACTCACAACACTCGAAATCAAGAGAAAAATGCTCTGATACCACTTGTAGGTCCCTCAGGTGTCTCGGATCATCACATGCAAGTGTGTGTCTAATCGAACCGGGTGCGGAATGCCCGTGACTAGATGGAGTATCAACAACAACAACTAAACGAAAACAAACAATAGTCACTTTAAACTTCGTATATTATCAATATCAGCCGATTACAAGTATTCTGAAAAGGAGTGTACTTGACAACTTCTACAATCAGCTATATATACTAACAGACTTGATGCCTGCGCACTTGCTAAGTGCGCACGGCTTTGTTCATGCGTACTTAGCAAATACACAGACAATGCTCTTGCGTACTTGCTAAGTACGCAGGTTAAACAACCTGCGCATTTGGTAAGCGCGCACAACACTTAACAAGACGAATCCAACAACAAGTACTTACGAACATGATTACAACTCGATAAACCAATACATACAGACGCTGAAATACAAATACAATAACATAAAGACATTACATAAGCAAGAACAATCTTCAGAGTGCTTGTCACAAGAATTGCTTCAAAATAAACTAAACATACTAACCCACCCTACTGGTCCTCCCACACCAGTAAACTGAGATAATCCATCCATAGGTTCCATCACACAACAGAACGTATAAAGTACTTCTTACGCATTGTATATACATGGAATAGGGTGACTATTTCAAATACAACTGTGTAACAACACCCATTAAGTTCAGAGGAACTCACCTGGGTAGTATTTCAGCTTATTGTATCGTTAATATGTTAAATACCTCGGACAACACCTCGACTGCTAATATTTCTTAATTAAGATCTATAATATACTTAACATTATATAATAAAAGCTTAATGGTAAGTAGCTAAAGTATCAGAACCTTACCTCGGAACTATCTACTACTATTTGAAGGCGTATGTGTGAAGCGGGACTTGGAACCAGGATATCAGAGGTGAGTGACTGTAAAAGTGTTGTGTTGTATGTGTGAAAACTACTGAGTTCGGCCATCTATTTATAGGCCAAATCTCACGTTGTGATGGACCGTTATGCTGGGTGACGGTCAGTTACCGCCTCGCCATAACAGACCGTTATGGTTTAGTGACGGTCTGTCACTGACCTAGTGCGCATGAGTCATCTTACACGTGGCAGCCTATGATCTCATTGCGGTGTGACTGACTGTTACTCCCTGGTGATGGTCCGCTACGCATCTAAATTAGAGCTGAGTCATCCGTACACGTGTCATCTCCTGCGCAACTCCTTGCTCAACCCGTAACGGACCGTTATGGTCTGTGACGGTCCGTTACAGTCCTAAAATCCAAAATTTTCACCTTTGATCCTCTAACTTTGGACTAATTACATTTTAACCCATGGACTTTCATTTCCTAATATTTTTAGCTCTTAAATTCTTACGGAAAATTTTAGGGTGTTACAGTTCTATAATGGTTGCTCCGTTGCTAGTAGAGGACATCTAGATACAGCTGCAGGAGGGAACATGATGACAAGGAAGTCCCCTGAAGAGTGCTTTGATTTGTTTGAGGATATTTCTATGACTAGTTACCAGAGCCACACTCTTAGAGTGCACATAGAGGGGTTCTGCATGTTGATTCCTCTACAGCCCTGGCAATAAATGTGGAGGCATTAGCGAGAGTGGTGAGAGATTTGCAGGTGAAGTCGGAGAGGAGTTGTGAGATCTATAAGGGGGGCTACAACACTGTTGATTGTCAGGTTACCTAGGAGCTGGTAGAGTACTTAGGAAACCAAAACCGTAATAACTCATATGGTAATTCTGGATGGAGAAACAACTCTGGCTCCAATTGGAGGGGTAATCAGAACCAGAGTTTGTTCCAGAATTCGGGTCAGGTAAGCGGAGAGAAGAAGGACCGCTTTGAGTAGATGATGGCTCATCTACTGGAGCATGACGAGAAGAGATATCAGGACAATGCTGTGAAGTTTAATGAGCGTGACACGATGGTCCAGAGCCAGGGAGTGGCATTGCAGAATCTGGAGAGACATGTAGGAGAGATAGCTGAGATGTTGAAGAGTAGGAAGGAGGGTAGTCTGCCTAATAACATAGATACGAACCCCGGTCACTCACAGCAGTTCGCAAAGGTAGTGACTACTAGGAGTGGCCGAGATGCCGAGACTCCGAGACTGGTAGTAGATGATGATGAGCCGGTCAATGAGGAGATTGAGATGGAGGCGGATCCTATTAAGGTGCAAGAGAGGTGAAGCCCAGCAAGTATAGCACAGCCAGAGGACTCTATTAGGAAGGCGACTGAGACGCCTGTGAGAGAGTATAAGCCCCCACTTCCATATCCTGGTAGGCTTATAAGAGAGAAAGAGGACTGTCACTATCAGAAGTTCCCCAACATGCTACGACAGCTACACATTAACATCCCATTTGTCGAGGCACTGTCTAGTATGCCCAAGTATGCCAAGTACCTCAAGGACATGTTGACGAACAAAACTAAACTTGAGCCACTTTCCACTGTGGTGATGAATGAACAGTGTTCAGTGGTTATAGAATCAAGCTTTCCATAGAAAATGAAAGACCTCGGGAGTTTGACTGTCCCTTGTGTCTGTAGGTCCACACGGGTCTTCTATGGATCTAACTCAAGACGTGACGTGTATCAAGCATACGGAGTGCGGAATCCAACGTACACATGACTATGTAAACAAGTCATTCACAAAGACTAGAATCAACACAAGATATAAATAATATTCTCTTTTATTTCCACCAAAACTCAGAGTTTACAGAACTTGAATACAAATTTCCAAGCTTTTTAAAACCAACATGTAAACTCCTATTTATAGACTCTTATAACTATGCAGGAGAACTTAACAAGTTCACCTAAACTAGGCCTAGGCGAACTTGTTAACTTCGCCTATTACAAAACTTAAACAAATCTTACAAAACACAAAGACATAAACGATCTAATCTATTACAAGGCCTATTGTCACACATCTATGTTCTAACAGACTCCCCCTTGACAATAGCATGATCATCTGTATTCATGTTGAGCTCTTCCAATTCTCTGGTAGTTTACTCCCCGCACATACTCCATGTCTGATGCAAATCTTCAAGACTCTTTTATACTGCAAACCTGCTCACGCCATTCACCGGTAAACATAATCTCTTTTCTCTTTAACATATGCTGGTCTTTCTTTGAGAAGTTAATAAGATTCATGGCATCATAGAAAAAAGCTATGACCTTATTGTCTTGATCTTCAATCTTAGCCTCTCCAATGTTGACATCCACATACCACCACTTCATATTACCCAGAAAATCTTGTGGTATTTTCTTCAAAGGTATCTTCTTAACTACTTTGACTGGTTTAAATTTGTAATTCCAAATCAATTTACCAGTTTTAGAATCAATACTCTTTACTCTCTTGCCCTTCTGAGGTTTCAGCTTCTCATACTTCCCTGAATTACCTTCCAATCTAATCAACCTTGCTATAGCATCAGCAATACCATTCTTTGAATTGTTGATTAATGACTTTGTTGCCAAACCATTCAGCTCACATCTAGGCAAAGTATTAAAATACCTAAGCCTCGACTTCAGATATTGAACACCATCAGATCTATTTAAAGAAAAAAGATTGATTTCTTCATCAAAGAACCAACTAATAATTCTACCGACACACCTTTCTTTATTCACATTCTTTTCCTTCGGAACAGGTGGTGATGGAGACACAGGTAAAACTTTCTTCCAGCTCTTTACCATCTCTATCCATTTTTCTTTCGTCATACCTGTATCCCTATACATCACAGGTTCTTCATTTGTCTTGGTCTGGGAATTATCTAAGCTAGGATCAGGCTTAGAAACATCTTCAGTATAATCCATAGAATCAGTCATTTCATCAGAGACATCATCAGGAATACAATCATCTAGGATGAAATTAAAAGGCACATTCAAACTTTCACATCCTTCATAGGTCACACTTGTAGTATCTATTGTAATTTCCAATTCAACTATCTCACCTTCTTCAATCTCCGAATCATTTTCTTCATCTTCTATATCATCAAATAACTCATCTACACCTTCTAAACAGTCCATCCTTTCAGCTGTATCATCATCATCAGAATCTTCATTAAAGAATCCCAGCAGCAATAACTCTTCTTCTCCTGTACCTTTATCACCACAAGAAGCATCAACTTGTTTTGATTGTTCAGATGTAAACTCCCCCTGAAGCTAAGATACATGAGCAACATCAGAGTATTGACGATCACCCTTGTTCCTACTAGGATCATTGTCTTCATCATCATTTATATGAATAGCCTCTGTATGACAAGTGTCTTTAACAATTACAGATATCTCCCCCTGAGCGTCAATACGCTCTATAAATTGTGAGATAAGAATTTGCATCTCGGAGATCTGCTTGCTTTGAGATTTAAGAGTTTCCCCTCTTTGAAAATCATTTGCTCTTGACCTTGAATACCCACAACTTGGGCTTCTAAGCAAGAAACTTGTCCTTGAAAAGTAACAATAATAGCATCTTTTGATGAGCTAGATGGACCAGCCTGTGAAGAAGTATGAGGATGAACTGGAGCAGGAGTAACTTGGGGTAAAGTAGTCTGAGACGGTTGTGGTGATATAATCAAAGAATCCACAAAATCCATGTCATCAGCTACCCGAGTACTTGTAGCAGCAGTCTTAGAAGCAGACATTAACTTCTGTGACTTAGGAGTAGGAATATACTCAGAATCAGAAGACGATTCATCTCTTAATGTTCTTTTACCAAGTACTGTTCTAGGAGGAAGACCTCAAACAAACTTGCATCTTGGTTTAGTGCTCACAGACTTTTATCTTTTACCAGCATTTGTCACTTGTATACTAGCAAGTCTAGCATAATGATCTGGATCAAAGTCCTTTGTAGCTTCAGAATCAGTATCAGATTCAGCATCATTTGCTTTTTCAGATGAGCTTGTGCTAGTATCATTAACTTGTAGAATCTTGAAGCTCGTTGTCACCAGAATATACTCCAACAGACTCACCCTTAACTGTTGCTAACAATTCTATCAATTACAAGTCAAAGGCTCTAAGACTAAGACAGAATCTTCAAGCTCGTTATCACCATAATATGCTCCAACAGACTCCCCCTTGACAACAGCTTCAGAAGATTGTCACCAGTCTTCATTATCATCATGAAACATATTGTAGTCTTTGTCTTGTTCATCTGCACACTCTCTCTTTCTAGAAGACAAACTCGAGAGAAGGACCCCTTGTCAACTTCTGTCTACAAATTTCAGTTTAGGCAAAATGGAAACCAACAAATAATATTTCCATGGAAGCTGGAAAAATAAAATATTTATGATTTTTCAAACATAAGAAACACAAAATATTTTTGGATTTTCTCTATACAGTTTGAAATGAAAACATAGAAATCACATCTTTTTGGTTGAACATCACGAGTAAGAAGATCATATCAGTATATATGATATATCAATCACACATCTTGGATATAAAATCCGTATAACATCAAATGGTGTCCTATGACATGTCTTGACTAGTCAAACCAATATCTGTCAAGATCATCAAACTCTCATTCTGAAGGTGTTTGAATACCAAAAATTGTTTCTTCAGTGATTCTTTATGACTTTTCTTCACATCAAAACTACCTTCATATCTCTTCTATAAAGCATCCCATAACTGCATGGAAGTTTTAAACTTCTTGAAACTATGATAAATTTCTTTTGGTAGTGACATTGAAATACTCGCCATTGCCTTCTTTTCACGATCAAATAACAGCTTTTCTTCAGTTGTTAAAGCAGATACAAGCTTTGGAACATTGTCATTATCCATCCATGAATAAGTCGGGTGAGTATATCCTTCTAGAATAGGAAACCATAAGCTGGCATCAGTGAATGAAACAAATTGATTAAAACGATCCTTCTAGTTAGGATAATCAGCAAGACTTAGCAACTTTGGCGGTTTCTGAGAAGTACCAATTTCATTTTCATAGTTGAACATGTTTGTAACCTGCACCATATTAGCCATGACAACAAATATATGCAAAATATCACAAGAAAACAATATTTGAAACAACTTTACCAACAAGCGAACTTGATAAGTTCGCCTTAAACTTCCTTAAGAGAACTTTTTCCAAGCGAACTTGATAAGTTCGCCTAAACAAAAATTTAGACTAAGTTCGCCTCTTAAGTTTGCCTGTATTTTAGATAAGTTCGCCTATTTCAGCTAAAAACTCTCAGGAAGATGAATTCTTCAACCAAAACACGAACTAGAACATCCAAGAATCATCATAACTTGTTGAATTGATGGTATTTAATGAAATTAATCCATAGGATTGAATATAATATGAATTAGAACACTTTGAATGGATCAAATTCTTCAAAAACACATTCAAATTGATGAAATCAGCCTCAAAATCTTCTCAAGAACATGAAAACTTCATGGAAATGAATGTTGATCAAAACTTCAGTCTATTTAGTTTCATATCATACACAAATCGTCACAAATCAATCACAAATCACGAGCACTAAGCTCTTATACCACATGTAGGTCCACACGGGTCTTCTATGGATCTAACTCGAGACGTGACGTGTATTAAGCATACGGAGTGCGGAATCCAACGTGCACATGACTATGTAAACAAGACATTCACAAAGACTAGAATCAACACAAGATGTAAATAATATTCTCTTTTATTTCCACCAAAACTCAGAGTTTACGGAACTTCAATACAAATTGCCAAGCTTTTTAAAACTAACATGTAAACTCCTATTTATAGACTCTTATAACCAAGCAGGCGAACTTAACAAGTTCGCCTAAACTAGGCCTAGGCGAACTTGTTATGTTCGCCTATTACAAAACTTAAACAAATCTTACAAAACACAAAGACATAAACGATCTAATCTATCAGAAGGCCTATTGTCACACATCTATGTCCTAACAGTGTCATAGGAGGGTTATCTGTCGACAAAACTCTTGCCGACCTAGGTGCTAGCATCAACCTGATGCCTTACCCTGTTTTTAAGAGGCTAGGTCTAGGAGAGCCGCAACCGACACGGATGAATCTTCAGCTTGCCGATCGATCGGTTAAGTCCCCGCGCGGTTTCGTTGAGAACATGTTGTTAGGGTCGACAAGTTCATCTTTACTGTGGACTTTGTCATATTGGATATGGACAAGGATGAGCACGTTCTTTTTATTTTAGGCCGTCCATTCCTAGATACTACACACATGATGATTGATGTCTTTAGTAGTAAGCTGACCCTTGGTGTGAATGATGAGAAGGTGACATTCGACGTGAATAAGTCCATGAAGCATCCGAGCAGTCAGGAGGATACATTTACTTCATAGAGTCGATCATGTCACATGTGGGAGAGTTTTTGAGTGATATCTGTGGGAGAGATGCGTCTGACATGCAAATCCAGGTTAGAGAGAACGACGAGATTGAGATGACAGTAGCAGCCGTTGGTGAGAGTTCGAGTCGTCTATAGAATGAGGCTACCCAGGATCCCACTGGATTCGAGGAGATATAAAGGAGTGAGCCTGTGGAGAGGTCGTCTGTTGAGAGTCCACCATCCTCCTAGAGCTTAAGGAGTTACCTTCTCATTTAGAGTATGCTTTCCTGGATGATGAGAGGAAGCTTCCTGTTATTATTGATGTGGATCTGACGGGTGATGAGAAGGAGAGATTGACTGGTGTGCTGAAAGCACATAGGCATGCGATTGCGTGGAAGCTGATGGATATCAAGGATATAAACCCTTCCTTTTGCACGCATAAGATCTTGATGGAAGTTGATTTTAAGCCAGTTGTGCTTGGGCAGTAGAGACTAAACCTTAAGATGCAGGAGGTCATGAAGAAAGAGGTGTTGAAGTTGTTAGATGCGGGGTTGATTTACCCCATCTTTGATTCTGCATGGGTTAGTCCAGTGCAGGTTGTCCCCAAGAAAGGGGGAATAACAGTTTTGATGAACGAGAGGAATGAGTTGATTCTGACGAGGACGGTTACGTGATGGAGAGTATGCATAGATTACAGGAGGCTGAACGACACGACTAGGACAGATCATTTTCTTCTACCGTTCATTGATCAGAAGCTGGAGCGTCTGGAGAGACAACAGTTCTATTGCTTTCTCGATGGCTTTTCTGGTTATTTCCAGGTTCCCATTGCACCCGAGGACCAGGAGAAGACCACTTTCACGTGCCCCTATGGTACGTTTGCTTACCGTCGCATGCCTTTCGGGCTATGCAACGCTCCGGCTACCTTCCAGCGTTGTATGATTGCTATCTTTCATGATGTGGTCGAGGACTTTGTGGAGGTCTTTATGGACGATTTCTTGGTTTTTAGGAACTCCTTCGAACATTGCTTGAGGAATTTAGAGAGGATGTCGGCAAGATATGAGGAGACAAATTTGATGCTGTACTGGGAGAAGTGCCACTTTATGGTGAGAGAGGACATAGTGCTAAGGAACAGGATATCACATGCTGGGATAGAGGTGGATAGAGCTAAGGTAGATACAATCTCTAAACTTCCACCGCCAACATGTGTGAGAGCGATTAGGAGTTTTCTGGGCCACGCCGGCTTCCACCAGCGATTCATTCATGACTTTTCTAAGATAGCGAGGCCGATGACTCAGTTGTTGGAGAAGGACGTGCCCTTCGTCTTTTCTAATGAGTGTTTGAGAGTGTTTGAGTTGTTGAAGAGCAAGTTGGTTGATGCCCCTATCATGGTAGCCCCGGATTGGTCACTGCCATTCGAGTTGATGTGTGATGCGAGTGATTTCACAGTAGGGGCGGTTTTAGGATAGCGAAAGGACAAACACTTCCATCCCATTTACTATGCTAGCCAGACCTTGAATAATGCTCAGGAGCATTACACCACTGCGGATAAGGAGTTATTAGTCATGGTGTTTGCTTTCGACAAATTCATGTCCTATCTTGTGCTGTCCAAAACCATCGTATACACGGACCATGCCGCAGTGAGATATCTCTTCACCAAGCATGATGCTAAACCCCACTTTATTCATTGGATCTTGTTGCTGCAAGGGTTTGATATAGAGATTACGGATAAGAAGGGAGCAGAGAACGTGGCAGCCGATCACTTGTCACGATTAGAGGGTGCTGAGAGTGAGAGCAAAGGAATTTAGATTGATGAGCGTTTTCCCATGGAGAGTTTGATGAGAGTGAGTGTGAGTGAGGATGATTGCCCTTGGTTCGCGGACTACGTGAACTACCTCATTGATGGGACCTTGATAAAGGGCATGACTCACCAACAGAAGAAGAAATTCTTTGCCGGCATTAGGAACTATATCTGGGAGGATCAGGTGATTAGGAGATGTGTGGCTGAGAGTGAGGTTGAGAGTATTCCGAGGCAGTGCCATGAGGGCCCACTGGATGTCATAATGGGGCAAGGTACACAGCTAAGCGTGTGTTTGATTCAGGCTTCTACTGGCCGACAATATTTAAGGATGCTCACGCGTTCGTTAGGAGATGTGATGCATGCCAGAGGACGGGGAATATCTCTTCCAAGAATGAGATGCCACAGAACCCCATCCAGATTGTTGAGATTTTTGATGTTTGGGGGGTTGATTTTATGGGGCCATTCCCGTCATCTCGAGGGAATAAGTACATACTCGTCGCGATGGCTTATGTTTCTAAGTGGGTGGAGGCCGAAGCTCTGCCCACGAATGATGCGAGAGTAGTTGTGAGGCTCTTGAGGAAGTTATTTGCTACGTTTGGAGTGCCGAAGGCACTGATCAGTGACAGGGGTACCCACTTCTGTAATGCACAGATGGAGAAAACCTTGCAACAATATGGGGTCACCCATAGACTTGCAACGGCTTATCACCCGCAGACCAGTGGGCAAGTGGAGGTTAGCAACCGTGGGATTAAGCGGATCCTAGAGAAAACAGTTGGGTCGAATAGGAAGGATTGGGCAGATAAGCAAGATGGTGCACTATGGGCTTTCCTTACGGCATTCAGGACACCTATCGGTTCTACACCATTTAGGTTAATTTATGGGAAAGCGTGTCATCTGTCAGTTGAGTTAGAGCATCGTGCATATTAGGCCCTCTGCACCGTCAATCTTGACGAGCCTAAGGCGGGGGAGACCAAGATGTACGAGTTGCATGAGTTAGTGGAGCTGAGGGATCATGCTTATACGCGTTCATATGATTATAAGTTGAGGACTAAGGAGTTGAATGATAGCCACATAAAAGGTGACAAGGAGTTTGAGGTAGGAGATCGAGTACTATTGTTTAATTCCCGGTTGAGGTTATTCCCGCGAAAACTGAGATCTAGATGGTCGGTCCCGTTCACAGTTATTCAGGTTTTTCCATACGGGACAATAGAAATTGAGGGAGAAGATGGAGTTAAGTTCAAGGTGAATGGGCATAGGCTGAATCACTATATCACTGGCCTGGTCGGGGGACTCTCAGTTGAGGTTATGCACCTCGACCTACCAAATAACTAAGTGTGATGATGAGTCAGGCTGAGGACTAGTTAAACCAAGCGCTCTCGGGAGGCAGCCCGAGCTGTATTTGTCATCTGGTATTCGTTTAGCATAGACCCGTACAGGACAACACGAATCCAGGTCAGTGAAATTAATTTTTGTTTAGTTTGTAGAAACCACCCCTGTAATTTTTATTTTTAATTTTCATTAGTAAATTTCTAATTTCATAGGTACTGTGTATTTTTTTTTAAATTACTATTTTTGTAAATTGTATTTTTGTAAAAGTATATATAAAAAAAATAAAAAAAATTATAAAATATTTTAAAAAAAGAAAGGGGTAACGGGCCGTCATAGCCCATGACGGCCCGTCATAAGTCAAATTTCAAATTTTGCAGTCAGTAATTGGGTAACGGACCGTCACGGGTGGTGACGGGCCGTCACGATAGTTGAGATTAAAAAAAATATAAAAGGCGGGGGTGTGGGTTTCGGGGGGCGTCACGAAGCCACACGCACCCACCCTCCCATCTTTCTTCTCCGGCGAGCATCCACCATCCCCCTCCACTTCCCTCCACCTAACCACCACCACTACTCCGCAGTCTCCACCACTTGCCACCAGAGATTCCACCATCTCCGGCCACTCACGTGCACACCGCCACCACCAGCGACCATAACCTTTCACCACCACCTCTCGTCATCATGTACACCCCCTTTCCCCCTATAATTGTGGTCTTTTCAATTTGACAGGCAACTTTCTTATTGTTAGTTGGTAAATTAGTTAGATTTCTCTAGGTTAGATTTAGGTCTTTTCTTGTTGTTGTTCTTGAATGGGATGCAATTTGACAGGTAATTTTGAATTGAATGGATAAATTGACCAAAAAATCCAACCCTCGGTTCTCAATCTCCATTCCGGGGGGATTCAAAATCGATCACCTGAGAATTTTGGGTGATGGACCGTCACCACACATGACGGTCTGTCACGGGTTGAAATCTGGAATTAGGACTTGAATTGGGTGAAGGACCGTCATGACCCCTGACGGTCCGTCACAGCTTCTAGGCAGATTTGTTTGTTGTTGTATTTTGCTACAGGGTGTAGATTATTTCTGTTTTAGTTTCATTAGTTTAATTTTTAACTCTTGTAGATTAAATTATAATGTTTTTAAGACAACATAATTATATAGCATAGTGTTCTACTTTGTAATTTTTGTAACTAATTTTTGGTACATAATAAAATAATATAAGTGGTTTTTGTAAATTAATTTTCTTTTAAATAATCTTTATAATTAAATGATTTTGTAAAGATTAAAATTTAATTTTTGTCAATACTTTTACCTTTCATTGTGTAAATACTCTTTACATACATAATTATTGTTTTACATAATTATTTAACTAATTAGTTATATATTTATCTATTGTTATAATATATTGGCATATCTTGGTTCGGCGCGTCCCGATTGGTTATACTAACAATTTTCTTGCAGACATGGCGTCGTCGTCTTCCCAGGCCCAGAAACGTGTCCGCCTCGAGGATACCCAGCCCCATGGAGTTACCGCCGCTGGAAAGGACCAGCCGGACGCGCCGCCACCACCGCCACCACCATTGCACCCCCACCAGCTGCTGAACTTCGCGCCAGGTACATCAGAGTACGATAGGCTATCTCGTATGCCGAGCGCACCATTACACGCCAGCCGGACCATCGGCTGGCCGCTCATGGGCTAGTTGGGTGTTCGCGAGCAGCTACAGCAGCTGCTGCCTCCACGCTGGAAGCAGCTGCTGCCTCCACGCTGGAGGCAGCTCTTGGATGTTCCGAGGGAGCAGTACGTCGAGCTCACCTTGGAGTTTTTCTCCATGTTACGGCTGCACCGCGGCGACTTGACGACAGCGACCGCCGTTGAGTTTAGCATGAGAGGAGCCCTGCACCACATGTCCATCAGCCAGTTCGCCTCGCGAATTGGTCTGTATATAGAGCCAGAGGTATCTGTCCACATCTTCACCTAGAGCTTCGCACTGTCACCACGTGGGAGGCCACTTTCGCCATTACTCAGTAGCAGCTGATAGAGTGGTGGCCGACCATTGCAGACGGGGTCTGGCGCTCGAGCTACCCAGCCTCCTGGATACGCGACTTAGTGCATCGTTATATACACCGCATCATTACGTGCAAGATCACCAGTCGCCATCAGAGTATAGAGAAGGTCTCCGAGTTTGACCTTTTCATTTTGTACTGCACTCTACGGTGAGACCTGGCCAATCTCGCCACCATCTTGCTTGCATCTTTGGCGAGGCCGCGGACCAAGGCGTCCCGCCTGTGTCAGGGGCTGTATATTACCCGTATAGCTAACCGGCTGGGCGTCTTTCTCGCTCACGCCCCGGACACCTTGACGGCTGGTCCCGAGACCATGTCGGTCAGGTACGACGACATGATCCAGATGGGGATCGTGACGAAGGGAACCCAGCATAGATTTGTGGAGGCCCGACCAGCCGTCTTAGCACCACCACCACCACAGGGCTTTGCACTTGAGGACGTGGCACCAATTGGAGTCCCACCACCACGCCAGCCATGAGTCCGACTTCCACTAGCCGGACCCCGAATAGAGGGCGCGCCACTGATCACACTAGAGGACCTTCATGCCGAGCTTGTGGCTCAGAGGGCGATGTTACAACGCATTATGGATTTCCTACAGATCCCTCCAGCTCCGCAGCCACCGCCACCGTAGATCGACTTGTTATTGTATGTATATGTTTTGTACTTTACTTGTATAGTTCTTTTGTATTTGTACTTATCTTTTGTATTTGTAGCTAGCTTTTGTATTCAGGTATGATCTAGTGAACAGTAAGTATTTTGTATTTTGTAAACCCCGTGTATTTTGTACCTTAATTCTTTCTATTTCAGTACTGTAGTTCTTTCTATTATGTTGTTGTGTTTTTGATGCTTGGTTGTGTAGTAGTGTATACAGAATGACAGACGGTGTTGCACTTGACAGTCAGAATATTCCACACGCGTCAGAGCACCATCATCGCCAGGGAAGTTTGATTTTCAATTCTGCTTTATTTTATTTTTATTTTTATTTTTGGTCTTCGTTATTTTTAATTTCTTTTTATCCTTCTTTCGAACATGTTAGGGATAATGTGCATTTCAAGTGAGGATGGAGGTATTTTGTAGATTTAGCTAAAATAAAAAAAAAATACAAAAAAAAAATCAGAAAATCAAAATATATATATATATATATTCAAAAGAGTTGGTTGTTTTTGCAAGTCCCGAGAGTTTCACATACTATTTTAATATCCGGGCACACAGAAGACCGGTTTTTATGCGAGTTAAACCAAGAGCTTTAAGCGGGTCGGGTGTGGGTTTGCGTTTTCTTAACGCGGTATTCTCCAAGTATTCGGGATTAAGTGTTTTCAACTAGTTGATTTTTCGGTAATAAAATCATTTTGGGATGTCTAGGAGAGTATAGCATACTAGACGGAGATAATTGTGTATGACGTATATCGACAACCCGATTCCACACTTCAGTGAGATTTTGAGCCTTTTCATATTCATTTTATTTTCGTTGTTTTTTGTTTGATGTGTGTTTGACCTGCATGATTTTTCTGGTTAGAACTTGATTATCTTGATACATGTCGAGACCCTAGGTTGAGACAACACACAGAAATTATCTAAGGCATTAGGAGTTGGCCTTTTTTGTTTAGCCTTTTCTTTTGTTTATCCATACCTGAACATTAAACCCTAGTTAGCCCCCTTTGAGCCTTATTCCCTTTTGTTTCTAAACCCACTTAACACACCCCTAGCCTTTGCAGCCTTTTACTTTTTAACCACGTGTAACTGGTTCGGATTTGTTAGTCTGTGCAGTTAGTGATAGCAAGAAAAATAAAGAAAGAAAAAGTGCATTTGATAGTTTGAAAAAAAAATATAGAAAAGTTATGAGAAAATCATTAAAAATAGAGTTTTTCAAAAGAATAAGTGTAAGAATCAAAGATTCCCGGGATTAAATCTAGTTTCTTTTAGTTAGTCTGTTTCTTATTGGTGTGATTTCTTTAGTCCGGACCGGTTTCACCTTAGCCACTTAAAATTCCCTATCCGTACCCTGAACCCTAGCCTAACATTACAACCCAGTTAAAAACCTTTTTGATCTGTGTGTTTGTCTTCACATTCGGACGGCGATTTGATTGATTCTCAAGCTTATGACTTAGGCATTTCATTAGTAGGTCTGAGAGTTAGAATAGGAATTGGCACATCTTTTGATAGTCACAGAAATAAACCGAGAAGAGAGAACTCCTGTGAGGGGTACGAGTTGTGCATGGTTAGAGCTTGAAAGAAAGAGAGTCTTGAATAGGTATACCCATGTTTTCAAAAAGTTCGGTTCCATATAGACTGGTTGAATTATAAATATATTAACCGTTGTTTCTGGATTTCGTGGCCTGTATCTAGCTTTAGCTTGAGGTTCTTGTATTTGTGTGATTACTGAGTTGGATGTATTGCTTTGGGCTTTGCTTAGGGATAAGCAAACTTTAAGTGTGAGAATGTTTGATGTATTCTAAAACACATATGTTTTTATGCTTATTTTAACCCGTTTCACTCGGTTTTATCACTCAAAATCTAAGGAAATTGGTACTTAATGATATTTTGGTTGAATATGCAGGTTTAGATGATAAACCGAAGAAATTTGATAAAGAAACGGGACCGAAAAGAAGCGGAAAAGAGTTGGAAGAAATTCATTAAAGTTTGGGATTTTTAAGCCGTTACGGACCGTCACGGGTGGTGACGGTCCATCACGACCAGTCGCCAGGGTCACATCTGGGAATTATTTATTAAATGAATCATTAGCCCTATGACGTACCGCCACAGGTGGTGACGGTCCATTACGAACCCGACGGGCCAAAAAGCCCTAATTCTGCCGTTTTTAAAGGTTTTGGTCGATTCTTTTTCAGAGATTTCGTTTTCTTGTGTCTGTAGACGACCAAGAGGCTCTGAGGATCGAAGAATTGAGGATGGGGATCATCCAGATTGAGAGAAGTTGACATTTTCGGTTTGCAAACATTGGTTTTTCATTATTTTTCTTATTCCAGTCATTTACTTCGAGTTTAAACATTGTCTTCAGTTTATTTTGGATTGTTCTTAAGTATTATGAGTAGCTAAACCTGTTGCCACCTAGATTAGGATGAATATTGGCATGATTTGATTGTTTTCGGTTTGGTTATTAATCGTATGACGAATACTAGTGTAAAGACTTCTGAATTAATGTTTATGAATGTGTTCTAATACTGATTTGCTACTGATTTTGCATGAACTTGCTGTACTTGAGGTTTTATTTGAATGCTTTGTGTTTTGGGTAAGATTTCGGGTTCTCGAGTCATTCACTTTGTGTTTATGATCTAGACGATTAGGCTGATCGTTGTAGCAGGTTTGTTTGGTCATAAAAGTCAGTGTTTTACCAATCTTGAGTCCGATAGGAGATAGGTTGCCGGATTGTCTTTTGGTTTGTCGGTTTGGGTTGCAATTACACGAGAGTGGGTTGTCCAAGTCGTCTTTATCATTTGCATCAACGTGTCATAAATAATATCTTGGGAGTTTACCCGTTGCTCTTAGGTTTGTCTAGGATAGCATTTAGGTATGGAGCGGTTGAGACCGAGAGGTGAAACCGTTATCGAGTACGTGGTGTTCAAGGTCTTGGTGAGTCTGAGAGGAGATCCAATTCCTTGCCGGTGAGCTTAATCTGACCCTTAGGGTAGTTGAGGTGTGTAGGTGAGTCTGAGAGCAGATCCTGCATGTCTTAGTGATTCTTGAGTCAGTCTATCTTTAGAACCGGCGTCATACAGTCAGTTTGCCCGAAAGCTGTTAAATTAGCCAATAGGATTCCTGGTCTAGGTAGTGTTTGTCTCATAGTTGGTCTTTGTTTCTTGTTCCAGTTTGTTTGGTCTATCTTTAGTATTTTGTCCTTGTCTTAGTCTTTCCTCATGTCTAAGTTTTGTTTTATCTTTACAGTCTTTGAGTCGAGTCAGTATTTTGATTGTTTAGTTTAATTTGCATGTTCTAAAATTATAAAAAAAATAATCAATTGTTTTACAACGGTTAGGAATCAATAGAGGTCTAGTATCGAGGGCTGCCGCCTTTTGTGTCACGGTTCGATAACTCAGGCTTACTTTCTTTGCTACTAGCAACCGGTACCCTTGCCGTAAGCGTGTGATTTAGTTGTGAGTCCATTTCTACAATTAAAACTTGGTAAAATTAATATATATATATATATATATATATAATATCACATCAATAAGCTCAAATCAAATCATGACCGCTAAATGTTATAGGCCACTTAAAAAGAAATCCATTGAAATTTGTTCCCACTTCCACTGTGGAATCTCGGGTTGTTGTAAACTGGTGTTGTCAGTAATAGTAGTTACTAATCAAAAGTGGCACATTATTGCATCATAGGGTGATACAACATGGTTGGTATGTATACAACATAACCGTAAAAGTTGATACATGAAGATTTTTGAAAATTAAAATATCAAGTTGATGAGGTTTACACTTTTCGTACTAGAATGGAAGAGTGTTGGTTAGTTATTAGAGAATGACTGAATAATGAGTAATCCAAGCATAAAGCTTTATAAAGTAAATATATCATAAGTACGAGTATTATTATACCAAACTCGAGTCGTGAAACCGAGGATTAACAAACAAGTGAAGTTATACTAGGATTCTATCGAGATAAATTTGCTAAAATCCAAATTACTTAATCCTATCAAGTGTTAGAAAAAAAGAATGAGTCATCAACATATCATAAATGTCAGCGATGACCCAGTGCTATGTAATCTCACCACAAAGCATTGGGATTCGGTACTAAACCACGTGTTAGTCTCGGAATAATGAAACCATGTTTGGTGATTTTCAACCAAAGGTTCATATACATATTGCCCAAGGTTAGCAATGGGTTATACTGATAATCGAATCCCCACAAGATCTAGATAGAAAAAGTGACTAAAAATCTTAATGAGTTAATCAAGTATATTAATTAAAAGGCTAGATGCCAGTTCAATTGGGCATTTATTGGCTATTATCGAAAATCAAATTTGGTTAACAGTTAGAAATAGAATTCTGAAATATAACAAGAAGTCTATATCAAAAAGATTATAAGGTTCATATAAGGCTGATGCTCACCAAAATATTTAAGCATGAAGAATCATGGTTGATCTAAGTTCAACTTAGAATTGAAGTTCAAGTTTGCCAAAAATATTCTAAGTGTTGGAATCTACTAAGGAGAAACAATTCTGCTAAGGAGGAACAAATTCTACTAAGGAGGAACAAATTATACTAAGGAGTAACAAATTCTACTAAGGAGAAACAAATTCTACTAAAGAGGAACAAATTCTGTCATGGCAAAAATATTCAAAGTATGTCTAGTAAGGAGGAAGACATTCTAGTTAGGAGGAACAAATCTAGTCAGGAGGAACAAAATCTACTAAGGATGACTAAATTTACCCAGGTGACTCAATTTTGTTTCGGATGAACGAAATAACTACTCCTGACCTGAATAACTACTCCTAGGCAAAGTGTGTTTCTTGTTCAGATCCAATCCTACAAAGATGGTCTACTCCTCACATCGAGTCATTCAAATTTGATAGGATAACATTAGACGTCTACATCTTTCTTGATGTGGATTGAAATGATTCGGAGATAATCCGCAGTTCGTCTAGGTGAGTAAGTAAACAGTCACGTTGTGGAAATAATCTCAAAAAAATAGTATCCCTCGAAATTGATTATGAGATTGCTGACCCATTAATTTGGTAGACTTTGATGTAATATCATTGTCAATTTAGCCTGTGGCTTGACTCTCATTAAGTAGACGTCTAGAAAATAGAAGAGGATCAAGTAAAAATTCATCAACTTGCCAAGCGCGAGGACGTCATGCTCCCAGGTCCCTTATAAAAAATGCATAGATATCCCAAACGGATCTCGAAAAAGAGTGAATATAAAATTTAAAAGGGATTCAAGATATAAAAAGAAATGTACATGTGTAGACCTTCAAGAGAGCAGAGTCAATTATGATTCGTCCTTTTCCGGGTAACGTATAGCTTTAATTGGTTATGAATCGTTGAACACAGAAATAAATTCTCAAAGTTGCCCTCCTATGATTGTATGACGCATTTTCAAATGATAAGGCTCTCAAATTTCAACTTAGGTACTTGTTTTCCCATTAAAGTTGGTTTGAATAGATCATAAGGTTTTAGAGTTTGTCCTTAGATCTAGCGTTGAAGAGGGTCGAATTGATTATCTGCCAATAACTTGTAGTACATTATGCCTGCAACTTCCTTAGCCTTCGAACGGTATCACTATGACTTACTGATGTAGTGCGAAGCACACATCTTTATTCCTATTGTTTTAGTTCATTTTTGATTAGTTTTATGTTTGTTTCGAGTCGTTTTTGTATACTATTGAGTCTTTGTCTTGTTTACAGGTGCTCGTGAAGATTACAGGTGAATACGTGAAGACACCGAGCAAGAAAGTGAAGCCCAAAGTTCAAAAGGCGAAAAATGTTGAAAATTAGTCTCTCACGGTACGCGAGAGGGAAAGAGAGAATGCCTCGCGGTATGCGAGGATCTTCAGAAACCGCCGTGACTATTTTGGCCCTCGCGGTACGCGAAGGGCTTGGCTAAACCTCTAGCGGTACGCAAGAGGCCCATATTTCGTGAAAAAAATCCTAAATCGATTTAACTAGAATTTGATTGCCATTAGGTTATAGTTCGATGTTTTTGCCGTCTAGAGGAGGACCAGAGGCGATTTTGGGAGAGAGGAAGTTAATTGGAGTGAAAATCTTGAGTCTTTGCTTCCGGGTTCGTTAGTAATAGCGTTTTCGATTGCAAGATTTTATTTTTATCTTTGATTTGTATGTTTGATACCATGATTCTGCCTTTTACTACTGTTATGGATGTTTTGAACATGAATCTAGGATAAAACTTTAATACTGCCCAGGTTAAAGATGAATACTGTGTAAAGTTGTGATTTTTATCGGTTTTGGATTCTAATTGATGGGTTTATGATTTTGTAAACAATCTTAGTATGATTAATGTGATGAATATGCATGTTTTGGTTTGATTTATGTTTGATTGTGATTCCGTATGCTAATTGTGGTTGTCTACCAGTTTGATTTGCATATCAAGATTATACACCTTAGGGTTTGTGGTTGTTTGTATGTGTTGCCAGACATAGTAGCCCATAGGAGTTGTGATTGAGTGTCTTTAGAACTTAATGTGTATCCTATTTCAATACCCGAGAGGTGAGAGATAGTTGTCTAGTCTTCGTCATTAGGAATCCGATTGTTAACAGTATGAGAGGACGTTGGTATTAGGTGTCTGGTGATTATTGCTAGTTCATGTCATAGTTCTTATCCTAAGATTACCCTGTGCATTTTTCGAATGTATGGTGGACAGTGAGAGTGAGACGTAATCTGTCTATTTGGGTACTTTATCATTGTTGGAGAGACTGAAAGGTAATCCACTATCTGGTGCTTTATTACAGTTTTAGGTAGCTTAGTTGGTGACACCCTGAGAGTGATTAAGGATCCACTAGGTAGTTTTTAGTTGTCATCCTTAGAAACCCAGATTCATCTTAGTTTCCAGAACCGGTAGAAGTTGTACTTTGCAAGTAGGATTCCGACCTAGGTGGTATTCTTCTCATCTTCTGATTTCACCTTATTACTTTGTCTTGATAGTTGAGTCGACCTTTGTTTATTGCATTCATTAGTTTAATTCAGTATTGTAGTCAACCCCCCCCCCCCCAAAAAAAAAAAACCAAATCAATCTTTAGTCCGAGTCAGAGTCTAGTATTGGTACATAGTGTCTCTAGTGTTCGATAACTCGGTTTACCATTAAGCTGTGCTACACTCGATAGGTTCACTGTCTGTCAGTGCGGTTTAGTTCATAGGTATTCCTATTATTACTTAGGAGTCTAGGTTAGGTTTTGTTAGTTTTTATATAGACCATCTGGACGACATCACTTACAATTTCATATTTCACCAATATAGGTTATAGTCTTAAAGTCCTTTGCACAAGGGTTCAAGCCATAAAGTGGAGGTAATGAGTGTTAACTGTCAGAGATTTGTATTCTCTCAGGGCACGTGTTAAGAGGTCTGATTCTCGCTAGACTGAGGATCAGTCACACACGTGGATAGACAAATAACGAAATTGAAATGAGAAAATCTTTAGCTGAATCTCAAAAGGTGAGTCAATACTTTATAAAGAATTTCCAAATCCGGTCCAAATACCAAGGTCAAGTTAACTGAGAACGGATCTCTTCAATGTTTCGTTCAAAATTGTCATGTCAATGAAGTCTCGATAAGAGTTTTGGATCATTTAGGATTCAAAGTTGAAAGAGATAATGTATATTCCCATGTCACCTGGGGTAGCCTATCGCATCATTTGATGTCTTTGGCTCAACCCTACGGTTACGTTAATTTCGATCAATAATCGAATGACTGAGAATCGGGATTAGGAATACAAATTAATCATGAGCATTAACTCTGATAGTAAGATTCACCGGAGTTCTCATGCACTTAAAATTATGATTACGTGTGCACCCGTAATGATAATTTACTTTGCATGGTCCCTCTAGTGTTTCCCCTATCCCAAGTTCTCTGCTAAAAGGGATCTGAAATTTTCACTAGATCGTGTCATTGTGTTGCACTTTCTCATAAAAGTATGTATGTTCGATCTGATCACTCTTAGTTATTTGTACCTATACTCATGGATCTACCGACTACGGCTGCTGCTGGATGGGGGTAATGGTAGAGGGGCACAATCGGCGTCCTATAATAACAAAATGTGTGTGGTGGAAGTCAGGCATATGAGAGAGAGATGTATTATCATGTACAAAACAATTTTAGCATAAAAAATGTAGGAAACAACTAGACTTTTGCTCATACTAATTTAATGGTTAAGATTAAATAGGGGTGAGCAAACCTAAACCGTTAAACCGATAACCTAACCGCCATCAAACCGAATGAACTAATAACTGAAATTAACCGATGGTTATGGTTAAGGTTTATTTGATTAACCGATCAAATGGTAATGGTTATGTTTAAGGGTGTCTGATAACCAAACGTTAACCGAACCGAACCGATACAACCCTATGCATAAGATATATGCACAAAATATAAATGATTTCCCCCATTCATTATGATAATGGTTAAGGGTGCACAAAATATATATGCACAAATATATGCACAGTTTTTTTCTGTTCATTTTTAAAGAAATTTGTAGATAACTAATGCATTAGTTATGAATTTATGTGCACAAATTTGTAGATAATAATCCCAGGTCTTTTATTAAAAAATGTGATTATTGATTACGGAACGACAGTGGTTAGTTAACCGAAATTAACCGAAACCGACTGTTTACCGAAAAACGGTTAACCGACCAAGCGGTTATGGTTATGGAAGAGGGCTTAACCGACCAAGCGGTTATGGTTATGAAAAAGGCCAAACCGGCCCATATCCGACTTTGCACACCCCTAAGATTAGTTGGGGGTTAATTATAGAATTAATTAGAAGTAGAAAGTAAAAAAAAAGGAATTTGACCCCCTCATTTGACATTTTTAATTAAATATTAATTCTACCAATTGTTTAAAAATCAAATAACTTTTATATACTTTATTATTTTTTAAAAAAATTGTATCATAAAACCGAGAATTTAATCCTCTTTAAAATATTGTTTTATAATTTCTAAATTCTTATTATTAATTATATAAAATTACATTTATTTAACACATATAATACATAAATTTCTAAGATAGTCAACTTGTAAATACTTAAAACTCAAGGATTATAGCCTATTATAGCCGAAATTATATAACTGCAATTTAGTCTAAATAAGGAAGTCCCATAACCAAAAGGTTATGGGTAATATAATAAAGTTTGCCGTTAAAAAAAAAGTCTCATGTTTTTTTGTGAGTAAATGAGATTTTGAATTATTGTACTTGTAACTTATTTACAGAACCATGAAACATTAGCTAGCACATTGGAAAATTCACAGTAATTATTCAAGTACGGATGGTTATTTTTCGACTAGGTGACAAGTACGTATGGTTCATATACAAAGATGTTAGTTGAGCTTTTAATTATATTCTTAACCAATAAGTAGTAACTAATCTTAAACAAAATAATAATAATCACATACATTAATTTACATGATCTTATATTCGGAGAATTTTTACGTCTATATTTAATAAAATTAGTTTTGATTATGACTTCATTATTATGAGGATTAACATTTTTTTTATAAAAGCCTAGTGAGGAGTAGTTGAAAGAAAACTGATTTAGGGTATATGTTAATGTTAATAAGTATCCATAGTTTAGTCTAACGTTTACAGTAATTGTTAAACTTAAAATTTAATCATTTTAAAAAGGAAATATTTCACCCATTAAAATATCAAGTTTCTTCGGTGTTCTATTAAAGTCATTCACATTTTAAACAACAAAAAAACTACTCAACTTTTAATATTATTCCATTGTTATGAAATTTTTAATAAAAGTTACATTTAAAAAAAAATAACTAGCCTAAATAAAACATATTTGAATTTTGGTTAATATTTAATGATTTTTTTTTCAGTTTAAAAGGTAGTTGTACGAAAAGAAATTTACCAAATAATAATCAAGTTTTATAATTGTTTGACTTAGAGCAATGGGTATACCCAAGTGATGGAAAAATGTAATTTCCTTCAATTATCAATTACTTGACAAGTGAAATACCCAAGTGATTGAGGTGGTGCGATTATTAAATGTTTTTTTTAATTAAACATATATATTTATTTTTTCTTTATTTTACAACAGTAAAATAGCCGTTGAACGGCTTAAACCTTTGAAAGGGGGCGGTGTACCCCATGACGGATTATTTTTTCTTTAATTATCACATCATCCATCACGCCGCCTATCATGCCGAAAGGGGGCGGTGTACCCCATGAAATCACGCCGTGATAACCTAGCTACATAGGATCACACGGTGATGAGGGTACGTATACCGGATACTCTTTATATGTTAACTTGAACAAAATAATAACTAATAGTAATTAATGTCATATATACTTCATTTACGTCATTTAATTTTAAAAGTTAGAATATTTATAAAATAATAACTAATAGTAATTAATGTCACATAAAAATCTCCACTAGAACATTGCACCGTCTTGGTTCGATCAAGTTAACTTATTCTAATGATGAAATGCATTAAAAGAATGTTAACGTCTAAACTGATGTCAGTTAATTATATTAGATTATTAGGTTTTCTTATTAAAATTAAACACTAATATAATCTAGTTATAAAAGTGTAGCAGATACATGCATGGTAATTTTTTCTGTTTTTGAAGTTACAGCAGAAATAAAACAAAAAAAAATTGTTTTATCAATTTTACACCATGAGAATCGCACTCTATCATCTTAAGGTCCCATTTTGACCACATATACAACTTCATTTTCTCCACCCTTATCAATCCTATAAGATATTCCCTTCAACTTCACACCCATCTTCATTACCATTTATATCAGAGTAAAAATGGCCTACACCAACTTGCTACTTTACTTCCTTTGGGCTACACTTGTGCTTCAAGGTCACTCCTTAACCCTAATTCTTAAATTCTATTTTATTCTATATTTTTCTTAGGTTATTTTCTTTTAATCATTGTGTTGATACTCAAATCTTGAAATCTTGTATAAATTATTCTATATTTTGTTGTATTATTTTCAGGAGTTTCAGGAAATATTTTCACATCAAGAAGAGGATTAGAGTTACAGGTGAAGGTATAGTGAATCAACTGTTAACTTATATCATTAAAATTTAAACCTAAATGATTCTCTTTGCAATGTTTAGGCTACAAGCATCGAACTAATGAACACGAATTTAGAGAGAAGATCGAAGATTGGTTCAGTGATCCCTACGTGTACGTTCAATGAATGTCGAGGATGTAGACACAACTGCCGGGCTGAGCAAGTGCCGGTCGAAGGAAATGATCCAATGAATAGTGCTTATCGATATAGATGTGTCTGTCATAGGTAATGTTATATTATAAATTTGACAAATTGGATTTTAGTAATTCAAAATATAACTCGTTGGCCGATAATAGTCTATACAGATAATTTAACTAATGACACTCGCAACTTTCACTTTAATCGTCAAGGGCAATCATGCTTGCATAATTATCATAGATTTACACTTGATTTCGGTCACAGTGACGATTATGAACAAAATGTGGAAACATATAAATGAAATCGATTGAACATCAAGTGTAAATTTATAATGATTATGATACTGGATTGCCTTTTGCCAAATTACTAGTATGGGTTATTATTGACCACTAAGTTAAAAGTTTGAATTATAAAGATACAATTTGCCTATAAATTTTGGTTTCTATGGTTTTAGAAAGTTATCTAGATTGTTTTTCTTATCCGTATAAACTTTCTGTCATCTTTTGTGTCCCTAGTTTTATTTTTATTTTATTTAAATAATGATAGTTAATAATACGGTGTGGAAAATGATATTCTTGAGTTGCAACTTTTTATGCAATTATAAGAAGTTATTTACAAAATTTCTTGGCTAAATATAGTTGAAACTTTCCCAGGTGAATATATTCTCAAGGTTCTGCAAAATGTGTTTCCTCTCTCCTATTTAATCTGTAAAACAGAAATCATTTTAACATAGATTCGTTTAATAAAGTTTGAAATTAATGCAATATTATTTTTATTCTTACATTTATCACTACACTGCTTTGTAGACTTTATAAATTTTATAATGGTAATAATTAATAAAGAATAAAGTTTTAAAAACTAGCAAATTATAAGTATTTTTTTCTAAAAATAAATATATATTTCAAAACCTACTAGGGAAGAACAAAAATGGAACACAGGAAGTATATTTTACTTACTTTCTTTAACAATATTACAAGTACCGGCAACGTGCATATGAAATTGAATAATTAACTGACACATTAAATGTTAAATGTTGTGAATTTATATTTTTGGTTACATGTATATTATATAGTGAATCTGACATTAAATTCAGTGTAGCAAAAACTTCTTTTTTAAATATGCGATCAATTTTGGTCAACTTCAACTATGTGTCAAATTGTACATCATATTTCATTACTTTTTTTTAAAAGGTCAACAAATATATTTCCATTATGCTAACAGCAACTTAGCCAACATAATACACAGATTTGTCACCATTACAATCAATCAAACCAATTAAATACCCAAACTATTTAAATAAAAAAACACCATTGATCCCACAAAAAGGCTTGAGTTTTGGACCGATTCTTGAGCGAAAGAAAACCAAGCGCTTTTATATCACCTACGACTTTTTCCACACTGATGGGATTTTGCTCTAAAATCAGTGCATTCCGGTTTCGCCACAAACACCATATAGTAGTTTGGATTACCATATAAATGGTTTTTTTTCCATTTTGATGAACCCCGAGCATGAAGATGTTAAGTCACTAAATCCCTAGCTTCAAAGAGAAAGAATGATGGTAACTTACACCAATTGGAGATGAAGTCCCATATCGATTGCACAAACTGGCATGACACAAAAAGATGATCTAAGGTTTCTTCAGTTTTACCACAGAGTACACAACATGTATTTGGGAGCTGGACACTTCGCCTAGTTAATTCAGCAAAAGTTGGAAGCCGATCAAGTGAAACACACCAGCAGAGGAAATTTACTATAATTGGAGACCAACTGTTCCAGTGGAATGTTAATCCCAGATCAGAATATGTGGCGGGTTGCCTTTTTCAGGCTACTTAACGAAAACGAGCCAGAGGCATTAAGATCCCATAGCCACCTAAACTTGTGTAATGGGTCAGCCGTAGGACGGATGAGGCTAGCTAAATCGAGGCCGACAGATTTTACCAATCTGTTTCCAAGGACCGGGTTGAGTGATTCTAAGTGGGATGAAACTCAATATGGAGTTATGGTGAATGCTCCATATTACCTTTCTCCATAGTCCGTTCTCATCAACTTTGAACCACCACCACCATTTAGAGAGTAGTGCAATATTAGCCTCTCATAAGGATCCAATTCCCAAACCCCCAAGTTCCTTGGGAGTCAAGACTTTATTCCAGGAAACCCAATTCATGTTGTGCAGGTTCGGAGAACGCCCCCCCCCCCCCCCCCCACCACCAGAAAATCCCTACGTAACCTCTCCTAGTCATTTATGATTTTAGTGAGCGCCTTATAAAGGGAGAAGAAGAATGTGGGAAGGGAGTTTAACACCGGACGAATTAACATTATCCTACCCCCAAAAGATAAGGTTTTCGCCTTCCATAGTGTTAATCTTCATCTAAATGTATCAACAACCGGCTTCCAATGCTTCACAAGATTCATATTAGCCTCAACTTATAGACCTAAATATTTAAAAGAAAAGGAGTCTAACTTACAGCGAAGAATAGCTGCCATTTCATATTTTTAACTTTTGTTTATATTAATTCTTTTATATTTAAAAGATATATGGATTAATTAAGTTAGCTTTTTATAAAACTGAAAACAAAATTATTTAATTAGAACATTAAGTAAACACTACAACTGATTAATAACAGTAAACCTATATAGAACTTACTAGGAATGGCACAGCCGTGCGCTGCGGTTGCGACACGATCTCGAGTATCAAAATGCATATATAAAAACACGTTGCGGCGGCTGTTAGTTTGTCAATAAACTCTAAAACGTAATCCATCGTAAAATCGAGCGTCACTCCGCTGTAAAACCTGAAAAGCGTAGCGTCAAGTAACCCGAACGCAAACGCAGATACAAAAACACGTCGCAACGACTGTCATTCAAACGTAAAACCATAAAGCGTACCCCATCGTAAAAGCGAGCGTCACTCCGTCGTAAAACTTGAAAACATAGTGTTAAGAAACCTGAACACAAATGCAGACACAACGATTAGAAATCTAAAACCAAAATATTAAAAAAACCGGAGAAAAAACACTTATTGATAAAATAAACACTATTCACTTCTTAGATATAGTATATATAATATGATTGTAACAATGAATAAGAATAGTTAGATATTATATAATTACTCTTTCTTAATTTCTTAATTAGCCTATTGCTCTCATAATAATTAATTATTACATTATAGAATAGAGTTAATACTGGTATTTCTCTTTTGTTATTTTTTAAATCAGAAATTCTTAAATAGTAGTTTCACTTTCTAATTAAATCAACTTCACAAAGTTGGGGTCTGCCACCAATTTTGATTTTTGACCAGTACCTTTCACTTTTTGTTCTATTTTATTATTATCTTTAATTTGTTACACTTATAACTACACGATATATAATATTTTTTAGCAATATTCTAGGTTTTACTTTTACGTTTATCCACATTATACGATACTACAATTTCTTATGTAGGCGTGAATAGTGGTTATGTGATGTGGGTCGAATGGTTTATAAAAACTAAACAAAAACTAACCTAGACACTTTAGTTAAACTATAGAAATCCTCTAAACTAAACAACAATAACAGGCAAGTGTACCTATCAATTGTAATACAACCTAATTAAAGTCCGGATATAGAACCCACGAGACACAGACACTAACTAAAACTAGTCTCCGACACAGAACTGAAATATTTGGTTTGGGGGGAATTCTATGAACTATGATTAAACTAATCAAAAGTAAACTAAGAACTAGTGACAACTAACTATCAATCAGAAGATAAGATGAAATCAGGAACGGAGAAAGTACTACCCAGGTAAGAATGCTATTTGTAAACCTCGGATTTCTCTCGGTTATGGTAACTATGATGGAATTGGGGTTCTAAAGTATGACACCCTTAGACAACCTAGTGGATTCCTGATCAATCTCCGGGTGTGACCAGAAGGAAACTCTAAAGTATGTAAAACGCTTACCAATTAGTTGGATCACTTTTTAGTCTCTCCAACGATACTAAAGTACCCTAAAGATATATCACATTTCAGTCTCACTGTCTCAATACATTCGAAGAATGCAAGGGGTAATCTCAAAACAATCGACAAGACACGTACTAGCAAGGTGTAACATCCCAAAATGTCGAGAAATAAAGTTAACGAGTTCAAGCGGGCCGAAGTCGGGCCGGGTCAGTCGCGAACCGGGCTTGGGGAGGTCTCCCATATAAATAGCCAGGGTCACCACATGTTTCTCTCATTTGCAATTCTAGAGAGAGAAAACCGTAGAGAGAGAAAGTGTCGGAATCGCACAAGATTGCACCCGCTCGTGTCTCTTGCACTCGTGAGAAGAACCTCCGGATCAGAAGCTCGATTCAGGTAACGATCCGACCTAAATCTGAGTTTTTAGTTCGTTTTTGGGTTTTCGGGTCTTGGGTGAAAATCGGACGTTTTTGTGGATGAAACTGAAAGATAATCATAGAATCGAATTCCTTAATGGAAAACGAACGTTTTGGATGCAACATGTTCGGGATCTTTACATGATCAGACCGAATGCGAAAGTTAGGGTTTTTCGCGAAGAACAGGTCGTGCGCACTTGCTAAGTGCGCACGGAGCAGGTCCTGCGCACTTGCTAAGTGCGCAGGAGGAGGAACCTGCGCACTTGCTAATTGCGCAGGAGGAAGGACCTGCGCACTTGCTAAGTGCGCAGGAGGAAGGACCTGCGCACTTGCTAAGTGCGCAGACATCAGGCTGTTGAGTAGAGATTAGTATGTCTAGAATGGTTAAACCGTTAAAGTCGGTAATGGTCTGATGTGTATGTAACTACTCAATTCAGATCGGAAGTGACGTGGTTGGACCCTTGATTAGGACAACCGAGACTAGCTTATAAGGTGAGTTCTAGAAGCCCTCTTTTAAATGTTTTTATATAATGTTTTCGGGCTGGTGTGTACACGTATGAAATGTTGTTTTATAAAATGATTTTTATGAAACTACGTTTACGAAAGGAAATGATTTGGAACGAAGGATTTATGGAAAGAAAGTTTATGAACGGAATGTTTACGAACGAATGTTATAAAGAAATGGTTTAATGAAAAGGTAAAGGGTTTTGAAAATGAAGGAAAGGTTTTATGAAAAGAAAACAAAAAGGGGCAAAGGTTTTAAAGAAGTCATTACAAATCTAATCTGTCGAATGAATGGAATTGACGAATGAAGTCTGGGAATGTGATTCCCAGCCTTGTGGTAGATTATGGACAGCGAGCCATAGTTACCACAAGAACAACATGGGCAATGTCTTTGTGGCATGTCAATGGTTTTGATGTTGTACAACTGGTAAAGGGAGTAACGACGGTTACTCACGATCATCCTAAGCGAACGAGGTAATGGGAAATCAATGACGGCGATACGTAACGGTTGATTTCCAAAGGAAAGATGCGTGTTGGGCAATAACGGCGATACGTAACGGTTGACCCCACGCATTGAAGGGTTGGGCAATGACGGCGATACGTAACGGTTGACCCAACGTAGTGGTATGGTTGTGGCAATGACGGCGATACGTAACGGTTGCCCACAACATTAAAAGTTCCTACGGGGACATAGAGACGCGTAACGATACACATTTAGATAATAATGTATGACTTAAATGAATGTTAATATTTTAAACAAATGATTGTGTTTAAATATGCGAAGGTTTACGAATGAAAGGCCCTGTTTTCTTATACGAATGTTAAACCCTATTGAATGTTTGAATGATGAACCATTTCTTAAAACGAACGAAAACTAGAACTCACCAGCGTAGCTGACGTTTTTAAGTGTACACATTCAGGTTAAGGCAGGTTATGAGGATGGACGGTGATGCTTGGCTAGAGATGAAGAGTTATCCGACTGCTTTTGAAGACTGGCATCCCGTTATGTTTAATTATGATGTAATTATGTTTACGCTTCCGCAAGTATGAATAACGATTAAGTTATGTTTAAATGAAAATTTCCGCTGCGTTATCTGATATTCATGTTTAAGAACTGCTTGTGAATGAGTAAATCCAATAAGTGAGGCCTCCCGGGTTTGGGGCCTTACAAGTTGGTATCAGAGCAATAGTTTGAGAGATTCGGACACTCCTAGTGTCTGAACTTAAACTTTGAATGGGACCGAAAGCGGATGCCAGTACGGGTAACTCGGGCCACAGCATCAGATATGAAGGTAGTATATATTTACGTATATAGTATGCCTTAGAAAGAGTTAGGAAAGGACTTGTGTTCTGATGGAATCACAAAGGTGGTCAAATAGAAATCGAAAGGTAGTGTAATGGTTAATTACAGATGGCCAGTGTATATTAACATCTTACAGTACTTATTGAATTCTATTTGTTAACTAGCGTGATGACATTGGATTTCTCGTCTTATAGAACGAAATGGCAAGGAGAGGGAACGGAAGGCGTGGTGGCCGTACCGGTGGTCGTACCGGCGGTCGAAATGGTGGGCGTGGCAGGATTCCTGCGCGCCAAGAACACAGTGAAGAAGGAAGTGTTCACACTGAACCGGCGGTTAGTGTGCATGAAGCTGAGCAGACACAGGTTGAAGAACAACCTTTCACTTTTGAACCAGAAGTGAGAGCAGCAATAGCTCGAGAATTCACAGAATTGATGAAGAATTCTCTGCCAGGTCTGTTGGCTGAAGCGTTGAAGCAGGTCAATGGGGCGGGTGGGTCTAGCGCGGCAATTGGTGCTCAGAACAATGAGACCGACAATGCACCGCCTACTCGCGGATGTGATTATAAGTCCTTTAAGGCATGTGACCCGCCGATACTCACTGGGAAGAAGGACGCGGTAGCTACTTTTGATTGGGTAATACGTATGGAAGCCGCCATCCGTCTGAGCGAGTGTCGAGCTAATCAAGTAGTGAAGTTTGCCGCTAACTCCTTGAGGGAGGAAGCATCCCACTGGTGGGAAGGTGTACGTCAAGCTAAAGGGAGCGAGATTGTGGATGCAATGATGTGGGTTGACTTGAAAACTTTAGTGATTAAGAATTTCTGCCCAAGGAACGAGATTGAGAAGGTGGAAAGGGAATTTCTGGGTTTGAAGGCCGGGAACATGACGCACCGGCAATACACAACCCGATTTAATGAACTGGCACGTCTGGTGCCACACCTCGCCACTACTGAAGAGAGAAAGATTGCCTGTTATATTCAAGGGTTGCCGGACCAGGTCCGCACCTATGTTAAGGCAAACGCCCCTACTACCTATGATTTGGCAGTAGAGCTAAGTGGCGTAGTATTTGACGATCTGGCACTGAATGCTGTTGCCGTTGAAGAGCAAAAGAAGAGACCGAGCTTCTCAAACAAGCGAACTGGGGGAAAGATGTTTGGGTCTCGTGATAAGAGGGCTCGGGTGGGTGAGCCGACTGTTTGTAAGAAGTGTAGAAGGGAGCATGTAGGTGAATGCAGACTGGGATCTAGCTTGTGCTATAAGTATGGCAAGACCGGGCACTACTCTCGAGAATGCCCGCAAGGCTACAAATGCTACAACTGTGGGGATTTCGGCCATATGAGCCGAGAATGTACCAAGCCCAGGATGGGGGAAACCGGGAAAGGAAAGGGCCTGGAAAAGAAGGGAGAAGGATCTCGTGCAAAGACTCGTGCGTACGCACTGACGCAAGAACAAGCCAGGGCGGATCCCGATGTGGCGTCAGGTACATTCGTCCTTGACAACACTCTTGTTTCTGTGTTATTTGATTCGGGTGCCGGTAAGAGTTTTATATCTGCGTCTTTTTGTAAACGAGTGAAGTACACTGTTAGTAAGTTAGAAAGGGCCTTTAGCGTAGAAACCGCAGAGGGTAGAACTGCGAGAGTGACCGATGTAGTCGACAACTCCACGATAAAAATAGAAGGTCATAGGTTCCCTGTCAGATTGTTTGTTATGGTTTTGGGAGGGTTCGATGTGGTGTTGGGTATGGATTGGCTAACTGCCAATGAAGCTCAAATTATATGTAAACGAAAGATAATCCAACTCAAGGCTCCGGATGGTAGCAAAGTCGAAGTCTTTGGAGATCGTGACGCCCCGATGCCAAACGTCATCTCAATGATTAAGGCAACGAATTACTTGAGGCGCGGATGCGAGGCTTATCTGGTATATGTGATTGACAAGTGTAAGGAAGTGAAGGAACTAGACGATGTACCAGTGGTACGCGAGTACCCGGAGGTGTTTCCAGAGGATTTGCCTGGGATACCACGCGATAGAGAAATTGAGTTCCGAATTGACTTAGTACCAGATGCCCAGCCCGTGGCTAAGGCTCCATATCGACTAGCACCAGTGGAAATGAAAGAACTTATGGTCCAACTAGACGAGTTACTTGAGAAAGGATTTATTCAACCGAGCATCTCGCCGTGGGGTGCTCCGGTGTTGTTTGTAAAGAAGAAAGATGGTTCGATGAGAATGTGTATCGATTATCGCGAGTTGAATAAACGAACGGTGAAGAACAAGTACCCTTTACCAAGGATCGATGACCTGTTCGACCAGTTGCAAGGCGCAAGTTGGTTTTTGAAAATCGACCTTCGGTCCGGGTACCATCAGTTGAAGGTGAGGGAAGAAGACATACCGAAAACTGCATTTCGCACGCGTTATGGACATTTCGAGTTCCGCGTAATGTCTTTCGGATTGACGAACGCCCCCGCAGCGTTCATGGATTTAATGAATAGGGTGTGTCGACCGATGCTGGATCGATCGGTAATTGTGTTCATCGATGATATCCTTATCTACTCCAAGAATGAGGGTGATCACGCATGTCACTTAAAGGAAGTGTTGGAAGCTCTAAAGAAGGAGAAGTTGTATGCTAAGTTCTCCAAATGCGCGTTCTGGCTTAGGGAAGTCCAATTCCTAGGTCACGTCATTGGCCCGAACGGCATTATGGTTGACCCAGCAAAGATAGTAACGGTAAGTGAATGGGACATTCCTAAGACGCCAACTGAAATCCGCAGTTTCTTAGGATTGGCGGGCTACTATCGGAGATTCATTCAGGATTTCTCGAAAATAGCTTCGCCGTTGACAAAGTTGACTCGGAAAGAAGTAAAGTACGAATGGGGTTCGACCCAGGATGAGGCGTTTAAGGAATTGAAAGAGAAGCTAACACAAGCTCCAGTCTTGGCCCTTCCCGAGGGCAGTGAAGACCTGGTGGTATACTCTGACGCGTCGGGTCAGGGATTAGGGTGTGTGTTGATGCAACGCGGTAGAGTGATTGCATCGCGGCAGTTGAAAGTTCACGAAGTCAACTATCCGACTCACGATTTGGAACTTGCTGCTGTCGTATTTGCATTGAAAATATGGAGGCACTACCTGTACGGGGTAAAGTTTACTATTTACTCCGACCACAAAAGTTTGAAGTACTTCTTCGAACAAAAGGAGCTTAATATGAGGCAGAGGAGATGGTTGGAACTCCTGAAGGACTATGACTGTGAAATAATGTACCATCCTGGAAAGGCAAACGTGGTGGCTGACGCTCTAAGCCGAAAGGATGTGCCTACTCCTATTAGAGTGAAAGCTTGCCAGTTGGTGGTAACATCGGACGTGATGAGCGAAATCGAAAGAGCTCAAGATGAGGCACTTAAAGAAGAAAATATAAAGAAAGAAAGGATGGTTGGCCAACAGGACAAATTGGAATATAACACCCTAGGTGTTAGGACACGTTTTGGACGGATATGGATACCTATGGGTGGCGAACTTAGGAGCAAAATCTTGGATGAGGCTCATAAGTCTCGTTACTCTATCCATCCCGGTACCAATAAAATGTACCAAGATCTGAAGAGGGAATACTGGTGGCCTGGAATGAAATGTGATGTGACGAAGTATGTAAGCAAGTGCTTGACTTGCTCGCAAGTAAAGGCTGAACACCAGAAACCGTATGGAAAGATTCAACCACTTGACATACCAGAATGGAAGTGGGAACACATTACCATGGACTTCATAACTAAGCTACCTCACACAGCTAAAGGTCATGACGCCATTTGGGTAATTGTGGACCGTTTAACGAAGAGTGCTCATTTCCTACCTATTCGCGAGGCGTTCTCGTCGGAAAGGTTAGCAGAGGTATTTATCAACGAAGTAGTAGCGCGGCATGGGATGCCCTTGACGATCGTATCTGACCGGGACACACGATTCACATCGAGGTTCTGGAAAAGATTTCACGAGTCGATGGGCACGAGGCTGAATATCAGCACGGCATACCACCCACAAACGGATGGTCAGTCCGAAAGGACCATTCAGACATTGGAGGATATGCTCCGTGCTTGTATTATTGACTTCGGTGGCAGTTGGGACAGCCATCTGCCGTTAGCCGAGTTCTCCTACAACAATAGTCATCACACGACGATAGGCATGCCGCCTTACGAAATGTTGTATGGGAGAAGATGTAGAACCCCGGTTTGTTGGGGTGAGATTGGACAGAAGGAATTAGGAAGTCTCGAAGTCGTAAGAGAGACGTCGGAAAGGTTTGATCAGATCAAAGCACGAATGAAGACCGCACAAGATCGTCAGAAATCCTATGCGGATAGACGACGAAGGCCTATCGAGTTTGATGTTGGGGACAGAGTAATGTTGAAAGTGTCCCCGTGGAAGGGAATCATTCGATTCAGAAAGAGAGGAAAGTTAAGTCCGAGGTTTGTCGGACCGTTCAGGATAATGGCACGGGTTGGTGAAGTCGCTTATCGGTTGGAGTTGCCTGATGAGTTAAGTGGGATTCATCCTACCTTCCATGTATCACACTTGCGAAAGTGTTTGGCGGATGAATCAGCTCACGTACCACTTACTGACATCGAGGTCGACAACAGCCTTAATTACATCGAAGAACCCGTGGCTATCTTAGACCGAAAGGAAAAGCGTTTGCGTAATAAAGTTATTCCATTGGTTAAAGTCCAATGGAGGCACCGAAAGGGATCGGAGGCTACATGGGAAACGGAGGCGGAGATGAGGGAGTCGTACCCTCAATTATTTGACTTGTGATAGGTTTCGGGGACGAAACCTATTATAAGGGGGGTAGACTTGTAACATCCCAAAATGTCGAGAAATAAAGTTAACGAGTTCAAGCGGGCCGAAGTCGGGCCGGGTCAGTCGCGAACCGGGCTTGGGGAGGTCTCCCCTATAAATAGCCAGGGTCACCACATGTTTCTCTCATTTGCAATTCTAGAGAGAGAAAACCGTAGAGAGAGAAAGTGTCGGAATCGCACAAGAATGCACCCGCTCGTGTCTCTTGCACTCGTGAGAAGAACCTCCAGATCAGAAGCTCGATTCAGGTAACGATCCGACCTAAATCTGAGTTTTTAGTTCGTTTTTGGGTTTTCGGGTCTTGGGTGAAAATCGGACGTTTTTGTGGATGAAACTGAAAGATAATCATAGAATCGAATTCCTTAATGGAAAACGAACGTTTTGGATGCAACATGTTCGGGATCTTTACATGATCAGACCGAATGCGAAAGTTAGGGTTTTTCGCGAAGAACAGGTCGTGCGCACTTGCTAAGTGCGCACGGAGCAGGTCCTGCGCACTTGCTAAGTGCGCAGGAGGAGGAACCTGCGCACTTGCTAAGTGCGCAGGAGGAGGAACCTGCGCACTTGCTAAGTGCGCAGGAGGAAGGACCTGTGCACTTGCTAAGTGCGCAGACATCAGGCTGCTGAGTAGAGATTAGTATGTCTAGAATGGTTAAACCGTTAGAGTCGGTAATGGTCTGATGTGTATGTAACTACTCAATTCAGATCGGAAGTGACGTGGTTGGACCCTTGATTAGGACAACCGAGACTAGCTTATAAGGTGAGTTCTAGAAGCCCTCTTTTAAATGTTTTTATATAATGTTTTCGGGCTGGTGTGTACACGTATGAAATGTTGTTTTATAAAATGATTTTTATGAAACTACGTTTACGAAAGGAAATGATTTGGAACGAAGGATTTATGGAAAGAAAGTTTATGAACGGAATGTTTACGAACGAATGTTATAAAGAAATGGTTTAATGAAAAGGTAAAGGGTTTTGAAAGTGAAGGAAAGGTTTTATGAAAAGAAAACAAAAAGGGGCAAAGGTTTTAAAGAAGTCATTACAAATCTAATCTGTCGAATGAATGGAATTGACGAATGAAGTCTGGGAATGTGATTCCCAGCCTTGTGGTAGATTATGGACAGCGAGCCATAGTTACCACAAGAACAACATGGGCAATGTCTTTGTGGCATGTCAATGGTTTTGATGTTGTACAACTGGTAAAGGGAGTAACGACGGTTACTCGGGTGATGACGATCATCCTAAGCGAACGAGGTAATGGGAAATCAATGACGGCGATACGTAACGGTTGATTTCCAAAGGAAAGATGCGTGTTGGGCAATGACGGCGATACGTAACGGTTGACCCCACGCATTGAAAGGTTGGGCAATGACGGCGATACGTAACGGTTGACCCAACGTAGTGGTATGGTTGTGGCAATGACGGCGATACGTAACGGTTGCCCACAACATTAAAAGTTCCTACGGGGACATAGAGACGCGTAACGATACAGATTTAGATAATAATGTATGACTTAAATGAATGTTAATATTTTAAACAAATGATTGTGTTTAAATATGCGAAGGTTTACGAATGAAAGGCCCTGTTTTCTTATACGAATGTTAAACCCTATTGAATGTTTGAATGATGAACCATTTCTTAAAACGAACGAAAACTAGAACTCACCAGCGTAGCTGACGTTTTTAAGTGTACACATTCAGGTTAAGGCAGGTTATGAGGATGGACGGTGATGCTTGGCTAGAGATGAAGAGTTATCCGACTGCTTTTGAAGACTGGCATCCCGTTATGTTTAGTTATGATGTAATTATGTTTACGCTTCCGCAAGTATGAATAACGATTAAGTTATGTTTAAATGAAAATTTCCGCTGCGTTATCTGATATTCATGTTTAAGAACTGCTTGTGAATGAGTAAATCCAATAAGTGAGGCCTCCCGGGTTTGGGGCCTTACACAAGGATACTAAGAAACCTAAAGGAAACCTCCTTTCAGAGTCTTTACACCTAGACACCTAACACCAAAGACTAACCGACTACCTCTCACCTTTCAGTTATCGAGGTAGGTAGGATATTTAGTTCTACTAAACTCTCGATCAACGCTCCTATGGATTACTTAGCTTTAGCAAAACCATAAACTAATCACAAACACACAGTAAGTGACCTAAATATGCAACTATAACTGAAAGACATTCAACAAGAAGCATATGGAACAATGATCAATCATAAATTAGAACTAGATACGCATACACATCAGATCAATTGCAACGAGATTGTTTACAATAGTATCAAACCATCAAATATTACCAAAAACCAATAAAAATCCAAACTTTATCAAATATTCATCAATACCTAGGTAGCTACTAAAGTTTAGCAAACAATCATGTCTAATAGCATCAAATCAGTAATAAAGAACAAAATCATGGTGTCAATCAAACAAATCAAACACAAGGAAACGAAAAACGAGAACCGAATGATTACAAGCTAACCAATACGGGATCAAAAGCTTCAATTCCCTGCTCCAATGGCTTCCTCTGCTCCCAAAATCGCCCAAAGCTTTTGACTTGACGGCTAAAAGTCGAACCCCTCTACATAATGGCATTCAAAACATTAAATATTCGATTTTAGGGTTTTAGCCGTAATTAGGTTTTTTCGCGTGTCGCGAACTTGGGTAAAGAACATATTCGCGTGCCTCGAAGGCCAAAGCAGTCGGACCCCGTTTCCTGAGTTTTCGCGTGTCGCGAAAACCTGATGCCTCCTCTTCGCGTGTCGCGAAGGGCTAGATCTCCAGTATTGAACTTTGTTTTTTGCTCCATTTGCACACGAGTACCTGTAAACACGACGCAGACTCACTACGAACCAAAAACAAATACAAAACTAACAAAAACGCACACAAAACAATATGATAAATGCATGTGTTTTGCAACACATCATTATCTCAATGAAAAGTTGCTTCGTGTCTTACTCTTGAAACAAAGTTAGGTAGCTATGATTTCATAGTTCTTTGCTTGGCTCAATGGTTTAAGTTTCGTTCCATTTCTCTTAGAGCCATGTTCGACCCTTTTCCCTCCAGTTTATTTGTTTTTTTCACTCCTGTATTTTTACCCGACCAACCTATCGCCAGATCACTGAACTCCTCCATCACACCACTGCCAATGCATAACTTCCACTATTTTTATTCTTAAAGTTATTATATTTTAGAGTAAATTTCAAATTATGTTTTTTAGCTATATATCAACTTACAGAAAGTGTCATTTGACTTCACTAATTACAATGCTTGTCCTTTATTTGAAACATTTGTTCATTTTTAGTATTTTTTACTAACTGCTGTTAACTTTTTCAACTAAATTTAATCATGTGCCTTACACATGAGTACTGTTTTAACTTTTTACACTTAAAGGACATAATATGTAATTTACACTTTATGTTTTCTTTTCTTTTCTGTTTTCTTTTATTATTTCTGGCTAAATTTACTTTTTAATGTTGTTTCAAAATTTTATTAATTAATTAATTAACTTATTGATTTTATAAAAATATATTTTTTTATAATTGTTTATTTTCGTTTATTTGATTAAGTTATTTACCTTTTACATTTATTTATTATTATTATTATTATTATTATTATTATTCAAACAAATTAACTAATTATTTTAGAGGTGCAAATGAGTCTAGTCTAACCGAGTCAAACAAAAATTTTATTAAACATATTTTTTATGTAACTAAAAATGACTTTAAGTTTAAATTTTCCATTTGAAGGAAACGTAATTTTAATTTTTAAGGTAACTTAATCCGTAATTTTCTCTTAAAAGTATAAAATATATAATACTTTATTAAATAATCATTTAAATTTAGAACCTTAATCATTTGCCTTAAATAAATAAACGATTGTCAATTTTTTTACAAGCACCTCAAATTTCTTAATTTAGATTAAGTTTAATTTTTATATAACTAAAAATTACTTAAATTTAAGAGTAAACTTCGTTTTTGGTCCATATGGTTTGATCAAAATAACGGTTTTGGTCAATTAGTTTCAATTTATCTTTTTTTCTTCCTGTGGTTACCTAATTGTATCAATCAGACCCCTGATACTAACTCCGTTAGTTTTTTCTGTTAAAGTTAAACACATTTTAGTCTTTTCACATATAGGGGCAAATTGTGTAATTTACGCATTTTAGTCTTTTCACATATACGTGGCGGTGGGGGATGGTGACCCAACAGCGGAGAAGACGACGGCAAGGACGGCGGGTTGCATTGGCAGCGGTGGTGTGTCGGGATGGTGTGAAGCAGAGGTGGCGAAGTGGGTAGCCGGTAGTGGTCGACGGCAGCAGTGGTGGTGGCTGATTCGGTGGTGGGAATGAGCCGGTGTTGGCACGGTGGGGCTGTGTATACTCGCTAGGGTTCGTGCGTGGCAGGGAAGCATGGTGGAGGCCGATGGAGGCGGTGACGGGCCAAGGTGGTGGCTGTGGTGGCGACATGCGACCACGAGGGAGGTGCTCGACGAGAACAATGGGATCCGTGGTGGTGCACGTGTGAGCTCAGGTGCGGGTTCGTAATGAGCCGGAGTTGCATGGAGAAGGATTATGGGCTAGGGTTTTGCATGGATCGTATGCATGCATGCGTGGGGCCCGAATTAACATTTCGGGTTCTAAATGAACCAAGAGCGATCTGTTATGATTTGGTTATTACGAGTTGAAGTCGACGAGGGGTTTGCATGGCACGCATGGGTGCATGCACGGGAGTTTGAGATTGGGTACACGGGTCCTAATCAAATTGGGATCATTATATACGTAAACCTGGGAGAGTAAGGTTTTACGGAAGGAAATGAAGAATAGAAGGGACGAGCGTTAGAGTTTAATTATATTTACGCGTTATTAAACGTAAGTTTAGAACGGAATCTGATCCTTGGATCATACAGGTTTGGGTTTTGAGCGTGGACGGGCGAGTTGCAGAGCAGAGACGGTGATTCAGCATAACCAGTGAGTTTCTAATCCCCCTCTTTAAATGTTTTTAAACGTTTTGGGGCTATCGTACATACTCATGCATTATATACTGTTAACTAAACATGGCACAAGAAATGACGTGATTTATAGGGTATATGGGTTAATTATATAATAAATTGACTAAGGGTCTACGTAGGGTCCTTAGAGTGTGTGGGAAAACTTGTTTGTGAAACTAAACGTATTACAAGTTTTGAGTTTTAAACTAATGAGCTATGTCTTTAAATATTTAAATACGTGACTAAGGGTGCGGGTCTTGTACCTAGGGTATGCAGACTGGTTATGGAACTATTGGTGGTAAGATGTATAGTGATCTAGTAAGGGTGAGTCGGGATTGTATTTACATGTCGTACGGGTACGACTAGGAGGTGTTGTTGGGTGTGCACGTACATGGTATGTGCTTAGATAATAAGATATAGTATTTGTATATGTGTTGCTATATTAGCGGTGTATTGTGTTATAAGTTAATCGGGTGAGTCGGGATGAAAGCTAAACGCTTATGAATACGTGTAGGATACACTATCCTAGTGCTACATGTGGGGATGCAGGTGCAGTTAATGAGTCATGTAAATAGAGTAGGATGTTATGTGTTTTATACATGTGTTATGTGTATTGTGTCGTTGATGTCACCCAAACGGTCTACAAAACTAATGATTAAAAACCTAACTAGACTCCTAAGTAATAAAAGGAGTACCTCCAACTAAACCGCACTGACAGACAAGTGTACCTATCGAATGTAGCACAACTTAATGGTAAATCGAATTATCGAACCCTGGAGACACTGAATACTAATACTAGACTCTGACTCGGACTAAAGATTGATGATTGGGGGGTTGACTACACAAAAAATTAACTAAGAATGCAGCAAACTAAGAACGACTCAAGCTATCAAGATCAAGACTAAGGAAGAAATCAGATGATGGGAAGAATACTACCTAGGTCGGAATCCTACTTGCAAAGCACAACTTCTACCGGTTCTGGAAACTATGATGGATCTGGGTTTCTAAGGAAACAACTCTAGACAGCCTAGTGGATCCCTAATCACTCTCAGGGTGTCACCAACTAAGGAACCTAAAGATATAATAAACTCACCAGATAGTGGATTACCTTTCGGTCTCTCCAAAAATGACAAAGTACTCGAACAGACAGATCACCTTTCAGTCTCACTGTCCACCATACATCGAAGATGCACGTGATAATATCAAGATAAGAACAATGACTTAGAATAGCAACAATCACTAGACTCCTGATACCAACTTCCTCTCACACAGCTGACACTCAGATTCCTAATGACGAAGACTAAACGACTATCTATCACTTCTCTGGTATTGAGATAGGATATACACTCAGTTCTAATAAAAATTCAACCACAACTCCTCTGGATTACTATCTCTAGCAAAACCATACAAACAATCACAAACCCTAAAGTTTATGACCAAGATACGCTAATCAAACTGGAAGACATCCACAATCAACGTATGGAATCACTAATTAAACACATAGCAGATCTAAGCATGCATATTCATCACAATCATTAACTCAAGATCTTTTACAAAATCATTAACCATCAACTAATATCCAAAACAAGTAAAAATCGTACCTTTACGCAGTATTCATCATAAAACTAGGCAGTATCAATGATCTAGCAAAGAATCATACTCAAAACATCCATAACAGAAGTAAAAGATAGAAACATGGAATCAAACATAGCAATTAAAGATAAAAATCAAAGATTGACAATCGAATACGCTATAATCAACGAACCCGGATCCAAAGCTTCAACCTTTGGCTCCCAGTCTGCTTCCTCACTCCCAAAATCGCCTCTGGTCTCTCCCTACATGGCTTGAATTCGAACTTGTGATATTATGGCATTACAATTCTCTTAACATTCGAATTTAGGGTTTTTCACGATTTTCCTGTCTCTCGTGTACCGCGAGAACAAGGGTTGGGTTCCTCCCATACCGCGAGGAACAAAATAGTTGCGACCGCTTCTGGATTCCCTCGCGTACTACGGGGATCTGGTCTTCCTCTCTCGCGTACCGTGAGAACTCAAAATTGCAACTTTTTAACTTTAAACTCCCGACTTCATTCTCTTGCTCGATATCTTCATGTATTCACCTGTAATCTTCACGAGCACCTGTAAACTTACAATAGACTCAAATACAGGCTTAAACGACTCAAAACGAACACAAAACTAAGTAAATCAGCACAAAACAATAGGAATAAAGATGTGTGCTTCGCACTACATCAAACATCCCCACACTTATCCTTTTTTTGTCCTCGAAAAAGCTGCAATGGAATCATAACTCAGATCTACTTAACAAACATCCATTACCAATTAGCAAAACATACTCACGCGTTAAAAAGCAACAATCAGTATTTCTATCCGATTAAACTCAAGCACCAACTTTCAAGCCCTCGTAATGTGTTCTAATTCCAATTTGTACATATATCAATCAACCTATGTTACTCACAATTAAAAGCTACAGCTCTACCTAATCCCATCTCACGGTCATGTTTAGGCACAGATCAAGCCATATAGATTTACCCTACCACGTTAAACTAAGATTTATTTGTTTAAGAAAATAGATGAAATCATGAATGAATGGAATGATAATGAGCATTAATAAGCAAATTAAACTTCATCTAGAGGCGTTTCAACAAAGTCACTATCCCGGAACGTAACACATAGACTAAGTCAAATCAATAAAGCACATAAGAATCACTTAGGGGTGGTTTCTCCAAGTGGCCATCCCGAAGGGTAACACATAAGCAAAACTCAGATTCTAACAAATAAGCTCATGAATTATGGAATAATGGATGTGGGCGCCACCAAACTCGGATTTATTCTTATTAAAAGACTGTGGTGTGCCAAGAAATTTCAGAAACAAATAGATATTAACTTAACGTTGTACCTATCACCCTATGTTGACAGTTTCAGTATTACCAACACCCTAAGATGAGTACCCACAAGATATCATGATTTAATTACGTGATTAATCCTAAGTAACACTCACAGGCTATTTAAGCTCTACTAGTTAGCCGGGTCTACCAAAACATCACAAATTAGACGCGTTTTCTATTATTTAGATAATTTAAACTCACAAACTGATCTAGTTGTACTATCATTTTCCAAGTATAAGCAGTTATTTCCAAGGACATTTTTAAAAATTTTTAAATTTTTTTGTGTTTTTGAATTTTTATAAACAAGACCCAAACTAACTAAAATAAGACACTCACATCCCCACACTTGAAAAACACATTGTCCTCAATGTAAAGCAAAACACAACTAAAAAATAAAAAGTGCAAAAATAAAAACAGGAATCGACTTAGCTGGTAATATATATGCTCTCGAAGAAAGTCCAGCTTTGTTCATCCTTGTGTGCACCGTATAACATTTCGGTCGTGGTTGCACAGACTGCCGGGTTGCCTTCACAAACTTCAAATAAGTGATGATCGATCCCGCTCGAATGGAGATTGAGTACGGGCGGGATGATAAAACCTGCAAAATAAACCTCACAACAAACCCGCAGCATTAAACTGATTCAAATTAAAATAAAAACTCGACTCACTCAAACTAAAAAAATAAAGACTCAAGTTAGATAGATATGCAGAGAAACGTACTCAATGGGTGGCCAACACATAGACATGAACGCCACAACAAGGTAGATCAACGGTTACGAACGGTTTCAAGTTTCATGGTAATGGTGGTCGGATGGTATGAAGGTGAATGATGACAGAGGTGGTATATGACATGATGGTGGTAGTAAGGTGATTATAGATGGATGAATATGTGGTGGTGATGGATGGTGGTAAATGGGAGATGGAATGTGGTAAACGGTGAACGAACCATGGGAAAACAAAGAAATAGGGTGAAACCAGTAAGGCCCCGCGTACCGCGAGAGACAAGACAACACTCCTCGCATACCACGAGGATGTAGAAATTAAGACGGCCACTTCATTTGTCCATCGCGTACCGCGAGGGAATGGGACAATTATCTCGGGTACCGCGAGAGCGTGCTGGTAAAAGAAAGTTAAGAGGGTTTTTGGACTTAGAAAATTTTTGACCCTTTAAACGTTTTTCACCCAAATTACATAAAAACCTATTCCAAGCATAAAAACATATGTAAAATACCTGGAACTTCATTCTCGATGATTTTCCTCACCGAATTAAGTGCGAATCCTTGCAAAACATGACATAAACAAACCACACATACCAAAAAGCACAAAAATAGAAACAGACTCAAACCAAGTAATGCATACAAACTCTACATCCCAGGCACTTGCCCGAGACTCAAACAAGCCTATCAGGAGGCTTCTCCTTGATCCTAACCGGTACCGCCTTCAACCTACGCGGTCTAGCGGTCCTCCAATTTGGTAACAAACTCAACTCCCTACCAAGCAATGTACTTATATCACATTTTTCACTAAGATCCTTCCACCACAGCTTAAACCTACCCGGTCCAAAGATGATGTGCATCAAATACCCTAATAACTTCTTACCCCTCGACGTCCCCACACTTGGGGTTTGAATTACCTTAAAATCAGAGGATTCTATCAACCTACGGGTCCTCTTACGGGGTGGCCTAAACCTAGGAGTACTAGAACTAGGGGTCGGCTTTGCAGTTCTCCCCTCAGAACAAAGAACCGGTAGAGGTTCAGGAATAAGATTTCCTATGAATGTGCCCTCTAAACCTTCACCAGGATCTCCTGGATCCTCTACACTCTCCACTAACTTCCCCACACTTGAGGTTTTGCTATGAATCTCATCAAATTCTGCCATCATCTCTAGCAGATCATCAGGCACCTCATCGCCGCATTCATCCGGCTCATCTAACAACTTCTCCAACTCCAACGCCCAATCAGATGGTTCTTCTAAATTAGGGGCTGGCTCACCAACTTCTATCTCACATGGATCAGAGTCCCGATGGTAGTCCATACAGGCATCAAGCATGCACACGGAGTGGCTATACTCGCCAACATCCTTCACGGACTTTGTGGCATCAAAGGTGACCGACTCATCCCCCACACGAAGTGTGAGCTTCTAGTTAAAGACATCGATCAATGCCTTGGCGGTGCGCAAGAATGGGCGCTCGAGGACGAGTGGGACTCTATCATCCGCATCCTTGTCTAGGATGACAAAATACACGGGGAATACAAATTTTCTGACTTTCACTAATAGATTCTTCACAATCCCCCGTTGATACTTGACTGAACGGTTAGTCAAGGAAATGCTCATGCGCGTCGGCTATGGTTCACCTAGGTCTAGGTTCTTATAAACAGAATATGACATCAAATTTACGTTAACACCGAGGTGAGCCAATGCGTGGTTTAGAGGCAAACCGCCAAGCAGACACGGGATCGTGAAACGACCAGAATCTGCCAGTTTCTCCGACAGTTTGTTCTGAACCACTATAGAACATTGCTCACTAAGTGAGACTTTAGAGATCCCCTCTAGCTTCTTCTAGTTGGAAAGAAGATCTTTGAGGAACTTGCCATAATTTTCATATGATGGAGGACCACTATAAATGGGATATTAACCTTGAGTTGTTTAAATATGTAAACGAAGTGAACGTATTCCCTAACGTGTTTATGTGGCAGCAAGCACGTTGGATAGGGAACATGACTAGAGTCAATCTCGAGGGTCTTTCTCTCACCCCTTTCCTCCGCCTTCTCGGTAGGCTTCTCCTAATACCAACTTCCTCTCAGACAGCTGATACTCGGATTCCTAATGACGAAGAGTAAACGACTATCTCTCACTTGTTGGGTATTGAGACAGGATACACACTCAGTTCTAATCAAAATTCAACCACAACTCCTATGGATCACTATCTCTAGCAAAACCATAGCAACAACCACAAACCCTAAAGTATATGACCTAGATACGCTAATCAAACTAGAAGACATCCACAATCAACTACGGAATCAATAATCAAACACATATCAGATCTAAGCATGCATATTCATCACAATCATTAACTCAAGATCTTTTACAAAATCATTAACCATCAATTAATATCCAAAACCAGTAAAAATCGTAACTTTACGCAGTATTAAACATTAACCTAGGCAGTATCAATGATCTAGCCAAGAATCATACTCAAAACATCCATAAAAGAAGTAAAAGACAAAACATAGCAATCAAAGATAAAAGTTAAAGCTTGACAACAAAATACGCTATAATCAACGAACCCGGATTCAAAGCTTCAACCTTTGGCTTCCAATCTGCTTCCTCACTCCCAAAATCGCCTCTGGTCTCTCCCTAGACGGCTGGAATTCGAACTTGTGGTATTATGGAATTACAATTCTATTAAAATTTGAATTTATGGTTTTTCTCAATTTTTTGTCTCTCGTGTACCCCGAGAACATGGTTGGGTTCCTCGCGTACCGCAATGAACAAAATAGTCGCGGCCGCTTCTGTATTCTCTCGCGTACCGCAAGGATCTGGTCTTCCTCTCTCACGTACCACGAGAACTCAAAATTGCAAATTTTTAACTTTAAACTCTCGGCTTTATTCCCTTGCTCGATATCTTCATGTGTTCACTTGTAATCTCCATGAGCACCTGTATACATACAATAGACTCAAATACAGATTTAAAAGACTCAAAACGAACACAAAACTAAGTAAAAACGCACAAAACAATTGGAATAAAGATGTGTGCTTCGCACTACATTAGTCGTTGTCCTTGTGACACGTCGGGTATTGTGTTTGCATCGTTGTCTTCTTGACTCGGCAAACGGGATTGTGGAGGACGAAGTCCTTTGGGGAGCCACATAAGGTGACAATATTCAGCATGTTAATGATGAGCTCGGGGTGTGTCGAACGCCCTGATGAGGGTAACCCTGACGGGGGTGCAGTGATGAGGTATGTGTTTATGTGCATATATATATATATATATATATGTATACATGTGTTTAATTGCATGCAAATGATGAGTTATAATAATTGTGTACGAGATGATATTGTTGTGGTGAGTAGATGATATTAATGTGGTGTGTAGTGTCTGATTGATCGTTGTATCAGGATGTAGACTTTGTGTTACAACTGTTATGTCTGTTGGTTGGTGAGAGTCTTGGTTAAGTCGGTGTCTAGAAGTTGGTGGAGATAACCAGTGTTTGGCTAATCTGTGTAGTAAATTTTAAGTTACCAGAGTAGTAAGATCGATCCATGTCGGAGAGACTTACTGAGTTAAATGGCGGGATGAGTCTGGGGTGGGAACCCTTTGGGATATTATAAGATAACATGGGTTATGTATATGATGACAAATTTGTAAAACTATTTTACAAGGACCGGAGGGTCTTGAGTGGAGATAAAAATTAATCGTGACATGTTGGATTTTGTTTAAATTAAACTATTAGAACTCACTCAGCGTAGCTGACTTTGTGTGTACGTTAGATTGTGTTGCAGGTGAGCTTTGGGGTCAACGTATCTTGGCTTGGGAGTGGCGCTACTCGGATTGGTGTGCAGGCATTCATGGGGTAAACTTAATGGCGTTAATGGTATTAAATAGAAATAACTATTTTTAGAGAGACTTCCGTTGTAGTTTGATCAATAACATGAGTATTTTAAAGAGTATAACAAGTTATGAGAACCAACTGTAGGGTGCCTGGTTTGGGGCATTACACTAAAAGTCAGCTAATGCTGGTGAGTTCAAGTCTTTCATTCATTATTAGGAAAATGGTTTCATCGTATATTCATTTATTAGGGTTTAACTCATTCGTAAAAAAAACAGGGCTTATCATTAATTATTCATTCGTTCAAGCAATCAATCATTTATTCATTCGATCATCGTCAAACGTAGTTTAACGAAAACATTCATTTAAGTCATACATTTATTGTCGAAATCTTTGTCATCATTCCATTCATTAATTTCATTACGTTCCCTGTTCTCTAATCGCCCTTATGACTCATAGGTCTATAAGGTAATTTCATCACCCATACGATTCATAGGTCCATAAGGTAATTTCATCGCCCTTACGACTAATAGGTCCATAAGCTAATTTCATCGCCCTTACGACTCATAGGTCCATAAGTTTCTTCGATGAGTATGGTACTTATGTCCACAACACCGTCAGATTATTCATTTAACCTTCACGGGTCACGTTAACCCCGAGTGATCGTCGCCACTCCCATCTCCAGTTGTACAACCGTAATACCAATGGCAGGTCACATAGGTATTACCCCTGTTATACTTATAGCACTATGGCTGTCCCAGACGCTTCCATAAGGATGGGAAAGTACATTCCTAGACTTCTTTCATCAATTCGCTCGTTCAACAGATTAGACATGTAATGAATTCTTTAAAACATTTGCCCATTTCTTTTCATAAAACGTTTCATTCATTCGTAAACCCTTTCTTTCATTTTATAAATCATTTCCTTTATAAACATTCCATTTCATAAACATTCTTGTTTCATAAATCGTTTCTTTCATAAACCGTTTGTTCATAACCGTTCCATTTCGTAAACATTCTGATTTTGTAAAACATTCTTTTCATATACGTTCCTTCATAATCAATTCATGTCATACGCTCGTCATTTCATAAACATTTCGTTTGAGTATGCACATCTCCATAGAAACAAGTAAATAGAGATTCTTGACTCACCTGATTGACTGTACGTAAGGGGGATGAACTGGATGTCTATTAATGGTAGCGTGCTAAACGATCTGTATACAAGTCAACACGCGAAATCCATCATTTTAGGCTAGTGTCGCCTACCCTAGTGTCACCGACACTAATGTTGTGACAGTGTCGCCTCAACTTTCGTTAAGGACTTAGTGTTGCCATGTATTAGTGTCGTCACACCTCTGTGTCTTCCCATTTGGGCTAATCTTCTTCAAGTGACCACGACTAGTGTCGCCACATGAACTAGTGTCACCTCTTGAATATTTTCTCATATAGGCTCGTTTTCGATCCAAGTTCGCAACTTTTTACGTCCAAAACATTTATCTTGCTTTCTTGAAGCTAGATATGGTCTGTAGACCCCTCTTGGTGTTTCCACTGGACCTTAACTAACGGAATCACCTTGGTCCGTAGACGTTTTTCCTTTCTATCTAATATGGCCACAGGTTCTTCGATATAATTCAGACGATTATCAACCTCGATGTCCGACAACGGCACGTGAGCTGTTTCGTCAGCTAAAGAATTTCACAAGTGTGACACGTGAAAGGTAGGATGAATCCCACTCAATTCATCGGGTACTTCCAGTTTGTAAGCCACTTCACCCACCCGTGCCACAATTTTAAATGGCCCAACGAACCTCAGACTTAACTTCCCCCTTTTGCGACAACGGATTATCCCTTCCAGGGAGATACTTTTAATCACACAGAGTCCCCGACCTGGAATTCGAGGGATCTCCGCCTCCTGTCGGTGTAAGATTTCTGCCCATATTGTGCGGCTTTCATTCATGCCTTGATCTGATCAAACTTATCTGATGTAGCTTTGACAACCTCTAGGCTTTCGAATTCCTTCAGACTAATTTCCCGCCAGCAAAGCGACGTTCCGCATCGTCTACTAAATAACATATCGAAGGGTGGCATGCCTATCTTCGAGTGGTAATTGTTGTTGTATGAGAATTCCGCTAGTGGCAGGTGGCTGTTCCAACTACCACCGAAGTCAATGATACATGCACGAAGCATGCCTTCTAAGATCTGAATAGTTCTTTTGGACTAACCATCCGTTTGAGGATGATATGTTGTGCTTATGTTAAGTCTAGTACCCATCGCTCCATGAAACTTCTTCCAAAACCGTGAAGTGAACCGCGTGTCCCTGTCCGAAAGAATAGACATTAACAAACCATGATGAGCCACAACTTCTTTTATGAACACTTATGCCAACTGTTCTGATGAAAAATTTTTGCATATTGGAAGAAAGGGTGTGCTCTTTGTTAGTCGGTCCACGATCACCCAGATGGTGTCAAAACCTTTAGCTGTGCGGGGTAGCTTGGTAATTAACTCCATCGTGATGTGTTGCCACTTCCACTCACGTATCTCCAAGGGTTGGATCTTACCATAGGGCTTCTTGTGCTCGGCCTTTACCTGCAAACAAGTTAGACAATTGCTTACATAGGTAGTCACATCTTTCTTCAGACCTGGCCAACAGTAATTCTTCTTCAAATATTGATGCAACTTCGTGGTTCTTGGATGTATGGAATAACGAGGCTTATGGGCCTCGTCGAGGACTTTAGCTCTAAGCTCGCCTCCCTTACGTATCCTGATTCGACCAAACCTAGTCTGTACACCGAAGTTATTGACTTTCAGTGACTCTTGTTGGCTTACCATTCTCTCCTTCTTTATGTTCTCCGGTTTAAGTGCTTCGACTTGTGCCCTCTCAATTTCGGCTATGAGATTGGGTTTCACCACCAGTTGGCATGCCTTCACTCTAATAGGAGTTTGTCTCTCCTTTCGGCTCAGAGCGTCAACCACCACATTCGCCTTCCCTGGGTGGTACGAGATCTCGTAATCATAATCTTTTAACAACTCAACCATCGCCTTTGCCTCTTGTTCAAATCCTTCTTTTCAAAGAAATACTTCAGACTTTTGTGATCGGAGTAGATTGTGCACTTAACCCCGTAGAAGTAATGCCTCCAGATCTTTAGTGCAACGAAAAGTGTCGCGAGCTCTAAGTCATGAGTCGGTTGTTAACTTCTTTAGTCTTCTGTTGGCATGAAGCATACACGATCAACCTTCCTCGTTACATTAACACACAACCCAAACCCTGATTCGAAGCATTGGAATAAACCACTAGGTTTTCGTTGCCCTCAGGCAGGGCCAAGACCGGTGCTTGGGTCAATCTTTCCTTCAATTCTTGAAACGCCTCTGCCTAAACCGGACCCCATTCATACATAACCTCCTTCCTGGTTAACTTCATCAGAGGCGAGCCTATTCTCGAGATATCCTGTATGAATCTCCGATAGTAGCCTGCCAATCCCAGAAAACTCCGTATCTCGGTAGGCGTTTTTGGGATTTTCCATTCCTTCACTGTTGTAATCTTTGCCGGATTCACCATAATGTCGTTCGTATTGATAACGTGACCTAGGAATTGGACTTCCGTAAGCCAGAACGTGCATTTGGAGAAATTAGCATACAACTTCTCCTTCTTCAGAGTTTTTAGTACTTCTCGCAGATAACAGCCGTGATTGCCTTCACTCTTTGAGTAGAAGAGGATATCATCTATGAATACTATTACCGACCGATCCAACATCGGACGTCACACGCTATTCATAAAATCCATAAATGCTGTCGGGGCGTTTGTCAACCCGAAAGACATCACAAAAAACTCGTAGTGTCCGTACCGTGTGCGAAACACGGTCTTCGACACATCATCTTCCCTTACCTTTAGCTTATGATACCGTGAGCGAAGATCAATCTTGGAGAACCAACTTGAGCCTTGCAATTGGTTAAATAGATCATCAATCCTTTGTAGAGGGTATTTGCTCTTCACTGTACTCTTATTCAACTCTCTATAAATGATGCACATCCTCATAGAGCCGTCTTTCTTCTTTACAAACAGAACCGTAGCACCCCAAGCTGAAATACTTGGTCTGATGAAGCCTTTGCCTAGAAGTTCTTCCAATTGCGCCATCTGCTCTTTTTTTCATGTAGAGCTAGTCGGTAAGGTGCCTTGGTCACGGGCTGGGCACGTGGCAACAATCAATATTGAACTCTATCTCCTGATCGGGCGGCACTCCAGGCAAGTTCTCTGGGAACACCTTTGAAAAGTTTCACACCACGGTTACGTCATTCAGTTTCGTAACTTTGTTACTTTAGTCAATCACATAAGCCAGGTAGGCCTTGCACCCACGCCCCATAAAACTTTATGCCTTGTCATCGATATGACGCTTTGCATTAGGACATCTCTATCCCCATAAATCGTGACTACGCTACCATCGGGAGCCTCGAGCTAAATCACCTTTTGTTTACATATAATATACACTTTGTTGGTAGCTAGCCAATCAATTCCTAGTACCACATTAAACCATCCCAAGGTTATTACAAACAATCTAGCAGGGAATCTATGGTCATCTATCTTTATTATGAAATTGTTTACAATTTCTATTACTTTTGTGATTTTATCCACAATAGTTTCTACATTAAAGGCTCGTTTTACTTTGTAAACTGTGCACTTTATTCGATCACAGAATGTGGAGGCTTTAAAACTTTTCCTTACGCAAGAATCAAAAGTACAGATGCAAGGCTGTTATTAAGGAAGAACGTACCTGACACCACATCATGGTTTCCCTTCGCCTCTTCTTGAGTTAGGCTATAAGCCCTCGTTCGAGCCCTTGGCTTTTCCCCCTCTTTCCCTTTCCCCGCATCATTTGGCTTCCAACAGTCTTGGTCCATGTGCCCCATTCCTCCACATTTATAGCATCTTTGGGTGCCTTGGCAGTCACGGGCATAGTGACTCGACTTTCCACACTTTTAACACATTTCGACCCCTGTTTACATTCGCCCAGATGCTCCTCCCCGCATTTCTCACAAACCATAGTCTCCCCCTCTTGGATTTCTTGTTTTGGGACCCACACACGTTCCCGCCAGTTCGCTTCCTAGGCAACATCAGCTTCTTCTTAGGCTCTTCAATTACCGCATCATCCAGTGCCAGGTCGTCATACACCACCCCCACTCAGTTCTACCACCATTTCGAATGTTCGAGGGGTGTCCTCTTTAACAAACGTGCGAACTTTAGGTGGTAACCCTTGGACATGGCAGACTATTCTCATCTCTTCAGTGGTGATTAAATATGGCACCAGCTGTGCCAACTCATTGAATCTTGTGGTGTACTGTCGATGCATCATCTACCTAGCTTTCAATCCTAGAAAATTTATTTCCACCTTCTCGATCTCATTCCTTGGATAGAACTTCTTGATTACTATTTCTTTCATATCATTCCACATCATCAACTGAATTTCCTGATCCCGTTTCGCTTGTCTCACCGCTCCCACCAATGTGACGCTTCCTCCCTAAATGAATTCACCATAAACTTGACAGCCTGGTCTGTGCAACAATCGCTAAGACGAATGGTGGCCTCTATATGGATTACCCAGTCAAAAATGGCCTCTACGTCCTTCTCTCCATCTAGCATCGACGGGTCACATCCCCGGAAGGACTTGTAGTCACACCCGCGAGCAGGAAACGTGTCATTCATAGTGATAACTGAACCTTCGATGCCCGATTTTGTACCAGCCGACCCGTTCACGCTCTTCATCGCCTCCGTCAGCATGGTAGGCAGAGTGGCCTGCATAAGTTCAGCGAATTCCCAAGCCAGGGCCACCTTTACTTCGGGCTCGAAGCTAAACTGTTGTTTATCCACCGAGGTATCCTCCAGATGGGGTTGGCTCACCACGGGACAGACGTGAACACTTTCCTCATCGTTTTTCCTTTGGTGGATAGGTGTCCTACCGCGACGTCCGGTAAGACCCCCACCACGCCTTCCACCTTGATGTCCTGCCATTCTTCATTTCTGATAGATAAGAACAAAGAATCTAATCTCATCACGCTAGTTAACAAATAGAACACAGCAAGTATGGTAAGTTGTTAATATACACTGGCCATCAACAATTAACCATTACACTGCTTCTTGGTTTCTATTTGATCACCTTTAAGATTCCATCAAATCCTTTGTCCTAGTCTAACACTTTCTAAGGGAAAACTATACTTATTACATTCGTGTGAGGATTTGGCTTCTAGTTACCCGAACTGGCATCCGTTACTTGGTCCCATGCTCAGTTTAAGTCCAGACGTTGGGAATGTCTGTGTTGGTGCGGTTCCTGTGAATGAAGATACAATTCTCTAGGCGAAACTAGAGTTAGTTTCGTTGATACTAGTTAGAGTAACACTAGTCAGTTTCGCTTTAGCATGTGAAGCGATACTACATGATTAGTTTCTCTTAGACAGACTCACATGCAACTATAAATAGGAATGGTCAATTCATTTGTAGTTAAGCACATAAAACTAGAGCTAGAGGATAGCTTAGTGATGGTGTGAGTCACCGACCCTAGGTAGACCTCTCCTAGGGTTGGACATGAGCCTAAACGAGATAGATGTGTACTCCTTCGGTCTTGTACTCGTATAACGGGATGACTCGTTTATCATGAATAAAAGATCATTTCTATTTCATCTTCTATGTTTTTGTTTATGTTTCGTTTGTTGTATGATTGACTCGACACTTTCTTCCGTCTCTACATGTATAAATCAAGAGTGATTGTTGTAGATCCGAGCATAGTAGAAGCTCACGTTCTTTCAGGTGGTATCTGTGTCAGGTTTCGATTTACATGGACTAACCGCCATTTGATTCACTTTTACTCTTGATTTTGGTGATCTATCCGCATATTCACTTAGAGACATTACATTTCTTAAAATTCGACCATCTCAGGGATTTATGATGATTTTTAGATGTTTTGGTTCGAGTTGTAGCGCTGGATCTGAAGATTTCCCCCCGAAATCGTTCATTTTCATTTTCAGTTGCAGTCGAAACTGCTATGGCAGATTCAGTGCAGGCAAAACTAATGTTCTAGGCGAAATTAGTGTTCCGGCGAAACTAGTTCAGGCGATATTGATACTTTCTTTTCAAGCAAAACTAGCACTGTTCATAGTAACGCTTTTGTCTAGCTTTTCCCTCCAAGTGAAACTAATGTGTCCATGTAAAAAAAAGTTTTTTTGGCCGAAAATTTTATCTTGGACAAAATTTTTGTTGGATGTTTATATCTTTGTTTAAGGCCATTTTTGAAACGTTGATCATGTGGGTTCATGGCTTACCCATGAGCCGTCTTTTTTGTATGGGGTTTTGGCGACATAAGGATGAGAATTGTTGGTTTTTGCAAAGAAAAGGGGGAGATAAAATTTCAAGATTCATATTTCTTTGAAAAATGTCAAAATTGATCTGAGTGATTTAGATTGTGTTCAAAATTCGACATGAGTCAGTTGTGATTTGATTTCTCATTTGGAATCCGAGCTTGAAGGATAGAGATACTATTGGGAGATGTTAAATAAACAACCAGTAGGAGGTGTTAACAAGGAATGAAGATCGAATTGAATATTGTTGGATATATAAGGATCATTTTAGAGCTTGTGTTCGTGACTTTTGTTACGTATATTCGAGATGAAGTTGGTTTTTCATTGCCGATTAGTGGCACATTGAACCTTTATTATATGCCGATTAAATAGGAAACATCCTTCTGGTTCTGGTTTAATTAGGAGAAGCTTACCTTGAGGGGGATATCTGAAATGAAAGACTTCTGGATTTCAGTGGAGTTATGAAGGTATGAGACAAAGTCTGACACATATGGTTTGAAGACATGATCAAGAAAAGATTATGGTTGTTGCACTTAATATATGAAGTTCAGTTTCTGCTCGAAGTTGAAGTTCTTGTCTTTGTGGGAAGTGATTAGTTCGATGCTGATTGTTGGAAATTCAAGCTCTATGTCTTATACCGATTGATTTACAGATGTCTGAAATGTATGGTGTTACCTTGAGAGGGAGATACCGTCTGAGTTAGAGTCTTGAATCAATTTGGAGGTGGTTACTGTTGAGCGGATGGACTACAACGAAATGTGTTGGATTCGCCAGTTTTCATGAAAAGGCCATACAAAATGATCTACAAAAGATTAATGGAGGACTGGTCGTCTATTAGTCAAGGGGGAGTCTTAATTGCTTTTAGGAGACTAGAATATCAAGTCTTACCAGTGAAGTACATATATCACCAGTCAAGAGGGAGTCTGTTGATGCAGATTTGTGACTGATGATTTTTCAGTAATTGTTAGAATTGGTAGCATCATTCAAGGGGGAGTATGTTGGTGTAGTTCCTGTGAATGAAGCTAAAATTCTCTAGGCGAAACTAGAGGTAGTTTCACGGAGACTAGTTAGAGCGAAACTAGTCACTTTTGCTTCAGCATGTCAAGCGAAACTACATGATTAGTTTTACTTGGACAGACTCACGTGCAACTATAAATAGGAATGCTCTATTCATTTGTAGTTAAGCACAAAAAAGTAGAGCTAGAGGATAGCTTAGTGATGGTGTGAGTCACCGACCCTTAGTAGAGCTCACCTATGGTTGGACATGAGCTTAAACGAGATAGATGTGTACTCCTTCGGTCTTGTACTCGTATGACGAGATGACTCATTTATCATGAATAAAAGATAATTTCTGTTTCATCTTCTATGTTTTGGTTTATTTTTTGTTTGTTGTATGATTGACTCGACACTTGCTTCCTCTCTACACGTATGAATCAAGAGTGATTGTTGTAGATCCGAGTATAGTAGAAGCTCACGTTCTTTCAGTCTGAATCTCTCAAACTTGTATGGTCCCAAACCTGGGAACCCTACTTGTTGGCACAAACACAAGCTAAGTAGTCTTAGACATAAAATAATATTAAAAACATGCAGCGAAATATCAAGTTAACCCATAGTCGATGTCCCCACGTCAAAACACAAAAGACAGTCAAGTATTAAAATTCAGTCAAACACTAAATAAATGGGAATGTCATAGTCATCATACGCCAGTAGCCAATTGCCATCCAAGAGCCGCCAGATCAATCCTTATCTTTACCTGAAATACATGCTAAAACGTCATCTACGTTGAGTGAGTTCTATAGTGAGTTATTAGGGATGATTAATCCAGAAAGAAAAATGCTATCAAAATGGTTTCTTCGTAAAAAAGTTTATCACATATCCAGATAAATAGTTTATATCAAAACAAATAATTAATAGCAACGACACTCAAATATATCCCGTTTACTATATCCGTGGACACAAGCAAACACAACTCTCCCACCTACCGTCGTCAGACACAATAACCCGCTTGATTAGTCAAACACAATATCAAGCTTTTATTCGATCTCCTGCCACGACGATTAAGTACGTGACACAACTAACATATTATCAAACTTTCGCTTGATCTCCTGCCACGTCGATTATGTACATGACACAACTAACACATATACGTAACCATAACGATTATAAGAATACCCATATTACCACAAAACACTATCCATGCATTACGTATAATTAAACGCTTACTTCACATGTAATTCATGCCAAAAAATATAAAACATTTAAAAGTGGGCGATAAAAACTCACCTTTACGTGACACACCTCGATCACTAGAACTCGCTAACCTCTGGAGCTCGTCTTTCGACATAGCACCTAAAATACACACAACATACGAATCAATACGTGACCCGACTTTAAAACTTGGCTCGCTCGACTAATCCCAACGTCATGAATGACCCACACGCTCCGCATGTTGCTATGCACCACCCCTAACCACACGTGATCACCCATGCATGTACATGCACTTCACGTTAGGTTAAAACCGCCACCGAACGCCTAACGGCTATTCTCGGCTCCATCTACTGCTCCCGGTGATACCCACCGATCCCTACCGTCGCTAACCATCAACCACATCCACCTACGGCCCTTCGGCCAGCCTTGTGCGACCACCGTGCCATCACAGCCACCACTGAGCCGTCACTGTCGTGAATGGTTCCCGCCTTGTAACATCTCGAAAAGCCGTATATTTATTATTAGAATGGATGGGTGACTTAAATCCCTAGTAAATGAAATGGTGAGCAAGGTTTTCACATTTAACACCAAATCTAAAGTATTAAATGTCTCGGTTAACATTGATTTCAATGTAAATCATGACTCAACAAGAATAAAAGGACCGTTAAGCCGGTTAATGATAGTTCGAGATTTATAATACACGCGACGAATGGTGAAGGACCTGAATGTATATCTTAAACACATAAATATCTTACTATGGGAAACCCTAGGCCACATTTGGCCTAGGTTACGTAAAACGACAGAAGGGAGCAAGCCGGTAAGGGGAAGAAGGAGGTGTTAGCGGGGGAACGTTCAGGCGAACGTGGTTTTCGATTCAAGCCAAGGTAATCCTCTTTTATGATTATACCCGTGTATTGTTTACATCCTTGTTAGAAACTCGACTAGGGTTTGAGGTTTGTGGTCATGACCGGCGGCGATGAGGGGGAAGACCAACTGTGATGCTTGTACAGGGAAGAGGCGGTCGATGGTGAGGTAGTAGAGGTGCACGACTGGGATGGAGAGTAAAGGCTGAGGAGGGTTGACCCAAGGACAGAAAAGGAAGCAGCGTGGGGGCGAAGTGAAGCCGGTGACGGGACTGCTGTGACGGCTGCAGTTGTAGCGTGCTACGACAGCGTGAGGAGGAGAACGATGGGGGTGCGTGGGACGTGTAGGGACAACATCACCACGATGGTGGTGCATGGCGGAAAGTTAGCGGTACAGGATGGGGAAAATGAAGACGATGATCACCGTGAAGACGATGATCACCATGGAGGCGAATTGAGTGTTTGGCCACAGTGGTGATGGCACATGGTTGCGTACGGTGGAGGAGACATCGGGGACCGGCTAGGGTTCCCAACGTGATTCTTGCATGGTATTTGTACATGCATGCATGGGAGGAACACGGCTCGGGTAGACGTGTTCATGTCGGTTGGGCTTCTATCCAAACAAGACCGTGCATGGCACCATTTACGTATGTGCATGAAAACCCGGTTGAGCGGGTGAGGTCTAAACGGGTCACAAATGATCCGGTACGAATGTGACATGAAAGTAGGGTTTCTTGGAGTTTGATTGACAAGCAGATGGGACTCAGAGTTTTATTATATTGTAATACGTTATCCCACCTATGTTTTAAACGTATCCTGATCGTGTGATCATATGTTTGTCAGGTTTGGGATTCGAGCGTTGACGAGCGAGTTACAGAACAAGGATCGGGACGTGGCATAACCTGTGACTTACTAATCCCCTCTTTTAAACGTTTTACTATTTTGGGGCTATCGTACATACTCACATTTTTTATTAAACGAAGTGTTTTATGAGACCTTTATGTAATATTGAAGCTAAGGGTCGTCATGGGATCCCTAGGATCGGTGAACAAGAGTGTGATGATATGTGTGTGTCATCTTATGAGTTAGTTAGGATGAGTCAGGAATTTAGTCAAACCTGTAATGGTTATATAAGGAGAGTTAGAATGGGAACCCGTACGTGGTTCATTAATGAGTCGGGTAGATGTTCGTATGCTGTTATGCGTCATGTGTTTGATGTTGTGTGTATTGTGTCGTTGTCCTCATGACACGATGAGTATCATGTGTGCATGGGTTTATGTGGTGTCCATAGTGTATACGGACTAGATATCAGTATGGTGATTGTGTGTCGTATAAATGCCTATTCATAAAGGGATGGATAATGTGTCTAGACGTTATGAGGATACATTTAAGCAATTGTTGGATTACACACGTAGGTGATGCGAAAATGGTGGTGAGTCGTAGTACATGTCCAGATAGTGTCATGTGTAAATATGTGTTGCTCTATGTGCTTGCATTGTTTTTCGTGTTTACGGCTATTAGTGATGTGGAGGACGGAGTCCTTGGGGGTCATCATTGTACGTGTGACGTGTAAGTCACCTTATGGTAGATGATATAGTCACAATGTGGTGGACGGGTAGTCATCATAGATGACGATTGTGTCGCTATGTTTAGCGGCGTGGCCCTATAACAAGGGTATAGCGGAACTTATGATGATTATCCCAACGGGGATAACCCTGACGAGGGTGCAGTGATGAGGTATGTATTTGTGTGCTTATATATGTGTTAAATTGCATGCAAGTAATGAGTTATATTAATTGTATATGAGATGATAGTGATGTGATAAATAGTTGGAAATAATGTGGTGTGTCGAGTTAGATTGACTGTTGTATCGGGCTGAGTACATTGTGTACAACTGTTGAGTTAGTTGGTTTATGATAGTCCTAGTTAGGACTGGTAAGTCGGTGTCCAGAGGTTGGATGAGTTAACCATTGTATGGTTAATTTATATGGTAAGTTGTTAGAATAGTAAGTTCGTTCTATGTAAGAGAGACTTACTGAGTTAAATTGGTGGGTAGAGTCTGGGATGGTGAATCCCTTGGGATATTATAAAATAACGGGGGTTATTTATATGATGAAAATATATACCACTTTTTTATAATGACCAGAGGGTCTTAAGTGGAGATAAATAAATAATGAGATGAGTTGGCTTTTGTTAATTTAAACTATTAGAACTCGCCCAGCGTAGCTGACTTTGTATCTACGTTAGATTGTTTTGCAAGTTAGTCTGCTAGACGAGGTATCTTGGCTTGGAAGCGGGGCTACTCGGGTTGGTGGGCATGCATTCGTCAGGTAATGTTATGAAAGTTAATGAGTGTAAAATAAAAATTAAAATGAGAAAGACTTCCGCTATTTACTTAAATGAAAGTTAAGTGTTTTTAATGAGTTTACCTAGTGATGAGAACCAACTGTAGGGTGCCGGGTTTAAGGCCTTACAAGTTGGTATCAGAGCCGTGGTTTAACAGAAAATCGGTGTTTTTATAACAATAAAATACCTTAACTTAAACTGAAAATGGGACGAGGGTGAAACGAATGCCACCACGAGTAACCGCGAGCCAAGAGGTACGTCTTTCGAGTTGGGCAGTAATTATTATTTCCCATTTGTATAGGGTTACACTAGGTGAAGTAATCGATGTGATTAAATGATACTATGATGTGAGTTGAGTAATGAAGAGTAGCATTAAATGTAACTATGAGAGATAGTTTGGTGTGTCGATATGATTTAGTAATTTTGTGTGTAACATTGGATGATGTGAAATTGTGATGAATATGATGATATGCTAGATTGTTATGTGGTGCCTTGTGAGTTGTGTGGGATGCATGTGCATCCGGTGTGTGTGAAAGATACAAAGCTAGTGTGAATATGATGGGAAAGGTTTAGAATTCGAGCATTAATGTGGATCACCAAATTGCATTTGATCACCGTGATTTGGCAGTCTATGATTACCCTCATATTCTGAGTTTGTGTCCAAAGTGATCACTCCAACGTTCTATCTTGAGTAGGATTAGGAGGCTAAGACAAGCGTACGAGTTTGGGCAAGCGTGGAACTCTTACTAAGAGGAATGCAGATCGATAGGTCAAGCCGAAGACTGCCGTAGATGGAGCTGACAGTGAGATAGGGGTGATGTTGGCGTTCCTCGAGCCAAGTTTTACTATAGCTTCGGTCGACGACATACCGCTTGGAGCTATGATTGGAAGGACGGAATGGAGAAGGAGAGAAGTGTTAGTTGTACGTGATTTTCTTCTAGGATGTGGACCTGCATGGTGGAAAGATCTACCGCTTGCGGCGGTTAAGAGAGTTCTGTTTCAGGAGGAACCAGAAGCGGACAGGCCAGATGCACCTGACGTGGTCTAGCAGTAAATAGGCGGGTAGTGTTCGAGATGCCCGATTGCTTGACGATTAGTTAGTGTGGCAGTTGTTAGGAGAGAGTTCGGGGTGATTTGATGTTTTGATGGATTAGACGTTTACGTGGGGTGATGCTCAATTCAAATATTGGTTATTTGATTTTCACATTTATGGTGAGCCTTACCGCATAGTGATTTGAACATAATTAATGATAATTGTGTTTGTGACGATATATGAATGTGTTATAGTAGTGGAATATGTGCGGTATGGTGGGATTATGTGATTGCATTCAAAATGATGTGAGTTAGCATTAAATGTGATCTGGGCTATGATGCTAGAGCTTGGTTGATTAAACTGTATGAGTATACCTATGTAGACCTGAGTTATGAATATTTGTGTGTGTCTACGGTCTTAAGATAGTGTCACCGATGTGTTGTGTTTAGGTGATGTTTGAAGTGTAAGGGGTGTGTTACACCTGGTGTAGTTGTTCAGGACGAAGTCCTGTGGGAAATCTTAAATATACATCTTTAGTATGTATAAATGTTCAGGACGAGGTCCTGTGGGAAGTTGTAGTTACATACCTTATGTCTAGGTATACATGTTCAGGACCAGATCCTGTAGGGAAATAAGATATTTTTATATCTTGTGTGTATGAATGCTTAGGGATGTTTTGTGTCTAGACTGAGTAGTGTGTCATCTTGAAATATGGGTACGACCGATTAAGATTTGTGTGAGTATGTGATGACGTGTGGCAGGGGCTACCGTCGTGGTGAGTAAGAAGTAAGGTTCAGTAGTTTATGCGTCTATAAATGGAGAGATCATATTGTATACACGTAGATTTACTTAGATTTAGCAGTTGTGTATGCACACGTGATGTGTGTTTAGAGTTTGGGGTTACTAGTACATGTGTAGAACATTGTGTGTTATGTAGATATGTGTGTCGGTGTGTCCTTGTAGTACACGCTTAGTCGTGCATAGGACAGGTGGTCAGTGAGCCTAAATATAGTATTTCTATCTTGATGATTTTTCTCGACGTTGATACATAGAGGTGATGCGAGGAGTTTTAACGTCTTTCTAGAAGATTGGCGAGGTAGTCTTATGAGATGCCTATGCTTATATCTCGGGAATTTAGAGCACGAAGCAAATTGGTGGAGCTGTGAGAGTAGATTATGAAAGCGTTTACGTGGACGCTTGACCAGAAAGGTTCATGATGAGATCAAGGTGATGACGCTAAAGACTTCAGCACAATAGTTAACAAGGTGACGAAGGACCTTCGTGGAACACGTTCTATATAAAGAAATCGGTCGAGGTGAGACAGCATATGAATAGGGATGTTTTCCCTGGGCGAGGCAATGAATAGCTGAGGCTTGTGAGCAGACGGACTTCGTGTTCGTAATTTATAAATGAGACGCGGTCAATGATCGCATGGTAATGAATTAAAGAGATACTATGGTAGAGTAATTTTATGGAGACCAATGCAGCTTTGTACAAGCTCCTGGAGATCATCAGAGAAGAACGATAGTAATACCCTTATGGGTAGGCGGTGGACTTGAGTTTGGGAAGTCATCGCGGGATGATGATCAAGGTATGGAGCCTACTTAGGAGGGTGATCGTCGGAATGACGAGACCTTTAGGGTTATACAAGAGACAAAGGCAATTGTGTCTGTGAGTCATAATGAAACGTGATAAGTGAGAAGACAATTGGTAGTGTAACGCAACATAGTACTAGAGATGATATGTGTAATATTCTTAAGGACATTGAGAGTGACGAAGTATTGTCGAGGACAATGCCAATGAGACCATCGTGAAAGGATTGATATTCAAGGCAATCATGGGTGGCAACTTTTAGCAAATGCCCGAATAACAAGAGTGGGAAATGAAGCCGTTTGGCTAATGACTGGAGAGATGAGAGGCGAAGGAATGGGTAGGTGAAACCTACAAAACCCCAAGGTTTAAAGCGGGCAATGAAGAAGAATTCTTAAACACTAGGGGAGGTGGTGGAATTGCTAAGCGAAGTAACAGTTTTGTTAATTGTGCAAGTAGGTGATTTGGTGCACATTTGAGAATGAAAGGGCACGTTGTGTTGGTATATACAGACATAGGATTCGAGGGCGAATCCTCTTTTAAATGGGTAGACTTGTAACATCCTGAAAAGCCATATATTTATTATTTGAACGGATGGGTGACTTAAATCCCTGGTAAATGAAATGGTGAGCAAGGTTTTCATGTTTAAAACCAAATCTAACGTATTAAATGTCTCGGTTAACATTGATTTCTACGTAAATCATTACTCAATAAGAATAAAAGGACCGTTAAGCCGTTTAATGATAGTTCGGGATTTATATTACACGAGACGAATGGTGAAAGACCCGAATGTATATCTTAAACACACAAATATCTTACTATGGGAAACCCTAGGCCACATTTGGCCTAGGTTACGCAAAACGACAGAAGGGAGCAAGCCGGAAAGGGGAAGAAGGAGGTGTTAGCGGGGGAACGGTCCGTCGAACGTGGTTTTCGATTCAAGCCAAGGTAATCCTCTTTTACGATTGTACCCGTGTATTGTTTACATCCTTGTTAGAAACTCGACTACGGTTTGAGGTTTGTGGTCATGACCGACGGCGATGTGGGGGGAGACCAACTGTGATGCTTGTGCAGGGAAGAAGCAGTCGATGGTGAGGTAGTTGAGGTGCACGACTGGGACGGAGAGTGAAGGCCGAGGAGGGTTTACCCAAGGACCGAAAAGGGAGCAGTGCGGAGGCGAAGTGAAGCCGGTGACGGGACTGCTGTGACGGCTACAATGGTAGCTTGCTATGGCAGTGTGAGGCGGAGAACGGTGGGGGCGCGTGGGACGTGTAGGGACAATACCGCCACGATGGTGGTGCATGGCGGCAAGTAAGCGGTACAGGATGGGGATAACAAAGAAGATGATCACCGGGGAGACGAATTGAGTGTTTGGCCACAGTGGTGATGGCGCATGGTTGCGTACGGTGGAGGAGACGAAGGGAGGGAGCATGGACCGGCTAGGGTTCCCAACGTGAGTCTTGCATGGCATGCGTACATGCATGCGAGGGAGGAACACGCTCAGGTAGATGTGTTCACGTGGGTTGGGCTTCTATCCAAACAAGACCGTGCATGGCACCATTTACGTATGTGCATGAAAATCCGGTTGAGCGGGTGAGTTCTAAACGGGTCACGAATGATTCGGTACGAAGGTGACATGAAACTAGGGTTTCATGGAGTTTGATTGACAAGCAGATGGGACTCGGAGTTTTATTATATTGTAATATGTTATCCCACGTATGTTTTAAACGTATCCTGATCGTGTGATCATACGTTTGTCAGGTTTGGGATTCGAGCGTGGACGGGCGAGTTACAGAACATGGATTGGGACGTGGCATAACCTGTGAGTTTCTAATCCCCTCTTTTAAACATTTTACTTTTTTGGGGCTATCGTACATACTCACATGTTTTATTAAACGAACGTATTATGAGTGATGAATTAACTTGAAGTGTTTTATGAGACCTTTATGTAATAGTGAAGCTAAGGGTCGTTATGGGATCCCTAGGATGGGTGAAAAAGTGTGTCATGATCTGTGTATGTCATCTTATGAGTTAGTCGGGATGAGTCAGTAATTTAGTTAAACCTGTAATGGTTATATAAGGAGAGTTAAAATGGGAAGCCATATGTGGTTCATTAACGAGTCGGGTAGATGTTCATATGCTGTTATGCGTCATGTGTTTGATGTTGTGTGTATTGTGTCGTTGTTCTTGTGACACGGCGGGTACCGTGTGTGCATGGGTTTATGTGGTGTCCATAGTGTATACGGACTAGAATTCAGTATGGTGATTGTGTGTTTTATAAATGCCTATTCGTAAAGGGATGGATAATGTGTCAAGACGTTATGAGGATACATCAAAGTAAGTGTTGAATTACACACGTAAGTGATCTGAAAATGGTGGTGAGTCGTAGTACATGTCTAGATAGGGTCATGTGTATATATGTGTTGCTCTGTGTGCTTGCATTGTTGTCCGTGTTTAAGGTTAATAGTGATGTGGAGCACGGAGTCCTTCAGGGTCTTCATTGTACGTGTGACGTTTCAGTCACCGTATGGTAAATGATATAGTCACCGTGTGGTGGCTGGGTAGTCATCATAGATGAAGAGTGTGTCGCTATGTTTAGCTGCGGGTCCCTGTAACAAGGGTATAGCGGAGCTTATGCCGATTATCCTGATGGGGATAACCCTGACGAGGGTGCAGTGATGAGCTATGTATTTGTGTGATTATATATGTGTTAAATTGCATGCAAGTAATGAGTTGTATTAATTGTATATGACATGATAGTGATGTGATAAATAGATGGAATTAATGTGGTGTGTCGAGTTAGATTGACTTTTGTGTCGGGCAAAGTACATTGTGTACAACTGTTGAGTCAGTTGGTTTATGAGATTCCTGGTTAGGACTGGTAAGTCGGTTTGTAGAGGTTGGATGAGTTAACCAGTGTATAGTTAATGTATATCGTAAGTTGTGAGTTACTAGAATTGTAAGTTCATTCTACGTCAGAGAGACTTACTGAGTTAAATTGATGGGTAGAGTCTGGGGTGGTGAATCCCTTGGGATATTATAAAATAACGGGGGTTATTTATATGATGAAAATCTATACCACTATTTTCTAATGACCAGAGGGTCTTGAGTGGAGATAAATAAATAATGAGACGAGTTGGTTTTTGTTAATTTAAACTATTAGAACTCACTCAGTGTAGTTGACTTTGTATGTACGTTAGATTGTTTTGCAGGTTAGTCTGCTAGACGAGGTATCTTGGCTTGGAAGCGGGGCTACTCGGGTTGGTGGGCATGCATTCGTCAGGTAATGTTATGAAAGTTAACGAGTGTAAAAGAAAAATTAAAATGAGAAAGACTTCCGCTGTTTACTTAAATGAAAGCTAAGTGTTTTTAATAAGTTTACCTAGTGATGAGAACCAACTGTAGGGTGCCGGGTTTGGGGACTTACACGCCTGCGGCTGCCGTTCATCTCATAGCCTTGCCCGGCCGCCCCGTATGGCGTCGGGTCCTCCGTTTCCCACCGTCGGCCTCACAACCACCTCATTGGCCACCTTAGGGTTCTCGGCCATCATCAAACCCAAATAACACACGATCCAAACAACAAATAAACGATTAAACGTAAAGGACGTAGGGATTATACCTTTAAATCGGCGATTCATGCTAATCGAACCCTCGATCGAACACGTCTTTCTCGAAAATCACTTCTTGCGCAAACCCTAGAATCATAAAAATGTTTATCACGACTATCCAAGGATCAAAACGCGTAAGGGATAATCTTGGATATGAAACATACCTCGAATGAAGCCTTGGTTGTGAAAAACACCTTGTCTCCTTCGTCCTTGTGCTCGACGGCCGTAACAACGAATGGGGGGCCTCCCTTTGCCGTCGCACGATATACGGCATCCCCTTGTGGGCCGTGTTTGGCCCACGCGCATAAACGGTCCCTCGCGTTTACTCTCTTTACATATTTAAAACGTACTTTGTCTAAATTTTTGATAATTACTTGCTAACACTTTAAACATAATACATAAGTACAAATCCCATCTTGATCCGAGAAACCGGTATGTTACATGTATTCCCCCCTAAAAGAGGTTTCGTTCTCGAAACTTGCGTCATTCGAAAAAAAATGCGGATAACCTTCACGCATTTCCGCCTCTGGCACCCAAGTAGCCTCGGATCCCTTAAGGTGCTTCCATTGCACTTTAACAATAGGGATTACTTTCCTCCTCAATCTCTTCTCCTTTCTATCTAGTATAGCCATTGGTTCCCCACATAATTCAGTTTATCGTCGACCACACTGTCGTCCAACGGCACGTGTTCTGTAGCGTCTGCCAAACACTTCCTTAGATGGGAGACGTGAAATGTCAGGTGTATAAATAATGCCCTTTAACCAAGCTTTCGTCGCTTCTGGAAACAAATAATGCCCTTCCATGGCGATACCTTCAGCATAACGAAATCACCCGAATTCAACTCTATAGGTCGCGGCCTCTTGTCGGCATTGTAGGTCCCTAATTCGGTGCGTGACGGATCTCTAGACTCGCGGTACGACACGGTGATAACGTGTGGAATCCATGATCAACGTGCTCGTGTAACTCAATCAATAACAACGGTGTAAATAAACGCTTTGTATTTCCACCACAATATCAGGTTACAAGATTCACAGAATTCTCTCTTTAGTCTCTCTCAAGTCTACTCTGATATCTTTCTCTCGTCTGAATCTGTAAACATCTATATATAGACAGAAACCTGCTATAGGCGAACTTAACAAGTTCGCCTCAAAGATGCTTAGGCGAGGCGAACTTAACAAGTTCGCTCCTAAAGATGCTCAGGCGAACTTGTTAAGTTCGCCTCTCTGTGAACTTATACAGAATTTTATCAACAGTTACAAAACATGTCCTAACAGACTCCCCTTTAACTATTTCTAACAATTCTATCAATTACAAGTCAAAGACTCTAAGACTAAGACATAATATCTTCAAGCTCGTTGTCACCAGAATATGCTCCAAGAGACTCCCCCTTGACAACAGCTTTAGAAGATTGTCATCCGTCTTCATATATGATCAAACACATTGTAGTCTTCGTCTTGTTCATCTGCACATTCTCTTTATATCTAGAAAAAAACTTGGGAGAAGGACCCCTTGTCAACTTCTGTCTGCAATATTCAGTTTTTGAACAGGAGAATAACCAAGAATAACCAACAATTATGATTTCCACGGAAGCTGGAAAAATAAAATCTTTTTGGTTTTTCAAACATAAGAAACACAAAATCTTTTTGATTTTTCTCTATATAAACTGAAATGTAAAATACAAAATCACATCTTTTTGGTCGAATATCACGAGTAAGAAGATCATATCAGTATATATGAGATATCAATCACACATCTTGGATATAAAATCCATATAATATCAAATGGTATCATATGTCATTCTTTCAAGCCTTGACCAATAAAACCAATATCTTTCAAGATTATCACACTCTATCTTTTCAAGACTTTTATATTGAATGTTATGATACGCGATAAACATTCAAAGAAAATAGGATCATGCAATGATACACAAATTCAAATTGTCAATATTATAAGATTTGAAACTAAAACATCTCATTCCCACTTTCTTGTGAGTTAAGGTACCATTTAAGTATGAAATACAACGTGTATCCCACTAGTATGCCAACATAAAGTAAATGCACTATCTTCAAGACATATGAGATTTTACTAAAGATTATCCGAATTTCCAGAATGAGGATACATCACTTAGCACATGAATAGCAGAATCCAAATTGGATTGCATAGGAATCAATGAGATTCAAAATCGAATGATTCAATGTTTTTGGCTTATATATGTGGAATCATAAGATTCAGGTACGTGGATCCAACTGTTATCTGGATTATGAATTCAAACATCTACTGATGTACTATCATCTCTTCTTTAACTTCAAGTAATGTCGATTTTATCTCTTTTCAATTTGTTTAGCTTTTTCAAAATCTTTTTCAGAGAAAGTAAAACAAACGAAAATAAAATCTTCCATGAAAACATTTTATGAAAAAACATTTTACTTGGTTACTCAGGATTAAGAAGTCAATCAATTAAAAACTCAAACCGATGTAATCCTGTAATTAAATGTCTTTGCCTTTGTCACCAACACAGTTCTGTACTCCCCCTGTCCTGTAGACTTCCCCTCAACTAGTTAAATGGTTGCATCAACTACTTTATGCTCACCATCGTCATCCTAAGTTTTAGGTTATCATTTGGACTTTGTAAAACTCTTACCAAAACATTGTGTGTGACATATTCTCCCCCTTGAGTATCAAGTAGTTGAATCAAATAGATTCTCAGTTATCAACAACTCTTTACTCTTTGCAGACGTCATTCCATGTTATGTGCTTAGAACCACCACTATCAACAAACCATATGTTATTAATAGTCCATCTTGGTAAATCCTGCACATCTAACAAGAAACATTAATTTGAAATTGGGACCCAAGCCATAGTAGTCATGGGTCGTCCATCTGTATCAAAATAATAAACCTCACTCCATTCACAATCGAATCTCTCATCAATTTTCGGAGATTGTTCCGACGAGTCAGAAACAGAAACTTTAGATTTCCAAACATACTTCTGTTCATTAAGTTCTTTTTGCTTAAAATGTGAAGTGTTTGAACATTTTCTTTCATTTAAAAATTGTGTAGATTGTGAAAACTCTTGTTGTTCTAAATTTTTTCTCAATCTTCTGTTTCTCCTCCGTCTTTGAGGTCTAGAAAGCCTAACCTCAGATTTTGAATTACCCTTTGGTGTATCATGAGGTTTAACCACATTTGGGTTAACATAAGGCTTACCAATATTTCTTACCTTTTCTGGAGTAACATGTCGGTTACCTTTGGCGTTGTGAGGATAAACAATCTGAATATGACCCACAAGACCACAAGAAAAGCAAGATCTCGTCTCACGATAATCTCTCATATAAGGAATCTTCACACGACTAGATGCACTTGAAGAAGATTCTCCTACATGAACTTCTTTTGGAGTTTGAGAATGAATAAACTTTTTTTCTCAACAGGTTTTGATTCAGGCTTCATCTTCTCAGGAACTACATGCTTCTTTCCTTTATTTTTGTAAGAACATTTCACCACAATGTGTCCCATCTCATTACAATGAAAACATGTACGCCTGTCGTTATAATATCTGACATATGGAACTCTCCTTGAGTTTGAAGAACTTCCAAATGTATAATTTCCAGATGAATTAGAATCAATCTTTGAGTCTTCTTTCTTAACCTCTTTCGTTTTCCCTCTACCTTAGCTTCATCAAAATATTCATCATCACTCTCATCAGAATACACCGTATCTTCACCTGTGACTAGATTCACCTTCAACACAGTCTTAGGATCTAAATCCTCATGATTTATAATCTCAGGTGCAACAGAATAATTGCCATTGAATGGTGGAGGAACATAGCCAATACCACTAGTTCCCTTCCCCTCTTCAGTATTATCATGATAATGTCCTAATAAGAATGATGAATTTCCAAAGCTTTCTAACTTTCTATGTAATCTGATCACCTCTGCTTTAGATTCAACTAGATCCCTATCTTTCTCAGCAAGATCAGTATTTCTTTTCTCAATTTCTGCAAAGGACATATCCAAAGTGATATGCCTGCTCTTTGATCTTCAAAGTCAGAGAACTTATATCCCTCTTCAGTGATTCTATTCTCTCAATACACACATTCTCATTATCCTTTAATTTCTGATTTACTGTGTGCATCGATTTCATATCACAAATGAGGTTTACGTTGTCATCCATAACCCTCATCATTTTATCCTTCACTGAAATACAGTTAGAACAAAACGTTTCAGAGTTAGAAACTACCTTAGGTTTTACTTCTGATGAAGATGCACCAGGAGCCATGAAAACGTCATCATCAGTTTCACTCTTTTGATCAACAATGACAGGCTCTGCATCAGTTTCTTATTCACTAAGATCATCTTCAACTGTCTGAAAGCTTTCTTCAGTCATCATATCACTCTTGGTAGACTGAGTACTTTTACCAGAACGAATACTCTCACTATCACTTAAATCTGCAGAAGAATCACTTTGAGAATCATCTTGCTTCTCCAATACTTCGTTGATCAAGACCACAAATGCATGAGAAGTTGCTTCACCCTTTTTCTTCAATGCTTCCCATAGATCTCTTGAAGTAGGACACTTCCCGAGACTATGAATGATCACTTTTGGTAAAGACATCGTTAAAGTTTCACACGTTTTCATTTCTCGATCAAACTTATGCTTTTCTACTTTAGTAAGAGCTGTCACTGGTTTAGGAACATCACGAAATTCCAAAAAGTCAAAAGTAGGATGCACATATCCTTCTGTTATTGGTCTCCAAAAAATTTCATCAGTTTCTGATACGAACTGTTCAAACCGGACTTTTCAGCTACGAAAATCTGATATGCACAAAAGCTTCGGTTGCACAATTTCAATCTCATTATCATCACATGAAATTGACATTTTGAAATTTTTGCGAAAATATCCGGAAAAAAATTTCCCGCCAAAATACTCTTTTTTCAAAATTTCAAAAATTCAAAATTTCAAAAATGATTCAAAACGACCATATAAGCTTTCCCTAAAAAATTTAAACAAGAAGAAATTTCCCGCCAAAATACTCTTTTTTTTTAAATCTCAAGCGAACTTAATAAGTTCGCCTGACAAAAGTCACCTGAAACTGACCCGAGCGAACTTGAACCCAAGCGAACTTGACTCGAACGAACTTGTTAAGTTCACCTTATTAAGTTCGCCTAATCTGCACCAAGCGAACTTATTAAATTCGCCTCTCTGTGAACTTATACAGAACTTTATCAACAGTTACAAAACATGTCCTAACAGACTCCCCTTTAACTGTTGCTAACAATTCTATCAATTACAAGTCAAAGACTCTAAGACTAAGACATAATATCTTCAAGCTCGTTGTCACCAGAATATGCTCCAACAGACATACGACTTCTGACGGTCTTGAGTGGTGATGCGTTGTGTTCAGTGATATAAAATATATTTTTTAATGTTTATTTTAGAGTTACACAAAATCAAGTTTTAAATTTATAAATTAAAATGATAATTACTTCAACTAAACACACACAATAGGCAAGTGTATCTATCGCAGCGTAATATAGTTTGGGTAAGAACAAAGTATCGAACCATGGACACGGATTCCTTACTCAATCCTTGCTATTGTCTGACTAGGATAATAAGTTGGAAAAGGGGTTTTGTTTTAAAGAAAGGAAAAGGAAAATGAAAGTAATTAGGAATGTTGTCTTATTTCAAGGTGTGACTCTGGTTGTTATCACTTGTTAATTAATGTTGTATTCTAATAAGATTGGTCAAAGTTACTAGTGCTAACCCTTTCTATGGGGGAGTTAGCATTTCGTAACGAAACAATGGATATGGTCGGCCAACTGTTCCTAATAACTCTCGGGATCCTAACGGGGTCTCAAGTCCGTCGGCTATCCCCTGAATTATTATTCGGACTAAGATTATCCCGTCGATTGACGTACGTTAAGTCATTTAACTTCTTTTAGAAAGTCGGAATGCACAACTTCCTGCAAAGATAATTTATGAACGCTTGGACCTAACAAATTATACTCTTAAAATAGTTTCCTTTACTTGTAATATTACTTTAAAATAAAACCTTCATTCTCAAGATCAATCCTCATGTCTCCCACTAGAAGTCCTCTGCAAGCTAACACAAGAGAGGTAAAGTAATGTCGACACGAACCACAAGGTCCAGCTAGGACTAGAACGACTTGTTGAATACCAAACCTCTAACCAAACCATAAGATTAAACATATACTAACTCAGCCATTTCAAAAACCAAGATTTGTATATAGACCGTACAAACTCGAATAAGCTTTCAAGCAAGAAGCCTTGTTTAATATACTTTCAAGATTTAAGGTTATTAAGTTGGGATAAAGATTACTTATTCCTGCCTTTTTAAGATAGATTAAGGGAAATACTTTAAGAACATAAAATACCAAAAATACTTCATTAATTAAACAAAGATCAACCAACTCAAGTAACGCAAGAAGACTAGCCACGAATGACCATACAAGTGACTCCACTAATCCTTAGATCATGTGTGGAAGTTATCCAACAACAAGGGAGAGTGGGTATAGGGTGCTTCTTGTTTACTTGAATAAGAAGAATCATTCCATATTACAATACTAAAAACATAAAATAAACAAAGAAAAGCTAAAAACGGACCAACACCGAGAGAGTTTCGGCTCTAGCAGATTCTGGACATCTAAAACACTAGAATGAGCTTTCTATTTATAGGCTAAGATTTTGGCAATGCACGGCCGTGCATTGGATTTCACGGGTATGCAAAGTATCCTTTTCTTGTATGTGAAGGAATCTGGCAGCTTTGGGGAGTACAGGTGGCAGTTTTGGCCTTTGCACGACTGTGCATTGGGATGCACGACGTTGCATGGGCCCACTTCTGCTCCTTGTTGACTTTTGACTTCCCGCTTTGACTTTCTAGGTCCAGGTTCATTCAATTGACTTCCGAATGCTGATTTCTTCTTGATTTTGAGTGATTTCTTTTTGTTTTTGCAAACCAAGGTTAATTATCCCGTTGTAACATAATTGAATATATTAAGTATCAATTCCCATCATTTTGTCTATAATTGTGATGAATATGGGGATAATTGTATATGTAAAATATGTATAATTTATGACATATCAAGCGGCTTTCATTCTCAATTTCACCATCTCAAACTTCTCAGAAGTTTCTTTCACCACGTCTAGGCTCCCTAGTTCTTTCTGTCCAATCTCGCCCCAGCATATCGGGTCCTACACTTCCTCTCGTACAACATTTCGAAGGGCGGCATCCCAATAGTTGTGTGATAACTATTGTTATACAAAAATTCCACCAACGGTAGGTGACTATCCCACGCACCACCGAAATCGATAAACACATGCACGAAGCATGTCCTCCACCATTTGTATCATTCGCTCGGACTGTCCGTCGGTCTGAGTATGATACGCCGTACTAATATGCAACCTCGTCCCCATAGCTTCGTTAAACTTCTTCCAGAACTTAGATGTAAATCTCGTATCTCCATCAGATACAATCGAAATCGGCACCCCATGCCACGCCACGATCTCATTCACAAATACTTCCGACAACCTTTCCGGCGAGAACGTCTCTCGAATAGGTAGAAAATAGGCGCTCTTTGTTAAACGATCAACCACTACCCAAATCGTGTCGTGCCCTTTCACCATATTGGGCAACTTGGTAATAAAATCCATAGTGATATGCTCCCATTTCCATTTTGGAATTTCTAACGGTAGGATCTTGCCATACGGTTTCTGATGCTCGGCCTTGACTTGCAAGCATGTCAAGCATTTACTCACACACTGAGTTACATCATACTTCATCCCTGGCCACCAATAGTTCCTCTTCATATCCTGATACATTTTTGTGGTTCCAGGATGAATCGAGTACATTGACTTGTGAGCCTCATCAAGTACCTTCTCCCTAAACCCTCCAAACTTCGGTATCCACATACGGTCACCCCGGACCCGCACACCCTGACTCTTCTCTCTCAAAAGTTCACACTGACCAAAGATTCTCTCTTCCTTCACTATCTCATCACGTAGTGCTTTAGTCTGCGCATCCCTTAACAATGTTGGAAAATCTAGTGTTATTACTAATTGACACGCTTTGACCCTAATCGGCGCGTTCTCCTCCTTACGAATCAACGCATCAACAACTACATTCGCTTTACCTGGGTGGTAAAGGATTTCACAGTCATAATCTTTTATCAACTTAAGCCACCTTTGGTGTCTGATGTTTAATTCCTTCTACTCAAAGAAGTATTTCAAACTCTTGTGGTCGGTGTAGATCATGCACTCGGTTCAATAGAGATAATGCCTCCACAATTTAAGTGCAAACACTATCGCCGCCAACTGTAAGTCATGAATAGGGTAATTCGCCTCATGAGTTTTCAATTGTCTCGACGCATAGGCGATTACCTTCCCCCGTTGCATCCACACGTATCCTAAACCCAAGTATGAAGCATCCGAATACACCACTAGATCTCCTCCTTACGACTCAACGCATCAACAACTGCATTCGCTTTACCTGGGTGGTAAAGGATTTCACAGTCATAATCTTTTATCAACTCAAGCCACCTTTGGTGTCCCATGTTTAATTCCTTTTGCTCAAAGAAGTATTTCAAACTATTTGCTTGGTGTAGATCATGCACTCGGTTCAATAGAGATAATGCCTCCATAATTTAAGTGCAAAAACTACCGCCGCCAACTGTAAGTCATGAATAGGGTAATTCGCCTCATGAGTTTTCAATTGTCTCGACGCATAGGCGATTACCTTCCCCCGTTGCATCAACACGTAACCTAAACCCATGTATGAATCATCCGAATACACCACTAGATCATCCGTTCCCTGTGGAAATGTTAACACTTTTGCCTCTGTCAGTCTCTTCTTCAGCTCTTGAAATGCACTCTCCTGATCCACTACCCACGCAAACATTACCCCTTTGCGAGTCAACTTAGTTAAAGGCTTTGCTAGCTTAGAGAAGTCCTTAATGAACTTTCTGTAGTAGCCCGCCAATCCCAAGAAACTACGAACCTCAGTTGGAGTCTTAGGTGCGCTCCACTTTACTATTGCTTTAATCTTTATAGGATCCACCATGATTCTTCTGGATTAATAACATGCCGCAGAAACTGCACTTATCTTAGCCAAAACGCACACTTAGAGAATTTTGCATAAAGCTTTTCTCGTCTCAAAGTTTCGAACACTTTTCGCAAGTGCTCTCCATGCTCCTCTTCACTTTTAGAGTAGATTAAGATAGCGTTAATAAATACAATCACCGGCCGATTCAAAATTGGTCGACATACGCGGTTCATCAAATCCATGAATTCTGCTGGAGCATTTTGTTAAACCAAACGACATCACCAAGAATTCATAATGTCAGTAGCGCGTCCGAAACACAGTCTTCGGAATGTTTTCTTCCCTAACCTTCAGCTGGTGATATCCCGACCTTAAATCTATGCACAAGAACCACTTCGCACCTTGTAGTTGATCAAACAAGTCATCGATATGCGGCAAGGGATACTTTTTTTAGTCGTCAACTTATTCAGCTCCCGATAATCTATGCACATACACATGCTACCGTCCTTCTTCATAACACCCAAGGCGAGATGTTTGGTGTTATAAACCCCTTATCTAACAAATCTTGAAGTTTCTCCATCAGCTCCTTCATTTCCTTCGGTGCTAAACGATATGGCGCATTAGCAACCGGTTGAGCTCCTGGTTATAAATCAATCTAGAACTCAATCTCCCGCTCTGGTGGTTGTAACACCTGCCACAAAAATGTCCAAGATTTGACTAAAGGTACAAACCACAAGGACTATAAGTGTAAATAACCTATAGATCAAGGTTCAAAAAGTGAAAAACATGAAAATACAACGGTAACGGACCGTCACAAGACCGTAACGGATAGTCACGGATGGTAATGGTCCGTTACAGGCTGGGCACGCGAACCCTGATAGCTTGCCACGTGTCAAGTGACTCATCTTCAAAATATGACGCGTGGAAACCCTATAACGGACAGTCACGCCTGGTAACGGTTCGTCACGGCCCCAGACTCACCCTGGTGCGCCACGTATCAACTCCGTAACAGACCATCATGTCTGGTAACGGTCCGTCACGTCTCAAATTGACCAGAGGGAAACACGTGTCTGATGACTCGCGAACCCTAGTCTGGTGACGGACCTTCACCACACGTAACGGTCCGTCACGGTCTCATAACTTGCCATATAAATAGATGGTCGAGTTCATTCCCATTCTTCACACCAACGTCAATTCTCTCTTCATCAATCCATTCCAGAGACTTCCTAGACGAATCCCGACGATCCCGGTTCAACTCCCGCTCGTTGTATTGCCCGGTGTAGGAAGAAGCGCTCGTAGAGGTGCTGTTACGCTAGAAAATTCAAGATAAGAAAATAGTATATAAGCTTTCGACTTAGAGGCTCATTCCCATAATCAAGGTGAATACTTTATATCTCTAAAAACTTGTGTCAAACATTTTATTTATGAAATTGGCCAAATAAAGGTTAAGGGAATAATGCTCAACGTTCTTCTACGAACAAAGCATTCAGGCCATAGGTATGCATAAAATTGCAAGGGATACACGGGTCTTGGGTGAAATTCCCGGATTGCGGCCGGTGCTTGTCTTATAACAACTTCAGAGGCAAACTTGTCCATTGTTATAAGACATGACGCAAGTGTATACTGTGGTGCGATTGAACAGGACGGGCCTGCTGAATGTGTGGACTGAACATAAAGTTGTGATTATGAAATTAATACTTGTTTCTACCAATGATTTTATCGTCAAGATAATTGTATTCACCGGCGTTCGTGCTGACATTTTATTTTCAAAATGTTTTTAGGAAATGAATAAACTGAAATAAGAATGGGGTATGGGCAGACATCAGATCTGACCCAAAAAAAGAAAATGTGAGAGGCAGACATCAGATCTGACCTATGAAAAGGATAAAACTTGCACGTTAGATTCTCAGGCCTCATGTATAGAAAATCCTAAAGAAAAGAAAAAGGAGATAGGACCAGGGGATTGATCAAATGTGGATAGTACTATTTTCGGTGGCTGTATATGCATTTGATTTCAAACTCTGTTTTGTAATCAAAATGAAAAGGGCATTTAAATCCCTATGTTTATAAAGTAAATATAAAACTTTTGTCTTCCCACTGAGTTTTGATGTTTACAAATACAACCCTTGAGGTTGAAAGAATGTTGAAACGATCCTTTTTGAAAAAGACTTCCACTGTATTTATAAAAACTCTAAAATCAGAGTTCAAAGGTGATGCTAATTGTGCTCGCACGCGTCCAAGGGGTGCCTGGGGCGGGGTGTGACAGTGGTACTCCCTTCAGATCGTCAGGAAAGACATCAGAGAAGTCTTGCACCACCGGTACCTCTGACAACTCCACATTCTTGGCTTCAGTATTAGTGACATAGGCTAGGTATGGCCCGCATCCCCATCTCAAAGACTTCACTGCTTTCATCATTGAAATGACTCTCAGTAGAGAGCTTTCTCTGTCACCGTAAACCGTCACTACCATCCCCTATAAAGATGTCAACAGTATCATCTTCTTTTGACAAACAATATCCTCATCAAATGCGGCTAACCAATCCATCCCCAACACTATGTTAAAGCCACCCAAAGTGATAATGAATAGTCTAGCAGGGAACCTATGGCCCACTAAATCAATATAACAATCGTCTAATGCTTCAATTACCCTAGTGGGTAATCCCACAATAGTTTCAATGATGAACGACTCCTCAATCATTCTAGCCATTCTACACAGGTTCTTATAGAAAGATGGGGCCACAAAAATCTTGCTAGCCCCAGAATCAATTAACACCTAAACATGTACATTATTAACAAGAAAAGTACCTGAGACCACATCCGGATAGGTCTTAGCTTCAGCCGCAGTCATAGTGAACGCCATCGCCTTCGCTATGCGTTTCTCTTCTTCCTTCTTTGCTGGAGACGTCCCCCTGCTCGACCACGCATTCTGACCTGCTTTACAATCCATGGCAAGATGACATACTCCTCCACACAGATAGCATTTAGGGTCACGCGGGTAATCTTTAGAAAAATGGCCCGACTTACCACATCGATAACACATAACATAATCAGCCTTAAACTCGCCCGAGTGCAATCTCCCACACTTACGACATGGAGTTGGACCCGCAGTATTCACCTTTTTACTAAACGGGACCTTCTGGTCCTTACCAAACCTCTTACTCGGCACCGCTCACCTCTTTTCTTTTTGTTTTGTATCTTGCCTCTCTGTTCCCATGACATCATCATACAATGTCCCACTCAACTCAATTGCCTCGTCAAAGCTCGGTGGTTGCTAAGCTTTTACCAAATGTCTCACTCGAGCTGGTAGACCAACTATGTAAAGATTCATCCATCGTTCATCATTACCCACCAAGTATGGCACCAGACGTCCCATCTCGATAAATTTTGATGTATATTTGCGGAGCACAGAATTTCCTCCTCACTAACCCTTTCAAATCTTCCCAAGTCATGGCCTCAAGCTCCGGGGCGGTCTTTCTTTCCTTAACTGCGTTCCACCACTTCAGAGCCTCAGTAGAGAATGAATGTGAAACAAACTTCACAATTTGATTTGGCTTACATTCACTAATTGTGATGGTAGACTCCATCTCGGTGTGCCAATGATATGTAGCCACCGCGTCTTTACGATCATCAAACTTAGGCGGATGACACTTCTTAAAGTGTCCATAGTCATAAATAAATACCGCCAGCCACAGACGATTTCTTCTTCTCGATTTCCTCTAGGACTCTCTTTCCAGTTCCGGAAAGCTTCCTTCATAATGTCAAGTAGATACTCATGGATCATACCCACCACTTCCTTCTTAACAGCATCATGAACTACTGGTTCGAACTTGAACTCCTCGGTATGCTCAGTATGCACAGACTGTTCCGTGTGCACAGACGGTTCCGTGTGAACCGGCACCTCATCCTGATTAGTATTCTTGCCACAGACACTTTTGCGACCTCTCCTCGTGTCGGCAACATTAGCAACTTGTTTCTTTGGTTCCATTACGTTACTTCAACAATACCAAACATAGCGATTTCATGTACAATTTAAAATATTACAAGCAGTGCAATTAGTTAATGATGGTGGCCAATCGCCATTACCTATTCACCTTGCTTGTCAAGTATTAAACCTTCCCTATACTGCATCTTTGGAATAACGCCCCTGTCTTAGCCTACTAACACAACACACACACACAGACTCATACCTGGCTCTCCTGGATTTTGCTAACCCGTGATGACATTCCCACTCATTGGTCCCATTCCCAGTCTAAGTCTAGGCATCGAGGATGCCCAGCTTACTTAAACCACCACTCTGATACCAACTTGTAAGGTCCCAAATGCGGGAACCCTACTTGTTGGCACAAACACAAGCTAAGTAGTCTTAGACATCAAATAATATTAAAAACATGCAGCGGAATATCAAGTTAACCCATAGTCGACATCCCCACGTCAAAACACAAACGAAAGTCAAGTATTAAAATTCAATCAAACACTAAATAAATGGGAATGTCATAGTCATCACGCGCCAGTAACCAACTGCCATCTAAGAGGCGCCAGATCAATCCATCTCTTTACCTGAAATACATGCTAAAACGCTAGCTACGATGAGTGAGTTCTATAGTGAGTTATTAGGGATCATTAATCCAGAAAGAAAACCGCTATCAAAATGGTTTCTTCGCAAAAAGGTTGATAAATAGTTTATCTCAAAACAATTAATTAATAGCAACGACACACAATTATATCCCGTTTACTGTATCCGTGGACACAAGCAAACACAACTCTCTAGCCCGACCGTCGTCAGACACAATAACCCGCTTGACTAGTCAAACAAAATATCAAGCTTTCGCTCGATCTCCCGCCACGATGATTAAGCACGTGACACAACTAACATATTATCAAGCTTTCGCTCGATCTCCCGCCACAACGATTATGTACATGACACAACTAACATATATACATAAGCATAACGATTATTAGAATACCCATTTTATCAGAAAATCCCATCCATGCATTACATATAATTAAACGCTTACTTCACCTGTAATTCATGCCCAAAAATATAAAACATTTAAAAGTGGGCAATAGAAACTCACATTTACGTGGCCCAACTCGATCACTAGAACTCACTAACTTCTCATGCTCTCCTTTCGACCTCTCACCTAAGATACACACAACATATAAATCAATACGTGACCGGACGTTAAACCTTCACTCGCTAGACTAATCCCAACGTCATGCATGACCAACACGCCCCCTTATGTTGCCATGCACCACCCCTAACTATAGTTGATCACCCATGCATGCACATACACTTCATATTAGGTTAAAACCGCAACCGAATGCCTAACGGCTATTCTTGGCACCGTCTACAGCTCCCGGTGATACCCACCGATCCATACCGTTGCTAACCATCAACCACAGCCACCTACGACCCTTCGGCCAGCCTTATGTGACCGCCTTTTGGCCTTCCCATTGCTTCCGTGACCATTCTACGCCACCACCATGCCGTCACAGCCACCTCCGAGCCGTCCCAACCGTGAACAGTTCCCACCTGCGGCTATCGTTGGTCTCATATCCTTACCCCGCCACCCCGCATTGCGTCGAGTCCTCCGTTTCCCACCGTCGGCCTCACAACCACACCATTGGCCACCTTAGGGTTCTCGGCCATCATTAAACCGGACTAACACGCGATCCAAACGATAAATAAGCGATTAAACGAAAAGGACGTAGGGATTAGACCTTTAAATCAGACGATTCGTGCTAATCGAACCGCCGTTCTAACCCGCCTTTCTCGAAAATGACTTCTTGCGCAAACCCTAGAATCATAAAAAGCGTTTATCACGACTATCCGGGGATCAAAATGCGTAAAGGGTAATCATGGATATGAAAAATACCTTGAATGAAGCCTTGGTTGTGAAAAACACATCTTCTCCTTCCTCCTTGTGCTCAACGGCCGTAACAAAAAATGGGGGGCCTCCCTTGCCATGGCACGATATACGGCATCCCCTCATGGGATGGGTTTGGCCCACGCGCATAAACGGTCCATCACGTTTAGTCTCTTTACGTATTTAGAATGTACTTTGTCTAAATGTTTGATAATTACTTGTTAACACTTTACACATATTACATAAGTACAAATCCCGTCTTTATTCGAGAAACCAGGATGTTACAAAACTATTGCTCTGATACCAACTTGTAAGCTCCAAACCCGGGAGGCCTCACTTGTTAGATTTACTCATTCACAAACAGCTCTTAAGCTTCAAAATACCATTATAGCAGTGGAATAAACGTCATTACATTGTCTCAAATTGACAACCAAATAAAACATTGTTTAACAACATTCAAACATTCATAATAGTTCAAAAATGGATGCCAGATCTCTATTGACGGGTAACTCTTCAGAATATCCAAGCAGCATCGACTCATCATCCTTCTAATTCTTAACCTGACATGCATACTAAAAGTCAGCTAACGCTGTTGAGTTCAAATCTTTCATTCATTATTAGGAAAATAGTTTCATCGTATATTCATTCATTAGGTTTAAATCATTCGTATGAAAACATGGCTTATCATTCATTATTAGTTCATTCAAACAAAACATTCATTTATCATTTAATATTCATTTAAATCATACACTTATTGTCGAAATCTATGTCATCATTCCTTTCGTTCATTTCAACACATTTCTAGTTCTTTCATCGCCCTTATGACTCCTAGGTCTATAAGGTAATTTCATCGCCTTTATGACTCATAGGTCCTTAAGGTAATTTCATCGCCCTTACGACTCATAGGTCCATAAGATAATTTCATTGCCCTTAAGACTCATAGGTCCATAAGGTTCTTCTACGAGTATGGTACTTATGTCCATAACATTGTCGGATCATTCATTTAACCTTCACATGTCATGTTAACCCTGAGTGACCGTCGCCACTCGCATCGCCAGTTGTACAACCGTAATACCATTGGTAGGCCACATAGGCACTAGCCATATTATACTTATGGCACTAAGGTTTCCTAAACACTGCCATAAGGCTGGGTTCCCAGACTTCTTTGGTCAATTCGCTTGTTCAACTAATTAGACGTGTAATGACTTCTTTAAAACATTTGCCCTTTTCTTTTCGTAAAACGTTTCATTCATTCATGAACTCTTTTTTTTTTCATTTTATAAACCATTTCCTTTTAAACATTCGATTTCATAAACATTTCTTTCGTAAACCGTTCGTTCGTAACCGTTCCATTTCGTAAACATTCTGATTTTGTAAAACATTCTTTTCATATACATTCCTTCATAATCAATTCATGTCGTATGTTCGTCATATCATAAACATTTTGTTTAAGTATGCACATCAGCCCAGAAACAAGTAATAGGGATTCTTGAGTAACCTGATGGACTGTATGTAAGCCTGGACTGAATGTTTATTAACGGTAGTGCGCTAAACGATCTGCATATAAGTCAACACGCGAAATCCATCATTTTAGGCTAGTGTCGCCTAACCTAGTTTTGTCGTTAGGGTTGCCGACACTAATGCTATGACGGTGTCGTTTGACAGTGTCGCTTTAATTTTCGTTAAGGACTTAGTGTAGCCATGTACTAGTGCCGCCACATATTAGTATACTATCACCCCTAAGTGTCATCCCATTTGGGCTCATCTTCTTCAAGTGGCTGCGACTAGTGTCGCCACATAAACTAGTCTCGCCACTTAGTGTTTCCACTTGAAAATTTTCTCATACAGGCTCGTTTTGATCCAAGTTCTTAACTTTTTACGTCCAAAACATTTATCTAGCTTCCATGAAGCTAGATCTGGTCTTTATACCCCATATTACACTTAAAAACTTAAATTAAAACCCTAGTTTTACCCCAAAACCCATTTAAACTGAAAATTAGAGGTTTTAGGTTTGTTCTTTACCTCAAAAGCTGCAGTATTCTTCTTCTAAATCACTGGAGAAACAACTTGGAAGCAATCTTGGAGCAAATGATGATGATTCTTGACTTTCTCTCTCTAGAATTCCCTCTCTCTCTAAACAGTTTTAGAATCTTAGGATGGAAATGGGGGCTGCTTAGGGATGTTTAGGGTTTAATGCAACCCTCTTGGGCCAAGCCCATGCCCCCCACGAGCCCATCACCTTTTATTTTCTTTTTTTCCATCTTTCGTTTGGCCTATTAGAAATGTCAGGTTTTGCGGATGTTACACTCGCGTAATGGAGTATTCACGAAGTATCAAAGGGGTGGTGGGTACGCTGCTAGTACACCCAATATATAAACTTCTTTGATACATCGGGAAGAAACCTTTACAAAGGGTTTATGGTAAAGACTGTTTGTGAAAGTATGATAAACAAGCATGATAAACATGTATGCTAAAGTGGTTACGTACATGTTGTATATGTGTGCTTGATAAATTGGAAGGGCTATGTTCCTATGATACCCAAGATTCCTATTTAAATATGAACAAGGGCCGAGCCTACGGGCAGAAGGACCTTGCGAGTTATAAACCTATGTGGTTCAACCTCCGTGGTTATTAACCTGTGTGGTTCAACCTTCGTGGTTATAAAGCTGTGTGGTTCAACCTTCGTGGTTATAAAGCTGTGTGGTTCAACCTCCATGGTAATAAATCTGGTTGGTTCAACCTTCGTGTTTATAAACCTAAGTGGTTCAACCATCATGGTTACACAAGAGGCCATGGGATCTATAAAACCCAGGATCTTGTAAGGGAGCTAAGACATCCCAAGGTAAATGATGAATTAAAATGAGTTTTGAAAGACAATGCGGCGTACTTACTCAACATAATCTAATGTAAAAACATTTTCAAAACATTTAAGGGAAAAGCAATCGGAATGAATGAAGCTTCCAAGGATGTAGCCAGTCGGAGAAGTGGAATCCCTAGATCTTGTAATAATGTATATTAAATGTTTGTAAAATAATATTTTATGTAATGAAAGAACCTTAGTCACCATGGGCAAGGTTTTTGAAAACTGGGACCACAATTCCACTGAACTCTAACATTTTAAAAAGATAAAGAAAGTAGGGTGTTTCAGGTTGGTATCAGAGCACAGTTTGGGGGATTTGAGTATCGGAAAGGGTACTTAAAATCAAACTAGAAATGCTCGTGATATGAAAAGGATACACTCTGAGACCATCCAAGAAAGCAAGTACGTATGAGTGCTAGAAAAGGTATATGTTATGTGTACTGAACTTTGTATGATGAGAGCACCATATGGTAGTTAGGAGTATCATTATGTGTGTCATAAATTGCTTTCATACCTGGCCCGTATGAGGGTTAATGTATGGCACCATTATGATATCGCAAACATCATACGGTACTAACATCAGCAAGCAGTAGGGAGAAAAGTGAATATGCATGAATAGAGATGCATAAATGAATATGCATAGATAGAAATGCATATATGGCCTTATGTGAAAACCCTAGAATGCTTGAATTGGGATAGAATGACATGAGGCTTGTAATGTGAAACCCTAGACTTTTGTTAGGGTAAACGAGTGAGAAACTAAAGAAAATTCGTATCTTAGCAAACAAATGGCTGAGCATCAAAATATGGAAATATGTGACGAGGGGAGCAATGAGAGAGCTTCGTCTCCACCTCCCGAAGAGAACGAAGTGAATCAAGTACCGTAACCTATCTGGAGACAAAATGCATTAGAAGTAGGAAAGGCATTCGATGCCAATAGTCCTATTATTCAACCCAAATTACAAAGCTCTCTTGATAGCTGGTTTGAGAATCATAAAGACGTAGAAAACCTCAAAATAAAGATGATGGATTATTGAAGGTTGATGCTAAAGATGGATTTAAAGGAGCATTATATCCCTTAGAAAGCCAAAGATGGATTTCTACAATGGAGGGTCCTCGACACGTGCCATTGCAGTAACGAAGATGAGGTAACATTCTCTACCAACAGTTCAGTAGAAGAGCTGAAAATTGATGGGGTGTAGTGAAACAAGAGATAGGAAGGGATATGATAAAGGAGATGAAATGCGAAGAATTTAAAGAAATCTTCCTGAAACATTATTTCCCACGAGCGGAACTGATAGGATCACTGAGGAATTTCTTCTTCTCTGAAAGGACAAGCATTCGGTAGATGAGATCACTAGAATCTTCTTTGATAAAGCAAGATTCTGTCCTGCTCCTCTCACAACTCTTGAGAAGTTGATGACACGGTACCATCTCGTTTTGAAAACTAAGATAAGGGAATTCATTTCTCCATCCAAGTGCGTGAACTTGGAAGAAATGATAAACTGGGCTCGAGAATGGGAGACTGAGTTCAAGAGACAGAAAGAGAGAGATGGGAAAAGAAAGTGTCACACCCCAATGTTCCGAGGGAGTTGGGGCGAGACGTCCGGATCGAGGCACATTGATTATGCAGCAAAAATTGAAGCGTAGTGTTTTAACAAAAAAACCTTTCCCTCGTTTTTCCTTTTAAAACTTGTCCGTACCCTAGATTCATGTTCAATATTAACCCTTGTAACATCCCTGATTTTCCGACCCTATTTTAACTTATTTTTAACTAATAAAAATAAAAACACGACATTGAATCATATACTTGTTCAAACGTACACCTTATTAATCGTTAGCCGATCATATTCAATTCAAGGATTTAGAACTCATAATCAAGTGGTAACACCTCTTAGAGTTAATCCAGTTAGTAATCCCGTTAGGTGTTCTGTTAATTCCTAACCAAGCTAATTATGTCAAAGCTGAAGTTACAAGGGCTGATTTTGTAAATAACCAGAAACCCTAGTAGGCACGGTCGTGCCACGTTTTGGCACGGTCGCGTCTCGTGTGGCACGGTCGCGCCTCTTATAGGCACGGTCGCGCCTCACACGAGTTGAAACGTAAATGCGGTTTTAATCGCTCGATCGTTGAGTTCCGTAACCGTTCCTCACTCCAGTTCCATTTACGAGAGTAATAGCATTTTCAATTACACAAACGTCCCAGTTTAATTCCTTCGGACTCGAAAAATCGTTCAAACATTTCAAAGAAAACATAAACCTTTTTCTTAGATCCGAATCCTCCCAACCAAACAGAAGATTCACGATATACGATCCTCCCTAAAGCTTCAGAACACATTGAGTTAGTCGGAGTTGCAGCAGAAGACACCGGAGATCAAACCCGTCATCGCCGGAACTCATCTTTACCGTACGCTATCAATTCATCGTCTTTCCGGGTAATTGAAACATCCTACACTTTCGATTTAGTCTATAGATCAAAAGCCCCAAACTAATTTGGGCTTACAATATACAATTTAACGCGAACCCGAATCTAGGGTTCATTCCAAAATGATTTAATCGAATACTGCTTTAAACATGTTTTAAACACAATTAATCTACACCAACAGACTCGTATTAACCTGGTGAATGAAAGCCCTATACATTCCAACACTATTAATATAAGAACCAATCAATTCGTTTCAGTTTTGAAAGAGACACGGTCGCGCTAATCATCTAGCGCGGTCGTGTCGACTTCCAGCGCGGTCGTGCCTCCTGCTCAGACCCAGTCAATGCTCGTTGGCTAGACTTGATCGTACCCCAGAAGCATAGACACGGTCGTGCCTATTGAAGGCACGGTCGTGCCTAGTCGTTTGGCTAGTTGTCCTCTGTTTGACCAACACGATCGCGCCCTGTTTAGAACGGTCGCGCCCGCCCTAGCACGATCGTGCCCTATCCTAGGGAAATTAGTATTTCATATTAATTTCTAAAATAATAATAATTGAATTTATAAAAATCTGTATTATTTTAATTTAGAAAAGATCAAATATATAATCTTAAAATAAATGAAAATTATAAACCCTACACTTAAATAATATTTTAAATTTCTAAATTACATTATATAAATAAATGAATAAGGTAATAATTATTTATTTGATTTATAATTAAACAAAAACATTTATTTACTTACATCTAACACTTACATTATTTTCATAAACAGTAATTATTTAGTTTACATATTTAATTATTCCAAACTCAAACCTGATTAAAAAATATTCTAAAAATATTCATTTCAAATATTCTATTTTATACAATACTTTCAAGTACCAAACACTAACTTTATCCAATTTAACTTTAGATATAGACTTAGACTATTCTGCATTATTAATGCAATATACATTACACTCTAGGTTAACATTGTCCAATACAAAGGATCACATTACTATCTCGTATCTCGTGTTAGCTACGCTTTCGAATCAAGTGAGTATACATAGCCTCTTTTACTCTTTTACATTTTTGGGGTGAAACATGAACACTATTCAAATTACATGTTTACATTTACACAAACAACACAAGTACAAATCCTATTTACATTCATGTGTGCAATTTGAGCTTTATGCCCGAGGGCTAGGTGTGCTAACCTTTTGTATACGATTATGTGCAATCATTAACTTTTCAAGCCGACGGTTTTCAATGATAGATCTATTGAGTCTGACAAACCCACCCAGATTGGGGTGATTGATACCGACAACACAATTTTGCATGCTAGTTACAAAGGTTTGATTGTACTTGGTTACACGATACCTACTCCCCATAAATCCCTTATTTATCATGTTATGTAAGGATTTGTTTTAAAAACTTTATGCTATCTATATACAAACCTGTGTTATACTCACCAACTTTTTAGTTGACCTTAGTTTATTCATGTTTCAGGTGCTTTCATATGAGTTTGATCAAGACATGCTACACATAGGCTTTGGACCTAGTTAATCTTAATTCAAAAACAAATTGTATTTCATTATGTACTTGGAACTTGATTCATGTTTGTTTGAATGGAAATGGATTTAACATATTACAATTTAGTCAACCTTGAGCTCATGAACAGTCTACATGTCCCGCCCCGATGATTCCGCCGTCGGTTGGGGTGTGACAGATTGGTATCAGAGCCTTGGTTATAGGGAACTAGGTTATTAGACACCTTTGACCTAGACTATAACTTTAGGACACCCATGCAATGTCATGCTACTACATGTTACATTATTAGTTCTTGTGTAAATATTTTTACATGCTTTCATAAGTATTTACACTACGTGATACAATATATAATGACTTATGTGTCATACTACTTGATAACTTTTGTGCTTACACTCATTACTATCTACATGCTCTATGATTACTTTTTATGTGAATATTCTTACATGTTATACTATATAATCATATCATATGATACAATACTTAAAAACCTATGTGTCACATTACCTGCCAATTTTTTTCCTATTCATTGCTACCTATTTAATTTATTTAAAGTGCTATCCTAAGTTTCCACACACACTCACACACACACACTTAGTTATTCATGCACCCCTAAACTCACATACATAATACCACACCTCTTGTGAACAACAAATTTTTAAACTATTGGGCCTAATGTCCATCAATAATAAACTAAGAAGCCCATCTATCCTTCAAGAAGCAAAAGCCCACTAAAATGCATAAACCTTACTTTCGGGCCACAAGGCCCAGTTCACAACAATTCTCATCATGATCATGAGCCCAACAATAGTATTATTGATACATGATGGCTGGAAGAGTGTGTAGGCCCATGAGGAATTCTGGCTAAGGAAAGATAGGGTACTTAAGTGTGTCCTAGTGACCCACCCCTCTTTCCTGGGAATTCTCCTCAGGGATACACTACTTATAGGTCAAGTGTACTCCTAAAATACTATTGTGAAGACTCGGCGTTATGACTAGTCAAACTCTAAACCTATGAGAACTCCTATGTTTGACACTCAGTATTTATTTATCGCTTACAACCTTTCCATTGTTTTTCCTGCTAAGCATGGACTCCTACTCTCCTACCACCCCGGTATGCCGTCCCGAAGAAGAGTCTGATTGGGAAGAAGACACCGGATCACCCGTACATCGATCACCAACACCCGCAGCTGCTAGACCAAGGTTTGATGTAAGGGTAGATTGGATTAGGAACACCGGCCCAAGACTTCGAACACCTGGATCAGCCACGCCCAGAAACCCGTATCAGACACCCCATCCCCACAAACAACTACCACTCCCACTAAGAGACCCATATCTAATGTCTGACCCGTATTACTCTAATCCTTGAGTAGGGCATATTATGGCACTCACTAGTACTATCGAATTTCCAATCAATGACACGCACCAATATGTAAGGACCTCAGAATTTGAGAGACAAAGAATGGAGCAAGGGTTAATGCACGACTTGCAAGGAAAAGGAATGAATAGCCTAGCAAACCAATTAGGGTACCAAAAGGAATTAATCTCCATCCTCGAAGCGGTGCTCGCCTTGGGAATTATTCTCCTTTTAGTGGAAAGCTACAGGAGGCGTTAACAGGATTATTTTCTTATTTATTTCAGTTTGAGAACCATTTCCCGGTGTTTTGAATACGTTTAAGCATTTCTAAATTTTATATTTTCCAAAGTTATTATTCATAAATTCAATATGTTGAGTGTGAATTACACCCATCATATTTTCATCAAAATTTCACAAGTATCACCTTCTTCATTCAATACGAGTCAGTACACTATCAACAATCTCCTTCATAAACAAATCATCCTATTGTTCGATTTAAACAAAACCTCGTTATCTTGTTCAAACAAAATGTTTATCAAACTTTTAGATAGTATCAAAAACATAAATTTTCCATACAACTTTCCACATGATAAGGAAAGTTATTACAACCGATTTTATAAATATATATATATATATATATATTATTTCGAATTGATAAATAATTATGATTTTCCTCGTTTAAGTAAATATTTCTAAATCCTGACTAAATTAATATACGACTAATTGTTTAGCCAATAATCTCGCTTAAAAATATTCTCTTATTAAATAGCTGAAAATTTAAATTAACAGATTTTTCCCATAGATTGTCTATTTATTAGAATTATGTGACTCAATGGATTCACTACGTTATATATCTACAATCAAGGACAACTTACCACTTTCAAATTTCAAACAAAGATCCTATTTGTAAACACATTTCCCCGAACGTTTTCAGAACTTCCTCATTACCTTTCACTTGTCGCTTCAAGAGACGATCCATACCGCGTAGACGTTAACCCTATCCATCAACCTCAAGGAGAATTAAGAGCTAGAACCTAACTACCACATTATACAAGAACGCCAAACAACCCGCTCGTCCGCAACGCTCAACCACATACAAAAACCCGTTAGTATACAACACACTCGAAGTTCAATAACTTACACATGCACGTTCACAATATACCCAACGCAATCACATGGTGCATGAAACCCAATTATTATCAATATACCCAATGCTACCCAAATTACATAATACATGAAACTAGTTTGCCTACAAATCACAATTTACTAGATTGATCACATAACACACGAAACATGCGTAATTGCAATACACATGTTACTAGATTGAGCACATAATACATGAAACTTATTTGGTTACGAAGTACATTACACTAAGCTGTGCGCATTGTACAATATACATGATGCTAAGTTGCCAACACCCTACATGAAATTCATTTCCTACTATACACAAAATACTATGTTGTTTACATTACACATCAGAGTTCATTGACTTACAAAATATAAGACGCTTAATTATTTACGCTATATATGAGACTTATTTGATTACGAGCTACGTGACACTAGATCATACATGAGACTTGTGTGCTTACTATATACTCGAAACAAAAATTTGCTTACAATTATTGCAATGAATTGATTACATTCTACACAAGACATGGTCATGCACTTTGTACACCAAAGTTGAAGACCATAATACATTGAAACGACTCGGGTTTGACGTATTCTTGTTCAAACACGAGCAAACAAAGAAACTTTAAGTGTTACTACTTTACTACTCTTTTGTTGCGAACTGACCTGATTAGGGACATAGTTACTTGTTAACGACTTTTTATGTGTAAACAACAGACGTGATCATAGTGAAATTATGCCCCCCCTTACCCGCACACAACGAAACAATCTATACGGACCATACGATGATTTAAATAATTACGGGTGCACACGAAATTATAAAAATCAACGCATGGAAACTATAGAGAAATTTTGTCGTGTGTTGTGACCTAAAACTTATCATGATGTGTAACAACGAAACTGATGTGATATGACAAGGACATGGTGGATACGCCGATGGTACTTCCTATATATAAGTGTCCTATAATATTATCAGAAGTAACGTTGCCCGGGTCACGTGAAGTTTTGACCTAGACCAATGTTTATGAAATCTTTTACCCACTGACAAATTTAAAGGATATTATACTACATCTTACACAAACCCTAATTATCAAGATTTCATCAAATTCATTCCAAATAATACATCTCACATTTAGAATTCAGAATTATTATTTGACAATCTCCTCCTTAAATTCATTTCAAAACAAAATTCTTTATCACCCTTCATATTCAACTTTAAGTACCAGGCCTAAGCCATGTCAAGGGTTACACTCCCCAGAATACAACAATCAAAACTCACCGTGATCCTAAAAACTTTCACCTGTTTCTTGATTTTAATAGCCTCCATTAGTTAAATTTCGGGACGAAATTCCCTTAACATGGGGAGACTGTAACATCCCTGATTTTCCGACCCTATTTAAACTTATTTTTAACAAATAAAAATAACAACACGACATTGAATCATTACTTGTTCAAACGTACACCTCATTAATCGTTAGTCGATCGTATTCAATTCAAGGATTTAGAACTCATAAACAAGTGGTAACACCTCTTAGAGTTAATCCAGTTAGTAATCCCGTTAGGTGTTCTGTTAAATCCTAACCAAGCAAATTCTGTCAAAGCTGAAGTTACAAGGGCTGATTTTGTAAATAACCAGAAACCCTAGTAGGCACGGTCGCGCCTCACACCAGTTGAAACGTAAATGCGGTTTTAATCGCTCGATCGTTGAGTTCCGTAACCGTTCCTCACTTCAGTTCCATTTACGAGAGTAATAGCATTTTCAATTACACAAACGTCCCAGTTTAATTCCTTCGGACTCGAAAAATCGTTCAAACATTTCAAAGAAAACATAAACCTTTTTCTTCGATTTGAATCCTCCTAACCAAACAGAAGATTCACGATATACGATCCTCCCTAAAGCTTCAGAAGACATTGAGTTAGCCGGAGTTGCAGCAGAAGACGCCGGAGATCAAACCCGTCATCGCTGGAACTCATCTTTACCGTACGCTATCAATTCATCGTCTTTCCGGGTAATTGAAACCTCCTACACTTTCGATTTAGTCTATAGATCAAAAGCCCCAAACTAATTTGGGCTTACAATATACAATTTAACACGAACCCGAATCTAGGGTTCATTCCAAAATGATTTAATCGAATACTGCTTTAAACATGTTTTAAACACAATTAATCTACACCAACAGACTCGTATTAACCTGGTGAATGAAAGCCCTATACATTCTAGCACTATTAATATAAGAACCAATCAATTCGTTTCAGTTTTCAAAGAGACACGGTCGCGCTAATCATCTAGCGCGGTCGTGCCTCGGGAGAAGCGGTCGTGTCGACTTCCAGCGCGGTCGTGCCTCCTGCTCAGACCCAGTCAATGCTCGTTGGCTAGACTTGATCGTACCCCAGAAGCATAGACACGGTCGTGCCTATCGAAGGCACGGTCGTGCCTAGTCGTTTGGCTAGTTGTCCTCTGTTTGACCAACACGATCGCGCCCTGTTTAGAACGGTCGCGCCCTCCCTAGCACGATCGTGCCCTATCCTAGGCACGGTCGTGTGTGTTGGCAGAATGTTATAAATTTTTATATTTCTAAACAATTAGTATTTCATATTAATTTCTAAAATAATAATAATTGAATTTATAAAAATCTGTATTATTTTTATTTAGAAAAGATCAAATATATAATCTTAAAATAAATGGAAATTATTTAAAGTTCAACATTTAATTTATAAACTCTACACTTGAATAATATTTTAAATTTCTAAATTACATTATATAAATAAATGAATAAGGTAATAATTATTTATTTGATTTATAATTAAACAAAAATATTTATTTAATTACATCTAACACTTACATTATTTTCATAAACAGTAATTATTTAGTTTACATATTTAATTATTCCAAACTCAAACCTCATTAAAAAATATTCTAAAAATATTCATTTAATATCTTCTATTTTATACAATACTTTCAAGTACCAAACACCAACTTTATCCAATTTAACTTTAGATATAGACTTAGACTATTGTGCATTATTAATGCAATATACATTACATTCTAGGTTAACATTGTGCAATACAAAGGATCACATTACTATCTCGTATCTCGTGTTAGCTACGCTTTCGAATCAAGTGGGTATACATAGCCCCTTTTACTCTTTTACATTTTTGGGGTGAAACATGAACACTATTCAAATTACATGTTTACATTTACACAAACAACACAAGTACAAATCCTATTTACATTCATGTGTGCAATTTGAGCTTTATGCCCGAGGGCTAGGTGTGCTAACCTTTTGTATGCGATTATGTGCAATCGTTAACTTTTCAAGCCGACGGTTTTCAATGATAGATCTATTGAGTCTGACAAACCCACCCAGATTGGGGTGATTAATACCGACAACACAATTTTCCATGCTAGTTACAAAGGTTTGATTGTACTTGGTTACACGATAGCTGCTCCCCATAAATGCCTTATTTATCATGTTATGTAAGGATTTGTTTTACAAACTATATGTTATCTATATACAAACATGTGTTATACTCACCAACTTTTTAGTTAACCTTATTTTATTCATGTTTCAGGTGCTTTCATATGAGTTTGATCAAAACATGCTACACATAGGCTTTGGACCTAGTTAATCTTAATTCAAAAACAAATTGTATTTCAATATGTACTTGGAACTTGATTCATGTTTATTTGAATGGAAATGGATTTAACATATTACAATTTAGTCAACCTTGAGCTCATGAACAGTCTACATGTCCCGCCCCGATGATTCCGCCGTCGGTTGGGGTGTGACAACCCTGATATATCGAACGAGTTTATATATAGGGTTTACCAGCAGCGTACTCACCACTCATTCGATACATCTTGAATGCACCATTTCAAGAATATTAGGGTTTAGACCTTTTGGCTATTAATCTAAATATAATATGTTCATTAAAAGACATTGTTTTCTAACATGGGAGCCTAGTGCATAGACTAATTATACCAAGAGTGATATCAACACGATTCATCTAAGTAGCACATAAACATTCACTTCATGCAGGTAGTAATCATCAAGCAAGTAAAACTGATATGCACATAGATTAATCATGATTTAACCTGAAACAAAAGCGTACACAGAAAACGAGTCAAAAATAATGTTGGTGAGTTCATAGGTTTAAGTTTGTGAAAACTGTAAAAATGTCTGTATTTGAGGTTTATATCAATAAACCAGTTATAATTATTGATCAAAATGTAATGTACCAAATATATCATGTTTTTGTTTGAATGTCTGTTTTTGAGGTTTATAACAATAAACCAAGTATGCTGTTTGATGAAAATGTAGTGTATCAAATTTATCATGTCATTGTAAAAATGATTGTTTTGAGGTTTATAGCAATAAACCAAATATGATGTTTGATCAAAATGTAGTGTATCGAATTTATCATGTCATTATAAAAATGATTGTTTTGAGGTTTATAACAATAAACCAAATATGCTCATAAAGTATGGTCCTCTTTATTTGACCAAATGCAATGTTTCATGAATTGCCCCAAAGGCATAAGTCAATGATTCGAGTTAAAACTATATCATGTATTCGTATCATAAGTGTTTCCATAACCAAACCTTGTGTCTAAACTCAACCCCTCATGTCATTGGATTGAGAACTAGGAAATGATGAATAAACCACACTTGTTATAAGTTCACACATGGTGAATGAAATGTATAATGCAGACGTAATCTGACGCGTAATTTACAATCAATCAAGATTAAATAAATTCAGTAGGGCTTCCTAACTGTGCGTGGGAATCACCCAAGTAGTACTACCCAATTATCCGTTGGCTCAACTAGAGATAATGGTTATGCTGTAACAAAGTGGGTATAATGTAACAAACATGTATTACTTATGAGATACAATTCAAGTTTCAATAATGAGACTTGTGTTTCATTCCATAAAGGAAGTTGTTTCATGTATTTCATAAAATGAAGATGGCATTCCTTATCACAAGGATGATAAACAATGATTTTGTAGTTGTTAAAACATTTATTAAGTTATGGTAAATGTTTTATTGTTTATAAAAGCATGTTTGTGTATACTCCTGCCCAAAAAAAGTATTTACAAAAACTGTAAAAGTAGGGGGTTGTGAACTCACGATGTTTGTATCATTTTTATAAAATTGTTTGTATGTATGCTTTTCCCAAAAATAATTGCAAAGATGTAAAAGAGTGGGGCTATGAACTCACCTCGATGTCCAGCTAAATGCGTTAACATAATACAATCATACTGTATTCAAGTAATCACCAGCATGGCCTTAAATGCAATTATAGTAACAACTTCTGTTATATTGGTTAATTTAACTTTCATGCGCTTGAGCTTTTATGTATTTATTAAGCTATATCGTTAATTTGGTGTTCGTTAATGGATTGCCAATTGTTGATTAGGTAATGTTTACCTATCTTGAGTCGGGATTTCCAACTAGTATATATTTATTTATATGAATACTATGTTTCCGATTAGCCGTCTAACTCCATAAAATGAGCATATGTATATATATACATTTGGATTTGTATATAATATGAAAGTATGAATATTTATATTCATAGACATTTATATAAAATATATATTTGTAATCACATATGTCATTTATCAGCTTGGTTTTAGTCGGTAGTATTTTAATAAAGATCCAAATATGCATTTTCAAAATATATGTATACCAACTATATTCGTTATCTAAAATGTTCCAATTGTATATATGTATTTTCAAGTTCGTCTATGACGGCTTTTATTTCAAATAACACATACATATAAAGGTTTTGGTTTTAATGTATATTAATGACTAGGTTAAAAACCCTGTGTATTACATGGGTTGAATAAATGCAATGTTATATACTTAGTATTAAAGATTTACATATTACATATTTATGAGATATTACATATTTTTTTAATACAAATTTTAGAAACTTATATAGTTATTTTTTAAAAATATTTTATAAAAAGAATTAAAAATTTGTTCAATTTCTAAAAATGTTTTATGAACAAACCTTTTTTTAAATAAAAAACATTTTAAAAAAAGAATTTTTAATACAAATTTTAGAAACGTTATATAGTTATTTTTTAAAAATATTTTATAAAAAGAATTAAAAATTTGTTCAATTTCTAAAAATGTTTTATGAACAAACCTTTTTTTAAATAAAAAACGTTTTAAAAAAAGAATTATAGAAATCAATATTATTTAATAGGACAGAGATGCGAGAAACAAAGTTATAAAAAGCAATTAAAGAAAATTTGTATAATTAATTGGATAGAGAAGGGAAATAAATAATGTGGATACATATGAGAGTGACAAGTGTCTCACCAAAACCTTTATTTATTATATAGTATAGATTATTTGTACCTATGTATATCGACTAGAGCTCAAGACATAAATCCGAATGCGTGTCAAAATTAACTAATTAAATAATATCCATTTAACATGTTTGTACCTATCCGTACGCTAAGCTTATGAACCGACATGTCCTAAACTACATGATAAATATATTAACCAAGTTTTGCTCGCCTTTGACCTTTGTTGACCGACATCCAAAGATACTTAAACGAAATAATATTTTTATTTCGGTTCGTATCTAGACTAAACGGTGTTAGGACATGTTTTGTAACTGTCGCTAAAATTCTTTGTTGTAAGTTAGCGAACCTGTCAAGTTCGCCTAAGGTTCTTAGGGAGGCGAACTAAGGAGCTTGAGAGGTGAACTTGTTAAGTTCGCCTGGTCTTTGTGTTTTCCTATAAATAGGTGTTTACATGTCTGAGTTGAAGAAGTGCAAGAAACTAGAGCTTGAGGGACCTGAATCTATAAACAGTGTTTGAGTGGAAATACAAAGATTGTTAATTACCTGTTGTGTTGATTCTTTTACACGTTGCATGTTGATCATGGATTCCGCACATAATCGTCGTGTCGTACCGCAAGTCTAGAGTTCCGTCATACCCCGCTGGGACCTACAAGTGGTATCAGAGCTTTTGCTCTTGATTAGCAGCAGATTCGTGGTGTTTTCATGTACAATCGACATCAAAGTTTACTGTTTTCAAGACTTTTTCATTATTCTTGAGTTTTTTATAAAGATGCATGGAATCCGATATAGTTGTTCCTAATCAGTTCCTGATCATTCATATGGTTCCATTTCATCATATTCGATCATATCAATTAGAAATGATGATTTTCATAAGTGTTGGTTCGAGATTCTCTCTTCTTAGAGTTTCAGCTGTTTCTGGCGAACTTGCCATTTCTATTGCAGGCGAACTTGTCCAAGAGAACTTAACAAGTTCGCTCAGAGCAGTTATATGCGAACTTACTAAAGTTCTCTTAAGCATCTTCGCTGATTTTCTGAGTGTTTGCTGATTCAAGCGAACTTACCAAGTTCGCTTAGAGGTTGTTTCAAGCGAACTTATCAAGTTCGCAAGTTCGCTAGAGTTGTAAAAAAATAAAAATAAAAACAAAATTTGAGGGGGTATTTATATGCTTCTTTCGAGCTATTTTTGAGAAGATAGTAATTTTGGAGGGAAACGTTTTTCAGATGACATTTACATAAGTTTTTTGAGATGATGAATTTTTCAAATGATTCGATTATGCTGAACTATGATAATGAGATAGGAACATTCCAAAAGCCGCCAAAATTGATGAAAATTGTTGATTACCCGAATTGGAAAGATCGCATTGATCAATTCGTCTTGTTCACAGACACTACCTTGTGGTTTCCTATTATCGAAGGATATGAGCATCCTACTAATCTTTCATGGGGAAGAATGATGTTCCAAAACCTGTGTCTGCGCTTTCAACTATGGAGAAATTTTTATTCGATCGAGAGATGAAGACGCTTACGACTCTAACGATGTCTTTACCAAAAGAACTCTTTCATAGTTTTAAGAAGTTTACGACTTCAAGAGATCTATGGGAATCATTGATGAAGAGATGTGAAAGTAATTTTGATGTGACTGAAGTTAGTAACAAAAGTGATGAAGAGAGTGTTAAGGTTGTACTTAATTTTGAAGTTACTACTCAAGCGTTCGTGGCCTTGATCAATGAAGAGTTAGCGAAGCAGAGTGATTCTGAAAGTGATTCTTCTGCAGAATCAAGTGAAGATGAAAGTGTTCAATCTGATGAAAGCACTCAGTCTAGCGAGAGTGATGTAACGACTATAGAAAGCTTCCCAACAGTTGAAGAGGATCATAGTAAATCAGAGAAGAAAATTGATGCAGAGCCTGTCAAAGTTGAACAAAAGAGAGAAGTTGATCCTCACATATTATTGGTTCACAGTACATCTTCTTCGGAGGTAAAAGCTGAGGTAGTTTCTAACTCTGAAATTCTTTGTTCTGTTTGTGTTAAGTTGAAGGAAAAGGTGATGAGGTTAATGGACGACAATACAAACCTCATATGTGATAGGAAATCCGTGCACACTGTGAACCAAACTCTAAAAGACAATGAGAAGTTGTTTGCTGAGAGGATTGAGGCATTGAAGAGGGATATTAATGCTCTTACTTTAAAGATTAAGTCTGGATGTCTTATACTGAGATTGAGAAGAGAAACAATGGCATTGCTGAGAAGAACAAAGAACTTGCAAAATCTAAAGCTGAAGTGATCAGATTAAACATAAAACTTGAAGGTTTCAGCAATTCATCATTCTTATTGGGTTATTATAATGATCATTCTGATGAAAGGAAGAGAACTGAGGGTATTGGTTTTGTACCTCCACCTTTCAATGGTAATTACTCAAAGGTACCTGAGATTGTAAAGGATGAAGATTTAAAACATAAAACAATGTTGAAGGTGAATCCTGTTACAGGTAAAGATATGGTGTACAAAGATGAGAGTGATGAAGAAATCTTTGATGAAGCCCAAGTTGAAGGCATTCCAAAAGCGATTAAAATAGAGGAACCAAAAGTTGTTAAGCAGGTTACCAGGGATAGATGTATACTGACTGAACCTGATAAGGATGAACAATCAAAACCAGTTTTGGGTCAAAATATTTTTATCAAATTTGGTGATATTAATACTAAAATCCCAAAAATTTCTAATAAGACCACACGGGATTTTTTAAAAGAGAAAATCATTTTAGAAAAATCCCCGGATGTTCATACTTCGTCACCAAAGATTTGTGTTGGTGAATCATCAAAGAGGTCAACTGTTCAGAAGAAACAAGAGGTTGTTGTTGATCATCCATCTAGAGGTTATACATCTGGGAGTTCTTCAAGTTCAAGGTGAGTTCCATATTTTAGGAAGGTTAAGGAAAGACAAGTGTGCTTCCATTGTAATGAAGTGGGTCATATTCTGATTAATTGTCCTTACAAGAATAAGGGGAAGCGGCATGAAATTCCGCAGAAGATGAAGCATGTAGTAAAACATGTTGTGAAACCTATTGTAAATCAATGAAAACCTCAAAGTTCAAAAGTTCCATAGTTTGTCAAGATTCTGAAAAGGCCTGGTGAGGTGAAGCCTACACTTGGGAGATTTGTTGAGAGCAAGTTTACTGTTGTGCATAAATCGACTTTTGTGAGACCAGCTGTACACAAACCTACTGTGAGAAAACCTGTTGAGGTTAAACCTAGTGTCGTGCCAATGGGTAATCCATAATCTGAGGTTAGGCTCTCTAGACCTCAGCGACGGAGAAGAAAATAGAAGATTGAGAAAACTTTTAGAACAACAAGAGGGTTCACAATCTAAACATCTTTCAAATGAACCAGCATTTTGAAACACTTCACGTTTTAAGAAGAAAGAACTTAATGAACATAAAAGTTTTTGGAAATCTAAAGTTTCTGTTTCTAACTCGTCAAAACAATCTCCAAAAATGGGCGTGAGATTAGACTGTGAATTGCGTGAAGTCATTTATTTTGATATAGACGGACGACCCAGGACCACCATGGCTTGGGTCTCCCTTTCAAATTAATGCTTCTTGATTGATGTATAGGAATAACCAAGGGGACTATTAATACCATTTGGTTCGTTAATAGTGGTTGTTCATAGGATATGGCAGGGAATGGCATCTGCAGGAGCAATGAGTTGTTAAATAACTAATAAATCTATTTGATTCAATGACTTGATGCTCAAGGGGAGAATATATCACACACAGTGTTGTTTTGGAAAGATTTTGAACTAGTCCAAAAGACAACTTGAAACTTAGGATGACGATGGTGAGCATAAAGTTGTTGATGCACCCATTTCACTAGTTGAGGGGGAGTCTACAGTACAGGAGGAGTACAATATTGTGTTGGTGACAAGGGCCAAGGCATTCGATTACACTGGTTTGAGTTTTGGATTGATTGATTGGAATGCTAAATCCTGAGTAATCGAGTAACATATTTTTTGAAAACGGACTTCGAATTGGGTGATTCAAAATCCTGTGGTCTCGTATCGCTTCACCGGTCGCTAGAAAATTGTCACCACCTCTGTCTGACGCCGCCGCCACGACAGTGGGTGGAATCCGACATGTGTCCAAAAATAACTCCGTTTCACGATCACATTCTTTTGCATGGATTATACTAGTCGATAGGAGCCCAAAAATATAATTTTTGTGGAAAAGTCCCAAAACGGAACCTCGCCGGAGTTACGTATTCTAGCAGGAAAATTCTTATATATCTATTTTTCAGTTTTAAATCAACCAATTAATATATGGGTATGAAACCCGACCATCCAAATCATCTAATCTAATCAATAACAAGAATTTAACTTATTGGGATACAAATTAAACTCGGGTTTTTACCTCAAATCTAAAGAGTTGATCGGAAAATTGAACAAAGAGACTGAAATTGCAACATCAAGGACCACCATCGCCTGAGGTGGTCTTCTCCTCTACTGCCGCCGTCATCCACGGCGGCTTTTGCCATCACTACCATCAACGTTGTCCAGATTCATCATCGGGATCTAGTCACCACAACCATTTCTCTTCTTTCATCTAAATCCGCTGTCATCGGAAGCACACACCACCACCACCGTCGTCTGTAGCGGTTCCCACCGACTTCACCATCTTGATCCATTGTCATCATCCCGTCGTCCTATGCTCCAACCACTAGAACCACCATTGGTCTCCATTGTTAACGCCGTCAGATAGAGAAAGGAAGAAGTTTGGGTGGTTGTAGGCCTCGCCGGAGTGGCAGCCCGCCGGAGGAGGCATGGCTCTCTCTATCTCTCTCTCTCTCTCTCTCTCTCTCTCTCTCTCTCTCTCTCTCTCTCTCTCTCTCTCTCTCTCTCTCTCTCTCTCTCTCTCTCTCTCTCTCTCTTAACACACATATGCTTGTTTGTGTGTTTTATGTTTTTATTTGTGTGAAAGATCACGAAGACATATATTTTGTAGGGTTTGTTATCAAATTTATTTATTTATTTTATTGCTTTGCCATCAAGAAAACATATTTATTATTATTATTATTATTGGTTTTTTACCGGTATTGCGGGTCCATTCGAATTCCAGTCATGCCTAAAATTTCTACATTTATAATTCTAAATAAGTCGGCTCAATATGTATTAATATTAATTATTAAAATTGTTGTCGTAACGGATATGAGTTGTTTATCGTATGCACGTTTATTTATTTACTCCGTAAGAGTATATATATATATATATATATATATATATATATTTATTATTTGTTTATTGTATGTTATCTCGAATCGTTAAATGACCCGTCAAGCAATATCATGTATAAAGTTTACCTGTTGGGCCTACGACTTGGCCGCTAATGGACCGAGCCCGTCTACATGGCCTACGAATGGGCCTACGAATGGGCCGCTAATGAAGCATTATTATGATCAGTGAGTTAGTAAGCTAGGCTACACTAACTCTCACAGATCCTAACGTATCAATGTGATAGTAGCATGAAGTGTTTTTGAAGGAATGATTCAGGCAATTGAATCAAAACTTCTTTATTCGTATTGTTTTACCCTGATATTTTTCCATTGGGGTAAGAGGATTATTTAGGGTGGAATACTAATCAGAGTGAAATTTATACTTGTGATAGAGTTTATATGTAACATGAACACATTAGACCTGGATAGCTAAGATGTATTAGATAAAAAAGTTGTTGTAGCTATTCATTATTCAAAGTAATGACTGTTCACAGGGCTAGAACATTAATATGTGAAAATCATATGAGATCTACATATTTAGAGGTGATAAGGTTACCTCTTTGGATAATAAATGAAGGATAGTATGGTGATCAATTTATTGAAGGGAAGGACTTATCGATGGAAGATTCCATTGTCAGATTTCACATAGTATTTTGTCAAGATAACAATAATTATAATACCACGGGGTGGTATAGTTGTAATCAGATTTATGCAAACTGACTATGTTTTAATATGGTAAGTCATCAATTAAAGAGGAAAGATAGGATGTGATTTCTCATAAGATCTATTCTCATTGCCTATGACTGATAATCATTATGACAATGATTATATTATGGTTAAATATTAATGACGAGAGTATATGTCTGTGAGATATAATGCCTTACAGTGGATGGAATTCGTTGTTCTTCATTCACCTAGATGGAATAAAAAGCTTCTCATGGTTTGTGACTTGAATCATGGATAGATCGTAATGACGAATAACTCAATAATCTACACATGGCTATAACGAGGTAGTATATAATATACTAGTCCCTAAAATGAAAGGTGCACACATAGGGCTTGGTATTCCAAATGATCTGAGTAAATGAAATGGTTCTTGACCATATATGATTTGGTTTGTTATAACTGGGATTTTTCATGACAGGTTTACCTTTAAAGGGACATGATTATTATTGTCATTGAACAAGAGATTGTCACTGACAGTGGAAGGAATTCTTAATGATGAGAGTAAGTATATGTCTGTGAGACATAATCCCTTACAGTGGAAGGAATTCGTTGTTCTTTATTCACCTAGATGGAATAAAAAACTTCTCATGGTTTGTGACTTGAATCATGGATAAATCGTAATGACGAATAATTCAATAATCTAGACATGGAAATAACGAGGTATTATATAATATATTAGTCCCTAAAATGAAAGGTGCACATATAGGGCTTAGTATTCCAAATGATCTGAGTAAATAAAGTGGTTCTTGACCATATATGAATTGGTTTGTTATAACTGGGATTTGTCATGACAGGTTTACCTTCAAAAGAGGCAGGATTATTATTGTCATTGAATAAGAGATTGTCACTGTAATTGTATTAACCAAGAATAGTTATAAATTCAGTCAGTCGACCTACACCACTGGTAGGTCAATAGACTACAGGACTTCCTTTACTTGGATTGGAATGGTTCAAAGGAAGCTGATAGCGGTTGTCTATGTAGTGAAATAGACAGCTATGACATGGAAGGAAATTTCATGGAAACGTGGTTTCCTGGGATTGATTTTGGGTATATGTAGTTTGATATTTGTCTTTATTATCGAACTTGGGTTTGTATTTCTCATGGGATGGGTATTGTTCAATCATTTCGGAGCAAGGGATTCCGAAACAATGTACGCCTTCTTAATTCTAGTATTAAATAACAGGGAAAGATAACTATGACTCGAGGTAGGGAGGAAGGAAAAGTGGCTCAGTTTTTTATTTATTTATTAATTTTTTTTATTTCCCATAATTAAAAAAAAAGTGAAATTGATCTTCAAATTAAGTATTGTATATTTATTATTTTGTTATAATCGAATAGCAATGATATATTTAAGGAACAAATTTTACAGGTTGTTCCTTTGTGCTTTCAAAGCTCTGGAGTATGTGATGTGAATACGTCACTATATGATTGACTTCGGGGAGTCTATCAATAGAATGACTGGTGAAAACATATGTATACTTCAAAGGAAATCAATAACTATAAATATTGTTTACTGATTGTCAATGAGCTATTTATGGACATAGCAACATTCACTGTTGGAACTTTAATGAATAGTGAGTTGTCGGGGACAACTCAGTCTTTGTCTACCATAATAACATAATAATAGACAAAGAGGTTGATAAGAATATATGTATGTGAAGTAGGCTTCACAATTTTGTTTGTCAGTCTTATACGTATCTGAAGATAACAGACATTTCACACTTAAGAGTTTGGAATTCGTTTGTACATAAAAATAGCTTATTGATCATCGAATGGGTATTTTAAGTTAAAGATTCATTAACCATCGAAGACTATGTGAACAACTTCATTAATGAAAGCCAAATTCCATACTTGGCTCAAGTTAAGTTTTCACAGATTCTCATGTTTGTTTCGTGAAAGGAAACCGAAATCCTTGTATCGTTTTGCAATATAAAGTGCGTAGCACTTCAAAATAGTGTCTTGTGCGTCGATGAGATAGTTGATTTGTTTTACCAAAACGCAGGTAACTGTTTAAGTATTAGAGAATACCTTCGTTCTTGTGAGTTAATGGGCTATGCTATCTAATGAATATTGTTATAGCAGGCATATGGTCACGATAGCAAAATGGATAGATTGAATTTATTGGCGTTCACTGCCAAATGAAAGTGTTATTCAGGTATTCAACATTTAATGATTCTAAAAGTAGAAACTGAAGTATAAATACACAAGTATTGCGTACTACGAATTTGGCAATTATCGAGAGGGAAAGTAATATAATGACTTGAATGAAAAGTATCACACAGATCATAGGAGGAAATCAACAAGACTAAAGGAGATTTGGCACTTTGTTTTAGTTTAATCGAAAAGGATTCGTTCGTACTTTCAGCAGTTTGTGAGAAGTTGTCCGAACACTAGATGTCAGCCATGCTTATGAAAGGAATGTCTAATGTCACCAAAAGCTAATAGAAAACCTTTTCCAACGTATGTATTATCATGGAGTTGCATCCAATAAACAAGGTAGCAAAACAGATTGATAATGTTCTGGTTTAGTTGATGCGTCTACTTAACCAATACATTGTCATCTTTTTTCCAGAAAGTAAGAATACAATATTAAGTTTCATATGATTAGAAAAGAAATTCGGAATATGATTTGTGATTGACAACGAGTCAATACACATATGTATAGAGATAGAAGAAAAGAACTTGCATTTATAACACTATGTTTGTTGTAATGCTATAGATTCTGAACTGGTTTGAGTATGAAATCAAGGGATTAAAAAAAGATCAATATTTCAAAGTTTCAAGCAAAGTTGTTGTACTGCCAAACTGTAACATATGTATTGAGTTCAAAGAACACCATACGGAAGTTATGAAGAATACTAACATGTTACTACAACACGTGCATTAATCAATATAATAGGTTTTACTAGAATTCACATGCACCTGTAAAGTCACCATTACGTGGATCCTTGCGCAATCGTCAATTTACCTTACATGATCACTCTAATGTTCTCCTATCGTGAACCAAAGGATGAAATGCAAAATTGCTAAAGTATAACGGACCTTCAACATAGAAACCATTGTGGGTAAAACCACAAAAGTTATAGAACTATTAGACAATTGCACGATAAAGATAGATGGTTATAGATTTCCTGTTAGGTTGTTTGTTATAACATTTAGAGGGTGTGATGTGGTATTGGGAATGGATTGGCTAGATGTCAACGAAGCACAGATTGTGTGTAAGTGAAAGACAGTTCAGCTCAAAGCTCCGACTGGTAGCGAAGTCATGCTTTGCGGAACATAATTTCAATGATAAAGGCGGAAAAGTATATGAGGCCCGAATGCAAGGCCTACCTAGCTTATGTTATACACAATGATAAAGAAGTAAAGGAGTTGAAAGACGTGCCCATTGTGTGTCAATATCTAGAGGTGTTCCTCGAGGACTTGCCTGGATTGCCGCCCGATCGGGAGACATAGTTCCAGATAGATTTAATGCCAGGTGCCCAGCCCGCGGCCAAAGCAACGTACCGGCTTGCACCATTGGAAATGAAAGAGCTGATGACACGGTTTGAAGAGCTTCTAGACAAAGGCTTTATCAGACCGACCATTTCTCCTTGGGGTACTCCGGTACTGTTTGTAAAGAAGAAAGACGAAGTCATGAGAACGTGCATCGATTATAGAGAGTTGAATAAACGGTCAATAAAGAACAAGTACCAGCTACCCAGGATTTATAATATGTTCAACCAGCTGCAAGCCGCGAAATGGTTTTCTAAGATCGAGCCGCGGTCGTGGTATCACTAGTTAAAGGTAAGGGAAGAAGACATACCGAAAACAGCGTTGTAACATTCGGATAATTCCCAAGTATTATAAGGACTAGAAGAGTTCGGAGGAAAATCTCAAGTGGTAAAAGTGAAAAGTTCAAGGGCTAAAAATGACAAAATTGGAAAATTAGCCCATAATGGACCGTCACAAGCCATAACGGTCCGTTACGCTCAGGACGGACCGTCACCATATGATAACGGTCCATGCCGCTAAAACCAGAAGCGGTTTAGGGATTCTGACACGTGTCCGTTGACTAAGCTTCATGACGGACCGTCACCATCTCGTAACGGTCCGTTACGTAGTTCCAAAGTGCGTAGCCGCCAAGTAAAGCCATGATGGACCGTCACGACCCTGGATCATGCCCTATAAAAAGAAATTCGATCTCAGACCTTTTCACACACAATTTACACTTCAAAATCACACACACACTCTGGTGATTCCACTCCCGTGCTATGGTTCGCGTATGAGAGTCTGGTTTCTTGCAAAACGATCGCAAATTTTCGAAGAGAGTGCCAAGGTATGATTTTCAAACATCCTGAGGTTCCTTTGGGTAAACCTAAGATAGGGATATTGATTATGATAATATAGGATGTGATTTAGGGTTATATAGAGGTGTTGATTGTTATATCTAATGATGTCAATTTTAAGATTTTTCAATTTGTTTGGGCTTTTTATAAATAACAAACTTTTGACAGTAAATTGAAATGCAGAAATGAAAGAAAGCAGTAAAAAATAGAAAAAAATAAACCTCCATGAGAATTATTTTGAGCAGAAAAATTATTCGGGATTGATCATACCAATCATCTTTATCAAAAATTCAAACTTGTACGATCAAATGCTTTGGTAAACAAATCTGCAAGACTATCATCAGTATGAACTTTCACCAGCTCAATCAACTTTTTATCTTCACAATCACGAATAAAATGATATCTTATTTCAATGTGCTTTGTTTTACTGTGCTTAATTGGATTATTTGTTATAGACATTGTGGCATTATTATCAATGAAAATGGGGGTGCAAGTGAAATTCAAACCATAGTCTCTTAATTGTTGTTGAATCGACAAGATTTGTGAACAACAACTTACAGCAGCGATGTATTCTACTTCACATGTTGAAATTGAGACGGTGGTTTGCTTTTTACATTGCCATGACACAAGACGATTACCCATAAATTGGCAACCTCCTATTGTACTGTCCAAACAACAACCTCCAAAATCTGAGTCAGTATATGCATTAAATTCAAAATTAGAACCATGCAGAAACCATAATCCTAATCTCGGTTTACCTTTCAGGTACCGAAAAATACATTTGACTGCAATCAGATGTGATTTCTTTGATTTTGCTTGAAATCTGGAACAAAGACATACATCAAACATTATATCTGGCCTTTATGCTGTTACGTACATGAGAGAACCAATCATTGCTCTGTACAATCGATAATCAATATCTTTTCCTTCCGGATCTGGATTCATCTTCTGATCTACAGGAATCGGAGTGTCATATGGGGTACAGTCTTCCATTTTGAATCGACTCAAATGTCTTTCACGTATTTAGACTGATGTATAAAGAAACCATCCTCTTTTTGATTAACTTGTAATCCTAAAAAGAACGAATTTCGAATTTTGATTTCATGACGTTCTCAAACTCCTTGCATAACTCTTCTTTTGTTGAGCCAAAAATAATATCGTCCACGTATATCTGAACCATCAGGTAATCTCCCCCTGCTTTCTTGATGAATAAGGTGGAATCAATTTGACCATGAACGAAACCATTGTCCAAAAGATGTTGCGACAATGTTTCATACCACGCACGGGGTGTTTGATGAAGACCGTAAAGAGCCTTATCTAGCTTGAAAACTTTTGAAGGATACAATGGATCCTCAAACCCTGGTGGTTGACACACAAAAACTTCCTCTTTCACCTTGCCATACAAGAAAGCACGCTTGGCATCCAGTTGATAAACCTTGAAACCTTTGAATGATGCAAAAGCTAAAAACAAACGAATTGCTTCTAACCTTGATACAGGTGCGTACACCTCAGTATAATCAATTTCTTCTTGTTGATTAAAGCCCTGTACTACCAATCTTGCTTTGTTTCTTAGCACAACACCATGTTCATCCTTTTTACGTTTGTAAACCCACTTGGTACCAATCAGATACATCCCCTTTGGTAGATCAACTAAGTTCCACACCGTTAGGTTATCAAATTGAGAAAGCTCTTCCTGCATTGCTTCTATCCAGTTATTGTCTTGTAAAGCCATCTCCACATTTTTAGGTTCTATCTGAGAAATAAAACAAAAATGTAAGCAAACATCAATTACTCTAGTATCTCTAATGTATGAATATAAACATGTATTTTCAGCTAAAGAACGAGTTTGAACTCCATGCTGCAAATTCCCAATGATATTCGTCACTGGATGATCTTTGAGTTCTTCTATGGAAGCCACCTCCGGAACAGGTAAAATATCAACTTGAGAAATATATGTTTGAGAAGATTGATTAACTGGTATCTTTGAATCTAAATTTGTAGAAATCTCTCCCTTAACATGCGTAGTGTTGGATGAATCATCAACTGTTAAAGGATCAGCCGAAGAATCCTGAAAAGTTTCTTCATCATCCTTAGTATCAGTCTCGTGAGTTCCTGAATTAGATGCAACATTAGGATCAGGGTAAACTGATAATGATGGAACGAAATATGGAACCGTTGATGTTGGAGTTAACCTACAATCTTGGTCACCATGACATGAATTATATAATAAAGCAACTTCTTCATCAGATAAGTCAGGAGCAAAGTTAAACGACTTGAACAAGCTGTCATAATCAAATGCCAACCGCCTTCTGGGGAATAGATCGATTAGAGCAATCGATATGAAACCTTTCTTCGACATGTCGTGTTTCCTTGTTATACACTCTTTTATTCAACGAAATGGCAACATATCCCAAAAACTTCCTTCAATCGCCTTTTCGCTAAACTTGGTAGAAACATCCTTGATCTTCAGAAGAGTACATAGATTCCCAAAAGGAAGAAGATAATTCAAATAAGGCTTTCGACCATTGAAAAACTCATAATACGTCTTGTTGTGTTGCTTGACGGTCAAAACTCGATTCAGGACATGGCATGCCGTATTCACAGCTTCGGCCCAAAAGGTAACCGGTAGCATAGAATCCGCCAACATTGTTCTAGCTGCCTCAATCAGAGTTCTATTCTTTCGCTTAGCAACACCATTTTGTTGAGGAACATATGGCGCACTAAATTCATGATGTATACCCTTTTGTAAACAAAAGAGTCCCTTCTTGCTATTTTAAATTCACTGCCATTGTCACTTCTGATCGCCTGACTCTTTGATTCAAAAGATTCTCCAACCAAGAATTAAGTATTGAAATGTCTCTGCTGTTTCAGACTTTGTTGCCAAAAAATTAACCTATGAGAAGTCATCTGTTACCACCAGACATTACAATTTACCTCCAATGCTTCGAATACTTATCGGTCCGAACAAATCCATATGCAATAACTCCAAAGGAGTGACAATATAATTTTGTTTCTTGGATTTGTGAGACTTCATGTGTTTCTTTCCCTTCTTGCAAGGAATGCAGTAATCAGATTCAGATGCTTTATGTGTGCAAGCTTCCTATGCCAAAGAATAGAATCAGATTCAGATGCTTTAGAGTGTAAACCTGTCGGAATAGAATCCGTTGTTGTAGTAACACTCATGTCTAAAACATATGTGTCATTTCTTTTTGGAGCCTTCATCAGAATCCATTCTTCAGGTATTTCAAATCCCGGCTTTAGAATATAACATTCAGCATCATTAAAATGAAATAAAAACTTCTTGTCACACACTTGAGTTACACTGAGTAGATTATGTTCGAGTTACTCAACATAATTGACTTTCTCAAACTTCACCTTTTCATTCTTTAAAGTTCCCTGACCTGTTATGTACCCACCTTTATTACCCGCAAAGGCGACATAACCTCCATCAATTTTAATAACATCTTCAAGCAAACGAATGTTTCCTGTCATATGTCGGGAGCAACCACTATCCACATACCATTTGTTGTTGATAGTCTTCCTTGGTTGACCCTACAAAAACAAAGTAAATTAGTTAGAAACGAGGACCCAAGCCATTGTGGTCTTCGGTCTACCATTAGCATCAAAATAAACAACTTCAAGCAATTCACAATCTCTATTATCATCAACCCATGGTGATTTAGGCAAGTCAGACTCAGGTTGTGAATTCTTTGTGAATCCAACTTTAGGATTCTCAACAAACTTACGAAAAATAACATTGTTTCTAACACCAGATTGGACAAACTTTGGTTTAAACCCAAAAGGTTTAGTAACATGCTGCTTAGGCAAATTTTCCTTGACAGATTGTTTCATCACATTATCAGATGTACGCTTTTCCACATTCGATCTTTAGAGAATCTTTACTACTCTTGATTGACCATGAACAACAGCTGGTGTAACTATCTCTGGAATAAGAAAATTTTTCTCTTTGTTCTTGTAAGGACAATATAACACGATATGCCCCACTTCATTACAATGAAAGCAAACTCTCTTATCCTTGTATTCTCTGATATAAGGAACCCTTGTTGAAGTTGAGGCACTTCCTGATGTATAGGCTTCGGTAGATTTAGCATCACTACCTCCTTGTTTATTTGGAACATACATATTTCTGGATGTTTCACCAACATAATTCCTTGAAAATGGAGACTTACTACCTTTGAATTTTGCCACATTCACCTTTTGTTTAATGAAATCACTTGTTGACTTATTTTCAACCTTTGCAACCTCCTTCTTGATATCACCAGCACTTATAAAACCACTTTTAGATAACATTGGTGAAATAGTTGATTGTTCAACTTCATCAGGCTATGTAAGAATACATCGATCTCTTGTGACTTGTTTAACCACTTTTGGTTCATCAATCTTCACATCTTTAGGAACACCATCAATTTTCTGAGCATCAAATATCTCATCATCACTAGCAGAATCATATACCATTTCTTCCCCTGTGACTGAATTTATCTTTAAAACTGTCTTTGGATCAATATCCTCTTCAGTAATGATCTCTGGTTCTACAACATAATTTCCATTAAACGGTGGAGGAGCAAATCCAATTCCAGTTGTTCTCTTAATAGGATCAACATTGTCATTTAAATAACCCAACAATAGTGATGAATTTCCAAAACTTTCTAGTTTTCTATGTAATCTAATCACCTCTGTTTCTTTGTCTGAAATTACTTTGTTTTTCTCAGCAACAATTTCATTCCTCTTTTCAATCTCAGCATAAGCCAAATCCAAACGATATGCTTGTTCCTTAATCTTCAAAGTTAAAGAACTACTGTCTCTCTTGAGTGATTCAATTCTGTCAATACACAATTTATCATTGTCCTTTAATTTATGATTCACAGAGTGCATCGATTTCATATCACATGTCAAATTTGCATTATCATCCATGACTTTCATCATTTTGTCCTTCACCGATACACAATTAGAACAATATATGTTACATATAACATCTTTTACCTTTGATTGATCAGACATGTCTGCTATGAATACTTTGGCAGTTGGAATCTCTTCAGTCATCTCAGGTACTCTTTTTGTTAACATAATCTCATCTTCAGATACACTTGTTGTAGATACATTTTCTTCAGAATGAACTTCATCAGCACTTTCAGTATCAATTTCTTTAGAAATTTCTCCTATAATGACATTCTCAGAAGATTCATCATTCTGACTCTCTACTTCACTTCCTAAACTTTCACTATCACTTGAACTATCATCCTCATATGTCTCATCAGTGTGAATTTCATCCACAAAAGCTTGACACACAAGACCAACTAGATCTTCTAAATGAATTCCCCAGTCATAGTTATCACCTCCTTGGGCAACCAAAGCAGATGATGTTGAAGCATTTGCTGAATTTCTAGAACCACTTGAACTTTGTTAATTTCTGTTATTTTGATAATTGTTGTTCTTCTTTTGAGAGTTAAACTCCACTTTTGGCTTATTACATTCTTTAGCAAAATGCCCATATTCTTGACAGTTGTAACATAGAACTTTAGTCTTGTCAAAACCCATTCTTGTTCTACTGTTTGATCCGATGTACTTCCTTCCAGTCTTCTTAAGAAAATCCTTTGCTTGTCTCATCAACATTGCCATATTCCACTGAATATTCATTTCTTCCAGATCAACCAGATCAATTTGACAATAATCTTCTTCAATTGCTTCTGGATCATGAATCTTTCCACCAATAAAATTTTCATACGAAGCAGTAAAAGATGAAAACATTGCCATATAATCTTCAGCTACCCTTTGATTCACATGATGTGAATTCAATGGTTGTGATCCAGAAGTGTTTGATGTAGTTGCAGAGAAACCAGATTGATAAGAACATCCAGAACTATTATCATTAGAGTTATCTTGACCATATCCTGAAAACAAAGCAACTCCTAATCCAAATTTTCCATATGTTTTGCAAAATACATTGACGGATCTTGTATGTGCTCCATATTGGTTTCCTTTTTCTTTAATTTTAGATCAAGAGATTGAATTTTTCCAAGAACATCTTCAAGTGACATTGTTTTATATTTTTCATTTTCTTTGATGAGGACAGTATACACATCAAATTTTGATGGTAAAGCTTCCAGAAACTTGTCATTAATCTCTTCAGGTTCAAAGACCACATTTGCACTTGCTAATCCACTAAACAAATGATAAAATCTTGTAGACAGATCATCCAAATTTTCATTATGAAAGTGTTTGAATACAAAACATTGTTTCTTCAGTAATTCTTTATGAATTTTCTTCACATCCAAACTACTTTCACATATTTTCTGTAAAGCTTCCCATAACTGCACTGAAGTTTTAAACTGCTTGAAACTGTGATAAATTTTTTTGGTAGTGACATTGAAATGCTCGCCATTACCTTCTTTTCATGATCAAATAACAGGTTTTCTTCAGTTGTTAAAGCAGATACAGGCTTTGGAACATTGTCATTATCCATCCATGAATAAGTCGGATGAGTATATCCCTCTAGAATAGGAATCCATAAACTGGTATCCGTGAATGAAACAAATTGATTAAAATGATCCTTCCAGTTCAGATAATCAGCAAGACTTAGCAACTTTGGCGGTTTCTGAGAAGTACCAATTTCATTGTCATAGTTGAACATGTTTGTAACCTACACCATGTTAGCCATAACAACAAATATATACAAAATATCACAAGAAAACAAAATTGAAACAAGTTTACCCACAAGCGAACTTGATAAGTTTGCCTAAAATTGTCCTTAAGCGAACTTGATAAGTTTGCCTAAAATTGTCCTTAAGCGAACTTGTGCCAAGCGAACTTGATAAGTTCGCCTAAACAAAAACTTAGACTAAGTTCGCCTATAACAAAATTTGAGATAAGTTCGCCTGTTTCAGCTAAAAACTCTCAGGAAGATGATTTATTCAACCAAAACATGAACTTGAAACCTCAAAAATCATCATAACTTGCTGAATTGATTGAATTTGATGAAATTAAACCATAGGATTCAATATAATTTGAATTAGAAAACTTTGAACGGATCAATTTCTTCAAAAACAACTCCAAATTGAAGAAATCAGGCTCAAAATCTTCTCAAGAACTTGAAAACTCCATGGATATGAATGATGATCGAAAATTCAGTCTTTTTGGTGTCAAATCATACAAAAACCGTCACAAGTCAATCACAAATCACGAGCACGATGCTATGATACCACATGTAGGTCCCCTCGGGTTCTCTATGGATCCAACTTGAGACGTGACGTGTATCATACACACGGAGTGCGGAATCCATTCGTATGCATGATTGTGTATATGAGACAATATCAAGACTAGAATCAACACAAGAGGTAAATAATATTCTCTTTGATTTCCACCAAACTCAGAGTTTACAGAACATGAATACCAATTTACAAAACCTTTGAAACTAACATGTAAACTCCTATTTATAGACTCACACAGCCATGCAGGTGAACTTAACAAATTCGCCTAAACTAGGCCTAGGCGAACTTGTTAAGTTCGCCTAAAACAAAACTTAACCAAATCTTATAAAAACATAAAGACATAAAAGATCTAATCAATTACAAGGCCTATTGTCACAAATCTATGTCCTAACATAATCACAGGAACTTAAAGCTTATTCTGAACTGCTCAATGAAAATATGTGTTATGTGGGGTGTTTTGAGAAAATTGTTGATTACAAGAAACGAAATCAACTTCTGATGGATGGATTGAATCATTCACATACTACGAACAAGATTCTAAAGGATCGTGAGAAAGGGTATAAAAGAAAGATTGATGACTGTTTCAAAGAGAATTCTCATTTGAAGCTTCAGTTAAAGAGAAAGAATTATGAAATTCAACTGTTGATTGACAAAAGAGAAACAAAAAAGAAATTGTTGACAAAGAAGATGGAGAAAGTTGCCAAAACAACAATTAAAGTTGATAAAATAAACATTTCATGAAAAGTTGATAGTGGGATGATTGAAGCTTAAATACATGTCAAAGTAAAGTCTGGGTTTGGATATAAAAGAACTGGTGAAAACATTGAGTCTCAAGTTAATGATAAAGTGAATAGCGAGATTGGATACAAAAGTTTTCCTCCTCCATTTACTACAAATGTATTTTATTCACAGATGTCTCAACCATACATTCTAGAGCCATTTGTGACAAATGTTTATCCTTCGTTAGAGCCAAAGAGAAATTCTGAAGTAAAGGAAGTTGAATCGAAGATTCTAAGTGATCTTGATTCGGATGAGGATTGTGTTAGTGACAAATCTGAAGAAAGTCAAGAATGTGTGGATTATTTTGACAATAAGGGTGGCTTAGGGTTCAAGAAAGAGAGTCCACTTAATGCTAATGCCATCTCGTTTGTTTCGAATAAATTTGCTCCGCTCATGTTTGTTAAAGAGGGAGTACAAACGTCAAAAGTGGAAGAACATATGTTTAAAGAAAAGTCAGCATCTCAAAAGGGGCCTTATCAAAGAATATGTCCCGCTTTGAAGAAATGTTTTAGTTGTGGAAAGCAAGGTCATTTATCAAGAGATTGTTGTATCAAGAAACAAAAGTTTTCCAAATAGAAGGTCGTTTCTCAACCTCAGAGAAAGTTTCAAGAAAAAGGTTGTTAAAGCCTTTAATAGGTTGAAGAGGGTTTGGACATACAATATGTCAAACCAAAAAAAAGATTGGAAAGACAAAGCTAAACCAAGACAAGTTTGGAGAGTTAAAGTTTCGAGTCAAAGATCCAACTTTGATGATGCAGGGTGTATGGAGGAGCTTGGCAGAATTCCCGTGTTTTGATATTCAATGGCCTAGGGGGAGATTGTTGGAACTAATTGTAGGCTATCGCATATAAAACAAGCTAAACATAGAAGTTTTCTGTGTATATAGAAGATTTCGATTGAAATCTTTGTCCGAAATCATTTTCTAAAGAAATACATTTCGACCAAAATATATTTCGGATGAAATCTCTAGTTTGTCTTCTTAGTATAAATACTTGTACATTTGACGCTTTGTAGTGTGGGAGTTCATTTGAAATATCATAAACACTTAGAGTTTTACACCTTTAACTATGTGCTTTTGATCCGATCTCATTTCTTGATTATTCTACTCGATTCTAGTTTCTCCATATTGATAGATTGAATCTGCTACGAATAACCGGTTTCCACAAAATCCTTTGGAGGATACAAACCCAAGCCATTTGATGGCAAGAAGGGAGCCATTGATGTTACTCAATGGATTACAAAGATGGAGGCTATTATAAAGCTTAGTGAATGTAGAAGCGATCAGGCAGTCATGCTGGCTGCCAATTCTCCAGAAACCATATCATTAGATTGGTGGGAATCAGTAAAACAAGCCAAAGGAGAGCAAGCTGTGGACAACATGAAATGGAACGAGTTTAAGGAACTAGTTCTGTAACGTTTCTGTCCTCAAAATGAACTTGATAAAATTGAGGAAGAATTTCAGCGTTCGGAGTCTTGAACTATGACGCATCAAGAATATGCAACAAAGTTTGATGAAATGTCAAAATTGGTGGCACATCTTGTGACACCCGAGTCTCGAAGAATCAAACACTTTATTAGGGGTTTGCCACTAAAGGTACGAACCTTAGTAAAAACCATTGTGTAACATTTCTAATTTTTGTTATCTATATTTCAATTCAATATGACACGTTTCAAATTCAAATTTAGTATACTGACTTGTTCTATTCGTACCAACAATTAAATACTATGTTCCAATGCAAATCCACAAATTTTACACGAGTATACTTTATTAAACTATACATAAGTCCATATTCATACAAATCTGTCAATACTGAAACTTGCAAGGACTGATTTTTATAAATTAACAAGAAACCCTAATAGGCACGGTCGCGCCTCGTTCTGGCACGGTCGCGCCAAGTGCTATGGAACGGTCGCGCGCCTTACTTTGAAACGGTCGCGCGCATTGCTTTGGAACGGTCGCGCCTGGTGCCTTGGCATGGTCGCGCCTCTCGTCAGTTGAAACGTAAATGCAGCCTTTAATCGTAAAACCATTAGAATTCTTAACCGTTTCACACTTTAACAAACCAAATTAAGGTTTTAATCATCATCTTTACGACGTATTAACCCAATCTTGTCGATCCCCCTCATAACCGTCGATCATATTCATTGCAACCACGAATTCCTCCATTTCAATCCAAATTCTCTCAAGCAAACAAACAAACTACACCACTCGATCCTCTCTATGGCTTCTGAACACGCTGGTTTAGTCGGGATTGCAGCAGAAGACGCCGGAGATCAAACCGTCGTCGCCGGAACTCGTTTCTACCAAGCGCTATCAATTAATCATCTTTTCGGGTAATTGAAACCTTCCACACTTTCCTTTTAGTGTATAGATCCAAAGCCCTAACCTAATTTGGGCTTACAATATCCAATTTAACATGAACCCGAATCTAGGGCTCATTCTAAAATGGTTTAATCGAACCCTGCTTCGAACACGTTTTAAATACAATTAATGCATTCAAATAGACTCGTAATAACCCCACAGATGAAAGCCCTATGAAATCCAACATTAACAATATAAGAATTAAGAAATTCGTTCCTGTTTTGGAACAGGCACGGTCGCGCTAGTCTTCTAGCGCGGTCGTGCTTCATGAGACACGGTCGCGCCGAATACCAACACGGTCGTGCCTCACACACTCAGACCCGGTCATACCTCCTGGCTAGACTTGGTCGTACCTCAGAACCCAATACACGGTCGTGCCTGGCCCAGCCACGGTCGTGCCTAGTGAACAGCTTTGTTATGCCTTATGTTTGATCAACACGGTCGCGCCCGTGGTTCTAGCACTATCGTGCCTTGTCCCAGGCACGGTCGTGTGTATGAGAAAAGTCTTGACAGAATAATTATTTTTATATATTAAAAAAAACAATAAGTATTTCAGATTAATTTTCAAATAAAAATAACTGCTTTTATAAAGATTTATATTAATTTTATCAAACTCCTATTCTAAAATAAATAGAAATTATTTATTTAAAACTTACAAAATTTAATTTGTATTTATTGTTAAACTCTACACTTAATTATTATTTACACAATTTATTTAAACACCTTTATGAAAATAAAGTGAAGAAATTTATATGTAATATAAAACATCTAATACATTTTTATAACCAAATGACTAAGTTACACATTTTAAAAATAAATAAATAAGGAAACAATTATTTATTTAATTTACACTTAAACAAAAATCATTTATTTAGGTTATTCTTAATTACCCCCAATACCTACATTATTTTTATAACTAAGTAAATAAATGATAATTTTATTTTATTATTTAGTTATTCCTTAGTTTTATATAACACCATTCAAGTACAAACAACTAACACCTACAACTTCAAATTTCTTATACACACATCCATTTTAACCTTAGACTTAGGCATAGACTATTGTGCATACTATTGATTCGATACATTCCACACTATGTTAACGTTGCGTATTACGAGGATCATATTACTATTTAGTATCTCGAGTTAGCTACGCCTTCAAATCAAGTGAATATTACATAGCCACTTTTACTCTTTTACACTTTTTGGGGTGGAACATGAACATTATACAATACTATTGTTTACATTTACACAAACTACACAAATACAAATCCCCTTTACATTCATGTGTGCATTTTGAGCTTTATGCCTGAGTGCTAGTTGTGCTAAATTTTGTGTACGATTTATGTGCAATCATTAACTATTCAAGCCGACGGTAAACAATGATAGTTCTATTGAGTCTGACAAACCCACCCAGATTGGGGTGATTGTTACCGACAACACAATTTTGCATGCTAGTTACAAAGGTTTGAATGTACTTGGTTACACAATAGTTGCTCTCCATAAATGCCTTATTTTATCATGTTATATAAGGATTTGTTTATTCATAATCTATATGCTATCTATATACAAACCTGTGTATGCTCGCTAACTTTTTAGTTGACCTTATTTTATTCATGTTTCAGGTACTAATGTGTGATTTGATCAAGACTTGCTACACATAAGTTTTGAACCTAGATAATTTTAATAAAGGATTATGTATTTCATTTTATGTACTTGTTTTGATTTGGTTTTGTCTTGAATACTTGAAATGAATTTGGATGTTTAATATATTTCAATTTAGTCAACCTTGTGCTCATGAACAGTCTACATGTCCCGCCCCGATGATTCCGCCGTCGGTTGGGGTGTGACAGATTGGTATCAGAGCCTTGGTTATAGGGAACTAGGTTATTAGACACCCTTGACCTAGACTATAACTTTAGGACACCCACTTATGTCATGCTTCATGATTATGTGATATGTGCTACATGTTATGTATTACATGCTATGTGTTACATGCTATGTGTTACATGTTATCTATGATTAGTTATTATTTCATTTTTGATGCCTTACTTGTAAAAATTCATGACTTATTAGACTATGCTTAAATAATAATTAAATAAACAATATCCCTACCTATACCCTAAAACCTCATAATATTCTTACCTACTCCTCTATCATTATCTTCTTAGTTTGTGGAAACTTCATGGATCTATATCTATAAAAAAAATTTCTTTATTTCCTCGTTAAGGCTTTTAAACTTTGTTAATTATTTGAGGACACGTGCAATCTGGAAGGGTGACACCTGTATTCTGGGTTTTCTGTCTAGGAAAGCATTTCGCATAAATCCCAATCAACCGAGGGACCCGTATGCTTTCCTGGGAATTCCCGGGATGAGTGTTTACTTATAGGCTAAAGCATGTCTCCTTGAAAATTATATGAGTTTAATTAACCTTAATGTGTCATAGTATTCAAGTGATTTTATCACTATTTGAGTATAATCCAAAGTATGATTAAATATTTTATTTGCTATCTTATTCTTTTAAATCCAAACAACATGCATAAGTTCTTACATCTTTTCTTGTGTTGTGCAATTCTGTAGAATGCCTCCCCGTCGTGCTACCGTGACCAACAACAATACCGACATTGCTGCTATCCTTGCACAACTTGTAACCCAACTCACTCAAGTTAATGGTGCTACAAATGGTAACCATGGAGCTAATGGTCGTGCTGGTGCCAACCCACCACAATGCACCTTCAAGCACTTCAACTCATGTAATCCTCTTAAGTTCTATGGTACCGAAGGAGCTACGGGACTTCTTCAATGGTTCAAAAGTATTGAGAATACCTTTCTCAACAGTGGCTGCCCCGAAAATCTTCGTGTTCGACATGCCACAAGTGTCTTACAAAAACGGGCACTCACGTGGTGGAATGGGGAAAAGAGGAATAGAGGTGTGGATGTAGCAATGGCCTTACCTTGGGATGAGGTTAAAAGGCTAATGACTGAAGAATTTTGTCCTCGAAATGAGGTAAAGAAACTCGAAGCTGAATTTTGGGATCTTGCCCAAGATAGTGGTGAAAGCTTGGCATATACAACTCGGTTCCATGAGTTGAGTCTCCTGGTGCCCCATATGGTCACACCTTTATGCCGCTGTATTGAAAAGTATATTGGTGGATTACCAAGGCAAATCCAAGATACTGTCTTAGGGAGAAATCTCGCAACACTTGAAGATGCTATCCGCTTATCTGCTACATTAACCGACAACCATGTGAAAGCGGGAACTCTGACTAGAAAAGGCACCAAGAAAGTTCCCGATACTGCAACCCCTCCCGTACACATCAAAGAAGCCACAACTGAACCCTCCCGTAATAATAAGAAAAGAAAGGCTAGAAACTATGCTATGGTCACTCCTGCTATACCTGTTAACCAAGTTGCTCCTATGGTTCAAGCACCAACCAAAAAGCCATATGTTGGGATTTACCCACTCTGTGCCACATGCAACTATCACCATCTCCAAACCATTCCATGTCGCCTTTGCACGCATTGTGGGAAATATGGCCATACGGTCAATGTCTGTAGAGCCAAAGCACTTGCAGGCTAAGTCAACCCACCAAACCGAACCAACCCCCAAGTGGCTAATCAAGGTGTTCCCGCTATTGCAAATGGGCGTGCTTGTTTTGAGTGTGGTAACCCAAATCACTTCCGTGATCAGTGCCCAAGGTTAATCAATGCTAGACAAGGCGGAGCTCGTGGGCATGCTTTCAACATAAACGCCAATGAAGCTCAAGCCAACAATGATGTGGTTAACGGTACGTTCCTTGTTAATAGTCAATATGCCTCCATTTTATTTGATACCGGTGCCGATAAAAGTTTTGTGTCACATAATTTTGAACCCTTACATGCAAAGACACGATCCCAATTAGAGAAAACCTTCACTGTCAAAGTAGCAAATGGTGATTCGCTTACAATTGAGTCTGTTATCTATGACTGCTCTCTAGAACTTAATGAACATACATTTCCAATCAATCTTGTACCAATGCCACTAGGAATTTTTGATATCATCATAGGCATGGATTGGCTATCAAATCATCATGCTGAATTCATCTGTTTCGAGAAGTGCATCCGAATACCTCTACCGTCGGGAGAGACGTTAAGAGTCTTTGGTGAAAAGCCTTGCAAAGGACTTAAATTAATGTCATGCACTACCGCCCAAAAGTACCTACGAAAGAAGTACGTGGCCTTCTTAGCTCATATTGTTCAAAAGGATGTCAAAGAGAAGAGTATCCAAGACATTCCCATCATTCGGGATTTTCCCGAAGTATTTCCCGAAGATCTATCCGGTCTTCCACCCGTTCGACAAGTAGAATTTCACATTGATCTTGTGCCCGGAGCTAACCCCGTGGCTAGAGCTCCTTACCGTCTTGCACCTTCTAAAATGCAAGAACTTGCAAGTCAACTTCAAGAACTCTCCGACAAGGGATTCATTCGTCCAAGTCATTCACCGTGGGGTGCACCCGTCTTGTTCATCAAAAAGAAAGATGGATCATTCCGCATGTGTATTGACTACCGCGAACTCAACAAGCTTACCATCAAGAACCGTTACCCTTTGCCTAGAATTGATGACCTCTTCGATCAACTTCAAGGTTCGACCTGCTTCTCAAAGATTGATCTTCGATCTGGTTATCACCACATCCGTGTACAAGAGGAAGATATTCCAAAGACTGCTTTCCGAACAAGGTATGGTCACTACGAGTTCATGGTCATGCCTTTTGGACTAACCAACGCACCTGCAGTCTTCATGGACCTCATGAATCGTGTGTGCAAACCGTACCTTGATAAATTTGTAATCGTCTTCATTGACGATATCTTAATCTACTCCAAGACTAAAGCCGACCATGAGCAACATCTTAGACTGGTTTTGGACCTCTTGTGGAAGGAACAACTATATGCCAAATTCTCCAAATGTGAATTTTGGCTAAAAGAAGTTCAATTTCTTGGTCATATCGTCAACGACAAGGGAATTCATGTTGACCCTGCTAAGATCGAAGCGGTTAAGAATTGGAATGCCCCGAAGACCCCCACCGAAGTTCGTTCATTCCTTGGTCTTGCGGGATATTATCGTCATTTCATTTCAAATTTCTCTAAGATTGCTGTTCCTCTCACCGCTTTGACCCACAAGGGTAAAACTTATGAATGGGAACAAGAAGAAGCTTTCCAAACTCTGAAGCAAAATTTGTGCAATGCTCCTATTTTGACTCTCCCTGATGGGAATGATGATCTATTTGTCTACTGTGATGCTTCCAACCAAGGTCTTGGTTGTGTCCTCATGCAATGGGTAAAGTAATCACTTATGCATCAAGACAATTCAAGATTCACGAGAAGAATTATACGACGCACGATCTCGAGTTGGGTGCGATCGTATTCGCATTAAAGATTTGGAGACATTACCTCTATAGCACAAAGTGTGTGGTGTTCACCGACCACAAAAGTATCCAACACAGAACTCAATATGAGGCAACGATGTTGGGTTGAACTCCTTAACGACTATGACTGCGAGATTCGTTACCATCCCGGCAAAGCTAATGTTGTAGCCGACGCTTTGAGTCAAAAGGACCATGTCATGCTTCAATGTGCCCGAATTCAAACCGAAATTCAAAATCACATCTTAGAAGCTCAACACGTTTCAGTCACCGAGGGTAACATGTACGAGGAAATGTCGTGTGGTGTTGAACTTCAGCTTGAATCAAAATCCAATGGTTTACTTTATTACTTGAACCGTATTTGGGTTCCCAAACGCGATGGTCTCCATGCATTTCTTATGAATGAGGCTCACAAGACTCGTTATTCTATTCATCCTGGTGCGGATAAAATGTACCAAGATCTTCGCCAACAATATTGGTGGCCCGGTATAAAGAAAGACATTGCTCTCTATGTTGCCAAATGTCTAACTTGCTCCAAAGTCAAAGCCGAACACCAACATCCGTCCGGTTTACTTGAACAACTGGAAATTCCCATGTGGAAATGGGAGAACTTAGCTATGGACTTCATTACCAAACTTCCTCGCACCTCAAGTGGTTATGATAGCATTTGGGTGATCATTGACCGTCTCACCAAATCTGCTCATTTCTTGCCTATCCGTGAAGACTATCAGGTTGAGAAACTAGCCCGAATTTACATTGACGAAATTGTGAGCCGTCACGGTGTTCCTTTAAACATAATCTTCGATAGAGATGCTCGGTTCACCTCTCATTTTTGGCAATCTATCCAAACTGCTCTTAGTACACGATTGGATTTGAGCACGGCCTACCATCCTCAAACTGATGGTTTGACCGAGCGAACAATCCAAACTCTTGAGGATATGCTTAGAGCTTTTGTAATCGATTTTGGTGGCAATTGGGATTCACATCTATTCCTAATAGAGTTCTCTTACAATAATAGCTACCACACGAGTATCAACATGGCTCCATTTGAAGCTCTCTATGGTCGCAAGTGTCGTTCTCCTATCTGTTGGAATGAGATTGGTGAAGCACAAATCACCGGCCCCGAACTAATTCAAGAAACATCCGACGAGATTATCCAAATCCGTGACAACATTCGAGTAGCGAGAAGTCAGCAAAAGAGTTATGCCGACAAACGACGAAAACCCTTGGAATTCCAAGTCGGTGACCTTGTTCTTCTAAAGGTGTCTCTGTGGAAGGGTGTGATCCGTTTTGGAAAGAAAGACAAATTAGCACCTTGCTATGTGGGTCCATTTAAAATCCTTGAAAGGATTGGGAAATTGGCTTACAAACTCGACTTACCTCCATCACTTGGCAATGTGAATCCTACTTTTCACGTGTCTAATCTGAAGAAATGTCTTGCTGACGAAAATCTTCACATACCTCTTGACGACGTGCACATTGACGAAACGATGCACTTCGTTGAGAGACCGGTAGAAATCATGGATCGTGAGATCAAACAGCTCAAGCGAAGCCGTATTCCTATTGTTATAGTTCGTTAGGAATCTAAACGTGGTCCTGAGTTTACTTGGGAACGAGGGGACCAAATGAAGCTCAAGTACCCCCATCTCTTCACTGATGCCGTCACTTCCACTACCTAAATTTCGGGATGAAATTCCCTCAACATGGGGATACTGTAACATTTCTGGTTTTTGTTATCTGTATTTCAATTCAATATGACACGTTTCAAATTCAAATTTAGTACACTGACTTGTTCTATTCGTACCAACAATTAAATACTATGTTCCAATGCAAATCCACAAATTTTACACGAGTATACTCTATTAAACTATACATAAGTCCATATTCATACAAATCTGTCAATACTGAAACTTGCAAGGACTGATTTTTATAAATTAAATACCTCGTTCTGGCACGGTCGCGCCAAGTGCTATGGCACGGTCGCGCGCCTTGCTTTGGAACGGTCGCGCCCGGTGCCTTGGCACGGTCGCACCTCATATAGGCACGGTCGCATCTCTCGTCAGTTGAAACGTAAATGCAGCCTTTAATAGCAAAACCATTCGAATTCGTAACCGTTTCACACTTTAACAAACCAAATTAAGGTTTTAATCATCATCTTTACGACGTATTAACCCAATCTTGTCGATCCCCCTCATAACCGTCGATCATCTTCATTGCAACCACGAATTCCTCCATTTCAATCCAAATTCTCTCAAGCAAACAAACAAACTACACCACTCGATCCTCTCTATGGCTTCTGGACACGCTGGTTTAGTCGGGATTGCATCAGAAGACGCCGGAGATCAAACCGTCGTCGCCGGAACTCGTTTCTACCAAGCGCTATCAATTAATCATCTTTTCGGGTAATTGAAACCTTCCACACTTTCCTTTTAGTCTATAGATCCAAAGCCCTAACCTAATTTGGGCTTATAATATCCAATTTAACATGAACCCGAATCTAGGGCTCATTCTAAAATGGTTTAATCGAACCCTGCTTCGAACACGTTTTAAATACAATTAATGCATTCAAATAGACTCGTAATAACCCCACAGATGAAAGCCCTATGAAATCCAACATTAACAATATAAGAATTAAGAAATTCGTTCCTGTTTTGGAACAGACACGGTCGCGCTAGTCTTCTAGCGCGGTCGTGCTTCATGAGACACGGTCGCGCCGAATACCAACGCGGTCGTGCCTCACACACTCAGACCCGGTCATACCTCCTGGCTAGACTTGGTCGTACCTCAGAACCCAATACACGGTCGTGCCTGGCCCAGCCACGGTCGTGCCTAGTGAACAGCTTTGTTATGCCTTATGTTTGATCAACACGGTCGCGCCCGTGGTTCTAGCACGATCGTGCCTTGTCCCAGGCACGGTCGTGTGTATGAGAAAAGTCTTGACAGAATAATTATTTTTATATATTAAAAAAAACAATAAGTATTTCAGATTAATTTTCAAATAAAAATAACTGCTTTTATAAAGATTTATATTAATTTTATCAAACTCCTATTCTAAAATAAATAGAAATTATTTATTTAAAACTTACAAAATTTAATTTGTATTTATTGTTAAACTCTACACTTAATTATTATTTACACAATTTATTTAAACACCTTTATGAAAATAAAGTGAAGAAATTTATATGTAATATAAAACATCTAATACGTTTTTATAACCAAATGACTAAGTTACACATTTTAAAAATAAATAAATAAGGAAACAATTATTTATTTAATTTACACTTAAACAAAAATCATTTATTTAGGTTATACTTAATTACCCCCAATACCTACATTATTTTTATAACTAAGTAAATAAATGATAATTTTATTTTATTATTTAGTTATTCCTTAGTTTTATATAACACCATTCAAGTACAAACAACTAACACCTACAACTTCAAATTTCTTATACACACATCCATTTTAACCTTAGACTTAGGCATAGACTATTGTGCATACTATTGATTCGATACATTCCACACTAAGTTAACGTTGCGCATTACGAGGATCATATTACTATTTAGTATCTCGAGTTAGCTACGCCTTCAAATCAAGTGAATATTACATAGCCCCTTTTACTCTTTTACACTTTTTGGGGTGGAACATGAACATTATACAATACTATTGTTTACATTTACACAAACTACACAAATACAAATCCCCTTTACATTCATGTGTGCAATTTGAGCTTTATGCCTGAGTGCTAGTTGTGCTAACTTTTGTGTGCGATTTATGTGCAATCATTAACTATTCAAGCCGATGGTAAACAATGATAGTTCTATTGAGTCTGACAAACCAACCCAGATTGGGGTGATTGTTACCGACAACACAATTTTGCATGCTAGTTACAAAGGTTTGATTGTACTTGGTCACACAATAGCTGCTCTCCATAAATGCCCTATTTTATCATGTTATGTAAGGATTTGTTTATTCATAATCTATATGCTATCTATATACAAACCTGTGTATGCTCGTCAACTTTTTAGTTGACCTTATTTTATTCATGTTTCAGGTACTAATGTGTGATTTGATCAAGACTTGCTACACATAAGTTTTGGACCTAGATAATTTTAATAAAGGATTATGTATTTCATTTTATGTACTTGGTTTGATTTGGTTTTGTCTTGAATACTTGAAATGAATTTGGATGTTTAATATATTTCAATTTAGTCAACCTTGTGCTCATGAACAGTCTACATGTCCCGCCCCGATGATTCCGCCGTCGGTTGAGGTGTGACACATTGCACCTCAAAAAATGAATGTAGCTTTATCGTTGAGTGCCACGATTCATGATGATGTGGCAGCTTAAGAAGCCAAGAAGAAGGCTAAGAAGGCAGTTGAGGTAAAACTAGTGGAAGCAAAGAGGAAAAGTGAGGAAGTTATGTATCAGTTCAGACCAAGAAATTTTAAGTTCCCTAGGAGATAGGGAATTACTTCATCAAGAGTTTTTCAAGAGGTGAAATGCAGTAGATGCCAGAAAGTAGGGCATATCTCTTCGTATTGTCCAAACCTGAAATGTTATAATTGTAATAAAATGGGACACATAGCAAGAACTTGTACCAAACCCGTGCAGCAGAAGCCCGAAGGAAAGGCAAAAGGTCGGGTGTTTGTAATAGGTGACGGAAAGAGGAACGACAATGCCAAAGTGGTAGTCGGTACGTTCCTAGTTAATAGTATTTATGCGAAAATCCTGTTTGATACAGGAGAAAATAGAAGTTTTGTTTCAGATGCCTTTAGTTTGCATTTAGACATGAAACCTACCCCACTTGAGCATGCTTACGTAGTTAAGACAACAAGTGGAGAACAGATAAGGATAACTGAATCGTATGCGAATTGCAAGATGACTCTGGCCAACGAAAATTCAGTGAATGAATTAATGCCAATGAGTATGAGCAAGTACGATGTTATCATTGGGATGGATTGGTTAAACCAATGCCATGCTCCGATCGATTGTGATCAACAGACTGTTAGGATTTGTAGGCCTAACGGAGAGTCTATGTTAATACAGTGTGATAGTGATGATAATAAGATTGAAACGATTTTTGTAGGCTAAGAAATGTGTAAATACAGGATGTAGTATATTCATAGTTTATGCTTTAGACTCAAAACCAGAATGACAGAGTGCGGACATTCCTGTACTACGTGATCACTCAGTTGTATTTCTGAAAGAATTAACTAGTCTAGCACCAGATAGACAAATCGAATTCCGAATCGAGCTTATTCCTCGAGCCAAACCCATAGCTAGAGCACCGTATCATCTAGCACCTTCTGAATCGAAAGAATTGACGACGCATATTCAAGAATTATTGGATGAAGGTTTCATAAGCCCAAGTACTTCACCTTGGGGAGCACCAGTCTTGTTCGTCAAGAAAAAAAATGGAAGTATGCGGATGTGCATAGATTATCGAGAATTGAACAATCTCACTTTAAAGAACAAATATCCATTACCTTGAATAGTTGATTTATTCGATCAGTTACAAGGAGCTAAATACTTCTTGAAGATTGATCGTAGATCTGGATATCACCAGTTGAAGGTACAAGAAGAAGATGTACCGAAAAATGCATTTAGAACTCGATACGGATACTACTAATTTTTGGTTATGTCATTCGGTCTAACGAATTCCCCTGCAACATTTATGGACCTAATGAACCGAGTCTGTAAACCATTCCTTGATAATTTCGTTATAGTGTTCATAGAGGATATCCTTATCTACTCCCAAACTCAAGAAGAACATGACAAACACCTTCAGATAATCTTAGAAACTCTTAGAAGAGAGAAATTATACGCTAAGTTTTCCAAATGCGAGTTTTGGAAACATTAGGTATAATTCTTAGGGCATGTTATAAAGCATCAGGGAATCCAAGTGGATCCAGCCAAGATTGAAGCAATCATGAAGTGGGAAACTCCAAAAACAACGACTGGAGTTCGAAGTTTTATTGGACTAGCCGGATACTATCGAATGTTTATACAAGATTTCTCCAAGATTGCTACTCCATTAACTACCCTAACTCAGAAAGTTGTCAAGTTTGAATGGATTCAAAAGCAAGAAGAAGCATTAAAAACCCTTAAACATAAACTTAGCCCTGCCCCGATCTTAGCATTACCCGAAGGGATTGATGACTGCGTAATCTATTGTGACGCTTCCCGAATAGGTCTGGGATGTGTGTTGATGCAGCAAGACAAGGTTATTGCCTACGCATCTCGCCAACTTAAAATTCATGAAAAGAACTATACAAACACATGATCTCGAACTTGGTGCAATAGTGTTTGCTCTAAAGAATTGGAGACACTATCTATATGGTACTAAATGTGTGATATATACAGACCATAAGAGTCTCCAACATATATTTAATCATAAAAAATTGAATATTAGACAGAGGAAATGGATGGAACTCTTAAATGATTATGATTGTGAGATCAAATACCATCCCGGGAAGGCTAATGTTGTAGCAGATGCATTAAGTAGGAAGGAGATAATCAAGCCTATTAAAATAAGAGCTCTAAGATTAGAAATCAAGATAGACTGGATAGATAAGATCAAGGAAACTCAAATACAAGCATTTCAAGAAGATAACATCAAGAAGGAGCGCACGGTTGGTACAGAGAAGTTACTAACCAAAGGCGATGACAGAATCCTATGATTTGGAAACAAAATTTGGATTCCTATACTTGGGGAAATCTAAACAAAGGTAATGGATGAAGCTCATAAATCTAAATACTCTATACATCTTAGAGCTAATAAAACAAAGGTTTGAAGACTCATTACTAGTGGCCGAATATGAAGAGATATATGGCTCAGTATATAGAGAATTTAACTTGCCTCCAAGTCAAGGTTGAACATCAGAAACCAGCAGGTCAACTACAACAGTTGGAGATACCTTTGTGGAAATGAGATAGAATTACTATAGACTTTGTCACAAAACTACCAAGAACCCAGAAAAGGGCATGATGCTATTTGGGTTGTGGTTGATAGACTAACCAAATCGGCACACTTTATTCCTATTAGTGAGAACTATTCAATGGATAAACCTGCCCGACTCTTCATCAATGAGATTGTAAGCCGCCATGGTATATCGCTATCTATTATCTCCAATAGAGATAGTCGGTTCACATCTAGATTCTGGACTAGTTTATAGAAAGAATTGGGAACTCGAATTAATATGAGTACAACATATCACCTTCAAACCGACGAACAAAGTGAAAGAACAATCCAAACCTTAGAAGATATGTTGAGGGCTTGTGGAATTGAATTTGGGGGCAGCTGGGATAATCATCTACCACTTATAGAATTTTCTTACAACAACAACTACCATTCAAGTATAAAAGTTGCACCATTTAAGGCATTATATGGTAGAAAATGCAGAACTCCAATTTGTTGGACGAAAGTGGGATATAGCCAATTATTTGGACCAGGAATCTTTTAGGAAACGACTGATAAGATAGTCCAGATCAATCAATGATTAAAAGCTGCACAAGCTCGACAGAAGAGTTATGCAGAGAAACGACGAAGGCCGTTAGAATTTCAAGTAGGTGACTACGTCATGTTAAAAGTATCACCTTGGAAAGGTGTTGTAAGTTTCCAGAAAAGAGGAAAATTAGGGTCACGATATATTGGACCTTACAAAATCATCGAAAAAGATGGAGCAGTGGCATATAAATTAGAATTACCTGAAACACTACAAGGTATTCATAACACATTCCATATGTCATGTCTATGCAAGTGCTTAGTAGACCCCGATCAGGAAATCTCATTAGACGATGTCCATGTTGATGAAAAACTCTAATTCACCGAACAACCTGTTAAGATCTTAGGAACGCAAGATCGTAAGCTAAGAAGGAAAACAATGCCGATGGTGCTGATAAAGTGGCAAGGTCAGAATGGCGCCGATCAGACTTGGGAATTAACAGAACAAATGAAGACTAAGTACCTTCATTTGTTTGACTAATGTTGATTTCGAGGACGAAATTCTTTTAAATTGGGGAGTTTATAACACTCGGATAATTCCCAAGTATTATAAGGACTAGAAGTGTTCAATGGAAAAGCCCAAGGGTTAAAAGTGCAAAGTTCCAAAAGTTCAAGGGCTAAAAATGACAAAATTAGAAAATTAGCCCATGACGGACCGTCACAAGCCATAACGGTCTGTTACTCTCCTGACGGACCGTCACCATATGGTAACGGTCCGTGCCACCAAAACAAGAAGAGGTTTAGGGTTTCTGACACGTGTTCGGTGACTCAGCTTTATGACTGATCGTCACCATCTGGTAACGATCAGTTACGTGGTCCTAAAGTGCGTAGTCACCAAGTAAAGCCATGACGGACCGTCACGCCTGGTAACGGTCCGTCACGACCCTGGACCTTGCCCAATAAATAGAAATTCGATCTCAGACCTTTTCACTCACAATTCACACTTCAAAATCACACACACACTCTGGTGATTCCACTCCCGAGCCATTGTTCCTGTACGAGGGTCAGGTTTCTAGCAAAACGCCCATAAATTGCTACAGATAGTGCCAAGGTAAGATTTCCGAACATCCTGAGGTTCCTTTGGGTAAACCTAAGATAGGGATATTGATTATGATAATATCGGATATGATTTAAGGTTATATCGAGGTGTTGATTGTTATATATGATTCAGAAGGAGGTTCAGCTTAAGGTGAGTTCCTCTGAACTGTTCTCAATGTATAATGTTTTGAAATGATATTTATCGAAACGAGTTGGACCCCTATGTGAATTCCATGTATATATACCTGTGAATAGTGCTTATTACAGTCGGGAATGGGATGAGACTGAGGGGGAAAAGACTGATCCTCTTGTGTTTAGACTGGTCCTTGTGTGGCCAGTAGCCGGAAGGTCTCAGTATATATATAATAAAAGGTCAGGGTCCTTGTGTGGCCATTGGGTGGGGATTGGGATGGATGGTTGTTTCGTATGATGAATATGATTATGAAAACATGATTTGTTTATGAACTCACCAGCCTTGTGTTGATACAAATATTTTCAAATATTTTTGAACACATGTGACCACTAGCTTGTAGTTGGCATTCCATGAGATATTGATGACTGAGGGCAGGTTCTTGTGTAACCATAAGGCCTGAATGGATGACACGTTCTTCTTGAACTATAAGTCCAGAACTATATGGGTTCCTTTTAGGAACCAAATATTAAATTTACTAGTCAGTCATTATTGTAAACCAATATTATCTATGAAATGCAATAGTTATGACTTTTAAGTCTTCCGTTGTGTGTTTTTGGTATCAACGTCAGAGTAACTAGAAGGCGACCTTCTGACCGATATGTAGTTATCTGGCAAACGGAATGTTCAGTCTATGGAAATAGCGGTGTATAAATCTCTCCTAGACCCGTCGTTCTTTCCTGGGAACATATCTGTTAGAGGTACTACTCTAGTTAGATAATTGTCATGTGTTATGGGTGTAACAATAATTTTGCACGCTGTAAGGCCGTTACGAATTTCTAATGATGTCCTTCGGTTTGATGAATGCCCACCAGCCTTCTTAAGTAAGATGAACCAAGTGTGCCGACCGATGTAGGATCGATCGATGATTTTATTCATAGATGACATACTCATGTATTCAAAAAGTGAAGGTGACCATTCCTGTCACCTACGAGAGGTACTAGAGACACTAGAAAGAGAAAAGTTGTATGCCAAATTTTCAAAGTGTGCATTATGGATTAGGGAGATTCAATTTCCAGGTCACATTATCAACGCGGATGGAATTATGGTTGATCCGGCAAAGATTATGACAGTGAAGGATTGGGAGATCCCGAAGACACCGACCGAGATTCAAAGTTTTTTAGGATTGACAGGCAACTACTGAAGGTTCATTCAGGACTTCTCGAAAATAGCCTCGCCTCTGACGAAGTTGACACGCAAAGAGGTAAAGCACGAATGGGGTCAGGCTCTGTCTGAAGCATTTAAAGAGTTAAAGAAGAAATTGGCCCAAGCCCTAGTGTTGAGGGTATTCCTAAAGAGCTAAAGATTGAAGGAGAAAAAGTGGTGAAACAAGTTACACGTGATCGATGCATTTTGACAGAACCTGATGAGCGTAAGCAGTCAAAACCAGTTTTGGGTCAACATGGTTTTATCAAATTTGGAGATATCAATGCAGAAATTCCAAAAATTTCCAACAAGACCACACTGGATTTTATAAAAGAAAAAGTAAATTTGGAGAAATCTGAGTCTGCTCATACTCAAACCTCTGGGGGTTCTTTTTGTTAAAAGCAATCAGGATTTTATGCTGGTGAATCGTATGGACATCAGAATAGTTCAAGGAATGTTCCTTATGATCAACAATATAAAGAGAGACGTGCTTGTTTCCAATGCAATGAGATTGGTCATATTAAGATAATTGTCCTTAAAAGATTGAAGGTAAGAATCTTGTCATCCCAGAAAAGATTCAACCAGTGGTTAAGCCTGTTGTTAATTCAAAGAGTTCTTATGTTCCAAAGAAGCAAGAGATTGTTGTTGATCATTCATCCGGAGGTTATACATGTGGTAGTTCTTCAATTTATGGAGAGTTCCATATGTGAGGCGGTTCAAGGAAGGGCATGTGTGCTTTCATTGTAATGAAGTGGGTCTTATTCTGATTAATTGTCCTTACAAGAATAAGGGACAGCGACATGACATTCCTGAGATGATGAAGCCTGAAGTAAAATATGTGGTAAAACCTGCTAAGGTTAAACCAAATGTGGTTAAACTGAGTGGTGTACCAAAGGGTAATTCACAATCTAAGGTTAGGCTCTCTAGACCTCAGCGACGGAGGAGAAACAGAAGATTGAGAAAACTTTTAGAACATCAAGAGGTTTCACAATCTAACCATGCTTCAAATGAACCAGAATGTTCAAACACTTCACTTTTTAAGAAGAAATAACTTAATGAACTGAAGACTGTTAGGAAATCTAAAGTATCTGTTTCGGATTCGTCGGAGCAATCACCAAAAATTGATGAGAGATTCGACTATGAATTGTGTGAAGTCATTTATTTTGATATAGATGGAAGACCCAAGACCCCCATGGCTTGGGTCTCATTGTCAAATTAATGTTTCTTATTTAATGTGCAGGATTAACCAAGAGGGACTATTAATACCATTTGGGTTGTTAATAGTGGTTGTTCATAGTACATGACAGGGAATGGCATCTGCAGGAGCAAAGCGTTGTTTAAGATAACTGGTAAATCTATCATGGATTCAACGACTTGATGCCCAGGGGGAGATAATGTCACACACGTTGATGTTTTGGAAAGCGTTTGACCAAGTCCAAAAGTCAACCTGAAACTTGTGGTGACGATGGTGAGCATAAATTCGTTGATGTAACCATTTCACGAGTTGAGGGGGAGTCTACAGGACATGGGGAGTACAATATTCTGTCGGTGACAAAGGCAAAGGCATTCGATTACACTGGTTTTAGTTTTTGATTGATTGAAATCCTATGTAACCAAGTAAAATTGTTTTCAAAACCATTTTCATGGAAGTTTTAATTTCTTTCACAAAGTTTTGAAAATTCCAAACAAATTGAAAAAGATAAAATTGACATCATTTGAGATTAGAGAAGAAATGATAGTAAATCAGTAGATTATCAGTCACACATGACCTTAGATTGACTGTTGGTGGTTTATGTTTATTTGATTTATCTTAACTATATATGTTTTGATCTAAACATCAGAGACTACACAAATAGGAAATGATAGTGTTGTGTATGCATATAATTTAGCTTGTCAATAGGCTAAAAGCATCTTTGAACCATCAGTAGTGTGAAAACATAATTGCTTATGTTACAACTGTGATTTGAACCCATGGTATGCCGAGTGTGTGTTAAAAGATCATTATCAGAGATAGAATATGAGGCTTTAAGAATTTCATGAGACCAGTATTGAATTATATTGATTAGCATAATTTTTTGTTTCACTTCACTGCCCATGCCCCGAAAAACATGCAATGTGAAGTTGGACTAAGATATGTTTCTGACGACATTTGTTAGAACATATGCTAGCCATTGGATCATTTATCTTAATTCCATTGAATACATCCAGATAATAGTTGGATCACGCTGCCCTATTTCATTGAATCAATCGATTCCTTGATCATTCCTATATTGAAGAAATTCATTGGTATAATCTTTCTGTTGATATGAACCTTGATACTTCATCCAAACCAAGCAATATGAATCATTCGATTCTGAATAATTCTGATTCTCTATATCCTTCGGGATCTGCTTCTTTTCCTGTGCTAATTTAGGTAATTTCATCCTAGAGATTGATATACATATTCTTTTGCACAAAGTCTCGTATGTCTTGAAGATAATGCAATTTACATTTCTGTTGGCATATTTGTGGGGTACACGTTGTATTTCATACTTAAATGGTACATTAACTCACAAAAAAGTGGGAATGAGATGCTTTTAGTTTCAAATATTATAATATTGACCATTTGAATTTCTGTGTCATAGCCTGATCGTGTTTTCTTTGAATATTTATCGCATATCATTACATGAAATATGATAATCTTGAAAGGATATTATCATAATTAATCAAGGTTTGAATGAATAACATAGGATACCAGTTGATGTTATATGGATTTTATATCCAAGATGTGTGATTGATATATCATATACTGATCAGATCTTCTTGCTCATGATGTTCAACAAAAATATGTGATTTACAGTTTTACAGTTAATTTCATTACAGTTTGTACAGAGAAAAACTAAAAAGATTTTATGTTTCTTTTGTTTGAAAAACCAAAAATATTTTATTTTTTCAACTTCCATGAAAATTTTACATGTTGGTTATACTTGATTGTTCTTCTTTGCCATAACTGAAATTTTCAGAAAGAAGTTGACAAGGGGTCTTTCTCCCTAGTTTTTCTTCTAGAAATAGAGAGTGTGTAGATGAACAAGACAAAGACTATGATCTGTTTGAGGACTGATGACAATCTCCTGAAGCTGTTGTCAAGGGGGAGTCTCTGTTGGAGTGTATTCTGGTGACAACGAGCTTAAAGATTCTATGTCTTAGTCTTAGAATTTTTGACTTGTAATATGATAGAATTGTTAGCAATAGTTAAGAGGGAGTTTGTTAGAGCATGTTTTGTAACTGTCGCTGAAATTCTATGTTGTAAGTTAGCGAACCTGTCAAGTTCGTCTGAGAGAATGCTTAGGCGAACTTGAGGGGCGAACTTGCTAAGTTCGCCTAAGGACGTTCTGGGCGAACTTGCTAAGTTCGCCTATGGGGCTTTGTGGTTTCCCTATAAATAGGTGTTTACATGTCTGAGTTAATTAGCCAAAAAGTCTAGAACACAAGAGAAGAGAAAAAGGTGTAGTGTGTGTTTTGGAGAGAACTTTTGTAATCAAGCATTATAGTAATACAAACGAGTTTAATTTAGATCCTGCATGTTACTAGTCTATCGTTCATGTCTACGTGATTTGGATTCCGCATTCATTGCGTAGATTCGTCAGTTCGTATACGTGATCCGTACACCCCACGAGGACCTAACAGATTTTTTTTTAATTTTTTTTCACTGAAAGCTCCTTGTATTACTCAGATAAATGTGCTTACAAAATATCAGATCATTCAAAATACAAAGACTAAGCACTATTTATAGGAAATACTAACTGCCACAGGCGAACTTAACAAGTTCTCCACAGCCGAACTTATTAAGTTCGCCATAGGGTGCCATAGTGATTCAGACTTAGCATTTTTTTTTTATTTATAACTTTGTATTACTCTGATACCACTGTTAGGTCCCCGTGGGGTGTACGGATCACGTATACGAACTGACGAATCTACGCAATGAGTGCGGAATCCAAATCATGTAGACATGAACGATCGACTAGTAACATGCAGGATCTAAATTAAACTCGTTTGTATTACCATAATGCTTGATTAAAAAAGTTCTCTCCAAAACACACACTACACCTTTTTCTCTTCTGTTGTGTTCTAGACATTTTAGCTAATGAACTCAGACATGTAAAAACCTATTTATAGGGAAACCATAAAGCACCACAGGCGAACTTAGCAAGTTCGCCCAGAACCTCCTTAGGCGAACTTAACAAGTTCGCCCCTCAAGTTCGCCTAAACATTCCCTCAGGCGAACTTCACAGGTTCACTAACTTACAACATAGAACTTCAGCGACAGTTACAAAACATGCTTTAACAAACTCCCTCTTAATTGTTGCTAACAATTCTATCACATTACAAGTCAAAGACTCTAAGACTAAGACATTGAATCTTCAAGATCGTTGTCACCAGAATACGCTCCACAGACATTCCATTCGTGGCTTACACATATACTCTGCTGGGTTCCCTTCACATGAATATAAGATTTGAATCGACCTCAATGGAGATTGAGTACGGACGGTGTGATCTATACCTGCAAAAATAAATCTCACAGCAAACTCAAACAGTATAAAATAGACTCGAAATAAAACCAACTTATACAAACTTTACACTCGGGTGCTAACCAGAGAAACAAAGCTAATGAGGAGGCTTCTCCTTTATGCCGCTCCCGTCCGGCCCATTTAGTTTAATTGGTCTACCACCTATTTGACAAAGTCTAATGGCAGATCTTAAATGTGTTTTGAAAAATCTAAACTGTTCGGTCCACCAATATTTAAACTTACCTAGACCAAACCTGATACGTGGCATATAATGAGGTACATGATCATCTCCAGTATTTTGCATCCTATGTTCCTTCTGTGACCATCCCAGGACCCTCAACACATGCCGGTGCATACGTCTCTGTGCCTTGTCCCGTGGTGGTGCTGATTTGGGTGGTGATCCACCATTTACTACCTCCACAGGCTCTTGCCTCTCTCTCTCTCGGGTGCAATGTGGTGGGTTCGACACCAGCTCTATTTGTGGTTCGTTAATAGCCTCCTACACTTGCATCTCTTCTTTCATCCCCACACTTGGCTCTTGATACAACAGATCTTCAAGTAGTTTCAGATCACCAAGTGGGTCAAAACTTCTTTCACTAGGAGTCGGCAGGTCCACCAACTAATCACCAAACTCATCCTCCCAGGCTGGGACATGCTCCTCTTCTAACTCCTCCTCATGCTCATCCAACTCTTGGAGACCCGCTGCACAACACTCTTCTTCGCTCTCTATATCATGCATCAAATTATTCTCAAAGAGCAAGCGTAAAGTATCAAGTACATTAGAAGAGTCAAGCTCGTCACCCGGGAAATTAAATGACTCAAGATTATCACAATTATATTTAGTCAAATCGGGTTCCAAATACTTACCTGGACCATCACCCATAGTGTCATCCGAGTACTCTTCTATCTCCATCTCATCATCACTAAAGAAACCATCCTCGATGGGCTCTAGCACGTAATTCTAGGGTGTATAAACCGGAGGTGGGTCTGGTGCTGAGTATTGTGGACTCGTAAGTTGCACCTCTTCCGTTAACATCCCCGGTTCTGGAGTTGCTTCTTCTCTTGCTAGCCTCAGATTTCCTAGCTCATCCGTTAGCCTCCCAGATTCATCCAGGAGGTGAAATTTCTCCGCTTAAGTTATCAGGTGCCATCGGGTGTTCATGATTTCCTGCACCTTCCTCTGCTCCTCCTTGATTGTATCTTCGTCCCGTATTACCTGCACCAACTCATTGTCAAAAGACAAGTGTAAAGTATCACAAGAAACAAGATGATCTTGCAAGGAATCGGTATAAACTTCATCACCACTAAGATCAAGGGCAGGAGACTTACCTGGAGGTGGGACTTGTGCTTCACCTTTTGTCACTGTGATTTGCACGTCATCCATTATAGTCTCCAGTGATGGGGTTTTCAGAATCAACTCCCTCGATGCAGTTTCAATTCCAGTTTCGTTCCCTTCACGATCATAAACCACATGCTCTATATTTGTCAGCTATTGTGATGCAATGCGAGCGATTATTTCCTGCATCTCCTGCTCATACTGCTTATTTGCTTCTTTGCACCAGGCATTCCACTCCTCTTGAGTTCTATATCCCTCATAGGGTTGTGTTTGTGGATAACGATCACCATAATAGTCCGTGGAGTACCCCGATGAATTAGGGCAATTCTGAGTGTAATGGGGACCTCCACAAACCTCGCACCACACATTCCCGTAGTGACCTTCTTGAGCATAATAACATCCTTGGTAGATGTTCCTGTAATAACGCTCCATATAAATCCCTGCAAAGATACTCAAACAAAAAGGACCACGGGCACCAGATAGAAATAGATAAAAACAATAAAATAAATAACAAAAATACTAAGCAAAGAAAATAAACAAATATTTACAGAGACTGACTAAAAACAAAGAAAAGAAACGGACACTAGACACTCTATGACATAAGACCCAAATAAGACCAAATAATCAATTAAGTTCAATCAAAGTTAGATACGCTATCGCCTAAGTGTCCCCGGCAACGGCGCCAAAAACTTGATGTGTGCTGGACGGTCTATAAAAACTAACTATAAAACCTAACCTAGACACTCTAGCTTTAAATTGATAAATCTAGACTGAACCTAATACTAGACCACACAACCGGCAAGTACCGACCAATGTAGCAAAGTCAAATGAAGTCCGGATATCGAACCCACGAGACACTAGCGACAAATCTATATAGACTCTGACTCAACTAACTAAACTGAAATTTATTTGGGGGGATTTGTGTTGTGAACTATAACTAATGAACTCCTAACTATTGACACCAAATATAAAGCTAAAGAATTTAGATAACTCACAAATGGGGAAAGCACTACCTTGACTTTGAATCCTATTCATGTACCTTGGAAATCTCTCGGATACATAAACTATGATGGAACCGGGCTCTTAGAATACGACACACTTAGACAACCTAGTGGATCCCAAATCATTCTCCGGGTGTGATAAAAAAGGAAACCTAAGGGACGTGTGAAACTCACCAGTTAGTCGGATCACCTCTCAGCTATCTCCAACAACACTAAAGTACTCGCTAGACATATTACCTCTCAGTCTCACTATATCAATACCCATTTCGGTGTAAGGAGTAACCTGAATTCACTTGACAAGACACGGAATAACAATGATGCTAAAGAAACCTAGGAAACCCTCCTTTCAGAGCAGTCGACCTAAAAACCCTAACACCAAAGATTACCCGACAACTTCGCTCCTTTCAGCTATTGAAGTAGGTAGAATAGTCAACCCTAAAAGACTCTCAATCGATGTTCCTATGGATACAATGTAGTAAACCATAAACCAATCACATGCACACAGCAAGCGACCTAATATGCGACCATACAAGAAAGACATTCACAAAGCAGCATATGGAACATTCAACAGATCATAACTCAAGATCAAATACGCATACACATCTAATCAAACAAAACCAAGTTCTTTACTTTAATATTAATCCATCAACAAGAAACCAAAATCCAAAATCATCAAAATCTAGGTAGTTCAAGAAATCTAGCCTACTACCATCATCAAAACATTAACACGAAGTCTAATATTCAGAATCATGATGCAAGATAGATGAATCAAATAGCAAAAGATAAGAAACATAAACCACAAAGATGATAGTCCAATCGATCCACGCATCCAACGCTTCAATCCTTGATCCCTTGAGACTTCTCCCACTCAAAATCGCCAAAAAGCTTCAACCTTTTCGTCTGGAATCGACTTCTGATCCCTAGAATCGAACTTAAGCTTTTATACCATGAAATTAACTAAAATCCCCATAACTGGAAATGGAAATCCACTCAAAATCTCCAAACAAGACACTACTAAGTACCAAACATAATAGACTCAAAACAACTCTAAAACTACATAAAAACAACATGAAACACGACGGAAATGGATGTGTGCTTTGCAGCACATCAAATATACCCACACTTAAACGCTATATCCTCATCAACTTATGCACTTTCCTTTGCAACTTTCTTACTGGCCTTTAGAGATTCATGCACATAGTCCAAGTTAAACGTATCGTCTCTTAAACATCTCTTGCCTAGTACAGCACCAAAAGGAGGACGTCGGGCTGACTTTCTCCTAGGAATAGACTTTTTCCTCCCTTGAGTAGGTTTAGGAACTCTTGGATGTTTGTCTAACTGAGCATAGTTCTTAGGACCAAAATCTGGTTCCGTTTCCTCAGAATCTGTTTCATCATCTTTATCACAATCATTCTTTTCACTTGTACTACTAGAACTAAAACTTGTACTTGTATCTTCCGCTTGAAAATTTTCATCTGGTAGTGGTGGAGAAGGAACATTAACATTCTCATTCATAGGTTCTTCTACTTCAATGTTCTCATCATTTTTTTGTTATTCTTGATCCTGAGCAGGATCTGGAACTTGTACATCTTGTTGAATTTCAGGGTGTTGTACTTGTTGTTCTTGTGCTTGTGGTTGTTAAGGTTGATCAGGTGCTTGTTGTTGTTGCTGTTGTTGAGCTTGTTGAGTTTGGTAGTTCAGGTTGTTCTTCATTAACATTTATCCAATGGTCATTTGGTGCGGCAACATAATTTGGATTAATTATGTGCCCAAACAGTGGAGTAGGAATTGGTATAAATGCTGGGTTTTTGTAACACCCTAATTTTTATAAAATGTATAAGTAGAGGGACTAAAATAATCAATAAAGGAAACCCCAAGGGGGTAGAGTATAAATAGACAAGAATTCAAGGATCAAAAATGAAAAATTGAAGTTTTAGAGCTGTGATGGACTGTCACAGATGGGTAACGGTCCGTTACGGCCAATAACAGACCGTCACATGGCATAATTGTCCGTTACGGCTTGACCACGACAATGTTTGAAGGAAGGACACGTGTCAGCTGACAAGGGACGTGTGGAAACCCAATGACGAACCATCACGAAGGGTAACGGTTTGTCACAGCCACAAATTAGACCACTAATCCGGAAGTTTACGCGTGGCAGGTGACTCATACTCGTGACGGACCGTCACTGTAGATAACGGTCCGTTACGTACACCGCAAGAAATTGGGTTACGGGGCTGAGATTTTAACTATAAATAGATGAATGATGGTTTCGGTTTTAGTTCATCCCACACACTACCTCACACTCATAAACACATACTTAAGGATCTGAGAAGTATTCCTAAGCCACGGTTCGTGTTGAGAAGTCCGGTTTCCAGTCTTTCGACCCCAATACGCGGTAGATAGTTCCGAGTTAATGTTCCAACTAATTCGTAATGACTTATTTACTTTCACTAAGTTAGGAACATGTGATTAAGGGATGTTATGATGACTTAGGACCTTGATCCAAGTCATTGTGCTATTCACATTAACACGTAAAAATTATTTGAAAGAGGCAGAAGTTAGAGGTGAGTTCTATGAGGCCCTTTTTAAATGTTTTACTTTAATAGTTTGGGCTGGTATGCATGCTAAAAAGGTTTACATAAATGTTATATACCTTGATTTAAATATTTGGGATAACATTCATGTTGCAAGAGGTTATATATAAAAGTTGTTTAAATCTAAAAACTAAGTAACAGAGTATTCATGAAATATCAAGGAAGTGTTAGGTAACCATCAGGCCAGTACGTAGTTATCTGGGAAACAAAATGTTCTATCTAATGAAAGAATGGCATATAAATCTCTTTTGGACCCATCATTCTTTCCTTGAAACATCTCTGTTGGAGGTACTACTCTAGGAAGATAACCACTTTGTCTTCTTTAATATACCATGGAGAAACCATTACAAGGATTTAAGATAAGGAATGATTTTGAATGGAATGGTTAAAATGGAAACTTGTCTTATGGCATGATTTCACATTTACAAAGACTGAGAAAAGAAAATGGTTTTGATACGTAAAACGTTTTAGAACTTATCATGGTATGCCCATATAACTAATGGTAGAGAGGTAAGGGTTTTACCTTGACTAGTAGAGGTCTTGACAATCATTGTCTTGACAATCATTGTCTTGACAAAGAGTAAAGAGAAAGAGATAGAGTTTTGACATGTTTTGCCATGTCAAATATTTGATCATATTGATCTGTAAAGAAAGAAAATATTTTGCCACGTCTCGCCAATTGCCACATACTATCTTGCAACTTAAGACGTAGAGATGTAATGCATTAATTTGTGGAATGTAGTATAGACACCTTGTGCAAGAGTATGTATTAGTGGTGACGACCGCTTGGTGGTTAACGTGGCCTCGAAAAGACAAATATGCAAGTATCAAGTCTTATGTTTGGGTAAGAAGTTAATGTGATGTTTGAAATGCGTGTCATATAAATCCATTTATGAATGAGATAGAGGTCAAAGATATTTTTGACTAAAACTTAGAACTCACCGGTGTAAGCTGACATATGTTTAAGCATGTGTATCATGTAAAGATGTAGCCTCCTGCAACCAAGGCAAGAGGCTAGAGTAGAGCATCTGGCAGGCTATCTAGCATCCTTTGGTGAACTGACATTAGAATAGACGTGTCACACCCCAACCGATGGCGGAATCATCGGGGCAGGACATGTAGACTGTTCATGAGCACAAGGTTGACTAAATTGAAATATATTAAACATCAAATTTCATTGCAAACATTCAAGACAAACAAATTCAAGAAAGATACATAGTTGAAATACATAGAATTCTTTATTCAGTTTAACTAAGTCCAAAGCCTATGTGTAGCACATCTTGAACAAGGTCACGCATTAGTACCTGAAACATGAATAAATTAAAGTCAACTAAAAAGTTGGTGAGTATAACGCAGGTTGGTATATAGATAGCATATAGTTTGTAAAACAAATCCTTACATAACATGGTAAATAAGGCATTTATGGGGAGCATCTATTGTGTAACCAAGTACAATCAAACCTTTGTAACTAGCATGCAAAAATTGTGTTGTCGGTATCAATCACCCTACCTGGGTGAGTTTGTCAGACTCAATAGATCTATCATTGAAAACCGTCGGCTTGAATAGTTAATGATTGCACAAAATCGCATACAAAAGTTAGCACACATAGCACTCGGGCATAAAGCTCAAATTTGTACACATGAATGTAAATAGGATTTGTACTTATGTTGTTTGTGTAAATGTAAACATGTAATTTGATAGAGTTCATGTTTCACCCCAAAAATGTAAAAGAGAAAAAGGGGCTATGTATACTCACCTTGATATCAAAGGTGTAGTCAAGAAGAGTAAATTTGTAGCTCAAGTGATTCTCAAAATCACAAGTTAAACTAGATTACAATGTATGAAATTGGAGTTAATAATGTGCACAAGGTCTAGGTCTTGTTCCAAAGTTCATAGGGTCTTCATATGTAACAAAGGTTGAGTCGTTTCATGTAAAACAGGGGTTTGTGTGTTGACATATGTAATTTAGGCAAAGGTTTGGTAAGAAAATGTAGGTTCAAAGGATACTTGGAATTAATTTTTGTTTTAAATGTTTAATTAATTTAAATAAACAAATTCCTTTTACTTATATAAAATAATGTGTGTTTAAAAGAAATATAACCTTGTTTTAAATATATTTATTTGTTTATGATATATGTCTAGATATAGGGTAAGTATATATTTTATACATATTTGAACCCCAAATAACTTTATAAATAAAATAAAAAGGTAACTAATAAATAATTTTGATTATTTATTTAATATTAAAGTAGTGTGTAAAAGAAGTACGAAATGTAGACGTATTTGTTATCATATTTTAGGAAAAAGTTTTTATATGATTTTAAACTCTAATATATGTTTATAATTAATTTAATAAATGAAGGGTTCATAACTTTTGTTTTATGGAAAAGTATTTTGATAATTTCTTGTTATAATAGTTAAGTAATTTAAAATACTTTGTTTTGTACTTTAAATAGTTGGATTTAAAATATATTTTTAAATGAATGAAATCAGTTTTTTTTAAACAATATAAATATGTAAAATAGATGTTTTATGTTAAAATCGTAAACTATTGTTTTATTCTGATCTAAATAATATCGGGTTTATAAAAATAATTTTAAATCATTTTTAAAGCATCAAAAACGGTTTCAAAAAATATATGAGGCTTGCCCGGGTCGAACCCGGGTTTGCTCTATGGAGGCTCAGCAATTAAACCACTGCACCCGGGACTGACTATTGAACTAGATCCGGTTTGAATCCATTTTAATACACAACTGAAGAGAGCCGGATTCTGGTAACAAAAAGGGATTTAAACGATGTCGGGTACGGGTTTGGAACCCGCGACTACGCGTTTGGAGGCCAAAAGTTCTAACCGGTCGGACTGGGCATATGCCTTGGTAAATCAATGGCTAGTTAAATACTTAACACACATACACCCCATCCACCTTCATCCCCAAACCGATCCAATTCAAGCCCTAGCCCAAATTGTACCGATCAAGCAAATGATCATTGATTGAACCATGGGGCTTTCAATCAGTGGGTTATAACGATCAAATGGATATGTTATTTACCTGATATGATTGCGAGGCGAAGGAGGATGGCTAAATCATCAGTTCCGGTGTTCTTCGGCCGAGTTCGGTGTACGAGAGGTGTATGAGATGGATTTGAGTGTTCAGGGAGTAAAAGGGAGGTGTCGCGATGATGGTAGACCCGATTTATAGTTTCAATTTCACGTAAAAAGGACGATTTGATTTGCGTTTGAGAGTGGGAGGGTTACGGGTTATATGGCATTCAAAATCATTGAAATTGGTTTAATTGAGTCTTTAAGATCCGTCGAAACAGTTGTAGTAACATACTAGCACGATACCATCGAGTTATTGCACACAAATTTGATGGTTTTGTAACCGATTTGTGATGTGTTGACTTTTAAAGTCAAAATTAGGAAAAACTAGTTAAATGGGTTCAAAACCAATTTATGTGGTTTTTAGAGAAAAAAAATATGTGTATAATTGTTATCATTTATAAAGAGATGAAATTTTATTTTTAATAAAATTTCAAATAGCGTAAATGGATCATTTAATAAAATGTATGTGTATTTATATAAAATTTGTTTTTCACTCTTTATAAACTTATAAAAATTAACTATAAGTTTTCATTGTAATATAAAAAGAATGCTGGAATAAATACATGATTTAAATATAGTGTTAATATTGAAATAAATAAGGTAAAAATTTTGCCAAAAAGTCATGGATGTTACAGTCTCCCCCTGTTAAGGGAATTTCGTCCCGAAATTTAACCAGTGGAGACTACTGAATCTGGAAGGAAGTGAGTTTGAGTTTTGATTATTGATTTGAGAAGTATGATAAACAATAGGATTTAAGTCTAAAGCTCAAGTTAAGTATGAAAGGTATCAGTGGGTTTTAGTTTCAAGAGAGTTAAGGAGAGATCTGACGAAGAATCTAAAGGTGAAAGGCATTACTTGGATTAAACTTTTATGGTAGCTTGACGTTTAGGGTTTGTTTAAGATGTTGATGATTATGCTCAAAACTGTTAGCGGTTAAGAGATTTCACAAACATTGGTCTAGGTCAAACTTCGCGTGACACGAACAACGCTACTTTTGATAATATGATAGAGCACTTATATATAGGAAGTACCATCGGCGTATCCACCATGCCCTTGTCATATCACATTAGTTTCGTTGCTATATATATCACGATAGGTTTTAGGTCATAACACACGACAAAATTTACTATGTTTTCCCAGGCGCTGATTTTTATAATTTCGTGTGCACCCGTAATTACTCAAATCATCGTATGGTCCGTATAGATCATTCTGTTGTGTGTGGGTAAGGGAGCATAATTTTACTCTAAACACGTCTATTTCTTTCAAATAAAAGTCACTAACAAGTAACTATGTCCTTAATCAGGTCAGTTCGCAACTAAAGAGTAGTAGTATAGCTTAAAGTTTCTTAGTTTGCTCGTGTTTGAACAAGAATACGTCAAACTCCGAGTCGTTTCAATGTATTATGGTCTTCAACTTTGGTGAACAAAGTGCATGACCATATCTTGTGTATAATGTAATCAATCAATTGCAATAATGGTAAGCAAATTTTGTTTCGTGTATAAAGTAAACACACAAGTCTTTTGTGTAATGTGAACAACTAGCATTATGTATTTTGTAAATTAATGAGCTCTCACGTATAATGTGAACAATATAGTATCACGTATATTGCATAATGTGCACAATTTAGTATAATGTACCTGGTAACTAAATGAGTCTCATGTTTAATGTGGTCAACCTAGAATTATGTATCAATCAAGCAGTGGTTATGTATCATGTATATTGCAAACAACTAAGTTTCGTGTATTTTGTGCTCAATCCAGTAGCATGTGTATTGCAATTAAACATGTTTCGTGTTTTATGTGATCAATCCAGTAAATTGTGATTTGTAGGCAACCTAGTTTCATGTATTATGTAATTTGTGTAGCATTGGGTATATTGCGAACGTGTATACATAAGTTTTTGAACTTCGTGTGTGATGTATACTAACGGGTTTTGTATGTGATTGAGTGTTGCGGACAAGTGTGTTGTTTGGCATTCATGTATAATGTGGTAGTTAGGTTCTAGCTCTCACATCTCATTGAGGTTGATGGGGAGAGTTAACGTCTACGCGATATGGATCGACTCTTGAAGCGACAAGTGAAAGGTAACGAGGAGGTTCTGAAGACATTCGGGAGTTGTGTCTACAAATACGGGTCTTTGCTTGAACATAGAAAGTGGTAAATTGTTCTTGGTTATAGATATATAAAGTAGTGAAACCATTGAATCACATAATTTAAATGAATAGGCAATTTATGGGAAAAATCTTTTTAATTTAAATTTTCAACTATTACTAAGAGAATATTTTTTAAGTGGAATCATTGGCTAAACAAGTAGTCGCATATTAATTTACCCAAAGTTTAGAAGTATTTACTTTAATGAAGAAAAATCATAATTATTTATCAATTTAAAATAATATTTTTTTATAAAATTGGTTGTACTAACTTTCCTTATCAGATGAAAAGTTTTGTGGAAAACTTATGTTTTTGATACTATCTAAAAGTTTGATAAACGTTTTGTTTAAACAAGATAGTGAGGTTTTGTTTAAATCACATAATAGTATGATTTGTTTATGAAGGAGATTATTGGTAGTGTACTAAATCGTATTTGAATGAAGGAGGTGATACTTGAGAAAATTTTTAGTAAGAATATGATGGGGAAATTCATGCTCCACGGGGCAAATCAATAATTGATAACCTTAGAGTTGAAACATATGAAATTTATTAAAGGCTGAAATGTTAAACATTATTCAAAACATATGGAAATGGTCCTCAAATCGAGAATTTAAAGATAATAAATAGAAATCTTCGCTTAACGTCTCTGATAGCTTTCCACTAGGAAGATAATTGCCAAGATGAGTACCGCTATGGTCACTCGAGTAGCTGACCTGGCTTCAGCCCTAGCTGTATCCGTGCGATGCTCCAGTATTTCTTTTTCGAGGATGGAGATTAACTCATTTTGGTATCCTAATTGGTTTGCTAGGTTATCCATTCTTTGCCCTTGCAAGTCGGGCATTACCCCTGCTCTATCCTTTGCCTCTCAAATTCTAAAGTTCTTACATATTGATGGAGGTCATTGGTAGAAATTACCATAACACCAGTGGGTGCCATGGTATGCCTTACCCAAGGGTTAGGAAGGTACGGGTCGGGCATTGGATATGGGTCTCTTAGTGGGGGTGGTAACTGATTATGGAGGTGAGGTGTCTGATACGGGTTTCTGGGTGCGGGTGATCCAGATGTTCGAAGTCTCGGGCCGGTGTCCCTAATCCAGTCTGCCCTTACATCAAACCTGGGCCTAGCAGTTGGGGGGTTTTGGTGACCGATATACGGGTGTCTCTGTGTCTTCTTCCCAATCAGATTCTGTTTCGGGATGGTATACCAGGGAGGGAGGAAGGTATGAGTCCATGTCTAGCAGAAAACAATGAAAAAGTTGTAAGTGATAATGAAATATTGCGGGTTGGACATAGGAGTACTTATAGGTTTTAGAGTTTGACTAGTCATAACACCGAACCTTCACGATAGTATTTTAGAAATACACTTGACCTATAAGCAATGTATCCCTGAGGAGAATTCCCAAGAAAGAGGGGTGGGTCACTAAGACACACTTAAGTACCCTATCTTTCCTTAGCCAGAATTCCTAATGGGCTTACACACTCTTCCAGCCATTATGTATTAATAATACTATTGTTGGGCTCATGGTTATGATGGGAATCGTTGTGGACTGGGCTTTGAGGCCCAAAGGTAAGGTTTATGCATTTCAGCGGGCTTCTTCTTCTTGGGGGATAGATGGGCTTCTTAGTTTATTGTTGGTGGGCATTAGGCCCAATAGTTTAAGTCTTTGTTCATAAAGGGTGATGGTATCATGTATGTGAGTCCGAAGGTGTATGAATAATTTGATGTGTATGTGTGTGTGTTAAACTTAGGATAGTACTCTAAATAATTCTAATAGGTAGAAATAAATAGTAGAAAGAGTTGGCAGGTAATGTGTCACATGGACTATTAAGTGTTGTATCATAGGATGTATAGTATAACATGTAAAAATATTCACCTAAGAAATAATCACGTAGCATGTAGATAGTAATGTAAGCACAAGAGTTATCAAGTAGTGTGACACATAAATCATTATATATTGTATCATGTACTGTAATTACTTATGATAGCATATAAAAATATTTGCATAAGGATTACTAATTTAACATGTAGTAGCATGGCATTATATGGGTGTCCTAAAGTTATAGTCTAGGTCAAGAGTGTCTAATAACCTAGTTCCCTATAACCAAGGCTCTGATACCAATCTGTCACACCCCAACCGATGACGGAATCATCGGGGCGGGACATGTAGACTGTTCATGAGCACAAGGTTGACTAAATTGAAATATATTAAACATCAAATTTCATTGCAAACATTCAAGACAAACAAATTCAAGAAAGATACATAGTTGAAATACATAGAATTCTTTATTCAGTTTAACTAAGTCCAAAGCCTATGTGTAGCACATCTTGAACAAGGTCACACATTAGTACCTGAAACATGAATAAAATAAAGTCAACTAAAAAGTTGGTGAGTATAACACAGGTTGGTATATAGATAGCATATAGTTTGTAAAACAAATCCTTACATAACATGGTAAATAAGGCATTTATGGGGAGCATCTATTGTGTAACCAAGTACAATCAAACCTTTGTAACTAGCATGCAAAAATTGTGTTGTCGGTATCAATCACCCTACCTGGGTGAGTTTGTCAGACTCAATAGATCTATCATTGAAAACTGTCGGCTTGAATAGTTAATGATTGCACATAATCGCATACAAAAGTTAGCACACATAGCACTTGGGCATAAAGTTCAAATTTGTACACATGAATATAAATAGGATTTGTACTTGTGTTGTTTGTGTAAATGTAAACATGTAATTTGATAGAGTTCATGTTTCACCCCAAAAATGTAAAAGAGAAAAAGGGGCTATGTATACTCACCTTGATATCAAAGGTGTAGTCAACAAGATTAAATTTGTAGCTCAAGTGATTCTCAAAATCACAAGTTAACCTAGATTACAATGTATGAAATTGGAGTTAATAATGTGCACAAGGTCTAGGTCTTGTTCCAAAGTTCATAGGGTCTTGATATGTAACAAAGGTTGAGTCGTTTCATGTAAAACAGGGGTTTGTGTGTTGACATATGTAATTTAGACAAAGGTTTGGTAAGAAAATGTAGGTTCAAAGGATACTTGGAATTAATTTTTGTTTTAAATGTTTAATTAATTTAAATAAACAAATTCCTTTTACTTATATAAAATAATGTGTGTTTAAAAGAAATATAACCTTGTATTAAATATATTTATTTGTTTATGATATATGTCTAGATATAGGGTAAGTATATATTTTGTACATATTTAAACCCCAAATAACTTTATAAATAAAATAAAAAGGTAACTAATAAATAATTTTGATTATTTATTTAATATTAAAGTAGCGTGTAAAAGAAGTACGAAATGTAGACGTATTTGTTATCATATTTTAGGAAAAAGTTTTTATATGATTTTAAACTCTAATATATGTTTATAATTAATTTAATAAATGAAGGGTTCATAACTTTTGTTTCATGGAAAAGTATTTTTATAATTTCTTGTTATAATAGTTAAGTAATTTAAAATACTTTATTTTGTACTTTAAATAGTTGGATTTAAAATATATTTTTAAATGAATGAAATGAGTTTTTTTTAAACAATATAAATATGTAAAATAGATGTTTTATGTTAAAATCGTAAACTATTGTTTTATTCTGATCTAAATAATATCGGGTTTATAAAAATAATTTTATATCATTTTTAAAGCATCAAAAACGGATTCAAAAAATATATGAGGCTTGCCCGGGTTTGCTCTATGGAGGCTCAGCGATTAAACCACTGCACCGGGGACTAACTACTGAACTAGATCCGGTTTGAATCCATTTTAATACACAACTGAAGAGAGCCGGATTCTGGTAACAAAAAGGGATTTAAACGATCTCGGGTACGGGTTTGGAACCCGCGACTACGCGTGTGGAGGCCAAGAGTTCTAACCGGTCGGACTGGGCATATGCCTTGGTAAATCAATGGCTAGTTAAATACTTAACACACATACACCCCATCCACCTTCTTCCCCAAACCGATCCAATTCCAGCCCTAGCCCCAAATTGTACCGATCAAGCAAATGATCAATGATTGAACCATGGGGCTTTCAATCAGTGGGTTATAACGATAAAATGGATGTGTTATTTACCTGATATGAATGCGAGGCGAAGGAGGACGGCTAAATCATCAGTTCCGGTGTTCTTCGGCCGAGTTCGGTGTACGAGAGGTGTATGAGATGGATTTGAGTGTTCATGGAGTAAAAGGGAGGTGTCGCGATGATGGTAGACCCGATTTATAGTTTCAATTTCACGTAAAAAGGACGATTTGATTTGCGTTTGAGAGTGGGACGGTTACGGGTTATATGGCATTCAAAATCATTGAAATTGGTTTAATTGAGTCTTTAAGATCCGTCGAAACAGTTGTAGTAACATACTAGCACGATACCATCGAGTTATTGCACACAAATTTGATGGTTTTGTAACCGATTTGTGATGTGTTGACTTTTAAAATCAAAATTAGGAAAAACTAGTTAAATGGGTTCAAAACCAATTTATGTGGTTTTTAGAGAAAAAAAATATATGTATAATTGTTATCATTTATAAAGAGATGAATTTTTATTTTTAATAAAATTTCAAATTGCGTAAATGGATCATTTAATAAAATCTATGTGTATTTATATAAAATTTGTTTTTCACTCTTTATAAACTTATAAAAATTAATTATAAGTTTTCATTGTAATATAAAAAAAATGCTGGAATAAATACATGATTTAAATATAGTGTTAATATTGAAATAAATAAGGTAAAAATTTTGCCAAAAAGTCATGGATGTTACAAGACGTGTTGTACTTTCTTTTGAATGTACATTAAACAAAGTTATGATATAAAATAGTATTTTAAAGTCTTCCGTTGTGTAAAACATATGTTTACTATATGTTCATGAGTAAATCCGACAATTGGCCGACATCTCGGGTGATCCGGGATGTGGGTGTTACAAGTTGATATCAGAGCAATAGTTTTAGAGATTTAGATACTTACCCAAGTATCTTAACTTAAACCAAGATTAAGGGACAGTAAGAATGCCAGCAGAGATGCCAGTCAAGATAGCCTAATGCTAAGGATAGAGAAAGGAAAAGGTAGGGATATTTAGTAGGCGACATGATAGAAGAATAACTAGAGCACCGAAAGTGGCGTAAATGATTAATTTCGTTATGGCCACAGTTATTAATGTTTACAATACACTTGTGTTCTAGCTATCAATGCATCATGCGAATACTTCAACACAAAATATCGTTTGTAGAGGAAATGGTTGGTAAAGGTAGAGGCAGAAGAGGAGGAAGGGTTAATCCCAATACTCCTAGGAGGCAGACGCGGTCTACCGCCAGTGCTGAATGTGAGATAGAACATGTAGAAAGAGAGTAATAAGTAGAGGAATCAGTGATAGATCCACAACTTAAAAATCTGGTAGACATGGTTGTTGCTAAAGCATTAGACACAGCTTTGCCAATCTTATTGATAAGCTTAGAATAGAACAGAAAGAAAAAAGATAAGACTCAACCAGCAGAAGAAATTAATAATGTAAATGATGAAGATGAAGATGAGTTTGTTTATAACTATCAATCTGATGATTCATATAAGTCAAGACCTCAAAAGAAGGGGAAGAACGGATGTCCTTACAAAGCTTTCAAAGATGGAAACCCTCCAAAGTTTGAAGGAATGAAAGATGCCATTGTTACTCATCAGTGGATAAGAAAAATAGAAGCAGTGATAAAAATCAGTGAGTATAGAGACGATTAAAAGGTCAAGTATACAGCCCACTTGTGTATGCTGGTGGAAAATTTTGGTCATAGACTTGGGAGATAAAGCTATTGATCGGATTACTTGGGAGAAGCTGAAAAGGTTACTGATAGAGGAGTTTTGTCTAGATAATGGACAAACTTGAGAGAGATTTTCTTAAACTAGAATATGGTAGTATGACTCACCGAGAGTATACTACCAATTTTAATAGAATGGCTCTCTTGGTACCCCATCTGATAACTTCTAAATCTGTACGCATCAAGCGGTACGTGCAGGGTTTACCATCTGAGATTCAAATATTAGCAAAGAGTTCAGACCTGAAGACCTATCGGTTTGCCGTACAGCTTGCTTCGATAATGTACGATGAATTCTTCGGTTCCCGCCCTGTGGAATCAAAGAGAAAATGGTCTGATATTTTTAAAAATCAGAACAAGAAGAATGGAGGAGGAGGAAAGAAGAAAGAAGCAGGAACAGAGTGGTGGTTCTAAATGCACAAAATGTGGTAAACTACACACTGGAGAATGCAGGTATGGAACTAATACTTGCTACAGTTGTGGTAAGCCTGGGTATATAGCCAACTATTGCCCAAGTAACTCCAGACTGAGGTGTTACAAGTCTGGAGAATTTGGACACCGAATCATAGAATGCTGAAACCTGAAGATTTCAACACCAGTAGTGATTAAGGATCGAAAGGAGAAGGAAGCTCCAAAGGTCAAGATTAGGGCCTACATTTTGACATCAGAGGAAGCAAAAGCATTGCTTGACGTAGTATCAGGTACATTTCTCGTTAATAACGTACTGCTACTGTCATTTTTGACTCAGGAGCTAGTAGAAGTTTCGTATCCTTAGATTTCTATCTATTGCTAGCTAGAACTATTGAAAGATTAAGTGAAACCTTTGTATCGAAACATGTAACATCCCAAATTCTATTCACTTAAAAACACGAAGTTTCGTTTAGGAATAAAATTGTTAAGAACGAAAATTTGTATTTTGCACTTCATCATCTAATCAAACATAAAAGGGTAATAGTGTAATTCATCCAAAGACAAGGGGATAAGAATGAAAATTCATTTAAACCTAAAACTCTATTTCATTCACTCAGCCGCAAACCGATTTCCCATTCTCCTTCTTCGTCGCCTGCAGATCCAAAACCAAGCACCACATTCATGTCCTTAAAACCCTAATTTCATGTTTGGTTATCTAAGTAGATGAGCTCACAAGAACATGGACACCTCAACGGTTCAAGTAAGTCAGAATTGAAAGAGAAAAGAAAGGGGGGTTCTCTAGCGTTCCGGCACTTCTATGACCGTAACGAGGAGGTAAGAGCTGCTGCAATAGCGCTGGCAGCAACGGCGTATACACGGAAACAATGTTTGGTGCAAGCTCACTGTAGTCTTATGGGTCTCATGATAGTGAAGGTGGCGCAACACACGGTAGTTATCGGCGGTTAACAACAGTAAGTATGGCCTGAAGGGAAGCTTCACGACGGTTCGTCTCTGATTATGGCAGCGGTAGTAATTTTGGGTATTGGTTCAGTAGCAGTAGTAGTTTCGGGAATAATGGTTGGCAACGAAGAGAATGGCTTGGGCAGAAGGTTCATGGTGACGTGATTATGGAAACAGTGATAGCTTGATCTTAGGTAACAGATGAAGGTGGTAGTTTCGGGTGGTGGCAGTTCGGTGTTAGTGGTGGTAGCCAAAAGGAAAGGCTATACGAAGTTAACAAGTTCTGGTGGTGGTGGTTCGGGTGAGCGTGAATGGTGGTGTTGTTATGGTACGAGCAGGGTGGAAGTGCACGAAGACATGAAGATGGTGTCGATGATGAAAACAACCTCATGGTTGTAGTATGAGTAGGTTACGGTGGTGGTATAGTTACGGTGGTAGTGGTCCATCTCCTGTAACAGTGGTGATGATATGGCAGCCTTAAGGGGGTGGTTCACGAAGGTGGTTCACGATAGTAATTTCGATGATGATGATTTAGTAGTTTTGATGATGATGATGTAGTAGTTTCGATGATGATAATAATATGATGCCGATGATGATGGTTATAGGATGATGATAATGATGGATAAGGTACGGGTCGGGTCTCGGTTATATTCCAGGTTCGTGTACGGAAGGTATATCCTTAAGACTCGTAGAACATTAATTACTATTATTAGTTCGGGTTTCGGGTATCGTATTGAGGACGGGTAACAATGGCTTTATTTAATAAAGGATAACTGACAAAGATTCATTGTTTTTATAAGTGTTAGTTGATAAAGGCATAGAAAGATATCGAGGCTAGAAGTTAAAACTCAATTATTATGGAATATTGGTCATGATATTGTAATGGAAATAGACAACTAATGTTGTCGGGCTTTAGATAAAAACAAATGGGACTTTGTACAATTTCCCTTAGGATTAAAGAAGTATATTTTGAATATGGATGTCCTCTCTAGGGATTGGGTCGTTTGGGAAAGAAGACTGATGTTATCAAAACTACTAAGTTCGATAGAAGCCACTTATCGAAGCTACTATGTTCGCCTAACCCTAAGGATGGAAACGTATTGTGTCAGATAGGACAGTTATCTTAAACGTATATGAATGATTTATACAGATTATGTGTGACACCTAGAGACGCCTACTCACTAGCTAGTATCCTTCAGGAACCCGCTCATCAGATGAGTTCTATGTGTCCACTATGTGTTACGTGCAAACGATTCTAAACTTTTTGGGGCTGAAGTATATACATGAATTGAATGAAAGATATAAGTGTTATATGTAGTTTTATGTGTTATGTGACAATACATTATGAATACAATAATGACAAGTATGTTTATAAGCTATGAAATAAAAGTATGACATAACATATAAGAATGAAATCTTGCTTTATATCCATGTAAACATTGTTTGCGAAGTATGAATAAACGTTATAGATGGAAACGATGATAACGGCTACTTCGGTAGACGGACGACCACTCGACTATTATGCAACCAGAAATGAAAGTCTAGAAAGGTAGACTAAACTAAGGCCACTACAGTGGAGCAAGTCCCTCAATCGATGCCCGGCTGTATGATTAGTTCGAGTGGGAAACGGATGCCTTAGGGCAGATAAACAAATATGACGGACTACGACGGTAGGACGGTTGTAAGATATGACAGACTACTACTACTGTAGGACGGTTGTAAGATATGATGGACTACTTCAGTAGGACGGTTGTAAGATACGAGGGACTACTTCAGTAGGACGGTTGTAAGAAGATAATGACGGACGGGCACTAGTTGTCGGACGGTTGTAAGCATGGCGAACTACGATGGTAGACCGCAACATTTTTGTTTGTGACATACGTAATAAATGACGGCCTGATCCCCTTATGTGTAAGCCTAAAGAATGTCAAATGAATGTAAGAATGTACGTAATTATATACATACTCACCTATGAATGAAATATGAAAGAAAGTATTGAAAAGATAAATATATACATATATATAAATATATTTATACTTAAGAAATAATGATTATGCCTATTTGCTTTAAACTAGAACTCACCAGCATTAGCTGACTTTTAGTATGCACTTCAGGTATTAAAAAGAAAGGACGGGCAAGGGCGTGATGACTACCCGACGCAAGAATAACATCCCATTTATTTGAATTTTATAATAAGACTTCCACTGTTTATGTAACTGAATGATTTACTCTTCTGCTAAGTCTGAATTAATTAATTAAAAGTTCAGTTTTTGATAACTATGTTTATGAGTAAATCCAACAAGTGAGGCTTCCCGGGAAAGTGGCCTTTCAAGTTGGTATCAGAGCAATAGTTTGAGAGATTCAAACATCCCTAAATGTCTGGACTCAAGCTGATAATGGGACCAACGCAAGGTTGTCAATACGGGTAGCTAACGCCAACGACAAAACAATAAGCAAGTACCAAGTTTAATACCGGTAGCTTAGGTAGATGCCTTAACGTAGAATACATGCCTTAGATATCAACGTCACTACTAATATGAATAGTTACACATAGCACATATGATGGTATACAATTTGAGCACATAAGTACAGTAAATGTTTAATAACACGTAGCTACTGTTATTAAGCTTTTGATGTGTAAGTGTGTCTCGATTTGTCATCCGCCGTATGTATTCGTCATAGAGAGTGAAATAAATTTCAGCATAGTACTACGAATGACTCACAAATTATAAGAACGGTGCAATCCATGTGAGGTGAATCACGAACAACGAGTAGAAGTTCGATAAACCACAACGAAAGAAAAATGACGGATTATCAATGGTCCAAGTGGATCAGTAACGAACAGTCATGAGCGACTCCCGTCAAACTAGGAGTTCGAAAAGGGATGAAGGATACATGGACTAGGCACTTTTATTAAAGACATTCATATTTTGAAGCATGGCATTCATGCGTAAGGTAAGTTGGCGATTACGTCAGGATCCGCGTAATTATGAATTTACAGGTGCTCGTGCATATTGATAAACCTTATCGGGTGGATTAATACACATGTCACCGAAAATAATTAAGTCACTCCAACCATGACTATGAGATTAGTCACTTGAGTGACGATAATCATAGAAAATTAGTAAGACGAATGATGGCAACAACGACGTACGAAAAGTGGAATGAGAAGAAGTGAGATTTTAAATGAAGTTTGCTAAAGTTGAGTAACACTAAGGAGCAAGTTTAAAAAGATTGACGAAACCTGGTTCGGAACCTGATACAAAAGTGATGAGAATATTAAATCAAGAAAAGACAATGAAATGGAAAGATTGCACTAGAAGATAATTATTATGAGGATGATAAGAGAGACTATCAAGCTAGTAAGAAGATTTCTTCGCATGGCAACCCACGAACGGCAAGACCGATTAACTAGAATTTAAGGAGCTCAACACTTGTTCGTTTCAAATTGAGAAAGTAGTTACCGAGGATTACACGTTAGTACGAGACATGAGTTCTACATACGTTAGACGAACATACGTTTAGAGAACTGTTTTTTAACAAGAACTGTCGATGCTTAACACAAACGCGATATAATGAATAAATGATGGTCTACTGTTGAGATTTGCATAAGCATGAAGGAAATAACCACACCAGTGTATGTCTAAAGAAGATATGAGAATACGAATGCACACATGGCATCTCTCCATGCAGAAGACAACCCCCGGTAAACTACTATGAGTATTCACTGAAGCGAGAAGATGGATATACCAACGATAACAAATGACTGGAACCATGATGTTAATTAGTGTAACATCCCGAAAATCCTTAAGTTAATGGTTCGAGTTAGTGGGCTAACCAAATTCTGATTAAACGTCCGTGTTAACATGAATTGACGCGTGAAACTTGATTCAACGAAAATGGAATGGCCCGGTAGGCCAGAAAATGAGTAGTTTGAGTTCTAAGCATACGTTAAAGGAAATACGAGGACCCGGATGTAAATACTAGGGGGTTTAAAGGCCACATTTGCGCTAACCCTAGACAATATTCAGTTTAGGGGAGTTGATGGCAGCCAAGAGGGCCGCGAGTGGGACGCCGGCAGCAGCAGTGGTCGGACGAGGAGATCAAGGGTTAGGGGAACTTCCATAATACACTAAGGTATTACCTATCCATCCTTGTTATATATATGTTTGCATGTTTGTAGTTGAGAACTCGATAAGGGTTAGGGGTGTTGGTCACTACCGGCGACGAAAGCAGGAAAAAGGTGATGGTCGGCCTATGGTGGCGGTTGCGGAGGAAGATGGTGGACGATGGGAAGGGCACGCTAAAGAAGACAGGGTTCGATAAGTATCCGGTGGCTGTGGTGATGAAGTCACGGGATATATGAGGATCAAGAGGTGGTGACACCCGATTGTGTTGGAGGCCGGTGGTAGTACGCATGGTGGCATGAGGCGGAGAAAGGCGGCGGGCTGGCCGTGTGTGGCTAGCACGGCTATGATGGTGGTGCATGGTGGTGGCAGTCAAGCTCTTCACGATGCGGGGACAAGGATGGACTCCACTAGGTGTCTAGCGAGGAAGACGATGACGGCGTTTCCAGCAGGAAGGCGGCGAGAGCTGGTGACAGCAAGGGTGCACATCGGGGAGGTGAAACCGGCAACAAGGATGTCGTGTGGATGCGTGGACGATCTCAGTTATGGACGAGACAACTAGGGTATCCATGACAATGAAGTTACGCATGCATGCATGACACACGGCCCGGGTACTTGGTCTCTTAAGGTGTCAAGGGTAATCTGCTACGAGATAGTAATTATGAGATGAAGGCGGCTAAGGAATTGCATGGCATGCGTAAGTGCATGTTGGGAAGCTGGGGGTGAGTACACTAGCCCTAACGGGTCAGGAGTATTAATACGTGTCCTTGAAAGGGCTAGGGTTTGTAGAAAAGAAATGACGTGTGGAGGGGACAGAGAGTCGAGATTTAGTTTTATTGTTATGGGCGTAAGATTTGTACATACCTGATCATGTGATCATGGCTTGGTAGGTTCGGGCTTTGAGCGTGATCGAGCAAGTCGCAGAGCAAGGATCGGGATTTAGCATAACCGGTGAGTTTCTAATCCCCTCTTTTAAATGTTTTCAGCGTTTTGGGGCTATCGTACATAATTTCGAGATGTGTTTTATTATACTAAATGTATATCGAGCTTTGGGGTCTAAACCAATGTGCTTATGAATTTAACTATTTAAATACGGGGCTAAGGGACTATGTGTTACCCTTGAGAGGTGTAGGTAAAAGGTGGGTATATGGTCGTGGGTCGTATAGTGACCTAATGGGGGTGTGTTGGGATTTTATTTACAGGTCGTACGGGTATGACTAGGAAGTGTCACAGGGTGTGCATGTACGTAGTGTGTGCTTAGATAACGAGACATAGTTACTATATGTGTTTTTATCGTATCAGTGTATTGTGTTAGGTGTTAGTCGGGGTGGGTCGATATATGAGCTAAACGCATATGAATACGTGTAGGATACCTTCTCATAGTGCTAGGTGTGAGGTGCAGCTAATGAGTCATGTACCTAGAGTATAATGTTACGTGTTTATACATGTGTTGTGTGTATTTTGTCATTGTCTTTGTCACGTGGCGGGAATTATTACTGTGTCGTTGTCCTGGTGACACGGCGGGTATTGTGTTTGCATTGTTGTCATTATGACACGGCAAACGGGATTGTGGAGGACTAAGTCCTTCGGGAGGTCACCAAAGGTGGCAAGTTGCTTGTAGGTCCGCATGACTCATCTGCAGATGTATCTCGTGACAGGACATCTCGATAACACGGAGTGCGGAATCCTACCGTGTTAACGTTTGTATAGGAATTGATAATAGAAATAGCAGGTAAATAAACTTCTCTTTGTATTCCACAAAACACAGATTTTACAAATTCACTGAATACAATCGTTCAAAAGCCCCTAGAACAGAACCTGTAAACATCTATATATAGACACAAACCTGCTAGAGGCGAACTTATAGACTAGGCGAACTTAACAAGTTCATTCCTAAAGATGCTTAGGCGAACTTGTTAAGTTGGCCTCTCTATGAACTTACACAAAATTTTATCAACAGTTACAAAACATGTCCTAACAGACTCCCCTTTAACTGTTGCTAACAATTCTATCAATTACAAGTCAAAGACTCTGAGACTAAGACATAATATCTTCAAGCTTGTTGTCACCAGAATATGCTCCAACAGACTCCCCCTTGACAACAGCTTTAGAAGATTATCATCCGTCTTCATATGTCATCAAACACACTGTATTCTTCGTCTTGTTCATCTGCACACTCTCTCTTTATTTCTAGAAGAAAACTTGGGAGAAGGACCCCTTGTCAACTTCTGTCTGTAATTTTTAGTTTATGCAAAGGGGAGCAACCAAGAATAACCAACAATTAAGATTTCCATGGAAACTGAAAAAATAAAATCTTTTTGATATTTCAAAATAAGAAACACAAAGTCTTTTTGGTTTTTCTTTGTACAACTAAAATGTAAAATACAAAATCACATCTTTTTGGTCGAACATCACGAGTAAGAAGATCATATCAGTATATATGAGATATCAATCACACATTTTGGATAAACATTCTATGGGTATCCTATCCAGATTCATTCTTTCATTTCTTTCATTTGAATTTCCAAACAATTATATGAAGTAACATCTTTTGAATCAGATAAGATCAAATCTTTTAAGCTTCAACCAAAACATGTAATGATACGCGAAGAACTCCAAAGAAGATGGGATCAGATCATAACATGCTTATAATATAAATTACATACGAATTTGCAACACATAACATGTCAATCTAAGTTGTCAATATTATAAGAATTGAAACCATCAGTATCTTTATCCCATGTTCTTGTGAATTAAGGTACCATTTTTTTTGTAATACAACGTCTACCCCACAACTATGCCAACGGAAATTTAAATGTGCACTATCTTCAAGACATATAAGATCATTGCAAGATAATATTCAATCTCCAGGATGAATTATACCGATAAACACAGGAAAATATCAAGCAGAGAATTAGAATGATTCAGAATTGAATGATTCAAATGTCTTGGTTTGGATGAAGTATCATGATTCATAGTAACAGAAATATTGTACCAATAGAATTCTTCAACATAAGATTTATCAAGGAATCGAATGATTCAATGACATAGGGTAGCGTGATCCAACTGTTATCTGGATATATTCAATGGAATCAGGATAATGATCCAAGGGCTAGTATATGTTCCAACAGATGTTGTCAGAAACATATCTTAGTCCAACTTCACGTTGCATGTTTTTCGGGGCATGGGTAGTGAAGTGAACTGAAAAATTGTGTTTAACGACATAACCTATACTGGTCTCATGAAGTACTTTAGATCTTATATTCTTTATCTGATAATGATCTTTTACACACACACCCGGTATACCATGGGTTCAAATCACAGTTGTCATAAAGATCATTATGTTGTCACACTACTAATGGACCAAAGATACTCATAGCCTATTTGACAATTCAGACTACGTACTAGTATCCAAATTAAAATATAAGCATCAAGCATCAATTTTTGTTAAGCATAAGAAGTTATGAAGCTATCATTTCCCATACTGTGCAGTCTAAGAAGTTCTGATCAAAACATTTATCAAAGATATATTAGATAAGTATCATAAAGTCCAACTAAGGTCATGTGTGACTTAACATCTACTGATGTACTATCATTTCTCCTCATAACTTCAAGTAATGTCGATTTTAAGTTTTTCAATTTGTTTGGCTTTTTCAAAATCTTTTTCAAAGAAAGTAAAACAAACGAAAATAAACCTTCCATGAAAACATTTTATGAAAAACATTTTACTTGGTTACTTGGGATTAAGCTTTTGCCTATGTCACCAACACAGTTCTGTACTCCCATGTCATGTAGACTCCCCTCAACTAGTCAAATGGTTGCATCAATGACTTTATGCTCATCATTGTCATCCTAAGTTTCAGGTTATCATTTGGACTTTGTAAAACTCTTTCCAAAACATTGTGTGTGACATATTCTCCCCCTTGAGCATCAAGTCGTTGAATCAAATAGATTCTCAGTTATCAACAACTCTTTACTCTTGCAGATGTCATTCCCTGTCATGTGCTATGAAGAACCACTATCAACAAACCAAATGTTATTAATAGTCCCTCTTGGTTAATCTTGCACATCTAACAAGAAACATTAATTTGAAATTGGGACCCAAGCCATGGTAGTCATGGGTCGTCCATCTGTATCAAAATAATAAACCTCACTCCACTCACAATCGAATCTCTCATCAAATTTTGGAGATTGGTCCGACGAGTCAGAAACAGAAACTTTAGATTTCCAAACATACTTCTTTTCATTAAGTTCTTTTTGCTTAAAATGTGAAGTGTTTGAACATTTTCTTTCATTTGAAAATTGATTTGATTGTGAAAACTCTTGTTGTTCTAAAAGTTTTCTCAATCTTCTGTTTCTCCTCCGTCTTTGAGGTCTAGAAAGCCTAACCTCAGATTTTGAATTACCCTTTGGTGTATCATGAGGTTTAACCACATTTGGGTTAACATAAGGTTTACCAGGAGTTCTTACCTTTTCTGGAGTAAGAAGTCGGTTACCTTTGGCATTGTTAGGACAATTGATCTTAATGTGACCCACAAGACCACCGTAAAAGCAAGATCTCTTATCACTATATTCTCTCATATAAGGAATCTTCACACGATAAGAAGCACTTGAAGAAGATTTTCCTACATGAACTTTTTTTGGAGTTTGAGACTGAATAAACTTTTTCTCAACAGGTTTTGATTCAGGCTTCATCTTCTCAGGAACTACATGCTTCTTCCCTTTATTTTTGTAAGGACATTTCACCACAATGTGACCCATCTCAGTACAATGAAAGCATGTACGCCTGTCTTTATAATCTCTGACATATGGAACTCTCATTGAATTTGAAAAACTTCCAAATGTAGTTTTACCAGATGAATTAGAATCAACCTTTAAGTCATGTTTCTTAACCTCTTTCGGTATCCCCTCTACCTTAGCTTCATCAAAATATTCTATATCACTCTCATCAGAATACACCATATCTTCACCTGTGACTAGATTCACTTTCAACACAGTCTTAGGATCTAAATCCTCATCTTTTATAATCTCAGGTGTAACAGAATAATTTCTGTTGAAAGGTGGAGAAACATAACCAATACCACTAGTTCCCTTCCCCTCTTCTGTATTATTAAAATATCCTAGTAAGAATGATGAATTTCCAAAGCTTTCTAACTATCTATGCAATCTGATCACCTCTACTTTAGATTCAGCTAGTTCCTTATCTTTCTCAGCAAGATCATTATTTCTTTTCTCAATTTCTGCAAAGGACATATCCAGGTGATATGCCTGCTCTTTGATCTTCAAAGTCAGAGAACTTATATCCATCTTCAGTGATTCTATCCTTTCAACACACACATTCTCATTATCTTTTAATTTCTGATTTACCGTGTGCATGGATTTCATATCACAAATGAGGTTGATGTTATCATCCATAACCCTCATCATTTTATCCTTCACTGAAATACAGTTAGAACAAAATGTTTCAGAGTTAGAAACTACGGTATCCTTTTCTTCTAAAGAAAATGCACCAGGAGCCATGAATACGTCATCATCAGCTTCACTCTTTTGAGCAACAATGAAAGGCTCTGCATCAATTTCTAATTCACGCAGATCATCTTCAACTGTCTGGAAGCTTACGCCTGTCATCATATCACTCTCAGTAGACTGAGTACTTTCACCAGAACGAATACTCTCATTATCAATTAACTCTGCAGAAGAATCACTTTGAGAATAACTCAACTTCTCCAATACTTCTTTGATCAAGACCACAGACGCTTGAGAAGTTGCTTCACCCTTTTTCTTTAATGCTTCCCATAGATCTCTTGAAGTTGGACACTTCCCGAGACTATGAATGATTTATTTTGGTAAAGACAATTTTAAAGATTCACACGTTTTCATCTCTTGATCAAACTTCTTCTTTTCTACTTTAGTAAGAGCTGTCACTGGTTTAGGAACATCACGAAATTCCAGAAAGTCAAAAGTAGGATGCACATATCCATCTGTTATTGATCTCCAAAAATTTTCATCAGTTTCTGATACGAACTATTCGAACCGGACTTTCCAGCTACGGTAATCTGATATGCACAAAAGCCTCGGTGGCATAGTTCCAATCGCATTATCATCACATGAAATTGACATTTTGAATTTTTTGCGAAAATATCTGAAAAAAATTTCCAGCCAAAATATCCAAATTTTTTTTATTCTTTTTATTTATTTTTTTAAGAACACTAGCGAACTAGATAAGTTCGCCTAAAATTAGTTCACCTGATACTGCCTGAGCGAACTTAATAAGTTTGCCTGAACTTCACTGAGCGAACAAGACCACAAGCGAACTTGAGAAGTTCGCCTAATCAATAAGTTTGCCTACTAAGTTCGCATGTTATAGATTATCAGCAAGTTCGCCTGCTTCGCCTGTAACAAACTTAGGAAAATGTCTTCAACCCAAACACGAACAACAAGTACCAAAAATCTTCATTTCTCACAGATTAGAAGGAATTTGAAAAAATTGGACCGTAGGATTAGGTATTTTATGAATTAGATCACTTCTATCGGATTAATTTCACCAAAAACCACTTCAAATCCACGAATTTAGCAGCAAAATCAAATTCAAGAACTTGAAAACTCCATGGATACAAAAACTTCTAAAAATGATCAATTTCTTGTCAAAGTGTATACAAAATCGTCTCTAATCACCAAGAATCAAACACAAATCACAAGCAAAAGCTCTGATACCACTTGTAGGTCCACATGACTCATCTGCAGATCTATCTCGTGACAGGATGTCTCGATAACATGGAGTGCGGAATCCCACCGGGTTAACGTTTGCATACGAATTGACAATAGAAACATCATGTAAATAAACTTCTCTTTGTATTCCACAAAACACAGAGTTTACAAATTCACAGAATACAATCATTCACAGAATACAAATTCACAGGGATTATTTATTCATAATGAATGTGAAGTTCCAGTTTTGAACAATGATATGAAGTAAGGAATGAATACCAACAAGGACTCAAGACGAGTAAGAAAACACCCTACAATGATTGAGACAAGTTAATAGCACGTGAGACTGCTAAAAATTGAAAGGCCAATAAGGAACCTAATGAGACCATAAAAGAAAAGGAATGATCACACTTGTTATATATTTGTAACAAAACCTATGAACATAAATTCTAAAAAGATCACATACGGAAAATGCTAACGGTCATGACAGGTTAGAGAATGTATACTTATAGTCATAAGGGGATGCAAATCCCTAAGACCGTTCAGTGATATGAAGGAAGAATAGTGCGTAACAGACTAATGATGAGAAATGTGAAACCATGACGAGTATGTGTTTGAGAAAGATAAGAAGGGAGTTACGTGTACAAGAATATATATGAAAAGATCATATACCTAGTGTTCCGTCTGAATGAATACCTTCTTGATAAGTTTGAGTATAATAGAGAAATGCCTCATATGGTTCCTTCAGGAACGAAACAATATGGTTCTTTTGGGAACGGAACGACATTGTTCTTTTGGGAACGAAATGATATGATTCGTTCGGGAACAAGATAGTAGGACTCATTCGGGAACGATATAGCATGATTCATTCAGGAATGGCATGGTATGTTCCTTTGTGGGCGAATGCACCAAGGAAAATTTATGAGGTACACATAATAACCGAAGAAACTAGAAGGATATTGATAACAACTATATAGGGCACAAAGTAGACAGTTTAAACAAGATACTAAGATACGAAATAGACACTCTCCGGTGATGAAGAGAGCTCATGGCTCGCTCAGGTTGACAAATCCATTCAAGTACTTGGTGGATTCAAGTTTAGTCCATCCACTAGATGTTCATCAAATTGAAGTAGGTAATACCATTCAATGTCAGATCCAAAGTATTCATGACAAAGAAGAAGAGGTAGTAGTATCGTGTAAACCCTAATCACATGTAGTTCACATATGGCATAGAATGTCCATCTCACTTTCGCGAAGTAGAACAGGTGAGTTCACAAGAACCCAAGAGACAACCTAGTCATGACAAACATAGTTTAATCGTGTATTAGAGGCACCGAATGTTGAGGACGAAATTCTTATATGGTGGGTAGGCTTGTAACAACCCAAATTCTATTCACTTAAAAACACGAGGTTTCGTTTAGGAATAAAATTGTTAAGAACGAAAATTTGGTATCTTGCACTGGATCATCTAATCAAAATTAAAACGCTAATAGTGTAATTCATCCAAAGACAAGGGGATAAGAATGAAAATTCATTTAAACCTAAAACTCTATTTCATTCACTCAGCCGCAAACCGATTTCCCATTCTCCTTCTTCGTCGCCTGTAGATCCAAAACCAAGCACCACATTCATGTCCTTAAAACCCTAATTTCATGTTCAGTTGTCTAAGTGGATGAGCTCACAAGAACATGGCAACCTCAATGGTTCAAGTAAGTCATAATTGAAAAAGAAAAGAGAGGGGGTTTCATAAGTAATGAAGACTGTAACGAGGAGATAAGAGATGCTGACACAGCTCCGGCAGCAGCGGCTTAAACACAGAAACGAGGTTGGGTGCAAGCTCACGGTAGTCTTACGGGTCTCACGGAAGTGAAGGTGGCGGTACACACGGTGGTTATCGACGGTTAACAGTAGTGAGGACGGCCTGAAGGGAAGCTTCACGACGGTTCGTCTCTGATTATGACATCAGCAATAGTTTCGAATATTGGTTCAGCAGCAGTAGTTTCGGGAATAGTGATTGGCAACGGGGAGAATGGCTTGGGCAGAAGGTTCATGGTGACGTGATTATGGAAACAGTGATATATTGATCTCAGGTAACGAATGAAGGTGGTAGTTTCGGTGGTGGCAGTTCGATGTTAGTGGTGGCAGCCAAAAGGAAAGGTTGTACGAAGTTAACAGGTTGTGGTGGTGGTGGTTCCGGTGAGCGTGAACAGTGGTATTGTTATGGTACGAGTTGGGTGGAAGTGCACGAAGACATGAAGATGGTGTTGATGATGAAAACAGCCTCATGGTGGTAGTATGAGCAGGTTACAGTGATATTTAGTAGTTTCGATTATGATGATGTAGTAGTTTCGATGATGATAATAATATGATGCTGATGATGATGGTTATAGGATGATGATAATGATGGATAAGGTTCGGGTAGGGTCTTTGTTATATTCCAAGTTCATGTATGGAAGGTATATACTTAAGACTCGTAGAACATTAATTACTATTATTAATTCGGGTTTCGGGTATCGTATTAAGGTCGGATAACAATGGCTTTATTTAATAAAGGATAACCAAAAAAGATTCATTGTTTTTATAAGTGTTAGTTGATAAAGGTATAGGAATATATCGAAGCTAGAAGTTAAAACTCACTTATTATGGAATATTGGTCATGATATTGTAATGGAAATAGACAACTAATGTTGTTGGGCTTTAGATAAAAACAAACGGGACTCTGTCTAATTTCTGTTAGGATTAAAGAAGTATATTTTATAAATATGGATATCCTCTCTAGGGATTGAGTTGTTTGGGAAAGAAGACTGATGTTATCAAAACTACTAAGTTCGATAGAAGCCACTTATCGAAGCTACTATGTTCGCCTAACCCTAAGGATAGAAACGTTTTGTGTCAGATAGAATAGTTATCTTAAACTTATATGAATGATTTATACAGATTATGTGTGACACCTAGAGACGCCTACTGACTAGCTAGTATACTTCAGGAACCCGCTCATCAGGTGAGTTCTATATGCCTCCAATGTGTTACGAGCAAACGATTCTAAATGTTTTGGGGCTGAAGTATATACATGAATTGAATGAAAGATATAAGTGCTATATGTAGTCTTATGTGTTATGTGACAATACATTATGAATACAATAATGACAAGTATGTTTATAAGCTCTGAAATGAAAGTATGACATAACATATAAGAATGAAATCTTGCTTTATATCCATGCATATATTGCTTGCTGAGTATGAATAAAAGTTATGGACGGAAACGATGATAATGGCGCAAGACTGACATCCCATTTATTTGAATTTTATGATAAGACTTCCGCTGTTTATGTAACTGAATGATTTACGCTTCCGCTACGTCTGAATGAATTAATTAAAAGTTCAGTGTTTGATAACTATATTTATGAGTAAATCCAACAAGTGTGGCCTCCCGGGAAAGGGGCCTTACAAAACAGCTATTGGAAAGACAATGAAAATGGCAGAACTCATTCAAGATTGTTTCATCAATCTTGAAGGACACAACTTTCTCGTTAGACTATATCCTATGATCCTCGAGGAATTTAATGTAGTCTTGGGAATGGGCTGGTTGGCAGCAAATGATGCCCAGATCATTTGTAACCAGAAATCTGTTTAGATACAGACTCTGAAAGGTAATTGGATCACAATCCATGTTGATAGGATAAGATGAGCCGTTAAAATCCTTTCTACGATGAAAGCCACGAAGTTTATGAGGCGAGGCAGTAAGGCCTACCTAGCATACATTATTGATTCCAAAGTGAAAACTAAGGAATTAAAGGACGTGCTATTACTTTGTGACTTTCCAGATGTATTTCCCGACGAATTACCATGAATACCTCTTGAAAGAGAAGTGCAGTTGCGAATCGACTTAGTGCCTAGTGCAAAACCTGTAGAGAAGGCACCGTATCGATTATCTCCATCATAAATGAAGGAACTAATGACACAATTGCAAGAGTTGTTATACATAGGTTTCATTAGACTAAGTATCTCACCTTGGGGTGCTCCAGTACTGTTTGTGAAGAAGAGAGATGGTAGTATGCGTATGTACATAGACTACAAAGAACTGAACAAGCTTACATTCAAGAACAAATACCCATTACATAGGATTGATGGCTTGTTGATCAATTACAAGGAGCGAGCTGGTTTTCCAAAATCGATCTAAGGTCGGGTTATCATCAGTTGAAGGTTAGAAATGAAGATGTTCCAAAGACAACCTTTCGTACGAGATATGGACATTATGAGTTCTTAGTAATGTCATTTGGTTAGACTAATGCCCCTGCTACATTCATGGACCTCATGAATAGGGTTTGTCGACCAATGTTGGACTGATTTGTGATCATGTTTATCTATAATATTCTAAGAATGTTTACTCTAAGAATGAAGGAGATCATGCATGTCATCTCAAGGAAGTGCTAGAGACATTTAGAAGGGAAAAGTTATAAGCAAAAATTTCCATGTGTGCGTTTTGCCTCCGAGATGTTCAGTTCTTGGCTCACGTGACAAACGCATATGGAATTCTTGTAGATCCTTCAAAGATAGAAACTATAATAAAATGGAACCCGCCAAAAACACCTACAGAGATACGCAGTTTCTTAGGTTTGGCTGGTTACTGTAGAAAATTTATTTAGGATTTCTCCAAGATTGCTACCCCATTGACAAAACTTACGAAGAAGGAGACAAAATTTGTATGGGGGTAAAGAACAAGAGAATGCTTTCCAAAAGCTAAAAGATAAATTGACTCAGGCTCCAATATTGTCCTTACCGGAAGGGATAGAGGATCTGGCAGTTTACTTTGATGCTTCGTATCAAGGGCTGGGGTGTGTACTCATGCAAAGAGGCAAGGAAGGTTATAGCCTATGCTTCACGGCAACTCAAACCCGATAAAGTTAACTACCCGACTCATGATTTAGAATTAGCTACAGTAGTATTTGCACTTAAAATATGGATACATTATCTGTATGGAGCTAAGTGCACAATCTACACAGATCATAAAAGCTTAAAGTATTTCTTTGAGCAAAAAGATCTTAGCATGAGGCAGCGAAGGTGGTTAGAACTGATAAAGAATTATGATTGTGAAATCCTATATCACCTAGGGAAAGCCAATGTAGTGGCAGATGCTCTAAGCCGTAAGGAAGAGCATCCTCCTATCATGGTGAAGTCATATAAGTTAGTTGTTACTCCTGACTTTATGACTCAGCTCAGAAATGTCCAGATAAGAAGCATTAAAAACAGAAAATGTTAAGAAGGAAAGAATGACTAGACAAGAGAAATACTTGGAAGAAAATGAGTATGGAGTTAAAAACAGAAAATGTTAACCACCATTCATCCTCATACCACATTGAACAAACTTTGGTTTACTCACTGCAAACCTAACACCAACAACAGGTTTTCTACATTCTTGTTTAGCCACCACTGGCTTCACAACTGTCGGTTTCAGTGTAGGTCTAACAAATGTGGGTTTAGAGACAGCTGGTTTCACATAAGATGTCTTATTCTTAAACACTTTTCCAACTGTAGAACTCATCCCATCAGCCCTCTTCAAACTCTTTTTGATTTGTGTCACTTCGATATTTTGAGGCTTTAACTGTTGAATCACAGGTTTTCTGACATGTTTATCTTCTCTTTGCAAGTTCTCATAAATAACAAGTCTTTTCCCCTTATTCTTGTAAGGACAATTAATCAAAATATGACCTGCTTCATAACAATGAAAGCACACTCTTTTTTATTTGAATTCTCTGACATTAACTATTTGAGCTTTTAGATGTTGAATCGCCAGATGAATAGTACTTAACAGACTCTTTCGTCTTAGGAACATAAGCACTCTTCGAAGATTCTCCAACAAATACTTTTGATGAGTGAGTATGAATAACCGTTGATTTTTCCAAAATAACATTTTCTTTTATAAAATATATTGTTGTAGTTTTTGAAATATTTAATGTCTCAGAATCCATATCACCAAATTTTACAAAACCTTGTTTTGCTTGAACCAGTTTTGTTTGTTCATCCTCTTCATCAGGTTCTGTTAGTATACATCGATCTCTTGTAACCTTCTTGATCACTTTGGGTTAATCGATCTTGATTTCTTTAGGAACTCCTTCCACTTTAGCTTCATCAAAAATTTCATCTTCACTGTCATCTTCATATACCATGTCTTCTGCAGTCATAGGGTTTACCTTTAACACAGTGTAGGGTTCTAAATCTTCATCAGTTACAATCTCAGGAGACCTTAAGTAATTCTCATTAAAGGGTGGTGGAACAAAACCAACTCCACATGATCTTTTTCCTTCTTCTATGTTATAATTGTAGTAACTCAATAAGAATGACGAATAATTAAAACCTTCAATTTTCCTATGCAGTCTAATCACTTATGCTTCAGACTCAGCCAATTCCTTGTTCTTTTCAGCCAGATCCTTATTTCTCTTTTCAATGTCAGCATAAGCCATATCAAGATGAAATGCTTTTTCCTTCATCTTCAGAATAAGAGAATTGATATCTCTTTTCAAAGCCTCACTCTTCTCTACAAATAACTTTTCATTATCCTTCAAAGTTTGATTCAAAGTATTCATAGCTTTCATGTCACGGATGAGGTTTGTATTATCCTCCATCATTCTCTCAATATTACCCTTTAAACTAATACAATCATAACAAACAATTTTACAAAGAATATGTTTTACCTTTGACGGATGTGTTGTATCAGCCATAAAGACGTGCTCTTTGCTGTATCTTTAACTACCTCAGATTCTATCTTCTTCAAAACAATCTCTTCCTCAGACATAGTCCCTTCAGACATATTACCAATAGAAACATTCTCTTCCCACCCACTTTCTTCAGAACCATTTACATCAGACACAATCTCTTCTGCTTCACCATCATGACTTTCAATCTCACTATCTGAACCTTCTTCTTCACTAGAACTCCTAGAGCAATCATCTTCAGAAGTCTCATCAGTATGAATTTTGGTTACAAAAGCTTGACTGACACTACCCATAAGATCCTCCAAGTGAATACCCCAATCATAATTCTCATCATTTTGTGCAACTAAAGCTGAAGATGCTGAAGTATTTCCAGAAGCTTGACCATTCTATCTGTTATTTTGAAACTGATTCTTCTTTTATGACTCTGGTTCAACTTTAGGTTTGGTACACTCCTTAGGGAAATGTCCATATCCTTGACAATTGTAACAACGAACTTTGGATTTGTCAAAACCAATCCTATTTCTGTTGTTTGAACCAATATATTTACGACCAGTTTTCTTAAGGAACACTTTTGGTTGTCTCATTAACATCGCCATGTTCCATTGTATGCTCATTTCTTCTAGATCCACTAGGTCGATATGTTTATAATATTCCGCAATGGCTTCGGGATCTCCTATCTTCCCACCAACAAAGTTTTCATATGATACCAGAAAGGATGAGAACAACGCCATATAATCACCAGCTATCTTCTGACTTAGAGGATGTGAAGTCATAGTTGATAATCTAGAAGAACTTGAAGTTGTAGCAGAAAAACCAGATTGAAATAAGCAACTAGTTAAACTTTTAGAGTTTGACTCTTAGCCATCTCCAGAAAATAATGCAACACCGGCTCCAGTTTTCAAAGAAGATTTTGCAAAATACATTGCAGGTTCCTGGATGTGTTCCATGTTGGTTTCTTTCTTCTTGATATTAGATCATTGGACTGTATCTTCCCCAAAAAATCTTTAAGAGACATAGTTTTGTATTTAGATTTCTCCTTTATGAAGATAAAATATACATCAAATTTGGTTGGATGAGCATCCAAGAACTTGTCATTGATTTCTTCAAGCAATGACTCAAGTGATTCTAGAAGATATTGTTGATAAAGGAGAACTCTAAATACATCTAGAAGATATTGTTGCTCATGTCAGTCAAGCTTTTCTTGCTGAAGTTCATGGTGATGTTGGTTCTGATAGTACTTCGTCAGACAGTGACTCAAGTGATTCTGGGAGTGCTACTGCAAATGATGAATCTACAAGTCAGAGTGTTAAAGCAAAAGTGATTAATGGAGAGCTGATGAATGACAATATAGCTTCAGGAAGGGTGACAGAGAAAGTTGCTGAAATGTTTGCTGAGGCCAGTGGATTCATGGCTGATACAAAACAGGTAAATGAGGTTATTTCTGTTACATGTTCTAAATGTGTTGATTCTGATTTAAAAATTCTGAGATTGTGTGATGACAATACTAACATCATTTGTGACTTCAAGGCAAGCTAGTTAACTAATCAAACTTTGAAAGATAATGAGAAGCTTTTAAATACAAGAATTGAATCTTTAAAAGATGATATCAAAGTTTTACAATAAAAAGTAATTGAACAAGCTTTTCACATTGATATGGCGTATTCTAAGTATGAAAAGAAAATAAATGAACTTGCCCAGTCACAGAGTGAAGTCACCAAATTGATGAGAAAGCTTGAGGGTTATAAGAATTCCAGTTTTCTGTTAGAATATTATAGTGAGAAAGCTAGTGGTGAGAAAAAAATCGATAGAGTTGGTTATTGTGCACAGGATGATAAAGTTGTTGGGGGAGTTGGTTATTGCCCTCCATTCAATGGAAATTACACATCTAGAAGTGTTGAAGTAGTGACAGAAAAAGATCTAGAGCCAAAAACTGTTCTAAGGTCAATCTGGTAATAGGAGAAGACATGGTTTATGTTGATTCCAGTGATGATGAAACATTTGATTCAGAACAGGTGGAAGGAAAAGTGAAAGAATGTAAGTTTGATGAACCCGTTGTTGTTAAGAAAAGTCACCCGAGATAGGTGTATCTTGACAGAACTTGATGAAGATATTGAGCATCCAACACCTAAACCATTAAAGCCTTTTGTGAGTGTTGAATTTGATTTTCAAGAGATCAATAAAATTGAGAAAACACCAACTATTGACTTTATAAAATAAGAGGTTGAATTTGATAAACCCAAGGTTGTTCAATCGTCTAACACTATCTCTCAATGTGAATCATCTGGTTCAAGAGGTGTTAAAAAAGAAAGACATGTTCGAGTGTACAAGGAAAGACGTGCATGCTTTCATTGCTGGTTGGTGGGTCACATTTTGATGAACTGTCCAGATAAGAATGTTGGAAAGCATCCAGATAAGACCATTTGGTGAACCAGTTGTGGTTAAACCTATGATGAAGCCACCTTCAGTCAAGTCAGTGATGAAACCTGTTGATGTTAAATCAATTCTTAAAGTTTTAGAGGTCCTGGTTAAGACAAATTTTGACAAGGTTAACTCATCTGGAGTTAAACCTAGGGTATCATCAAGTGGAGATACAAAAGAAAAGATTAAATTATCAAGACCACAAAGAAGAAGAAGAAATAAGAGGCTTAAAAAACTTTTGGAACAATCTGTTGTGAAAGAAGTAGGTGAAACACCTGAGAGCTCCAAGCCTATTGAGAGTGGCCAATCAATGTGGAAACCAAAAGTTCCAGCATCCGATTCTATGAAACAATCTCCTAAAATTGAGGATAGATTTGATTGTGTTTTAAAAGAGATTATTTATTTTGATGAGTCAGGCCGACCCAAACCACAATGGCTTGGGTCTCAATTGCTAACTAAATGTTTCTTTTTGTGTGTAGGGAATTCCAAGGAGGAGTGTAGGCAAACAGTGGTATGATGAAAGTGGATGTTCTTGACACATGACAGGAAACATTAACTTATTAGAGAATGTGAAAGAGATTCAAGGTGGTTATGTAGCTTTTGCAGGGAAGAAAGGCGGGAATATTTACGGTCAAGGCACTGTGTCAAATGGAAGATTGAGCTTTGAAAAAGTCAACTATGTGGAGCAGCTTGAACATAATCTGTTATCTTTTTCGCAAGTCTGTGAAAGATTTATCATTTCATTTTAACAACTCAGAATGTTTCGTGTTGAAGCCTGGATTTGAGATACATGGAGATTGGATCCTAATGCAAGCTCCAAGGAACAATGATACATACATGCTCGATATGAGCACGGCGAAGACAACTTCGTCTGTCCCGACGTGTCTTCTTTCTAAAGCTTCTGAGTCCGAATCAACTTTGTGGCACCGGAAGATGGCTCACATAAATATCAGGAAAATGAACTATTTAGTGAAGAACGGGGTAGTTTCTAGTGTCCCTGCCATGAGATTTCAGGTGAACGAAGACTGTATTCCATGCAAGAAGGAAAAGCATCACAGGAAATATCACAAATCTAAGTTGATTAATTCAATTGTGACTCCTCTCGAGTTGTTGTATATGGATTTATTCGGACCTATATGTGTTAAGAGTGAAGGCGGCAAATCATATTGTTTGGTAGTGACTGGTGATTATTCAAGATTCTCTTGGGTGAAGTTCGTATTTCAAAGGATGAGACTGCTGAAATTCTTAAGTTCCTAATCGTGCGACTTGAGAGTTTATTCAAATAGAAGTTCAGGAGGATTCGAAGTGACAATAGGACAGAATTCAAGAATGAAAATATGGGTTTATTTTGTCTACAAAAATGTGACACCCGACAAATTTCAGGTTGATATCCATACCCGACTGAGATACATATTACATTATTAGACATGCATCACACTTAATTTTGTAGTAATTTAGTCCATTTCACATTTAGCAAGTCAATCCGTTTACACGTGTCGGTAATCCGAAGGAATTACCCGGTCAAACACGTGTCCTACAGCACGACATTTGGTGATAATTTAAAACAAATACATAGATATATAATATGTGCGTGAAAATTATATGTAACACTGTGATTTAATTAATCATGCCTATATGAATTTTTTGGTGATTTATAGAAATACTTTTATTTTTAGCACAGTCCGGTAGACACGAAGTGTGCACTAGCTAGCTCCATAATTCTAAGCAGACACTTAGACATATATTTGGCGTGCACAAATTACATGTAGTACTGTGATACGTTATTTTAATACTTTGTGAATTTTTCAGAAATTTTCTGAGAAACTTTCTATTTTAACGTTGTCCGGCCAGTCTGCAATATATGTTAAACATACCAACATGAGTCAAATTATTTTAAAATAATTTCGTTCATACCTATTCAGGATTTTTGTCAATAAATCGGTGACTATTGGTTTTCCACCACCCGGAGTCAAATGACCCTATAAATACCCCCCAATCCCCACCACTTCTTCACCTCCACTCTTTCACTCTCTCTCTCCTCTTCTTTGAGGCGAGATCACCACCACCACCACCTCTAATATTCGCCATTTTTGTTGCTTTGATCTCCATTCCATCCAAAATAAAGCATCGAAGCATAGAATTATCAATTTTACAAGAAGATTCATCCACCATTTCATCATAATCTCATGTTTGGTAAGATCAAAACCCTCTTTTTCTTTATTTTTCATCTTCATGTTCATATGAACATGCATTGAAAGAAAATTCATTTTTATTAAAGATTAAGCATAGATTGTTGAAGAAATAAGTTTTATAACTAAAAAGGTACATATTGTTGGTGGTTTTGGACTCGGGTTTTGTTCATAGGCTCGGTTTCCATATAAGGAAACTTTATTGTTTGAACATAAGTTAGATGATGTGTTCTTGATGATTTGATTATGGATTATGTTGTAGTAGTAGTTGTAGCTGATCAATATGTGAAAACTTTGTTGTCAAAAGTGTTCGATGATACATGCATGATGGGTTTTGCTATTTTAGGAAACTTTAATTTTGGGTTTCATGATAGATGCCATGTTTAGGGTGATTTGATGATGGAAAATGGTTAGATATGCATAAAGAATGGATAATATGTGTAGATTTTCTATCTAGAACTTTTGGTCTAATGAGATTTCATGTTCGGTTATATTTATAGTAACTTTAATTGTTGGGTTTTTGTTAAAAGAAGTTATGATGAGATTTGTTTGGTGGAAATGATGCATCAACACTACATATAGAGATTGTATGATTTTTTTCGGTAAAATCACATTTCCATGATGCTTTTAAGCTCGTTTCCTATTTTTAGAAACTTTATTTCTTGACATGTATGAAAACTTGAAGTTTGGGTGTATTCAAAGCATGAAACTAGTGTAGTGAACATTATGAGAGAATGATTGACCAAAATGATGGATTAAAATGCATGTGTATGAGTTTTAGAGCCCAGATTCTAAATAAGGAAACTCTGTTTTTTCTAAAAGTTGTGTTTGCAAGTTATTAACCTGATTAGAAGGTTTAAATGACAGAGTGACACTTAACTAAGTGCATTGCATAATGATGTGTGTTTTGTATCCATGAACTTGACAATTTGACATGGTCTTGCTATAATAGGAAACTTTAATTATCCGAAACTCGTATGTTTGTCTATTTTAGCAAGTAAACCTTGGGACGCTCTATATGTGTTATAACATGCCTAGTTTCATGTATGAACATTAACTTTGCATAGTTGCCATGGTTAGGACTCAAAAACTTGACATTCCAATTAGGGAAACATTAATGTATCAAAAGTTGTGTTTCAAGTTCTAAACTCCAATCGAATGTGCTAATGTATTTATTAGAGTGATAACAGACTATTTCAAAGGAGGTTTGAATTCTATATTAGGATTTGAATGCTTAAGTCAAACGTGTCACCAATGGGTCGTCAAGTCAAAACATCTTTGAAGCGTCAAAGTCATTTTTGAAACAACTCTTTGGATGCATAGAGTTCATAGTCAAACATTTACAATACTTATACCTTAAAGTCCTAAATGTTTCCTAGAGCATGAGTAGGTCGTCTCATTTAGCCGGATTTGCTAAGACTTGCATATCATTACCGCTTTTATCAGGTGAGTTCTCACAGCCCCATTTTACTCATTACCCTTTTGGGGTGAGATACATGCTCAAATACATTTTTCAAAAATCAAATTTCCATGCTTACATAGTTACATTAATTATATAAGTTGTACTGGTGTGTACAAAGTCCTCTTACAGTCAACCGTTAATTTTTCCATAGCAAAGTGATCATGAACAGTACTGTTGGGTTTAACAACCCCTGCCCGGGTTAGTAGCGCTAACTTCGACTGGAGGTCGAACGGGTACATAATTGACCTAATTATCCATGTGTATGGCACAAAGAGGCGAACCACATCCTTTTCCTTTTTTTCAGTGGCTACAGTTGAGCTTCGGTTAACGGATTTATGATAATTTTTGATTTTGTATGATCAACAATGATTGTGTAGAGTGCATATGCTTTTCCATGCATTTTCAATATATGATTTTCCAATACATTTCATGATATGATTTCCATTACATTTAACCTGTGAACTCACCAACATTATGTTGACCCAATTTAGCATGTTTATCTCATGTCGTTGAATGCATAGGATATGTGGCTAGGATGCACCCATATGAGTCACACACTATTCATGCATGTCATTCTATTTTGGAAAACGCTTTTAAATCATTTGTTAAGCGTTGTAAACTTTTAAACATTGCCTCCGCACATTTACTTTGAACTTTGTCAAACTTAATTTGGGCTCGTTCGAGCCATGCATTAAAACAGGTATTTTGAAAACCATTTAGTGGTCGTTCAAAGTAATGCAATGGTAAAAATCCTCTCGAGTCACGCCCCTCGGGTATAGCCCGGAAGTGGAATTTGGGGGTGTGAAAGATTGGTATCAGAGCCATTGGTTGCAGTGAACTAGGTTGCACGTAGTGAACATAGACTGTAACCGATGTCTCGTTTACATTTCACTTCCGCACATACACTTAGTATTCTCAAATACACTTAGACTACTCACTTAAGATAGAAATTTGTGTTTGCAAACAAGCCAATTGACATCTCGGATTACGAGGAAGAGTATGAGTACACTCCATCGACGCCAGTAGACACCTCAACTGATGAGACAGTATCGGAGGACCCTGTCTCCGACGACACTACTACTGAGGATGATGACGTTGAGTCAAAGACGGAGCCTGAGGCCCCGACAAGTGAGGAGACTCGCGAGATGGCCACTTGTGATATCTCCTACCCACACCGACATCTCCTCTATGGCCCACTAGTCCAGCATACCCCGAAGAAGAGGGCACCACCCTCTCATTTGAGCGCGCTTGCCCCTGAGCCTAAGCGTAACAAGATTAGGGTTAACGCGAGGAGATGGACGTTCGTATCTGATACATTACGGGACTATTCTAAGGAGGAAGGAATACCTCCTGTGACTGAGATCGGGGAGTCGTCTCAAGGACCACGTGTCTTACCGATTACCGGGGAGCCGATCGAGTGCACGATCCTAACTCTGGTAGCCCGATGCAGCCGTTACGATGATCTACTAGACGATCTACGGAGGGGTCGGAAGAGGATACGCGGCAATCTGAAGCAAGTGAAACACCTTATGGAAAAGGTTTTGTCCCTAGTGGGTCTAGGGAAGGAGACTAAGAAGAGAATTGAGCATGTGCCTGCGCAAGTGTCCGAGACCGCACTGTATACCCTACAGGAGCAGGTGTCCCGACTGACGGAGGATCGCCAGAGGGATGCTGCCAGGATCACCATCTTATCTGACCGAGTATCTGAGGCTGAGAGGCACCTGAACCTCGAGGGGCAGAGGATCACCGCGGTAGAGCAAAGAGCTGCACTTGCTACCCAGAGGGCCGCTGCAACGGAGCTCAGGGCGAATGCAGTGTGGGAGCAGCTAGAGGCTACTAGTACTCTTGTTGTGTTCTACGCTACTTTGCTCCCGGCCGCTGTGCGGAATGGTACATTTACCTGATCTATTTCATTTCCTATTCAGCCTATTATGGGCGGGCTGTGCCCACAGAATATTTGAAGCTTTAAAATTGTTCTCTTTTGTGAAGGAGCGGAGACTCCTGGAATATTTTGTACTTCCTAAAATCTATTTTATCAACTTTATTATCTTTTTTATATTTTATGGTTGATTGGTGATGTGATGTGTTATTTGGCGTACATGTGTTGGTTGTATGTTACATATAATCTAACTTTTTCTAACATTATAATATGAAGAGACATGCCATGCCGCCCCGCCAAGCAACAATGACGGCAGCCCAGATGGAGGCCCCGATTAACCAAAGAGTAGCTGCAGCTGTTGTAGCCTTACCGAGCAACTAGAATGCAGGAGGACGAGGAAAAAATACCCAAGTATGTACCTACAAGCTTTTCTTTGACTGTAAACCGCTCTCCTTCAATGGGCGGGATGGAGCAGTTAACTTGGTATGATGGATTGAGAAATTAGATTCTACTCTCGAGATGTGCAACTGTCCAGAAACTTCAAAGGTGAAATTCGCTACTGGAACTTTTGAGGGACAGGCCCTCACCTGGTGGAAATCCATTGTCCAAGCAATGGGCTTAGAAGCAACGAATGCTATGCCATGGGTAGACTTCAAGAAGTTGTTAAGGAATGAGTACTGTACACGAAACGAGATCGAGGATCTTGAGGAAAAGTTTTGGAACCTGAAAATGAATGGACCGGATGTGGTGGATTACATGTCAAAATTTCATGATTTGGCAGGATTGTGTCCTCATATGGTAACAGCTAAAGAGAAGCGTATTGAGAATTATCTGTGGGGACTGGCCCCGTAAATCTAGGGTATGGTATCATCTTCTGAGCCTACAACGATTCAGCAAGCAATTCGATTGGCACACAACCTGACGTCCCAGGACGTTCGTAAGGGACTCTTTGACAAACCTGCTGATAATAAGAGAAAGTGAGAAGGTAGTTCTTCAAGTTCATTTAATTCGCCACCACCACGAACAAGACAAGAAACTACCCGACCCTACACCGCAGGTCAAGCTGACAATAAGCCTAGGAGATCTTACACGGGAACCCTACCAAAGTGCAATTAATGCAATTTACCCCACAATGGCACATGTGAAGAGGCGAGGTGCCAAAAGTGCAAGAGGATTGGCCATGCGGCCAAGGATTATAGAATGAGAGGACCAGTTCCAAACATTGGAGCAACACGTGCTTGTTACATGATGTGTTAGAATTTTCACATCTTTTTGGCACAAAACTTCACTCATTTCACGATCAATTCTTGGTTATTTTAACGTTTAGACACTTATTTTCTTCATTTCTAGATTTGTAGGTTTTTGTGAAGCTGAGTGAACAAACAAGGGAATTCCAAGATAAAAGTTAGAGTTTTAGGGTTTCTGAGTTGGAGGCATGGTCGTGCCCCCTACCTGGCACGGTCGTGCCAGTCTTCCAATTCCTAGGCACGACCGCGCCTCGCATCTGGCACGACCGTGCCAAGCCATTTCCTCGACACAACCGTGTTCCAACGCCCCACGGCCACGCGTAATCCCGTGAGTCTGACCCATGACCTCAGAGCTATACTTCCTCAATCAATGGGACCCAATAGAAGATCCGGATCAGTCAACCCTCTTCACCACGACCGTTTTAGTTCTTTGGCACGGTCGCGCCCTAGTGACAGGCACCGTCATTCCTTCCCTTCTGGCGCGGTTGTGCCCCCTTTAGTCTATAAATACAGAAGTTTATCTATCATTCAGACATTCAGCAACCAGAGCAAAAACACACTGTTTGAGTTCCGAATCATCCTTGTTCCAGCCACTTTTCAAGCATCTTGGAGGGATTACAACATCAAGAGGATCACCATACATCAACAACAACATCTAGGCTTGTAGGAGTGGTTTGATTCTTGTTTTCATATCTTGTTTCTTACTATTTTTCCTGCTTATTTGTTATTCTTGTGCTCATGATGAGCTAAAACTCTTGTTCAATTTGGTTTAGATGAAGTTTAGAATCGTTTGACACATTCATGGATTACTGGCAATCATTATGTTAATGTTATGACAATCATATGATTATTCTTCAATGAAATTATATATTCAAATATTTGAAGTTGTTTTCAAGACTTGTATTTATGTATGCCATATTATGTTGGAAAACTTATGGTTTATGCTTATATTCATGGATTAGTGTATGTTTGTATGCTAGTTTATGGCATTTGACTAGAAATGGTGGATGAAGTCTTGTCTATGATTTATGATTCTTGTATGTGTATCCTTATGCTTATGTTTGGAAAGACAAAGTGTTTTTTATGATGTTCCATGCTTAGTTTTATGTTTATCTAGGATTTGTTGACACATTCTCCTAATTTATATGAACTTTGTATGAGCATTATATGTTGAAGAAGTGCATGTGGTTGTCTAATTAAATCAAGTTGAGGTGGGTAGTGTGTTTCTCATATTATCTTTCCAACTAGTTGTTGGATTGGTGTACCTTAATCGAAAGCTAGTTCAATCTTTATAAACATTGACATGATTACAACACGTGAGCTTCATTGCATGACTTTAGGTGGTTTTGTGTTATTCATTCTTGCTTTCCGAATGTTCATTTGATTAGATGTCTTTGACGAGAATTTGGTCAATCTATGTTTCGTGTATTTGACATATTTCTGTGAGTCCATTGAATATATTCTAGATGGATTTGACACCGAAGTGATCTTTTCTCCTTGATTGTTTGACTTGTGATTTTAGTGTAGTTTATATATTTGCATGTCAGTTCATTAAATCCAACTCTCAAAATATCTTTTTACCATCACTTGATTGAATTTTAGTTCCGGTTTGTTATTGCATTCCACCTTATCCACGGATTGATATCCGGTTCTTATCTTCACTATATTGCCATCCGACGGGTACACTGCCCGGGGTGTGTGTGATTAGTCTTTGGTGAAAACTCTTTTTAAAACTAAACATGTAAAAATCTTTATAAAAATATATATATACTTTCAACACATCGCGTTTTTGGCGCCGTTGCCGGGGATACAGTTTTGCGAGATAGATTAGAATTGATTTTTAGTTATTTAGTATATATTTTTGTGAATATCGTATCTTCTTGTTTGTTATTTGTAATTTTCGTGTATAGATATTTTTGCATTTTTATTTGTTATTTTTAGTCGCGTTTGTATATGTATTTTAGTTAATTTTATTTCCAATTTATTTTTCATTTTATTTTCATCCGTAATTATTATTTTGTCTAACTTGTGTTTCTTTTTTTTCTAGGTTCGTCCATTTAAATTTATCTTGCTTGCAGATCGTGTATGCCCTCAACTCCCGCCGAGGAGGTTATTGAGCCGTCTTCGGAACCGGAGCACGATCTTCATCAGAGATTGCAGGCCCGTTCCCGATTCGTGGCCCAGTTACTCGAGCTTGACGAGGTTGTTGTTGACGAGGTAGAAGAGATGGCGGACGAGGATGCGGGTCAGACGCTTTCGAATTTTGTCAAACCGACACTTGAGGGTTTGGAGTCGAGCATCAATAGGCCGACTGTTGGAGCGCATCCGTTTGAGATCAAATCCAGCATCATCTAGATGGTGCAGAACATGTGGCAGTTTGAGGGCAAGGATCACGAGGATCCCAATATTCATCTGGCCAGTTTCTTAGAGATTTGCGCCACATTCAAAATCCATGACGCTACCGACGATGCTATTCGGCTGCGGTTGTTCCCGTTTTCCTTACATTGTCGAGCCAAGGCTTGGTTACTGTCACTTCCTCCTAGGTCCATTAGTACTTAGGACCAGATTGCTGCTAAATTCTTAGAGAAGTACTTCCCTCCAGAGAAAACTTCAAAATTGAGGGCTTGGATTCTTTCCTTCCAACAGGATGATGGGGAGACGATCTGTGAGGCGTGGGCGAGATTCAAGGAACTGATGAGGAAAGTTCTCCACCATGGATTGTTGAAGTGGCAGCAGTGTGAGACCTTCTACAATGGTCTAGATATGTCGGGGAAGCAGTTGATCGACGCATACACGGGTGGAGACATTGGAACGAACACACCCAGGAGGCGTATGACTTGCTAGAGAAGGTGGCGTCGAAGAGCTACACTCAGCACACTTCCCGAGCAAAGACTCAGACACAGGGTGTCCATCACGTGGATGGAATCACCTCTTTAGCTGCCCAAGTGGAAGCACTTTTCACCAAGATTGATCAGATGCAGGTCCACAGGGCCCACTCCTTGTGTAAGTTATGTGGTGGGGCGCATCTCACGAGTGCTAGTCATATTGGGGATCTAGGGACCCATGAGCAGGTTGACTTCATGTCTAATCGTCTCCAGAACAATCCCTACAGCAACACATATAATCCGCGGTGGAGGAATAACCCGAACTTCAGTTGAAAGTCTAGAAACAGTGGCCAGAACCCACCCGGATTCACTCAGCGCCCACCATTCCAGCATTAGTCCCACCAGTCTCAGGTACTGGGTTCCCACTCCAGACCTGAGCAGGGCCAGTTTCACGGCCAGGGTTCTAGCAGCGGTCCTCCGCCCGCATCTGAGGGTAAATCCAGTTTGGAGAACATGGTTGCATGGCTGCTTGCCAACCCCAGAGAGTCAGAATCCGTTGGCCGAGAAGCACAACCGTTACATGGAGGAGCGTTTTCATACGCACGAGACTGAGCTGAGGAATTAGAAAGCTTCGATCCAGACCATAGAGAATCAGGTTGGGCAGATCGTGAAGCTTCTTTTCGAGAGACCGCCATGTGGCGTACCTAGCAACACTGAGGCCAATCCCAAGGCTCTTGTGAAGTCCATCCCCTTGAGGAGCGGTAGAGCCACATGACCAGATCCACTGGTCCCTGTGAGTGCATCATCCGATAAGGAGGTTGTGATTGAGATTCTGGATGAGACGCCACCGAGAGATAAGCAGGCGAGCACGTCACACTCCCGAGAGCCTGTGAGAGATTACACTCCCCCCGTTCCATACCCAAACAGGTTAAAGAAACAGAAGATGGAAGAGCAGTATGGTAAGTTTTTGGGGTTGTTTAAGTAGTTTCATATCAATTGCCATTTGTGGAGGCTCTAGCTCAGATGCCAAAGTATGCGACGTTCTTGAAGGACATCCTCACGAACAAGAGGAAATTGGAGGAGTTGTCTCGTGTGACGCTGAATGAGGAGTGTTCGGCCGTGCTTCAGAATAAGCTTCCCGAGAAGAGGAAAGATCCGCAGATTTTCACCATCCCCTGTTGGATAGGGAGCATGTCGGTTAGCAATGCCTTAGCTGATCTTGGTGCTAGCATTAACCTCATGCCATATGCAGTCTTTGCTAAGCTTGAGTTGGGAGAACCTAAGCCGAAAGGCATGAGTATCCAGTTTGCCGATCGTTCGATCAAGTATCCGCGTGGGATAGTGGAGAATATGTTGGTTAAGGTTGATCGTTTTGTGTTTCCTGTAGACTTTGTGATTCTGGACATAGATGAGGACAAGAATGTCCCTATTATCCTAAGTTGACCATTCTTGGCCACCGCCAAGGCCCTGATTGATGTGTATTCAGGCCGGCTTACACTGAGGGTGGATGAAGAGGAGGTGACCTTTGACGTTGGGAGATCAATGCAGAACATCCAGAATCAGGATGATTCACTCTACTTCGGTGAGACCGTCTATTCTTGTGTGAGTGAACATCTCCAGGACACATTTGAGGAGGAGTCCTTGGACACGCAGATTATATGGGGGAGACATTTGATCCAGTCGGTGAGGATCAGTTTGAGGAGCAAGTGTATGGCCTAAAGGGCTATGAGATCCCTCCGTGTCTAGAGGTGTTTGAGATTATGGATAGAGAGTCTAAGCCGAAAGAGCGGCCTTCTATTGAGGACCCACCACCTGTTGAGCTTAATGAGCTCCCGAGCCATTTGGAGTATGCCTTTTTAGATGGTGAGTCTCGATTACCCATTATTATCGCCTCTGATTTGACGAGTGATGAGAAGGAAAGGCTATTGGAGGTGCTGAAGCAGCACAAGCAGGCCATTGCATGGAGGATTATGGACATTAAGAGAATTAATCTCTCTTTTTGCACCCATAAGATCCTTATGGAGGATGATTACAGACCGGTTGTGCAGCACTAGAGGAGGTTGAACCAAAATATGCAGGAGGTGGTGAAGAAAGAGGTGATTAAGCTACATGACGCTGGTTTAATTCATCCCATATCTGATTCACCTTGGGTTAGCTCGGTTCAGGTTGTTCCCAAGAAGGGAGGTATGACTGTTGTCACCAACGAGAGGAATGAGCTGATTCCTACTCGTACAGTCACAAGTTGGAGAGTTTGTATTGATTACCGCAAACTCAATGATGCTACAAGGAAGGACCATTTTCCCCTCTGGTTCATTGATCAGATGTTGGAGAGAGTGTCGGGGAAGATGTTCTACTCTTTCCTAGATGGCTTCTCTCCTCCTTTCAAATCCCGATTGCTCCTGAGGACCAGGAGAAGATGACATTCACATGTCCCTATGGAACATTTGCTTATCGGCGGATGCCCTTTGGATTGTGTAATGCTCCTGCCACCTTCCAGTTTTGCATGGTGGCCATTTTTTCATGATATTTTCTGTGTTTGGGAGTTCCTTCGATCATTCTCTTGGGAACTGAAGAGAATGTTAGCCAGGTGTGAGGAGGCCAACCTGGTGTTGAATTGGGAGAAGTGCCACTTCATGGTGAAGGAAGGCATTGTGCTTGGGCACAACATTTCATGAGCGGGGATTGAGGTTGATCGAGCTAAGATTGATACCTTATCTAAGTTGCCCCCGCCCACTTCTATGAAATCCATTCAGAGCATCCTTGGTCACGTGGGCTTTTATATATGATTTATTCGAGATTTTTATAAGATTGCCCGACCGATGACCCAACTTCTTGAGAAGTAAGCCAAGTTTTTGTTCTCCGATGAGTGCCTTAGTGCATTCAATCTATTGAAGGAGAAGTTGGTGAATGCCCCTATCATGATGGCTCCTGATTGGAAGCTGCCATTTGAGATTATGTGTGACGCGAACAATTTCGGTGTTGGGGCGGTCTTAGGACAGAGGAGAGAGAAGCAATTTCTCCCAATTTATTATGCGAGCAAGACGCTCAATGACGCACATGAGCACTACACCACGACTGAGAAGGAGGTCCTAGCCGTTGTCTTCACTTTTGATAAATTCTGGTCATATCTCATCCTATCAAAGACCATCTTAGCTTGTGGGGTCATCCATAAATGACAACTTCCCCCAACGAGTCTCTCATGCACATTCAGACACAGGATGATGAGTGTCCTTGGTTTGCTGATTTCTCAAACTTTCTTGCTAGTGGGGTTGTGAATAAGGGCTTAACGCATCAGCAGAAGCGAAAGTTCTTTGCGGATTTGAAGCACTATCTTTAGGAGGATCCCTATTTTTTTCGAGTCGGGGCTGATCAGATCATGCATAGGTGTGTGTTTGGGGATGAAGCACGCCAGGTGCTTAGACACTGCCACGAGGGCCCGACAGGCGGACACCATGGAGCTACCTTGACCGCGAAGAAGGTCTTTTACATCGTTTTCTTCTGGCCTACCATCTTCCGGAACGCTCATGAGATGATCTGTGCTTGTGATGCTTGCAAGAGGGCGAACAACATTTCATCGAGGAACAAGATGCCCTAGAATAGCATCCAGATTTGTGAGATTTTTTATGTCTGGGGTATTGATTTTATGGGACCTTTCCCAGCTTATCGTGGCAACCGATATATCCTAGTGGCTGTTTATTACGTGTCTAAGTGGGCGGCGGCTCAAGCCTTGCACAGTAATGATGCTATGGTGGTTGTTCGATTTTTGAAGAACCTGTTCTCACGCTTTGGTGCCCCCAAAGCTCTTATTAGTGACTGTGGGACCCCCTTCTGCAACTCCTAGTTGGAGAAGGCGTTATCACGATATGGTGTGAACCATAGATTCTCCACAGCATACCATCCACAGACCAGTGGACAGGTAGAGGTCACGAACCGGAGCATAAAGCGGATTTTGGAGAAAACGGTTGGTCAGAACCGTAAGGATTGGTCAGACAGGTTAGATGATACACTTTGGGCTTACCGGACTGCTTATAAGATGCCTATTGGTACCACACCATTTAGGTTGATATATGGGAAAGTGTGCCATCTTCCGGTGGAGTTAGAGCACAAGGCTTATTGGACGTTGAAGGCGGTGAATCTTGACTTGGTGAGCATGGGTGAGAATCGATTAACTCAGATTCACGAGTTTTATGAGTTGAGGAATCAAGCCTATGCAAACTCCATGATTTACAAGGAGCGCACCAAGAGTTTACATGAACGACGCTTGAAGGACAAGAAGGACTTCCAAGTGGGTTGTCGTGTGTTGCTTTATAACTCTAGGTTGCGTTTGTTTCCCAGGAATTTGAAGTCCCGATGGACGGGTCCCTACACGGTTAGGGAGGTGTTTCCTTATGGGACCGATGGGAGGATCTTCAAAGTCAACGGTCATCGTCTCAAACCATACATTGACGGACCAGTTGACCGGCATTGGAGGTAGTTGACCTCCACCCCATGGACTAATTAATTATGGGACTTGAGTCTAGCTAACGACTCGTTAATAAACTTAGCCTATTCCAGTATCATCTTTGGTATCATTTCTTAGATTTTAATTCTACTTTTATTTTCCTGTTTTTATTTTTTTTTAGGATTTTACCATTTATTTTTTTATTTAGGTAATCGGAACGTGTTTTGGATCGAGTGGATTTTGATTGATGATCGGAACGTCTCACGTATATCTTCTGAATTTTTAGAAATTTTAGTTTGGAAGAATCGTAGTCGGGTTTGGTACAAGCTGCATAAAAAACCAGGGTTCTATTTCTGCTGAGCAAGAGACACGGTCGTGCCTCACCATGTAGCGCGGTCGTGCCTCAAAGTTTTGGCGCGGTCGTGTTCAGCACCTGGCGCGACCGTGCCTCATTGTTTGAGGGTTGTATAAATTGATTTTAAAACCTAGAAGTCTCAAACACCCCAAACGACTTTGCAAGCAGACCAGAACTCTCCCCATTACGATTTGCCTTTTTCTTTCATCCTTTGATCTCTATTTCCTTCGACTTAAGGTACATTTCCACCTCTGGTTTACTTTGTTTCTTGTTAAACAAGGGATTGTTAGTCCAATTTCATGTAAAAAGAGCATAGGTTTTGATTTTTTTAGTTTTGTTCGAAATTTTTTTTTGAAAGTAATTGTAGGTTGTAAATACTTAAAATCGTTAGTTTTAACTTCATGGGATGTTGTGTATCGAAAGCCCCTTCATAAAACTGGTTTAATTTGGTGGAATTTGAAACTGAAAACCCTAAAATGGGTTGAGCACGGTCGCGCTCATGACCAGGCGCGGTCGTCCTCGGCTTTTGAATCCCAGGAAACATTGGTTTGGTCAAGCACGGTCGCGTCCCTGATTAGCGCGGTTGTGCCTGTTGGATTATGCCTTAGCGTGGTCTTGCCTGTACCTAGCGTGACCATGATACCGAGTACTTATACCCGTGGTCGGCCATAGCGCGACCGTGGGCTAGTCATTTGACGTAGGCGCGGTCATGCCCAGTAATTGGCGCCACCGTGTGTTCGGGTTATGGCGCCCGTGGTCAGTCGCCACACGGCTGCGGGCTTGGATTTTGACCTTGGCGCGGTCGTGCCCCTTCCTAGGCGCGACCATGCCCCCTTTATAATTGGGTCAGCAACTTCGTAACTCAGTCTAGCGTCTTCATACCCATTCTAATTTCATTTATCTTGTTCGTGTAGATGGCCGGAAACAGAGACCACCCGTACCTTGAGTTACCTAAACAAGCATGACTACGAGGCTCGTCTCGATGTTTTGTGGCCCCGTCGGGGCCGGATTTTGGCTGCACGTCGCTCAGAGCCAACTGCTATCGATGTCATCGGTCAGAGGGACCGATGGAAAGATCTTGTCACCGTCCCATGGCGCCGTTTGTTCAGACTCCACACCATTCAGTATGTAGAGCTCGTGATGGAGTTCTTCTCCACTTATGAGTTCGATTATCCGTGTGACAATTTGGTGAGGCCCGAGACTATTAGGTTTAGGTCAGGAGGGGAGTGGCGAGTTATGTCGGTCGCTAGGTTTGGGAGACTTTTGGGATTATACACACGATGCGAGATCCCGAACGAGCTATTCACCGAGGGTATCACTGAGTTTCCATCAGAGGAATACAAAAATCAGTTCTGGCACGAGTTTGGGTTTGGGATGTATGATCCGAGTCTGACTAAGGCTTCGAGCCTTCGAGATCCTCTGCACCGTGTTCTTCATCGCTGCATCATTTATTCTATTTCTGGACGAGGTCAGGGGGAGACTGTGGTGATCCTGAGGGAGCTGTTATATCTCTATTGCCTTATACGCCCGCGCACCGGTAATTTGGGGCACTGTATTGCTGGGTACTTGGTTAATAGTTCAAGGCGCGAGGTTACCAGCGCCATCTGTGGATGTCACTTTATGACCAAGCTTGCGAGGCATTTTCAACTATTGACAGACGAGCTCGTTAGAGATTTAACCCTGGTGGCCGAGACCGCAGTGATGACCGTGCAGACATTGAGGAATATGCACGTGGCTCGCCGCGCACCGGGAGGAGTGAGATTAGTGGACAGATGGGGTCGGGTCTGGGATCCAGATTGTCCGGGTCCAGACCCCGACATTGTTCAGGCCGAGGAAGAGGCCATTGCCGCCGCCAACCAGGCTCACGCGTCTTAGCACGAGCACGAGCCTCACGAGCACCACACTGAGGATCCGATTGTTCCACCTCCTTCGCCTCCTCCGCCGCCACTACCACCTCCGGTTACCGTCACCCATAATTTGTTCATGCGCTACTGGGGCTGGAAGTATGAGGTCCAGTGCGCTGCTGCTACTGCTGGAGGAGCCCCCTATGTGGTTCCTTTAGCGTTCTTCATGCAACCAGAGCACCAGCCTCAGCCACCACCATCACCGCCGCACCATTAGTCACCACCATCACCACCCGGAGGAGGTGGAGCCAAAATCTTCATTGAGGGCAATGTACGATTCTAAGTGTAGGGTGGGAAGTTATTCACACGATATTTGTCCTTTTAGCATTTTATCACTTCATTTTTGCAAAATCTTCATTCATAATTTTTATTGGCATTAAATCAATTTTTTATATTTTTTTATTAAAAAAAATTAAAAACACAAAAATAGAATAAAAGTTAACCGTTTAGCATTCACATTTTTAGTAAATAATAGAGGTTTGATTTTTCGAAAGCAACTGAGATAGAAATCCCATCGAGTCAAACCCAATTTTTTTGTGATAACCATGAGTTTTAGTGGGCTAAACGAACGAATTGCATGTAACATTTTGCTTGCACCCATTCCTTTCCGTTTCCGTGAGTTTATTTTTGAGCCTTGATAGCTTTAGACGTTGTTTGCTCTCGTTTTTACGGATTTGAGTGTGCCGGATGTTTCATGCTTATTAGAAATTGCTTTTAGTATACATTTCTAAATCATGAACATAAATATTGTATAAAAATGATTGAGGCATTAGGATAAACCACTTTGTTAGCCTTTTATTTTTATTTTTCCCTCACCGAACACATCCACTAGTTAGCGACATTGAGCATATCCCGTGTTTTTCTTATTACCCACATTACACCACCATTAAACCTTCATTTGCCTTTATATTTTTTTTTATTTTTTTTTTTCACCCGTGTTAGAAATCTGGTTGGCTAATGTTAATTTTAAAGCTTTTATTTTGTTGTAATCTTCAAATTCTTGAGAAGTTTTTAGCTAACAAAATATGCATATTAACTTAGTTCCCTTAAAAAAAACAATCACCAAAATTAGGTGAATTATAGCCGATTAGAGCAATTTTGTGAGCAAAAATGGAAAGAATTCGGTTGTTAGTTCATATCTATAAGAAAATATTATATAGTTTATTTTTATGATTAGAAGTTGTATTAGTTTTTGAGTTAGCATAACCGCCGGGTTTTTAGCCATTTAGCCACTTTTAAATTCCACTTCCTTACCCTTAGCCATTGCTAAGTTACAACCCGTTTTAAGCCCTCTTGATTAATGTTTTGTTTCATGTTAGTTGGTAGAGATTTGATCTTTTAGCAAGCTTATGATTTATGCATAATTCTATGTCTTGGAATTTGAATGTTCTATACATACACCATTACTTGTATGATCATATATATACCCGAGTGTGTGTAAACATTGTGAGAAGCATAAAGGTGCATACTAATGATTTCCTAGGCATATTCATTTGCTCATTAGGTTGTTACTCCATTGGGCTCCTTGGGTTTCATATAGTCAATTTTGCATTTCTTGGAAAACTTGTCAAAACTTAGATGTTTATTAATGCTTACGGTTTTCTGAATTGATCCATAGTGCCATTGGAAGTTTTGTTTTATTTTGATTTTTTGCTTCAGGAAAAGCAATGTTCAAGTGTAGGGTTGTTTGATGTGTTAAAATTTACACATCTTTTTGGCATAAAACTTCACTCATTTCACGATCAATTCTTGGTTATTTTCAACGTTTAGACATTTATTTTCTTCATTTCTAGTTTTGTAGGTTTTTGTGAAGCTGAGTGAACAAACAAGGGAATTCCAGGATAAAAGTTGGAGTTGGAGGCACGGTCATGCCCCCTACCTGGCACGGTCGTGCCATTCTTCCAAACCCTAGGCACGGTCGCGCCCCGCATCTGGCACGACCGCGCCAAGCCATTCTTCGAGCACAACCGTGTTCCAACGCCCCACGATCGCGCGTAATCCCGTGAGTCTGACCCATAACCTCAGAGACGTACTTCCTCGATCAATGGGATATAATTAAAGCTCCGGATCGGTTAACCCTCTGCACCACGACCGTGTTAGTTCTTTGGCACGGTCGTGCCCCCGTGACAGGCACGGTCGTGCCTTCCATCCTGGCGCGGTCGTGCCCCCATCAGTCTATAAATAAAGTAGTTTATCTTTCATTCAGACATTCAGCAACAAGAGCAAAAACCCATTGTTTTAGCTCCGAATGAACCTTGTTCCAACCACTTTTCAAGCATCTTGGAGGGATTACAACAGCTAGAGGATCACCATACATCAACAACAACATCTAGGCTTGTAGGAGTGGTTTGATTCTTGTTTTCATAGCATGTTTCTTACTATTTTTCCCTGCTTATTTGTCATTCTTGTGCTCATGATGAGCTAAAACTCTTGTTCACTTTGGTTTAGATGAAGTTTAGAATCGTTTGACAACATTCATGGATTATTGGCAATCATATGTTAATGTTATGACAATCATATGATTATTCTTCAATGAAATTATATATTCAAATATTTGAAGTTGTTTTCAAGACTTGTATTTATGTATGCCATATTATGTTGGAAAACTTATGGTTTATGCTTATATTCATGGATTAGTGTATGTTTGTATGCTAGTTTATGGCATTTGACTAGAAATGGTGGATGAAGTCTTGTCTATGATTTATGATTCTTGTATGTGTATCCTTATGCTTATGTTTGGAAAGACAAAGTGTTTTTTATGATGTTCCATGCTTAGTTTTATGTTTATCTAGGATTTGTTGACACATTCTCCTAATTTATATGAACTTTGTATGAACATTGTATGTTCAAGAAGTCATGTGGTTGTCTAATTAATTCAACTTGAGGTGGGTAGTGTGTTTCTCATATTATCTTTCCAACTAGTTGTTGGATTGGTGTACCTTAATCGGAAGCTACTTCAATCTTTATAAACATTGACATGATTACAACGCGTGAGCTTCATTGCATGATTTCAGGTGGTTAGTTTGTGTTATTAATTCTCGCTTTCCGAATGGTCATTTGATTAGATGTCTTTGACGAGAATTTGGTCAATCTATGTTTCGTGTATTTGCCATATTTCTATGAGTGTATTGAATGTATTCTAGATGGATTCGACACCGGTGTGATCTTTTCTCCTTGATTGTTTGACTTGTGATTTTAGTGTAGTTTATATATTTGCATGTTAGTTCATTAAACCAACTCTCAAAATATCTCTTTACCATCACTTGATTGAACTTTAGTTCCGGATTATTATTTCATTCCACCGTATCCACGGTTTGATATCCGGTTCTTACCTTCACTATATTTCCATCCGACGGGTACACTACCCGGCGTGTGTGTGTGATTTGCCTTTGGTGAAAACCCTTTTTAAAACTAAATGTGTAAAAATCTTTATAAAAATATATATATACTTTCAACACATCATTACACTTGTGGGCAGAATGGACATTTTTCAAAGGATTGCCCAAAGAACAGGAAGCCAGGAAACAACAACAACAACGCCAAAGGGCGAGCTTCTGTGATTGGAGCAGGATTAGCCAAACAGAACCCCGACACCGTCACGGGTACGTTCCTTCTAAACAACCATTATACATCTATGTTATTTGATACTGGTGCTGAAAAAAGCTTCCTGTCTAATGAATTTTGTCCATTACTTGGTATTGAACCTACTGTGCTAGATAACGAGTATACCGTAGAACTAGCTGACGGTAAATTAATCAAAACCAACCACATTATTCCAACATGTGTCCTAGAATTAGCCAAACAGAACCCCGACACCATCACGGGTACGTTCCTTCTAAACAACTATCATGCATCTATGTTATTTGATACTGGTGGTGAAAGAAGCGTCCTGTCTAATGAATTTAGTCCATTACTTGGTATCGAACCTACTGTGATAGATAACGAGTATACCTTAGAACTAGCTAACGGTAAATTACCGCAGCGACAAGTCGAATTCCGAATCAACCTTACCCCATGAGCTACTCCGATTACGCGGTCAACATACCTATTGGCACCGTTGGAAATACAGGAGTTATCAAACCAACTACAGGAGTTGCAAGATAAAGGATTTATCTGTCTTATTTGTCAGAAAGAAAGACGGATCGTTTTATATATGCATCGACTATAGGGAATTGAACAAAGTAACCATCAAGAACCGATACCCTCTACCCAGAATAGACGATTTGTTCGACCAACTAGAAGGATCGAGTTATTACTCCAAGATCAACATACAGTCATGGTACCATCAGCTGAGAATCCAAGAGGAGGACATACACAAGACGGCATTCCGAACTCGATATGGACACTACGATTTTTTGGTTATGCCATTCGGTTTGACCAATGCACCCGTACTGTTTATGGTTCTTATGAACCGTGTGTGCAAACCCTACCTAGACAAGTTTGTTTTTGTGTTCATTGACGACATCTTGATCTATTCTCGCAGCGAGGAGGAACACGCTGAACATCTAAGACTCATTCTAGAGTTACTGAAAACCGAGAAACTATATGCTAAGTTTTCAAAGTGCGACTTCTGGATCAGGGAAGGGCATTTCTTAGGTCACGTGATAAACGAGATGGAGACTTTTATGGTTGGCGAAAATCATACATTTGGTACCGTATCCTTGACAATCCACACGAATCTACCTATCCAGATACGTGACGCTCAACTCGAGGCACCCAAGGAGGAAAATTTGGAAAATGAAGGCCTACGAGGCATGGAGAAACTGTTTGAGATCAAATCCGATGATGTGCGTTACTACATGGATCGGATATGGGTACCGAACCATGGGAACTTCGGAAACTTAGTGATGGACGAGGCACATATGTCAAGATACTCTATTCACCCTGGTTCTGACAAAACGTACCAAGACCTCAAGATAAACTACTGGTGGCCAAACATGAAAGCTGAAATTGCCACACACGTCAGTAAATTTTAACCCTCGCCAAGGTTAAGACAGAATACAAGAAACCATCAGGGTTATTACAGCAGCCGGAAATTCCACAATGGAAGTGGGAACAAATTTCAATGGACTTCGTCATGAAGCAACCCAAAACCCCGAGCGGATACGACACCATTTGGGTGATCGTTGATCGTTTAACCAAATCCGCACACTTCCTTCCAATCAAAGAAAATGACAAAATGGATAAGTTGACCCGGCTTTATCTAAAGAAGATAGTTTCAAGGTATGGAGTGTCAATCTCCATCATCTCAGATTGGGATAGTCGTTTTACTTCCCGATTCTGGCAATCATTACAAGAAGCGTTGAGAACACCCTTAGATTTGAGAACTGCCTATCACCCACAGACAGATGGTCAAAGTGAACGAACCATCCAAACTCTAAAAGATATATTAAAAGCTTGTGTGATAGATTTTGGCAACATTTGGGATACTCATTTGCCATTGGCTGAATTTTCATACAACAACAGTTACCACACGAGTATCAAGGCAGCACCATTTGAAGCACTTTATGGAAGAAAGTGTCGGTCACCACTCTGTTAGGCTGAAGTCGGAGGTAGTAAGCTCACTAGACCAGAGCTTGTCCAACGAGACTGCCAAGAACATTTTCAAAATCCGAGATAGACTAAAATCCACTCAAGACAGACAGAAAAGCTACGCTGATCAAAAGCGTAAACCAGTAGAGTTTCAAGTAGGTGACAAAGTGATACTGAAAGTTGCGCCTTGGAAAGGCATAATCCGTTTTGGCAAACGACAAAAACTGAACACCTGCAACATAGAATCATTTGAGATCCTATAAAGGATTGGCCCTGTTGCCTACCGATTCAACCTACCGGAAGATCTATAGAATAGCCACAATGTATTCCATGTGTACAACCTGAAGAAGTGTCTACACGATGAGACACTGATGATACATCTCGAGGAGATACAAATCGACGAACAACTACATTTCGTCGAAGAACCTGTGGAAATAATAGACCGCGAGGTTAAACAACTGAAACAAAGTCGCATTCCGATAATCAAGGTCCGATGGAATTCCAGACGCGGACCAAAGTTCACATAGGAGCGCGAAGATCAGATAAAGCACAAGCACCCACACTTATTCCAGACCACACCATCCGCTATTACCGCAAGCTGAATTTCGGGATGAAATTCCTTTTATTCGGGGGATAATGTGACACCCGACGAATATGAGGTTGATATCCATACTCGACTGAGATACATATTACATTATTAGACATGCATCACACTTAATTTTATAGTAATTAAGGTCATTTCACACTTAGCAAGCCAATCCGTTTACACGTGTCGGTAATCCGGAGGAATTACCCGGTCAAACACGCGTCCTAGAGTACGACCGTTGGTGATAATTTAAAACAAATACCTAGACATATAATTTGCGTCCTACAACACGCGTCCTACAACACTGTGATTTAATTAATCATGCCTATATGAATTTTTCAGTGATTTATAGAAATACTTTTATTTGCAGCACAGTCCGGTAGACACGCAGTGTGCACTAGCTAAGTCCATAATTCTAAGCAGACACTTAGACATATATTTGGTGTGTACAAATTACATGTAGTATTGTGATATGTTATTTTAAGACTCTGTGATTTTTTTCAGGAATTTTCTGAGAAACTTTATGTTTTAACGCTGTTACATTATTTTTAAATAATTTCGTTCATACCTATTCGGGATTTCCGTCAATAAATCGGTGACTATTCGTTTTCCACCACCCGGAGTCAAATGACCCTATAAATACCCCTCAATCCCCACCATTTCTTCACCTCCACTCTTTCACTCTCTCTCCTCCCTCTCTTCTTCTTTGAGCCGAGATCACCACCACCTCCAATCTTCACCATTTTTGTTTATTTGATCTCCATTACATCCAAAATCAAGCATCCAAGCATAGATTATCAAATTTATAAGAAGATTCATCCACCATTTCATCATAATCTCAAGTTTGGTAAGATCAAAACCCTCTTTTTCTTCATTTTTCATCTTCATGTTCATATAAACATGCATCTAAAGAAAATTCGTTTTTATGAAAGATTAACCATAGATTCTTGAAGAAATAAAAATGTACATATTGTTGGTGGTTTTGGACTCGGGTTTTGTTCATAGGCTCGGTTTCCATATAAGGAAACTTTATTGTTTGAACATATGTTAGTTGATTTGATGATGGATTATGTTGTAGTAGTAGTTGTAGATGAATAATATGTGAAAACTTTGTTGTCAAAAGTGTTGGATAATACATGCATGCTCGGTTTTGCTATTTTAGGAAACTTTAATTTTGGGTTTCATGATAGATGCCATGTTTAGGGTGATTTGATAATGGAAAATGGTTAGATATGCATAAAGAATGAATAATATGTGTAGATTTGCCATCTAGAACTTTTGGTCATATGAGATTTCATGCTTGGTTCTATTTATAGTACCTTTAATTTTTGGGTTTTTATTAAAAGAAGTTATGATGAGATTTGTTTGGTGGAAATGATGCATAGACACTAGATATAGAGATTGTATGATTTTGTTTCGGTAAAATCACATATCCATGATGCTTTAAAGCTCGTTTTCTATTTTTAGAAACTTTATTTATTGACATGTATGAAAACTTAATGTTTGGGTGTATTCAAAGCATGGAACTAGTGTAGTGAACATTATGGAAGAATGATTGACCAAAATGATGGATTAAAATGCATGTGTATGAGTTTTAGAGCCAGGTTTCTAAATAAGGAAACTCTGTTTTTCCAAAAGTTGTGTTTGCAAGTTATTAACATGATTAGAAGGTTTAAATGACTTAGTGACACTTAACTTAGTGCATTGCATGATGATGTGTGTTGTGTATCCATGAACTTGACAATTTGACATGGTCTTGCTATAATAGGAAACTTTAATTATCCGAAACTCGCATGTTTGTCTATTTTTAGCAAGTAAACATTGGGACGTTCTATATGTGGTATAACATGTCTAATTTCATGTATGAACATTAACTTTGCATAGTTGCCATGGTTAGGACTCAATGTATCAAAAGTTGTGTTTCAAGTTCTAAATTCCAATCGAATGTGCTAATGTGTTTTATTAGAGTGATAATAGACTATTTCAAAAGAGGTTTGAATTCAATATTAGTATTTGAATGCTTAAGTCAAACGTGTCACCAATGGGTCGTCAAGTTAAGGAAAGTCTATATACATATATATACATACCCTACAACTTTATTCCATAGGTATATATGTATAAACATACATGTATTTACTTTTTCTTTTATAAAATATATGTGTCCAACACATTATTTAGTTATTTATAAAGTTTTGAAATTGTCTCTATTAACAAAAAAACCAATTTATATATATAATTATTTACAATTTAAAAATCTTGGTTGAACCATCTAAACACTAGAACCCTTCAATTTGAACCCCCACCATTTAGATTAAGCCCTTTGAACTCTTAGACCCTCAATTTTGAACCCATCTATCCTAATTTCACCCATTAGACTTTTAAGAGTCAAAAAGTTTCAAAACCGTGCAATTCGATGGGTATTTTGATCCAACCCGATTGAATTGGACTTGCCTTAATTACTGGAACGACTGTCGAGCAGTTTCCAACCCATATAGCATATAAATTTAACAATCCTAAGCGGCTAAATTCGAAATTCAAACAAAGTTTGCCTATCCCGAGTCAAACAGAGCCAAATCAAATCTTCAATCACGAATTCGAACGCATTTAGGATCCGAAAATCATGCCTAATCAATCCTCGGTTGTATACAGACCTATAACACGACCCAATTCATCCAAGATCAAACCAATTACGCGTTTTTTGATCCGGAAGTTGTCACTTGCCTTCTGAAATAGAATCGTGAGTTTTAAATGGAATTGGACAGATTATTATACCTACACTCCTTTCGCAAACACCTCTACGAACTCTCTCAACCCTCACATTATTCACATTACTCCTCTGCTTCCCAATCAAGTACCAAGAACAACGAGCCCTGACCAGTTAGCCGACGGCATCCGATACTCCACCATACCAGGTAACTTTTAGCTCGTTTGATTCTTAATCGAGTCCCTGTCAATAGCCCCTTACCAATTCGTGTTAACAAAACATATCGGGATTGATTCGAATTAAGGTTCTAAACCTGTTCATGCGTATTTGATTTGGGCTTGATATCTGATTTCGTATTTAACTAATTAGGATCCATACTTAACCAGCGAAACCGCCCGGTTCGACTAGTTAAGTACCTGCACCATCGGACCCGACGGCGTGGGTTCGAAACCCCCAAACCAAATACCGGTCCATTTTTTTCATGTTCCTCTTTACCAGACCCGGATCCTGTGTGGTTTACTATTAAAACCCACACCACCAGGAATGAATACACGGCCTAGTCCCTTGGCCCAGCTGTTAGTGTGTGTTCCTCCCACAGCAGCCACCCGGGTTCGAACTGGGTGGACTGCTTCATTTTTTTAAAAACCGTTTTAACACCCCTATTAACTTATAAAAATTATTTTAATAAACCGATATTAAATGAGAACTATTATTCTTATGATTTAAATGATTCTAAAACCCCACTTACAATATAAATAATTATATTATTATCAAAAATTTTCTTGTGTTCAATAAAGCATTTATATTACTTATTTTATAAAGAAATTGGGACAAGATTTTTACAAGTTCACTATCGACTTTGTAAAGAATGTTTTTATAAAACAAAACTTACAAATTTTATTAATTAATTTCTATTAGTTACATAAATTAGGGTTTAAACCCTACCCAAACAAATAAAACTTTTATAAATAAATACTTAATTATACTATTCGTTTCCCTAAAAGGATATACTATTTTAAATAAATAAATTATTCAGATTTGTTACCTTTACATACATTTAGAATTTAAATTATATTTAAATAAATACAATTTCCAAAATATATATATATATATATATATATATATACTAATATGTATTTTACACTCTCACTTTTAATGACACATTCTTATAGATAAATACCTATTTAAACTATTTATCTATTTTAACCCTAAATCAATTGTTATTTATGCCCCAAATTTTACATTGGATTAAACCTTTATTACAAACATCCGTTACATGAAATGGCATCAACCCTTTGTACAAATCCACACACATCAAACCCTTTGAACCATAGGTCTTGCCTTAGATTTGGTACATATTATTAATTCATGTTCATACATTTCACTCTAGGTTAACTTGTGATTTGCGAATCACTGTGCTTCATATTTTCCCGTGTTATCTACACAATTAGCACATGTGAGTTTTAAATAGCCCCTTTTACATTATTTACATTTTGGGATCGAACATGAGTTTCAATTATACAATGTTTACAATTACACAATACAATTCTACCCTACATTCATGTGTACAAATTTGAGCCTTATGTTTGAGTACTAGGTGTGTAAACTATTTTATGTGCAAATTACATGTGCAATCATTAACTATACAAGTCGACGGTTAACAATGATATATCTATTGAGTCTGACAAACCCACCCAGGTAGGGTGATTATTACCAACTACACATTTTGGTTTTACATGCTAGTTACAAAGGTTTGATTATACAATTTGGTTTCACAATTGTAACTCTCCGTATATGCCTTATTAACCATGAATTGAATGGATTGTATGCACACAACACAATGATACTATTTAGAGTCAAAACCTATGTATGCTCACCAACTTTTTAGTTGACATTGTTTTAATCATGTTTCAGGTACGAATGTTTGAGATTGATCAAGCTTGCTTCACTTAAGTTGTGGACCTAGTTAATTTAATAAATGAACGTATTTTATATTTTAAATTTCTTGTAATGGGGATTTGGTTTGTTTGGATTATGAATGAAATGATGATGATTTAATATATTACAACATAGTCAACCATGTGCTCATGAACAGTCTACATGTATCGCCTTGACGTTTCCGCCGTCGGTTGGGGTGTGACAGAATGGTATCAGAGCCTTGGTTATAAGGAATTAAGTTATTAGACACTCACGACCTAGACTATAACTATAGGACTCCCATCTTATGCCATACTCTATGATACATGGTATTTGCCACATTACTAAATGCTACATGTTTAATACTTTGTGTGATTACCATACATATTATGCTAAGTATTTCATCGCATGATATAATACATGATAGTCTATGTACTACACTACTTGATAACTCATGTGCTTATAAACATTGCTATATACATGCTACCTATTTGAATCCATTAAGTGTTATCCTAAGTTTTACCACCTACTAATCCATACCTAAGTCTTTATACACCCTCATCCTTACACACTATGTCACCATCATCTTTTGTGGACAAAACTTAAACCTTTGGGCCTAATGCCCATTAATAAGAAACTAAGGAGCCCAGCTACCCTCCAAGAAGAGGAAGTCTGCTGGAGTAAATAAACCTCACCTTTGGGCCTTAAAGCCCAGTCCATAATGATTCTCATCATGACCATAAGCCAAAACTATAGTGTTATTGGTACATGATGGCTGGAAGAGTGTGTGTAGACCCATGAGAGATTCTGGCTAAGGAAGGAATGGGTACTTATGTGTGTCCCTTGTGACCCACCCCTCTTTCTTGGGAATTCTCTTCATGGATACACTACTTATAGGTCAAGTGTTACTTCTAACACACTATTGTGAAGACTAGGTGTTATGACTAGTCAAAATCTGAACTCATGAAAACTCCTATATTCAATATTTAGTATCTTATTTTCGCTTACAATCATCCCTTTTTCCGCTAGACATGGACTCCTACTCTCCTCCATCCTCGATATATTATCCCCGAACATAGTCTGATCAGGAAGAGAACATGGGATCACAAGATTATCGATCACCAACAACCCCAGCCACTAGAGCAAGGTTTGACATAAGAGCAGACTGGATTAGGAACACTGGCCCGAGACTACGAACATCTGGATCACCTCCATCAAGAAACTCGTATCAGCCTCCCCATCTTCACAACCAGTTGCCACCCCCTATGAGAGACCCCTACCTGGCACCCGACTCATATCACCCTGACCCAAGGGCAAGGCAAACCATGGCATCCAATAGTGCTATGGGAGTCCCATTTGATGCCATCCACCAATACATGAGAACCTCAGAGTTTATGAGACAAGGGATGGAGCACGGGATAAGACACGACCTGCTATGTCAAAGAATTGACAGCCTAGGGAATCAAGTGTGGTGCCAGGAGGAGAAAATTTCAAGCCTCGAAAAAGATAGGGAGATACTTGTTGCACGCACGGAAGCATCAAGAGTTGAGGCCCGTTTTGCTATCCTAGTGACCATAGCAATGTTCGTCTTGGTGCTCATCTATTTCCTCGTTGAGAGCTATCTGAGACGCTAGCTGGATTGTTCTGCTTTTGTCTTTAAATTTCCGTTTGAAACCGCTACCTTATGTTTGGATTAAGCTTTTGAAAATTTAGCATTTAATGCTAAGTTTTATTTTACAACTTTAACGCCATTACTCGTTGATTCAATATTACCATCATATTTTCATCAAGATCAATCATCATTAAATTAGTACGCATACCTAAGCCTCCCTTGAAAACTAATCGTTTTATTTATTAAAACAACATCGTTATTTTGCTCAAGCAAAGCATCTATCAAGCCCTTAGTTTATAAATATTATTTGGAATATAAATTTTCAACAAAACTTTTTTACTTTGTAAGGAAATTCAAATACGACTCGTTTTATAAAACATTATCTAAATAAATTATGACTTTTGTTTCGTTAAATTTAATTATTATCAAACCTTGCCTTAATTACTAAATAATCTAGCCATTATTTTTACTTTGAAACATTCCCTTTATGATAATTAAAATTTAATAAAAAGGATTTCCTATAAATTATCCATTTATTTAGATTATTCGACTCATTGGTTTCACCATCTTATTTATCTACAAAAAGGATAAATTACAATTACTTATTTATTTACAAACAAAATCCGTTATTCGTAAGCACATTACTCATAATATTTTCAAAACCTCCTCGTTATCTTGCGCCTTCGGTAATATATGAGTGCACTTACTACTTCAAAGAGATGGATCTTTTCGCGTAGACATTAACCCTCCCTATAAACCTCAACGAGATCTTAAAAGCTAAAACCCAACTGACCACATTATACATGAACACCAAAACAACATGCTTGTCCGCAACACTAGATCAACTACAAAAATCACTAGTATACGTCACTCATGAGATTCAATAACTTACGTATGAACATTCACAAGATACATAATACTAGATTGGTCACATAAAACTTAGTTGTTTGCAATATACACAATACCAGATTGAGCACATAAAACATGTTGTTTGCAATATACATGATATAAGATTGATCACGTAATACATAAAACTTAGTTGATTCACAATATACATGATATATGATTGATCACATGATACATGAAACTTAGTTGATTCACAATATACATGATATAAGATTGATTACATACTACATGAAACTCAGTTGTTCACGATACACATGATACTCAATTGCTTACATTATACATGAAAACTTGTTTGTTTACAGTATACATAAATATTAGATTGTTCACCTTATACATAGAACCAATTTGTTTACTATATACATGGTGCTAAACTATTCACATTATACATGAAATCTATTTGCCTACAATGTGCATAACACTAGATCATACATGAAACTTGAGTGTTTACATTATACGCGAAACTAAATTGTTTACAATTGTTGCAATTGACTGATCACATTATACGCAAAGCATGACCATACACTCTATTCACTAAAGTTGAAAGCTATAACACTTTGAAACTACTCGGGGCCTGACGTATTCTTGTTCAAACATGAGTAAACTATGGAACTCTAAGTTATGCCACCTCATTACTCCTTAGATGCTAATTGGCCTTACTATCTAGGGACATAGTTATTTATTAGCAGCTTATTCATGAAAACAATAGACATGAACTAAGTGAATTTAGTGCCCCCCCTCTTGACCCGCACATAACATAATGATCTATACGGACCATCCGATGATTCGAGTAATTACGGGTGCACACGTAATAATAAAAATCAACGCATGGAAAACATAGTAAATTATGTCGTGTGTTATGACATAAAACCTATTGTGATATATAATAACGGAACTAATACGATATGATAAGGGCATGGTGGATACGTCGCTGGTACTTCCTATATATAAGTGTTCCTGTCATATTGTCGTTAGTAACGTCATTCGTATCACGTGAAGTTTTATGTTATTGTGACCCTAACCAATGTTTGTGAAATCTCTTGACCAGTAACGTACCTTGAACACATTAGACTACATCCTAAACAAGTTTTGATCATCAGTTTTCCCATCGTTCTCATTTCGAGGGATACATTTCATCTTTGGAGTCCAAAATATTCTTCAACAAGTTTTCCTCTTTAATTCTTTTAAAATAAATTCACTATCATCATTCGTGCTCAACTTTGAGAAACAGACCCAAATCTTGTTATCGATCGTACTCCTCAACCAAATGTCCAAAGTTCATTGAGAATCCAAATGTGGCCCCGAGTTTACTTGGCAACGTCAGGACCAAATGAAGCTCAAGTATCCACACCTCTTTGCTGATTCAGTAGCCTCAACTAGCTAAATTTCAGGACGAAATTCCCTCAACAGTGGGATACTGTAACATTTTTTATTTTCATGTATTTGCTCTAGTGCAATAAATAATGTTTTTTTATTACAATCCTAGTGCAATAATTTGTTTTACTCGTACAAGCATTAAATTCCTAGGTTTCAATACAAATTCTTTACTTTTACATTTACATACACTTTTAGTTTTAATTAAATTTAAGGAAATTCTATATACATATCCTATAACTTTATTCCATAGGTATATATGTCTAAACATACATGTAGTTACTTTTTCTTTTATAAAATATATGTGTCCAACACATTATTTAGTTATTTATAAAACTTTTAAAGTTTTAAAATTGTCTCTATTAACAAAAAAAATCAATTTATATATATAATTATTTACAATTTAAACATCTTGGTTGAACCATCTAAACACTTGAACCCTTCAATTTGAACCCCCACCATTTGGATTAAGCCCTTTGAACTCTTAGACCCTCAATTTTGAACCCATCTATCCTAATTTGACCCATTAGACTTATTTTGGTATATTTTGAATTTTAAGAGTCAAACAGTTTCAAAATCGTGCAATTCGATGGGTATTTTGATCCAACCCGATTGAATTGGACTTTCCTTAATTACTGGAACGACTGTCGAGCAGTTTCCAACCCATATAGCATATCATATTAACAATCCTAAGCAGCTAAATTAGAAATTCAAACAAAGTTTGACTATCCTGAGTCAAACAGATCCAAATTAAATCTTCAATCACGAATTCGAACGCGTTTAGGATCCGAAAATCACGCCTAATCAATCCTCGGTTGTATACAGACCTATAACACGACCTAATTCATCCAAGATCAAACCAATTTCACGTATTTTGATCCGAAAGCTGTCACTTGCCTTCTGAAATCGAATCGTGAGTTTTAATTGGAATTGGACGGATTATTATACCTACACTCCTTCGCATTACACCTCTGCTTCCCGATCAAGTACCAAGAACATAGAGCCCTGACCAATTAGCTGACGGCATCCGATACTCCACCATACCATGTAACTTTTAGCTCGTTTGATTCATAATCGAGTCCATGTCAATAGCCTCTTACCAATTCGTGTTAACAAAATATATCGGGATCGATTCGAATTAGGGTCTTAACCTGTTCATGCGTATTTTATTTGGGGCTTGATTTATGATTTCGTATTTAACTAATTAGGATCCATACTTAACCGTCGAATTCGAAACCCACAAACCGGTCCATTTTTTTGCGTGTTCCTCTTTACCAGACCCGGATCCTGTGTGGTTTACTGTTAAAACCCACACCACCAGGAATGAATAAGCGACCCAGTCCCTTGGCCTAACGGTTAGTGTGTGTTCCTCCCACAGCAGCCACCCGGGTTAGAACCGGGTGGACTGCTTCAGTTTTTTAAAAACCGTTTTAACACCCCTTTTAACTTATAAAAATTATTTTATAAAACCCCATACCATTTAGAACTATTTTGTGCAAAAATAAACCGATATTAAATGAGAACTATTATTCTTATGATTTAAAAGATTCTAAAACCCCACTTACAATATAAATAATTATATTATTATCAAAAAATTTCTTGTGTTAAGTAAAGCATTTATATTACTTATTTTATAAAGAAATTGTGACAAGATTTTTACAAGTTCACTATCAAATTTGTAAAGAATTTTTTATAAAACAAAACTTACAAATTTTATTTATTAATTTCTATTAGTTACATAAATTAGGGTTTAAACCCTACTCAAACAAATAAAACTTTTATAAATAAATACATATTTATACTATTCTTTTCCCTAAAAGGATATACTATTTTAAATAAATTAATTATTCAGATTTGTTACTTTTACATACATTTAGAATTTAATTTATGTTTAAATAAATATAATTTCTAAAATATATATATATATATATATATATATATATACTAATATATATTTTACACTATCACTTTTAATGACACATTGTTATAGATAAATAAAAAGAATTTACCTATTTAAACTATTTATCTAGTTAAACCCTAAATCAATTGTTACCTATTTAAAATATTGGATTAAACTTTTATTACAAACATCAACTTACATACATCCGTTACATGAAATGGCATCAACCCTTTGTACAAATCCACACACATCAAACACTTTGAACCATAGGTCTTGCCTTAGATTTGGTACATATTATTAATCCAAGTTCATACATTTCACTATAGGTTAACTTGTGATTTGCGAATCACTGGTGCTTCATATTTTCCCGTGTTATCTACACAATTAGCACATGTGAGTTTTAAATAGCCCCCTTTACATTATTTACATTTTGGGATCGAACATGAGTTTCAATTATACAATGTTTACAATTACACAATACAATTCTACCCTACATTCATGTGTACAAATTTGAGCCTTATGTTTGAGTACTAGGTGTGTAAACTATTTTATGTGCAAATTACATGTGTAATCATTAACTATACAAGTCGACGGTTAACAATGATATATCTATTGAGTCTGACAAACCCACCCAGGTAGGGTGATTATTACCAACAACACATTTTGGTTTTACATGCTAGTTACAAAGGTTTGATTATACAATTTGGTTTCACAATTGTAACTCTCCGTATATGCCTTATTAACCATGAATTGAATGGATTGTATGCACACAACACAATGATACTATTTAGAGTCAAAACCTATGTATGCTCGCCAACTTTTTAGTTGACATTGTTTTAATCATGTTTCAGGTACGAATGTTTGAGATTGATCAAGCTTGCTTCACTTAAGTTGTGGACCTAGTTAATTTAATAAATGAACGTATTTTATATTTTAAATTTCTTGTAATGGGGATTTGGTTTGTTTGGATTATGAATGAAATGATGATGATTTAATATATTACAACATAGTCAACCATGTGCTCATGAACAGTCTACATGTATCGCCTTGACGTTTCCGCCGTCGGTTGGGGTGTGACAGAATGGTATCAGAGCCTTGGTTATAGGGAATTAAGTTATTAGACACTCACGACCTAGACTATAACTATAGGACTCCCATCTTATGCCATACTCTATGATACATGGTATTTGCCACATTACTAAATGCTACATGTGTTAATACTTTGTGTGATTACCATACATATTATGCTAAGTATTTCATCGCATGATACAATACATGATAGTCTATGTACTACACTACTTGATAACTCATGTGCTTATAAACATTGCTATATACATGCTACCTATTTGATTCCATTAAGTGTTATCCTAAGTTTTACCACCTACTAATACATACCTAAGTCTTTATACACCCTCATCCTTACACACTATGTCACCATCATCTTTTGTGGACAAAACTTAAACCTTTGGGCCTAATGCCCATTAATAAGAAACTAAGGAGCCCAGCTACCCTCCAAGAAGAGGAAGTCTGCTGGAGTAAATAAACCTCACCGTTGGGCCTCGAAGCCCAGTCCATAATGATTCTCATCATGACCATGAGCCAAAACGATAGTGTTATTGGTAGATGATGACGGGAAGAGTTTGTGTAGACCCATGAGAGATTCTGGCTAAGGAAGGATCGGGTACTTAAGTGTGTCCCTTGTGACTCACCCCTCTTCATGGATACACTACTTATAGGTCAAGTGTTACTTCTAACATACTATTGTGAAGACTCGGTGTTATGACTAGTCAAACTCTGAACTCATGAAAACTCCAATATTCAATATTTAGTATCTTATTTTCGCTTACAATCATCCCTTTTTCCGCTAGACATGGACTCCTACTCTCCTCCATCCCCGGTATACTATCCCGGAACAGAGTCTGAACAGGAAGAGAACATGGGATCACCAGACTATCGATCACCAACACCCCCAGCCGCTAGAGTAAGGTCTGACAAAAGAGCAGACTGGATTAGGAACACTGGCCCGAGACTACGAACATCTGGATCACCTCCATCAAGAAACCCGTATCAGCCACCCCATCTACACAACCAGTTGCCACCTCCTATGAGAGACCCCTACCTAGGACCCGACTCATAACTCCCTGACCCAAGGGCAAGGCAAACCATGGCATCTACTAGTGCTATGGGAGTCCCATTTGATGCCATCCACCGATACGTGAGAACCTCAGAGTTTGTAAGACAAGGGATGGAGAACGAGATAAAACACGACCTGCTACGTCAAAGAATTGACAGCCTAGGGAATCAAGAATTGACAGTAGAGTTCATGGTCAAACATTTACAATACTTAGACCTTAAAGTCCTAAGTGTTTCCTACCGCTTTATCAGGTGAGTTCTCACAGCCCCGTTTTACTCATTATCCTTTTGGGGTGGGATACATGCTCAAATACATTTTAAAAAAAATCATATTTCCATGCTTGCACAGTTACATTAATTACATAAGTTGTATTGGTATGTACAAATTCCTCTCAGAGTACTATTGGGTTTAACAACCCCTGCCCGGGCTAGTAGCGCTAACTTCGACTTGAGGTTGAACGGGTACATAATTGGCCTAATTCATGCATTTGCATGGCACAAAGAGGCGAACCACATCCTTTTCCTTTTTCAGTGGCTACAGTTGAGCTTCGGTTGACAGACTTATGATAATTTTTTGTTTTGTCTGATCAACATTGATTGTGTAGAGTACATATGCTTTTCCATGCATTTTCAATATATGATTTTTCAATACATTTCATGATATGATTTCCATTACATTTAACCTGTGAACTCACTAACATTACGTTGACCCATTTTAGCATGTTTATCTCAGGTCGTTGAATGCATAGGATATGTGGCTAGGATGCACCCACAGGAGTCACACACTTTTCATGCATGACATCCTATTTTGGCAAAAGCTTTTAAATCATTTGTTAAGCATTGTAAACTTTTAAGCATTGCTTCCGCACATTTACTTTGAACTTTGTCAAACTTAATTTGGGCTCGTTAGAGCCATGCATTAAAACAGGTATTTTGAAAACCATTTATGGTCATTCAAAGCAATTCAATGGTAAAGATCCTCTCGAGTTACGCCCCTCGGGTATAGCCGGGAAGTGGAATTTCGGGGTGTGACAAAAAAAGCATCCATCATGAAGTCAGCGCTCCTTATGTTCCTCAACAGAATGGTGTGGCTGAATGGAAGAATCTAACGCTGATTGAGACGGCTCGCATGATGTTATCCAATTCGAAGTTGCCAGTGATATTTTGGGCAGAGGCGGTGAACACGGTGTGTCATGTCCTTAATCGTGTTTTGACCATAAAGAAACACAACAAAACATGTTATGAATTGCTGAACAATCGAAAGCCGAATCTAGATTATCTGTTGCCCTTTGGAAATCCGTGCACTTTATTAAAGACTCAAGACATTCCAACAAAGTTCATTTAAAGGAAATAGAAGGAATTTTCTTGGGATATGTTGCCAATTCTCACAACAAGCGGGTGTTCAATAAAGAGAGCATACCAATTGAGGAGTGGTTTCACATTGATTGTGATAATCGTTTGATTCCTCATGATGCCAAAGGACCTTCATAGGCTTTTGATTATGATGCTTTATTCAGATCGTTCAATGTTCCTCCTCCGGTGTCTCCTGTTGAAGCAAAAATTTTGTATCAGTCCTGTTGTAACAATTCAATTGTCGAGCCACGATCGGTTGTTCAAATTGTGGTCACTCCTCCCGTTGACTCGAATGTAGCTTCGACCTCGAGTACAACACAAGATAGTGACAGTGATGATGATGAAACTGTGTTTCAGGAGAATTCTAATGATATCCAGAACATAGTTGATGATTTATCTACACCAGCACAGTCTGAGGGGGAGATGTCTTCTAATCTTAATGTTATGATTCAAACTTATAATATCCCTCAAACTCGTGTGCATAAACATCATCCGACTGATAACATTATTGGTGATTTGAATACAGGTGTTCAAACTAGACATCTTACACTTGCTGAAAATTCATGTTTATATGTATAAATCATGGATACATGTGTTATGGAGACATGTTTGCATGCTTGCTTTATTTCTCAAATAGAGCCAAAGAATGTGGCTGAAGCGCTTGATGATGATTGTTGGATCGAGGCATGCAAGAGGAGCTAGCTCAATTTGACAAACTACATGTTTGGGATTTAGTTAACATGCCCAAAGGTTCAAGATCAATTGGCCCGAAATGGATGTTTAAGTGCAAACGTGATGATCGATCCGTGGTGGTACGCAATAAGGCTAGGCTTATTAATCAAGGATTTAACCAACAAGAAGGTGTTGCCAACACGGAAGTTTATGCTCCAGTTGCAAGGATTGAGGCGATCTGTCTATTTCTTGCTTTCACATCGTTCAAGGGGTTCAAGGTATTCTAGCTAGATGTGAAAAGTGCTTTTCTGTATAGAAAGGTAAAGGAAGAGGTATACGTGAAACAGCTGCTTGGTTTTGAAGATTGCAAGTTCCCAGACAAAGTGTTTAGACTTGATAAGGCGTTATATGGTCTTCATCAGGCTCCTCGTGCCTAGTATGACACTTTGTCTGTGCATAGTATGACACTTTGTCCGTGCACTTACTCGAGAATGGATTTGAGCGTGGTCAGATCGACTCTACTCTTTTCGTACGAAAAGTAGGGGGAGATATCCTACTAGTTCAAGTCAATGTGGACGACATAATTTTTTGGTCGACGAATGTTGATATGTGTAAAGATTTTAAGAGAGTGATGAAGCTGAAGTTTGAGATGAGCAGCTTGGGAGAGTTGTCTTTCTTTTTGAGTCTTCAAGTTAATTAGAAAGAAGATGGCTTTTATATTCATCAAACGAAGTATGTATCAGATATTTTGAAGAAATTTGAAATGTCAGATACCTCAGTGTTCAATACTCCAATCCCTGTAAATCATAGGCTCGATTCTGACTTGAAAGGGAAAGAAGTGGATTGTAGGTTATACAGAGGAATGATTGGTTCTTTAATGTATTTGAATGCGTCCAGGCCTGATATTTTGTTCGCGGTATTCTTGTGTTCGAGATTTCAGTCTAAACCGAAGGAATCTCATTTGATTGCTGTACAACGAATCTTTCGATACTTAAAGGGTAAACCAAGGTTAGGTTTGTAGTATCCTATTATTTCTGACTTTGATGTCAAAAATTTTACAAATTCATATTATGGAGGTTGTGGTTTGGATAGAAAGTAGACATCTGCTCGTTGTTAATTCTTAAGAAACAGACTTGTGTCCTAGCAATGCAAAAAGCAAACCTCGGTTGCAATTTCAATGTGCGAGGCAGAATACATTGATGCAGCCAGCTGTTGTTCCAAAATCCTATGGATTCAACAACAACTTCAGGGATTATGGTTTGAACTTCACAGATACAATGATGCTGATCGATAACACCGCCACGATGTCAATTACAAATAATCCTGTAAAGCACTCGAAAACAAAGCATATTGAGATACGTCATCATTTCATAAGAGCTTGTGCAGAAAAGAGATTGATTGAGTTAGTGAAAGTCCACATTGATGAAAACTTTTCTAACCTGTTTACCAAGACGTTTGATCGCTCACGGTTTGAATTTCTTACTAAAATGATTGGAATGTTTAATCCAGCGTGAAAGTGATTCTCAAAAGGGTTTTCATGGAAGTTTTTCTTTCATTAAAGTTTAAAAAAAATTATAATTTCATGCTTTAGTTTCTTTAGTTTACTTGCTTTGTGAAAAACCAAACAAATTAAAAAAATCGGCATTGCTTGAAGTTATAGAAGAAATGATAGTACACCAGTAGGTGATCATACACATATGACTATAGAACTGACTACCTGGTTTCTTTATTTACGATTGAAGTTTATGCTTATATGATTTGATGTAAACTTCTTAGTTTGCACAAACAGGAAATGATTGCTTCATGACTTACCATTACATGTATATAATCTTTTAATTTGAATATCTGCATGTAATTTAAATTGTCAGTTGGCTGAAAGTTTTTTAGACCATTAGTAGTGTGAAAACATAATGATCTATGTCACAACTGTGATTTGAACCCATGATATGTCGGGTGTGTGTGTTAAAAGATCATTATCAGATATAGAATATGAGACTTTAAGAATTTCATGAGACTAGTATCGAATTATATTAATTAGCATAATTTTCCAATTCACTTCAGTACCCATGCCCCGAAAAACATGCAAGGTGTTGTTGAACTAAGATATGTCTTGATAACATCTGTCAAGTATATACTAGCCCTTGAATCAAAATCACTTGATTATCCTGATTCATTTAAGATATCCAGATAACAGTTGGACCACTTTACCCTTGAATCATTGAATCAATCGATTCATTATTCAATCATATTCTGAAGATTTCATCTATTACTTTATATCATCAAAGTCAAGCCAAGCCATATGAATCATTTGATTCTGAATCATTCTGATTCCTCTATACAATCCTTCGGGATTCTGCTTGCTTTTTCCTGTGCTAATTGAGATAATTTCATGCTGGAGATTGATATTACATATTCTTTTGCACAAAGTCTTATATGTCTTGAAGATAGTGCAATTTACTTTATGTTGTCATATTTGTGGGGTACGCGTTATTTTCATATAAATGGTACTAACTCATAAGAACGTGGGATAAACACACTTTTGGTTTCAAATCTTATAATGCTGACAACATGAATTGACATGTAGTGTATTGCAAATTCGGTACGAATATGGTAGCATGTCATGATCTGATCTTGTTTACTTTGAAGTTTATCGCGTATCATTTCATGTTTTCTGGATATGTGAAAAGGAATTTCAAAAGAGTTGATGGTCTATGATTTGAAGAGTTGAGAATATTATCTGAATAGAATACCATAGGTCACCTTAGATCTGCTAGGGATATTAGATCGAGAATGTGTGTATGTTTCATAATAGATACTGATATGATCTTCTTACTCGAAGTGTTTGACCAAAAACATGTGATTCTGTTTGTATAGAGAAATGCCAAAAAGGTTTTATGTTTGTTATTTTTGAAAAATCCAAAAATATGGTCTTTACATTTTATATTTTCTGAATTTTTAATTCAAAATTTCCAAAAATATTTTAGGTGTGTTTTGATATAAAATTTCAAAAACTTAAAAAAAATTTATTTCTAGTTTCCATGAGATCATAACTTACATGGTTTGCATTTTCTTTTACATGTTGAAGTTTGGAAGTTCAGTGGATTTCCAGCATCAACAAGACATTAATGCCCAGAATAGACAGATTGCTGAAATGCAGACCCTGTTAACACAATTACTGATAGACAGATTGCTGAAATGCAGATCATGTTAACACAATTACTAGAACGTATTGACGCTCAGGGGGAGAAGGTTGTTGCTATGGATGATGCTTGTCACACAACTGCTGTGAACAAGAACAATTATGATGATGAACCAGATGTTGGTGGTGGTTCAGGTGAGTGTCAAAACGTTGATGCTACTTTGACATCCTTAGCGCAGGGGGAGTCAGAAAAAGTTATTGAAGCTGTGATGATCTCTAACAAAGGAACCTCTGGAGTTTATGATGATATGTTAGATAGTTCAATCTTTGAAGATTCTGATGTAGATGAAGCACATAAGCTAGAGTGTTTGATTGATCTAGAAGATCTACTTGATGATGAAGAAGTGGATGATGGCAACTTGTCTGAGATTGAGGAGGGAGAAATAGTTGAGTTAGAAGTGGAGAGAGACACATAAAAGATTGTATATGAAGGTTGTAACGGGATGAATATAGATATGGATGTGTTTCATGACAATATGATAACTGGAGCTGTTTCTGAAGGGAATGCAGAGTCTAAAGAATCTGATCACGAGGTTACTAAGCCTACCTCTGATACTGCAAATGAAGTGCCTAAAGAATCTGTGATGCACAAAGACACAAGAATGACTAAATCTCAATGGCTTGAGATGGTGAAGAGTTGGAAGAAGGTGCTACTAGTATCTCCACCAGCTCCAATTCAGAAAGAGAAATATTTGAATAAAGAGAGATGCGTTGGTATAATTTTGAGTTGGTTTTATGAAGAAGAGTTCAAGTTGTTTGCTTTAAAGAGATCTGATGGTGTTCATTATCTTAAACCAAGGCTGAAGTACTTTATTTCTCTGTCGAGATGTGAAGTCAATGGGTTATCAACTAAATCCTTGATTAACATATCAGGCAATGGCATAGCTGATTCAATTGCTAAGTTGATAAGAATTAAATGAGGTTCAGGTACATATGAAAGACAGAAGCCTCAGCAGGGTAAAATAATAATAGAAGTAGATCCAGTTTCAAAGAAAATGATCTGGAGATATAAATTCAAACCTATGAGAGTTGTCCCGAAGATACCATTGAAGAGGATTCCACAAGATTGTTTGAGAAATATTAAATGGTGGTTTGTGGACATAGATACTAGTGAAGTTGTGGTTGAAGACTTGAATGGAAAGGTTCTGGAAAGATTCTTTGATGCCATGAATCTTATTAATTTTTCTAAGAAAGATCAGTTGATGTTGAAACGCAAAGAGATCATGTATACTAGTGAATGGAGAGAGCAGACAATGCAGTATAAGAGAGTTTTGTACATGTGTATTAAACATGGAGTATGTGCTGGAAGCTTGTTACCAGAGAGTTAGAAGAGCAAGACTTGAAGATGAAGACCAAGCTGTTGTCAAGGGGGAGTTTGTTGGAACATTATGTGTGACAATCATCCTTGTAATAGATTAGGTTTTTACATTTAAGTTTGTAATGTTTTTGTCACACCCCCAAATTTATTTATTGATTAAATAAATACAGGTTGCAACGATTGGTTCATTACACGATAGCGGAAGCTGTAATAGTGATTTCTAAGACTTGATTATATATACAATTACTAAAACTAAGTAGTACTATGATCTAAGTTCTTCTAGATCAACCATAGACTTGAGACTTGATATTCTACGTCCTTCCAGCTACTAGGAGTTAGTTAGTTATATTAGTGCTTATAGTTTTTCCCGAAAACATGTACATGACTTTACCGTTATAAAACTAAGTAGTTTTCCTTTGAAAACATTACCATGACTTAACCGTCATAAAATATGTAGTTTTTCTTTGAAAACATTACCATGACTTAACCGTCATAAATCCAATGTTTAAACATGATCATTTTAACCTGATCAGAACCCTTTGTTTAAACCTGATCACTTTAACCTGATCAGAACCCTTTGTTTAAACCTGATCAGCACTCTTTTGTTTAAACCTGATCACTTTAACCTGATCAGAACCCTTTGTAAAATTCAATTGTTCGTAAATAGTTCCAGTTGCATGTGATAATCAGAATAAGAATTGTTGACCCATTTGTAAACTATCTAGGAATACAAATAATATGTTCTTACATGAGCCGTAACCAAACCATGACAATTGTACACGCCCCTAATTTCGTTATCCGGTTCTATGCGGCCATAAATCCTCCAGATTGTGGTTAGCGCGACTAACCATGACCGGGAGACGTCACTTTCCATAGTACTATTCATAGGACCCTAGGCTACAGTTAATGGTTACTAAATTGTTCCAGGGGACTTTAGCGGCCTCAAATCGTTTAACTCATGTAAACATAAAAAGTCGAGTCTTATTCTCTTGTTATCACATAAAAATAGTTGTAAGTATGTTCTTCCCCCAAATCGTTGAGTGTTGTTCATCCGAACAATCGTTGTGTGTTGTTCATCCGAACAATCGTTGAGTGTACTTGTGTCCAGCTGTTTAGTTGAGCAAGTTTTCTCCCCGTTTGTTTAAAAACAATTTAAAAACAAGTAGTAAAAGTGGGGCCGTGAGACTCACAAGAAGTTAAACCAGAATGTTCGTATTGTCAAATGTATAAGCAATGTAATTCATGTTTTCAAAACATAACAAGTAAGTATGTTTCTCCCCCGATGTTTACAAAACAGTAAAGAGTTAAAAGGGGGCCGTGAACTCACCTGGTGACGTGTCAGAAACACTAATGTCCTTTTGATAGCAGTGAAAACCAAGGCCTACGTGATAGTCACGGGTTTACGTCGTCCTATTCAAGTCCTACGATACCTGTAGGTACTTTATGAGTTTTATAGACTATCCCTAATAATGTAAAACGAGTCTAAACTCGTATTGAGTTATCACGCGTAAAGTTGAGCTCTATTGATTCTTAACGGTATTATCGATTCGATAATATTAGTTGATTAATTCAAGTTGGGTCTTTCGACTCGGATAAGTTTTAATAGTTATATTCAAAATATTTGTTTGTCGTGGACACAATTGTATATAACTATGTGAACGTATAGTTACTAATAATTCAGATTCTTGTCTCTTTTTAACAGAATATATGCAACTAAATGATTTAGTAAAACCATTTAAGGACTTGTAGTATATTCATACACGTATTTATAAATATAATTTCATTCATATGTTTATATAATTTCAAAATCCCAAAACATATCTGTACCCTAGTAATTCTCAAATAACCGTTCCTTTTTTTGGGTTTGTTCGACTTTATGTAGACTTATACATGTAAATATATACTTAATTTTGTATATTCAATTAACATGTTTTATTTATTCACGTCTTGACCGAAAACATACATATATATATATGTGTGTATAATTTCATTCAATGAATATAATCGTCTCGCTTGTTTTCCAATAACACATATATTTATATTGTATATACATACATGAAATATTATTTAATACGAGTATTAAAAGTATATAATTACATATACTTTATATTACTTGTCCATGTCTTGTTAACATATTATGTTTTGAAATCGTTCGTATCACATATATAATCAAAACCCTAAAGTCATACACTTATCTATATTCGTATTTGAATATTATATTTAAGAAATAATCTTTTAATTTTGTGTAATGTGACTATATATATATGTGTGTGTGTGTGTTCTGATCTAAATTTTGTTTTATAAAATAATTATTTGGTTTCATATAAAGTATGAAGATTTTTAATTACATATATCTATACGAATACGTTTACATATATATATATTTTTTAACGGATCATTGTTACTTGTCAAACTCTCGTTTTGTCTGTTTCGTTATAAATTAATTTGTATAAATTTAAGATCTTCAAACATAATATATAAGATACGAGTTTATCCTTATAATAATGGTTATCCAAGTTATCCCAAACAATAACCGTCATCAGTTTATATATTACGAACAATTAGTAAATATTTATATAACTAGGGTAATGATTATTATCCTTATATATATAAAACGATCGCTAGTCATAACAATGTCTCATCCTACAGATTACACGTTCGTTTCGTAATTTATCGACTAATGATTTATACTTTTAGTTTGTACGGATCTCAATCACCAAATCATAAGTTAACATCATTTGTTAATATTAACGTCGACTTAATATTTATTTATTTATTTATTTTTTTAGTCGTTATTAAATCTTTTAGAGCTCAACGCGAATAACCGTTCACACGTGTTTATTTTTCATATAATCAACGTAATTCGTTAAGCATGCGTTTTTACCTTTCCATTTACTCGGTTCGCATACGCGAACCTGTTGACTCGTGTTGATCAGTTGACTTTCGTTGACCAAACTTGGCCAGGTTTGACCACGACACGAAAATGCTCAAATCTCGAAAGACTTGTGGATCGGGACACCCAAATACCATATAAAACCAGATCTGCTTGTTTAGGACTCGTCGGAGTGTCGGGTGTCGTCGGAAACATCCAAACAGCAAAACAAGAACTATTGTTACAGACAATGCATAGATCTAAGTTCGGGAATAACGCAAAGATAGGAAAATAACTCACCGGGGTTCGTTGGAACCCTAAAATGGCTGCCGGAAAACGGGTCTCGCCGGAAAAGTGAATCTGAGCCACCACACGACTCCTCCCCGTCCTCTCTTTCTCGATCTGGACCATCTAGCACCACCACCTTCGTTTCCTCGTCTATACCCACCGTCGTCGCCTCCACTTGGTACGAGAACCCCTAACCCGACAGTACCGTCTTCCTCATCATCAACCACCACCACCTCCGACCTGTCATCGTAACAAGAAACCACCACCACTGCCTCGAAATCGGGGTAACCACCGCCCTTATTGGAACCAGGGCTTCGAGATCCCTCGAAAAAACACTCCCCTTTCCCGTACCTCGCCGGAAGACCAGGCGTTGCCACGACCGCCGCCGATCCGGCCGCCGTGTGGCGATAGATGCTTCGCCGGAGGGATCGTCGGAATGTGGTCGGACTCCCCTCCCATTGTCATGATCTGCATCTCTCTCTCTCTAGCTAATTGTGTGTGGAGGCTTGATAAATGAGAGGAAAAAAAGTTTATGAGTATTTATAGCTAGGGTTTTCAGGTGTGGGTTTTCATGGAAATAATACTGATTTGTTGAGAACGCGTATTCGTACGAGCCTTCGTCATTACTAAATTCTCGAATTATTGTTTTAGAATACCTAGAACTATGGAACGTTATTAATATTATTATTTAATTGTTTTAAATCGTGAAATCTCTGTTTCAATGGTTGTACGAATCGGTATGCGTTGGTACCGCGTTTTAACGCATTCGTTCTTTTTTTTTCATGTTTTGCGCTCCGAGTTTAACTATTATTATAACACTAATATTGTTAACAAAATATCTATAGTATTTTTAGCAATACTGTACATATCGGTAATAACCGTACCGCTTTTGTTAATATCACGAGCATCTGACGCGATTTAACGCTTATGTACGCGTACTTCGTATGTATTTGTCTGAACGGTGTTTCCGATTGAACACGATACTACTTGATATTCATTATTTATCATCCTACTTATTTTTTCATGTCGAACACTCGTTTATGAACCGATGTCTGATGCGTTTAACGTTTAAAGTGCTAGACCGCGTACGTACTTCTATCGTTTTGTAAGTTCTTAGAATGGTGTAACAAGTTGTTTAATGGAATCGAGTGACTAGTATGATGTTTGGATTATGTAATTCGGGCCTCGAATGGTTTTGGACTTCTATTGGACCTTATTGGGCCTTATTGGGCTTAGACCAACAACTAGGTTTTAGATTCAGGAATTTCGCAGGTGTCACATTCTTCCCTCCTTAAAGAAATTTCGTCCTCGAAATTTGTTATACTTACAAGAATTAGGATTTTATATCCTTGCTTCATTTTTGGATTCTTAAGGAGAATGTTGAATCATTCCAATAGTAATTGGTACACGAAGATAAAGTGGATATCTCACCAACGAACGATATAGAATGTGTAAAGGTTTGAGACGTCAACGTATCAGGTAATAGCATAACGTTATTGTTCAGCAGATATATCAAAAAGTGGATTTAAAACAATTCCTCTGATTATGTCGCCATTTAAATGAGGTTAGTTAAACCACGAGGTGATAACGTCATTACTAGCGTTTCCCGACCCAAAGGAATTATAATCGAAGAGGTCATAATGGTGTAATGAATAGATCATTAAGAGAATGTTTAATCAGAGTGAATCAAGATAGTGAGTTTTCACAAGTCAAGTGAATAACTCGTACATTAAGATAATTAATCATAGATTGGATGTCGAAGAATTTCGTTATGTGATCACCCTCGTCAGATTGGAACTGTATGACAATTATTATTGGTATTGGAAAGGCAAAATGCATTCGTGTCTTTTAAACTACCGTCCACTGGGCCTGAAGAACAGGTATCGAAACTACCTTAGTTTCGATTGGGCAAGACAGATATCGAAACTACCTAGTTTCGATTGAGTAAGACATGTATCGAAACTACCTTAGTTTTGATTGAGTAAAACAGGGATCGAAACTACCTTAGTTTCGATTGAGTAAACCAGGTATCGAAACTACCTAGTTTCGATACTGTTATTTCGATTGACAGCATCAGATTCCTATGATTTATCCTGAGATGGGAGTGAAATCTCGATTGAAGAAATATAATGCCAGGATGTAGACGAAAATCACGTATAGATTTAGGATCTAGTCGCATGTGAGGGAGTCATGTCCTTAAGTTCGTTAAGGATGACGCATAGGCATTTCAAACGGTATTGAGATGAGTGAATACAGAAATTTTAAAGAAATTTGAGAAGGCAAGAAGAAATGTATATATGTAGACTTATAATAGAGTAATGTTAACTACGGCTCGTCTTGTGTTCATCTCCGTGGTGGCGTATAGTTTTTATCAGTCAACGATCGCGGAACATATGAATAAACTCTCAAGGTTCGACGTAGGTCCTCGATTTCATATTAAAGTTGGTTGAAATGGATTCTAAAGTTTTCAAATTTTTGTCTCATGAATTAGCAATGAAGAGGGTTGATTTGGTTATTCACCAACAACTGGTAGTGTAGTATGTATGCACGTCCTTGGCTTTCGAATGGTATTTTCATAACTTTCCGTTCCGTATTTCACCTATATAGGTTATAGCCTTATAGTCCTTAGCACAAGGGCTTAAGTTGTAAGATTGAGGTAATGAATGTTAAGGGTTAGAGATTTGTATTTTCTCTAGGCATGTTCAAGAGTTTATCTATCAACCTCATGTTTTGATATATAGGTAACGAAATCAAAAAGGAAAAGTTTATAGTTGAATTTCAAAAGGTGTAATAGTACTTTATAGAGAATTTCTAGATTCGATGCAAGTAGCGAAGTCAAATTAACCAAGAGTGGAAGTATTCAGTGTTTCGATCAAAGTTGTCATGCCAATGAAGTCTCGATAAGAGTTTTAGATTCATTGGAATTAGTAGATGAAGGAGTTTACGTATATTCCCATGTCACTTGGGATAGCCCATCTTATCATCCAATGCTCTTTTGACTCAACCCTTTGGTTATGAAAATTTCGATCATCAATCGAGTGATTGAGAATTGAGATTAGAAATACGGATTAATTGTGAACATTAGCTCAGACAGTATGACTCACTAGAGTTCTCATGTATCGTAAATTATGATTTCGTGTGCACCCGCAATGATAATTTGCTTTACATGGTCCCTATAGTGTTTCTCCTATCTTCCAGCTCTCAGTTGAAAGGGATCTGAAATGTTTATTAGACCGTGTCATTGTGTTGCACTCTTGCGCATGAGTGTGCATGGTCTATCGGATTACTCTTAGTAATGTGTACCGATGCTCAGGAATCCGTCGACTAAGGCTGTTATGGGGTGGAGTTTATGGAAGAGAGACGCAACCGATGCCTTCTAATAACAGGATATGTGTGCGTGGTGGAAGTCAGGCACTATGTTTAGGGCAGAGATCCTCAAATTAGTATTGAGCAATTCATGCTCCAAGTTTGTATGTACGTGTGGATCCACATGATTCCATTGATGTTTGGGTCTCTTGACTAGTGGAGTTCTCTCCCGTTTAGTCCTGCTTATCCACCTCAGGTTCCCTTATACTTAGGTAGTATCGTCTGTCATATCTCAAGGTGAAGGGTCTAATAATCTAATCCGAAAATTTATGAAAGAGAGTGTATATACCACACAAAACGAAGGCAACACCTGATAGAAAGAAAGTTAACTCCACAGCTAACGTAGTCGTAGGTGTTTATTAGATTTTAGTCACGTATACTACGTAATTGTATTTAGTATTAATACAGCTAATAATACACTAGTATAACTACATACACTAATGGTCAACTTGAGTCGTTCGGAAACGGTTGGAATTTCTATACTCATGTCTTGGGTGTTCTTAGTGTGATACTGGTCTTAGGAATCTTGGTCCCTAAATGAATCTGGTTAGAGCCCAGGTGACACTAAGAAAACCTAATTCGCTAAAACCATTGGCTCTGATACCAATCTGTCACACCCCCAAATTTATTTATTTATTAAATAAATACAGGTTGCAACGATTGGTTCATTACACGATAGCGGAAGCTGTAATAGTGATTTCTAAGACTTGATTACATATACAATTACTAAAACTAAGTAATACTATGATCTAAGTTCTTCTAGATCAACGATAGACTTGAGACTTGATATTCTACGTCCTTCCAGCTACTAGGAATTAATCCAACATAGCTAGCCTATTCCAACCGCGCCATGGGTAAAGGTTACATGAGAAAAATACTTGAAAGTGTCAACACAAAGGTTGGTGAGTTCACAGAGTTAGTTATATTAGTGCTTATAGTTTTTCCCGAAAACATGTACAAGACTTTACCGTTATAAAACTAAGTAGTTTTCCTTTGAAAACATTACCATGACTTAACCGTCATAAAATATGTAGTTTTTCTTTGAAAACATTACCATGACTTAACCGTCATAAATCCAATGTTTAAACATGATCATTTTAACCTGATCAGAACCCTTTGTTTAAACCTGATCACTTTAACCTGATCAGAACCCTTTGTTTAAACCTGATCACTTTAATCTGATCAGCACTCTTTTGTTTAAACCTGATCACTTTAACCTGATCAGAACCCTTTGTAAAATTCAATTGTTCGTAAATAGTTCCAGTTGCATGTGATAATCATAATAAGAATTGTTGACCCATTTGTAAACTATCTAAGAATACAAATAATATGTTCCTACATGAGCCGTAACCAAACCATGACAATTGTACACGCCCCTAATTTCGTTATCCGGTTCTATGCGGCCATAAATCCTCCAGATTGTGGTTAGCGCGACTAACCATAACCGGGAGACGTCACTCTCCATTGTACTATTCATAGGACCCTAGGCTACAGTTAATGGTTACTAAATTGTTCCAGGGGACTTTAGCGGCCTCAAATCGTTTAACTCATGTAAACATAAAAAGTCGAGTCTTATTCTCTTGTTATCACATAAAAATAGTTGTAAGTATGTTCTTCCCCCAAATCGTTGAGTGTTGTTCATCCGAACAATCGTTGTGTGTTGTTCATCCGAACAATCGTTGAGTGTACTTGTGTCCAGCTGTTTAGTTGAGCAAGTTTTCTCCCCGTTTGTTTAAAAACAATTTAAAAACAAGTAGTAAAAGTGGGGCCGTGAGACTCACAAGAAGTTAAACCAGAATGTTCGTATTGTCAAATGTATAAGCAATGTAATTCATGTTTTCAAAACATAACAAGTAAGTATGTTTCTCCCCCGATGTTTACAAAACAGTAAAGAGTTAAAAGGGGGCCGTGAACTCACCTGGTGACGTGTCAGAAACACTAATGTCCTTTTGATAGCAGTGAAAACCAAGGCCTACGTGATAGTCACGGGTTTACGTCGTCCTATTCAAGTCCTACGATACCTATAGGTAATTTATGAGTTTTATAGACTATCCCTAATAATGTAAAACGAGTCTAAACTCGTATTGAGTTATCAGGCGTAAAGTTGAGCTCTATTGATTCTTAACGGTATTATCGATTCGATAATATTAGTTGATTAATTCAAGTTGGGTCTTTCGACTCGGATAAGTTTTAATAGTTATATTCAAAATATTTGTTTGTCGTGGACACAATTGTATATAACTATGTGAACGTATAGTTACTAATAATTCAGATTCTTGTCTCTTTTTAACATAATATATGCAACTAAATGATTTAGTAAAACCATTTCAGGACTTGTAGTATATTCATATACGTATTTATAAATATAATTTCATTCATATGTTTATATAATTTCAAAATCCCAAAACATATCTGTACCCTAGTAATTCTCGAATAACCGTTCCTTTTTTTGGGTTTGTTCGACTTTATGTAGACTTATACATGTAAATATATACTTAATTTTGTATATTCAATTAACATGTTTTATTTATTCACGTCTTGACCGAAAACATACATATATATATATATATATGTGTGTGTATAATTTCATTCAATGAATATAATCGTCTCGCTTGTTTTCCAATAACACATATATTTATATTGTATATACATACATAAAATTTTATTTAATACGAGTATTAAAAGTATATAATTACGTATACTTTATATTACTTGTCCATGTCTTGTTAACATATTATGTTTTGAAATCGTTCGTATCACATATATAATCAAAACCCTAAAGTCATACACTTATCTATATTCGTATTTGAATATTATATTTAAGAAATAATCTTTCAATTTTGTGTAATGTGACTATATATATATGTGTGTGTGTTTCTGATCTAAATTTTGTTTTATAAAATAATTATTTGGTTTCATATAAAGTATGAAGATTTTTAATTACATATATCTATACGAATACGTTTACATATATATATATTTTAACGGATCATTGTTACTTGTCAAACTCTCGTTTTGTCTGTTTCGTTATACATTAATTTGTATAAATTTAAGATCTTCAAACATAATATATAAGATACGAGTTTATCCTTATAATAATGGTTATCCAAGTTATCCCAAACAATAACCGTCATCAGTTTATATATTACGAACAATTAGTAAATATTTATATAACTAGGGTAATGATTATTATCCTTATATATATAAAACGATCGCTAGTCATAACAATTTCTCATCCTACAGATTACACGTTCGTTTCGTAATTTATCGACTAATGATTTATACTTTTAGTTTGTACGGATCTCAATCACCAAATCATAAGTTAACATCATTTGTTAATATTAACGTCGAATTTATATTTATTTATTTATTTATTTATTTTTTAGTCGTTATTAAATCTTTTAGAGCTCAACGCGAATAACCGTTCACACGTGTTTATTTTTCATATAATCAACGTAATTCGTTAAGCATGCGTTTTTACCTTTCCATTCACTCGGTTCGCATACGCGAACCTGTTGACTCATGTTGATCAGTTGACTTTCGTTGACCAAACTTGACCAGGTTTGACCACGACACGAAAATGCTCAAATCTCGAAAGACTTGTGGATCGGGACACCCAAATACCATATAAAACCATATCTGCTTGTTTAGGACTCGTCGGAGTGTCGGGTGTCGTCGGAAACATCCAAACAGCAAAACAAGAACTATTGTTATAGACAATGCATAGATCTAAGTTCGGGAATAATGCAAAGACGGGAAAATAACTCACCGGGGTTCGTCGGAACCCTAAAATGGCTACCGGAAAACGGGTCTCGCCGGAAAAAGGAATCTGAGCCGCCACACGACTCCTCCCCGTCCTCTCTTTCTCGATCTGGACCATCCAGCACCACCACCTTCGTTTCCTCGTCTATACCCACCGTCGTCGCCTCCACTTGGTACGAGAACCCCTAACCCGACAGTACCGTCTTCCTCATCATCAACCACCACCACTTCCGACCTGTCATCGTAACAAGAAACCACCACCACTGCCTTGAAATCGGGGTAACCACCGCCCTTATTGGAACCAGGGCTTCGAGATCCCTCGGAAAAACACTCCCATTTCCCGTACCTCGCCGGAAGACCAAGCGTTGCCACGACCGCCGCCGATCCGGCCGCCGTGTGGCGATAGATGCTTCGCCGGAGGGGTAACCGGAATGTGGCCGAACTCCCCTCCCATTGTCACGATCTGCATCTCTCTCTCTCTAGCTAATTGTGTGTGTGTGGAGGCTAGATAAATGAGAGGAAAAAAAGTTTATGAGTATTTATAGCTAGGGTTTTCAGGTGTGGGTTTTCATGGAAATAATACTGATTTGTTGAGAACGCGTATTCGTACGAGCCTTCGTCATGACTAAATTCTCAAATTATTGTTTTAGAATACCTAGAACTATGAAACGTTATTAATATTATTATTTAATTGTTTTAAATCGTGAAATCTCCGTTTCAATAATTGTACGAATCGGTATGCGTTGGTACCGCGTTTTAACGCATTCGTTCTTTTTTTTCATGTTTTGCGCTCCGAGTTTAACTATTATTATAACACTAATATTGTTAAATAAATATCTATAGTATTTTTAGCATCACTGTACATATCGGTAATAACCGTACCGCTTTTGTTAATATCACGAGCATCTGACGCGATTTAACGCTTATGTACGCGTACTTCGTATGTATTTGTCTGAACGGTGTTTCTGAATGAACACGATACTACTTGATATTCATTATTCATCATCCTACTTATTTTGTCATGTCGAACACTCGTTTATGAACCGATGTCTGATGCGTTTAACGTTTAAAGTGTTAGACCGCGTACGTACTTCTATCGTTTTGTAAGTTCTTAGAATGGTGTAACAAGTTGTTTAATGGAATCGAGTGACTAGTATGATGTTTGGATTATGTAATTCGGGCCTCGAATGGTTTTGGACTTCTATTGGACCTTAATGGGCCTTATTGGGCTTAGTTGGGCTTAGTCCAACAACTAGGTTTTAGATTCAGGAATTTCGCAGGTGTCACAGTTTTGGTTAAGTTTTTTAAATGGAGAACTTATTAAGTTCGTTTAGCCTAGATGTGGTGAACTTATTAAGTTCGTCTGTGGCAGTGTGTTGTCTATAAATAGTGCTTTGTTTGATTTCATTTGTACTTCTGTGATTTTCAAGTTGTAAGCACATTTATCAGAGCAATACAGAGAGTATTTTGGAAGTCTTGTCTTGTGTTCTCTATTGTGTGTTCTTATCAGTGCGTGACGCGCGTATCCGTTAGGATTCCGCACTACGAGTTCGCGTAGCGTGTTATAGGTCTGAGATCGATCCGTAGACCCACTGGGACCTACAGTTATCAACAAAGGTCTCGGATTTGATTGTGAAGAGGTTTTGTTTTGGGTCTTTGCAAAGAAAAGAAGGAGATTAAACTTTCAAGAAATATTATTTTTCTTTGCAATACGGTTCAAGTGATCAAGATCGTCTAAATGATTCGACATGATTCGGTTATGGTTTGATTTCTCATTTAGGATCTGGCCGGAATCTAGATAGACAATCTATTGAGTTGTTGAATAAATGATTAGTAGGAGGTGTTAACCAGGAATGAAAATCAGATTGAAGATTGTTGGATTCACGATGAAAACTACCGAATGTTTGTGTGAGACTTGGTCAAGTACGTTTGAAATGAAGTTGGTTATATGTTGTTAACTAGTTGAAGATGGAACCTTTATTATACACCGGTTAAATAAGAAACATCCTTCTGTTTCGGGTTTAATGTAGAGATGCTTGTGTCATGTAGGGGAGATCTGATATGAAAGACTTTGTGTTATCGGTTGAGTGGATAAAGTACGAGGAAAAGTTAAACACTTTTGGTGAAGATGAAGATAAAAGAAAATATTGGTCATGCACACTATTTTGGAGTTTCAATTTGTTTTCAAGTTGGGATTCTTGTCTTTGTGGAAGTTGATTAGTTTGATGTTGATTGTTGGAAATTCAGAATCTCTATCTTATGCTGGTTGGTTTAAAGATGTCTAAGCAGTATGGGTTAGATTCTTGGATCAATGCGGAGGTGGTTACTGTTGAGAGGATGGACTACAATAAAAGGTGTTGGATTTGTATGTTTTCATAAAGAGGCTAAACAAAATTGTTCTACAACGGATGAATCAGTTTAGAGGGAGTCTTTTGCCTCAAGATTGAAGCATTGCAGGTTGAAGATCAAAGTGCAATTCAGAAGATCAAGTCTTACCAAGTGGAGTGAAGACCCAGGATCATCAGTCAAGAGGGAGTTTGTTGAGGCACAGTTTATCAGTATTTGTTTAGAATTGTTTGCAACAATTAAGAGGGAGTCTGTTACAGCATGTTTTTGTAACTATAGAAAAAATTCTAAGTGTATATGTAGCAAACATGTTAAGTTCACCTAAGGGAATATTTGGGCAAACTTAACTAGCGAACTTGCTAAGTTCGCCTATAGAGTTATGGGCGAACTTGACAAGTTCGCATGAGGACTCAGTTTGCCTATAAATAGGAACTTAAGTGTTCATTTGTAGGTAGGCATGCTAGATTTAACCTCCACTTTCCCGCTTGTCTACGGATGGTATGGTGTAGCAAATCGGTGGTGAACGCCATAACGAGATAAAGCCTTTTCTAGTTGTGCGTTACAAAAGTGTGTTCCTCTATCACTGATAAGTGATTTTGGTGCACTGAAACGAGCAAACGGTTTCTTTAGGAATTTAACAATCGTCTTAGCTTCATTAGTGAGTAATGCTTGTGCTTCAGCCCACTTTGAAACGTAATCGACTATGACTAGGATGTATCGGTTTCCACATGACACTGGAAATGGCCCATGAACTCAGTTCCCTAAACATCGAAGACCTCACAGACTTGGATGGGTCTTTGGGGCATCTAATTTCTTGAAGAGATGTTGCTTGCTCTCTTACAAGCATCGCATGAGCATACCATGGTGTGGGCATCCTTAAAAATGGCAGGTCAAAAGAATCCGGAGTTGAACACCTTTTTGGCGGTTAAGGTCGCTCCATGGTGTCCACCGATCGGGCCTTCGTGGTAGTGTCTTAGAATCTTTTGTGCTTCTTCTCCGTACACACATCTGCGGATGAGTTGGTCGGCTCCGACTCTGAACAAGTACGGATCCTCACAAAAGTAATGCTTTAAGTCGACGAAAAATTTCATCTTTTGTTGATATGTCAGTCCCTTCAAAACAATTCCACTTGCAAGATAGTTTGCAAAGTCGTAGAACCAAGGTTGATCCTCAATGATGATCTCTATGTGCAAAAGGAACTCATGAGGGAAGTTATCATTGATATCCACCTTCATTTGGTCCGCTGAAGTTGGGCACTCAAGACGTGAGAGGTGGTCCGCTGCAACATTCTTAGCTCCTCTTTTATCGCAGATCTCAATGTAAAATTCTTGTAACAAGAGTATCCATCGTATCAGTCTGGGTTTCGCGTCTTGTTTGTTGAACAAATAGCGAAGTGCTGCATGATCTGGGCACACCATAGTTTTAGAGAGGACGATATGTGAACAAAATTTATCGAATTCAAAAACGACAACTAAAAGTTCTTTTTCAGTGGTTGTGTAATGCTCTTGTGCATCTTTCAATGTCTTGCTTGCTTAGTAGATTGGATGGAAATGCTTTTCTTTTCGCTGGTCTAGGACGGCTCCCACTGCGAAATGGCTCGAATCACACATTAATTCAAATGGTAATGTCCAATTGGGAGCCGCCATAATGGGGGCATTGATAAGTTTTTCTTTAAGCAATTGGAATGCCTTGAGGCACTCATCAGAGAATACAAAAGTGGCATCTTTTTCCAGGAGTTGGATCATAGGACGAGCTAACTTTGAAAAATCTTTGACGAATTGTAACACCCCAATTTTTTTATTAGACATATGAGTAGTGTCACACCCCAACCGACGACGGAAACGTCGGGGCGGGACATGTAGACTGTTCATGAGCACCAGGTTCACTAGATTTCAATATTTAATCATCAAGTTTCATTTCAAACAATTCAACCACAAACAAAGTCAAACAAGTACAAAATGGAAATACATAATATTCTTTATTTAAATTTAACTAAGTCCAAAGCCTATGTGTTGCATGTCTTGATCAAACTCACATATTAGCACCTGAAACATGAATAAAATAAGGTCAACTAAAAAGTTGGTGAGCATACAAAGGTTTGTATATAGATAGCATATATATTGTAAATAAACAAATCCTTACATAACATGTTAAAATAAGGCATTTATGGGGAGCAGCTATTGTGTAACCAAGTACAATCAAACCTTTGTAACTAGCATGCAGAATTGTGTTATCGGTAACAATCACCCCAATCTGGGTGGGTTTGTCAGACTCAATAGATCTATCATTGTTTACCGTCGGCTTGAATAGTTAATAATTGCACATAAATCGCACACAAAAGTTAGCACAACTAGCACTCGGGCATAAAGCTCAAATTGCACGCATGAATGTAAAGGGGATTTGTATTTGTGTAGTCTGAGTAAATGTAAACAATAGTATTGTATAATGTTCATGTTCCACCCCAAAAAGTGTAAAAGAGTAAAAGGGGCTATGTAATACTCACTTGGTTTGAAGGCGTAGCGAACACAAGAGACAAGATAGTAATGCGAGGTCCTTGTAATTCACAATGTTAACCTAGAGTGTAATATGTATCGAAATCAATAATGTGCACAATAGTCTATGTCTAAGTCTAAGGTTAAATTGGATGTGTGTATAAGGAATTTGAAGTTGTAGGTGTTAGTGGTTTGTACGTGAATGGTGTTGTATAAAATTAAGGTTTGAGTTTGTAATAACTAAATAATAAACAAAATTATTATTTATTTACTTAGTTATAAAAATAATGTAGGTATTACAGATAATTAAGTATAACCTAGATAAATGATTTTTGTTTAAATGTAAATTAAATAAATAATTGTTACCTTATTTATTTATTTATAAATTATGTACTTAGTCCTTTAGTTATAAAAATGTATTAGATGTTTTATAATAAATATAAATTTCCTTACTTTATTTTCATAAAGATGTTTAAGTAAATGGTGTAAATAATATTTAAGTGTAGGGTTTAACAATAAATATAAATTTAATTTTATAAGTTTTAAATAAACAATTTCTATTCAATTATTTTATAAAATCAATTATTTTTATTTAAAAATTAATTGGAAATATTTATTGTTTTTAAATTACGGAAATAATTATTCTGTCAAGGCTTTTCTCACACACACGACCGTGCTTGGGACAAGGCACGATCGTGCTAGAACCACGGGCGCGACCGTGCTAGTCAGGGACGCGACCGTGTTGACCAATACAGAGGATATAGCTAACCTGTTCACTAGGCACGATCGTGTCTAGGGTTCTGAGGCACGACCAAGTCTAGCTAAGGGCATGACCGGGTATGAGTGTGTGAGGCACGACCGCGCTTGGGATTAGCACGACTGTGTCTCATGAAGCACGACCGCGCTAGAAGACTAGTGCGACCGTGTCTGTTCCAAAACATAAACGAATTGACTGGTTCTTATAATGTTAACATTGGATTTCATAGGGCTTTCATCTGTAGGGTTATTACGAGTCTTTTGGAATATATTAATTGTATTTAAAACATGTTCAAAGCAAGGTTCGATTAAATCTATTTTGAACGAAGACTAGATTCTGGTTCGTGATGATTTCCATATTGTAAGCCCAAATTAGATTAGGGCTTTTGATTTATAGACTAAAACGTAAGTGTGAAAGGTTTCAATTACCCGGAAGGACGACGAATTGATAGTGTTCGGTAGAGAGAAGTTCCGGTGACGACGGGTTTGGTTTCCGGCGCCTTCTTCTGCAATTCCGACTGACTCAATGTTTCCGGGAGCTTCAGAGAGGATTGATAGTATGTTGGCTCAAAATGGTGAATTCGACGATCTTTTGAGAGGATTGGATGGTTATGAGTTGGATCGACGAAATTTGGTTTATTTGTTGTAAATGTTATGATTAAAAGATTTAATTGGGTTCGTTAATGGTGAAAACGTGTAGAACGGTTATGAAATCGAACGTCTCTGTGATTAAAGACTGCATTTAGGTTTCAACTGATGAGAGGCGCGACCATGCCCATATGAGCCGCGACCGTGCCAAGGCACCGGGCGTGATCGATCCAAAGCAAGGCGCGCGACCATGCCATAGCACTTGGCGCGACCGTGCAAGAACGAGGCGCGACCGTGCCCATTAGGGTTTCTTGTTAATTTATAAAACCAGTCCTTGCAAGTTTCAGTATTGACAGATTTGTATAAATATGGACTTATGTACGGTTTAATAGGATATATTCGTGTAAAATTTATGGATTTGCATTGAAACATAGTATTTAATTGTTGGTACGAATAGAACAAGTCAGTGTACTAAATTCGAATTTGAAACCTGTCATATTGAATTGAAAAACAGATAACAAAAATCAGAAATGTTAAAGTATCCCCATGTTGAGGGAATTTCGTCCTGAAATTTAGCTAGTGGAGGCGATGGCATCGGTGAAGAGATGGGGGTACTTGAGCTTCATTTGGTCCTCTCGTTCCCAAGTGAATTCATGACCACGTTTAGATTCCCAACGAACCTTGACAATAGGAATAGGGCTTCGCTTGAGCTGCTTGATCTCACGATCAATGATTTCCACTGGTCTTTCAACGAAGTGCATCGTTTCGTCAATGTGCGCGTCGTCAAGAGGTATGTGGAGATTTTCATCAGCAAGACATTTCTTCAAATTAGACACATGAAATGTAGGATGCATATTGCCAAGTGATGGAGGTAACTCGAGTTTGTAAGCCACTTTCCCAATCCTTTCAAGGATCTTAAATGGACCCACATAGCGAGGTGATAATTTGCCTTTCTTTCCAAAACGGATCACACCCTTCCATGGAGACACCTTTAGAAGAACAAGGTCACCGACTTGGAATTCCAAGGGTTTTCGTCGTTTGTCGGCATAACTCTTTTGCCAACTTCTCGCAACTCGAATGTTGTCACGGATTTGGATAATTTTGTCGGATGTTTCTTGAATTAGCTCGGGACCGGTGATTTATGCTTCACCAATCTCATTCCAACAGATAGGAGAACGACACTTGCGACCATAGAGAGCTTCAAATGGAGCCATGTTGATACTCGTGTGGTAGCTATTATTGTAGGAGAACTCGATTAGGGATAGATGTGAATCCCAATTGCCACCAAAATCAATTACAGAAGCTCTAAGCATATCCTCAAGAGTTTGGATCGTTCGCTCGGTCTGACCATCAGTTTGGGGATGGTAGGCCGTGCTCAAATCCAATCGTGTACCAAGAGCAGTTTGGAGAGATTGCCAAAAGCGAGAGGTGAACCGAGCATCCATATCGGAGATTATGTTTAAGGGAATGTCGTCACGGCTCAGAATTTCGTCAATGTAAATTCGGGCTAGTTTCTCAACCCGATAGTCTTCACGGATAGGCAAGAAATCCATAGCTAATGTAAATGAGCAGATTTGGTGAGACGGTCAATAATCACCCAAATGCTATCATAACCACTTGAGGTGCGAGGGAGTTTGGTAATGAAATCCATAGCTAAGTTCTCCCATTTCCACACAGGAATTTCCGGTTGTTCGAGTAAGCCGAAAGGACGTTGATGTTCGGCTTTGACTTTGGAGCAAGTTAGACATTTTTTAACATAGAGAGCAATGTCTTTCTTCAAACCGGGCCACCAATATTGTTGGCGAAGATCTTGGTACATTTTATCCGCACTAGGATGAATAGAATAACGACTCTTATGAGCCTCGTTCATGAGAAATGCACGGAGATCATCGCGATAGGGAACCCAAATACGGTTGAAGTAATAAAGTAAGCTATTGTGTTTCGGTTCAAGCTGCAGTTCAACACCACACGACATTTCCTCGTACATGTTACCCTCGGTGACTGAGACGTGTTGAGCTTCTAAGATGCGATTTTGAATGTCGGTTTGAATTCAGATACATTGAAGCATGACATGGTCCTTTCGACTCAAAGCGTCGGCTACAACATTTGCTTTGCCGGGATGGTAACGAATCTCGCAATCATAGTCATTAAGGAGTTCAACCCAACGTCTTTGCCTCATATTGAGTTCTTTTTTATTGAAGATGCGTTGGAGACTTTTGTGGTCGGTGAACACCACACATTTCGTGCCATAAAGGTAATGTCTCCAAATCTTTAATACGAATACGACCGCACCCAACTCGAGATCGTGTGTCGTATAATTCTTCTCATGAATTTTGAGTTGTCTTGATGCATAAGCGATTACCTTGCCTCGTTGCATGAGGACACAACCGAGACCTTGGTTGGAAGCATCACAGTAGACAACTAGATCATCATTCCCATCTGGGAGAGTCAAGATAGGAGCATTGCACAACTTTTGCTTGAGAGTTTGGAACGCTTCTTCTTGTTTTGGTCCCCATTCATAAGTTTTACCCTTGTGGGTTAAAGCGGTAAGAGGGACAACAATCTTAGAGAAATTTGAGATGAAACAACGATAATATCCCACAAGACCAAGAAATGAACGAACTTCGGTGGGGGTTTTCGGGGCATTCCAATTCTTAACCGCTTCGATCTTAGCAGGGTCAACATGAATTCCCTTGTCGTTAACGATATGACCAAGAAATTGAACTTCTTTTAGCCAAAATTCACATTTGGAGAATTTGGCATATAGTTGTTCCTTCTTCAAGAGATCCAAAACCAGTCTAAGATATTGCTCATGGTCGGCTTTAGTCTTGGAGTAGATTAAGATATCGTCAATGAAGACGATCACAAATTTATCAAGGTACGGTTTGCACACACGATTCATGAGGTCCATGAAGATCGCGGGTGCATTGGTTAGTCCAAAAGGCATGACCATGAACTCGTAGTGACCATACCTTATTCGGAAAGCAGTCTTTGGAATATCTTCCTCTTGTACACGGAGTTGGTGATAACCAGATCGAAGATCAATCTTCGAGAAGCAAGTAGAACCTTGAAGTTAATCAAAGAGGTCATCAATTCTAGGCAAAGGGTAACGGTTCTTGATGGTAAGCTTGTTGAGTTCGCGGTAGTCAATACACATGCGGAATGATCCATCTTTCTTTTTGACGAACAAGACGGGTGCACCCCACGGTGAATGACTTGGACGAATGAATCCCTTGTCGGAGAGCTCTTGGAGTTGACTTGCAAGTTCTTGCATTTCAGAAGGTGCAAGATGGTAAGGAGCTCTAGCCATGGGGTTAGCTCCGGGAACAAGATCAATGCGAAATTCTACTTGTCGAACGGGTGGAAGACCGGATAGATCTTCGGGAAATACTTCGAGAAAATCCCGAATGATGGGAATGTCTTGGATACTCTTCTCTTTTACATCCTTTTGAACAATATGAGCTAAGAAGGCCACGTACTTCTTTCGTAGGTACTTTTGGGTGGTAGTGCATAACTTAAGTCCTTTTGCAAGGCTTTTTACCAAAGACTCTTAACGTTTCTCCCGATGGTAGAGGTATTCGGATGCACTTCTCGAAACAGATGACTTCGGCATGATGATTTGATAGCCAATCCATGCCTATGATGATATCAAAACTTCCTAGTGGCATTGGTACAAGATTGATTAGGAATGTATGTTCGTTAAGTTCTAGAGAGCAGTCATAGATAACAGACTCAATTGTAAGCGAATCACCATTTGCTACTTCGACAGTGAAGGTTTTCTCTAATTGGGATCGTGTCTTCGCAAGTAAGGGTTCAAAATTAAGTGACACAAAACTTTTATCGGCATCGATATCAAATAAAATGGAGGCATATTGACTATTAACAAGGAACGTACCGTTGACCACATCATTGTTGGCTTGAGCTTCATTGGCGTTTATGTTGAAAGCACGCCCACGAGCTCCGCCTTGTCTAGCATTGATTAACCTTGGGCACTGATCACGGAAATGGTTTAGGTTGCCACATTCATAACAAGCACGCCCATTTGCAATAGCGGGAACACCTTGATTAGCCACTTGGGGGTTGGTTTGGTTTGGTGGGTTGACTTGGCCTACAAGTGCTTTGGCTCTACAGACATTGACCGTATGGCCATATTTCCCACAATGAGTGCAAAGGCGACATGGAATGGTTTGGAGATGGTGATAGTTGCATGTGGCACAGAGTGGGTAAATCCCAACATATGGCTTTTTGGCTGGTGCTTGAATCATAGGTGCAGCTTGATTAACAGGAATAGCAGGAGTGACCACAGCAAAACTTCTAGCCTTCCTCTTCTTATTATGTCGGGAGGGTTCAGTTGTGGCTTCTTTGTTGTGGGTGGGAGGAGTTGTGGAGTCGGAAACTTTCTTTGTGCCCTTTTTAGTAAGAGTCCCCGCCTTCACATGGTTATCGGTTAAGGTAGCGGATAAATGGATAGCATCTTCAAGTGTTGCGCGATTTCTCCCTATGACAGTATCTTGAATTTGCCTAGGTAATCCACCAATATATTTTTCAATGCAGCGGGATAAATGTGTGACCATGTGGGGCACGAGGAGACTCAACTCATGGAACCGAGCTGTATATGCCAAGCTTTCACCACTATCTTGGGCAAGATCCCAAAATTCGGCTTCGAGTTTCTTTACCTCATTTCGAGTACGGAATTCTTCAGTCATTAGCCTTTTAACTTCATCCCAAGGTAACGCCATTGCTACATCCACACCTCTATTCCTCTTTTCCCCATTCCACCACGTGAGTGCCCGTTTTTGCAAGACACTTGTGGCATGTCGAACACGAAGATTGTCGGGGCAGTCACTATTGAGAAAGGTATTCTCAATACTTTCGAACCATTGAAGAAGTCCCGTAGCTCCTTCGGTACCATAGAACTTAAGAGGATTGCATGAGTTGAAGTGTTTGAAGGTGCATTGTGGTGGGTTGGCACCACCACCACCATTAGCTCCATGGTTACCATTTGTGGCACCATTAACTTGAGTGAGTTGGGTTACAAGTTGTGCAAGTATAGCAGCAATGTCGGTATTGTTGTTGGTCACGGGGGCACAACGGGGAGGCATTCTACAGAATTGCACAACACAAGAAAAGGTATAAGAAATTATGAAAATTATTTAGATTTAAAAGGATAAGATAGCAATAAAATAGTTAATCATACTTTTGATTGTACTCAAATAGTGATAAAATCACTTGAATACTATGACACATTAAGGTTAATTAAACTAATATAATTTTCAAGGAGACATGCTTTAGCCTATAAGTAAACAATCATCCCGGGAATTCCCAGGAAAGCATACGGGTCCCTCGGTTGATTGGGATTTATGCGAAATGCTTTCCTAGACATAAAACCCAGAATACAGGTGTCACCCTTCCAGATTGCACGTGTGTAACATCCTTGATTTTTCCATGCTATTTATGTAACCTTTTAGTGATACTATTGATTCCTTATGCATTCCTGAAACTATTTCGATCTATGAAAACGTTAGCATAATTCAATTTCAATACATTGTGATTCTATATATTGTCATTTACTATGGTGATTCTGTGTGATTCAATATTATATTATCCTATATCTTGCCTAATGTAGTAACTTGGATGCCTTAAACCATAATAAAAAAATAAATTTTATGGAAAGTCTCTATCTTTAGAAACCTAAATTCAAACTTAGAAGGTCAAAAATTTCATATTTGTAACTACAAGGTTTATTTTGTAACATTTTATAAAATTTAATACTTAAAGATTATAACTACTAATATGTTTATTATGTTTATGTTAAAAAAGAAAAATATCATAATATATATATGATTATCAAAACTTTCGTAAATTTATACCTACATAGGTATTGAAACATATTTATTTATTTATTTATTATTATTAAACCTCTTAATTATCCTTGAATATTATTAAACCTTTTATTAAAGCTAACTAGTAATTATCTAAAACTTAACCAACTACAATTCTATCCTAACTAACAACTCATGATTCTATCCTAATCTCCCCATATCCATCGAAATTTTATAAAAATTAACCTATTCTTTTATAAAAATCCTAGTAACTAACTAATCCTATTTGCTAGTATCTTTTAGCTCCTAATAAAATCCTAATCCTAATCCAACTAGAACTCCTCCTTTTTCTCTAAATCCTAACCTATAAATAGAGGCATTTTTTCTCCCTTTTCTTTACACCATTCTTGTGAAATATAGAGCCTCAAGGCTGCCCAAAGTCGTTCCCTTGCCCCCTCTTTGAAGATCCAAAGTTGTTCCTTATTTACAAGTAAGTTCAAGTCATCATGTTCTTAGTGTTCTTAAATTTTTATCTTTAATTCATTCATTGTTTTTACAAAAACAACTTTAGATCTACGATTCCCTAACACTTACATGTTATAATTATAGATCTAGGCTATCAAAGCTTGATTTAATCAATAAAAATAAAAACTTTTTTCTAAAACATAAAAACTATAATGCTGAATTTTTGACAGATTCGTCACCCTATCTTATCGGGGCCATAACTTACTCAAAACAGAACTTTTTCAAGCGTTTCTTTTTTTGAAAATCAAGTTTAAGGTCTCATGGTCGAAACGCCTACTCGCACGTCTTCTGGTTCATAGTTTAAGTCCGTCAAACAGCCCGCGCAAGATCGGTGCGCAAAGTTGTCAAAAAACCCCTTTTTGCAAACTTTCATGATATTCATAATTTTTACAAAAGATACGAATTTTATTATAAAATAAGTGATTTTAACATGTTATAAGTTATAAAAATATAGAAATTTATGAAACTCATAAGTCTTTTAATCGCATTCAATTTTTTTTATATAAAAATCTAAGCTTTGATTCATTTTTACTCTCTATCCATTCTTGAATCATGTTTGTATTCAAACTCTCTACTTTTTCAATTATAATCCTCTAATATTCAACTTATTCATTTTAATCCCAACTAAAATCATATTTACACTTGTAGAACCAAAGACTGATTGCTACTAAATTATTTTAAGTACAAATGCTGCTGATAGGCTTATCAGCAGCATTCAACACATGTTGCTGCTGATAGGCTTATCAGCAGCATTCAACACATGTTGCTGCTGATAGGCTTATCAGCAGCATTCAACACTTGTTGCTGCTGATAAGCTTATCAGCAGCATCATTCTCAGTCTTGCTGCTGATAGCTGTGTTCCTTGAAGACAAATTGCTGCAGCTGACTATCCATGCCAAGCGTCACTGACAACTTTCTGCAAAAGCGACTGACACACTCAAAGCAGAAGGAACCTCAGTGGTGCAACCAATGACGGACGACAATGCTCTTCTCTAGACATGCAAGCAATAATGCATAAAGAAGACGCTTCAATAAAGTTAACTAGATATAGACAAAACGTGTAATAGTTAGCTAGATACAACAGATCAACGGTCTGTGTTAGATCTGATCCTTAGAATCAAGGGGCTGTCTTGATTCTAAGTGAGTATAAATAATCTGTAAACACTTCATTGTTAGAGTGCTTCTTCACTGAGTTTTCATCTGTAATCGTTTATTCGCAAAAGCTTAATACAACAGTGTTCTTAAAAGTATTCTTTCTGCCTGTTCGATTACATTTGTGTAGTTGTTATTGTTTCCGCCAATTTCAACTAAGAATAGAACCATCTTGTAATTTCACGATCCTACAACACTTTAGCCCCTACACTTTCTAAAGTTACCAAATAAACCCTAAACTTGGTCTAGTATATCGATAGAGTAACTATCCAACCGGTATGTAGTTATCTGACAAGCAGAAAGTTCTGGCTAGGAAAGACGGGGTCTTGATCCAACCAACTCTTTCCTAGGAACGCTTCTGTTGGAGGTACTACTCTGGGACGATAACCACTCTAGTATACGACAACCACTTTCCTCTATTTACAATATCAACCTTTATCTATTCTAAACTTAAATTCTAGAACTAACTTGCACTATAACTTACTTAGGGTTTAATCCTTAAGGCATTCTCGTAACCAAGTTACTACCAGGACAAGATTCTACCCACCTACTTCAAGGTGAGATACATAGCCCCTTTTACTCTTTTATCTTTGTGGTGGAAAACATGCTCATATATCAAAGGTTTTACAAACTATATCAAACTCAAATACTACTTTTGCAATTTCAATAACAATTTTCTATACTTGTAAACTTAAACGGTTTTATACACACTCTACAACCATTAACTTGGGATAAGCCAACAGGAGTAAGTCATAGATCTATGGGCCTGACATGCCGATCTAGTTCTTGAGTTGACGAGATACGATATCAACTTGACACTAGATATACAGAAACTGCAAAACTTTTTATTCATGCTATATCAATTCTATGGGAACCCAATCTTGTCATTAGGTTTGGTTGATTCGACGTATAAAAGTTTGTTTACTTGTTATTGAATCTTGTTTATGAATTGCAAAAATTTTCATTATCTATACTATGTAATTACTTAAACCTATGTTCTCACCGGCTTTATAGCTGACATATTTTAGCATGTTTTTCAGGTACTAATAACTAGGTTGCTGTTACAATCACGCTAGGACTTCGAGACTTGGCTCTAGGAGATTTAGTTATTATAAAGTTTAATAAAGACTATTTGTTTATCTATTTTATTTGGTTGTGTGTTTTTAAAACAATGTAATGCAATTATTCGGTTAATTTAATAGTATTTCTTTTAATCATTGTGATGATTTCAATTCGTCACCCCTCGCGTAAATTCCGCCATCGGTGGGGGTGTGACAACGTGTCCTCAAATAATTAATAAAGTTTAAAAGCCTTAACGAGGAAATAAAGAAATTTTTTTTATAGATTTAGTTACATGAAGTTTCCACATGCTAAGAAGATGATGATAGAGAAGTAGGTAAGAATATTATGAGGTTTTAGGGTATAGGTAGAGATATTATTTATTTAATTATTATTTAAGCATAGTCTAATAGGTCATGAATTTTAACAAGTAGGGCATCAAAAATGAAATAATAACTAATCATAGATAACATGTGACACATAGCATGTAACACATATAACATAATCATGAAGCATGGCATAAGTGGGTGTCCTAAAGTTATAGTCTAGGTCAAGGGTGTCTAATAACCTAGTTCCCTATAACCAAGGCTCTGATACCAATCTGTCACACCCCAATCGACGGCGAAAACGTCGGGGCGTGACATGTAGACTGTTCATGAGCACCAGGTTCACTAGATTTCAATATTTAATCATCAAGTTTCATTTCAAACAATTCAACCACAAACAAAGTCTAACAAGTACAAAATGGAAATACATAATATTCTTTATTTAAATTTAACTAAGTCCAAAGCCTATGTGTAGCATGTCTTGATCAAACTCACATATTAGCACCTGAAACATGAATAAAATAAGGTCAACTAAAAAGTTGGTGAGCATACACAGGTTTGTATATAGATAGCATATAGATTGTAAATAAACAAATCCTTACATAACATGTTAAAATAAGGCATTTATGGGGAGCAGCTATTGTGTAACCAAGTACAATCAAACCTTTGTAACTAGCATGCAAAATTGTGTTGTCGGTAACAATCACCCCAATCTGGGTGGGTTTGTCAGACTTAATAGATCTATCATTGTTTACCGTCGGCTTGAATAGTTAATGATTGCACAAAAGTTAGCACAACTAGCACTCGGGCATAAAGCTCAAATTGCACGCATGAATGTAAAGGGGATTTGTATTTGTGTAGTCTGTGTAAATGTAAACAATAGTATTGTATAATGTTCATGTTCCACCCCAAAAAGTGTAAAAGAGTAAAAGAGGCTATGTAATACTCACTTGGTTTGAAGGCGTAGCTAACACTAGAGACTAGATAGTAATACGAGGTCCTTGTAATGCACAATGTTAACCTAGAGTGTAATATGTATCGAAATCAAAAGTGTGCACAATAGTCTATGTCTAAGTCTAAGGTTAAATTAGATGTGTGTATAAGGAATTTGAAGTTGTAGTTGTTAGTGGTTTGTACTTGAATGGTGTTGTATAAAATTAAGGTTTGAGTTTGTAATAACTAAATAATAAAAAAAATTATTATTTATTTACTTAGTTATAAAAATATTGTAGGTATTAGAGATAATTAAGTATAACCTAGATAAATGATTTTTGTTTAAATGTAAATTAAATAAATAATTGTTACCTTATTTATTTATTTATAAAATATGTACTTAGTCCTTTAGTTATAAAAATGTGTTAGATGTTTAATAATAAATATAAATTTCTTTACTTTATTTTCATAAAGATGCTTAAGTAAATGGTGTAAATAATATTTAAGTGTAGGGTTTAACAATAAATATAAATTTAATTTTGTAAGTTTTAAATAAACAATTTCTATTCATTTATTTTATAAAATCAATTATTTTTATTTAAAAATTAATTTGAAATACTTATTTTTTTTAAATTACGGAAATAATTATTCTGTCAAGGCTTTTCTCACACACACGACCGTGCTTGAGACAAGGCACGATCGTGCTAGAACCACGGGCGCGACCGTGCTAGTCAGGGACGCGACCGTGTTGACCAATACAGATGATATAGCTAAGATGTTCACTAGGCACGACCGTGTCTGGGCCAGGCACGACCGTGTCTATGGTTCTGAGGCATGACCAAGTCTAGCTAAGGGCATGACCGGGTCTGAGTGTGTGAGGCACGACTGCACTTGGGATTAGCACGACTGTGTCTCATGAAGCACGACCGCGCTAGAAGACTAGCGCGACCGTGTCTGTTCCAAAACAGAAACGAATTGACTGATTCTTATAATGTTAAGATTGGATTTCATAGGGCTTTCATCTGTAGGGTTATTACGAGTCTTTTGGAATATATTAATTGTATTTAAAACATGTTCAAAGCAAGGTTCGATTAAATCTATTTTGAACAATGACTAGATTCTGGTTCGTTATGATTCCCATATTGTACGCCCAAATTAGATTAGGGCTTTTGATTTATAGACTAAAACGTAAGTGTGAAAGGTTTCAATTACCCGGAAGGACGACGAATTGATAGTGTTCGATAGAGAGGAGTTCCGGCGACGGCGGGTTTGGTTTCCGGCTCCTTCTTCTGCAATTCCAACTGACTCAGTGTTTCCGGGAGCTTCACAGAGGATTGATAGTATGTTGGCTTAGGATAATCGTAATCAAAATGGTGAATTGACGGTCTTGTGAGAGGATTGGATGGTTATGAGTTGGATCGACGAAATTTGGTTTATTTGTTGTAATTGTTATGATTAAAAGATTTAATTGGGTTCGTTAATGGTGAAAACGTGTAGAACGGTTATGAAATCGAAGGTCTCTGTGATTAAATACTGCATTTACGTTTCAACTGATGAGAGGCGTGACCGTGCCCATATGAGGCGCGACCGGGCCAAGGCACCGGGCACGACCGTTCCAAAGCAAGGCACGCGACCGTTCCATAGCACTTGGCGCGACCGTGCCCATTAGGGTTTCTTGTTAATTTATAAAACCAGTCCTTGCAAGTTTCAGTATTGACAGATTTGTATAAATATGGACTTATGTAGGGTTTAATAGGATATATTCGTGTAAAATTTGCGGATTTGCATTGAAACATAGTATTTAATTGTTGGTACGAATACAACAAGTCAGTGTACAAAATTCGAATTTGAAACGTGTAATATTGAATTGAAATACAGATAACAAAAATCAGAAATGTTACAAGTAGGGGGCCTAAAATAGTCAATAAGTGAAACCCCAAGGGGGTAGAATGTAAATAGACAAGACTTCAAGGATCAAAAATGAAAATTTGAGTTTTAGACCTGTGACAGACCGTCACAGACGGGTAAATGTCCGTTACGGATGGTGACGGACCGTCACACAGTAAAATGGTCCGTTACGGCTTGACCACGGCAATCATTGAGGGAATGACACGTGTCTGCTGAGTAATGGCATGTAGAAACCCTATGACGGATCGTCACGAGGGGTAACGGTCACAACCGCAAAATAGACCGCTCATCCGGGTGTTGACGCGTGGCAGGTGACGCATACTCATGACGAATCGTCATGGGAGATAACGGTCCGTTACGGACGCCACAAGAAATTTGGTAACGGACCGTCACGGAGCCTGGGTTTACCTATAAATAGAAAGGTCGGGATTTCAAAGTTGAAACATCCAACACATATTCCTACACACTAAAAAATACCTAGTTAACCTAGGGAAGCGTGCCAAGAAGTTCGGTTCGCATAGAGAAGTCTGATTTCCAGTCTTTCGATCCCAATACGTAGTAGATAGTCCTGAGATAAGGTTTTGACTAGTTCCTAATGACTTGGTTACTTTCACTAAGCTAGGAACTTGTGATTAAGTAATGTTATAATGACTTAGGACACTTATGCAAGTCGTTGTATTGGTTACATTAGCACGTAGAGATCATTTGAAAGGGAAGAAAGTTAAAGGTGAATTCTTTGAGGCCCTTTTTAAATGTTTTGGGTCGGTATGCATGCTAGAAAGATTTACATAAATGTTATGTACCTTAATTTAAATATTTGGGATATCATTCATGTTGCAAGAGGTTATGTATGAAAGATGGTTAAATATTAAAACTAGGTAACAGAGTATTCATGAAACACCAAAGAAGTGTTGGATAACCATCCGACTGGTATGAAGTTATCTGGCAAACAGAATGTTCTGTCTAAGGAACGAGTGGTGTATAAATCACACCTGGACCCGTCATTCTTTCCTGGGAACATCTCTGTTGGAGGTACTACTCTTTGAAGATAACCACCATGCCTTCTTTGATATACTATGGAGAAACCATTACAAGGATTTAAGATAAGAACTGGTTTTGAAAAGAATTGTTTGAATGGAAACTTGCCTTTTGGCATGATTTCACATTACAATGATTATGGGAAGAAAATGGTTTTGACACGTAAAACGTTTTAAAACTTATCATGGTGTGCCCAGATAAGTAATGATAGAGAAGCCAGGGTTTTACTTTGACTTGCAGAGGTTTTGACAATTGTTTTCTTAACAAAGAGTAAAGAGAAAGAGATAGAATTTTTGGCATGTTTTGCCATGTCAAATATTTTGACCATATTGGTCTGTAAAGAAAGGAAAGTTTGCCATGTCTGGTCAATTGTCATATAATGTCTTGCAACTTAAGACGTAGAGATGTATTGCATTCCTTTATGGAATGTAGTATGGACACCTTGTGCAAGGGTATGTATAAGTGGTGATGACCGCTTGGAGGTTAAAGTGTGCAAGTATAAAGTATTATGTTTGGGCAAGAAGTTAATGTGATGTTTTAAATGCATGTCATATAAATCCATTTATGAATGAGACATAGGTCAAAGATATTTTTGACTAAAACTTAGAACTCACCAGCGTAAGCTGACATATGTTTAAGCATGTGTATCAGGTAAAGATGTAACTTGTTGCAGTAATGGTACGAGGTTAGAGTAAGGGCATTCTCTGACGAACTAGCATTAGAGTAGATGTATTTGTACTTTCGTTTAAATATACATTAAACAAAGTTATGGTATAAAATAGTATTTTTAAAGTCTTTCGCTACGTATGATTTCTGTTTACTATATGTTCATGAGTAAATCCGACAAGTGACTGGCATCTCGGGCGAGCCGGGATGCGGATATTTGCCCAAGTACCTAGACTTAAACTAAGGTTAAGAGACAGTAAATATTCCAGTAGAGATGCCAGTCAAGATAGCGTGATGCTAAAGATAGATAAAGGTAGGGATATTAAGTAGGAACATGATAGAAGGATAACTAGAGCACCGAAAGTGGTGTAAATGATTAATTTCGTCGTGGCTACAGTTATTAATGTTTACAATACACTTGTGTTCTAGCTATCAATCCGTCATGCGAATACTAAAACACTCCATATCTTTTGTAGAAATTGTTGGTAGACGTAGAGGCAGAAGAGGAGGTAGGGTTAAACCCAATACTCATAGAAGGCAGACGCGGTCTACTGCCAATGTCGGACTTGAGATAGAACATGTTGGAAGAGGAGCGGGTAGAAGAGCCTGTGGTAGATCCAAGACTTAAAAATCTTGTAGATATGGCTGTTGCCAAAGCGTTAGACACAGCTTTACCAATTCTATTAATAAGCCTAGAAGAGAATAGGAAGCAAAAAGACGAGACTCAATGAGCAAAAGAAATTAATAATGTAAAAGATAAGGTTGAAGATGAATTTGATTACAATTATGAATCTGATGATTCATACGAGGTGAGACCTCGAAATAAGGGGAAGAAAGGATGTCCTTACAAGGCATTCAAAGACGGAAACCCTCCAAAGTTTGAAGAAACTAAGGATGCCACTGTTACTCATCAGTGGATAAGAGAAATAGAGACAATGATCAAGATTAGTGAGTGTAGAGATGACCAGAAGGTCAAGTATGCAGCCCAATCTTTTGTTTTAGAAGCTTTATGTTCGTGGGAAAACTTGGTCAAAGCTTTGGGAGATAAAGCTATTGACCGAATGACTTGGGAGGAGCTGAAAAGATTGTTGATAGAGGAGTTCTATCCAGATAATGAAATGGAGAAAATTGAAAGAAGTTTTCTTAGACTAGAAGGTGGTAGTATGACTCACCAAGAGTATACTACCAAATTTAATAAGATGGCTCGTTTAGTACCCCATCTGATAACCCCTGAATCTGTACGCATCAAGCGATACGTACAGGGTTTGCCATCAAATATACGGAGATTACTGAAGACTTTAGACTTGAAAACCTATCGGTATGTCGTACAGCTTGCTTCGACAATGTATGACGAAGTCTTTGGTTCCCACCCTATGGAATTAAAGAGAAAGTGGGCAGACTATTATAAGAATCAGAACAAGAAGAATGGAGGTGGAGGAGGAAAGAAACAGGAACTAAGTGGCGGTACTAAATGCACCAAATGTGGTAAACTACACACTGGAGAATGCAGGTATGGAACTAATACTTGCTACAGTTGTGGTAAACCTGGGCATATAGCCACCAATTACCCAAGTAAGTCAGGGCTGAGGTGTTACAAGTGTAGAGAACTTGGACACCGAATCATAGAATGCCCAACCCTAAAGATTTCAGCACCAGTAGTGATCAAGGATGGGAAGGAGAAAGAAACCTCAAAGGCAAAAAGTGGAGCCTATACTTTGACTACCGAGGAAGCAAATGCATTGCCTGACGTAGTATCAGGTACATTTCTCGTTAATAACGTATCTGCTACTGTGTTGTTCGACCTAGGAGCTAGTAGTAGTTTCGTATCCTTAGATTTCTATTCTTCCTTAGCTAGACCTACCATAAGATTAGACGAAACATTTGAAGTAGAAACGGCAAATGGAAAGACGATGAAGGTGGCAGAAGTCATCCAAGATTGTTTCATCAATCTTGAAGGACACAAATTTCCTGTTAAACTATATCCTATGATCCTCAAAGGATTCAATGTAGTCTTGGGAATGGACTGGTTGGCAGCTGACGATGCCAGATCATTTGCAATAAGAAAGCAGTCCAGATGCAGATTCCATACGGCAATTGGATCACCATCCACGGTGATAAGATAAGATAAGCCGTTAGAATCATTTCAATGATGAAAGCCATGAAGTTTATGAGTCGAGGCAATGAGGCCTACTTGGCATACGTTATTGATTCCAAAGTAAAAACTAAGGAACTAAAAGACGTGCCAGTAGTCTGTGACTTTCTGGACTTATTTCTAGAAGAATTGCCAGGAGTACCTCCTGAAAGAGAAGTAAAGTTCTGAATTGACTTAATTCCTAGTGCTAAGCCTGTCTAAGGCACCTTATCATTTAGATGCATTAGAAATGAAGGAACTAATGTCTTAACTACAAGAGTTGTTAGACAGAGGTTTGATCATACCGAGTATCTCGCCTTTGGGTTCTCCGGTATTATTCGTAAAGAAGAAGGATGATAGTATGCATATGTGGATTGACTACCGAGAGTTGAACAAACTTACCATAAAGAACAGATACCCGTTACCGAGGATGGATGACCTGTTTGATCAATTACAAGGAGCAAACTAGTTCTCCAAAATCGATCTAAGGTCAGGTTATCATCAATTGAAGGTTAGAGATGAAGATATTTCAAAGACAGCCTTCCGTATGAGATATGGACACTATGAGTTCTTAGTAATGTCATTTGGTTTGACTAATGCACCTGCTGCATTCATGGATCTCATGAATAGAGTATATCGACCAATGTTGGACCGATATTTGATCGTGTTCATTGATGATATTCTAATTTACTCCAAGAATGAAGTTGATTATGCATGTCATCTCAAGGAAGTGCTGGAAACAGTCAGAAAAGAGAAATTGTATACAAAATTTTCTAAATGTGCATTTTGGCTTCGAGAAATTCAGTTCTTGGGTCATGTGATAAACGCAGAAGGAATTCTTGTAGATCCTTCAAAGATAGAAACGGTGATGAAATGGAACATACCAAAAACACCTACAGAGATATGCAGTTTCTTAGGTTTAGCTGGTTACTATTGGAGATTTATTCAGGATTTCTCCAAGATTGCTACCCCATTGACAAAACTCACAAAGAAGGAGACAAAGTTTGTATGGGGAGTAGAGGAAGAAAATGCTTTTCAAAAACTAAAGGAGAAATAAGCTCAAGTTCTGGTTTTATCTTTACCAGAAGGGACAGAGGATCTGGTAGTTTACTCTGATGCTTCGTATCAGGGACTTGGGTGTGTATTAATGCAGTGAAGCAAGGTTATAGCCTATGCTTCATGGAAACTGAAACCCCATGAAACTAACTACCTGATCCATGATTTAGAATTAGTTGTTGTATTATTTGCACTTAAGATATGGAGACACTATCTGTTGGAGTTAAGTGCACAATCTACACAGATCATAAAAGCTTAAAGTATTTCTTTGAGCAAAAACATCCGAACATGAGGCAGCGAAGACGGTTAGAGTTGATAAAATTTTATGATTGTGAAATCCTATATCACGTAGGGAAAGCCAATGTGGTGGCAGATGCTCTAAGCCGTAAAGAAGAGCATCTTCCTCTTAGGTTGAGATCATATAAGTTACTTCTAACTGCTGACTTTATGACTCAGCTCAGGAATGTCCAGACATAAGCATTGAAAGCAGCGAATGATAAGAAGGAAAGAATGGCTGGACAAGAAAGATACTTGGAAGAGGATGAGTATGGAGTCAAGATTAAATTCGACCGTATGTGGATGCCAGACATGGGAGAATTCAAAGTTAAGATTCTGGATGAAGCCCATAAGTCACGATATTCGATTCATCTGGGGACTACAAAAATGTACCAAGATCTACGCCAAGATTATTGGTGGCCCGGTATGAAATTCGATATCATGAAATATGTGGCTAAATGATTGACTTGCTCCCAAGTCAAAGCGGAACATCAAAAGCCTTATGGAAGATTACAGCCACTAGATATTCTAGAATGGAAGTGGGAACATATCACTATGGACTTCATAACAAAGCTACCAAGAACAGCTAAAGGTTATGATACCATATAGGTGATAGTTGATAGGGTAACTAAGAGTGCTCACTTCTTACCAATACGTGAGACTTACTCTTCTGAAAGGTTAGCAGAAGCATTTATTAAAGAAATTGTTTCACGGCATGGAGTGCCTGCTTCAATTGTATCTCACAAAGACGCATGTTTTACATCACATTTTAGGAAGAAGTTCCACAAAGAGATGGGAACTAAGCTATCAATTATCACGACATTTCATCCTCAAACAGATGGTCAAAGTGAAAGAACGATACAAACACTTGAAGATATGTTTATTGACCTGGGTAGAAGTTGATATAGTCATCTACCTTTGGTAGAATTCTCATATAACAACAACTATCATGCAAGTATTGGCATGCCGCCATACGAGATGTTATACAGAAGGAAATGTAGAACTCCCATCCGTTGGGGAGAGGTTGGACAAAAAGAATTAGGAAGTAAAGAGATTGTCCAATCGACATGTGTAAAGTTAGATCAGATTAAAGCTCGTCTAAAAACTGCTCTAGACAGACAAAAGTTTTATGCAGACAAAAGGGGAAGACCAATAGAGTTCCAAGTTGGAGATTAAGTTCTGTTGAAAGTATCTCTATGGAAAGGAATTATAAGATTCAGAAAGAGAGGAAAGCTAAGTCCAAGATTTATTGCACCCTTTTAGATTATTGCTCGAGTTGGAAAGGTTGCTTATAGACTGGAATTGCCGGATGAGTTGAGTGGAATCCACTCAACATTCCATGTATCGCACTTACGCAAGTGCTTGGCAGACGAAACCTCTCATGTACCACTAAATGATATAGAGATAGACGAAAGATTGAATTTTATCGAGAAGCCAGTGGCTATACTTGATCGAAAAGAAAAGAGATTACGAAATAAAGTAATCAAGCAAGTGAAAGTCCAGTGGCAACATCGAAAGTGATCGGAATCCACATGGGAAACAGAGGAAGAGATGAAGCAATCATATCCCTACTTATTCGAGTAAGTAATAGGTTTTGGGGACGAAATCTTTGTAAGTGGGGTAGATTTGTAACACCCCAATTTTTTTTATTAGACATATGAGTAGAGGGACTAAAATAGTCAATAAGTGAAACCCCAAGGGGTAGAATGAAAATAGACAAGACTTGAAGGATCAAAAATGAAAATTTAAGTTTTAGACCTGTGACGGACCGTCACAGACGGTTAACGGTCCGTTACGGACGGTGACGGACCGTCACACGGTATAACGGTCCGTTACTGCTTGACCACGACAATCATTGATGGAATGACATGTGTCTCCTGACTAACGGCGTGTAGAAACCTTATGATGGACCGTCATGAGTGGTAACGGTCCTTCACAACCGCAAAATAGACCGCTCATCTAGGTGTTGACACGTGACAGATGACTCATACTCGTGACGGACCGTCACGGGAGATAACGGTCTGTTATGGAAGCTGCAGGAAATTGGGTGACGGACTGTCACCAATGGTAACTATCCGTTATGGAGCCTGGGTTTGCTTATAAATAGAAAGGTCAGGATTTCCAAGTTGAAACATCCAACAAACATTCCTACACACTCAAAAATACCTAGTTAACCTAGGGAAGCATGGCAAGAAGTTGGATTCGCATAGAGAAGTCCGATTTCCAGTCTTTCGATCCCAATACACAGTATATAGTCCGGAGGTAAGGTTTTGACTAGTTCCTAATGACTTGGTTACTTTCACTAAGCTAGGAACTTGTGATTAAGTAATGTTATAATGACTTAGGTCCCTGATCCAAGTCGTTGTGCTGGTTACATTAGCACGTTGAGATCATCTGAAAGAGAAGGAAGTTAAAGGTGAGTTCTATAAGGCCCTTTTTAAATGTTTTACTTTTAATGTTTTGGGCCAGTATGCATGCTAGAAAGATTTACATAAATGTTATGTACCTTAATTTAAATATTTGGGATAGCATTCATGTTGCAAGAGGTTATGTATGAAAGATGGTTAAATCTTAAAACTAAGTAACGGAGTATTCATGAAACACAAAGAAAGTGTTGGGTAACCATCAGACCGGTATGTAGTTATCTGACAAATAGAATGTTCTGTCTAAGGAAAGAGTGGTGTATAAGTCCCTTCTGGACCCGTCATTCTGTAAGGCCCCATTCCCGGGTAACCTCACTTGTTGGATTTACTCATAAACATATTCATAAATACTGAACTTAAATTTAAAACATTCAGAAGTAGCGGAAGCAAACATCATTCAAATTACATGACATAATAGCGGAAGTCTTAACAATTAAATACATAACATTGTCTTAACATATATAAACGTGGGATGTCAGTCTTGTGCCGGGTAACCTTCACGCCATCGTACGACCCTTTCTTCCTTTACCTGAAATGTATACCAAAAGTCAGCTAACGCTGGTGAGTTCTTGTTTAAGGACAATCATATATAATACTTATCTTATCATGAAAATTTTATATATATGTCTACATAACATACGTAATATTCGTGCTTTTACATATTCTTTACTTTACTACGTAATACTCGTAGTCCGTTCTTTTGTCCGTCTGCCTTAGGGCATCCGTTTCCTACGCGACCATTATGTATGCAACCATTCTACTTTAGTTAAGGCAATTGCTTCGACCGTCCATTAGTGCCTTTTTATACGTCCTAGCTTGCGAAGGAACGTTTTTGTCCCGGTTACAAAATAGTCACGTGGTCGTCCGTCTACCAAAGTAGCCGTTGTCATAGAAGGGTTCATAACGTTTACATACATTCATAACATGAAATATATATAATATAAAGCAAGATTTCATTTATTTACGTTATGTCCTTCTTTCATTCATTCTTTAAAATCATACGCTTCATTCTTTATTCATAATTCATTTTCATATGTAAGTATATGTATATATATACATATTTGTATACCACGTATGATCACATTGACGTTTATAGCATTTATTCATTTAGTGTATACACTTCAGCCCCAAAACATTTAAAATGATTTGCTCATAACATAGAAGGGGGCTCATAGAACTCACCTGATAAGCTAGTCTTGGTTGTCCTAAACAAAGGTCCAACAACGTCACGTACTATCTGAATTAGGTAGTTAAATACACATCAGACCCAATCGCAACTCTAACGATTTAATCTTTCTAAAACATACTGACTTTACTTACTGGTCTGCTGCCTGCGCACTTAGTAAGTGCGCATGGCCTTGCTCATGCGTACTTGACAAGTACGCATGATCTTTCTCTTGCGTACTTGGTAAGTACGCATGATCTTTCTCCCGCGTACTTGGTAAGTACGCAGGACGTCCCTACTGCGTACTTGATAAGTACGTCTTCTTCTCAGTACTCAAGACATCACGAGAAATTCATAATGCCCATAACGCGTGCGAAACGCGGTCTTTGGTATGTCTTCTTCTCTTACTTTTAACTGATGGTAACCCGACCTAAAATCGATCTTTGAGAACCAACTCGCACCTTGCAGTTGATCAAAAAGGTTGTCTATTCTAGGCAGTGGTTATTTGTTCTTTACTGTCCTCTTGTTCAACTCGCGGTAGTCAATGCACATGCGCATGCTGCCGTCCTTCTTCTTTACAAATAGTACCGGAGCGCCCCATGGTGAGATGCTCGGTCTAATAAATCCTTTTTCTGTTAGTTCCTCTAGTTGAGGCATCAATTCTTTCATTTCTGACGGAGCCAATCGGTAGGGGGCTTTGGCAACGGGCTCAGCTCCTGGCAATAAGTCAATCTGAAATTCTATTTCCCGATCGGGTGGTAACCCAGGTAGATCCTCAGGGAATAATTTCGGAAAGTTACACACCACGGGTACATTCTTGAGTTCATTCATTTTCATTCTATCATCAATAACATATGCCAAATAAGCTTCGTAACCCCGCCTCATGTAACTTTCGGCCTTGATCATCGAGATGATGTTCGGCATCGTGCAATTCCAATCCCCATAAACCGTAATTGGGCTGCCGCTTGGAGCTTTGAGGTGTATCCTCTTAAGTTTACATATGATTTGAGCTTCATTGGCAGCTAGCCAATCCATACCCAATACTATATCGAATCCTCCTAAGGTGAGAAAGAATAATCTAGAAGGGAACTTATGACCCTCTATCGCTATGATGCAATCCTCTGTTACTTGAAACACTGCCGAATTTTTACCAACGGCAGTTTGTACGCTAAAGGCCTTTACTATGGTGTTGATAGTGCAACCTAGTTTACGACTAAATGCATTGGATATAAAACTTTTACTAGCACCAGAGTCAAATAAAAAAGCAGCATGTTCATCATTAACTAGGAACGTACCTGACACAACATCAGGGTTTCCCCTTGCTTCCTCCTCAGTCAGGGCGTAGGCTCGAGTCCTAACATGCAGTTGTTCCTTTTCAGTTTCCTTTTCCTTTCCCAAATCGGATTGTCTGGTTTTCCTGCAATCCTTAGTCTGGTGTCCATATCTTCCACAACTTTGGCACTTGACGCCTTTCAAACAATCTCGGGAGTAGTGCCCCGGCCTCCCGCACTTATAACACATGGTGGTGCCGATTCGACACTCGCCAAGATGTTGCCTTCCACATTTCTTGCATGTTTCATATTCATCGAACCTTGGTTTCTTAATTTCAGTTGTTACATTCCCTCTTCTGGTGCCTCTAGACGGGTTCTCCCACTTTCTCTTTTGTATCTCAGGCGCCGGGTCCTCATTGGCATAATCGTTGTAGACGATTCAGCTCAGATTCACTACTGACTCGAAGGTCGACGGTAGATTAGCTTTCACATGAACACGGACCCTTTGAGGTAGGCCCTTCACATAGTACTTAATCATTCGTTCTTCCGTCTCCACCAGGTGGGGTACCAGTTGAGCTAGTTCATTGAACCTGGAAGTATACTGGCGGTGCGTCTTGCTGCCAGCCTTGAAGTTTAGGAATTCGTTTTCCACTCGATCAATTTCATTCCGGGGACAGAACTTTTGGATTATCAGCTTCTTCAGATCTTCCCATGTCATTCTGGCCAGAGCGTTTGGCGACTTTGTCCTATGAATGTTCCTCCACCAACTTAGTGCCTCATTGGTGAAAGAATGGGAAACATACTTAACAGCCTGGTCCGGTCGCACTCGCTGATGTTGACTACAACGTTTATCCTCTCAATCCATTCGAACGTAGCCACTGAATTCTTGTTCCCATCGAACTTGGGTGGGTCTCCATCCTTGAACCCTTTGTAAGTACACCCACGGTTGCTTGATCCCACCTTCACTTCATCCCCATCACTGTCATACACTTTCTCTTCATGGTCTCCTTCATCCTCCTCTCTACTTTTCTTTAGTGCCTCGGATAGTAGATCAGGCAATACTTTCTTCAGAGTGAGTACGACTTCACGGGCAGTAGCATCCCTGACCTCTGGTTCTAACTGTAAATGCCCTTGACTGTTGTTCCCAGTTGGGGTCACCTCTGTTTGGTGCACACTCTCTTCCTCCTCATGTCTTTGACTCAATGGAGATCTACCGACTCGGCCAGTACGACCGCCTCGGCGTCCTGTTCTTCCTCCACCAGCCATAGTTCCTAGTTTCCTGATAGTTATAAAGGGAATACATCAATGCCATTCCTTCAGATCATAGTTTAGAACAGTACGAGCAAGGTAAATTTTTAATTACAGTGACCGGTTTGTGATTACTAATTTACATTGCTTTTCGGGTTCAAAACTCTTCAATTCGGTTGTGACAATGACATCTATTTGTTCTAAGTTAAGATATCTATTCTTATCCAAGTGTATTAACTCTAGTACTTACTTACCGTGCTGGCGTTGGCGTTGGTTACCCATACTGACATCCGTGCGTTGGTCCCATAATCAGCTTGAGTCCAGACATTTAGGGATGTCTGAATCTCTCAAACTTCTGCACTGATACCAACTTGTAAGGCCCCATTCCCGGGTAACCTCGCTTGTTGGATTTACTCATAAACATAGTCATAAATGTTGAACTTAAATTTAAAACATTCAGAAGTAGCGGAAGCAAACATCATTCAAATTACATGACATAACAGCGGAAGTCTTAACAATTAAATACATAACATTGTCTTAACATATATAAACATGGGATGTCAGTCTTGTGTCGGGTAACCTTCACGCCATCGTACGACCCTTTCTTCCTTTTCCTGAAATGTATACTAAAAGTCAGCAAACACTGGTGAGTTCTAATTTAAGGACAATCATACATAATACTTAACTTATCATGAATATTTTATATATATGTGTACATAACATACGTAATATTCGTGCTTTTACATATTCTTTACTTTACTGTTCTCACATAACATTCATTTTATGTATATACATATGTACATACATACTTACTTGGGGAGAACACTTATTGGTCATAATCTTAAGGGAGATCAACCCATCACGCTTGTCGCGAATGTCACAAAGACATCATAGTGAGAACTACCGCCGTAGCCGATTTCATTAACCGTCTGGCTCTAGAAGACCGTCCGTTCTTTCATTAAATCCGTCAGGCAACCTTTGTTCGTCCGCTCTTAAACCGTCCTACCGTCGTAGTCCGTTCTTTTGTCCGTCTGCCCTAGGGCATCCGTTTCCCATGCGACCATTATGTATGCAACCGTTCTACTTTAGTTAAGGCAATTGCTTCGACCGTCCATTAGTGCCTTTTTATACGTCCTAGCTTGCGAAGGAACGTTTTTGTCCCGGTTGCAAAATAGTCACGTGTTCGTCCGTCTACCGAAGTAGCCGTTGTCATAGAAGGGTTCATAACGTTTACATACATTCATAACATGTAATATATATAATATAAAGCAAGATTTCATTCATTTATGTTTTGTCCTTCTTTCATTCATTCTTTAAAATCATACGTTTCATTCTTTATTCATAATTCATTTTCATATGTAAGTATATGTAATATATACATATTTGTATACCACGTATGATCACATTGACATTTATAGCATTTATTCATTTAGTGTATACACTTCAGCCCCAAAACATTTAAAATGATTTGCACATAACATAGAAGGGGGCACATAGAACTCACCTGATAAGCTAGTCTTTGTTGTCCTAAACAAAGGTCCAACAACGTCACGTACTATCTGAATTAGGTAGTTAAATACACATCAGACCCAATCCCGACTCTAACGGTTTAATCATTCTAAAACATACTGACTTTACTTACTGGTCTGCTGCCTGCGCACTTAGTAAGTGTCACACCCCCAATTTCAACTAACGGAGTTTTACCGTTTAGAAGGTGACACACCAGGATCTCAGTCATTAGTTACATCAAACGACACTATATGGGACTTGAAATGTCAAAACATAAAAGTTCAGAATTAATGCGGAAGCGTAAACGTTAATATGAAATCAAAAGTAATTACACGCAATAGGCGTCAATATATGTAAATAAGTAAACTGTTTCAAATGTTTGAAATGGATGATATGACAGTAGGACTCCATGCATGCCCTAAGTGTGCAACCTGCGCCTTAGCGACCTGAGAAACATGTAAGAAAAAGTGTCAACACGAGGTTGGTGAGTTCACAGGTTTCATGTTTACAATAAGAGTGTGTTTGCCAGATTATGTACATTCAATATGCATATCTATAGGTAGCTAACCTATGTTCATGTCTTACTAAAGCGCTCGTAACCGAAGCTGACTGTGTTTATATGCCTCCTGCCAGGTCTATCAACTCTGGCCAATGTGAGTAGGCTAACATTTCACCCGTTCGATATCCAATCGAGTTAGCGCGACTAACGCGGGTGGGGCTTGTCAAACCCAGTAGTACTACTAAACATTACCTCGCTAAGATCCATATTAACAGTCCGATATAAGATGAGGACTTTCTGTGATAGTGTGTTACGCTTAGTCTCAACAGTGATATCATATAAAGTACCATAGTCAAATAGTTGCGTCATGTTTTCTCCCCCAGCGGGAAAAACATGTAAAATAATATTTGCTTGCGTACCTGTTTCTCCCCTACGGGGAAAACAAGTAAAAGTATGATAGTTGGTGTTCATGTTTGTTTATTCTTCAACAGGAAAACAAGTAAAATACGTTTGTGTGTAAGCATGTTTCTCCCCCAATAGTAAAACAAGTAAAAAGGGGCCGTGAAACTCACCTGCGTTGCGTAGTAGGTAGTATTACACAAGTATGAGATTTGAAATCTCAAGTGTTAGCCTGCACGGCTTACGTATGCCCTAGAATTATACACATAATAGTTAGGGATACAATGGGAATATGTGACGACAATACGGAATAAGGAACGTCCTAAAGGAAACGCTCTAAAGATCAACGAGTAAACGAACGTGTTTACGGGAATACGGATTTCTAAGTTAGGATGAATACGTTTCGTGATGAATGACAAATAATATATAATAAATAGATTCGAGCGTTTTGTCATTAAATAGTAGTCTAGAAAAATAATATTATTATATTATTTTTAAACTTACATAGTCAATACGATAACTATATGTGTGGCGAAAATAATAATATATTATTTTTATTTGAGAATATAATTACGGGGGTAATAACATAACTAATTATATTATTTAAAATTTCGAAGCGTTACACAATGCTCGTTAATGCGACGAAAATAATATATAAATATATTATTTTTAATAGTGGAAAATAATATTAAAACGGTTATAAAACTAAACTCGAACATTAATATAAACACAATTGTTTATGTGTTTTCATAAATTAAATATTAATTTTGTGAAATAATATAATAATATATTATTTTTAATATCACTAGAATTCTCTAAAAAAAATGTTTCATAAAATAAATCCCGAGCGTTTGGTCGTTTTCGGGTTTCAAAACACGTTAATATATTAATATAATAATATATGTTTTGATTTTATTTAAATAACATATACAAAAGTGGCTCAAAAATAAGATGGGGGCAGAGAGACTCGAACCCGGGTCTCTCCCCCATCAGTCAAGCAGCCTAACCAGCCCACCTGCTTGGGAAATCGCAACAGGACCCAGATCGAATGGGTTTTAATCCTCAACGGCTCTGTGTTCTTCCCCCATTCGCGACCGATCCTAAACCAATCCCAAATCCATCGATCGTGACCATGATTTGCTACAAAAGTTTGGGGGTTTTGATTATTGGTCTAAAGCGAACCTGGCCACAAGTTTAATTTGAAAGACATCTAGTTTAATATTGGTTAATTCCTCTTTGAATTGTTGAAACCCTAGGTGAAGAACACAAATTCAAATCGATCCAATCTGATAATCAGGGTTGTTGAAGTTATGGGGTTTTCAATGATTCAAAGATTACGAAACTATTGGTATATTTTAATTTCATTAATATCGAATGTAGGCGGGGATTTGATTAAGCCGTAGAACATGATGAACCCTAGAATCGGTTCATCATTGATCCGATGTTACAGTCCCCCATTGGCATGGGGCTTTCAATCTAGTGATGAAAACGAAGGTGAGGGAGGGTTTAATTACCAGAATGTGTTTCGAATTGATGATTCCCGACTAAACACATAGTCGTGATCTCGATGGATTGGTCCCCGCCGTCTCCTGCTATGTCTTCGACGAACTTTGTGTGTGCAATTGCCTCTGGGGAGTTCGAATGAGGTGTGCAGGTGATTAGTTTGTGAGTATGATGATTGAATGAATTGTGATGATGGCTCGACGGTTTCGGTTTTAGAACAAGTTAATATGTTTAATTCGTAATCGTTATGGATTGATTATGTGTGTAAATGTTTGGAAAACGGTCGAGATCTATAAGGCTTTGCATAACCGACGAGATTTCAAACAGATTTGGGGAATTCGGGTTTAATTTGGATTCAAAGGCTCATTGTTTGACTTTCAGAAGTCAAACTCTTTGGATTTTGACTTTCAGGAGTCAACAATTCAAGTATTGAGACTTGGCAGGACTAGTCCCTGTTGTTGAGGTTAAACATGTGACAGAAATAGTCCCTGAAGTTCAAGATTAAGTTAACAGGGTTAATATTTAACTAGATTTGCTAACGAAACTAACTGAAAAGTCCGGATTGTCACATCATCCCCTAGTTGAAAGAATTTTCGCCCCGAAAATTAAATAATAATTTTTTTTTCTGGGGTGTCACATCATCCCCTAGTTGAAAGAATTTTTGACCCGAAAATTAGAATAGTACCTTAAGAGTTTGAAGTGGATTGCTTGGACAGATGTGGATACTTGTGTATAATCTGATCCTCGCGCTCCCACGTGAATTCTTGTCCACGTTTCGAGTTCCAACGAAGACTGACAATAGGGATTTTACTGAGTTTCAGTGTTTTGATTTCCCTATCCATGATTTCTACCGGTTCTGCAACTAACCGCAGTTGTTCATCGATATTGCAGTTCCTCAAGAGGAATCGCGAGTGTTTCGTCTTCTAGACATTTCTTCAAGTTTGAGACATGAAAGACGTTGTGTACACCACTCAGTCCTTCAGGTAAGTCCAGTTGATATGCTACTGGTCCGATTCTCTTTAATATTTTGAAAGGTTCAACATAACGAGGATTCAGTTTGCCTCGTTTTCCGAAACGAATGACACCTTTCCAAGGTGAGACTTTGAGTAAGACCATGTCACCTACTTGAAATTCTAACGGTTTACGACGCTTATCGGCATAACTCTCTTGACGATCATGAGCTGCTGCCATATGGTTTCTAATTTGAATGATTTTCTCAGAAGTTTCAAGTACGAGTTCTGGACCTGTAGGTTTACTATCCCCAACCTCGGCCCAACAAATAGGAGAACGGCATTTCCGTCCATAAAGTGCTTCAAATGGAGTTGCCTTGATGTTAGTGTGATAGCTGTTGTTGTAGGAGAACTCCACCAACAGTAGGTGAGACTCCCAAGTGTTACCGAAATCGATCACACAAGCTCGTAGCATGTCCTCCAGAGTTTGGATAGTACGTTCTGTTTGGCCATCAGTTTGAGGATGGTATGCTGTGCTCATATCTAGACGCGTGCCTAAAGCTTTATACAATGACTGCTAGAAACGAGAGGTGAATCGTGCATCACGATCCGAAATGATAGAGATAGGCACCCCGTGCCGAGAGACTACTTCTTTTAAGTATATACGAGTAAGCTTGTCCATTTTGTCGGTTTCTTTGATTGCTAGGAAGTGAGCAGATTTTGTCAATCGATCAAAAATTACCCAAATAGTGTCACATCCGGTAGGAGTTCGTGGTAATTTGGTGATGAAGTCCATGGATATTTGTTCCCATTTCCATATGGAATTTCTGGTTGTTGCAGAAGACCAGAAGGCTTTTGGTATTCAACTTTAACATTTGCGCATGTCAGACATTTGCTCACATAGATAGCTATATCGGCCTTTATCTTTTGGCCACCAATATAGTACCTTTAAATCATGGTACATTTTATCGGAACCCGGCTGAATAGAGTAACGAGATTTATGAGCTTCATCCATGATTAGTTCCCTTAAATTTCCGAATACCGGAACCCATATTCGCCCGACGAAGTAGCGAATACCGTCAGATTTGACCTCAAGTTGTGCTTCCATACCGCGTGTAACTGCGGATTTTTGTCAGGTAATCCGGGGTGAATAGTAAGCTGTAGTGCTCAAATTCGTTTGGGCTTGGTTTCCTTTCGGCTTAGTGCATTAGCCACAACGTTAGCTTTACCCGAATGATACCGGATCGTACAGTCGTAATCATTTAAAAGTTCAACCCAACGACGTTGTCGCATGTTCAACATATTCTGCTCGAAGATATGCTAGAGGCTCTTGTGGTCGGTGTAGATGGTGCATTTGGTACCGTACAAGTAATGTCTCCATATCTTAAGTGCAAAAACCACTGCTCCCAACTCTAGGTCATGAGTGGTGTAGTTTTTCTCGTGAATCTTTAACTGTCGTGAAGCATATGCGATTACCTTTTCGCGTTGTATTAAGACACAACCTAGACCTCGAATAGAGGTATTGTAATATACTACGAAGTCATCCGTTCCTTCAGGGAAAACTAGGATAGGCGCACTACAGAGTTTCTATTTTAACAGTTGAAATGCGGATTCCTGAGTTTAGCTCCAGTTATAGGGTTTACCCTTTTTGAGTTAGAGTAGTGAGAGGTTGAGCAATCTTTTGAGATTTCCTCAATGAATTTACGGTAGTAGCCAGCCAATCCTAGAAGTTGTCGCACCTCTGTTGGAGTCATCGGTGTTGTCTGATCCTTGATGGCTTCTACTTTAGATGGATCGACATGTATTCCTTTCTCGTTGACTACATATCCTAGAAGTTGAATCTTCGCGAATCCAGAATTTGCACTTAGGGAATTTGGCATACAATTTCTCTTGTTTCAGCAATCCAAGAATTAAGTGTAGGTGCTACTCATTTCCTTCCTCATTCTTAAAATAGTTGGGGATGTCAACAATGAAAACGATGGCGAACTGATCGAGGTAGGGTTTACACACACGGTTCAAGAGGTCCATGAACACCGCAGGTGTGTTGATTAATCCGAAAGGCATGACCATAAATTCATAATGGTCGTACCTAGTTCTGAAGGTAGTCTTAGAGATATCCGCATCTCGGACTCTCAATTGATGGTAACCAGACCTAAGATATATTTTGGAATAGAAGCTTGATCCTTGGAGTTGATCAAATAGATCATCTATGTGGGGTAGCGGATAACGATTCTTGGTCGTCACTTTGCTCAACTCACGATAGTCGATCCACATGTGGAAAGTCTTGTCCTTCTTCTTGACAAATAGGACTGGAGTTCCCCATGGCGATGAGCTAGGTCGGATGAAACCTTCATCCAACAACTCTGGCAGTTGTGTAGATAACTGTTGTAACTCACTAGGTGCAAGTCTGTACGGTGCCCGAGCAATAGGCGCTGCTCCGGGTGTTAGATCGATCTGTAATTTGACTTGACGGTGAATCTGAAGACCAGACAACTCTTCGGGAAATACTTTCGGATAGTCACGTACGCTGGGAAGGTCTTTAATCTTCTTCTCCTCAGATGACTGCTTGGCGACGAGAGCCAGAATGTCAGTATGACCTTTAAGTAGACATTTCTGCGCTTTCATGAAGGATATGATGCCTATGACTGCACCACTCCTTTTGCCTTAGACAAAAAGGATTTTCCTTCTAAGGGGAGGAAGGCAAACATTTTTGTCACAACAGATGGCCTCAGGTTGGTTCTTAGATAACCAATTCATACCGACAATAAGGTCGAAACTGCCAAGTGTAACTGGCAGAAGGTCAATGTCAAGTTTATGACTAACCAATACTAGTTTACATCTGTAAGAATGTGAGTTGTTTCAATTTTCTGAGCGTCTGCTATCTTAATAGTATACTTGGCTTTTAATAGAGTTGGAGCACGACACACTAATATGGAATTTGTGTAGTCATACTGAGACTTCTAGTGAGACCCGCGCTTATAAGGCAAGTGTCAGCCAATGCATAGGCTAAGGGAAGAGGTTCACATGTAAGGAAGAAAAGTCTAATGAGATATAGATTCCAGTAGCATAAGAGATAGGGTGTATGTTTAAGTAGTTGCGTTCAACTGATGGTTGGTTGGGTTAAATCTTCGTTTCCTAATGTCATTGGATCAACGGGATCATTTCGTGAAGAAAGAAATCTGTTTACAGGATTGAATATGCTGGAGTAAAATTCGGAGTTAGACTATGGATTAGTCACAAGATGAGGTAACAAGGTCAAATGCGATCTATTGTTGGAGTGTAAGGAATAACGTGTTAGCATAGAAAGAATTCCTCGAATTCTGTGTACATAGTTGGAGTCGATAAGTTTGCTATGAGATTCTATTAGAGTTTCAATCAAGATGGTTTCTATGATCACGTTTAGATGAGTGTCTTAACTTCACTAAGACTCTTACATGAGTGAGAATAACATTGATGGATTCCATTGATGATAATTCAGTGTGTCCGGATTGTCACAGTAAGTGCGCAGGGCCTTGCTCATGCGTACTTGACAAGTACGCATGATCTTTCTCTTGCGTACTTGGTAAGTACGCATGATCTTTCTCCTGCGTACTTGGTAAGTACGCATGATCTTTCTCCTGCGTACTTGGTAAGTACGCAGGACATCCCTATTGCGTACTTGATAAGTATGCAGCACCTGTTTCCTGGACAAGTCCGAAATTCTTGCATGTTAATCCGATCATGCTAATCTTACAACTTTCTTTAATCAAAAGGTGCGTTTTTTACTGTAGATGCTAGTTCTAAACTTATTTTCAAGTTTCATCCATAAAAACGTCTCCTATTTAGCTAAAACCCGAGAAACCCCTAAACGAAGAAAAACTCAGTTTACGGTCGAATCGTTACCTGGATTGTGATTCTGATTCGGAGGTTTTGCTCACGATCTCAGTAGTAACGTGCTCCTTCAATTTCATGTCGATCCGTTGACTTTCTCTCTCTAGACCCGACTCTCCTTTCTCTCTCTAGCTTGCAAGTGTTGGTGAAAAATGAGAGCTTCAAGGCTGTCTTGGCCCTTATATACCTGGGCTTTCCTCGGCCCGTTGGAGCCGAGCCCAAGCCCATCCGTTTTTCTTTTTTTTATGACGATTAAGTCTCTTTCGCGTTATTATTTACTAAATTACTATTTTTAGGATGTTACACATTCTTTCCTGGGAACATCTCTGTTGGAGGTACTACTCTGGGAAGATAACTACCTTGTCTTCTTTGATATACTATGGAGAAACCATTACAAGGATTTGAGATAAGAACTGGTTTTGAAAAGAATGGTTTCAATGGAAACTTACCTTTTGGCATGATTTCACATTACAAGGATTATAGGAAGAAAATGGTATTGACACGTAAAACGTTCTAAAACTTATCATGGTGTGCCCAGATAAGTAATGGTAGAAGCCAGGGTTTTACCTTGACTTACAGAGGGCTTGACAATTGTTGTCTTGACAAAGAGTAAAGAGAAAGAGATAGAATTTGTGCATGTTTTACCATGTCAAATATTTTGACCATATTGGTTTGTAAGAAAGGAAAGTTTGCCATGTCTGGCCAAATGCCACATAATATCTTGCAACTTAAGACGTAGAGATGTACTACATTCCTTTGTGGAATGTAGTATAAACACCTTGTGCATGGGTATGTATAAGTGGTGACGACCGCTTGGAGGTTAACGTGAACTCGAAAAGACAGGTGTGCAAGTATAAAGCATTATGTTTGGGCAAGAATTTAATGTGATGTTTTAAATGCATGTCATATAAATCCACTTATGAATGAGACAAAGGTCAAAGATATTTTTTACTAAAACTTAAAACTCAACAGCGTAAGCTGACATATGTTTAAGCATGTGTATTAGGTAAAGATGTAGCTTCTTACAGTAAAGATACGAGGCTAGAGTAGAGGCATCTGACGGGCTATTTGGCATTCTCTGACGAACTGGCATTAGAATAGATGTATTTGTACTTTCTTTTAAATGTACATTAAACAAAGTTATGATATAAAATACTATTTTTAAAGTCTTCCATTGTGTATGATCTCTGTTTACTATATGTTCATGAGTAAATCCGACAAGTGGCTGACATCTCGAGCGAGCCAGGAAGGGGGTGTCACATGAATCGCCGGTAGAAACCGGCATGACCTAGGAAACTCCTTATATATTTCAAAGAACTAGGAGGCGGAAGCTTTGATATGGTGTCTATCTTTGATTGATCAACTTCTAATCCTGCTTGCGAAATCTTATGCCCTAGTACTAATCCTTCTGTCATCATGAAGTGACAGTTCTCCCAGTTTAGAACAAGGCTGGTGTCTTCACATCTGGCCAACATTTTCTCTAGATTACTTAGAAAGTGTTAAGTCATCCATGAACACTTCCATAGAATCTCCAATCATGTCATGAAATATGGCAACCATACACCTTTGGAATGTACCTAGTGCATTGCATAACCCGAATGGCATGTTTCGGTAGGCGTATGTTCCATAGGGACATGTGAACGTGTCTTTTCCTAGTCTTCGGGGGTGATGGGAATTTGAAAATACCTGGAGAAACCATCTAGGAAGCGGTAGAACATCCTTCCGGACAACCTCTCAAGCATTTGATCAATAAAGGGAAGCGGAAAATGATCCTTCCTTGAGGCATCGTTTAACTTCCAGTAATCGATACAAACTCTCCATCCGGTCACGGTACGAGTAGGAATAAGCTCATTCTTGTCATTGGTTACCACCGTCATTCCTCCTTTCTTCGGAACAACTTGCACTGGACTAACCATGGAGAGTCAGAAATTGGATAAATCAACCCAACATCGAGCAATTTTATGACTTATTTCTTTACAACTTCATGCATGCTGGGATTCAATCGTTTCTGATGTTGAACGACTGGTCGGAAGTCCTCTTCCATTAGAATTTTATGGGTATGGAATTTTTGTGCGTGTACGAAAGGAAGGATTGATTCCTTTGATGTCCATGATCTTCCAGGCTATGGCTTTTTTGTGCGCCTTAAAAACTTTAAGAAATTTAGCCTTTTCGTCATTCGTTAAACTAGACGAGATGATGACGGGAAGGTGAGATTTGTCTTCCAGGAAGGCATACTCAAGATGTGAAGGAAGTTCTTTTAGATACAGAATTAGCGGCTCCTGAACGAAGGGTTTGCTTTAGCTTCTGAGTCTCGGTTGATGACCTCGCAGGCTTGTAAACAGCTCGAACTTTCTTGACTTTCTACGCGTGAAATTGTAACGAACCAACTTTCGGGTTTACCAATAATATAATAACTATATTTTAAGGGGGTATATTTTTATAAATTGAAGTTGGGGGCATTTTATAAATGGTGGAAACTTGTAGTTTTAGAGCAAAGAGTCAAAATTACAAGTGCAGGGACTGATCTTGTAATTGGCTCAAACTTGATTTGGGTGGGGGATTAAAATGGCGACACACACTCTTGAAAGTGTGTGTGTGTGTGTCGTGGATTGCAAGAGAAAGGGGGAGAAAAGGAGCCAAAATCTGGATTCAAGAGTTGCATGGAGAAATCAAATGGATTTGGAGTGTCCATCTTCAAGCAAACATCATGTAAGCAATCCTTACATCTCTTGAACCTCCATTAGAAGTGTTCTTGGTGGGTTTTGGTGAAAATCAAGCTATGGGTTGAATTGACGGTTGTTTATGATTAAGAACTTGTTATCTAGCTTGATAAAGGGTGTGTAATGCTTAATGACATCCTTGAACCATCCAATTTGATGATTTCAAAATTAGGGTTCATGATACCCAAATTAGGGGTTTTGTAATTGAAGGTGTTTAAATGGTGAATTGAGTTTGGATAAGTGTTTCTGGTGTAATATAAACACATTTTGTTGGTGAGTTATGAATTGATGAAATTATGGAATTTGGGTGAAATCCTTAATGGGTCAACATGGGTGAATGATTGTGTTGGGAGGTTAAAACTTGTTTAAGGTGTAATTATTCAAGTTTAGAATGGGTGTAATCTATAAGGTCTAGTGTGGGTGTTAGACCTTAATTGGAAAAGGTGAATTGGTGGATTGGAAGTTTGATTTTAATGGGTCAAACGGGTCATTTGGGTTGAAAAGGTGGTATTTCGGTGTTGGGGGTTTGATTAAGGTCATGTTAATCAAACTAGGTTAGGTACTTGATCTTTAGATTATAAAGGTGTGTTTGGTGTCAGTTGGTGATTATTGGATTACTAATTATAAATGGGTTGTATAGGTGATCAAATAGTAAGGAAGCTAGCTTGGAGGATCAAGTGGGATCATCTTTGGCAAAGGTAAGTGCTTTGCACTTACTTAGTATTAGATAAGTGGTATGTGTGGTATGCTATTTTACACGTTATTGTATGTTTGACTCAATGTGGATATTTAGTTAAACTAAGCCATGGATGTGGGGCAAATTGGTAAATGGTCAAAGTAAAGTGTGAATGTGGTAAGATTGTTGTAAATTGACTTAGTGTAGTATAAGTCAGGCCATTTGTGGATAAATGGTGAAATTGGTATAAAATTGACTTAGTGTGGTATAAGTCAAACCATTGTGGATAATGGTGAAATTGGTGTAATTTGACCTTAGTGGCATAGGGTCAAACTATTATGTTGAAATAGGTGTAATTAGACTATGTGGTTAATAGTCAAACTCGAATGTGCAAATGTGGTAAATATGTGTAATTAGACTATGTGGTTAATATTCAAACATGATTGTGCAAATGTGGTAAATATATGTAAATTGACTTATGTGGTTATTTGTCAAACTAATGGGTGATATGTGGTTAAATGGTGTAAATGACTCAATGTACTCAAGAGTCAACTAAAATGTATAATGTGGTAACATTAGACTAAATTAACTTAATGTGGTGAAAGTCAACTGTTAGTAGTAAAACGGTAAATTGGTTGATTACATGAAGTGTGGATACTTCACGGATGGTAGTGAGGTCATGTACTTCACGGGTGAAAGTGAAGTCAAGTACTTCACGGGTGACAAGAAGTGTGGATACTTCATGGGTCGGCGTGGAGTCAAATACTCCATGCGAGAAAGTGAGTGGTGGTTCTCGCAATAGACATGTGGATATGTCAATTTGATGAATGGTGAAACGTTCGGACTTGAATGGGTCGATACATGTCTAAGTTATAGGTCTTTGTATGCCTAAACAATTAAATGATTGAACTTGAAGTCAAACACTTCAAGGGTAAAATACGAGTAGTGGTACTCGGGTTTGGGGGTTGATAACTAACAAATTTATGTTAGAACATGTGGGTTATCATATATGTAGTTTAAACATGAGTTTATGATGGTTAATAGCCTAAATATGCAAACGGGTCAGTCGACGGGGGGTTGCACCGGCTGAAACTCAATTTTGGGGCATGCTTGAGCTGCTGCCAGCGCATCATATGCCCGGGCAGCGCCTCATACGCCTGGAGCGTATGATACTCCCATTTGGGTATGGTAGATTCTAGTATTTTCGAGGTTTCAGGGTTTTGGCCTATCGTTGTTGTAAGGACTAGTGGGAGGTCCCTAGGGCTACTTATCTTTACTAACCATATTCGAATTGATTTTTTGAATGTAGGGAAAGCTCCGGAGTGATCTCGGGCCTCGCATCATGTGGATTTGATTATCGTGGTCATGTTTTGTAATTGGTTTTTGTATCTATTCTCGTGTGGAGTCTTTACAAACTATTTGGGATTATCACAAGTTGTGGATAACTTGTTGGTGATCTTTGTTTAAACTAATTTGTGGAAATCATGTTATTTTAATTCGTGTTTGTAAATGTTAACGTGTGGATACATTATATTTTGTATGGGACCTAACTTCCCCGTTGTTTTAAAAGGTTTAAATTGGGTTGGATTTTTGGGTGTTACAACTTGGTATCAGAGCAATGGTTTGAGGGATTTGGTGTGCGAGACACCAAACTCAAACCTATAATGCACTTGATATGGTCGAGAAATGATAATCCAATGATGGCTTGACCGAGACACGGAGCTTAAGGGGCAAGGTTAGTATTAATTATGATTTTATATGTTTTAATTGGTGTGAAATGTGAACTAATTGTGCTGAAAGTTGTTAAGGGATTCGTTATATGGAGATAGTGAATGTAATTTGGCATATTACATTATCAATCACGCATGGCCAGTTTGATTCTTAATGTAACATGTGCGAATACCTTCTCGATAACCATATGATGATGAACACCGTCAATGAGTAAGTGAAGGTGGTTAAATGTGTATATGTATATATTATATGTTTGTACATAAATGATTATGTAAGGGTAATTAATATACACATAGGAAGGAGCAGTGCCTTATAGAGTAAGACTAGAGGCCAATATGTAGGTAGAACACCTATAAACTTAATACTACACGGTCGAGAATGACTGGGAGGAAACATAATTTAGTGGGAAGAATTTGTAGATAGAATTCGATTTACAGACTCACGTGTGATAGAATCTATGGGTGTATCACCTCGAGGATGGGGATAACTTTGGGATTAGTCGGGAGAAATGGAAAGCAACATTCTAGTGGAGGATGGCTAAAGCTTTCCGTGATGTTGTGTCAATCTTCCTTCAAGGGAGTTAGGAGCTCTTTGAGGCGGTACTTTGAAGAACCACTTGAAGCCTTCAGGGCGGGATGAAGGAAACCTTGTCTTCACAAGGGGTTCGTGGTGGGTGAGCCAAAGGAATAAATGGTGGGAGTTTGTTCGTTAGTCAACAAACAATACATCACTATAATGGTATTGGCTTTGAATCGATCCATTGTGATGGGAGGATGGAGTACTACTCGAGGAGAGTCGACTCCAGAAATTGGTGGATTTTTCCGGTGTTCCTTGTATGGAGAAAGGCTTAAAGACGTGGGGGTAATGTAACAGGGTGAACTCGAGAGACGTTCTTGAGTTAGCTTTGTCCACAAGCCGATGTGGATCTTGCAATGGGGAAGGGGGTTTCTTCACGTACGTTAGACCGGTGGATTTATTGAGGGATTATGGGCATGTCGTATGACTGATAGTAGTCTTGCCCAAATCTTAGAGTATCGGAAGGAATGAAGATAAATCGAATTTCCCGATGCTATCGATTGACTTATAGAGTGGATTCTCCTACGTGGTGAATAGCTCTTGTAGAGTTGACTATTATATAATGCAAAGAGTTCAAACTCGGGAACACGTGGGATGTGAAGGGGAATTTGTTGTGGCTTCAAGAAAGCCAATTATTCTAGCAGAGCTAGAAATCCCTTTGGGAAGGCAATACTTGTTGTTGCCATATGTGTGGAGTTTACATAAGTGGGATGATGGGACACATTACGCCAAAGTGTTCTAGTCCTAAAATGGGTGCTACGATGGTTATAATTCGGGACTCATCCGAAATGAATGTTCGAAGTTCAAAACACACGAATGAAAGAGGGAGAAAATAGAAATTTTAAGGCTGTCGAGTCGAACATTTCTAAACTACCAAAGACGAGGCTGAAGTCTTTTGGCATAATTGTTTTGATTAGATTATATGTGAATCAGTGGATTCGGAGGTGATCAACATTGCGGATTTCATAATGTTGACAAATGTATGAGTTAATAATCGAAAGATGTGGGTGACATAATCACATGGATTGGAGTCCTACGATTGTAGTGGAAATTATGTGGTTACTTAGTAACCGTATCAATGTCGTGTATGACTAAAGGGTGATGTGTCAACCCGTTCTCGCCTAGAGACGATGAAACGCGTGGCGCATGAATTGGTGTATGCCTGGCTTATGCCATTGACACCAACCGGGGCAATGGAATACTTGATGTTCCAATTGTAAAGAAGTTCATAAGGGTTCTATACCCGAATGTCACTTCTTGGGATGTAACCGTTCTCTTGAGGAAAAGAAGAATGGAAGAATATATACGTATATTTGTCGGGTTTGAACAGATGTCTAAGTCCTAGTTCAACAATGAAGGTAGAGGAGGACGTTATCACATGATTGGTATCATTTCCGTTAGGAATACTATAGGATTGCGGATGTAACTTTCTGACTTATTAGAAGTTACACGGTTTATGTGGATCAATGTGAAAGGTGTGTAGACCCATGTATGCTAATATGGTGGTCGTTTATTCGATGATAGTCGTTTCTATCTTCAAAGCATAGTCGTTCAAGCTCGTTATCTTCGTGAGTTTCCTGAAATTAACTAAAAGGAGAGGCGTTTCTTTAGAATGATTTGATGTGCCATTATGGCTTTTGTGGAAATCCTTTTGGATGAGGTGGTGAATTCTAAGGAACATGTATGTTGATCGGAAATGATTGAAGTATTCAAGGGGGAAATGGTGTTTGGAGTCTTAGAACTTCATAAGTGGCGTTTGAAGTCTTAGAACTTCACGTTTGGTAAAGTCGGATTGTAAGATTGAGACCCTTTAATCTCAAATGATGACTTACGCTAAAGTCGTTGGGTTAAACAGGGTATTGGATTATTGAAAGAGGTTTTGGCTATGGCATTTGACGCGTCTTTCCTTTTGAAGACCATATACCTTGTATGTTGTCTTGGTGACTTGTACATTAGACTCGATTTGTCTATATGCAACGAGGCAGGCATATCGTATATTCTCCTAGTCGGCTGTGAGCTTGATTGTAGCAACTAAAAGGGGATAATTTGGAAAGGGAATGGATGAATCCATTTGCGGGCGATCGTTAGAAGGTTGAGTTGAAGTCCCCGAACTTCAATAGGTTTCTTGAAGTATTTGAACTTCATGGGTGATTAAAGAGACTTAAAAGTTTCGTGGGTTGTTTTATGTGGTTATAAATGTCTTACTTTCCTACGGGTTAAGGCCGAATTCCAAAAGTGAACCTACTCTCCCGTATGGTCGGAGAACTTGGGTTCGAGAAGCATGTGATGCGACATGGTACATCTGTACCTGTTGAGTCGGATTGAGGTGTTAGTTTCTTCTTCGATTCGGAGGAAACCAGGTGACTAATTACCATTAGTTGAAAGATGGTGTCATCTAAACTACCATTTGAGTATTCATATTCGATTGATTGAATTACTAAATGGTGAACAGTGTCGAATATCGTTAGGGTGGGTGCTATTGGTTGGCGTGCAACTAAGCATCTTGTTGTAGTCAAGACTTTGCGTGAAAGATCTGGTTTATTGATTTTGATTGAAAAATCCACTCAAATTGGATAGAAAACCCTAAGTGGGTTTAGGGTGGAGGTGTATCGAATTTCAAATGGGAACTTTGGTGATATAAAAGTTTCCTTTAATAAGGGGATGTATCGGGACCGAAAACGTGGGAGGCCAAGTCCCCGTTAAGTGGGACCGTTCAGACTTCACTTTAGTTTGTAAAGTGGTATGTCATTAGGAGTTACTCGGGGGATTGTGTAGACTCCATGATAAATTCCTCGTGGTTCATCCACGGGAATGTGTGGCGAGAGAAGTGGATGTTGCTTCTCATATCGGTATTGAGGCGATAGATGATTGATGTTTCATCTAGAGGAACCGGTGACTACCTTAGGTAGTTAGGTGAAACGCTTGTGGCATAAGCGGATTCACCAAGTGTTGGTTCAACAGGATCCTTAGATTAGAACGGAAACTACTCGGGAATCTGAGGATAGATACCCGAGTGTTACCCTAATCTTTTGGTGGATCGGGTTTCGGGGACGAAACCCAAAATTAGGGGGAGTGATTTGTAACGAATCAACTTTCGGGTTTACCCATAATATAATAACTATATTGTAAGGGCGTATATTTTTATAAATTGAAGTTGGGGGCATTTTATAAATGGTGGAAACTTGTAGTTTTAGAGCAAGGAGTCAAATTTACAAATGTAGGGACTGATCTTGTAATTGGCTCAAACTTGATTTGGGTGGGGGATTAAAATGGCGACACATACTCTTGAAAGAGTGTGTGTGTGTGTCGTGGATTGCAAGAGAAAAGGAGCTAAAATCTAGATTCAAGAGTTGCATGAAGAAATAAAATGGATTTGGAGTGTCCATCTTCAAGCAAACATCATGTAAGCAATCCTTCCATCTCTCGAACCTCCATTAGAAGTGTTCTTGGTGGGTTTTGGTGAAAATCAAGCTAGGGTTTGAATTGACGATTTTTTATGATTAAGAACTTGTTATCTAGCTTGATTAAGGGTGTGTAATGCTTAATGACATCCTTGAACCATCCAATTTGATGATTTCAAAATTAGGGTTCTTGAGACCCAAATTGGGGGTTTTGTAATTGAAGGAGTTTAAATGGTGAATTGAGTTTGGATAAGTGTTTATGGTGTAATATAAACACATTTTCAAGTATAAAATTAAATTGTGTTGGTGAATTATGAATTGATGAAATTGTGTAATTTGGGTGAAATCCTTAACGGGTCAAAATGGGTGAATGATTGTGTTGGGAGGTTAAAACTTGTTTAAGGTGTAATTATTCAAGTTTAGAATGGGTGTAATCTATAAGGTCTAGGGTGGGTGTTATACCTCAATTGGAAAAAGGTGAATTGGTGGATTGGAAGTTTGATTTTAATTGGTCAAACGGGTCATTTGGGTTGAAAAGGTGGTATTTGGGTGTTGGGGGGTTTGATTAAGGGCATGTTAATCAAACTAAATTAGGGACTTGATATTTAGATCATAAAGGTGTGTTGGGTGTCTGTTGGTGATCATTGGATTACTAATTGTAAATGGGTTGTATAGGTGATCAAATAGTAAGGAAGCTAGGTTGGAGGATCAAGCGGGGTCATCTTTGGCAAAGGTAAGTGCTTTGCACTTACTTAGTATTAGATAAGTAGTATGTGTGGTATGCTTTTTTACATGTTATTATATGTTTGACTCAATGTGGACATTTAGTCAAACTAAGCCATGGATGTGTGGCAAATTGGTAAATGGTAAAAGTAAAGTATGAATGTAGTAGGATTGTTGTAAATTGACTTAGCGTAGTATAAGTCAAACCATTTGTGGATAAATGGTGAAATTGATATAAAATTGACTTAGTGTGGTATAAGTCAAACCATTATGGATAATGGTGAAATTGGTGTAATTTGACCTTAGTGGTATAGGGTCAAACTATTATGTTGAAATAGGTGTAATTAGACTATGTGGTTAATAGTCAAAATCGAATGTGCGAATGTGGTAAATATGTGTAATTAGACTATGTGGTTATTAGTCAAACATGATTGTGCAAATGTGGTAAATAGATGTAAATTGACTTATGTGGTTATTGGTCAAACTAATGGGTGATATATGGTTAAATGGTGTAAATGACTCAATGTGGTCAAGAGTCAACAAAAATGTATAATGTGGTAACATTAGACTAAATTAACTTAATGTGGTGAAAGTCAACTGTTAGTATTTAAACGGTAAATTGGTTGATTACATGAAGTGTGGATACTTCATGGAGGTGTAGCGTGAAATGTGGATACTTCACGGATGGTTGTGGGGTCAAGAACTTCACGGGTGAAAGTGAAGTCAAGTACTTCACGGGTGACATGAAGTGTGGATACTTCATGGGATGGCATGGAGTCAAATACTCCATGCGAGAAAGCGAGTTGTGGTTCTCGCAATAGACATGTGGATATGTCAATTTGATGAATTGTGAAACGTTAGGACTTGTATGGGTTGATACATGTCTAAGTTATAGGTCTTTGTATTCCTAAAGAATTAAATGATTGAACTTGAAGTCAAACACTTCAAGGGTAAAATACGAGTAGTGGTACTCGGGTTTGGGGTTAATAACTAACAAATATATGTTAAAACATGTGGGTGATCATATATGTAGTTTAAACATGAGTTTATGATGGTTAATAGCCTAAATATGCAAACAGGTCAGTCGACGGGGGTTTGCATATGCTGAAAATCAATTTTGGGGCATGTTTGAGCTGCTGCCAGCGCATCATACGCCCGGGCATCGCCTCATACGCCCGGAGCGTATGATACGCCCATTTGGGTCTGGTAGACGCTGAGATTTTTGGGGTTTTGGCCTATCGTTGTTGTAGGGACTTGTGGGAGGTCCCTAGGACTACTTATCTTTACTAACCATGTTCAAATTGATGTTTTGAATGTAGGGAAAGCTCCGGATTGATCCCGGGTCTCACATCATGTGGATTGGATTCTCGTGGTCTTGTTTTGTAATTGGTTTTTGTATCTATTCTCGTGTGGAGTCTTTACAAACTATTTGGGATTATCACAAGTTGTGGATAACTTGTTGGTGATCTTTGTTTAAACTAATTTGTGGAAATCATGTTATTTTAATTCGTGTTTGTAAATCTTAACGTGTGGATACGTTATATTTTGTCTTGGACCTAACTTGTGCGTTGTTTTAAAAGGTTTAAATTGGGTTGGATTTTTGGGTGTTACAGAAATTCATCTTCAGATGCAATTTCCTCAATTAGATGTGTGTTGCATGCTTTTTCTTCTCATGTTTCTCGCAGATGACAACTCACAATGGAGTCACAGATGTCGATGAAATAAAGTGAATCATCGTAATGTTGTGGATGCTTCATTGGTCGTCCGATGTCAGAGGTGATTTCCTCGTTATCCACCCTCAATGTGATTTCACCTGGCAAACAGCGATAAGGGCCTTAGCTGTGGCTAAGAAAGGTCGGCCTAGAATGAGGGGAAGTTTTTATCCTCTTCCATGTCCAAGATTACAAAGTCGATAGGTTCAACTATGCCTCGGGGTATTTTACTGAGTGAACGGCTAGCTGAATGCTCATAGGAGTTGGTTTGGGCTCTCCTAGCTCCAGTTTCTCGAAGACTGCGTACGACATCAGATTTATGTTGGCTCCTAAGTCGGCCAATGCATTGCTAACTGATAGATTGCCTATTAGGCAAGGGATGGTGAAACTTCCAGGATTAGTCATTTTTGTGGGTAACTTGTTCTTCAACACAGCTGAGCACTCCTCACTTAGTATCACATGTGACAATTCTTCAAGCTTCTTTTTGTTTGTCAAGACTACTTTTAGAAATTTTGCGTAGGCATTTGAGCAAGAGCTTCTATGAAGGGCAGATTCACATGCAATTGTTTGAAAAGTCCCAAGAATTTCCCATATTGCTCTTCCATCTTATATTTCTTCAGGCGTCCTAGATATGGGATTGGTGGGACGTATGTTTGAGTAGGCTCCTTGCGTTGTTTCCTGGCAGCTGAGGTTGCAATCTCTCATATTCCGACTGGGGATTCTTCTTCTGCGGCAGTTTGTTGTGGTACAGGTGCTGCTCCTTCCTCAGTGGTTCTACCACTCCTAAGCGTGATAGCTTTCGCATGTGCATTAGGGTTGGTCACAGTGTTACTGGGAAGGCTCCCTTGTTGCCTCTCTGAAAGAAGTTGTGCCATTTTCCCTACTTGGTTTTCTATGGTCTTCATGGATGCTTTTTGACTTCTCATTTCTACTTCATGTTTCTAGAAACTCTCTTCTTCCTCTTGTTTTGCTGCTCAAAGAGTTTGTTGGATGTTTGTGTACTGGCTAGAAGTTGCTGTAGCTGATTCTCTATTGGTTTGGTTACTACTACTTGGGCCTTGATATGGTTGTTTGGATTGAAAAGGTGCATTTTGTTGTTGGAAATGCGGCTTCCTATTGAATCTTAGGGGTTGTTCATTATTGTTCCCCTATCTGAAGTTCTAGTTGTTTCTCCATATTGTTTCCATAAGAGTTGTTTTACCCTCCTACATAATCAACCTCTTCTACAACCATGGCTTCTAGTAACTTGCTTGTTTTGTGTTGTTTTCTGCAGGTGTCGCATCGAAGTTGTGCTTTCTTGAGTTCAATCTGCATTTGCTCAAACTTTTTGGTAAGCGCTTCCAATTGAGCTACAACTGAAGTGTCAGAATCAACGTCATGTTACCCTTCTAGGTAGGTCTGGCTCGCAGAGGATTATAAGCAAAACTTTTGGTGGCGGCTTTTTCCAATGCTTGGAATGCCTCAGTTGGGGTTGCTCTCCTGAAATCCCCTGCAGCGCACTAGTCGACGTCCTGCTTGTGTGTTCCTGAGATAGTGTCATAGAACGTCTGGCATTGAAGCCACAGATCGAGCCCGTGATGTGGACATCTCCTCAAGAGGCTTTTGTATCTCTCCCATGATGCGTGAAGTGATTCATCGTCATCTTGATGAAAACTGGTAGTACTTGATCTTAATTTGGCAGTTTTGTCGGGTGGAAAGTATTTTAACCGACATTCCTCGGCCATCTCGACCCATGTTATGATGGTTATAGGCGGCAGTGGTGCGGCCATGGAGTGAGAATGGAAAGAGCCTAAGTCTAACAGCGTCATCAGAACAGTTATGGATTTTGAAGGTCACACAAATTCGTAAGAAACGCGTGATATGAGCGTTAGGATCCTCGTCTGGTAAACCGTTAAACTGAGCAGAGGTTTCCACCAGGTGAATAATGCTTGATTTTATTTCAAAAATTTTTGCTGCAACTGCTGGTTGGGCAACACTGTACTCATAACCATCAAGGGATGTCTTGGCGTAGTACGCCATGTTCCTTTCTCCTTCTGCGTCCGCCATGTTGTCTTCTGGGCGTGTATCCTCCAACGTCTCTCCTGTGATCGCATCAGCTACCATTCGTGTCCGTTCCCGTAATCGGTTAAGGTAGTGTCTTTCGGGCTCCGAAAATGGCGTAACGAGCGCAGGTTCAGGTGTGGTGGACATACATTGCCTAAAAGATTTTAATGGGGTATTTTTAAAAGAAAGGAAAGAACTAAGAATAATAATAAAAATATTTACTAGTATCTACAAATTAAAGATTTTGATTGTTTGTTTGAACCGTGTCCCCGGCAACGGCGCCAAAAACTTGATGTGCGTGAACTATATATATTTATGATAAAGATTTTTCACAAAATACTGGTTTTAAAATGGTTTTCACCTAAACTAGACTACACACACAAAGGCAATTGTACATGTCGGGTAGTAATATAGAATTGATAAGAACCAGATATCAGTATATGGACACAGTTTAACTACTTAATCCAAACAATTAATTTAACCGATTAATTAAGAAAATATTTGGTTTTTTTTTTGTTTTAAGAGTTTTTACTAAAATAATAACAATTAATTTAAATACTACAATCATCCTAGTTTAGAATCCACTTTACTAATTATGTTGAGATAAATGAGTGGCAAATATATATAATTATGTTAATGTTTGTTTAAGTGGTCGAATTAGATTCCCGTCAAGGTTACTAACTCCAGAACAATTAAGAAAGACATTGATGAGCAAATTACATAATATCCATTTAAAGTTAGTTTAATTAGATAAAGATTATGTAACTTCTTAACTCATGAAATTCCAAGATAAACTTATGCAAATAATAAGCTCGAGTAATCAATACTTTTATTAAAATAAATCTTGTCAAAGATGTTTCATAACATTTATCGTAGTTTTTCCAAAAAACGATTCAACGGGATGCATGCTTTAGTATTTATTTCATAACCAAGGTTTCAAAGATCATTTCAAATACTTAGCCATAAAATCATACCTAAAGATATAAAATCATGAATAAATGTTAATTTCATAATTTTTCCAACATGATATGATTTCATATTTATAAACCTAAAATTATTCCATAAACATTCAAGCATACATATCCATTAAGAGATTAACATAAAATTATCATAACATTAACATAATATTTTGCCATAATCATAAGTTCAACATAATTAATTAAGCTTCATCAAACTAGAATGATTAAAATATGTTTAGCTCATGGTGAGCTTGCAAACTACAATTACACAATAGAAATACATGCAAATCATGATAAGTTTCAAGGATATAACCAAAGCTTCAAAGTGGATTAGTGTGATGATCTCCAAGGTGAAATTTGGTGGTGAAATGGACCTTCTCAAACCTCCAAATGGTCTTCCAAGTCTGGTTCCTGAGTGTTGCAAGTGAGTGATTCTCTCCCAAAAGGCCCGCCCTCTAGAGATGACCCAAAGGTGGCCTTTTATACTATCTGGAACATGAGGCACGGCCCGTGCTCATTGGAGCACGGCCCCCGCGTTGGGACCACGTCGTAATCGTTTTTGCTTTTGTCACAAACGTACTGTTTGGGTATTGGAAACGGGGGCGTGCCTAGGGAGGCACGACCCCGTGTCACACCTGGTTGGGAAACAACAGTACTTCTGTCCTTTTTCTGGGTGCCTAGGGAGGCACGACCCATGCTTGGTTGCTTAAGTTTGTCTTTTGTGAATGATAGGGGACACGGGGGGGCGTGCCTAGGGAGGCACGGCTCGTGCTTTGCCTACTGAGTTGCCCAACTTTTTCGTTTTTCATCGCTTTTCCGCTCGTTTGCTCGCTTTAAGTTCAGTATTCCCTAGAAACACAATTGAAGCTAAATGAGCGACAAATTCAATCAATGTGTAAAGAAATTGGCAATAACCGGGATGTAAATGATGTGAAATATATGACTAATTTAGTGCACATCACTTGAGCCCAAAGGTTTGCGATTAGGGTTTAGTTGTATGGATTAAATAAACATTAGGAGGCTTGAGAATGAAGTTACTAGACTACTCACCACACATCCCAACCCTAATCGCCCCCTCCCCTCCCCTTTGTTTGGCTGACACAAGAAAGAAATCGAGACCATTAGGTCTCGACTTGGTGTACGATTGTAAGAGGAAAACGGAAGGAAACCAATTCAGATCAATGTTTGGTTTGGTTCGCAAGACAGGCTAGCACCCATTCAATCTTTGTTGCTTCAGTGTGTCAATCTCTAGTTGTGATCTTCATAATAAACCAATGTATGATTTATGAAACACCTTATGGTTGTGAAACTGGGTTTCTAATCATTTTGTAATTGGATCACTAGTGGGCAACTTGGTTAGACCAAGTTGGTTCTCATTTTAGTAAACCCTTCTGTTGTGCTTTCAATTAAAATCTAACGAGAAAACCCAACATTTTCAGTATTAATTTGATAAAGTAAACAATAAGCCGAAGGAGATAATCCTTGCATGTTAGTGTAAAGTAAGCCGTTTGGGAATATGTCATTGGAATTTTCAAAGAAGATGGTTATTTATGGGGATTTGTATAGCAAATTTTTAAAATTGTTAACGGAAGTGAAAAACGTATAGAACAATTTAAAACATTATTAACCTCCAACTAAGGATGCAAGAAACTTAAGAAACCATAAATAACCGTAGGATTTTTAGAAATTAAAACATTTATAGTGACGTGGTAGAACAAGTTGATATTGTGAATGAAGGAACCGGGAGCTTTCCCTCTACATGTATCCACACTAGTATTTACGTTCAATTGGTACTAGCCATCCAACTCCAAAACGTCAAGATGATAAATGAAACTCGAAGAACACTTTCATTTGTTTTACATGTGTGTATATGCAAGTATGAGGAATAAAACACACAAAGGGTTTGCAAAACATCCCTAACCCATTATATGTTTGTAGTTTCCAAGTGTTTTTCTCCTCTACTGATCCATAAAACTGAAAATGAAACAGGTGTTCAAACAGCCCCAAAAAACTGCTTCAAAAATCTAGAAATCGGCTGTGAAATCACTACTACAAAAACGACCATTTGGGACCGTCAAAACGGTCGGAAAACAGTCGCGATTACCTTTTTGCGACCGTTTTGTGACCGATTTTGGTGGTCGGTTAAACCACCGTCGCTAATCAGGTTTGCGATCATTTTTTGTGACCAAAATAAAATTGCGACCGATACTGCTACGGGAATGTCCGCCGCAAATTTAGTGACTGATTTTGCGACCAGACTCCTTTTGCGACCGATTTTGTGACCAAGCTTTTTTTGCGACCGATTTTGTTACCGAACCTTTTGCAACCGATTTTGTGACCGAACATTTTGCGACCGATTTTGTGACAGAACGTTTTGCTACCGATTTTGTGACCGGACATTTAGTGACCGAACCTTAGCAACGGAAGTTGTGACTGAAACTTTTTGCGACCAAAATGTTAGCGACTGAAACTATTTGCAAACAAACCTTTTTGCGGCCACTATCGCGACTGACGTGTTAGCGACCGCAGTTATGAGCGATTTGTGACCCAAATCTTTGACGACCAATTTTTTTGTGACCGGTTTAGATACCGATTTAGTAACCAAGTTTCGTCTCAAATTTGCGACCAACTTCGCAACCACTGTTTTGGTAAAAAAAAAATATGATTATTTTATAATATGCCTGACTGTATTTGCGACCAAAACAATTTCGCTCACTATATTTGTGACAAAAATGTTTAGTCGCTTCTTTTTGTGACCGATTTTGTTCCGGTCACTAATTTTGCGACCGAATTTGACTCGGTCAAATATTGCGACCGTGTTATGACCGAAATAATTTAGTCGCTACTGTTTTTGACCGATTTTTTTTGGGTCTCTAATTTTGTGACCGACATTGGTCCGGTCAATAATATTGCAACCTCTTTACGACCGAAATAGTATAGTATCTAAGTTTGCAAGCGATTTTGTTTCGGTCGTTAATCTTGCAACCGAATTTCGTTCGGTCACTATGTTTGCGACCGAAACAATTTCGGTAGCTATATTTGCGACTAGATTAATTTATATTTATTTTTTTACTATTTTATAAAACTAGCGACAGTATTTGCGACCAAAATATATCTTGTCGCTATATTTGCGACGATTTTATGACCAAAACAGTACTGTAGCTAACTTTGCGACCGGTTTTATTTAGGTCATCAATTTTGCAACCAATTTTTGTTTGGTCGCTAGTACGGTTGCTAATTTTGCTACTGGTTTTATCGGTCACAAGTTCGCAATTGCCCATTTGTGTAGTAGTGAAATCAAGAGAAAAACCAGCCAAAACCACCTTTTGTTGATCATATCTTGTACACCAACCTTGCACCTTTCGATCTTAAAACCAAGAGTTGTTTCTCCAAACAAGAGCCCACAGCCAAGAGGCTGTTTTCAAAACAGAAACTCTTGGCTATCTTGCCCATTTGATAACCTTGGTAAAGAAAAGGAAAAACAAGAAGTAAGCACTCAAGTGGCCATGAATTAATTTCTCACAAGACATGGTTGCCATGTTTTTTATATAAAAAGGACCATAACATCTAATATAAATTGATCCTCTTGGCTCTTGTACTCCCCATTTATCATCAGCAGAGATCCATATAAATTACTTGGCATGTACTGATTAAATGAGTGTTCCGTTGGAGTCGTGGCTCCGGAGGTAGTTATAATATTTGTATGTGAGGATCCGGAGCCATAGCCCTAGAGGTCCCCCTGTAGATCCGGAAATATATTCAAGGATCCGTGGTCGTAACCCCAGAGTCCAGAGGTCAACTGAATGATCCGGAGTCATAGTTTCGGAGATACTTGTATGGTTATGCTATTTGGATGCAGTGTCGGAATCAGAACTTTTTAACTGGGGGGTCCGAACAGGGCCGACCATAAGCAAGTGTCGGGTGGACGACCTCTTAGGGCCCAACTTATAACTAATTTTATGTTCTAGTCTTCTAGAGGGGCCCAATCAATTAATAAACTTATTAAAACACATTAACCCAATAACATATTCTAAATGGGTTCAAACTAACCCAGTTATGTTTAAAAAATTAAATATTTTATTTTATTAAGGTTTATAATTGATTATTTAGAGAGTATAGTTTATAAAGAGTTGATCAACAACTTTGTTTTTATGAATAACAGGATAGACTCACGATTCGTTTAAATATGTAAGATATATCATTTTACTACAATATTTTTGTTTTGTTTATGGTCATAACAATTATCGTCATAATAATGAATTTTTTTTATATGTTTATATTTTAGGGACCCATTTTTACCATGATAATGATTTTTGACTTCTTTTTAACACTAATTTAATTGGTATATAAAGGATTTGATAAATGATTTTATTTTATTTTTATCAAAATATATTTAAAGAATGATATCTTTATGTGATAAACAAAATATTTAAGAGCTGAAAAACTTATTAAAAATTAATAACAATAAAATAAATAAAAAGAAAATCAAACATATTTAAAAAATTAAATAGAAAATATTTTAATGTTAAGTTAAATAAATTAACTAAAAAAGGTAAAATTAATTGTTGAAGATTTACATATTCAAATACTTACAAAACCCAAAATGTGAACTCCTTATGCATACTTTACAAATCAACATAGCATTACAATTCCTTTGTTTGTGCGCTGATGTCGAATTAATTATATGGATGACACATGTGGTTTATCTATATTTCACTTATGGCCTCTATAAATGGAAAACTACAAGTTTGGCCTAATAGTTTACACGATTGTAACACCCATAACCCCTGGGTTGTATGTCCGGTAAGTTTATCCGTTAAATGAGTGTAAAATGACCAAAATACCCTTATATTAAATAAAATAAAAATCATAAAACACCCCCTTTCTTCACACCAAAACTCGCACCTTTCCTACACCCCCCCACTCCACCTTTCCTCCACCACCCACTCCACCCCCCTTTCTTCATCCACTCCGTACGATCAACGCATCAAAGAGCGAGATCTGCAGAGCTCCTCTGGAGATCGAGACCGGCTTGCCCTAATTTTTCGGCGACGAGGACGGTAGGTTTGGCGTCCATGGATACAACAACAAACACTAGCGACGCACGGCGGCGTTGGTGGCGCGAGAGGGATACGGTGACCGGGAGCTTCCATCTCAGGGAAGATAGAGATGAAACGAGGCTTGATGAAGGTGAACGTGAAGCAGAAGCTGCCATTGTTATGGTGTCGTCTGTGTTCTCCTCATCTCCGACGACCTAATCAGCCGCAGACGAAGACCCGGTGGCTGTTTGTTCATCTTCTTAGGTACTAATTGTTGCTTAATTTGATGAAATTGCAGGTGTGGATATTTTGTCAACTGAGACAGAACCCGAAACGATAATGATTGAATCCATAAATGTTCCAACTTTTTAATACATTCATAGCAGTGACAGATTGAGTAATATTGAGCCCCATTATTCTCAGCCTCACAGACTCCTTAATTATGTTACAGAAGGTCAGAGCAAGTCTGGATTTGTGATCGTAAATGCGCATATTTCGTTCCTGCCAGATGTAGTAAACCATGGCTCCCAACACTAACCTGTTAACAAGCTACGAAGAGATTTGTTATTTTTGGAAGAACTCAAACGGGGAATTATCAAAGGCCAGCTACCAACCAAGTTTCCCAAGGTGGTTAAATTACCCATGTCAGACCAGATCATATTGGAATAAGCACACTTAAAAAACAGGTGTTTATAGCTGTTCGGAATTGTGGTTTACGGTGGCCTATTCATTGGACATGGGTGTCAGGAATAGTGGTGGTGGAGGAAGGGTGAGAGGTGGGGGTGAAAGTGAGTGTTTGGGATGGGTTTTGTGATTTATAATATTTGTTTTTAATTTTTTTTAATGTAAGGGGTATTTTGTTTATTTTACACTCACTTAACAGATAAACTTAACGGACATCCAACTCAGGGGCCATGGGTGTTACAATCGTGCAAACTATTGGGCCAAACTTTTAAAATGTGATATTTTATAAAATTTCGAATATACGGTTGCAACAATCTTATTTTTATTTACGTTTCGGTGTAAATTTCATTCGAAACGGAGTTGGACGTAATAATATACAAGTAATCAAATCACAAATGTTAAACGTACGAGTTATCAAAGTTGTTTCAAGGTTACAAATTTTAATAGTTTTTTTTTCTGTTTACCACTTACAACTTTTAAAATTTGATGTTTTATAAAATTTCGAATTTGACGTTGCGACGTGCGTATTTTTATCTACGTTTCGACATAAATTTTCGTAACGTTATTTTTAAACCGATCAGTTGTTTTAAATGTTTTTTAAACTGTTTGATTTTTTTAACCATTCAATCATCATCTCCAAATATATCATTGCAGGGTTCCTATTTTTTATTTTATCTACGTTACCCGCGCAATGTGGACTGTATGGACAGTAACTTGATTTTTTTTCTACTTTTTATTTTTAGTTAAATACAATTTCTTTCATACAAAAAACAAATAGCGTCCCTGGCCCAGTGATTCATGTACGTACACGTACTACAACCCCATTTGTATCTACATTTCGAACACGTCGCGGAATGCCATTTTAATAAAAAAATGGAAATGATTTACTCTTACAACTTTTAAACTATGATGTTTTATAAAATTTCGAACTTCACATTGCGACGTGCCTATTTTTATTTACGTTTCGACGTGAATTTTCGTAACATTATTTTTAAACCAACTGGTTGTTTTAAACGTTTTTTAAGCCATTTGGCGTCCATATCAAAATACACCGTTGCGACATTTTTTTATCTACGTTTAAACCCACCCACCGTAATGCACCGCCGGCGTGCTTATTTATATCAATGTTTCGGTGTAAATTTTTTCAAATAACTTCATTTTCGTATACAACTACGTAACTTTAATTTTTCATGACTATCGAATATACCGCTGCCACATGTGTTTTTAACGTCACATGGAATGTACCGTCGCGATTTACTAATTTGTATCTACGTTTCGAACCCCCGCGGAGCGCGGATGGTAACCCTTCTTATCAAATGAAAATTTTTAAATTAGATATTGGACTACAGATTAACTATAGAAAGGCCCACTTCACCTCATATTAGCATTAGGTTATCCTTCATTTCTTCTACCTTTCTTAACAGAGCCGCTGCCACCATTGCTAGTTTCGCCGGAGCCGTCGTCGAGCGAGAAAAATCAAGTCATTGTAGCTTCGTTCTTCCTTCTCATCTCATCTCATCTCAACTACTATTCGTTGGCAACGTTTTAGAGGGTCAAAGTAAAAAAAAGTGAAGTTACAAACCCATATTAAGGAGATTTTACCTCGTCAGGAGGGTCACCCTCCTGACCCCCCTTTGTTTCTGCCGATGTTTGGATGTTATCCCTTTATTAACTAAAATATTTGTCCTAAAATGGAAATGTCGGTGGTTAAGTAGTGTGTCACACAATCAAAATGTTAGGGGTTAAAATCCTACAAGATACAACATTTTTAATTGTGTAGCGAGTTACACGTCATGAGTTAGTTGAAGTTTGAATAGTTGGCGGGATACTAGACCAGGGGCGGACCTAGTAAGGGAGTACGGGGGCAGCCGCCCTCCATAAAAAAAAATTAGTGTAAAATACGTAATAAAATTTGGATCCCCTCATAAAATTTTAAAATAGCCTCCCGATTGCCCCCTCAATAAAAAAATTTAGTATTATATATCACTACTCGACCGACTCCAAAAATTTCCGACCCCCATAAAAAATTTTCTGGGTCCGCCACTCTACTTGACACGTGATACACGTGTCCGCGTTAATTATGGACATGAGTATGATTGTATCATGTCTATATTGATAAATTGTCGATTTAAACACACATTTATTGTTGTAAGCTAGTTCACTTCACATGTATGTTTTAAATGTAATAAATTAATAATATTTAACACATAATTATAAATTAGATTAAAGTACAACAATTTTCATTAGTAACTACACCATTGAAATGGTGCCACGTCGTCTTTTTGTTTTTCTTTTTTTTTATCTTCATTTTTACGCCTCATGCTATATATAATATACGATTTTAACTTGTTTAATTTTATAATAATTTCTTTTTTTGTTTAATAACTTTCGTTCATTAGGGTTTTTTTAAACGGAGTGTGCGACTGCTTTTAGTTTTTTTTGTCAACATTCCGATATAAAAAAATTTCAAATGGATTTGTATTCAAAACGGAGTTATTTTTTTGGTATCGTAGCCTATAGTAAGTGTCGTTACCGTTGTGTTATAGTGACACTTTTTGCTTTTTTTTTTCATTTTCACCACTCTTACTATATATAATATACGTTTCTAACTCGTTTCATTTTCTAATAATTTCGTTTTCCTTTAATAACTTTCATTCGTTAACTTAAAAAAAATAGAGCGAGTGTCTGTTTTTGGTTTTTTTGTCAACGTTCCTATATTAAGTTTTTTGTAAACGGATTTGTATTGAAAATCGAGTTTTTTTGTTATCGTAGCCTATGGCGAGTACCATTACCGTTGTTGTACCGTGGCGTGCCGAACCTATTATGAGCGAACAACATCATTGCCGGTTTTTATATTATCGAAACCGGTCTCTATATTCGCTTTTATGGTTTTCAGCGACCCGAACCGGTAATATTTTATTTTTGGCTTTTCCCCTTTTTATTATTTAATTTTATGTTTCTTTTTTATTAACATTATTTTTACCGTTTCGCATACGTTTTCATTTAAATTTTATTGACGATCAGCCCGACAACAGCCACAGAACGCGGGGAATTTAATTGTAACATCCGAAAAACCCGACACCTTGGGTTTGGTTAAATAAAAGAATTAGTGGGACGGCTATGGGCTTAGAGATATGGGCATGGCCCAAAAGGGTTTCCTTAACCCTAATATCACTCGTTGGCAGTCACTATGCACCTCATTATCATCATCTTCACCCTAAACCCGTAGAGTGTGGGAAATCTAGAAAGATAAAGCTTCAAAATACCTTAGATTGAATCAAGATCTGTCTCAAGACGTTTCTACAGGGAATTAGATCAAGTTTAACAAAGCACAGAAGTCTTTTGAGGTATAGATCCGACCTAGATCTATGTTTTTATTAAAAAAATAGGGTTTTGGGTAAAACTAGGGTTTTCATCTCAAAATAAGGATTTTTACATGTTAAAAGGTAATATAAGACCAGATCTGGCTTCACGAAAGTAAAACAGATGATTTGAACGCAAAAAAGTTGCAAGCTTGAATTGAAAACGGGCTTGTTAGACGAAGTTGTAGAAGCATGTTTTGTAACTATAGATTAAATTCTATGTATCAGTGTACGTGGCTAGTACGCATGAGGGTGTTCCTGAGTACTTAGCCTGCACACCAGTTTGGTCCTGCGTAGTTAGTAAGTAGGCAAGGCTTTTGCCTTGCGTACTTGTCAAGTACGCATGACCAAACCCTGCGTACTTAGACAAGTACGCAGGTAATGTTCCTTCCCCTATAAATAGAAGACTTGTCTTCATTTGTAGGTGGAACTCTGGAACAAGGTCGAGAGGTGTCCGGGTCGGGATGAGCTCTCCTGACCCCTGGACCGTGAGCTTAGATGAGAGATGTGTGTTCCTTCGGTATGTAGTCTGTAATACGGGATGAAATTCTGGCCAAATTTTTTAGTGATCATTTGTATGTGTGTTTCGGCCCATTTTTGAGAAGATAGTAATTTTGGTTTTTCCGGACCAGAATTTGTATATGATGTGGCTTGACGAAACACGGACGAGATTTTTGTTGGATGATACCACTTGTCATACATTGTTTAAGGGTCCATACCTGAAAATGTAGGCTACGAATATCCGGGATACTATTATAATAGGGTGTGAATGCTGAACTAATGGGAGCAATTGGGTCGTTATCAGCTAAAGGTCTCGTTCTATTTGTGAAGATGTGGCTGCTTTGGGTCTTTCGGAAAAAAGAATCATCTTGTTTAGGTATTCAAACCTAAATATGTAGGCTACGAGTATCCGGGATACTTCTTTAATAGGGGATGAATACTGAACAACTTGAACCCAAGGATTTGCTGCTTTGGATCTTTGCAAAGAAATAAAAGAATAAAATCCTGGAGTTGGCTAGTTGTGCTTTTTGAGGATTTGAGTGAAGTGATGATAAAGCTGGTCATAGTTTACAGAGAAATGAGGGGGATAAAATCTAGTATTCATGAGACATTAAAGAGGTGGTGGAAAAGTCGTTGGTACTTCCTATATATATACCTCTTTGACGTAGCATGGATCTCAACTATGATTTCTCGTGTAAACTATATTTTTCGTGTTTGATTCTATCGTGTGTTTTCAAGATGAAGCTGGATATTCGTTGGATTATTAGTTGAAGATGGAACCTTTTATCATTGGTCGATGGGATAGGAAACATACCCTTGTTTCTGGTCTAGTCAGATGGAGCTTAAACTGAAAGGGGATATTGGAAATGAACATCTTCGGGAATTTGGTTGACTCGTGAAGATACAGGATAGAGTTGGACACATCTGGTTGAAGACTTAAGTTTATCTTACTGGAATTCCTATGGGAGCTGATTAGTTTTATGCAGGTTATTAGAAACTCAAACTCTCTATCATATGCCAGCTGATTTGGAGTTGTCTTAGTCTACTATTGTTACCTGTTGAGGAAGACATTGTGAGACTCAGAATTCTAAGTCAGGGTGGAGGTTGCTACTGCTAAGAGGATGAACTACAATGAAATGTGTTGGGTTAGTTGGTTCTTATTGAAGCACTTGGTTTGGTCTACAATGAAAGCTACAGTTTTGAGGGAGTCGGGTTTGTCATCACTCGGCAACTGAAGACTGAAGTTTGAAGATTTGAAGATCTCAAGTGGAATGCCAGAAGATCAAGTCTCGCCAGAAGACACGTGATGTCATTAGTTTAGAGGCAGTCTGTTAGGACATTCTTTGTAAACTGATGTATATCAGTGTTAGAGATAGATAGAATTTGATGTTATAGTTAAGAGGGAGTTTGTAGAAGCATGTTTTGTAACTATAGATTAAATTCTATGTATCGATGTACGTGGCTAGTACGCAGGAGGGTGTTCCTGAGTACTTAGCCTGCACACCAGTTTGGTCCTGCGTACTTAGTAAGTACGCAAGGATTTTGCCTTGCGTACTTGTCAAGTACGCATGACCAAACCCTGCGTACTTAGACAAGTACGCAGGTAATGTTTCTTCCTTTATAAATAGAAGACTTGTCTTCATTTGTAGGTGGAACTCTGGAACAAGGTCGAGAGGTGTCCGGGTCGGGACGAGCTCTCCCGACCCCTGGACCGTGAGCTTAGATGAGAGATGTGTGCTCCTTCGGTATATAGTCTGTAATACGGGATGACTTCTATGTTATGGATTACGTGTCGTTTCATTGTCTTTTGTCTTTGTTCGGGTTTTCACTGTCTCGTTTCTTGGTTCCCACACAAATCACAGAACAGGTCCGTGTAAATCCACTTCGCGACGAGGCTCCTGGGACCTACAGAAGTGTACTTCAAGCGACACAGACCAATGTCACCACCTTCATGTGGCGACACTAGTCGGGGTTTGACGGGGGAAATGACGTGTTCTCCAAGAACTTCAATGATTGGACACATGTCAATCCTCTGGCGACACTAAAGAATGTCGCCTATGCCCACGTGACAATTGGACCAACGACACAAGAAACCACCCTTATGTCCAGAACGCAAGTTCTGGTGACACAGTCAAGCGGCACTACGTGTTGGGCGACGATATGCTCAGGCCACACTGCCTGTGGCGACACTGTAGGCAACACTAGTAGGAATTGACCTATTTCACATATTTAATTCATACAGATCGCTTAGCATTTGTCTAGCCAAGCGTTACTAAGTACAAACCGTATACTGACAATCAAGTGAGTTCTATGTGCCCCCAATGTGTTAGGTACAAATTATTTTAAATGTTTTGGGCCTAAAGTGTATACATGCAAACGAATGAATGTTACGAATGCTAATATGACCATGCATGTTATACGAAAGTAAATGATGAATGAAGAATGAAATGAACGTTTACAAAGAAGTAAATGAATGAAATTTTGCTTTATATTATATATATTGCATGCTATGAATGTATAAATCGTTATGGAAGAAAATGACCGACTAATTCGGTAGGACAGTACGATAATGACGGCTACTATGGTAGATGGATGGCCATAAGACTATTTATGCTGACGGTATGTTAAAGTCTAGAAAGGTAGACTAAATACGAACTACGGTAGACGGAGGCCTTTAATCGAAGCACGCCTGCATATATAGTTCGTTTGGGAAACGGTTTCCTTAGGGAAAACGAGCGAATTACGGACTACTTCGGTAGGACGGTAAAAGAAAATGATGGACTACGACAGTAGGACGGTAAAAGAAAATGACGGACGGCCGAAGGTTTGCCAGACGGTAAAATAAAATGACGGACTACTTCGATAGGACGGTAAATTAATGACGGACTACGACGGTAGGACGGAAGGTCTGTCTTTGTGACTCACGTAATCAATGACAGGCTGAACACCCTTATGTGTAAGACCAATGAATATATATATATATATACCCACTAATGAATGTTAAATGAAGGCTACTGAAATGTTAACGTGTATATACATATACATATAAAGAAAGGATAAGGAAATAATGTTTATACCTACTTGCTTTAAACTACAACTCACCAGCGTTAACTGACTTTTAGTATGCACTTTAGGTAGCAAAAGGAAAGAATGGGCAAGGGCGTGAAGGCTACCTGGCACAAGACTAACATCCTGATTATTTGACTATGTGTTAAGACAATTTTCTCTTATAAATGATAATACTTCCGATGTTATGTAACTGAATGATTGTACGCTTTTACTATTTATGAATGTTTAGATTAAAGTTCAGTGTTTAATGACTATGTATATGAGTAAATCCAACAAGTGAGGTCTCCGGAGTTAAGGCCTTACAAGTTGGTATCAGAGCAATAGTTTGAGAGATTCAAACACCCCTAAATGTCTAGACTGAAGCTGATATGGGGACCAACACAAGGATGTCAGTTTGGGTAGCCAACGCCAACACCAGCACAGTAAGTAAGTAACAAGGTTAATGCATGTAGCTTAGAGTAGATGCCTTAACTTAGAATACATAGATGTCAATGTCACTACTGATGTGAAGTGTTTTGAACCCGAAAAGCAAAGCAAATTATCAATCACAAACCGGTCACTGTAATTAACAATTTACCTTGCTCGTACTGTTTTAAACAATGATATGAAGGAATGACATTGGTGTTTCCCCTTTACTTATCAGGAATTTAGGAATTATGGTTGGTAGGGGAGGAACTGGACGCCGTGGCAGTCTTAATGGACGGCGTGGTATACCACCATTGAACCAAGCACGCAATGAGGAAGAAATTGAGCTCGTGGATCACGAGGATAGCATGAACGAAACCAATGTGACTCCACCGGGAGAGGGCAATGAAGGAACACTTCAACTAGAACCCAAATTTAGGGATGCCATTTCCAGAGAGGTTGTACTCACCTTGAAAGACGTACTGCCTGACTTAATAACTAAGGCACTGAAGAAAAGCAAACAGGAGCTGAGGAAAAGCAAACAGGAGGAAGAAGAAAACCCTGAATAGAAGGTTTATGATAGTGACGGGGATGAGGTGAATGTGGGACTGACTACTCGGGGATGCAACTACAAAGGCTTAAAGGATTGTGACCCACCCAAGTTTGATGGGAAGAAGGACTCCGTAGACACATTTGAAAGGATAAAAAAGGATGAATAGAGTAATTAGCATCAGTGAATGCCGAGTTGACCAAGATGTTAAATTTGTTGCTCATTCTTTCACCAACGAGGCACTGAGTTGGTGGAGAATGATTCAGAGGTCCAAGTCACCAATTGCTCTCAAGAGAATGACCTGGGATAAATTGAAGGTCCTAATGATCAAAAAGTTCTGTCCTCGGAACGAGATCAAAAGAGTGGAGAATAAATTTATGAACTTCAAGGTTGGAAACATGACTAACCGCCAGTACACTTCTAGGTAGAGCTAGCCCAACTGTTACCTCATTTGGTGGAGACTGAGGAGAGGCTGATCAAGTACTATGTCCAGGGCCTGCCTCAAAGGGTCCGAATTCATGTGAAAGCTAAACTACCATCGACCTTCGAGTCAGTAGTGAATCTGAGCGGAATCGTCTTTGACGACTATGCTAATGAGGACCCAGCACCTGAAGCACCAAAGAGGAAGTGGGAGAACCCATCAAAGGGAAACGGGAAAGGAAACTATGCATCTGAGGTTAAGAAACCGGAAACAGGGGAGTATGAAACTTTCAAGAAATGTGGGAAGCAACATCTAGTTGAGTGCCTAGCTGGCTCCACCATGTGCTACAAATATGGGAAAACAGGGCATTATTCCCGAGAATGCATGAGAGACACCATGTGTCAGGGATGTAGACTGTTTGGACATCTGACAAAGGATTGCAGGAAAATGGGGTAATCCGGTTCGAGAAAGGGGAAAGAGCAAGAACAGCCTAAGGCTAGGACTCAAGCCTATGCTCTAATGGAAGAGGAATCCAGAGGGAACCCTGATGTCGTGTCAGGTACGTTCCTAGTTAATAATGAATATGCTACAATATTATTTGATTCTGGTGCTAGTAAAAGCTTTATATCTAATACATTTAGCCGCAAACTAGACTACATAATTAGAACCACCGTAAACGCTTTTAGTGTAGAAAATGTCGTTAGTAGAAACTCAGCTGTATTCAAAATGACTGATGATTGCATGATAGAAATAGAGGGCCATAAGTTTCCTTCTAGATTATTCCTTCTGACCTTAGGAGGGTTCGATATAGTATTGGGCATGGATTGGCTAGCTGCCAATGAAGCACAAATTGTATTTAAACGAAAGATGATCCATCTCAAAGCTACTGAAGATAGCCCGATCATGTAAGGCCCCAAACCGAGCACCCTAAAGTTGGTTATCATCAATAGGTATTCTCTTTAAACGTACTCGTTTAATAAATCAAAACTATAGCGGAAGTCTTTCTAAAATAATAATTACTCTTTAACGTCGTTATCAATATTAAGTTTACCTCACGAATGCCTGCACACCGATCCGAGTATGTCAACCACGAAACTCGCCTACAAAACAATCTAACGTACACACAAAGTCAGCTACGCTGAGTGAGTTCTAATAGTTTAATTTAAATAAAAGCCATCTCGTCGCAATTAATGTTTATGTCCATCCAGGACACCCTCCGGTCCTTATAAAATAGTTTCACAATTTATTATCATATAGATAACCCCTGTCATCTTATGATATCCCAAAAGGATCACCACCCCAGACTCATCCCACACAAACATAACCTCATAAACCTCACCGACATGAATGGAACTTACTACACCGAATACTCGTAATCTACCACTCGTATTACATGAAAACCTGGTTAACACAAGCAATCCCTAGACATTGACTTACTCAGCCTTGACCAGGGCTCTCACAATTCAACTGACACGACTGTTGTAAACACCACATCACAATCCCGACACAACAATTAATCTAGCTTTACTCACCTCATTAATATCATCTACACAACGCAATAATATCATCTCACGCACAACAAATATAACTCAACACTTGCATGCAGTTTAACACATAAATATGCACACAAACACATACCTCGTTAATACACCCTCGTCAGGGCGTTCGACACACCCCGAGCTCATCTTTAACCTGCTGAATATTGTCACCTTAGGTGACTTCCAGAGGGACCTCGTCCTCCACAGTCCCGTTTGTCGTGTCATAAATACAACGATGCAAACATAATACCCATCGTGTCACAAGGACAACGATATAAAACAGCAACATCAAGCACATAAGCCAAAACAATCTACTACCATTTACATGATTCGTTAACTACACATGCACCCCACACATAGTACTAGGATAAGATATCCTACACGTAATCATAAGCGTTTAGCTTTTATCCTAACTCACCCGATTAACTCATAACACAATACACCGCTAATATAGTAACACATATACAAATACTATGTCCCATTATCTAAGCGCACACCATGTAGGTGCACACCCAACAACACCTCCTGGTCGTACCCGTACGACATGTAAATACAATCCCGACTCACCCTTACTAGATCACTAAACCCTTAGTCTCGTATTTAGATATTCAAATACATAGCTCATTATTTTAAAACTCAAAACTCGTAATACGTTTAGTTTCACAAACACGTTTGCCCACACACTCTAAGGACCCCATGTAGACCTTAGATAGTTATTATATAATTATCCCATATACACTTCTAATTCACATCATGACTTGTGTCATGTTTAGTCAATAACATATAATGCATGTGTATGTACGATAGCTCCAAAACATTTAAAACATTTAAAAGAGGGGATTAGAAACTCACCAGTTGCAGAGGTCCAAGCCTAGCTCTACAACCGTCCTCTTGCTCAAAACCTGAACCTGTCAATGTATGATCACGTGATCAGAGTACGTTCAAAACGCACATCGAATAACGTAAATAAATAAATCCCAACACTCGTCTTGTGACAATCCGGACTTTAAGGGTTAACCCCGTTAGCAATCCAGTTAATTATTCCGTTAAATCCTAACCCAGTTAATCTAATCTTGAATCCCAGGGATTTATTCTATCATTTCTTAATTTCAAACTGCTCTCAACTGCATGGACTAGTTCTGCCAAGTCACAAACCGAATTTGGACTTTCAAAGTCAAAATTGAAAGTGTTGCATTCCTGTTGACTTTCGAAAGTCAAACCATGTGATCATTGGATCCAATTTCGAATCCTTTATCATCGAATTCGTTTGAGTTTGTAACTGAAATACACATTCATGTCATAAACGACCATCATTAGAACCATTACACCACCATTATTCGCGAATAAAATTTCAATTATGATCATTACTTTCGTAACCGTCGACCTCCTTATCGATTATCATCAAATTCGACGGATTCATGTATTATCCTCACGAATTGAGCATACAAACATCTTAGTCGCATCAGTTGGAACCTATTACATTACTCAATTCGATCAGAGAAGCTGCTTGAGTCACCGGAGTACAAGCTCGCGTAACCGGACCTGCATCCTAGTCGATCTCGATCAATTCGCATCTTGTTTTGGTAATTGAACACACCTCTAGATTCGTTTTCATCTCTAATATGAAATCCCTAACCTAATTAGGGCTTATAACATCGAATCAATCACAAACCAATTTCTAGGGTGCATCCGAATACGGTTTAGTCGAACCCTAACCTAAACACGGTTGCAATTTAATTAAATCACATGGGTAGCTTCGCAAATCGTCATTCATTGAAACCCCTATGATAATTTGATCATACAACATCGATTTGTTCAAGATCCAGAAGCTAGGGTTTGTTCATATGATGATTTGGGGGTTTCGATCCTAGACTTAACCTTAATTCAATTAAACTACATCACCAGATTCACAATCCTTTGTTTAGTAAAAGCCCCATGATTTAAGCCATAATTTTATCGAATTCATTCAAATCAAGTTTGTGTTCTTAAAACTAGGTTTCGGGTTTCTAATCGTGTAATTAACGACTGTAGACTGATTGTTTTTGAAATTAAAACTACCCTCAGACTCGAATTTGGTTGACGAACAAAACCCCTATACTCTTGTTTCGAATCGTAATTGAATTCAAGGGATTTGGGATGGATTTGAGTTCGAAATCGCGAATAGGGTAGCTGCTGGACGTTTGTGATGATTAAAACCATTCTGGTTCGGTTTATATCGCGATTACCTAGCGAGCTTGGATGGTTAACACCTTGGACTCACACACAGGAGACTCGGGTTCGAAACCGGTCTCCTTTGTTATATATTTGGGAGCTTTTTACTATATTAATAAAAACATTAATTTTTTTTATTGTTGTTATAATACTATAATAAAATGGTTAAACTGGGAAAAACCTCCCGTAGGCTCGGGTTTGGGATTTGAACGCATATTTATTATTGTTCGCAATATTATAATAATATATTATATTATAATTAAACTCGTGTCTCCAAATAAAATAATATATTTCAATCCTTGACCCTGGTTAAAATATTTTTTATTTAAATATTGTTTCACTACGTTTGAACATATCGGGAGAGGTTTCAAATGTATAAATAATTTATTTATTTATTATACGCGTGTATGTCCTTAAATAAAATAATAGACTTATTATTTTTTTCACGCAATTGTTATTGTGATAATTTGTTAAATCTAAAAATAATATATATATTATATTATTTTCTTAGGTCATTATTTAATGACGCTCAAGTATATTTAATATACATTATTATTTGTCATTCGTCACAAATCGTAATTATCTTAATTAGTTAATTTAAGAATCCTTTATTCTCGTGGACATGTTCGTCTACTCATAGTCATTAGAGCGTTTCTTTTAGGACGTTCCTCATTCCGTTTCGTCGTCACATATCCCATTTTATTCCTAAAAACTATGTTGTAATTCTAGGGCATCCGTGAGCCGTGTCGGGCTAACGCTTGAGAATTCAATCTCATTCTTGTGTGATTACTTCCTACACAAATCAGGTGAGTTTTCACGGCTCCTTTTTACTATTTTAACTTGGGGGTGAAAGCATGTCACAACTATTTTTGAGATTATTATAATGCATATGTTATCAATGTTAAAGCTAAGCGTAACACGCTATCACTGAAAGTCCTCAACACACATCGAACCGTTAATATGGATCTTAGCGAGGTAATGTTTAGTAGTACTACTAGGTTTGACAAATCCCACCCGCGTTAGTCGCGCTAACTCGATTGGAGATCGAACGGGTGAAATGTTAGCCTACTCACATCGCCGGGGTTGATAGACCTGGCAGGAGGCAAATAAACAAACAGTCAGCTTCGGTTGCGAGCGCTTAAGTTAAACATGAACATAGGTTAGCTACCTATAGATACATATTGAATGATCAATAATCTGGTAAACATTTATTTATATACTGAAACCTGTGAACTTACCAACCTCGTGTTGACATCTTTTCTTACATGTTTTATCAGGTCGCTAAGATAAGGCACAGGTGCACATATACAACATGCATGAGATTCTCCTATTGATTGATGTTTTATTAAATTGTTTGGACTTTGTTTTGAATTATGTTTGGTTTGGACTTTTGGACTTTTGAGAGCGTGTGTTTTGCGCATTTACTTTTCTTTACGCTTCCGCATTAAACTCTGATTAATATGGTATTTTCATTTGAGTCCCATGTAGAGTCATTCGATGTAACTAATGACTGAGATCCTGGTTTGTCACTTCCTAAAACGGTAAAACTCTATTAGTTGAAATTGGGGGTGTGACAGATTGGTATCAGAGTCATTGGTTATAGAGAACTAGGATTGCATACTAGACTATAACCTCACAGATTAGTTACATGTCATAAACCTTGGATGTTTGGCGCTTTTATGTTATATTACAGGAACATGTCGTTAACCCCACCACCATCACCTAAGGCACCTACCGTATCGTCCCCGGGGCCCAAAAGGCGCCGGACTAGTTCTAGTGACAACTCGGTGGAACAGGGTGAACCTAGTAATGCACGAGCAAGGAACATGACACTTAATTGGGGTGCATATCCGAAGATAATCCAAAGGTGGATCGAGATGGGAAATGTTCCATCGCCTTACTTTGGTTCCATTTCCTCATCCGCTACTTTACCTAGCTTGCCATGCATCATGGAACAAGCTTTTGCAGATTTTGTGTTTATCATAACTAAGGAGTTAAAGGAGATGAAGGATTCCACTGATGAGATACCGGGCATTCTAGAGCGAGAGCCATAAATGGGAGAAAACAAGGTAGGAATTGAGCTTTTGACTGCTGAGCTAGCAGTGACGGACCAAGTCTATAACCATTTGGTGGATCGGGTTACACATTTGGAGACGAGGGTGGACACCTCGGACCATGATGTAGGAGGGATTCTGGAGAGAGTGACTCATATGGAAGCCCAACTACAAGTAGCAGACCATGCTGCTGAAGGACTTCGGCAGAGAGTGACCCACTTAGAAGCCCAACTATAAGAAACCTTATTTCCAGAGGACATTCCACTTTTGAATGACAAAGAGGAGCCCTTCGAGGAGGAGCCACCCGAAGAGGAACCGGTGGAGATCGACGATGCACAATCATACGTTTCTTCCGATGACGAAGATATTTGATGATATTTCTATTCTATCTTTCCTTTTTCATTCATGTTTCGCTTATGTTATTTCTCTTTTCAAACCTAGATGGGTAAGGTTGTTCCCATTCAATAAAAGCAGGAGAAGTTTAATGTTTGAGTTATTTATTTTGTAGCCTTACAATTTATTTAATTTTCAAGATGTTAGATGTTGTATTTCCTTACTTGTACATAAATAATGTTTAATATGCGCTATATTTCTCATTGTTTTATATTTGTGAATGTGAAGAATCATGTCTGGAAGAGGACGTGGAGGTCGTGCTGGTGGCCGAGGTACCATCAACATGACAGCAGCTGAGCTGGCGGCACTAATCAACGATAGTGTGGAAGAGGCTCTCGCAGCACAGAATGCTGCATGTAAATTCTTTATCTATCGACTAGTGAGGTCAATTCATCTCTTAAAGCACCTTTCCTAAGCCCTATAATCCCAATCCTATATTATTTCTAAATCCAGGCCAGCAAAATCGGTAGAATCAGCAACCAGCATGCACGTTTAAGACATTTATGGATTGTAAGCCCCACTCCTTTAGTGAAACCAAAGGAGCTGTCGGACTACTCTGGTGGTTCGAAAAAGTAGAATCGGTGATTGCCATGTGCAACTGCCCAGTGGCCAATCAGGTCAAGTTCGCCGCTGGAACTTTGGAGGGCCCGACTCTCACGTGGTGGAACGCCCATGTCCAGATGTTGGGTCTGGCCATGGCAAATGGACTCCCGTGGGAGGAGTTTAAGATGATGATGAAGGAGGATTACTGTCCTCGTGATGAAATTCAGAAGTTGGAAGGTGAATTTTTGAACCTGAAAATTGAAAGTTCTGAAATTGAGCTGTATACCACTTGCTCCCATGAGCTTGCTACCACGTGCCCACATATGGTGACTCCAGACTACAAGAGGATTGAGCTATATATTGGAGGTCTAGTGCCACAGATTCAAAGTATGGTTACTTCATCCAACCTTGCCACCATCCAGTAGATGATCAGACTAGCCCACAATCTAACCGATCAGGCGGTGACTCAAGGGACTTTACCCCGACGGGTTTGGTCTCTAAATCCACTGACAATCATAAACGCAAGTTTGATCAGCACTCCAACTCTCACCCCAGCCTAACCAACCCCAGCCTAACCAACCCCAGCAGCAGCAGCGTAGGCTTGAGCCTACTAAGAACTTCAACCAGATGACCTCTTCAAGTCAAAATCAAGGTGGTTATGCGGGAAAATCTCCTAAGTGTAACAAGTGCAACTTCCATCACTTCGGGGTTTGCAACTGTTGTTAGCGGTGTGGCAAAATAAGTCATGCTGCCAAAGATTGTAGGGGTGAGTTACAAGCCAAGCAGCCTTTTCAACAGCCTGGGTCTACAAAGGGTTGTTCGAGTGTGGGAAGGAGGGACATTTTCGGAAAAATTGTCGTCAGTTAAAGAAGGGAGGTAATGGAAACCACAACCCTAATAAGAATAACAACAATGGTGGCAATAACGGCAATAACGGAGGGAATGGTGCGAAGGGACGAGCCTTTGTGCTAGGATCTGGAGAAGCTCGCTATGATATTAATGTGGTCACCGGTAAGTTTCTATTAAATAATTACTTTGCTTCTGTCCTTTTTGACACTGGTGCTGATAGGAGTTTTATATAGAAGAAACTTAGTGATATGATAAAAGAAACTCCAACTCTGTTAGAAGCTAAGTATATAATAGAGATAGCTGATGGCCAAATAATTGAAGCAGCTCACATTCTTAAGGGATGTAAGCTTGAGCTAGCTAGTCATATACTTGCTATCGACCTTATGCCGGTCACACTTGGTAGTTTTGATGTAATTGTCGGCATGGATTGGTTATCTAAAAACCAAGCTGAAATCATCTGTCGTGAGAAAATTGTTCGTATTCCTCTCCCGAGTGGAGAAACCCTTTCCGTTCAGGGCGAAAAGGTTGGTACAGTCATGGGCATCATATCGTTTATGACACCACAGAAATGCCTTCGAAAAGGGCATACTGCTATTTTGGATCTCGTTGCTGAACAACCATCAAAAGTGAAGAAGATTGATGATATTCCCATCATTCGTGAATTTCTGGAAGTATTTCTCGAGGATTTTCCTGGTCTACCACCACACCGTTAAGTTGAATTTCAAATGGATCTAGCACCCGGAGCGGCACCGATTGCTCAGGCCCCTTATAGACTAGCACCTAGTGAATTGCAAGAGCTGTCCACTCAGTTACAAGAAATTTTTGGATAAAGGTTTCATCCGACCTAGCTCATCACCATGGGGAGTTTCGGTCCTGTTTGTCAAGAAGAAGGACGGAACTTTCTGTATGTGTATCGACTACCGTGAACTGAAGAAAGTCACAATCAAGAACCGTTATCCTTTGCCTCGTATAGATGACCTCTTTGATCAACTCCAAGGATCAATTTTATATTCCAAGATAGATCTTAGGTCCGGTTACATCAATTGAGTGTCCGAGATGAAGATATCTCTAAGACTGCTTTCAGGACAAGGTACGACCACTACGAGTTTATGTTCATGCCTTTCGGATTAACCAACGCACCTGCGGTATTCATGGACCTCATGAACCGTGTGGTGTAAACCATACCTTGATCAGTTTGTCATCGTTTTCATTGACGACATTCTCATTTATTCCAAGAACAAGGATGAACATGAGGAACATCTATGTTTAATCTTGGAATTACTTAAAATGGAGCAGTTGTATGCTAAGTTTTCCATGTGTGAATTCTGGATTCGAGAAGTTCAATTCTTAGGACATGTGGTTAACGAGAAGGGAATACATGTCGATCCATCAAAGATTGAAGCCATCAAGAATTGGACAGCACCGACGACTCCGACTGAGGTGCGACAATTTCTGGGATTGGCTGGATATTACCGTCGATTCATCAAGGGATTCTCTAAGATCGCACAACCTCTCACTGCCTTAACTCAAAAGGGTAAAGCCTATAACTGGGGCGATAACCAAGAGTCAGCATTCCAACATCTTAAGCAGAAACTTTGCAGTGCACCTATCCAAGCTCTTCCGGAGGGTACGAATGATTTTGTGGTGTATTGTGATGCATCCATTCAGGGTCTGGGTTGTGTTCTAATGCAACAAGAAAAGGTGATCGCATATGCTTCGCGTCAACTAAAGATTCATGAGAAAAATACACCACTCATGATCTAGAGTTGGGAGCTGTAGTTTTTGCACTTAAGATATGGAGACACTACTTGTACGGTATCAAGTGCACTATCTACACCGATCACAAGAGTCTTCAGGACATCTTCGAGCAGAAAGAGCTGAACATGAGGCAACGTCGTTGGGTCGAACTCCTGAATGATTATGATTGTGCGATCCGGTATCATCCGGGTAAGGCTAATGTTGTAGCTGATGCCCTAAGTAGAAAGGAAACCAAGCCAGCACTACAGCTTACTATTCACCCCGGATTACCTGACAAAATCCGTAATGCTCAACTTGAAGCTCTGAAAGAGGAAAACCTACCGCTGGAAGGTACACGCGGTATGGAAGCACAACTAGAGGTCAAATCGGACGGTATTCGCTACTTCGCTGAGCGAATATGGGTTCCAATATTCGGAAATTTAAGGGAACTGGTCATGGATGAAGCTCATAAATCTCGTTACTCTATTCATCTAGGTTCTGACAAGATGTATCATGTCCTAAAGGTGTTGTATTGGTGGCCTAAGATGAAGGCCGATACAGCCACCTATGTGAGCACGTGCCTGACTTGCACAAAGGTCAAGGTTGAATATCAAAAGCCTTCCGGTCTACTCCAGCAACCAGAGATTCCCATGTGGAAATGGGAGCAGATATCCATGGACTTTATCACAAAATTGCCACGAACTCCTACCGGATGTGATACCATTTGGGTAATATTCGATCGTTTAACAAAGTCTGCTCACTTCTTAGCAATCAAGGAAACCGGCAAAATGGATAGGCTTAGTCTTATTTACTTGATAGAAGTAGTCTCTTGGCACGGGGTGCCAATCTCTATCATTTCGGATCGTGATGCACGATTCACCTCTCGTTTCTGGAAATCGTTACATAAAGCTTTAGGCACGCGTCTAGATTTAAGCACAGCATACCATCCTCAAACTGATGGCCAGACGGAGCATACAATTCAAACTCTGGAGGATATGCAATGAGCTTGTGTGATTGGTTTCTGTAACACCTGGGAGTCTCACCTACCGTTGGTGGAGTTCTCCTACAACAACAGTTATCACACTAGCATCAAGGCAGCTCCTTTTGAAGCACTATATGGACGAAAATGTTGTTCTCCTATTTGTTGGGCCGAGGTTGGGGATAGTCAACTTACAGGTCCTGAACTCGTACTTGAAACATCTGAGAAAATCGTTCAAATTAGAAACCGTATGGCAGCAGCTCGTTATCGTCAAAAGAGCTATGGCGATAAGCGTCGTAAACCATTAGAATTTAAAGTAGGGGATATGGTTTTGTTAAAAGTCTCACCTTGGAAGGGTGTCATTCGTTTTGGGAAATGAGGCAAACTGAATCCTCGTTATGTTGGACCATTCAAGATAATGAAGAGAATTGGTCCAGTAGCGTATCAACTGGACCTACCTGAAGGACTTAGTGGTATACACAACGTCTTTCACGTCTCAAACTTGAAAAAATGTCTGGCAGACGAGTCACTCGCGGTTCCTTTTGAGGAATTACACATTGATGAACAGTTATGTTTCATCGAAGAACCGTGGAAATTATGGATAGGGAAGTCAAAACGTTAAAACGAAGTAAAATCCCTATTGTCAGAGTTCGTTGGAACTCGAAACGCGGACCGGAATTCACGTGGGAGCGAGAGGATCAGATGATGCGCAAATATCCTAGTCTGTTCAAGCACTCCATGTCAAATCCTTAAGGTACTATTTTAATTTTTGGGACAAAAATTCTTTCAACTAGGGGATGATGTAACATCCGAAAATATGTTTTTATTTTATTATTTTAATTTTCGGGACGAAAATTCCTTCAACTAGGGGATGATATGACAATCCGAACTTTTAGGGTTAACCCCGTTAGCAATCCAGTTAATTATTTCGTTGAATCCTAACCCAGTTAATCTAATCTTGAATCCCAGGGATTTATTCTGTCATTTCTTAATTTCAAACTGCTCTCAAACTTCAGGGACTAGTTCTGCCAAGTCACAAAACCGAATTTGGACTTTCACAGTCAAAATTGAAAGTGTTGCTTTCCTGTTGACTTTCAAAAGTCAACCCGTGTGATCATTGGATCCAATTTCGAATCCTTTATCATCGAATTCGTTTGAGTTTGTAACAGAAATACGCATTCATGTCATAAACGACCATCATTAGACCATTACACCACCATTATTCGCGACTAAAATCCCAATTATGATCATTACTTTCATAACTGTCGACCTCCTTATCGATTATCATCAAATTCGACGGATTGATGTATTATCCTCATGAATTGAGCGTACAAACATCTTAGTCGCATCAGTTGGAACCTACTACATTACTCAATTCGATAAGAGAAGCTGCTTGAGTCGCCGGAGTACAAGCTTGCGCAACCGGACCTGCATCCTAGTCGATCTCGATCAATTCGCATCTTGTTCTGGTAATTGAACACACCTCTAGATTCTTTTTCATCTCTAGTATGAAACCCCTAACCTAATTAGGGCTTATAACATCGAATCAATCACAAACCAATTTCTAGGGTTCATCCGAATACGGTTTAGTCGAACCCTAACCTAAACACGGTTGAAATTCAATTAAATAGCATGGGTAGCTTCGCAAATCGTCATTCATTGAAACCCCTATGATAATTTGATCATACAACATCGATTTGTTAAAGATCCAGAAGCTAGGGTTTGTTCATATGATGATTTGGGGGTTTCGATCCTAGACTTAACCTCAATTCAATTAAACTACATCATCAGATTCACAATCCTTTGTTTAGTAAAAGCCCCATGATTTTAAGCAATAATCTTATCGAATTCATTCAAATCAAGTTTGTGTTCTTAAAACTAGGTTTCGGGTTTCTAATCGTGTAATTAACGACTGTAGACTGATTGTTTTTTGAAATTAAAACTACCCTCAGACTAGATTTTGGTTGACGAACAAAACCCCTATACCCCTGTTTCCAATCGTAATCGAATTCAAGGAATTTGGGATGGATTTGAGTTCGAAATCGCGAATGGGGTAGGAGCTGGATGTTTGTGGTGATTAAAACCATTCTGGTTCGGTTTATATCGCGATTACCTAGCGAGCTTGGATGGTTAAGACCTTGGACTCACACAGGAGACCCGGGTTCGAAACCGGTCTCCTGTGTTATATTTTTGGGAGCTTTTTACTATATTAATAAAAACATTAATTTTTTTTTATTGTTGTTATAATACTATAATAAAATGTTTAAACCGGGAAAAACCTCCCGTAGGTTCGGGTTTGAGATTTTAACCCATATTTATTATTGTTCGCAATATTATAATAATATATTATATTATTATTAAACCCGTGTCTCCAAATAAAATAATATATTTCAATCCGTGACCCCGGTTAAAATATTTGTTATTTAAATATTGTTTCACTACGTTTGTAAATATGGGGAGACGTTTCAAATGGATAAATAATATATTTATTTATTATAAGCGTGTATGTCCTTGAATAAAATAATAGACTTATTATTTTTGGCACGCAATTGTTATTGTGATAATTTGTTAAATCTAAAAATAATATATATATTATATTATTTTCTTAGGTCATTATTTAATGACGAAGACGCTCGAGTATATTTATTATACATTATTATTTTTCATTCATCACTAATCGTAATTATCTTAATTAGTTAATTTAAGAATCCTTTATTCTCGTGGACACGTTCGTCTACTCATTGTCGTTAGAGCGTTTCTTTTAGGACGTTCCTCATTCCATGTCGTCGTCACATATCCCATTTTATTCCTAATAACTATGTTCTAATTCTAGGGCCTTCGTGAGCCGTGTCGGGCTAACGCTTGAGAATTCAATCTCATTCTTGTGTGATTACTTCCTACGTAAATCAGGTGAGTTTTCACGGCTCATTTTTATTGTTTTAACTTGGGGGTAAAAGCATGTCACAACTATTTTTGAGATTATTATAATTCATATGTTATCAATGTTAAAGCTAAGCGTAACACGCTATCACTAAAAGTCCTCAACACACATCGAACCGTTAATATGGATCTTAGCGAGGTAATGTTTAGTACTACTACTGGGTTTGACAAATCCCACCCGCGTTAGTCGCGCTAACTAGATTGGAGATCGAACGGGTGAAATGATAGCATACTCACATCGCCGGGGTTGATAGACCTGGCAGGAGGCAAATAAACAAACAGTCAGCTTCGATTGCGAGCGTTTAAGTTAAACATGAACATAGTTTAGCTACCTATAGATACATATTGAATGATCAATAATCTGGTAAACGTTTATTTATATACTGAAACCTGTGAACTCACCAACCTCGTGTTGACATCTTTTCTTACATGTTTTCTCAGGTCGCTAAGATAAGGCACAGGTGCACATATAGGACATGCATGGGATTCTCCTATTGATTGATGTTTTATTAAATTGTTTGGACTTTGTTTTGAATTATGTTTGGTTTGGACTTTTGGACTTTTGGGCGCGTGTGTTTTGCGCATTTACTTTTCTTTACGCTTCCGCATTAAACTCTGATTAATATGGTATTTTCATTTGAGTCCCATGTAGATTCGTTCGATGTAACCAATGACTAAGATCCTGATTTTTCACTTCCCAAAACGGTAAAACTCCATTAGTTGAAATTGGGGGTGTGACACGTCTTATCTGCTCGTCTGTCCGATTCACCGAATCCTTCTCTCCACGAATACTCGTATCGACTTGCCCTTGACCTGTTTGGAACCTAAGTACACGAACCAGGCTACATGCATGCATGTAACCATGCCATGCAAAACCCTAATCCCACGAGAGCACACGTACCCGAACCGGGTTGTATACACTCATGCATGTCATACACGAAGAACCTTAACCATGTGTAACGTATGAACTCGTTTCGGGTTTCCTTCGCGCGCATAAGCCATGCATGACTTTACTCATAAATGGCTCTATCCGAGTTCCCATGCATGCACGTATGTGTCATGCAAAACCTTTCGGGAAACCATAGCCGGTTCATGCTTCCACCCCTTGCCTTATCCACCGTACACAACCGCCAAGTCAAATTTGACTGAAAATTGTTCTGTTGACTTTTTAGTCAAACCCGTAGCTTCCTTTGATCCAAATTCGCGACCAACAACCGGATTTTGTTTGAAATTGTAACGGTAATGCAATTTAACACCATTAACGACCACTACTACATCCTTAATCACTGTCATGAAACTCAAATTTAATCCCATTATGATTGTAGAAACCGTAATCGTCGACCATCATCATAGGCATATCAATTCGATCATTCTTTTTGAAATTGAACATCTGCACACGTTGAACGAACCTTTCTGAAACTTTTGCACACATTAGTTTGGCCGGAGTCGCAGCAGAGTTGCCGGAGACCAAGCTCACGCAAGTCGGAAACCCCATTTACTCGTATACCATCAATTCGAGTCCTATATCACAAAATTTAACCCGAACCGTATCTAGGGTTCATACGTATTTTGGTCTGATCGAACCCCTATCTACACTTGATTTAAATGAAATTAAATTACACGAGCAGTTTCGCAACACCTTAATTACTAAAAGCCCTATGGTTATAACAACTTTTATTACCAGAATCTGTCAATTTGATTTTGAGTTCTTGAACTAGGGTTCGGCCATCCAATCCACGATTTATCGACTCAATAATTGACGTTTCCTATTTTGCCTTGTAATCAAAACCCCTATGCTTCTGTTTCAATTCGTATTCAAAATTCATGGATTCTGGGTGGGATTCGATCGTAAGTTCATATGGGGAGGAGATCCATTTGAGTTGTATGATTTAACCAAACAGAACCGGGTTTGTTTGCGATTCCCTAGCGGGCAGGAGTGGTTAGGAAGTTTGGCTTTGGGGGAGGAGACCCGGGTTCGAGTCCCTCCACCCCCATTTCTTTTTAAACTAATTTTTAGTTATTATTTTAATATAAAACCAACACCCTATATTATTATAAAAATATATTAATGTGTTTTAACTCCGTAAATCACCCGTAGGCTTGGGTTTGATTTTATAAATCATTTTAATATAATTCCCCACTTTTAAAATAATATATCTATATTATTTTCAACCCGTGACTCCAATTAAAAATAATATAAGTTTATATATATTATCTTCACCTCGGTTATAAACTTCACGAAACGTTTCAAACTAAAAACAATATATTTATTTATATTATTATCCACGTGGTTATGATCCGGATAAAAATAATAGCTTTATTATTTTGTCATACATTTTAAGTGATCGTGTATTTCTTTAAAAGTAATATATTAACTATATTATTTTCTTAGCCATTATTTTAATGGTACAAACGCACGGATATATTTAATTATTAATTAATATTGTTCGTTATTAACGTTCGACACGTAACGCATTATCTTAATTATTATATTAAGAAACCTATATTCCCGTAGACACGTTCGTCTACTCATTGGTCCTTAGAATGTTTTAAGACGTTCTAATCTTCCGTGTCGTCGTAACAAATCCCACTGTATCCCTGACTACTATGCTTGTAATTTAGGGCATTTGTAGACCGTACTCAGACAAACCAATTTTGGTTTCTATTGCATCCCTGTGTGGTGCTAAGGACTATCTACTCGTACACAACTCAGGTTAGTTTCACGGCCCATTTTTACTTGTTTTCCAATTGGGGGAGAAACATGCTTACACACAAACATCATTTTACTTGTTTTCCTGTTGAGGAGAAACATGCATACTCACAAACATTATTTTACTTGTTTCCCGTTGGGGAGAAACATGCATACACACAAACGGTATTTTACTTGTTTTCCCATTGGGGAGAAACATACATACAAACGAATATCATTTTACATGTTTTCCCGTTGGGGAGAAACATGCGTACAAACAAACATCATTTTACTTGTTTTCCCTTTGGGGAGAAACATGCATACGAACAGACATCCGTTACTTGTCTTCCAGTCAGGGAGAGACACACACAAACGGGCATGGCTCACATAGTATTTCACTACCACTTGTGTACTTAAGCGTAAACTCTATCATAAAAGTCCTCACATCGAACCGTTTAAATATGAAGAATAGCGAGGTATGTTGAGTAGTACTACTGGGTTTGACAAACCCCACCCGCGTTAGTCGCGCTAACTCGATTGGAGGTCGAACGGGTATAATATTGACCTAAAACATGCACCATGGTTGATAGACCTGGTGGGAGGCATTCAAACATAAACTGTCAGTCTACGGTTGCGAGCGCTTAGAGTAACTTATACATTGTCTAGCTAGCAATAGGTCTGACTTATGTATGTGGATCCAGCAACACTCAAACAGTTTATTTACATACAAACCGGTGAACTCACCAACCTCGTGTTGACACTTTTTCTTACATGTTTCTCAGGTCGCTTTGGCACAGGTTGCACACTTAGGACATCCATGGAGTCCTACTGTCATATCATTCATTTCAAACATTTTAAACAGTGTTACTTATTTACATTATTTGACGCTTGTTGCGTGTAATTACTTTTTATTTCATTCTAACGTTTACGCTTCCGCATTTAACTCTGAACTTTTATATTATGACAATTTAAGTCCCATATAGTGTCTTTTGATGAAACTAAGGAATGAGATCCTGGTTTGTCACACGCCAAACGGTAAAACTCCGTTAGTGGAATTTAGGGGTGTGACAGATTGGTATCAGAGACATTGGTTATAGAGAACTAGGATTGCATACTAGACTATAACGCACACATACATTAGTTACATGACGCAGACACTCATACATGATACACATGGTATCCATACATACATTGCATTGCAGGCATGATGACAACATCCATATCACCCTCTTCTGACGAGGAACATGTCATTCTCATTGTATCATCATTCCCGGTGGAGACACTCGGGGAGTCATTAGAACAACATCCACTTATGTCCGAGGGTAGCAACGCGGTGCCTTCGGTGGAGTCACTCACACCACCATCATCTGCACCTTTGTTACACCATCAGAGCCGAAGATGACACCGGCTTGAGCCTATCGAGGACACAATCAGGGAATGGTGGGTCTTCTCAAGTTCGTGTTGGGGACGACACAAAGAACTAGCACATATCTCTTTGGGAGTTGGGATCGTCGGAGGCGAGTCCCTACTAGCAACAATACGTCGTGTGAAGGCAGACTGTTGCACGCATCATTACAGAATCCATTGATACGTAGATGTCATCACTTTCCTGAGCCATGGGCTCGCGCTTTGGTCGATATTCTGTTGAGAATAGATTGACCACGATGATGAGAACGCCTTACTCATTGCATACTCAAACCCTATTCTGACTCAGTTATAAGGACGGCTGCTATGCTTCTTTCAGTAACTCATATTCATGAACTAGTTTCACTCCTAGAGGTTGCATCTCATGTGCATGTCTGCCTCATGTGCATATTCCTGTCTACAATCCACTGGATTGAACTCTCGTATTATGTTCTAACTCGAGTGAATACTCGGATCAAACTGTTCCCGACAACTCATCCTGATATGAGTCCTAGTCGATTAACTTGTGGTTGATGACTAAGCCCCTCGATGACTTATCATATCTGACAACACTCTATACTCGGAAATACAAATTGAGGGACATTTTGACACAGGACAGGGAGAAGCTAGGGTGAGCATGCAAAGCAAATTATCATTACGGGTGCACACATAATAGTAATTTGAGGTGCATGTAAGTCCTGGTGAAACCTAGTGTGTGGATAAATAGTCCTAATCTGTGATCTACAGACTTAAGTTTTCACTGTCCATAGAAATTCTCGTAACCCACTCAACGACTAGTTGGTATCGTTAAACCTGTTTAACAGTTGATAGACGCGAATATCATGTTGAAGGTATTTACGAACACACTAAACTATCATCCATAGGATCCATCATTTTGTCTCACTAATATAAGAGTCTTAGTGAACTTAAGACTCTCATCCAGACTTGATCAATGAAACCAATTCGATTGAAACTCTGGTAAAACCTCATGGTAAACCACCGACTCCAACATTGTAAGCGGAATTTGAGAAATACTTTCCTACTAACACGTTACTCCTTAAACTCCAGCAAAAAATTCCATTTGACCCTATTACCTTACCCAGTGACTAGTCCTCAGTCTAATTTGATTCATACCCCAGCACATCCAGTTATTTCAGTGACCTCACAAATTTCATGTTGGTGCGGTCATACTCCAACTCTATTAGGAACTAAGTACACTATAGAAATAAGCAACTCACATTCTTAGAGGATGTAAGCTAGGATTGACTGGTTATAAGCTTGACATTGACCTCACGCCAGCCACGCTTGGCAATTTCGACGTAATTGTCGGTATGGATTAGTTATCCAAGAATCAAGCCGAAATTATTTGCCATGAGAAAATTGTTCGCCTTCCTCTCCCGAGTGGAGAAACCCTTTCTGCCTAAGGCATAAGGAGTGGTGCAGTCATAGGCATCATATCCTTCATGAGAGCACAGAAGTGTATGCGTAAAGAGTCATACTGCCATTTTGGCTCTCGTCGCCGAGCAGCCATCTGAGTAGAAGGAGATTGACGACATCCTGATCGTTCGTGATTATCCGGAGGTATTTCCTGAAGATCTACTAGGTCTTCCACCACATCGTCAAGTCGAATTCCAAATTGATCTAGCACCCGGAGCAGCGCCTATTGCTCGGCACCCTATAGACTTGCACCCAGTGAATTGCAAGAGTTATCCACATAACTGCAAGAGTTGTTAGATAAAGGTTTCATTAGACCTAGCTCATTACCATGGGGAGCTCCAGTCCTATTTGTCAAGAAGAAGGACGGGACCTTCCGCATGTGCATCAACTACCGTGAACTTAATAAAGTAACCAACAAGGACCGTTATCCCTTACCCCGCATCGATGATTTGTTTGATCAAATCCAGGGATCAAGCTTCTATTCCAAGATAGATCTTAGATCTGGTTATCATCAACTGAGAGTCCGCGACGAGGGCATCTCAAACACGACATTCAGAACTTGGTATGGTCACCACGAATTCATGGTCATGCCATTCAGACTGACCAACGTACCCACGATATTCATGGGCCTCATGAACCGTGTTTGTAAACCGTACCTTGATCAACTCGTTATCGTCTTCATTGACGATATCCTCGTCCATTCCAAGAATAAGGAATAACATGAGGAGCATCTGCGTTTGATTCTGGAATTGCTAAAACAAGAGAAATTGTATGCCAAATTTTCCAAGTGCGAATTCTGGATTCGTGAAGTGCAATTCTTAGGACATGTAGTCAACGAGACGGGAATACATGTCGATCCATCCAAAAGAGAAGCCATCAAGAATTGGGCGGCACCGATAACTTCGACTGAGGTACAATAATTTCTGGGATTGGCTAGCTATTACCATCGTTTCATCGAGGGACTCTCCAAGATTGCTCAACCCCTCACTTCCCAAACTCAAAAGGGTAAACCCTATAACTAGGGTGACACCCAAGAGTCAGCTCTTCAACTGCTTAAACATAAACTCTGCAGTGCACCTATCCTATCTTTCCCGGGGGGAACGGATGACTTTGTAGTGTACTGCAATGCATCCATTCAAGGTCTTGGTTGTGTACTGATGCAACGCGAGAAAGTGATCGCATACGCTTCTCGTCAACTAAAAATCCATGAGAAAAACTACACGGCTCATGACTTAGAGTTGAGATCCGTGGTATTTGCACTAAAGATATGGAGACATTACTTGTACGGTACCAAATGCACTATCTACACGGATCACTAGAGTCTTCAGCATATCGTTGAACAGAAAGAGTTGAACATGCAACAACATCGTTGGGTCGAACTCTTAAACGACTATGACTTTGCAATCAGATATCATCCAGGGAAGGCTAATGTGATATCCGATGCCCTAAGCCGTAAGGACACCAAACCCAAACAAGTTCGAGCATTACAGCTTGCTATTCACACTGAATTACCTGACAAAATTCTAAGTGCTCAACTCGAAGCCCTTAAAGAGGAAAACCTACCGTTGTAAGCCACACGCGGTATGGAAGAATAACTTGAGGTCGAATCAGACGGTATTCGCTACTACACGGAGCGAATATGGGTTCCAATGTGCGGAAATTTAAGAGAATTGGTTATGGATGAAGCTCACAAATCCCGATACTCTATTCATCCAGGTTATGACAAAATGTACCATGACCTTAAGGTGTTATATTGTTGGACAAAGATGAAGGCCGATATAGCCACCTACGTGTGCAAGTGCCTGTCCTGCTCAAAGGTTAAGGTGGAATACCAGAAGCCTTCTGGTCTACGTCAACAGTCAGAGATCCAAATGTGGAAATGGGGGCAAATTTCTATGGACTTCATTACTAAACTACCCAGGACCCCTAGCGGATGCGACACCATCTAGGTGATCGTAGATCGCTTGAAAAAAAAATCTGCACACTTCCTTGCAATCAAAGAGACCGACAAGATGGAAAAACTCACTCGTATTTACTTGAAGGAAGTAGTCTCTCGGCACTGAGTGCCAATTTCTATCATTTCGGATCGAGACGCTCGATTCACATCACATTTCTGGCAATCTCTACAAACCTTAGAGGACATGCTACGAGCTTGTGTGATCGATTTCGGTAACACTTGGGAGTCTCAATTACCTTTAGTGGAGTTCTCCTACAACAATAGTTATCACACAAGCATCAAAGCGGCACCATTCAAGGCATTGTACGGACGTAAATGCCGATCTCCTATCTGTTGGGCTGAAGTTGGGGATAGCCAACTTACAGGTCCCGAACTTGTATTCGAAACCTCTGAGAAGATCGTTCAAATCCGAAACCGTATGGCGGCAGCTCGTGATCATCAAAAGAGCTACGACGATAAGCATCGCAAACCGTTAGAATTTCAAGTAGGCGACATGGTTCTACTCAAAGTCTCACCTTGGAAAGGTGTAATTCGCTTCGGGAAGCGAGACAAACTGAATCCTCGTTATGTTAGACCGTTCAAGATAGTTAAGAGAATTGGCCCAGTAGCGTATCAACTTGAGTTACCAGAAGGACTTAGTGGTGTACACGATGTCTTTCATGTCTCGAACTTGAAGAAATTTCTAGCAGACGAAACACTCGCGGTTCCACTTGAGGAACTACACATCGATGAACAATTGCGGTTCATTGAAGAACCGGTAGAAATCATGGATAGGGAAGTCAAAACGCTCAAACGTAGTAAAATCCCTATTGTCAGAGTTCGTTGGAACTCGAAACGCGGACCGGGATTCACATGGGAGCGCGAGGATCAGATGATACGCAAGTATCTGCATCTGTTCTAGCAATCCACTTCAAACTCTTAAGGTACTATTCTAATTTTCTGGACGAAAATTCTTTCAACTAAGAGATGATGTGACACCCAGAAATTTTTTATTTTATTTTAATTTTCGGGACGAAAATTCTTTCAACTAGGGGATGATGTGACATCCGGCAATTTAGGGTTAACTCCGTTAAACAGTTCCAGTTAAATCCTAACTTAGTTAACTCTACCTCTAACTTCAGGGACTAATTATGTCATATATTAAGCTAAAAATGTAGGGACTAGTTATGCCATTAGTCCAAACTCTAATTCTATTGACTTTTAAGGTCAAAATTTGAATATGATGTTCCTGTTGACTTTTGATAGTCAAACTAACTTGTTCTTAACTCATCTTAAACCTCAGGAACTGATTCTGCCTTTATTTAAAACTAAATCTACAAGGACCAAAGTTGTGATTAACCAAAACCCACTCCTTTGATTCTGTGAAGTCAAATTTGATTGAAATTATTCTGTTGACTTTTTAGTCAAACCTGTAGCTTCCTTTGATCCAAATTCGCGACCAACAACCGGATTGTGTTTGAAATTGTAACGGTAATGCAATTTAACACCATTAACGACCACTACTACAACCTTAATCACTGTCATGAAGCTCGAATTTAATCCCACTATGATTGTAGAAACCGTAACCGTCAACCATCATCATAGTCATATCAATTCGATCATTCGTTTTGAAATTGAACATCTGCACACGTTGAACGAACCTTTCTGAAACTTTTGCACACATTTGTTTGGCCGGAGTCGCAGCAGAGTTGCAGGAGACCAAGCTCACGCAAGTCGGAAACCCCATTTACTCGTATACCATCAATTTGAGTCCTATTCTGGTAAATTCTTACACCTTTATTTTCGGTTTCACCTGTTAATTGAAAGCCCGATGAAATCCAAGGCTTATATCACAAAATTTAACCCGAACCGTATCTAGGGTTCATACGTATTTTGGTCTGTTCGAACTCCTATCTACACTTGATTTAAATGAAATTAAACTACACCAGCAGTTTCGCAACACCTTAATTAGTAAAAGCCCTATGGTTATAACAACTTTTATTACCAGAATCTGTCAATTTGATTTTGAGTTCTTGAACTAGGGTTCGGCCATCCAATCAATGATTTATCGACTCAATAATTGATGTTTTCTTAATTGAACTCGTAATCAGATTCGTTTTTGCCTTGTAATCAAAACCCCTATGCTTCTGTTTCAAATCGTATTCAAAATTCATGGATTCTGGGCGGGATTCGATAGTAAGTTCATATGGGGAGGAGATCCATTTGAGTTGTATGATTTAACCAAACAGAACCGGGTTTGTTTGCGATTCCCTAGCGGGCAGGAGTGGTTAGGACGTTTGGCTTTGGGGGAGGAGACCCAGGTTCGAGTTCCTCCACCCCCATTTGTTTTTAAACTAATATTTAGTTATTATTTTAATATAAAACCAATACCCTATATTATTATAATAATATATTAATGTGTTTTAACTCCGTAAATCACCCGTAGGCTCGGGTTTGATTTTATAAATTATTTTAATATAATTCCCCAATTTTAAAATAATATATCTATATTATTTTCAACCCGTTACTCCAATTAAAAATAATATATGTTTATATATATTATCTTCACCTCGGTTATAAACTTCACGAAACGTTTCAAACTAAAAATAATATATTTGTTTATATTATTATCCACGTAGTTATGATCCGGATAAAAATAATATCTTTATTATTTTGTCATACATTTTAAATGATCATGTATTCCTTTAAAAATAATATACTAACAATATTATTTACCTAGCCATTATTTTAATGGTACAAACGCACAGATATATTTAATTATTAATTAATATTATTCGTTATTAGCGTTCGGCACGTAACTCATTATCTTAATTATTATATTCAGAAACCTATATTCCTGTAGACACGTTCTTCTACTCATTGGTCCTTAGAATGTTTTAAGACGTTCTAATCTTCCGTGTCGTCGTCACAAATCCCACTGTATCCCTAACTACTATGCTTGTAATTCTAGGTCATTTGTAGACCGTACTCAGGCAAACCAATTTTGGTTTCTATTGCATCCATGTGTGGTGCTAACGACTATCTACTCGTACACAACTTAGGTGAGTTTCACGGCCCATTTTTACTTTTTTTCCTATTGGGGGAGAAACATGCTTACACACAAACATCATTTTACTTGTTTTCCTATTTAGGAGAAACATGCATACTCTCAAACATTATTTTACTTGTTTTCCCGTTGGGGAGAAACATGCATACACACAAATGGTATTTTACTTGTTTTCCCGTTGGGGAGAAACATAAATACAAAAGAATATCATTTTACTTGTTTTCCCGTTGGGGAGAAACATGCGTACAAACAAACATCATTTTACTTGTTTTCCCGTTGGGGGGAAACATGCGTACGAACAGACATCCGTTACTTGTCTTCCAGTCAGGGAGAGACACACACAAACGGACATGGATCACATAGTATTTCACAACCACTTGTGTACTTAAGCGTAAACTCTATCATGAAAGTCCTTAAATCGAATCGTTTAAATATGAAGAATAGCGAGGTATGTTGAGTAGTACTACTGGGTTTGACAGACCCCACCCGCGTTAGTCGCACTAACTCGATTGGAGGTCGAACGGGTGTAATATTGACCTAAAACATGCACCATGGTTGATAGACCTGGTGGGAGGCATTCAAACATAAACTGTCAGTCTACAGTTGCGAGCGCTTAGAGTAACTTGTACATTGTCTAGCTAGCAATAGGTGTGACTTACGTATGTGGATCCAGTAACACTCAAACAGTTTATTTACATATAAACCTGTGAACTCACCAACCTCGTGTTGACATTTTTTCTTACATGTTTCTCAGGTCGCTTTGGCACAAGTTGCACACTTAGGACATGCATGGAGTCCTACTGTCATATCATTCATTTCAAACATTTTAAACAGTGTTACTTATTTACATTATTTGACGCTTGTTGCGTGTAATTACTTTTGATTTCATTCTAACGTTTACGCTTCCGCATTTAACTCTGAACTTTTATGTTATGACATTTTAAGTCCCATGTAGTGTCGTTTGATGTAACTAATGACTGAGATCCTGGTTTGTCACACGCCAAACGGTAAAACTTCGTTAGTGGAATTTGGGGGTATGATAGCACACACCTAGGCCGAATGGCCTAAGGTTTCTTCCAACAAAGTTTTTAAACCCATATATGTTACACTTGGGCCCTTACGTTTCCTATATCGTGCTCTTCGATCTTAAACCATACGTTAAATGGAAAACCGTTCCCTTTACTGCAGTTAAAACACCCTTTTCGTGAAGTCCTTGCTCCATAATACCTTTGCATAGGATCCGGGCAGTCCATTAACTCGAGCTATTGTGTTTAGGATTTTCGGGTTGTTACAAATCTAACCCCCTTAAAAGAGGATTCGTCCTCGAATCCTGTGTCGGTACTAACCATCCTAACATATCCTTCCATTCTTACTCGTGCACCAAATCCATTCGGTGCCAAGCTTTCCCCTTACCCTATTTGTTTCCATCACTTTGCTTCGCAATACGACCACCCTCATTGGTGTTCAACGAAGTCTTTAAGTTGCCCGCTTTCAACCATGGGACTTGTAGGTCTCATCTACACATTCCCTCATCTCCCGTCCCTCCAGCCATTAGTCAAACGACTACATTTCCAACTCTCGCTACCCCCCGCACCTGCTAGAAGTTGCCTTCCATGATTGCCTTGATTACTAACCCTTTTACGAAGGTTTCATTGTCATTCTCCATGATAATACCTCATCACTCACATTATTCTTAAGAACATCGTACATATCATCTTTACTTCTACGTTACATAACATTGTTTATTGCCCGCTCACCTATCACATTTTTCACTTCATCTCACGGGCACAAGTGCCTTTATCTCTTGTATGATCCTGGTGATCTCGTCACCTCGACAGTCATCTTCCCAAATAGGCTTCTTGCTTCTCATGTCTAGAAACATTCGTCATGCTTCCAAATTGAAGTTGCCATACTTCTCGCCTCATACCCTAAATGTCTAGAAACATTCGTCATGCATCACTGCCTTACCCATATAAGTATTACACATGTCCCTCTCTGATGATCTCTAGGAGCTTGTGCAAAGCTACACTGGTCTCCACAAAATCTCTCTACCATAGTATCTTTTTACTTCATTAATACGCGTTCAATACGCCTCTTAAGTACGTACATACACCTAACACTAGGGCCATCTTCATCAGCTCTCGATGTTCCTCAAAAGCTCATTTACCACCGTCATGTATGTTTCAATAGCCCATGCATTTATCTCACTTGGATCCTCCACAAGAGCTCACTTTAAGCTAGTCATACTCTTACCAGCGTAGGCATTTCCTTCCCAATCACTTATGTGCAATCCTGCACTTACCTCCACATGAACTTCACCTTCCTCGTCGTTGCTATGACATTACATGCGATCACCGACCGCGTTCCATTCATCAGGTACAAACATGAAGTCTGTCCTATCATAAGCCTCATCTATCTGCCACCTCATTCTGATAGAACATCACCACTCTTTCGCCAACACACGTTGACCCAACCCTTCATTTGGAATACAACCATGCAGGCCATCACGTCGCTTCATTAATCTGTACTGAAATCTACAGCATTTCCATCTCTATCACGCCAAAATATCTCTGCTCCAACATCCACGCAAATGCTTTCAGCATCAACTCTCATAACTCCACCCTTTGGCTTCGTGCTCCGAATTCCCGAGATATAAGCATAGGCATCTCATAAGAGCACCTCACTGATCGTCTAGAAAGACGTCAGAAATTGTCGCATCACCTCGATGTATCAACACCAAGAAAATTCGTCAAGACAGAAATACTATGCTTGAGCAAACCGACCACCCGTCCTATGACTAAGAAAAAACGCTAAAACCCTAATCAGGTTTTTCAAGCAAAACACTAACAGAAACTAGAAAAAGGATATGAATGAGGATTACCATGATAGGAATGGAGTTCATGCTTGGAATCACCTTGTAACTACCCTCTCCAGCTCCTCCCTGATCGTCCCTCCCTTGCTCGTCCATTTCCTTGCCGCTGCGCACACACCTACGCTGAATGGCCTAGGGTTTCTTCCAACAAGTTTTTAAACCCTTACATGTTACACTCGGGCCCTTACGTTTCCTCTATCGTGCGCTTCAATGTCAAACCGTATGTTAAATGGCAAATCGTTCGCTTTACTGCAGTTAAAACACCCTTTTCGTGAAGTCCTTGCTCCATGATACCTTTAGATAGGATCCGGGCAGTCCACTAACCCGGGCCATTGTCCTTAGGATTTTAGAGATGTTACAGATCATGGTTTATGGGGATTGGAATTGTACGATGTCATACGTCATCTCCATGATTAAGGCCGAAAGTTACATGAGGCACGGATGCGAAGCTTTTCTGGCATATGTTATTGACAACATAATGAAAACTAAAGAACTCAAAGATGTACCCGTGGTGTGAAACTTTCTAGAAGTGTTCCCAGAGGACCTACCTGGCATTCCACCCGATCGTTAGATAGAATTTCAAATTGACTTACTGCTAGGAGCTCAGCCCGTTGCCAAAGCACCATAACGACTGGCTCCTTCAGAAATGAAAGAATTAATGTCTTAAGTGGAAGAACTCACTGAGAAAGGATTTATTAGGCTGAGCATATCAACATGGGGCGCTCCGGTACTTTTCGTAAAAAAGAAAGACGGTAGCATGCGCATGTGCATCGATTACCGATAATTGAACAAACGAACGGTTAAGAATAAATACTCGCTACCAAGGATAGACGATCTTTTTTATCAATTACAAGGCGCAAGCTGGTTCTCAAAGATCTATATTAGGTCGGGATACCATCAATTGAAAGTAAGAGAAGAAGACGTACCGAAAACCAAGTTTCGCACGCGCTATAGACATTTCGAGTTCCTAGTCATGTCATTCGATTTAACCAACGTCCCTGCGACATTTATGGACTTAATGAATAGAATGTGCCGACCAATGTTGGACCGGTCAGTGATAGTCATCATAGATGACATTCTCATCTATTCAAAGAATGAAGGTGATCACCACTGTCACCTATGGGAAGTATTGGAGGTTCTAAAGCAGGAAAAGTTATATACAAAATTCTCCGAATGCGCGTTCTGGCTTAGGGAAGTCCAATTCCTAGGTCACGTTATAAACCCGAGCGGCATTATGGAAGACCCTACAAAGACCGTAACAGTGAAAGAATGGAACGTCCCAAAGACACCAAAAGAGATACGAAGTTTTCGGGGATTAGCATGTTATTATAGAAGATTCATTCAGGACTTCTCGAGAATAGCCTCGCCACTCACAAAGTTGTCACCTAAAGAGGTAAAGTTTGAATGGGGTCTAACCCAAAACAACGCGTTTGAATAATTAAAGACACGACTAACCCAAGCTCCAGTCTTGACCTTGCCCGAGGGAAACGAAGACTTGGTGGTTTACTCTAACGCTTCGGGTCAGGGATTTGGTTGTGTACTAGTGCAACGAGGAAAGGTAATCGCTTACGCCTCACGATAGTTGAAGGTGCACGAAGTTAACTACCTGACTCATGATCTAGAGTTGGTGGCAGTATTTTTCGTATTAAAGATTTAGAGGCATTACTTGTACGGAGTTAAGTGCACCATTTACTCCGATCATAAAAGCCTGAAGTATTTCTTCGAGCCAAAAGAGTTAAACATGAGGCAAAGAAGGTGTTTGGAACTACTAAAGGTTTAGAACTGTGAGATCCTATATCACCCAGGCAAGGCAAACGTAGTGGCTGACGCCTGTAATAGAAAGGAAGAGTCGACACCTATCCGGATTAAAGCATGCCAACTGATTATAACACCGAATCTTATGACTAAAATAACAAAGGTACAAAGGGAGGCTCTATTAGAAAGGAAAGTGAAACGGGAAAAAATAGTAGGTCAACAGGCAAAACTCGGTTTAACCGGATGTAGATACCCAAGATTGGTGAGCTTAGAGCCAAAATCCTCGATGATGCCCATAAGTCTCGCTACTCTACCCATCCCGGGATGAAAAAAATGTACCAGGACTTGAAGAAAGAATACTGGTGGCCCGATATGAAGAATGATGTGACCGAATATGTGAGCAAGTGCCTGACTTGTTCACTAGTTAAGGCCAAGCACCATAAACTATGTGGAAAAATGCAACCTTTTCCAATACCTGATTGGAAGTGGGAGGAGATCATGACGGACTTCATTACCAAGCTATCACAGACAGCTAAGGGCAATGATACCATTGGGGTGATCGTTGACCGCTTGACGAAAAGTGCTCACTTCTTGCCAATATGTGAGACTTTCTCGTCCAAAAGGTTAGCAGAGTTATTCATCAATGAAATAGTGAGTAGACACGGTATGCCATTAACAATTGTGTCCGACAGGGACACCCGATTCACATCAACGTTTTGGAAGAGATTCAATGAAGCAATGGGTACTAGGTTAAACATCAGCACCGCTTACCACCCTCAAACCGATGGTCAACCCGAAAGAACTATTCAGACTTTGGAGGACATGCTCCGGGCCTGTATCATTGATTTCGGTGGGAGCTGGGACAGCCACCTACAGAAACAACAGCTATTACTCAACCATCGGCATGACGCCATTTGAGATGTTGTACGGAACGAGATGTAGAACTCCATTTTGTTGGGGGAGATTGGACAGAAAGACTTTGCAAGTCTTGAAGTGGTCAAAGCTACTTCCGAGAAGTTTGAACAAATCAAAGCTTGCATGAAGGCCGCTAAAGACACACATAAATCATACGCGGATAAAAGGCGAAGAGAATTAGAATTCCAAGTAGGAGACATGGTACTGTTGTGTAAGACCCCAAACCTGAGAGGCCTCACTTGCTAGATTTACTCATTCACAAGCAGTTCTTAAACATGAATATCAAATAACGCAGCGGAAAAACTTTCATTCAAACGTAACATCAACATTGTTCAACATGTGGAAGCGTAAACATTGTCTAAAACATAAACATAACATAATCAAATCATAGCGGGATGCCATTCTTCAAATTATCCAGGTAACTCTTCTTGCCTCCCAGCATCACCGTCCCTCCTCATAACATGTCCTTAACCTGAATACGCATACTAAAAAGTCAGCTACGCTAGTGAGTTGTAGTTTTAACATAAAACATTAACTTCAAATATTTTCCAATAACATAACATTCAACTTCATTTACTAAAAGCGCACGAAAACATGCAATAAAAAAAATATCCTCATAACATAACATTGTAACATAAGTCAACGAACATATCGAATTTGCGCCTTCTCGGAACCGTCAATTCCATACATCGCATACCGACAGGGAAACCTAAGGCTCGTTAACTTTAGGACATCCTTCACCCAGGTCTTCTAAGGCTCGTTACTTCTAGGAAGACTCATCATACCTATAGGTAGAGAAATCTAGGGTTCGTTACCTCTAGACCATTCAACACCTAAACTTCAAGCACGACATCACAAGGATGACACATACCAAATTTCAAGCACAATTACCCCGCGAGGTAAATCGTACCAACTTAAAGGATCACGGTATTCCCCTTGGTGACCGCCATCACCCCAGTTGTACAACAGTTGGCCAGCCACATAACTCCCTAAAAGGTAAGGCCCATAACATACATCCCATTCCCATAACCTTTATTCCCGGACGAACTGTGGCAGATTCGGTAATTTTTGACTTTCATAAAGATTCACTTCTTTTTCTTCAAAACATCAGTTAAAGCATTCATAGGTTTTATTTAAAATCATTCATTCATTCATTCGTAAACACTTCGTAAACTTCTTTTGGCAAAATATTTCGTAAACACATCTTTCATAACCTTTCCTTCAAAACATCGTTCATAAACATCGTTTCATAAAATAGTCACATCGTTACATATGCACACCAGCCCAAAAACATTTATTTCAAACATTTAAATAAAGGGCTTCTATAACTCACCAGTCTATTGATACTTAACCCGAAGTCGATGCCTTATCTATTGCTTAAGCGTATACCGATCTGCAAATAAATCAAAGTGCGAATTCTATCATTTGCACAAGAGTCGGCCAGAAATGTTACTAGCGACTCTTGAGAGTCGGCTGAGACAAACGCCAGCGACACTAGAGTGTCGGCCAAGAGTTTCGGTAGGCACACCTGAGAGCCGTCTGGGAGAGTCGCCAGCCACAGTCATAAGTGTCGCATGAACCTGTATTCAGGACTTCGCGTTATGCTAGGGAGCCGACTCTTAGCGTGTTCATTAGAGGGCCGACTCTCAGAGGTCCGACTCTCAGGAGTCGATTCTCTAAGGGCCGATTCTCTCCATGGCCAACTCTCCTCTTCGTCTTCCTCGCTGAGAGTCGGCACATTGCAGGTGCCGATTCTTGAGAGTCGACTCAAGAACACCAATCATTTCCAGGTCTAACTTTGATCCAAAACCTTAAATTTTTACGTCCAAATCGTTTTTCTAGCTTCCATGAAGCTATATCTGAGCTTTAAACCACATTTCATGCGTAAAGATTCCACCCTTTTGTTTATAAATCCTATAAACCCTAAAACCCATTTTTGAAGAAAGCTTGCATCCTCCTTCTCCAACATCCTGAAGTATCCAGCAATCGATCTTGATGCAAGATAGAGGTAGAAGATGGGCTTTCTTGTTCTTTCTCTCTCAAGATTTCTTACTTTCTCTCGCTAGGTGGTGGTGGAGAAGATGATTGAATGAGGGCGTTTGGAGGACGTAAAGGGTTATCAAGCCTCCCTTGTTCATCACTAGTTCAACCTGAGGCGCAAGCCCACAAGCCCGTCGGTCCTTCGTTCATCATTTCCTTTCTTTTAACGCTCCTTTCTCGAGACCCATCGTCTGTCATTTTTATTCTTTCTTGTTATTTTCGGGATGTTACAAGTCTACCCCTCTTCATAAAGGTTTCATCCTCGAAACCTATTATAGGCCAAATAACTGAGGGTACAACTCCCTCATTTCTGATTCAGTCTCCCACGTGGCTTCAAACCCTTTTTGATGTTTCCGTTGAATTTTGACCATTGGAATGACTTTGTGTCGTAGTTGTTTTTCTTTTTGATCCAAGATGGCTACGGGTTCTTCGATGTAGTAAAGCTGTTGTCTTTCTCGATGTCAGTAAGTGGTACGTGAGCTGATTCATCCGCCAAACACTTTCGCAAGTGTGATACATGAAACGTAGGATGAATTCCACTTAACTCATCAGGCAACTCCATCTGATAAACGACTTCACCAACCCGCGCCAATATCTTGAATGGTCCGACAAACCTTGGACTTAACTTTCCTCTCTTCCTGAATCGTATGATTCCCTTCCAAGGCGACACTTTCAGCATTACTATGTCCCCAACTACAAACTCAATAGGCCTTTGTCATTTATCCGCATAGGATTTCTGACGGTTTTGGGTGCCCTTCATTCTTGCTTTGATCTGATCAAACCGTTCTGATGTTTCCCTTACGACTTCAAGACTTCCTAACTCCTTCTGTCCAATCTCACCCCAACAAACTGGGGTCCTGCATCTCCTACCGTACATCATCTCATAAGGCGGCATGTCGATCGTCGAGTGATAGCTGTTGTTATAGGAGAACTCAACTAACGACAGATGATTGTCTCAACTATCGCCGAAGTCAATAATACAAGCACGGAGCATGTCCTCCAATGTTTGAATGGTCCTTTCTGACTAACCATCCGTGTGCGGGTGGTATGTCGTACTGATATTAAGTCTCGTGCCCATCGCTTCATGAAATCTTTTCCAGAACTTTGATGTGAATCGTGTGTCCCGGTCAGATATAATCATCAAAGGCATCCCATGTCATGCTACTACGTCATTAATAAATACTTCCACTAACCTTTCCGACGAGAACGTCTCACGAATAGGTAGGAAATGAGCACTCTTCCTTAAACGGTCCACGATTACCCAAATGGTGTCATGACCTTTAGCTGTGCGAGGTAGCTTGGTTATGAAGTCCATGGTAATATGTTCCCACTTCCATTCCTGTATATCAAGAGGTTTAATCTTCCCATACGGTTTCTGGTGTTTGGCCTTTACTTGTGAGAAATTCAGGCACTTGCTTACGTACTTCGTCATCTCATGTTTCATTGCAGGCCACCAGTATTCCTTCTTCAGATCTTGGTACATTTTGTTGGTACCGGGATGGATAGAGTAATGAGACTTATGAGCCTCATCCAAGATCTTGGTTCTAAGCTCCCCACCCATAGGTATCCATATCTGTCCAAAACGTGTCCTAACACCAAGGGTGTTATATTCCAACTTGTCCTGTTGGCCAACCATTCTCTATTTCTTTATGTTTTCTTCTTTAAGTGCTTCATATTGAGCCTTTTCAATTTCCCTCATCACATCCGATGTTACCACCAACTAGCAAGCTTTCACTCTAATAAGAGCAGACACATCCATTTGGCTTAGAGCGTCAGCCACCACGTTCGCCTTTCCAGGATGGTATATGATTTCAAAATCGTAGTCTTTCAAAAGTTCCAACCATCGCCTCTGCCTCATATTCAATTTCTTTTCTTCGAAAAACTACTTCAAACTTTTTTGGTGTGAGTATATGGGAAACTTTACCCCGTAAAGGTAGTGCCTCCAAATTTTTAATGCAAACACAACGGCAACAAGTTCCAAGTCGTGAGTCAGATAACTGACTTCATGAAATTTCAACTGCCGTGATGCATACGCGATCACTCTTCTGCATTGCATTAGCACGCACCCCAATCCCTGACCTGAAGCATCAGAGTATACCACCAAGTCTTCATTGCCCTTGGGAAGGGCTAAGACTAGAGCTTGGGTTAGCTTTTCCTTCAGTTCCCTAAAAGCTTCTTCCTGGGTCGGTCCCCATTCGTATTTCACCTCCTTTCGTGTCAACTTTGTCAAGGGCGAAGCTATTTTCGAGAAATCCTGGATAAATCTCCGATAGTAGCCCGCCAATCCCAAGAAACTGCGGATTTCAGTTGGCGTCTTAGGAATATCCCAATCTCTTACCGTCTCTATCTTTGCTGGGTCAACCATAATGCCGTTTAGGTTAATGACATGACCTAGGAATTGGACTTCCCTAAGCCAAAACTCGTATTTGGAGAACTTAGCATATAGTTTTTCCTTTTTCAAAGCTTCCAATACCTCCTTCAAGTGACATGCGTGATCACCCTCATTTTTGGAGTAGATGAGGATATCATCGATGAACACAATTACCGATCAGTCCAACATCGGTCGGCACACCCTATTCATTAAATCTATGAATGTTGCGTGGGCGTTCGTCAATCCGAAGGACATTACGCGGAACTCGAAATGTCCATAACGCATGCGAAACGCAGTTTTCGGTATATCTCCCTCTCTAACCTTCAACTGATGGTACCCGAATCGATGGTCGATTTTCGAGAACCAACTTGCGCCCTGTAATTGGTCGAACAGGTCGTCGATCCTTGGTAAAGGTTACTTGTTCATCATCGTTCGTTTGTTCAACTCCTTGTAGTCGATACACATTCTCATAGAGCCGTCTTTCTTCTTCACAAACAATACTGGAGCACCCCAAGGTGAGATGCTTGGTTTGACGAATCCCTTCTAAAGTAATTCATCTAGTTGTACAATTAGTTCTTTCATCTCCACTAGTGCTAGTCGATATGGGGTCTTGGCCACAGGTTGGTCATCTAGTACTAAGTCGATTCGAAAGTCAATCTCTCTGTCGAGTGGTATCCCAGGCAAATCCTCTAGAAACACCTCCTGGTACTCGCGTACCATGGGTACATCGTCTAGTTCCTTCACTTCCTTACACTTGTCAATCACGTACACCAGATAAGCGTCGCATCTGCACCTCAAGTAATCTGTTGCCTTAATCATCGAGATGACGTTAGGCATCGGGGCGTCACGATTCCCGATGACCTCGACTTCGCTACCATCTGGAGCATTGAGTCAGATTATCTTTCATTCGCATATAATTTGTGCTTCATTGGCAGTTAGCCAGTCCATACCCAAAACAAATTCAAACCCTCCCAAAACCATAACAAACAACCTGACGGGGAATCTATGGCCTTCTATTTTTATTGTGGAATTGTCAACTACAATAGTTACCCTCGCGGTCCTACCCTCTGTAGTTTCTACGCTAAAGACTCTTTCTAGTTTACTGACTAAGTATTTTACCCGTTTGCAGAAAGTAGCAGACATAAAACTCATGCTGGCACCCGAATCAAATAACGCAGAAACAAAATTGTTGTCAAGGATGAACGTACCTGACGCCACATTGGGTTCCACCCTGGCATGTTCCTACATCAGCGCATACACTCGAGTCTTCGCTCAGGGCCTCTCTTCTTTCTTTTCGGGGCCTTTCCCTTTCCTGGCTTCACCTATCCTTGGCTTAGTGCATTCCCGACTCATATGGACACTCTCGCCACAATTATAACACTTAAAGCCCTGTGTGCATTCCCGGGAGTAGTGTCCGGTCTTGCCACACTTGTCGCACAGATTTGACCCTAGCCTGCATTGACCTGCATGCCTTCCTCCACATTTCCCACAGACCGCTATCTCACCTACCCTGGCCTGTTTGTCTCGAGCCCCAAATAACTCCCCATCTGTCGCTTGGCAAGAAAACTAATCTTCTTCTTGGGCTCTTCAATCGCGACAACATTCAGCGCCAAATCATCAAACACCATGCCACTCAGTTCTACTACTGAATCATAGGTAGTAGGGGCGTTTGCGTTAACATAAGTGCGGACCTTGTCTGGCAGTCCTTGAATGTAGCAGGCAATCTTCCTCTCTTCAGTTGTGACAAGATGTGGCACCAGACGTGCCAGTTTATTGAACTGAGCAGTGTACTGCCGGTGAGTCATGCTCCCGACTTTCAATCCCATAAATTCCATTTCTATCTTTTCGATCTCATTCCTTGGACATAAATTATTGATCACTAGAGTGTTCAAATCATTCCACATCATTGCATCAACAACCAATGAGATGCTTCCTCCCTCAAGGAGTTAGCAGCAAATTTCACAACTTGATTTGCTCGGCATTCACTTAGGCGAATGGCGGCCCCATGCGGATTACCCAATCAAATGTAGCCACTGCGTCCTTTTTCCCAGTCAGAACCGGCAGGTCACATGCCTTAAAGGACTTGTAGTCACAACCGCGAGTAAGCGGTGCGTTGACAGCCTCATTGTTCGGGGCACCAATTGTTGTGTTGGACCCGCCGCCTCATTAGTCTTCCTCAATGCTTACGCCAGTAGATCTGGAAAGGAAGCCCTCAACATCTCAGTGAATTCGCGTGCCAGGGCCACTTGCACTTCTGGTTCGAAAGTTAAATGTTGTTCCTCGTCATGAGTCTTTTCAGTCCCATGCACACTAACTTCTGGTTCTGTGTGGACACTTCCCTCTTCACTATACTCCTGACGAACAGGAGTCCTACCTCGGCTACTGGTAAAACCACCGGTACGACCCCCACCACGCCTTTCATTTCCTCTCCTCGTCATTTCGTTCTATAAGAAAAGGAATCCAATGTCATCATGCTAGTTAACAAATATAATTCAACTGGCCATCTACAATTAACCATTACACTACCTTTTGACTTCCATTTGACCACTTTTAAGATATCATCATATCACAAGTCCAAACCTACCATATATGTAAATATATATACTACCTTCATACCTGATCCTGTGGCTCGAGTTACCCGTACTGGCATCCGTTATCGGTCCCATTCATAGTTTAAGTTTAGACACTGGGAGTGTCAGAATCTCTCAAACTATTGCTATGATACAAATTTGTAAGGCCCCAAACCCGGGAGGCCTCACTTGCTGGATTTACTCATTCACAAGTAGTTCTTAAACTTGAATATCAAATAACGCAGCGGAAAAACTTTCATTCAAATGTAACATCAACATTGTTCAACATGTGGAAGCATAAACATTGTCTAAAACATAAACATAACATAATCAAATCATAGTTGTATGCCAGTCTTCAAATCATCCAGGTAAATCTTCTCGCCGCCCAGCATCACCGTCCCTCCTCATAACCTGTCCTTAACCTGAATGTGCATACTAAAAAGTCAGCTACGCTGGTGAGTTCTAGTTTTAACATAAAACATTAACTTCAAATATTTTCCAATAACATAACATTCAACTTCATTTAATAAAAGCGTACGAAAACAAGAAATAACAAAACATATCCTCTTAACATAACATCGTAACATAAGTCAAAGAACATATCGAATATGCGCCTTCTCGAAACCATCAATTACATACATCACATACTGACGGGGAAACCTAAGGCTCGTTTCCTCTAGGCCATCCGTGACCCAGGTCTCCTAAGGCTCGTTACCTCTAGGAAGACCCATCATACCTACAGGCGGAGAAATATAATGCTCATTATCTCTAGACTATTCAACACCTAAACTTCAAGCACGACATCACAAGGATGACACCTACCAAACTTCAAGCATAATTACCCCGCGAGGTAAATCGTACCAACTTCAAGGATCACGGTAATCCCCTTGGTAACCGTCATCACCCCAGTTGTACAACAGTGGGCCAGCCACATAGGCCCCTAAAAGGTAAGGCCCATAACATACATCCCATTCCCATAAACTTGATTCCCGGAGGAACCATGCCAGATTCGTTCGTTTGTGACTTTCATAAACATTCACTTCTTTTACTTCAAAACTTCAGTTAAATTATTCGTACGTTTTATTAAAAATCATTTATTCATTCATTCGTATACACTTCGTAAACTTCTTTTGGCAAAATATTTCGTAAACACATCTTTCATAACCTTTCCTTCAAAACATCATTCATAAACATCGTTTCATAAAATAGTCACATCGCTACGTATGCACACCAGCCCAAAAAAAATTATTTAAAAAATTAAAGTAAAGGGATTCTAGAACTCACCAGTCTATCGATACTCAACCTGAAGTCGATGCCTTATCTATTGCTTAAGTGTATACCGATCTTGACATAAATCAAAGTGCGAATTCTATCATTTGCACAATAGTCAGCCAGAAACGTTACTAGAGACTCTTGAGAGTCGGATGACACAAACGCAAATGACACTAGAGTGTCGGCCGGAGAGTATCGGTAGGCACTCCTGAGAGTCGACTGGGAGAGTCACCAGCCACACTCGTAAGTGTCGTTGTGCTACGGAGCCGATTCTTAGCGTGTTCATTAGAGGGCTGACTCTTAGATGGCCGACTCTCAGGAGTCGATTCTCTGAGGGTCGATTTTCTCCATGGCCAACTCTCCTCTTCGTCTTCCTCGTTAGTCGGCTCAAGAACACGAATCATTTCCAGGTCTGATTTTGATCCAAAACCTTCAATTTTTACATCCAAAACGTTTGTCTAGCTTCCATGAAGCTAGATCTTAGTATTAAACCACATTTCATGCGTAAAGATTCCACCTTTTTGTTTAGAAACCCCATAAACCCTAAAACCCATTTTTGAAGAAAAACCTCAAATCTGGGCGGATTTGTTACCTGTTGATGCTTGCTTCCTCATTCTCCAACCTCCAGAAATATCCAGCAATCGATCTTGATGCAAGATAGAGGTAGAAGATGGGCTTTCTTGCTCTTCCTCTCTCTAGATTTCTCACTTTCTCTCTCTAGGTGGTGGTGGAGAAGATGATGGAATAAGGGTGTTTGAAGGATGAAAAGGGTTATCAAGCCTCCCTTGTTCCTCACTAGTTCGGCCCGAGGCCCAAGCCCACAAGCTCGTTGGTCCTTCGTTCATCATTTCCTTTCTTTTAACGCTCCTTTCTCGAGACCCATTATCTGTCGTTATTATTCTTTGTTGTTATTTTCGGAATGTTACATGTTGAAGGTGTCACCATGGAAAGAAATCACCTGATTCCGGAAAAGAGGCAAACTAAGTCCGAGGTTTATCGGACCTTTCAAAATCATAGAAAGAGTCGGCAAAGTAGCTTACCGACTGGATCTACCTACATTCCACGTGTCGCACATATGCAAGTGCCTAGCTGACGACACAGCTCACATACAATATGCCTATATCAAAGTGGATAAGAGTTTAAACTACATCGAAGAGCCAATAGCTATCCTTGACTGAGCTGAGAAACGGTTACACAACAAAATAATTCCCCTAGTCAAAGTACAATGTTGAAGGGAATTGTACACGTGTAGGGTTTACAAACTTTTTAGCAACGGAAGCATTTTACACGTGATCTTTATAACATTTTATAGATTCCCACCAATGATTCAGTTGCAAGATAATGAAACTAAACCAAACAAAGAAAGTAGGTGTAGAATTACAACCTTTGTAGAGAAGTGGTTGCCTAAACATATGAAGATGGTGGATGAAGAGATCAAAGAAGAAGCTCCTCCAAAAGTATCCACACCAAGCAATGAACCTCCAAGGACGGTGCTAGCCAACTAAACCTGTTAAACTTGTAAAGATATAACTTGCAAGACTCCAAGAACACCTTCTTATTTTGCCTTCAAATTATGTGTAAATAAGTCTAGATTTGATCACTCAAGAACCACTAGAACATACAAAAAACAAGGATAACACTTTAGCTAATTTATGGTATGTTTAAGATCAATTTTAAAGCTCTTTATCAACATGTTTTACAAACAAATCCAGGCTGAAAAAATCTGCCCAAAATGTCGAGTTAGAGAGCAAGAAAAGGATGAAAAAAAGTGGTCTTAGATTGCCTTTTAAAAGCCCCAAACATGGATTATTTAATAAGCCTTATCCTAACCATCGTGCCATGTAATTATTACAAGGAATGGGATGTGATAAAGGGTCAAAGACCCATTCCTTTTCTCCTGGAAAATCTTGACAGTAACAACATAGGGAAAAGGATGAAGTATGGTCTATATAATAAACAATTATTACACTCCATTCTTATATCTAGTTGATTCAAGACTTATTAGTTCCATTCAAACAAATTATTTATCCATAAAACTCATATTTTATGTCTAATATATATGCGTATAAATACATATAAGAATATATATATATATATATATATGTATCATCAACTTTGTAGAAAACAAAGTAAGCTAGTTTAAACAAAAGCATAAATAATCTACACATATGTAATTCACAAAAGGATTAAATGTATATATATTTACATACAAGTAAATATAAATACATACACATATAATAAATATGTGACCTTAAGTAGTTGTTACAAATGACAATTACTAAATATATCTGGATCGGGTTAAGACGTTTAAATGTATCCTTGATAATTGGTTAGTGTGTGACCCTTTCGGATCACATATCATTAGCAATACGATTGAATGTTATTCCTTGGGCATATAGATCCAACAAATGGAAACAAAGAAAAGGGTCAGAAGCTACATGGGAAAAAGAAGACGAGCTGAAGGAGTTGTACCCTTAACTGTTTGGCCTATAATAGGTTTCAAGGATGAAACCTCTAATACGGCGAGTAGACTTGTAACATCCGAAAACCTGACACCTTGAGTTGGGTTAAAATAAAAGAATAAGTGGGAGGGGTATGGGCTTAGAGAGATGGGCATGGCCCAAAAGGGTTTCCTTTACCCTAATATCACTCTTTGGCAGCCACCATGCACCTCATTATCATCATCTTCACCCTAAACCCATAGAGAGAGAGTGGGAAATCTAAAGAGAGAAAGCTTCAAGAAACCTTAGATTGAATCAAGATCTGTCTCAACATGTTTCTCCAACGAATTAGATCAAGTTTAACAAAGCAACAGTAGTCTTCTGAGGTATAGATCCAACCTAGATCTCTGTTTTTGTTCAAAAATGGGGTTTTGGGTAAAACTAGAGTTTTCATCTCACTGTAAGGATTTTTAATTGTTAAAAGGTAATATAAGACAAGATCTGGCTTCACGAAAGTAAAACAAACGAACTGAACGTAAAAAGATGCAAGCTTGAATTGAAAACGGGCCTGTTGGGCGAAGTGTTCTTCAACCGACACTGATCGGTGTCGCCACCTTCATGTGGCGACACTAGTCGGGGTTTGACGGGGGGAATGACGTGTTCTCCAAGAACTTCAATGATTGGTCATGTGTCATTCCTCTGGCGAAACTAAAGAATGTCGCCTATGCTCACGCGACAATTGGACCAACGACACAAGAAACCACCCTTAAGTCCAGAAATGCAAGTTCTTGCGACACAGTCAAGCGACACTACGTGTCGGGCGATGCTATGCTAAGGCCACACTACATGTGGCGACACCGTAGGCGACACTAGCAAGAATTGACGAATTTCACATATTTAATTCATACAGATCGCTTAGCATTTGTCTAGCCGAGCGTTACTAAGTACAAACTGTATACCGACACTCAGGTGAGTTCCATGTGCCCCCTATGTGTTACGTGCAAATGATTTTAAGTTTTTTTGGGGCTGAAGTGTATACATGCAAACTAATGAATGTTACGAATGCTAATATGACCATACGTGTTATACGAAAGTAAATGATGAATAAAGAATGAAATGAATGTTTACAAAGAAGTAAATGAATGAATGACATAACGTAAATGAATAAAATCTTGCTTTATATTATATATATTGCATGCTATGAATGTATAAATCGTTACGGAAGAAAATGACGGACTACTTCGGTAGGACGGTACGATAATGACGGCTACTTGTAGATGGACGACCATACGACTATTATGCCGACGGTATGTTAAAGTCTAGAAAGGTAGACTAAATACGAACTACTACGGTAGACGGAAGCCCTTAATCGAAGCACGCCTGCATATATACTTCGTTTGGGAAATGGTTGCCTTAGGGTAAACGGGCGAATTACGGACTACTTCGGTAGGACGGTAAAAGAAAATGATAGACTACGATGGTAGGACGGTAAAAGAAAATGACGGACTACTTTGGTAGGACGGTAAATGAATGACGAACTAAGACGGTAGGACGGAACGTCTATCTTTGTGACTCACGTAATTAATGATAGGCTGATCACCCTTGTGTGTAAGACAATGAATGTTCAAAGAATACGAAGGTGTATATATATATATATATATATATATATATATATATATATATGTACCCATTAATGAATGTTCAATGAAGGCAAGTGAAATGTTAACGTGTATATGCATATACATGTACTTATAAAGAAAGGATAAGGATATAATGTTTATACATACTTTCTTTAAACTAGAACTCACCAGCGTTAGCTGACTTTTAGCTTGCACTTCATGTAGCAAAAGGAAAGAACAGGCAAGGGCATGAAGGTACCTGGCTCAAGACTGACATCCTGATTATTTGACAATGTGTTAAGACAACGTTTTCTTTTAAATGATAAGACTTTCTCGGTTATGTAATTGAATGATTGTATGCTTCCGCTATGTATAAATGTTTAGATTAAAGTTCAATGTTTGATGACTATGTGATGTGTCGTGTGGGTTTTAAGTAATTAATAAAATGTAATATTCTTTTAATTGTTAGAAAAGGTTTCACGAGATCAGGTTTTAAAATTTATAAAAGGATGAATACTCAAACTAAACAGACAGACAATAGGCAAGTGTACCTATCGCAGCGTAATATAGTTTAGTTAAGAACCAAGTATCGAACCAATGGACACGGTCCCAATACTCAACGTTCGTTATCATTTAGCCGGTTTAATTAGTGAGTGGGTTTTATGTGCTTGTGAAGCAGAAAAGTAAATGACAGAAAAGTAAATGATGGTAAAGTAAATAGCAGAAAAGTAAAAACGCGTGTGAAGTGTGTAACAGAAATGTAAATAATAGAATAGTAAATAACAGAAAAGTAAATAGCTCGAGAATAATCAGATCACAAGGAGTACTGCTTTGGGCTTTGAATCCGCTTGGTATATGATAATGTTATGCTAACTAATCTGATGGTATGACTAATACAAATGTTTGAACGGTACGCCGCTAGAGCCTCATTCTCACAACATTTGGTTCACGAATTTTGTTTTCCTTAGAATAAAATGGTAGGACTCCCAGCTAGGGACATTATTACCCTCAACTTTTTGATCCTATCGCCGAGTTGGTTTAAGCTATCAAAATTAAATACCTTTATTATTATTTAAAAGAGTGATTAGACTTTGTTCATCGGGAGGCGGTGCAACAATGGGACCATGTATAAAGACGTACCGTTCCCAACGTGAGTTCACCAATTCTTGGTTTCATAACAAGTTCGTATAAAGACGTACGATCTCAATAATATTAACCAAGCCTTGGCTTATCAAAATCAGCTTGTATAAAGACATACAAGTTTCAAGAGAATTTTTATTAAAAAGGTTTTACGGTCTTACACTTTAAAATCAAGAACACTCACAAGTGTAAAGACAAAATCAAGTAATAATAAAAATCCATCATGAAGATGGTTTTAAGAACGAATGACTAAAGAACATAAACATACCATTAGATTACTAAGTTAAACATTAACATACACCAAACTTCATCTTCACCCAAGCAACACAAAGGGTTTAGCAACGAATGGCCATACGAATAAACATAATGTTGAGTTTCGTAGGCTCCCCTATTGCGAACAAAGCGAAAGAGCCTCTCTACTCTCTACTGCTATAAGACTACTGAAATGGACTAATTCTATCTATCTTGAGGTATGGTAAGGTGTGTGGAATGAAGAACCCAAGCCATCTATTTATAGGCCTCCAAATGAGCAAACCACGGGCATGCAAACACCTCGGGAATCAAAGGGTAGAATTGGCAGGGTACTACAGTCCTTGGGGAGCAGAAAAGGGCAATGCACGGCCGTGCATCCCTGCCTGCTTCCAAGTTTTTTCTTTTTGCTGCTTGTTAGACTATTGTTGACCTTTGTTGACTTTTTGGGGGGGTCAAAGCTCGGGAATGATCCTTCCAAAAGCTTGATTTCTTGAGTTTTTATTTACTTTGTTCATCTCAGGACACCGTTTATCCTACAATTGTGAAATATAAACGTTTTAAGTATCAATTGCAAGGCTTTTATTCAATTAGTACCATAATATGGGGATTATTATGCATGCAAAACATGTATAATTTAGGGCATATGATAACACCCCACACTTAAACTTTGTTTGTCCTTAAGCAAACTCATACATGATCAGACCCATAACTAAAAACTTTACAGAAGGAAAGGGAGTTTCAAGTAGTTGGAGACTCCGGGACAACTTATGAGTCGCTTATTCTATTTTTGTGTTTTTCTATTTTTAGGATGATAGAATCCATTACAAGCTTACTAGAGCTTCAATTATGCATAATCTATCACTCCTCGCAATGTTCACTCAACTCTCAGGATAAATATATAGATAATGTAAGTCAAGCAGAACAATCAAGTTCGAATCGAATTATGCAATGGTCATAAGCTTGTATGCAAATCAAGTCTCCACCAACTAACTAAGTAATATGAATGAATCAGGTGGACTTAAAAGGGTTGTAATGTGGCTAAAAAAAATAAAGGGTGAAAATGAAAATCTTTTTGGGTTTTTAGGGTTTTAAAGGTTGCAGCTAACATATGACACATGGTTAAGGCTTCTTGGCTTAAGATAGGAAAATACTAGTAGGTCCCTCGACAGTACTCAGAAAATGAGGGTATAACTAATATGAGGGCTCGTTTATGGTCAGGTTGCCAAGACCGATACTTCTTATCATATCCAACTCTTCCCTCGTTGCGTAATACACATTACTGCCTTTCCGTATGGTTCTTTCGGTATGTAACATAATGGCACCTACTTTGATCAGATGCGTATACTCACGTTGGGAATAAGTTTGAATCTTGCTGCATTTTCCATCGTGGCTCCAGTTGCCACATTTTACACATTTGCCATATCTTTTGGCTCTTCTTTTGGTGCACTTTTTGACAAGTCGCAGAATGGTGGTAATTGTTCTTGCTTATGCTATCATTTTCTTACATCGAATGTTGCTTCAAACAATTTTTCTCGGAGTTCAGGCGGTAATCCAGGCTTTACGAAATGAATATAAGAAAGTAAATGAAAATCAAAAGAATGCGTCTCCAGCTCTTTAATGTCTTACCGGTAAAAGACCAACTTTTCCATTTCTTTTAAATATAAACATCAAGACTGATACTTCGATAAATCCTTTTCCTCAATTTCCTTGAAATATTTTTCCATATCTTTCTTGTAGATCGTTTGGATGTTTCTTTCTAAAACATCCACTTTCTTTTGTATACTTCAATTCCTTGAGTGAGTCAGATTCTTTCCGAATTGTCTTAACGATTGCATACTTGAAATAGCGAAACCAGATAAACTAATATTTCTCCATATTGAAGACAATTAGCCAATAACACCTGTTTACGAAAAGCTTGTATGGGGATAAATGGGTAATCGGTGATAGAAAAGAAATGGCTGAGGCTCAAATGGGCTAACTAGGCGGATATTTTTAGTATGCCGTCTGAGTAAATAATAAAGTAATTGGTAATAAAGTCCTAGGTGCCTCAATCATTTCCATACAAACTACTAGTTCATGGTCTTGATATGTATAAGCCATACAAGTTCTAATTATGCATAAAATTCGATCTAAAAACTCTCAATATACCAAACGAAATAGCATGTGAATAATTATGATAGTAATGCTCATGAAAGGCTCAGATTATTCTCGCATGGAAATGGATGGGATAGGGTTTAGTGATTTGCTATGCATAATATCTATTTTTTCTACTTGCCATGTTTCCATTTATTCCTTTTAGTTTATTTAAGCGCAAACTCAAAGTGATTTTAATTATTTTTAAGGTTTTTCAAAATTTGAAGGGTTTTAAGAAAATAAGTTTTGGTGAAAATAAGGTTTTATTCAAATGGGTAGAAAATCACGTGTTTAGTTTTACTACTTTGAGGAAACAAGTTTGTCCTGAATCTCAATCTCCTCACCCCACACTTAAAACTGTACATTGCCCTCAATGTACAAATGCATGTAATGAAGTGCTATGCAGGAAGTTAAATTCATGAAGTTTTAAGGGAAAAGAAACTGCTACTCCCCCGGTCAATTCGGTGTATAACCTATGGCCAATGCTTGCGACAGTTGTCAATGTTACGCCAGAAACTTCATCAAATCTCTCACAAACTTGATGTAATTTGTTGGCGCCCAAGCTAGTAATGGTGGAGAAAAACTTCTAAAAGAAATAGAGAGACTACTTGTTGATGTTATGCTACTTGACACACAAAGAAAAAATAAATCGAAAACGGGAAATAAAAGGTAGTAGTTAAGCTACTAAGGTCCTAGTATCGAAAAGGCATACCTGAAGGCGGAAGTACGAGAAACTTAAACTTGGAAAACCAAACATGTGGTCCATGTGTTCTCCCGTATGCACCAACTTCTTAATTTATTTATGATCATCGGATTGCCTCCCGTAAGCGCCACTTTTATTTAAGGGTCGTTGGCCGGACCCGTACGTGCTTCATCAGTCTATTTTTGGGCGGGAGCTTTGGATTTCCCCCGTATCTCCCATTCCTTCCATCAAATTCCTTTTGGTTGTTATTTTCGGCTGTTGGTGCCAGTAGTTATCAATCCAATTGGTGTTGTTGAGGTCCTTTCCATGGTCTGGTTTCTTTCCTTTGTTGATTTCTTTAGATTTCTTCAGTTGGTAGTCCAGATTAGTGTCGATGAAATGTGTAATTTCAAAGGGATCATTCGATATACAATCATTTCCTCTTATGTTGTAGGTTACCGACTGTTTTCCAACACGATGTGTTAGAATACCTTCGTTCATGTCGATGACTGCTTTAGCAGTAGCTAAAAATGGGCATCCCAAAATAAAAGGTACAGAGTAGTCGGGCCCCATTTCTAAAACCATGAAGTCGGCAGGGAAGAAAAACGTGTCGACTTTCACCAGTAGATGATTTAATAGTACCATCCGCAAGTTCAATAGTTGCATTAACAGGTTGCGGATTTCCAATATTCAGTTTTTTGAACATGTTGTAAGGCATTACGTTTACACTTGCTCCCAGATCAGCGAGTGCAAAAGTTAGTGGTAGTGGTCCGAAAGAGCATGGTAAAGAAAATTTTTCGGGATCGGAAAGTTTCTTTGGAAGGCATCGTTCAATGAGAGCGACACATTCGTTAGTTCTCTTAACTGCTTCTTCCATTTTCTTTTGTTAGTGAGGAAATCCTTCTAGAAATGCCCATACTTTGGCATTTGTTACATGATATCTAGGAAAGGTAAGTTGACATGGATTTGGCTTAGGAGCTCTACGAATTTCTCATATTGTTTATCAGTTCTTTGCTTTACCAATCTTCCTAGATAAGGTATGTATGGCTTGAAAGTTCTCTTTGTTCCTTCTGTTGGTGGCATGTTCTCATGAGTGCACACCATGGCTCTTGTTGAATTTTTTATAGTGATGTTCACTTGAATTGGTTATGAAGTTTCTTTTGATAGTAACTCTTGCGTGTTTGATTCCATGGTAGGTAGGTGAAGTTCAACTCCAGTGAATTTTCCCTTGGTGGTGATGTCGGAACTTCTTCTAGCATTTGTGGTTCTGGGTAAACCATGGAATCAGGTGGACTTAAAAGGGTTGTAATGTGGCTAAAAAAAATAAAGGGTGAAAATGAAAATCTTTTTGGGTTTTTAGGGTTTTAAAGGTTGCAGCTAACATATGACACATGGTTAAGGCTTCTTGGCTTAAGATAGGAAAATACTAGTAGGTCCCTCGACAGTACTCAGAAAATGAGGGTATAACTAATATGAGGGCTCGTTTATGGTAAGGTTGCCAAGACCGATACTTCTTATCATATCCAACTCTTCCCTCGTTGCGTAATACACATTACTGCCTTTCCGTATGGTTCTTTCGGTATGTAACATAATGGCACCTACTTTGATCAGATGCGTATACTCACGTTGGGAATAAGTTTGAATCTTGCTGCATTTTCCATCGTGGCTCCAGTTGCCACATTTTACACATTTGCCATATCTTTTGGCTCTTCTTTTGGTGCACTTTTTGACAAGCCGCAGAATGGTGGTAATTGTTCTTGCTTATGCTATCATTTTCTTACATCGAATGTTGCTTCAAACAATTTTTCTCGGAGTTCAGGCGGTAATCCAGGCTTTACGAAATGAATATAAGAAAGTAAATGAAAATCAAAAGAATGCGTCTCCAGCTCTTTAATGTCTTACCGGTAAAAGACCAACTTTTCCTTTTCTTTTAAATATAAACATCAAGACTGATACTTCGATAAATCCTTTTCCTCAATTTCCTTGAAATATTTTTCCATATCTTTCTTGTAGATCGTTTGGATGTTTCTTTCTAAAACATCCACTTTCTTTTGTATACTTCAATTCCTTGAGTGAGTCAGATTCTTTCCGAATTGTCTTAACGATTGCATACTTGAAATAGCGAAACCAGATAAACTAATATTTCTCCATATTGAAGACAATTAGCCAATAACACCTGTTTACGAAAAGCTTGTATGGGGATAAATGGGTAATCGGTGATAGAAAAGAAATGGCTAAGGCTCAAATAGGCTAACTAGGCGGATATTTTTAGTATGCCGTCTGAGTAAATAATAAAGTAATTGGTAATAAAGTCCTAGGTGCCTCAATCATTTCCATACAAACTACTAGTTCATGGTCTTGATATGTATAAGCCATACAAGTTCTAATTATGCATAAAATTCGATCTAAAAACTCTCAATATACCAAACGAAATAGCATGTGAATAATTATGATAGTAATGCTCATGAAAGGCTCAGATTATTCTCGCATGGAAATGGATGGGATAGGGTTTAGTGATTTGCTATGCATAATATCTATTTTTTCTACTTGCCATGTTTCCATTTATTCCTTTTAGTTTATTTAAGCGCAAACTCAAAGTGATTTTAATTATTTTTAAGGTTTTTCAAAATTTGAAGGGTTTTAAGAAAATAAGTTTTGGTGAAAATAAGGTTTTATTCAAATGGGTAGAAAATCACGTGTTTAGTTTTACTACTTTGAGGAAACAAGTTTGTCCTGAATCTCAATCTCCTCACCCCACACTTAAAACTGTACATTGCCCTCAATGTACAAATGCATGTAATGAAGTGCTATGCAGGAAGTTAAATTCATGAAGTTTTAAGGGAAAAGAAACTGCTACTCCCCCGGTCAATTCGGTGTATAACCTATGGCCAATGCTTGCGACAGTTGTCAATGTTACGCCAGAAACTTCATCAAATCTCTCACAAACTTGATGTAATTTGTTGGCGCCCAAGCTAGTAATGGTGGAGAAAAACTTCTAAAAGAAATAGAGAGACTACTTGTTGATGTTATGCTACTTGACACACAAAGAAAAAATAAATCGAAAACGGGAAATAAAAGGTAGTAGTTAAGCTACTAAGGTCCTAGTATCGAAAAGGCATACCTGAAGGCGGAAGTACGAGAAACTTAAACTTGGAAAACCAAACATGTGGTCCATGTGTTCTCCCGTATGCACCAACTTCTTAATTTATTGATGATCATCGGATTGCCTCCCGTAAGCGCCACTTTTATTTAAGGGTCGTTGGCCGGACCCGTACGTGCTTCATCAGTCTATTTTCGGGCGGGAGCTTTGGATTTCCCCCGTATCTCCCATTCCTTCCATCAAATTCCTTTTGGTTGTTATTTTCGGCTGTTGGTGCCAGTAGTTATCAATCCAATTGGTGTTGTTGAGGTCCTTTCCATGGTCTGGTTTCTTTCCTTTGTTGATTTCTTTAGATTTCTTCAGTTGGTAGTCCAGATTAGTGTCGATGAAATGTGTAATTTCAAAGGGATCATTCGATATACAATCATTTCCTCTTATGTTGTAGGTTACCGACTGTTTTCCAACACGATGTGTTAGAATACCTTCGTTCATGTCGATGACTGCTTTAGCAGTAGCTAAAAATGGGCATCCCAAAATAAAAGGTACAGAGTAGTCGGGCCCCATTTCTAAAACCATGAAGTCGGCAGGGAAGAAAAACGTGTCGACTTTCACCAGTAGATGATTTAATAGTACCATCCGCAAGTTCAATAGTTGCATTAACAGGTTGCGGATTTCCAATATTCAGTTTTTTGAACATGTTGTAAGGCATTACGTTTACACTTGCTCCCAGATCAGCGAGTGCAAAAGTTAGTGGTAGTGGTCCGAAAGAGCATGGTAAAGAAAATTTTTCGGGATCGGAAAGTTTCTTTGGAAGGCATCGTTCAATGAGAGCGACACATTCGTTAGTTCTCTTAACTGCTTCTTCCATTTTCTTTTGTTAGTGAGGAAATCCTTCTAGAAATGCCCATACTTTGGCATTTGTTACATGATATCTAGGAAAGGTAAGTTGACATGGATTTGGCTTAGGAGCTCTACGAATTTCTCATATTGTTTATCAGTTCTTTGCTTTACCAATCTTCCTAGATAAGGTATGTATGGCTTGAAAGTTCTCTTTGTTCCTTCTGTTGGTGGCATGTTCTCATGAGTGCACACCATGGCTCTTGTTGAATTTTTTATAGTGATGTTCACTTGAATTGGTTATGAAGTTTCTTTTGATAGTAACTCTTGCATGTTTGATTCCATGGTAGGTAGGTGAAGTTCAACTCCAGTGAATTTTCCCTTGGTGGTGATGTCGGAACTTCTTCTAGCATTTGTGGTTCTGGGTAAACCTTACTGTTTTTGAGAGTGATAGCACTAACTTTTGCTTTTGGATTAGGCTCAGTGTAGCTTAAAAGACATCCTGGTTGTCTTTCAGATAGAAGTTTTACAATCTGTCCTAGTTGTACATCAATGGACTAGAGGGTTGCATTCTATGTTCTAAACTTAGCTTCGTGAAGACTAAACTTCTCCTCATATTGTTTGTGACGAGCATCTGCTAAGAGGGCTTGGCTTTCAGTTCTAGATATCAACTTAGTTACTACATCCTCCAATCTTAATCCATTAATTGGCTTGTTAGTTCCTTGAAATTGTTGACGAGGCTGAAAATTTTGAGGTTGTCTTTGTTGAAACTGTTGTTGTCTAAAACCAGATTTTCCTTGATTGTTGTTATCCTTCCAGCTGAAATTCAGATGGTTCCTCCATCCAGGATTGTAAGTGTTGTTGTAGGGGTTATTTTGTGGGCGATTTGTTCCAATAAAGTCAACTTGCTCAGCATCAAAAGTGGTGCTTTTTGTTTCTCCAGCAGTCTCAGTGGTTGTTTTGCCTTTGCTAATTTGATTGAGTCGAGTGGTGAGGGCATCCACTTGAGCAAAAAGTGAAGTGACCGTATCTACAGAATGAACACCTTGCCTGGCTCCCCTAGTAATTTTTGGATTGTACCATTGATAGTTGTTCATAGATATTTCCTCAATTAGGTTGTAAGCTTCTTGTGCCCTTTTGTTTTCGAAAATATCACCTGCAATAGTGTCGAGTATCTGACGGGCTTGATTATAAAACCCATTGTAGAATGATGATACTTGTAACCAAACTTCTAGCCCATGATGAGGGCATTTACTCAACATGTCCTTAAAATGTTCCCATGCCTCATATAGTGATTCACCATCTTCCTGGGTAAAAGTGGTAATATCATTTCTCAGTTTTTCAATTTTTGCTGGAGGAAATATTTTGAAAGGAACTTTTGAGCTAGATTATCTCATGTAGTGATTGACCCGGTAGGAAGAGAGTATAGCCATGCCTTAGTTTGTTCCCTTAAGGAGAAGGGAAACATTCAGAGTCGAATTGCGTCACTCGAGTCTCCGTTCAGTTTGAAAGTGTCACAAATTACGGGGAAATTTACAATGTGGGCATGTAGATATTCATCGGGTAATCCATGGAAAGTACATGATGATTGGATCATATGAATGAAATGTGATTTGATCTCAAAGTTGTTAGCGTCAACTGTCAGCCTTGTGATGCTAGATCCCAATAAAACACCTCAAAAATTCCTATAGAATATAAGGGCTAAAGATGTTAGGAATTGAAGTCTAGGGGTTGAATTACAAATATACCAAAGATCAAGGGTTAAAAATGAAGAATTTTGAGAATTGATCATTGTCGGACCACTATCTCAGACCATGTCGGTCTGATATATGGAGAGGAAGTAAATCATAAGAGAATGACACCTCATCAGACGTGTGTCTGATGACTCAGCCTGAAGTTGGACCGATATGCTCCTATATGTCGGTCCGATATGTGTGCGCTACGCCAAATAAGCCTCGAATTTGGACCGGTATGCTCTTATATGTCGGTCTGACATGGGTATGTTGGACCGATATGATCATTTATGTCGGTCTGATATGTGTGCGCTACGCCAAATATGCCGCCATAAGGGATGTCGAACCGAGATGCTCTTATATGTCGGTCCGACATGAGTCTAAAGTTTACCTGTATATAGATTTCGAAGATCGGAGCTTTTGGAACATCATTCACACACAAAAAAACCATCAAACACACACACTTAGTCAAGGGAATCGTGCCAAGACCCCGGTACGCGTTCGGAAGTCCCGTTTCTAGCGTTTCAACTTCTGTTGAAGCACTTTCCTGTGACAACACTCTGGATAGAGTCTTAGTTTGTATTTTCATGTCTGTAATTGTCTTTGTATGTAAGAGTCTTTATGTATTAGTTTATGGAGTTGTATTTACTTTTACATATTGAATGTTGCATTTCTTTCTAAGTGTTTTGCGCACTTACATGTGCGCAGGAGAAAGCTCCTGCGTACTTAGCAAGTACGCAGGAATACCTTTGCGTACTTGTCAAGTACGCAAGAGCATTTTGCCCTGCGCACTTGCTAAGTGCGCAGGCATCAGGTCAGGTATAAGTAGGATAGGTTGACAGAAGTTAAGTACGCAGACATTATAGCAAATACGCAAATTGTAATCTCAGTACTTCTCTCTGTAACCTTCAAGTGTTTATAATAGACGAACGTTTATAGTGATTGTCTTGTCGGATTACTTTGTGTTGTTACTTGACTCTCCGCCTAGTCACGGGTATTCCGCACCCGGTCCGACTAGTAGACCCACTTGTATGTGACGATCCGACACACCCGAGGGACCTACAAGTGGTATCAGAGCTTTTTCTCCTGATTTCGAGTGTTGTGAGTGAGTTTGGAGAGTTTTTACAAGCAAAAAGAGGTATTTTTGTTGATTTTTATGATAAAATAGGGGTAGCTCTTGAGCACTATTTTAGAAACAAAAATCACTCAAAAACTGAATTTTGTTGTGTATTTGTGTGTTTTGAGCATCAAAGGTTGGTTAGAAACAAGTTTCTGACCTTTGGCTCATTTGCATTGATCATCAGAATAATTTTTACCATCTACGGCGTGTTTCAGGTGACCGGAAAAGTTTGGTGAAAGTTGGTGAAAAGGTATCCTGCGTACTTACCATTTCTGGCTAAAAGTACAGTTTTGTGCGTACTTATTAAATACGCAAGACTTATCTCCTGCGTACTTATAAGTGCGCAAGACTGAACTTGTGCGAACTTAAGTCATATCCTGTGTACTTACATTTAGTCTTACGTACTTACAAGTACGCAAGAGGAAATCTAAATACGCAAGACCATTTCTCAAGTGCGCAAGGCCAAAACCAAGTGCGCAACTGTGTCTGACTTTTCTGAAATTTGATTAAGTGTTCACTATGTCGAATCTTCAGAATCTTGGAAATCTGCTGAATTATGATAATGAGATCGTTACACCACAGAAACCACCAAAGTTGCTAAACGTGAACGATTATTCTAATTGAAAAGCACGTTTTGAGCACTACATTTCTTATACCGACTCATCGCTATGGATACCAATCCATGAGGGATATAAGCATCCCACACACATCTATCTTGATGAAGCCATGCCCAAGCCTATCTCTAAACTCGATGAAGAAGAAAAGAAAGCTTATGATCGTGAAAAGAAGGCACTTGGTTCGATCACTATGGCATTAACTCGGGAATTGTTCCACAGTTTCCGAGGTTATGACAATTCCAACGATCTTTGGAAAGCTTTACAGAAAAGATTCGAAGGAAATAGTGACATCAAGAAGAGTAAGAGGGATCTTCTCTGGAAGCCGTATGAGTGCTTCAGATTTTTAGAGAACGAATCTTTAGATGACCTCATCTCTAGATTCTATCATTTACAGAGCTGGTGGAAAAGTTTTTAGATGCTTTACCACCCAAATTTGAAATGTACACAACCCTGATGAGGGAAAATCCTAAATTCTATGAGTTGACTGTTGAGGAGGCAATAGGAAAGGTTCAAGCTCATGACATGAACCTAAGAAGAAAGGAGAGCTCAGGAAGACCCCAGATACAAGACTCTTCTATGTATCATGGGACGACTTCTACATCCAAGTCAGCGGGCTCTGGAATTACCCTCTTCACTGGAACTCCTACTGAAGAAGACCACTTAACTGGGTGTGGTGGTCATGCTTGCTATGCTTCAGGATCAGGGTTGGGGACTCATCATCAAAATACCTCAAGAAATCCTCCTGCTACGTCTTCAACTAACAACTCAGCTATAGCCAGAATAGCTGAAGATCATGTCGCACTATTCTCATCTTGTATGCTTGCATATGAAAATTTCATTGGTGGCAAGCTTACTGATCCAGAGACGATTGAAGAAGATTTTAATCAAGTGGATCCTGATGACTTGGAGGACATGGATATTCAATGCAATATGGCCATGCTTTTGAGGAGAGCCAAGCGTTTCCTGATCAGAACAGGAAGAAAGTTTATTGGCGGGCATCCTAATGCCAAGTCGGGTTTGACAAATCTAAGGCTAAATGCTACAAGTGTCTGGACTATGGACACTTTTCTTGTGAGTGTCAGAAAGAAAGAGCTCCGGCCTCTGGTTTTACCCGACCCAGCCAAGGAAACAGTCATGGCCACAACAATCCAAACCACCATAATTAAAGCCAAGGTGGAACGTCCAATGCACTGGTAGCCCAACAGGACGAAAGCTTTGACTGGGGTGTTCATCTTGAGGATGCCATCATCGCACAAACCCAGGTTGGTCTCATGGCTGAGATCATGGAGATGATGGAAGCAGAGAAAATGGAAGCTTCTATGGCTGACCTAGAAGAATCTATAATTGCTGCTACTGAGAAGGTGAAGGAAGCTGAAGAAAAGGAAGCTTCTGTAGCTGATGAAGAGCAATCAACCACTGTTGTTGCTCTCATGGCCATTGGAGAGGCAACAAGTTCATCGTCTGAGGTAGATTCTAACCCTTTCTCTGTTATTTCATGTTCTAAATGTCTAGGGCTAAAACTTGAAAATTCTAGGCTCCAAGACAAAATCAAACCCCTAAGTTTGGCAGCTCTAAACTATAAACAAAATGAAAAACGTTTTAAAGATTCTATTGAAACGTTGAAAAAAGAAAAATCTGAATATTCTTTAAAAATAAGTGATCAACAACTTCACTTAGATGTTGCATACAGGGGGTTAGAAAAATGAAACAATGAAATCAACAAACTGCAAAATGAGATCTTACAATTAAAATGCACTAATGAGAAGTTGAAAAACTCTCGCTTTGTGGTGGAACACTACGAGTCTGTGGTGAGACAACTGAATGGATTAGGTTTAGGTACTAATGCCATTCCTCCACCAGTAAGCGGGAAGTTTGTCAATAGTTTAATAGACATTGATCTCACTTGTCTAGATGAGTCCTCTGATAAGGATGAGTCCTCAAGTAAGGCTAACTCCACATCTAGTGAGGCGTTCGTTTACTGCTTCTGAAGATGGGTCGGTTAACTCTTGCCCTGAAGGAGTAGTTTATGAGGAGTTGTTGACTGAACAAAATGTAAAGAAAAACGTTATCACTAATGGTGATAATTGCATTTTAACTGAACCCGACACATTGAAACAAATGATAAACTAAAGGTAATGCTTTACGGGGGGTATAAAAGTTTTAACCAAGTAAAGAAAGAGGCTTTCTCAGCTCACTATGGGCTTGGTTACAAAGAAAATTTGCAAAAATACTATACTCCAAAAAACCAAACTGTAAAGGTTCAGACTCCTGTTCATAAACCAACTCCTCCTTCTCATAATGCTAAGTTATCTAAGGCCAGATCTAATGAGCCTTACCGGAGAACTTATGTAGACAAGAGGAATTGTTTTCACTGTGGATTGGTTGGTCACATTTTTGTGAACTATCCTTCAAAGAACCTAGGGAAATGGCATGTTGTTTCATAACCAGTTGTTATCCCTAAGTCGCCATCAGTGACCCCTCCCAAATGTCCAAAGCAAAATGTGGTGAAACCACCAGTCAAACCGATGGTAAAGCCTAAGATCAAATCTGAAGCTAAACCATCCATTCCAAGAAAGGTAACGCAACCTGCTGTACCTCGTGTATCTACCTCTGGTAGTACACGTACTGGTGAGAAACCTGTGGCAAGACTTTCTAAGCCACAGAGGAGGAGACGGAACAAGATGTTGAGAAAGCTTGAACAGCTGACTTCAGTTCAATCAGGTGAAGCTTCCATAAGTTCACCTGCTGTAGTTGAACCAAAGTCTCTTGTTCCAGTTAAGAAACAGAAGAGATCCTGGACTTCCAAATCCAAAACTTCTCAATCTCCTAGTTCTATTTCTTCTAAAGATTCATCAATTTTGAATGGTCATCATGACTGTGAGTTAAAGGAAATAGTTTATTTTGAAAAGGATGGACGACCCAAGACCACAATGGCTTGGGTCTCCAAAACTAACTAATTCTTTTTGTGACTCGTGCAGGGACGTCCGAAGGGTACTATCTCTAACAGCTGGTATGTAGATAATGGATGTTCCAGGCACATGACAGGAAACATGGCCCTGCTTCAAGACGTTAAACCATTCAGAGGCGGCTATGTGGCCTCTGCCGGAGAAAAAGGCGGCAGTATCACGTGTCAAGGCGTGGTTTCGAACGGTTGTGTCAACTTTGACAATGTCAACTTTTGCGAGCAGCTGAAGCATAACCTGTTGAGTGTCTCCCAAATGTGTGACAAGGAGTACTCGGTGATGTTTGATAAGTCAGAATGCCTGATTCTCAAACCTGGTTTTAAAATTCCGGAAGATTGGATCCTGATGAGAGCGCCAAGAACAAACGACACCTTTCAGATCGATATGAGCGTGGCAACAACCACCTCATCAGTTCCTACCTGTTTTCTTACTAAAGCGACAGAGCTCGACTCCATCTTATGGCATAGGAAACTCGGACATATTTCGTATCATAAAATGAATCATCATGTCCGAAACGGTTTGGTAACCGGGGTTCCTAAGCTGAGATTTACCGTTGCAGATGACTGTATGCCTTGTAAAAAGGGCAAACTGCAACGGAAGTCTCACAAGCCCAAGCTCCAAAACTCTATTGATACCACTTTGGAGCTATTACACATGGATCTGTTTGGCCCTATAAGTATCAGGAGTATTGGAGGTAAGTCGTTCTGTCTGGTTGTAACTGATGATTTCTCATGTTTTTCTTGGGTGCACTTTTTAGGTACTAAAGACGAGACTGCTGATATTCTTCAATATTTGATCCTAAGCTTGGAATCTCTTTGCAAGCTGAAAGTTAGAAGAATTAGGAGCGATAACGGGATGGAGCTTTTCTGTCTCAAGAAAGGGATCCGTCACGAATTCAGCGCACCGTACACGCCTCAGCAGAATGGAGTTGCTGAACGGAAGAACAGAACATTGATTGAGACTGCAAGGACTATGCTGTCGGATGCAAAGCTTCCTGTCACTTTCTGGGCAGAAGCCGCTAATACAGCTTGTCACGTCTTAAACAGAGTTCTGGTTGTAAAAAGGCACAACAAGACTTGTTACGAGTTGATCAACAATCGACTTCCCAATCTTGATTACCTAGTTCCTTTTGGTAGTCCTTGTTCCTTGTTGCTACAGTACAAAGATCGTCAGTCTAAGTTTCATGCAAAAGCGGTGGAAGGCATCTTCTTAGGATACGTTGCCAACCCGCCTTGCAAGAGAGTGTACAACATAGGAACTCGTACTATCGAGGAATGGTTTGAAGTGGATTGTAGTAAACACAGCATTCCACCCGAACCAACAGGTCCAGCTTGGGGTTTTGATTATGATGCGCTATTCAAGTCATTCAATCTTCCTGGTCTATCTGCAGTTGACGCCGCAAATGTTTATGAATTATTGGGTGGCGACAATGACTCCAGCTTCTCTACTCGTGCTACTGTACCGATTGTAACTCCTGATTCCAATGCTGCATCTGCATCTAGAACTCATGACAGTGATAACAGTGAAGATGTTCTTGTTGTTGGAGATGACGCTCAAGCCAATCCTAACACAACTGTAGGAAATGAAGCTCCAGCTGATCCAATTAACATTGAATCTTTCCTCTGGAAAATAGGAAATGGGGGAGTTAAGCACGAATCTAGATCCAGAAATTCAGGAACCGATTGTACCGGAGACGAGAGTGCATAGGAATCATCCAATCGACAATATTATTGGTGATCCTTATGCCGGTGTTCAGACTCGTCATCGAACTATCACTGAGAACACCAGTCTTTACACAGAGATACTTGACACTGGTGTCATGGAAACATGTCTGCATGCGGCATTCGTGTCCCAGTTAGAGCCGAAGAATGTGAAGGAGGCTCTCACTGACAACTGCTGGATTGAGGCGATGCAAGATGAATTGTCTCAATTCCAAAAGTTGCACGTGTGGGATTTGGTTGACTTGCCAAAGGGCTTTCAACCAATTGGAACCAGATGGGTGTTCAAATGCAAGACGGATGATCGTCATGTTGTTGTGAAGAACAAAGCAAGATTGGTTGTTCAGGGTTTTTATCAGCAAGAGGGCTTGGATTACACAGAAGTTTATGCCCCAGTTGCTAGAATTGAGGCCATTCGACTGTTCTTGGCTTATGCCACATATGTCGGCTTCAAGGTCTATCAACTTGATGTGAAGAGTGCTTTCCTTTATGGTAAAGTTCATGAAGAGGTCTATGTCACTCAACCTCCCGGTTTTGAAGATCCGCATAATATTAATAAAGTGTATAAGCTCAACAAAGCACTTTATGGTCTTCATCAAGCACCGCGGGAATGGTATGAGACATTATCTAAGCATTTACTGTCTAATGGTTTCGACCGTGGACAGATTGACTCGACCCTCTTCATTAGGAAAGCAGGAGGTGACATTCTTCTTGTACAAGTATACGTCGACGACATTATCTTTGGATCTACCAATGAAGGGATGTGTAGGGAATTCGAGCAAGTGAGGAAGTCCAAATTTGAAATGAGTAATATGGGTGAATTGTCGTTCTTCCTGGGTCTGCAAGTTAGTCAAAGAGAGGATGGCATTTATCTACATCAAACTAAGTATGTGCAGGACATCTTGTCAAAATACAAGATGAATGATAGCAGTACTTATGGAACGCCTATCCCAGTCAATCATGGTCTGCATCCTGACAAAGATGGAAAAGATGTAGATAGCAGATTGTACCGTGGGATGATCGGATCACTTATGTATCTCACAGCTTAAAGACCTGATATAATGTTTGCTGTGTGCTTGTGCTCAAGGTTTCAGTCTCAACCGAAGGAGTCACATATGATAGCCGTGAAGAGAATTTTCAGATACCTGAAAGGGAAACCCTAATTAGGTCTTTAGTACTCTAAGCAGCAGTCATTCGACTTCAAAGCCTACACTTATTCAGATTATGGTGGTTGTAGCCTTGACAGAAAGTCAACTTCTGGTGGATGTCAATTCTTTGGAGACAGACTGGTCTCCTGGCAGTGTAAGAAGCAGTCAACGGTTTCTGTCTCAACTTGTGAAGCAGAATACATTGCTGCAGCGAGCGGTTGTTCTCAGATACTATGGATTCAGCAGTAGTTGAGAGACTACGACTTAAACTTCACGGGAACTCCTCTATTCATTGACAACAATGCCACAATGTCCATCACAAATAACCCGGTGAAACATTCCAAAACTAAACATATAGAGATTCGCCATCATTTCATCCGTGATTGTGCTGAAAAGCATTCAATTGAACTTGTAAAAGTTCACACGGATGACAATCTTGCTGACCTTTTCACAAAGGCATTTGATCGATCCCGTTTTGAGCATCTTGTCAACTTGATAGGAATGTTCAATCCTGAGTGAAAATTAATTTTCTTAAATCAATTCAATTCATGGAAGTTAAATTTCACTTCTTTTAAATTTTCTGTATAGTTCTTTTAGTTTTTAAAATATTTTACAAAAATCAAAAGCAAAAATAGAAAATGGAAAAAATTTCAAAGTTAACTTGAGATAAGAGGAAATGATAGTACATCTGAAATGATCTAAACGCCATAGACTGCTCATATGGGAAATGATTGCGTCATGTTTACTTAATTGTTTAAATTATAATGTTTTTAATCTGTTTATTTACATGTAATTTGAATTGTCAGTAGGCTGTATGCGTCTTTGAATCAATAGTAGTGTGGAAACTAAATCTAAATTACAACTGTGATTTGAACCCATGTTTGCAAGTGTGTGTGCGTAAAAGAATAGAAAAGATCATTATCAGATAAAGGATGTTAGATTTTGGCAATAATTTTCTTTTGAGATCAGTTTTGGGTTATGTCGTTAGCACAATTAATGCGGTTCATCTCACTGCCCATACTCACAAGTATGCAAGGAGAGATTGAATCAAGACATGTCTCTGCATTAACCGTGGAACATGTATTCACCCTTGAATCACTCCTGATTCATTGAAATCAAATCCAGATAAAAGTTGGATCCCCTTAACTTATTCAATCACCATATATATTATCTTGAATCATCATTCCGATATTCAATGAAGAAAATCAAATGAAACCAAGACAACTGAATCACTCGATTCTGAATCTTATGATTCCTGATAATCCTTATGGATTCTGCTTGATTTTTCCTGTGCTAATAGATGTAACTTCATTCTGAAAATTTAGAAAATATTGGCAAAATCTTAGATGCCTTGAGATAGTGCAAGTTAGAATAGCATATCAGTGGGGTACACGTTGTATATCTTATAATTAATACCTTAATACACAAGAATGTGATACAAAGATGCGTATAGTTTCACATCTTATAATATTGTCAACTTGAATTACTTGTTTATGTGCTTATTACGTACGAATAAAGAGTAATCCATGACATGATCCCATATTCTTTGATGTTTATTTTGTATCGTTTTTGCTAAAAGATAGCCTGATATGATCATCTGCTCGTGTCTTTGATCAAAAATTGTTTGTGTGAATACTTGTATATTTCTATGAGAAAAGATCAAAAATATTTTAAGTTTATGCATAGTTCAATTTTATTCAGAAAAGCCAAAAATATTTGTGTTTAACCTTCCTGAATTATATTTGAAACCTCGTGATTGAATATTTTTATCTTGTTCGTTAGTTGATTTGAAAAACTTCATAAATTCTGAGTTGAAATTTTGCGTACTTAATCGTTGTGCGTACTTATCAAGTTCGCACGAAGTAAGTCTTGCGTACTTGTAAATGCGCAAGAGTAAAACTTGCGCACTTATAAATGCGCAATAGTTAAAGCTTGCGTACTTGTAAGTACGCAAGAGTTAACTCGTGCGCACTTAATAAGTACGCACGACTGATTGTGGATGGGTATATAAGGAACACTTAGAAATTTTTCTCAGTTTCATCGCATTCAAACCGAATTTTTCCCTCTGCAAATTTCACTCAAAATCAAAGTGTTCCTAAACCATCTTTTCGTCCCGTCTATTGTTTCATCATCTCATTTCATCGATTTGGTGAGATTCTAGGCTAAATCCATCCGTAATTTCGTGACCTTTAAGACCGATTCTTGACTAAGTTAATCTAGGTTCAAACTGTGATTGTTAGGGGAATTTGAGGGTTGTTGGGTAACCTATTATCATTAAACATGATTAGATCACATTACCGATCCTTAAACGTCCTTTTTAATCTTTGATTTTTGACTTTGGGTTTGAAGTCGAACCGTTAGTGGGACGGTCGACCATTTTAGGTCAAAATTTGGTCATGTTTAGCAGGTATTTGGTGTTGTGGTTGGTCCCATAGGTTAGAATCATTGATTCCGACCTAGTGGTGACCCAATACACACCAATTTTTGCACTTTGATTGAATTTCAAACTTCTGCATTTTCACCAAGTACGTTTCCTGCGCACTTAACAAGTACGCAAGAAGCACTTCATGCGTACTTGTTAAGTACGCAAGAGGAAACTCCTGCGTACTTGCTAAGTACTTAGGACCAACACTTGGCAAAAATTCCTAAGTCTAAAATTATGTTCAAAGAGTAACTGCTATACTGAGTAATGTGTATCCGTTTCTGATGATACGTGTTGTTCTTATTATGTTTTCTGTGTTTTTTGCAGATTATGGCTAGGGCGTTTACTAACGAAATCAACCTGTTAGCTAACACTCAACCCGAATGGAAAGGTGCAGCATTGCAATATAAGGAGATAGTTGACTTCTTGAACCGCTCAAGAGTCAGCTATGCTATCTCAGCTGACCCGACCGTGTCAAGACCTTACTTGGAACAATTCTGGGAGACGGCGGAGCACGACTGGACGGTATCCCCCAATGTCATTAGGGCTACCGTTGCAAGTCAGGCTATTGCTTTCTCTGAAGATACTATAAGAAGGGTACCGACCCGACAGCCCATCCAGATTACTATGTGGATGGGTGTTGGAGGCAAAGAATGGGATACGTCGGAGCGAGGGACTATGCTTCATACAAAAAGATGTGGGTATTAGACCAATGGCGGTATTTCGCCCACGCCTGATCGTGTGCATCTCGTCAAGGAAAGCAGGTAAAGATGCCATGGGTCATGACCTTGCAGCAGCCATGGTGGGCTTGTCTCTTGATAGGGGCTACAACTTCTCGCGCTACATCTTCAAAGCAATCAATGACCAGATCAACACAGCGGAGAAGTTTAGATTCTTATTGTACCCTAGGTTTGTGCAACTCCTGATTGATGACGCGTTGCCAAACCTTCCTGCTATAGGGGAGAGACTGCAAGTCAAGAGGGTGGACAAGAGAGTATTCGCTCAATTCCTAAAGCCAGGCAGTGTAGAACCTACCCCTGTGCATACAGAACTCTTTGGCCACCTTCTAAATGAAGCATATGTGGCACTTGAAGATTGGAGATGGTACAGCCACGACACGGAGCCTGAACTGAGTGAGCATTCAGATGAACAGCAGGAACAACAAGAAGATGATAATGAAAGTGATGACGGTGACGACGAAGGCGGTGATGGTGGTGCTGAGGAATCCGATTCAAAAGCAACAGAATCAGATTCTTCTGATTCCGATGACGCACCATCGCAGGCACACCCCAGGAGAACGGCACAGGTAACCCTACCTGAGTCTTCCTCCAAAAGAAAGCGACAAGCAGCGAATATGAGCCATCCTCTGACTCTGACGCTGCTCTACAAAGACAAAGACGAGAGAGTGTTCATAAGAACAGGGGAGATAGGTAAGAGGTTGCTATCCCCAGTGTGATAGAGGTCCCGATTTTGCAGCAAGTACATGTTTCAGCTGCCAGTCCAGATTCATCCTCTACCCCACCTACACAGTAGTTATTCAGAAGGAGGAAAAGGCCACAAGTTCAAGCTGACGTGGCAGTCACGGCAGTCACAGAGGAGGTTCCTGTGACGGTGACCCTCCCTACTACATTCGTCCAGGTGGCGGTGACTACTCCAATTGTCACGGAGTCTGTCACCATCACCCCTACCATTACCCCAACAACTCTCGTCACATCCTCCATCCCAACTACCACCACTGAGCCTCTAAGTCAACCCTTCAATTATGGAGATTTCACGCAAGGGTTTGACTTTGATACCATATTCTCCTCCCCTATTCACACTGCTGAAGCGTCCTCGTCCAGGCATCCTGGTCCGAATGATGCAAGGATCGATGTGCTAGAAACCCAAGTTGCTGGACTGCTGAAAACTATTCAGAAGTCAAAGGAGGAATCTGATGCTCAACAAGCACATATTAATTCACTGGCCAATGAAGTTAGGATTCTACATAGCCAGAGAACGGGGACCAATGAGCGACTGAAAAATATAATGGCACAGAACGACCTGTTAATGAAGACAAATGAAATGATTCTAGGCCACAGGACTTCACTTGAGCTAAGGCTGGATTTACAAAGAACAGAGCACGAAGCGCTGGTCAAATTAGTTACAGAACTGACTAAGAAGCTTGATGCTCAGGGGGAGAAGGAGAAGGAGAAAGAGAAAGAGAAAGAAAAGAAATCCACTGGTGCTGAGCCTTGTCATCCAGTCGACTTAACTAAGGATGACAATAAAGACAAGGATCCTGAAGCCGGTTCTAGTGGAGGTGAGCACCAAGCTTTGGCAATTGTGCCTATCTCTGCTATTCCAATGGTTGAGGGGGAGTCTACTCAGCAAAAGGGTGGTGATACCTCTGGTGGTGGTGGTGATAAAGGAAAGTCACTGGCTGAAGTACTTAAGGACTTATCTGATGATGAGATCCTATATCTAGAGCCTGACTATTCAAAAGAAGCACAGATCGATGCTCTCTTCAATCTAGAGGAAGGAGAGATCGACTCTGGTGACGATTGGGATGATGATGACGAAGATGTTGTGATCGAAATTCCCAAGGGTGACAGGGAAGGAGAGTACGAGCTACAAGATGGAGAGATCTTTGAATTTCCATCTTTCGATGCTCCGCTTGACACAGGTTCAGTCGAGCAGGCTAGTAATGTAGATACCTCGACTGAAGCCTCCCCAGTTGACCCTGAACCTGTGGACCGAGACGCACCGAAAGAAATAGACATGCCTTCCACTTCATCAAAGGGTCCAGCTCCGGTGTGGCAAAAGAAGTCTATCATAGACAACCACGGAGCAACAGGGATGATCATGGCTGTAAGGTTCGAGGAGGACAAGCAGTTGTTCGCCATCAAAAGATCTGGCGGGGTTCAATACTTGAAACCCACCAGTGAAGCATTCAGCTCCTTGCCCAAATACGACCTGGTGAACCTAACAAACCGAGAACTGCTAGGTCATTCCAATCACGCAGTAGCGATGGGTTTGTGGGTGGTTCTACAGCGAGAAGCAAGATCAGGGAAGTTCGAGATGTTCAAGCCTCAAGTGCCCAAGAGAGTCAAGGATAAGCAAGCTGTACATCCTGTGACTAAGAAGCACTTAAAGAAATTGGTATACATGCCAGTGCGATGTGAAACTAAGATTCCCCTGAGCAAGTTATCTCAGGATATTCATGGTGACATGTGGTACTGGTACGTAGATCCTAAAACGGGCGAGGCTGTGATCATGGGAAAGGGACGTTGCGAGAGTGGGAACTTGGTGCCAAAAGAACTGATCAGAATATTTGATGAAGTCTGCTTCATCAACTTTTCTGTGAAAGATCTGGAGGTACTAGCAGAACACTACTGCGTCTACACGGACGAATGGACAAAGCTCCTTGCTTCTAAATATGACAAGGTGATTAAGTTCTGCCTTGATTACAAGAAGAAGATGGAAGTTGAAGACTGAAGCTGTGAAGACTTAAGATTGAAGACTGAAGATGATGAAGATCCCGAGCTGTTGTCAAGGGGGAGTTTGTTGAAGCACTTTCCTGTGACAACACTCTCGATAGAGTCTTAGTTTGTATTTTCATGTCTGTAATTGTCTTTGTATGTAAGAGTCTTTATGTATTAGTTTATGGAGTTGTATTTACTTTTACATATTGAATGTTGCATTTCTTTCTAAGTGTTTTGCGCACTTACATGTGCGCAGAAGAAAGCTCCTGCGTACTTAGCAAGTACGCAAGAATACCTTTGCGTACTTGTTAAGTACGCAAGAGCATTTTGCCCTGCGCACTTGCTAAGTGCGCAGGCATCAGGTCAGGTATAAGTAGGATAGGTTGACAGAAGTTAAGTACGCAGACATTATAGCAAATACGCAAATTGTAATCTCAGTACTTATCTCTGTAACCTTCAAGTGTTTATAATAGACGAACGTTTATAGTGATTGTCTTGTCGGTTTACTTTGTGTTGTTACTTGACTCTCCGCCTAGTCACGGGAATTCCGCACCCGGTCCGACTAGTAGACCCACTTGCAAGTGACGACCCGACACACCCGAGGGACCTACAAGTTGGACCGATATGCTCCTATATGTCGGTCCGATATGTGTGCGCTACGCCAAATAAGCCCCGAATTTGGACCGGTATGCTCCTATATGTCGGTCTGACATGGGTATGTTGGACCGATATGATCATTTATGTCGGTCTGATATGTGTGCGCTACGCCAAATATGCCACCATAAGGGATGTCGGACCGAGATGCTCTTATATGTCGGTCCGACATGACTCTAAAGTTGACCTGTATATAGAATTCGAAGATTAGTGCTTTTGGAACATCATTCACACACAAAAACACCATCAAACACACACACTTAGTCTAGGGAATCGTGCCAAGACCCCGGTACGCGTTCGAAAGTCCCGTTTCTAGCGTTTCGACTTCAAATAGTCGTAGATAGTTCCGAGGTAAGGTTCCCACACCTAAACACACACACTTAGTCTAGGGAATTGTGCCAAGACCCCAGTACGCGTTCGGAAGTCCCGTTTCTAGCGTTTCGACTTCAAATAGTCGTAGATAGTTCCGAGGTAAGGTTCCGACACCATAGTTACTTATCATTAAGTTTTGATTATATATTATTAAGTTTATTAAAGATCTTAATTAAGAAATATTAGCAGTTAAATATCCGTCGAGGTGTTGTCCGAGATGTTTGACATAAATACTGTCCAGGTTAGTTCCTCTAAATTGAAATGTGTATTTGTTTACATAGTTGTTATTTGAAATAATGCCTAATGTAATGCCCTATTCCTAGTATATATAATGCGTATTAAGTAGAACTATGTGTTTATCTTTGAGGAAGAATTTAGATAAAAATTAAGTTGTAAAATATAAAGAATTCCTTTATGTTTTGTGTTTTTGGTATCAATGTCAAAGTGACTAGAAGGCGACCTTATGACCGGTACGTAGTTATCTGAAAAACAAAATGTTCTGTCTAAGGAAATAACGGTGTATAAATCCCTCCTGGACCCGTCGTTCTTTCCTGGGAACATATCTGTTAGAGTTACTACTCTGGTTAGATAATTATCCTGTGTTACGGGTATGACAAGTTGGTTGGGAAGATAATCACCCTATTTACAAAATATACCAATTTTCGAATTTCGAGGACGAAATTTCCTAAAGGATGGGAGATTTGTAACACCTCAAAAATTCTTATAGAATATAAGAGCTAAAGATGTTGGGAATTGAAGTCCATGGGTTGAATTGCAAATATACCAAAGATCAAGGGTTAAAATGAAGAATTTTTAAATTTCGTCAATATCGGACCGCTATCTCAGACCATGTCGGTCCGATATGTGGAGAGGAAGGAAATCATAAGAGAATGACACGTCTTCAGACGCGTGTTTGATGACTCAGCCCGAAGTCGGACCGATATGCTCCTATATGTCGGTCCGATATATGTGCGTTACGCCAAATAAGCCGCCATAAGGGATGTTGGACCAAGATACTCCTATATGTCGGTACGACATGAGTCCAAAGTTGCCCTATAAATAGAATTCGAAGATCAGAGCTTTTGGAACGTCATTAACACACAAAAACACCATCAAACACGCACTTAGTCTAGGGAATCGTGCCAAGGCCCCAGTACTCGTTCGGAAGTCCCATTTCTAGCGTTTCGACTTCAAATAGCCGTAGATAGTTCCGAGGTAAGGTTCCGACTACTTAGTTACTTTTCATTAAGTTTTGATTATATATTATTAAGTTTAATATAGATCTTAATTAAGAAATATTAGCAGTTAATTATACGCCGAGGTGTTGTTCGAGATGTTTGACATATTATTGATACAATAAGCCGAAATACTGTCTAGGTGAGTTCCTCTGAATTAAAATGTGTATTTGTTTACACAGTTGTTATTTGCAATAATGCGTGATCTAATAATTTATCCCATGTATATATAATGCGTGTTAAGTAATGTGCACGTGCCGAAAGTGGATGGGACCAACGGGTGGACGATTATCTTTTCTTACTGGTGAAAGGTAGGCTATTAGGGTAGGGTGGTTGTCCATTTTATACTGGTGAAAGGTAGGCCAGTGGCAGAAGGGTTGACCAATTATATATATATATAACAAAAGCTTATTAGTTTGTGTAAACTAATGAGTGGGACATGGGATTGCTGGTGATTGAATAACTATCATGTGATAAAGATTCATGAACTCACCAACTTATGTTAACCTAGTTACTTTTATTATTATAAAGGTTATTGCAGGTGGATATAAGATGGCATTCTAGGTACTGGCATTCCGGGTATATGATAGCTAAAGATAGTTATTTGGATTATCAGAGGGTGGTGATGGATGGAGGCGTGCTTGGTAGAGCTGTAAGCCCTATGGATGTTTTGAGTTCCTTGGCAGGGACTGATGTTTATTGCTTTGGTTAGTCTATAATAGAAGTTTGGCTTATGATGTGAAACAGTTTAGTTATTAATGAAATAGGTTTTATGATTTAGCTTCCAATGTGTGTTTTGTACCATACGTCACGTCGAACTGGTGCTTGGGACCGGGGTCTGACACCCAAAGCTTCAAGTGACGGCCTTGAAAAGTCGGAAATAGTGCGGTTTTCTACGGCCATTCTTCTAGTACGGGTTTCTCATAATAGCCGGTGAAATAATCTTTCGGGTTCTGCTAAAGGTTGATATAGTGGAGCTATGGATCATACACTACCTGAAACAAAACGTAACAGAAAAACAGATGGAAAATGTTAAGGTTAAAAAGACTAAACCATTAACTCGAATCTTTTTTGAAATCACCGTGTCCCGGGCAACGGCGCCAAAAACTTGATTTGTCGTGTGGGTTATAAGTAATTAATAAAATGTTATATTCTATTAATTGTTAGAAAAGGTTTCAAAAGATCAGGTTTTAAAATTTATAAAATGATAAATACTCAAACTAAACTCACACACAATAGGCAAGTGTACCTATCGCAGCGTAATATATTTTTAGGTAAGAACCAAGTATCGAACTAATGGACACGGTCGACTTCCAATACTCAACGTTCGTTATTGTTTAGCCGGTTTAATTAGTGAGTGGGTTTTGTGTTCTTGTGAAGCAGAAAATTAATGATAGAAAAGTAAATGACAGTAAAGAAAATAGCAGAAATGTAAAAACGTGCATGAAGTGTGTAACAGAAATGTAAATAACAGAATAGTAAATAACATGAAAGTAAATAGCTCCTGAATAATCAGATCACAACGATTATTGCTTTGGGCTTTGAATCCGCAGGGTATATAATAATGTTATGTTAACTTATCCGATAGAAAATAACATGAATGTAAATGTGGGAACGGTACACCGCTAGAGCCTCATTCTCACAACATTTGATTCATGAATTAGGTTATTTAGAATAAAATGGTACGACTCCCAGCTAGGGACATCGTTACCCTCAACTCATTGATCCTATCGTCGAGTTGGTTTAAGACATCATTCTTAAATACCTTTATTATTATTTAAAAGAGTGATTAGACTTTGTTCACCGGGAGGCGGTGCAACAATGAGACCATGTATAAAGACGTACCGTTCCCAACGTGAGTTCACCAATTCTTGGTTTCATAACAAGTTCTTATAATGACGTACGATCTCATTATTATTATTAGCCAAGTCTTGGCTTATCAAAATCAGCTTGTATAAAAACATAAAAGTTTCAAGAGAATTTTGATTAAAAAGGTTTTAAGGTCTTAGATTTTTAATAATTTATATTAATTCACTGGCCAATGAAGTTAGGATTCTACATAGCCAGAGAACGGGGACCAATGAGCGACTGAAGAACGTAATGGCACAGAACGAGCTGTTAATGAAGACAAATGAAATAATTCTAGGCCACAGAACTTCACTTGAGCTAAGGCTGGATTTACAAAGAAAAGAGAACGAAACGATGGTCAAATTAGTTGCAGAACTGACCAAGAAGCTTGATGCTCAGGGGGAGAAGGAGAAGGAGAAAGAGAAAGAGAAAGAAAAGAAATCCACTGGTGATGAGCCTTGTCATCCAGTCGACTTAACTAAGGATGACGATAAAGACAAGGATCCTGAAGCCGGTTCTAATGGAGGTGAGCACCAAGCTTTGGCAATTGTGCCTATCTCTGATATTCCAATGGTTGAGGGGGAGTCTACTCAGCAAAAGGGTGGTGATACCTCTGGTGGTGGTGGTGATAAAGGAAAGTCAGTGGCTGAAGTACTTAAGGACTTATCTGATGATGAGATCCTATATCTAGAGCCTGACTATTCAAAAGAAGCACAAATCGATGCTCTCTTCAATCTAGAAGAAGGAGAGATCGACTCTGGTGACGATTGGGATGATGATGACGAAGATGTTGTGATCGAAATTCCCAAGGGTGACGGGGAAGGAGAGTACGAGCTACAAGATGGAGAGATCTTTGAATTTCCATCTTTCAACGCTCCGCTTGACACAGGTTCAGTCGAGCAGGCTAGTAATGTAGAAGCCTCGACGGAAGCCTCCCCAGTTGACCCTGAACCTATGGACCGAGAGGCACCGAAAGAAACAGACATGCCTTCCACTTCATCAAAGGGTCCAACTCCGGTGTGGCAAAAGAAGTCTATCATAGACAAGCACAGAGCAACAGGGATGATCTTAGCTGTAAGGTTCGAGGAGGACAAGCAGTTGTTCACCATCAAAAGATCTGGCGGGGTTCAATACTTGAAACCCACCAGTGAAGCATTCAGCTCCTTGCCCAAATACGACCTGGTGAACCTAGCAAACCGAGAACTGCTGGGTCATTCCAATCACGCAGTAGCGATGGGTTTGTGGGTGGTTCTGCAGCGAGAAGCAAGATCAGGGAAGTTCGAGATGTTCAAGCCTCAAGTGCCCAAGAGAGTCAAGGATAAGCAAGCTGTAAATCCTGTGACTAAGAAGCACTTAAATAAATTGGTATACAAGCCAGTGCGATGTGAAACTAAGATTCCCCTGAGCAAGTTATCTCAGGATATTCATGGTGACATGTGGTACTGGTACGTAGATCCAAAAACGGGCGAGGCTGTGATCATGGGAAAGGGACGTTCCGAGAGTGGGAACTTAGTGCCAAAAGAACTTATCAGAATATTTGATGAAGTCTGCTTCATCAACTTTTCTGTGAAAGATCTAGAGGTACTAGCAGAACACTACTGCGTCTATACGGACGAATGGACAAAGCTCCTTGCTTCTAAATATGACAAGGTGATTAAGTTCTGCCTTGATTACAAGAAGAAGATGGAAGCTGAAGACTAAAGTTGTGAAGACTTAAGATTGAAGACTGAAGACGATGAAGATCCCGAGCTGTTGTCAAGGGAGAGTTTGTTGAAGCACTTTCCTGTGACAACACTCTGGATATAGTCTTAGTTTGTATTTTCATGTCTGTAATTGTCTTTGTATGTAAGAGTCTTTATGTATTAGTTTATGGAGTTGTATTTACTTTTACATATTGAATGTTGCATTTCTTTCTAAGTGTTTTGCGCACTTACAAGTGCGCAGGAGAAAGCTCCTGCGTACTTAGCAAGTACGCAAGAATACCTTTGCGTACTTGTTAAGTACGCAAGAGCATTTTGCCCTGCGCACTTGCTAAGTGCGCAGACATCAGGTCAGGTATAAGTAGGATAGGCTGACAGAAGTTAAGTACGCAGATATTATTGCAAATACGCAAATTGTAATCTCAGTACTTATCTCTGTAACCTTCAAGTGTTTATAATAGACGAACGTTTATAGTGATTGTCTTGTCGGTTTACTTTGTGTTGTTACTTGACTCTTCGCCTAGTCACGGGTATTCCGCACCCGGTCCGACTAGTAGACCCACTTGCATGTGACGATCCGACACACCCGAGGGACATACTAGTTGGACCGATATGCTCCTATATGTCGGTCCGATATGTGTGCGCTACGCCAAATAAGCCCCGAATTCGGACCGGTATGCTCCTATATGTCGGTCTGACATGGGTATGTTGGACCGATATGATCATTTATGTCGGTCTGATATGTGTGCGCTACACCAAATATGCCGCCATAAGGGATGTCGGACCGAGATGCTCTTATATGTCGGTCCGACATGAGTCTAAAGTTGACCTGTATATAGAATTCGAAGATCAGAGCTTTTGGAACATCATTCACACACAAAAACACCATCAAACTCACACACTTAGTCTAGGGAATCGTGCCAAAACCCCGGTATGCGTTCGGAAGTCCCGTTTCTAGCGTTTCGACTTCAAATAGTCGTAGATAGTTCCGAGGTAAGGTTCCCACACCTAAACACACACACTTAGTCTAGGGAATTGTGCCAAGACCCCGGTACGCGTTCGGAAGTCCCGTTTCTAGCGTTTCGACTTCAAATAGTCGTAGATAGTTCCGAGGTAAGGTTCCGACACCATAGTTACTTATCATTAAGTTTTGATTATATATTATTAAGTTTATTATAGATCTTAATTAAGAAATATTAGCAGTTAAATATCCGTCGAGGTGTTGTCCGAGATGTTTCACATAAATATTGTCCAAGTTAGTTCCTCTAAATTGAAATGTGTATTTGTTTACATAGTTGTTATTTGAAATAATGCCTAATGTAATGCCCTATTCCTAGTATATATAATGCGTATTAAGTAGAACTATGTGTTTATCTTTGAGGAAGAATTTAGATAAAAATTAAGTTGTAAAATAAAAAGAATTCCTTTATGTTGTGTGTTTTTGGCATCAATGTCAAAGTGACTAGAAGGCGACCTTATGACCGGTACGTAGTTATCTGACAAACAGAATGTTCTGTCTAAGGAAATAACGGTGTATAAATCCCTCCTGGACCCGTCGTTCTTTCCTGGGAACATATCTGTTAGAGGTACTACTCTGGTTAGATAATTATCCTGTGTTACGGGTATGACAAGTTGGTTGGGAAGATAATCACCTTAGTTACAAAATATAGCCATTTCCGAATTTCGAGGACGAAATTTCCTAAAGGATGGGATATTTGTAACATCTCAAAAATTCTTATAGAATATAAGAGCTAAAGATGTTGGGAATTGAAGTCCATGGGTTTAATTGCAAATATACCAAAGATCAAGGGTTAAAAATGAAGAATTTTGAAATTTTGTCAATATCGGACCGCTATCTCAGACCATGTCGGTCCGATATGTGGAGAGGAAGGAAATCATAAGAGAATGACACGTCTTCAGACGCGTGTTTGATGACTCAGCCCGAAGTCGGACCGATATGCTCCTATATGTCGGTCCGACATGGGTATGTTGGACCGATATGCTCCTATATGTCGGTCCGATATATGTGCACTACGCCAAATAAGCCGCCATAAGGGATGTTGGACCTAGATACTCTTATATGTCGGTCCGACATGAGTCCAAAGTTGCCCTATAAATAGAATTCGAAGATCAGAGCTTTTGGAACGTCATTAACACACAAAAACACCATCAAACACACACACTTAGTCTAGGGAATCGTGCCAAGGCCCCAATACTCGTTCGGAAGTCCCATTTCTAGCGTTTCGATTTCAAATAGCCGTAGATAGTTCCGAGGTAAGGTTCCGACTACTTAGTTACTTTTCATTAAGTATTGATTATATATTATTAAGTTTAATATAGATCTTAATTAAGAAATATTAGCAGTTAATTATACGCCGAGGTGTTGTTCGAGATGTTTGACATATTATTGATACAATAAGCCGAAGTATTATCTAGGTGAGTTCCTCTGAATTAAAATGTGTATTTGTTTACACAGTTGTTATTTGCAATAATGCGTGATCTAATAATTTATCCCATGTATATATAATGCGTATTAAGTAATGTGTACGTGCCGAAAGTGGATGGGACCTACGGGTGGACGATTATCTTTTCTTACCGGTGAAAGGTAGGCTATTAGGGTAGGGTGGTTGTCCATTTTATACTGGTGAAAGGTAGGCCAGTGGCAGAAGGGTTGACCAATTATATATATATAACAAAAGCTTATTAGTTTGTGTAAACTAATGAGTGGGACATGGGATTGCTGGTAATTGAATAACTACCATGTGATAAAGATTCATGAACTCACCAACTTATGTTGACCTAGTTACTTTTATTATTATAAAGGTTATTGCAGGTGGATATTAGATGGCATTCTAGGTACTGGCATTCCGGGTATATGATAGCTAAAGATAGTTATTTGGATGATCAGAGGGTGGTGATGGATGGAGGCGTGCTTGGTAGAGCTGTAAGCCCTATGGATGTTTTGAGTTCCTTGGCAGTGACTGATGTTTGTTGGTTTGGTTAGTCTATAATAGAAGTTTGGCTTATGATGTAAAACAGTTTAGTTATTAATGAAATAGGTTTTATGATTTAGCTTCCAATGTGTGTTTTGTACCATACGTCACGTCGAACCGGTGCTTGGGACCGGGGTCTGACACCCAAAGCTTCAAGTGACGGCCTTGAAAAGTCGAAAATAGTGCGGTTTTTTACGGCCATTCTTCTAGTACGGGTTTCTCATAATAGCCGGTGAAAGAATCTTTCGGGCTCTGCTAAAGGTTGATATAGTGGAGCTATGGATCATACACTACCTGAAACAAAACGTAACAGAAAAACAGATGGAAAATGTTAAGGTTAAAAAGACTAATCCATTAACTCGAATCTTTTTTTAAATCACTGTGTCCCCGGCAACGGCGCCAAAAACTTGATTTGTCGTGTGGGTTATAAGTAATTAATAAAATGTTATATTCTATTAATTGTTAGAAAAGGTTTCAAAAGATCAGGTTTTAAAATTTATAAAATGATAAATACTCAAACTAAACTCACACACAATAGGCAAGTGTACCTATCGCAGCGTAATATATTTTTAGGTAAGAACCAAGTACTGAACCAATGGACACGGTCGACTTCCAATACTCAACGTTCGTTATCGTTTAGCCGGTTTAATTAGTGAGTGGGTATTGTGTTCTTGTGAAGCAGAAAAGTAAATGATAGAAAAGTAAATGACAGTAAAGTAAATAGCAGAAATGTAAAAATGTGCATGAAGTGTGTAACAGAAATGTAAATAACAGAATAGTAAATAACATGAAAGTAAATAGCTTCTGAATAATCAAATCACAACGATTATTGCTTTGGACTTTGAATCCGCAGGGTATATAATAATGTTATGTTAACTAATCCAATAGAAAATAACATGAAAGTAAATGTGGGAATGGTACACCGCTAGAGCCTCATTCTCACAACATTTGATTCATGAATTAGGTTATTTAGAATAAAATGGTACGACTCCCAGCTAGGGACATCGTTACCCTCAACTCATTGATCCTATCGCCGAGTTGGTTTAAGACATTATTCTTAAATACCTTTATTATTATTTAAAAGAGTGATTAGACTTTGTTCACCGGGAGGCGGTGCAACAATGAGACCATGTATAAAGACGTACCGTTCCCAACGTGAGTTCACCAATTCTTGGTTTCATAACAAGTTCGTATAATGACGTACGATCTCATTAATATTAGCCAAGTCTTGGCTTATCAAAATCAGCTTGTATAAAAACGTAAAAGTTTCAAGAGAATTTTGATTAAAAAGGTTTTAAGGTCTTAGACTTTAAAATTAAGAACACTCATAGGTGTAAAGACAAAATCAAGTAATAATAAAAATCCATCATGGAGATGGTTTTAAGAACGAATGAATAAATAACATAAACATACCATTAGATTAATAAGTTAAACATTAACATACACCAAACCTCATCTTCACCCAAGCAATACAAAAGGTTTAGCCACGAATGGCCATAGAAATAGTATAATGTTGAGTTTCATAGGCTCCCCTATTGCGAACAAAGCGGAAGAGCCTCTCTACTCTCTAGTACTACTCTAAGCCTACTGAAACTGACTAATTCTATCTATCTTGTGGTATGGTAAGGTGTGTAGAATGAAGAACCCAAGCCATCTATTTATAAGCCTCAAAATGAGCAATGCACGCCCGTGCATTGGTTTGCACGGGCGTGCAAACACCTCAGGAATCACAGGGTATAATTGGCAGGGTACTACAGTTCTTCGGGAGCAAGCAAGGGCAATGCCTGCCCATGCATCCCTGCATGCTTCCCAGTTTGGTCTTCTTGCTGCTTGTTTGACTATTGCTGAACTTTGTTGATTTCTTGGGGGGTTAAAGCTTGGGAATGATATTTACAAAAACTTGATTTCTTGATGTTTTTGAGTGGTTTTTTGCTTTGTTCATATCAGGACACCGTTTATCCTACAATTATGAAATATAAACGTTTTAAGTATCAATTACAAGGCTTTTGTTCAATTAGTATCATAATATGTGAATTATTATGCATGCAAAACATGTATAGTTTAGACATATCACTATGTTTATGAGTAATTCTAACAAATGAGATCTCCCGAATTATAACCTTACATTAACACATAATTAATATTATTGTGAATCCCCAATCTCCAACTCTAATTTAAGCTATATTGAATTTGTTGATTTTTCATAGTTTTCTTCCAAGTTTTTTAGCTTTAATATAAATAATATTTTATTTTCAATCAACGTTATAGTTCACTTTTGTTTTATACATTTGCACGTTGTTTTACTTCTACTTTTAATTACTTTAAAACAAATCATTAAATAAGGAAATTATAATAGTAATAACCGAAATTAAATTCTAAAGTAAATATAAAGAACTCAAGCTACATTGTTGTTAAGGGCTTGTCATTTAAAGCTTTTTTTGTAATTTTATATCAAACGTCAATATTTGTTTGATTTTAAAGATATTAATAATGATATTTTTGTAATATGTTCTATTAAATGAATTTAGTTAAAATATGATAAACATAAACAAATTATTCATTAACAAGGTAAAATATATATAAGTTTTAAATTTTAGTACAATAAATAATATAACTTGAAATTTAATATAGTTTAACTAATATAATTGTAATACTAAGTTCAGTATTGTGTTGAACTAGTATTTTTACCCAGGGCTTCGCGGGAGAGCGTGATCGTTTTTCTTCGCATTACACGGAAGGAGTTTGGTCGTAATCGTTTCGAATCGGCAAAAACAATAAAATCGAACACCGATACGGGATACGATCAAACCAAAACACCGCTAACGATGTTGTTCGCTAATAAGCGGTTAGGTTTATAAAGGAAATGCAGCAGTAATGTCGCTCGTTATAGCGTACGACAAAAAAAAAATAGAATACACTTGATTTTAAATAAAAACACGTTTTTCAAAAAAAATTATACCGACAGTTTCAAAAAAAAAAGCCAAAAATAGCCGCGAATTCCAATTTATTTAAAAGGTAACAAAGAAAATGTATCACAGAAAAACAAAATTACTAGAAAATGAAACGGGTTAAAAGCGTAGATGATATATATTATAAGGGCTGAAAACGAAATAATACGCGCACTTCGCAGCGGGAGCGTGGTTGTTTTTAATGCGCATTACGCGGCAGGAGTTTGGTCGTTTTCAGTTCCGCTCGTCGAAAACAATAAAAGCTACCACCAAAATCGGTTACGATAATACTAAAACACTAGCAATGATGTTGTTCGCTTATAAGCGGTTGCGTTTGTTACGGCTACGCGTCAACGTCGCTCGCTACAGCGTATGATACAAAAAAACATACTTGATTTCCAATATGAATCCGTCTAAAAAAAATTACCTGAAAATTCACCAAAAAAACTTAAAGTAAGACGCGGATGCCGTTTTTTTTGGTTAACGAACGAAATGTAGTATAGGAAAACGATATTAATAGAAAATGAAACGAGTTAAAAGCGTATAATATATAGTAGAAGGGGTGATAACAGAAATTAGAAAAAGAAAAAAAAAAGAGCACGTGAGCCGCTAAATGAAAGATAGTGTGTATTCCAGTTTTGTTAAGGGTTCATAATGTTAATATCTAATATACTCTAAGATGGTATGTATTCCAGTTTTGATGACGTGGGTACATTCATGGAGCATAGATTCGTACAAGAAGCATGCGTACCAAGCTGAACCACAAAACCATGTCTCCCAAACGACGACATGACGTGGCATAAATGAAAGTGACTTGTTTGGAATCTCTAGGAAGTCAAGGCTATAAGACAACAAGGTTTAATGGCCTTGAGGAAAGGGATATTTGTCTCTTTAGGAGACTATGACCCTTTACACCAAAAAGGAAAGGGTCTCACTGCACGGAGAGGAAAGAGAAGAGGATACCCCCACATGTGGTAAGAAGCTGGCGACAGAACAACTACACACCCATCCAAACTCAGGTATAAAAGAGGGAGGACTTGAGACTTAGGGACCAAGTCCAATCTCCATTTTTACTCATACATTCTCACAACACCATACACAATTCTCATTCCTAATTACCTTATCACCTTGAAATAATAGTTATCTTATTCTCACGCCGGAGGCTGATCGCAGGAGACCCCCTCCTGCGGTGAGACTAACAGTGTTTTGATCTTAGTAGGAACCTGAAGCAGCTGATACAATCAAGAACGTCAAGACCTTCACTCTAAATTGTATTTGTTGTAGCAGCGAGTATACTTAGCATATTCGTTGTAGCAACAAGTTGGTGCCCACCGTGGGCCGGCGATACTTAGAACAGAGATCCGTTCGTAGTTCCGCTCCTTCTGTTCCTAAGTGTTCTTGATGTCAGGTGATTACGTTTCTCCTAGAGTGGACACAACTCCACCTCCCCGCAACATACAACTTGCTTTTAGTCAGACGTCATGAGAAGAAGCAGGACGAGACTCTCCTGTAACAGATGGACCATCTGTCGAACTGTTGCAAAACAACTCTCCGTTTCAGACTCCTTCTCCTTTTAAGATAGCAAGTACGTCCCCTCAAACGGATACTTTGCTTCCTGTGGAAAGGATGGATGTAACGCCTGAAGGTGTACAGAGGAATTTCCTTCGGCTGAGGGAATTGATGAATGGCTACGTGTAAGAAGAACGTGCAAAGGGTGTTAAAGTCCGGTTGGCTTACAAAGACCAACATGAGGTGACGTTCTCAGCTATCCCTCCTCCTTCTGGATTGCATGCTGTCCAAGAGGAAGCAACAGTTACCTCCAGGCTAAATCAAAACAGGACCTCTATAATAGAGGCAAGCCCTAGTACATGATGAGAGAATCCCCTCTTCCCAACCAGACTCTCTTAGTGCACGAAACACCAGATTACACAGTCGAGCAGCTGCTACAGCTCACGCAACCTATGATGTATTCTCCTGTGTCACTACAGATGAGCCAAGCTATGGCATCTCTGCTACTAGCGCGAAGCATGGGAATGACGGTCCCGATGAACGTAAGATGTCCTATTCCCACTACTCAACATCCCGGGTTTACATACCCGCACATGGTACATCCCCAACTCGCTGCGTACATGATGACTCAGTACACTAACCCTTGGCAAACCACATACCCATGGCATCACCTGGTCGGTGGTATGACTATGGTCTCACAGCCATTCGGGCAGAAGCAAACGACATATTTTGACCGTACCGGTCTGCTTCGTTGTCATATTTCTCTAAAAGGATATCCAATTTTGAGTTTCCAACGAAGATAAAGATGCCAGAAAACATTAAAACATATGATGGAACTAATAACCCTGAGGACCAGCTGCAGGTGTTTTCTGGCAAAGCATGCTTCGAAAGATGGATAAACGCCGAATGTTGTCACATGTTCATGGTGACACTCATCGGGTCAGCTCGCCTATGGTTCAGCAGCCTTCCAGAAAGAAGCATTGATTCCGTTGACGACCTTAGTAAAAAATTCCTTGCTAACTTAACCCAGCTGAAGAAGTATACGAAAGATGCTATTGTGCTGGTACCAGATTAAACAAAAGGAAGACGAAGGCCTCCGCAGCTTTATAGATAGATATAATAAGGAAGGACTGTCTTATGCATGAGCAACAGAAAAGATGAGAGTGTCTGGTTTCATGAATGCAGTACGGCTAAAGCAACTCATTGAAGACCTGAACAAAAATATCCCTCAGACTATGGATGAAGCTCTTGAGCGAGCAGAACCATATCTGAGGGGAAAAGAAGTGTTGCAAAATCTGGAGTCCAAGAGGCGAGATCCTTGGAAGAAACATCATTCCTCTAGTTCGAAGCAAAATTTCCATTACTCCGTCGAAAGGAGGTCGAATCGCCACCATGATTCAAGAAAGACAGACGATCGTTATCGTCCTCCGTATCACAAGAATACCCTGGAAAGGGAAAAGTACATTGCCTTCACGGCTTTGACCAAGACACCTGAAGAAATAATGGCGACCGAAGAAGCTTGGTATAGCTTCAAACCTCCCCGTCCTCTCACGAAGTCATCCGAAGGAAGAAGCTCGTAGAAGTGTCATGAATTTCATGATGACAGGGGTCATCACACCAGTGATTGCTCTCAGTTGAAGAAAGAGGCAGTAAAATCGGGAGAACTCGCCCATTTAGTGAAGGATATCAAGAGAAAGAATGATTCGAATGGAAAAAGGAAAAGGCAAGGAGATGAACTTGATACATCTCACCAGAAGCAAGGCACAAAAGAGGCCCAGGAGAGAATCCTGGGATAAGCAATGCATATGCTTCCCTTCGACGGAGGAAGCAGGGCTGATTTTCACACCCATCATTGTAGAAGCAGAAATAAAAGGGACTTTTGTTGACAAAATATACATGGATTACGGGACCGCTTCCGAAATCATGTATGAAAAATGCTTCTTACAACTAAGCGATGAAGTTAAGACAAGGCTAGAAAAAGCAGATACTCCACTCATCGGATTTTCAGGAGAAAGGGTGCTCCCATTGGGTCAAATAGAACTAACAGTCCGCCTTGAGGACGGACCACTTTCTCGCATGGAGTGTCTAACGTTCCTAGTGGTCCGGGCACCGTCGAAGTACATTCGGAGCAGTAGTTTCCACTGCGCATGGGCTGATGAAATTCACCACTGATCAGGGGATAGCCATAGCTAATCCGAAGAAAGAAGCTCTACTCATCGCTACTGTCGAAGAAGATGATGAGCAGAAACAAGAAAAAAGCTTAGAGGTGAGTGATATGTCATAATTTATACATGTTTTACATGCACAATTATCCCCATATCTAGCACAATTATAGAGAAAATGAAAAGATATGATACTTAATCTACTTAATTGTGTTACAACAGGATAATTATCCCTGTATACAAAAACATGAGGAAATCACTCAAAAACAGTGCAAAATCAGCATCCGGAAGCCAATCGGACGTTCGTGCACCCAAGGAGTCAACCCAGAAAGTCAAAATCAATCAAGAGTCAAAATTAGGGGTTGCACGGTCGTACATCCCATTGCACGGCCATGAAATTGGTGACACGTGGCCCTGTACTCTCCTACTCTATGCCAGATTCCCTCACGTGCAAGAAATGAGTGCTTTGCACGACCGTGCATTCCATTGCGCGGCAATGCATCACCAAAATCTTAGTCTACAAATAGCAAGCTCATTCTAGTGTTTTAGGTGTCCAAGATCAAGAGTAGGGAAGGCCTTAGTGCTCTACTAAGAGCCGGAACTCTCTTGGTTTTGGTTCGTTTAGCTTTTCTTGTTTATTTTCCTTTTTAAAGTCTTGTAATATGAATGTTTCTTCTCGTTCAAGTAATCAAGAGGCAATCTACACACATTCTCCCTTGTTGTTGGAATACTTCCACACATTATCTAAGTGTTAGTGGAGTCACTTGTATCGTCATTCATGGCTAGTACTCTTTTGTTGCTTGAGTTGGTTGAACTTTAATTAATTAATGAAGTATTTTTAGTATGTTATGTTTTTAAAGTCTTTACTATGAGTTATCTTAAAAAGACAAGAATATGTGATCTTTAAACCAATCTAATAATCTAAAATCTTATAAGTTACTTAAGCAAGACTTCTTGTTTGGGAAGCTTATTCGAGTTTGTACGGTCTATATACAAATCTTGGTGCTAGCAACGGCCGGGTAGTATAGATTTAATATTATTGGTTGATTGGAGGTTTGGGTATTCAGTAAGCCATTTGAGCCCTAACCAGATCGGGCGGTTTATGTCAGTATTTCTTTACTTCTCTCGTGTCGACTTGCAGAGAACTTCTAGCGGGAGCCATGGGGCTTGATCTTGAGAATGAAAGTCTTGTTTATTTAAAATAATATTATAAGTAAAGACAACTATTTAAGAACATAATTTGTTAGATCCGAGCGTTCATAAAGTACCTTTGGAGGAAGTCGTGCATTCTGACTTACCGGAAGAAGTTACAAGACATGACGTACGTCAGTCATTGGATAATCATAGTCCGAATAATGAATCACGAGATAACCGGCGGACTTGAGACCCCGTTCAGGGTCCGGAGATTCATTAACGAACAGTTGGCCGACCGTATCCACTGTTCCGTTACGAAATGCTAACTCCCCTATCGAAAGGGTTAGTACTAGTAACTATGACCAATCTTACTTTAAATATAGCATTAATTAACAAGAGATAACAACTAGAGTAACACCTTAAACGAGATAATACTTCTAATTACATTTCTTATCTTTTTATTTTCCTTTTAAAACAAAACTCATTCCAACTTGTTATCCTAGTCAGACAATAGCGAGGGTTGAGTACGGGATCCGTGTCCATGGTTCGATACTTGGTTCTTACCCATACTATACTACGCTGCGATAGGTACACTTGCCTATTGTGTGTGTGTTTAGTTGAAGTAATTATCATTTTAATTTATAAATTTAAAACCTGATTTTGTGTAGCTCTAAATAGAATATATTTATTACTACTAAAAACACGCTATCAAGTTTTTGGCGCTGTTGCCGGGGACACGGTAATTTTGCGAAAAATCTAAGTCGTTGGACTGACTGTTTTTATTTTTTATTTGAGTCATCGTGTTTGTGTTACTTACATCTATCTTTGCAGGAATCTTCAAGGATCGCGACCGCGGGAATTTTTGTTAAGAAGAATGAAAGAACATAAGTGCCGCCATTCAAAAGCAAAAATATTTTCTTATTAGGCGTAACGCTTTCGAACGCTTTTTACGTGTTTAGTTTTTATATTCCATTTTTGTTTTTGATTATGACAAGCTCGATACCCTGAAATTGGATTCTAATGACCGAGGTAAGTTTTCGAACATAAAAATCGGAATTTTCATTTGTGACGCTCCCCGTTGACCAAGGTTATTCTTTTTATGTAATACGTTTTGGAAAATTTAAATTAATATTTAATTAAAATTTTGTAATTTTATTTTCTAAAAACATTAAGCTGAAAAATAACTTAAAAAGTCAAAGATTGGTCAACAGGAGGGATGCACGGCCGTGCATCCCATTGCACGACCGCACATTGGTCATCCGTGCATCAGGTCTTAAATTGGGGCAGAACTATAACTTTCTCAAAACCCCAAACCTCAAACTCGTGCGGAGTCGACCGAAAACACCATAGAACCTCCAATTTCTCGTGAGTTCTCTCGTTTCTTGCGTCTAATCTTTCTCCTAAGGTATGTAAACTTGTCCATTATCGTTTTTGGGTCGATTTTTGCTTCATTTAGTGATAATCTTGCTCAAATAAGGCTAGGGTTTCGTTTTGAATTTTGGTTTGAATATGTTTGAATCTGATCTTATTGCTTAATCTAAATGCATATTTGACTATGTGAGATCATAATGTAACTCTTTTTAGCCTCATTTAGACAGATTTGTTCTACTCGTATACTTGGGTTCTTGATTTTGTTTAAGAATTTTTGAACTTGAAAGTATGAATTGAAGCATAAATCTTGTATACATGTGTTTAAAATTTAGTATAGCTCGTTGAGATTGATTAATTTGATAAACTAGGTTGAAAATTTTGACAAGTTTGACTTTCAAAAGTCAAAATGCCATTCATAATTCTTGGTTAAATTGCATTGTTTGAATTTGCGCCTTGTTTAGCCAGTTACAATTAACCAATTGTGGACTCTGGAGGCATATCCATGCCATAACAATGCATGAATTTGAGTTTTCTTTGTGTCTTCCTAAAGAATATATATGCATATTTTATATATCATATCAAGGTTTTGGGACCATTGACATATATGTGTGATGATATTCTCTTGTACTAACTCATTCCAATTATGACTGTATAGGATATGGTTGAATCTTCCATGCAGGCAGGACGAAAAAGAAGAAATACCCGGTCAGGATCCAGATCGGAGTCATCTTCGTCTGCCCGTATGAGTGGTTCACCACAGACTCCACCACCACCTCCACCGCCTTTTCACCCACAGCCCATGCCAGAAGGACCACGGGACTTGCACCTATGGCTTATCTTTGACCCCGATGATGCCATCGAAGTCCATGCCTACCAACTCCTGCCTACATTACTAAGGCCATTTGCTACCCAACCCTAGAGGATATAAATCTCTTAGAAAGTGCAGTTCCCCTGATCACAAAGCCATGGTAGAGATTCTTTGTTATCAGAGAAACAACCTATTATAAACTCACTCTTAAGTTCCTAGCATCCTTCCGATTCGAGAGGCCAGTGGTAAGTATGGAAATGCATGATTGTGTGCGCTTCAGAATGTCTAGAAATTGGTATGAAATGGCACTGGCATAGTTTGGGGTAAAACTGGGATTATACAGGCACAGGGAGAAAACAGAGCCTGTCTTTCCTGAAAGTAAAGAGGAGTTTGCCAAGGGAGAAGCATCGGCATTTTGGCATAGGATCGGTTCGGGACCATTTGACCTACATACTCAGAAAAGCACCAAGATCATACACCCTCTTCATCTTTACCTACATCGGTGTATTGTCCTTTCCATCGGGGGATGGAAAGATAGCACAGGGTGGTGAAGGATGTCAGCTGCACGCACCAATCAAAGTAATTATTACTGGCCTACAATTCACAAAGATGCTTCAGAAGAAATACACAAGTGTGAAGGATGTCAGATGCACGCACCAATCAAAGCAAGCCCAAAGCATGATTTAGTCACTTTCACTTCAGCATGGCCATTCTACAAATGGGGAATGGACATTGTTGGTCCTTTCCCCAAAGCAAGAGGAAGAATCAAGTTTTTACTAGTAGCGGTTAATTACTTCACCAAGTGGCCCGAGGTCAGACCACTAGCTTCGATCACGGGCAAACATGTAATCGCCTTGATAAAAAATCAAATCATTTACAAATTCGATCTCATCGACCAACAAATAACCAACGTTGTGAAACAGGTGATAAATTTGTGTAGGAACAGATCATATGTCGCTTTGGTCTTCCCGGACAAATTTTCACCGACAATGGCAAGTAATTCGCTGATAAACCGTTCAGCGCTTGGTGCACGGAGTGGCACATCAAGCAGATCTCTAGTTCCGTCGCTTAACCTCAGTCCAACGGCCAGGTTGAACGAATGAACCGGAGCATTGTATCCAAAATAAAAACAAGGCTTGGAAGGCACGGAAAAGATTGGCTGGAAGAGTTACCAAGCGTCTTGTGGCCTATCAGGACAACGGAGAAAACAAGCCACGATGGTACCCCGTACAGTGTAGTCTTCGGCTCTGAAGTAGTAATTCTAGCTAAGATAGGGGTAGCCACACACCGAATCAACAGTCAAGATAATAATCAAGACAATTCAGAAATCATGCAAAACCTCGACCTCCTAGAAGAAGCTAGAGATCATGCCAGGATCAAGGAAGCCAGATACAAGCAGAAAATGGAATCCTATTACAACAACAGGGTTAAACATAAAAGCTTCAAATTTAGAGATCTGGTGCTCCAAAACAACGAAGCAAGCAGGCAGGAGGATACAGGAAAATTGGGCCCTAAATGAGAAGGCCCTTACTAGATTGCAGAAGCACACAGAGGAGGTTCTTACAAGCTCGACGATATGGAAGGAAAGAGGCTTCCACGACACTTGTAACATACCGAAAAACTAACCTCATGAGTCGGGCTATTAGGTGACCCCACTCCCAAGTAAACAAGATGGCTGACGAGGTTTACTCGTAAAATCATATTTAAGGAATAAAAGGGGCCTAGTTAGCCGAAAAGAGAACGGTTTGGAATTGAAACTCGTGAAAAGGAGACCCCAAGCACTAGAGTGTAAAACCATCAAGGTTTAAAACCACTTAAGGGGAAAATCCTAGGCCATTCGGCCTATGGGTGCGCACGACGGAAGCAAGAGAGAAAACCGAGGAGACGGACGATCGGAAGAGGCCGGGAAAGCGGTTTCACGACGGCTTCGACTGGAGGACTTCACACGTAACCAAGGTAATCCTCGTTTATACCTTTACGCGTTTTGTTTATGCTTGGTTGGAAAACCCGATTAGGGTTGCGGGTTTCTAGGCCATAGACGACGACGAAGGTGGAGGTGAGGGTAGTGGTCGGCTATGGTGGTGGTTACAGACACAGCAAGAGGTGGAAAAAATGGAGTGTTGTGACGAGGTGGTGATGGTGTGTAGCAGCGGTGGAGTACGGCTAAGCCGGGGAGGCAAGCACGGTGGTAAGTGGAGCAGGCAACGGGGTTGCTGTGATGGCATGGATGGTGGCTAGTTAATTGTACAAGGCTGCGAGGACGAAGAAGGCAAGTGGTGGAGTACAACAGTGGAGTTGTATTCGGCATGTGTTTTGGCACGGGATGAGTCCTTCGTGGATGGTAGAGGATGAGTTAGCCGACTAGGGTTGGTCCCGGCAAGGAAGGTGAAGGTGATATGCACGGTGTTACACGATGGAGGAGACGGAGGACGCTGATGGAGTCGGGTAGGCTTTTACCGGCTAGAGTTTTTTTTCATGGCATGGGTTACGTGCATGCATGGGAACCCTACTCGAGTACGCGTGGGGCTAGGGTAGCATGGTGACGTGTTGGTGGTTAGGATTCTTGCATAGCGCAGGTACATTCATGCATGGAAGCTTGGGTTCGGGTACACAAGTCCTAAACGGATCAAGATCAATATACTACATAACCCGTGAGACTAGAGTTTTGCGGAGAAAGAAGGACGAGCCATTAAGATGAGCATTTGGGGTTAAATGTTTTTACACATTATTCGACGTAAATTTTGTATCGAATATGATCTGGTAATCATACGTTTGAAAGGTTCGGGTGTCGAGCGTGTACGGACGGACTTGCTGAGCAAGGGTGTGGATCTTATAACCGGTGAGTTTCTAATTCCCCTCTTTAAATGTTTATAATGTTTTTGGGGCTATTGTACACGCTTATGAGACATGTTTGTTTTATTAAACATATTAAGAGTTTTGGGTTTTAACCCGAGGTGTTTATGAATTAATACATTCATTAATGAGTCGGAGAGTCTATGGGGGGTGTCTACGAGACTTTGTGAGCTAGAGGTAAAACGGTTAATGACGTGTGTCGTATTATGAGTTAGTCGGGGTGAGTCAGGATATAAGCTAAACGGCTTATGGGTGTAAGTAGAATGTGTTATCTGGAGTGAGTAAGTGAGGTGCATGCTTAGCTAACGGGTCGTGTAAATACTAGTCTGCTGTTATGTGTTATGAGTTAGTCGGAGTAAGTCAGGATGTGAGCTAGATGCTCATGAATTTGTGTTGGATATATATTATCCTGGGAATGTGTATATGGTGCAGGCCTAGTAATTAGGCATATAAATAATATGTGACGAGGTGTATTATGTGTTATGTGTTTGTTTTTGAATCATTGTCCTTGTGGCACGGCAAACGGGTGTGTTTGTATCGTTGTCTTTGTGACACGGCAAACGGGATTGTGGAGGACTAAGTCCTTCGGGAGGTCACCAAAGGTGAAAATGTCCAATAAGACAGTAATGAGCTCGACGTATGTCGAACGCCCTGACGAAGGTGCAGTGATGAGGTAGGTGTTTGTGTGCATATATATATGTATATATAAATATATATATATATACACACACATATACATATGTGTTAAATTGCATGCAAGGGATGAGTTATAATAATTGTGTATGAGATGATATTGATGTGGTGAGTAGATGATATCAAAGTGGTGTGTATAGTCATTTTGACCGTTGTGTCGGGATGAGGACATTGTGTTACAACTGTTGTGTCAATTGGTTTGTGAGTGTCTTGGTTAGGGTTGGTTAAGTCGGTGTCTAGAGGTTGGTTGAGATAACCAGTGTTTGGTTAATATGTGTGATGAGTTTTGAGTTATAAGAGTAGTAAGCTCGATCCATGTCGGAGAGACTTACTGAGTTAAATGGGTGGGGTTAGGGTGGTGAACCCTTTGGTATATTGTAAGATAACAGGGTCGTCTATATGATGATAATTTATAAAACTATTTTTATAATGACTAGAGGGTCATGAGTGGAGATAAATATTAATTGAGACAGGTTGGTTTTTATTTAAATGAAACTATTAGAACTCACTCAGCGTAGATGACTTTGTGTGTACGTTAGATTGTGTTGCAGGTGAGTTTCGTAGTCGACGTATCTTGGCTTAGGAGCGGTGCTTCTCGGATTGGTGTGCAGGAATCCGTGAGGTAAACTTAATGACGATAACGATATTAAATAAAAAGTATTGTTTTAGAAAGACTTCCGCTGTAGTTTGATTAGTAACACAAGTATTTTAAAGAGAATAACCAGTTATGAGAACCAATTGTAGGGTGCCCGGTTTGGGGTCTTACAACACTGGAATGCCAAGCACCTACGACGCTTCTTCATATAAGCTATGATCAATGTAGCCTAAGGGGAATTTTATGATAAATCTTTTCTATGGAAGAAGATCAATGAATGAAACTAGTATTATGAAGCATACTTGATATCATGTTGTCCTATCAAGGGTGAGCTCCTATAACAAATATAGCTCCATAGGGTCCGGATAAAACCTCTCCATGTAAAGGGATGAGCTCCTAGGCCGAAACGCACAACGGGTTCAAACCTTGACTAACCCGTATACAACTCCTTAGGTATCGAGTCTTGTTTACCTATGAAGCGGGTGAGCTCCCATCAATAATACTCCATAAGCAACACATTAAACTTATGATCATGCCCAAGAAAAATCTCAAACATAATGGGTTTCCAGCAAGATAGGATAACATTTCGTGTTAGTAATAAATTGGATTTATCTAGTATAATGTCTGCAGCATTATGCCTTGACAAAACCTTGAATTATGAAAACACAAGTAGTGATATACAAAACATCATAGCAAATGCAAAACCTCATACCTCCAAGTGGAAATGAAAAAAAAAACTAACAAGGTCACTTCGTGGTTTAAAACAACTTGACACCACAAGCAAAACAACGAGACATATGACCTAATAGGGTCAAATAACAAGCCAAATACATGACGATAGCCTAAGAAGTCCATTCAATATAAGCAAATCAAAACCACAGAGGGCATAACCAAGTTGAACCAAACCAAACAAAAATGTTTTTTGCCTACATAGGCTTACATCAGTCACGACCACACAGGGTCCAAAATAACAAGTTTAAAGAAGGAAAGCATAAAATAACAATTGTTTAGAAGACAACAACATCAAGGAGAAAGGTTAAGCTAAATAGAAGGATCACCACCCTTCTCAGCTTCAACGGCATCGGGCTTTGGCCCTGTACTAACGCTCTCTTCGGCAGAAGCAGCAACAGTTTTTTTCCGAAGTATCAGCAGCTTGAAGTCCAACAAAAGCTTGGGTCTTCGCCTCGGAAGCAGATTTAGTCCGGCTATTCTTGCTTTGCCTCACCTACCTTCCCAGGGAAACCGAAGCAACAAACTTGGAGCCATCAGCATCATCATGTGAACGTTTACTCCCTAACGACTTCAAGACAAATTCAGCAGCTTCTTTTTTCGAGCCTAGCGGCTCCAACGCCTGCAACCTCGACAACGGCCAATCAAACTATTTGTAAAGTTCATTAACATAAGGATAGGTTAGTCGCTCCATCTGCTGCATAGCCTCAACAGACTCTTGCTCCGCCTCAGGATGATAATTGCTTCATTCGGAGATTGGCTTCAAAGGCTGATTCTTGTAGCCGGAAACCAGTCCTACATGGCGTCACCGCTAAAGAAGCTTCTTGTAAACATCAATCAGAGGAGCGTTAAACTCATTGCTATGAAGAAGGTAAGTCACAACCTGTTGAAAACCATGCTCAATGAGCCACTTCTTCTCTTTAGCAAGTGTTTTAGCTCGGGACCTCCGCTCTCCAATGGCAGCATCCAACCCTTCCTTCTCAGCTTGAACCTTTAACCTTTCATAATCGAGCGCAACCTTCTCAACATCCATCTTCGCCTTCTCCTCTGCCAAACTTTGCTTCAACGAAGAAATGTTTTCACTATCCACCTAATACTTGTGACACCCGAAAAATTCAAGTTAACTCTGTTAACTCAAATATCGTTATCTCTTAACCCAGTTAACTCAGTTACAAATTATAGGGACCAATTCTGCCATAATTTCAAACTATTACACCTAAACTACAAGGACTAATTCTGTAATTAGCCACAACCCAATTCCTTTGACTTTTGAAAGTCAAAATCGGCATTCTTGGATTCAAATCCAATCCGTAACTCCAAGGCTATTCGAATTCAGAGTTGTAATGAGTAGCATTGATGATCTCGAACGTATTCCATCAGTTTCCAAGCGTTTTGATTGATAATGATTAAGAATTAATCATAATAATGCACACTAAAACCGTAACCGTCGACCTCTAGCAAAAACCTTCGAATTCGACTAATCCCGATTACCAATTCACAATCAAACACTCTGCGTACCTTGTGCGAACCTCTGTGAACCTTTTGCACGATCAAATTAGGCCAGAGACGCAGCAGGAGTCACCAGAGACCAAGTCGTTCGAAGTCGGAACACCGTTTAGTCGAGCACTATCAATTCGATATCCAATCAGGTAATTGAAACCTCTCACACATTCGTCTTAGTCTGTTGGTTGAAAGCCCTAACATATCCAGGGCTTATATCATCGAATCAAACATGAACCGATTCTAGGGTTCATCATGTATACGGGTTAATCGAATTCCAACCTAGACTCGATCTCAATCAAATTAAACTACAGGGATGGTTTCGCAATCCCTCAATCAGTAAAAGCCCTATGAATCCAACAACTTATCTTATCGAATTTGATCAATTGAATGCGTGATTTCAAACCTAGGGTTTCGGCTTTTTAAAACAGAAATTAACAACCCTAAAGTCAATGATTTTTACAATTAGATGCACCCTTAGATTCGCAATTCAATGATGAACAAAACCCCCATGTTTCCAAAAGCAACCGCGATCGAATTCGTTGAGTTGGGACTGGTTTTGGATTTGGGTTCGCAAGGGGGAAGAACACAAGGGAGTTGTGTGTTAAAACAAATCGAATCCGGGTTCGGTTGCGATACCCTAGCGAGCGGGACTAGTTAAGGCTTTGTGTTGGTGTGGGTGAGACCCGGGTTCGAACCCCACCAACTGTTTTAATTTTTTTAGCAACTTTTTAAGCAAATAGTTAATACAAAAAACTTTCCCATATTATTATAATACTATATTAACGCGATTTATTACCAGAAAACACCCGTGTTCTCGGGATTTAATTTATAATTCATTTTAAGTGTTATTTCCATATTGAAAATAATATAATCATTTACATTATCACCTAAACTATTAATTTATTTATGAAAACACACGAACATTTAATTAATATTATTATCTCATGTTTAGTGACGTTTCGTACGTACCACAACCATACTAAGTATTAAACTAGGGACTCTCTAATCCCGTTGACAAAATGTCTATTCGTTATTCACAAGCATATTTAGGACATCCGACTTTCCCAAATCATTTTCATAAAATCCTACATGTTCCTAATTATCGTGATCATATTCTAGGATATTGGTAGACTGTACGCTTGCAAACTATTTGTGGTTTTGTTGCATCCTTGTATGGTGCTAATTACTACATTCTACACACTCAGTTGAGTTTCATGGCCCCTTTCATTTGTTTTCCTGTTAGGGGAGAAACTTGCACACAAACAAACATTCTTTTACTTGTTTCCCTGTTGGGGGAGAAACATGCACACAAACAAACACGGATCACGTAATATTTCATTTTCACTTGTTTACTTAAGAGCAAACATAATATACTAAGTCCTTACATTCTCGAACCGTTAGTATAAGGTTATAGCGAGGAAATTTTAGTAGTACTACTGGGATTGACAAACCCCACCTGGGTTAGTCGCACCAGCTCGATTAGAGGTCGAACGGGTGTAAATTGTCCTAAACATTTGCCATTGTTGATGTTATAAATGGTGGAAGGCATTCAAACACAAACAGTCAGCTTCGGTTGCGAATGCTTAGAGTAACTTGTACCTTGTCTTGCTAACAATAGGTGTGACTTATGTATGTGGATCCTGCAAACACTCAAACAGTTTAGTTACTTACAAACCTGTGAACTCACCAACCTTGTGTTGACACTTTAAGCATGTTTTCTCATGTCACTATGGTACACATCAGGACTAGGTTGCATCATGGAGTCGCATTGGTTTTATCATTAAATGAACACTGATTTATTACACGTTATTTACGTTACTTGGCGCTTTGTTTGCGCGTAATTACTTTTGGCCTTTATACTAATGTACGCTTCCTAGTTTGTGGTCGTTCAACATGGCCGATGACCACGATCCTGGTTTGTCACGCGCCTCACGGTAGAACCCCGTAGGTGGAATTTGAGGGTATGACAGATTGGTATCAGAGCTAGCGGTTATAGTAAACTAGGTTGTTGGTTCATCCTCTCTTTGTTAATATAAATATTTTACATAAGTATAAAAAATAGAGAAAATTATGAAAGTAGTATTTTTTTAAATATGTTATATCTCTATGATTATATTAAAACAATTTAACGTATGCATAAGATATGCAAAGATGTTATATTTTTTTAATCTATTTTCGCGTATTAAAGGAAAAGAGCCTCATGTAGGTAATAACTCCTACAATACTACAATAGTGGTCTCAGATATACGAGGAGGTATCTCATTCCTTGGTTATTGAATCTTGGAATATCAACATGAGCCTCATCGTTGCTTGCAAAAATGGTTTTTTTTTAATAACAACAAATAAGGATTAAGTCAAATAGGTGAGGATCCTTCGGTTTCTCCATGACGTGGAATTTAAAACATCTCTCATATTCATGGCGAAACAGTAGGTTTTCCAGAACTCAAATGCAAGATATCATATAATTACAATGCTTCTTTTATGTAACATTGTAACAATACATGAATCACTTTGATTTCTTTTGTATGACAGTACTAAAGAGAGATTTAGTGATTGTTTCATACTTTAATCTAAGAAACCAGTGTGTGTATAGATATATAGGGGAAGGTTCCACTAATAAGTGGTTTTTTGCTAAAAAAAACTATGAAATGGGTCAAACGAACTCCGATTGAGCTCATTCCAGCGGCGTAACCGCCGTCTCATCAAACCTTAACCCGCCCCCAAAAACCTAAACCCCCCCCACCCGCACCCCCAAAAACCTAAACCCCCCACCCCACCCCCAAAAAAAAAACCTAAACCCTAAAAACTAAACCCTAAGACTAAACCCTAAAATTCAACCCTAAAATCTAAACCTTTAAAACTAAACCCTAAAAGCTAAGATAGTAGAGTTCGACGAGACGGTTCCAACGCCGCTGAAATGAGCTCAATCGGAGTTCGTTTGATATCGTCTCTTAGGGTTTTTGTGATTTCTTAGGTTTTTTAGCGAAAAACCACTTTCTTATTTGAACCATAAAAAAGCATATAAAAAAAATACATTAATTATATGCATTGAAATAAATATTTTTTCTTTGACAACCAGTTAGCGGAAAACTCATAGTTTCCCACCAATATCTTTCTAACCAATGATATTTTACTCTGAAATTCATCATTTCCTTGGAATATATAGTTGTGCTTGTTAATGTTGAAGCAGTAGCTAGTGTGCAACCTATCTTTGAATTTCATGTTTCACTTAGATTTCTACTCTACAATATGAATTAAACTTGATATATTAAAACTTAAAATAGTTGTTGAATCAACCAAATTCAATTTTTCTCGCTCAATCTCAGAGTATCCATTCACGTGAAACTCATCAGCTTCTATTTCTACTTTCCGTAAGCGAGCCCGGGCTTTTTCCAGGTGTTCGATGGCCCCTTCGCGTAATTAAATAAAGAAAACATTTGTGTTTTATAGCTGCTGGTGGAGATGAAGCAAACTTGATGCTTTCTTCTTAACAAATGCTTTAGTTCTGCTTTCAGTTTCTCCCTCTTCTTCATCGCTAGACCTATCATCCGATAGAATCGGGTCTTCGATTGTCGAAAATTTCCTCTTTCCAGCATCTAAGTGGGCCAGCAATTTTCTTTCAACAGGATCATTCGACAATGCAACTTTCGGTTGCCGGGGAACCACTGCACCTATTCCAAGACTGTTCACAAAATCTAAGAAATTAAAGAAATATTTATTAGAGCACTAGACAGCAACATGTTTGACAAAATGAAATCAAAAGAAACTAGATCAAAATCTAAGGCCATCTTCAGCTACATTTCTGTTTTTGTTTGAGTTCCTCGTTTTTAAGGAAACAAAAACGTGTTGAGAAAGGCCAGGAGAGAATCGCCATGGGACTTGAGGAGTTGAAGATTGTTGAAGGTCCAAGTTGAAGAGATTGAAGAACAAGACACGTAAAAGGTTCGTTGCCAGAGAGCGCACTGAAAGCATGGACCAGGAGACAATGGGGGGTTAATCAGGTTTCGACTAATTCGCCAACCCAATCCAATTCAATAAATCCAATTCAGCACAGCAAGCTCCCAACAGGACATATTTAAGAAGTTGTGAATAGAAGGGCCAAAGGTGTAAACCATACACATCTTATTCCGGTTCTGTGTGGGCCCCAAAATAGAATACCTTCACCCAAAACCGAACCAAATATCAGTTCCACCTGAAAACCGGGCCCAAACACGATTTATCCGAACCAATGAACGAATACTTACTGGATCAGGCGGATTTTGGGTTGACCCAAATTAGGCACAACCTTAGTTCAACATGAGTGGAGGTGGCATACAATTCAATGACCAACACTAAACGATGCACTATTTTTGTATGGTTTCGATACCATCATTAATTGAGATGTGTCTTGAACATGGAAAGGTTTAAAAACCAATACACACAAACAGATCACTTCATCTTCATGGTCTATGACTAATAAGCCTCATGAACCATTAATGATCTTTTAAGTATAATACTTCAATGAGCTCCCTTGATGCTCATAGAATATAAAATGATAACCTCTATAAAAACAGTCCAATCTTAGCACATATAACCTTGGGGATCAGTTTTCCAATGCAAGATATCCCAGCTGGTGATAGATCACATTTTCGGTTGGCACATTTAGTTTAAAACTCCACTGCTTTTTTCCTGTTTGACTCACAAACTGTTCTGTTATTGTTTTTACCCATACAAAATGAAAGCATTTTTCAATATATTCTGTTATTGTTGAAGCATTTTATCAAACAGCTTGGGTGCATTATTAGTTATGACATAAACATGCTCAAAACAAAATGCACAGTTTTTATTAAAACAAAAGAGCCAATTAAGAAAAAAGTTAAAACTAATGGTTGCTCAATTAATCGCAAGAAGCACTGAACTCTTGAAACAAATAGTACCAGCCCACTAAGAAAATTTCAATGGTTTCCAAAGCAATGTACAGAAAACCGTTTGGAGGAGCAGTACATACGTGTGCAGGTGGACATCACAGCCTCATGTTTTAGTTTTAAACTGCTGCAGCAAGGCGGCCAGGGCGACGCCGACGGAGGAGATCAGAGCAGCGGCGGCAACGGAGGAAAGATATGAAATCTGTGATTTCTATTAGATTCCTGCGATTATTTTGGACGCTAAAAATAAAAAATAAAAATTCTTAAGATGTCTTTATTACATTTTTCTTTTCTTATACTGCGTTCGTTTAAAAAAAAATTCCTAATATGCCCCTTCTACTAATCCCCTTCAAAAATGTCCCCTCATGATATCGTCGGAACCGACGGTATAACATCATCATTCGATAATGTTCACAGCCAACCACAGCTAGTGGTGTTCAAAAGTATCCATATCCGAAATTCCGAATCCGAATTATCCGAAAATTCGGATATCCGAAATATATTTTTCAGATTCGAATTCGGATAACATTTTTCAAATATATATATATATATATATATATATATATATATATATATATATATATATATATATATATTAAGATATCTTTCCTAAAAAAATGTTATGAATACAATATATATAAAGTATATGGTCTTTATGTTATGTGTTTAGCTCTCTTATTTTTTTTTTAAATTAAACGTATTCGTGTCATAATTTTGAAAATTATATTTTTTGGTCAAATTTATATATTGTTTCGTAGAAAGTGTTATAAGTACAATATATATGAAGTATATAGCTTTTATGTTATGTGTTTAGCATTCTAATTTTTTTTTAAACTAAAACGTATTCGCGTCGTAAAAATTATTTCATAAAGATGATGTTTATTTAGTATGTTTTATATATTTAGATTTTAATTTAAAAAATATATTTAAGTTAAAAAAAACCGGATATCCGTTTCACTATCCGAATCGAAATCCGAAATTTCGGATATCCGAATTTCGGATTCGGTTAGTGAAATCTACTATCCGAAATTTTCGAATATCCGACTTTGATCACCCCTGACCATAGCCCGTCACGTGTCCAAATCGCTGGCATGTTTATAAACAACGATGGATCTGACGGTATTTTTTTATAAAATTGTTGAGGAAGGATCTCATTATATTTATATAATATTATTAATTTTTTTGAAAAAATATTTTATTTTATTTTATTTTTTACAAAATTTTTGAGGTGAATTTTTTTTTTAAAACACCGTCGGATGACGGTATAATACCGTCGGATTTTTCAAACAACAAATGTTGTCAGATTTTTTCAAAAGACGTTCTCAGAAAAAATAAGTCAACGGAACAAATTAAGTGACAAAAAGTAATAAGTACAATTTTGGGATTTTCTCTAAAATTAATTACGTTGGTTACTTACCCCTTTAATAAATAATTTTTTTGTATTGATTCCGAGTCTAAATTATCCGGTTATTTATATAAATTAGTTGGTTATATCCTCGCTCGTCGTGCGTGAGCGCATTTAAACTGTAAATAAATTAACACTTAACAATAACAATTTTTTTTTTAAATGTCTAAACATTGATAAGAATAAGGGCGGTAAAGAAACGGAAAGTTCGTAAAAAAGGAAAAAGAACGAAAAAAATGAAAAGAATTTTAATAAAATAATGGTTAAAAGAAAAATCTCCGTTATATCACGAAATAGTTAACGTGTTTGACGATACCATCAAAAAAGTAACACCTAAACGTTGATAAAATAAGCACGACGCAACAGAAAAAAGATCGTTAAAAGGAACGGAAGGTTCGTAAAAAAAGTAAGTAAAAGAATTTTAACAAAATAAAGGTTAAAGGAAAAAAGAATAAAAAAAGAAAAAGAGTGGGAAGTAGAAAACCGTCCCGGGAAGAGGGGGGTTGGGGATCGAACCTGGTTGGGTTCCCTCAAAGTAGTGCACTCTAACCATCTCCATCGAGCTTCTTTTTGGAAATTGTTTTGAAACTCAAAGTACTTTAACAGAAAATAAATTTAATAAAGCCAAAAAAAATCAGAACATCGCATTACAGGGTTGTACCTTATGCAGCTCGACTTCTACCAACCAATCACGATGGTTACTGTTGTAACCGGCCTGCCTTTATTACTAATAAAAGACGGGTTCTCGTAATAAGAATAAAGGAAAGGAAAACAAGGGTGGGCTCATTGGAGCGGGCCTTGGCCCGAGTTTGGAAGTAGGGAGGGAGGGCTACAAACCCTAGCCTCCTCCACCACCCCTCCTCACTTCTTCCTCATTTGCAAATTCTAGAGAGAGAAAAGCCAGAGAGAGAAAGTCGGGTTTCCGGATTTTGAAGCTCAATGATCGTTTCTTATCATCAGGGGAAGCAAACGGTCGAGGAGTTGGGTTCAAAACAGGTAACCATCTTACTAGATCTGAGTTTTTTCGTTATGGTGGGTTTCGGGTTATTTTGATAAAAAATGTGGGGTTTTTACGTATGGATTGAGAAACTAATCATAGATCTAGTATCACGAAAGTACAAGGAACGTTTTGAACGTAAAAATTTTAAATCTTGAACTGTTTGAAAAAAAAAAAACCACCATTTCATACAAAACCGTTGTTTCTATTGAACAAATAGTTTCTATTGAACAAAGTAGTTTCGATTAAACAAAGTAGTTTCGGTTGAACAAAGTAGTTTCGGTTGAACAAATTAGTTTCGGTTGAACAAATAGTTTATATTAAACAAAGTAGTTTCGGTTGAACAAAGTAGTTTCGGTTGAAAAAGTAGTTTCTACTTGTAACATCCCGAAAAGCCGTATGTTTATTATTCGAGCGGATGGGCGACTTAAATCCCTAGTAAATAAAAGGTGAGTGAGGTTTTCACGTAAAAACCCAATCAATGAATTAAATGATCCATTTTGGTTGGAATCGCCACGTAAAAATTAATGCAACAAAGATAAAAGGGTGGGTAATCGTTTAATGACTAGTTTGAAATTATAAACGTACGAGACGGTTTCACAAGGACCCGGAAGTAACATTCTAGCATTTAAAACAACGTTTAGAGAAACTCTAAGCCATAATCGGCTTAGGGGGAGTGCACGACAGCCGCAAGAAAGAAGAGAAGGAGCGCCGGCGAAAGGGAGACGGGCGTGGTGGTTCGTGGTGGTCACGGGCAAGGAACTCCGTAAACGGTTAAGGTAAATTCCATTCTTGCTATGTACGTATTTGTTTGTGTGTTTTTGTTGGGAACCCGATTAGGGTTTGGGTTTGATGCCCACGGCCGGAAACGGAGGAGGAGGGGTGGTTGGCTGGGTGTGGTGGTGGTTATGTGGCAGTAGGAGGCAGTCCTGGATTCGTGGAGGTGAGCAGTGGTGACCGGAGTGGAGACGTGGCTGGTGCTGACGCGCGACGAGTGTGGCGGATGGACGGAGGAACAAAGCGGGAACCGTAGGTATGATGCTCGACGGTAAGGACGGGCAAACAGCGGCAATAGTGCGGGTGGCTTGACAGCAGTGGTGGTGCCGGCGGCTGCGGAGTCGACTTTGGTGGTGGTTCACGGCGGCGGGCAACGGGGTGCTAGTGGTGGTAGTGTACCGACAAGAAAGGAGACCCGGTTAGGTTCTCATAGCAAGAAAGATGATGGGAACGTGATGGTGGTAGGAGAGTGACACACGGTGGTGGTTCACGGGGATGTACGAGGAAAAGAATGGAGTCGGGTCACACCCGATTAGGGTTTGCATGGCACAGCCACGTGCTTGCATGCATGCTTAGGAACCGGTTCGGGTACTCGGTTTCCAAGTGAGTCAAGGACGATCCGATGTGCGAGCTTAGGTGATAAAGGTTCGATAAACCAGAAGGGCGAGCAGTCAAGACCAAGTATTAGGGTTTACTTATTTATACGATATACAACGGATGTTTAGAACGTGTTCTGATCATGTGATCACGCGTTTGTCAGGTCTGGGTTCTGAGCGAGAACGGACGAGTTGCAGAGCAAGGACTGAAGCTCAGCATAACCGGTGAGTTTCTAATCCGCTCTTTTAAATGTCTTTAAACGTTTTGGGGCTATCGTACATACTTTCGAGACATGTTTTATTACATTAAAAGTATACCGAGCATTGGGGTTTAACCCGATGAGTTTATGAAGTTAAATAGTTAAATGTGGGGCTACGGGACTATGTGTGTCCATAGGACGTGCGGGTTACATGTGGGGATATGGTCACGTGTCGTATAGTGACCTAATAGGTGTGAGTAGGGATTGTAGTAAACGGGTCGTACGAGTACGACTAGGAAGTGTCACAGGGTGTGCATGTACATGGTATATGCTTAAATAATGAGATATAGTAGTTGTATGTGTGTTGCCATGTTAGCAGTGTATTGTGTTACGAGCTAGTCAGGGTGAGTCGGGATATAAGCTAAACGCTTATGAATATGTGTAGGATATCTTATCCTAGTGTTATGTGTGAAGTGCACGTGCAGTTAATGAATCATGTCTGTAGAGTATATTATTATGTGATTATACATGTGTTGTGTGTATTGTGTCGTTGTCCTTGTGACACGATGGGTACTGTGTTTGCATTGTTGTTATTATGACACGGCAAACGGGAATGTGGAGGACTATGTCCTTCGGGAGGTCACCAAAAGTGACGAAGTCCAACAGGACAGTGATGAGCTCGGGGTGTGTCGAACGCCCTGACGAGGGTGCAGTAATGAGGTATGTGTTTGCGTGTTTATATATTTGTGTTAAATTGCATATAAGCGTTGAGTTATATTTATTGTGCTTGAGATAGTATTAATGTGATGAGTAGAGTTAGATTGGCCGTGGTGCCAGGATTGTGATGTGATGTTATAACTGTTATGTCAGTTGATTCGTAAGATCCTTGGTCAAGGCTGAGTAAGTTGATGTTTAGGGATTTGGTGTGTTAACCAAGTGTCAAGTTAATCCGTGTACATGAGCATGAGTTATTAGTGTAGAAGTTCGACCTATGTCGATGAGACTGTGGGATAAATATCATTATTATGGGGTGAGTTTTGGGAAGTGAGCTATTATGGGATATCAGGTGATAACAGGGGTTATCTATTGGTTAATGAATTATGAACCTATTTTATAAGGACCGTGGGTCCTGAGTAAAGTTTAAATAACTTTTGAGACGAGTTGGCTTTTAATTAAACTAAACTATTAGAACTCACTCAGCATAGCTGACTTTGTATGTACGTTAGATTGTTTTGCAGGTGAGTCTGCTTGACGAGGTATCTTGGCTTGGGAACGGTGCTACTCGGATTGGTGTGCAGACATTCGTGAGGTAACTTAATGACATTAAAGACTAATTAATGTTTTTAGAAAGACTTCCGCTGTAGTATAATATACTTAAAAATGAGTATTTTCAAGCGAATAACCCGTTATGAGAACCAACTGTAGGGTGTCTGGTTTGGGGCTTTACAAGTTGGTATCAGAGCCCAGGGTTAAGAGAAAATCGGTGTCTTTATAACAAATAAAATTCCATAACTTAAACTGAAAATGGAACGAGGGTGAAACGAATGCCACCACGAGTAACCGCTAGCCAAGAGGTACGTCTTTCGAGTTGAGCAGTAATTATTATTTACCATTTGTGTAGTGTTACACTAGGTAAAGTAATCGGTGTGAGTACATGATTTATGGTTCCGTGTGGGATCATGTAGTGTGATATGTGTTGTAGTATTATGTAGAACAACTTGAAGTTGTGTGGTGTGATTGAATGATACTATAGTGTGAGTTGAGTAATGTAGAATAGCATTAGTTGTAACTATGTGAGATAGTTTGGTGTGTCGATATGATTTAGTAATTTTGTGTGTAACCTTGAACCCTGTGATATTGTGATAAAGATGATGACTTGCTAGATTATTGTGTGGTGCTATGTGGGTTGTGTGGGATGCATGTGCATCCGAGGAGTATGGAAGATAGAAAGCTAGTGTGAATATGATGGGGGAGGTTTAGAATCCGAGCAGTAATGTGGACCACCAAATTTCATTTGATCATCGCAATTTGGCAGTCTATGATTACTCTCATATTCTAAATTTGACGCCCATAGTAATCAATCCAACGTTCTATCTTGTGCAGGTACTGGTAGCCATGACGATTCGGACTAGATGGGTCAGGCGAGGAGCTCTTATCAGGAGGTTGATAGAGCGGCGGGCTAGACGTTTGGCTACCGTTCGCACGGTTATCTTTGGAAGGAGACGAGTCTTAGCACCTGTTCCATTGACGGTGGTTCCACCGGCGGCTGAGTATGAGCTGGAGCTACCAGCACAGGAGGTGATCTTGGAGCTTCCACCGGCGGCTGAGTACGAGCTGGAGCGACCAGCACAGGAGGTGATCTTGGGGCTTCCACCGGCGGCTGAGTACTAGCTGGAGCTACCAGCACAGGAGGTGATCTTGGCGCTTCCCGCACCAAATTCCCCCAATACTACCAGGTCAACTATGGGGGGCGGGCTCAGTAGTTCCTTTTACAGGAGAGGAAGAAATGCATCTGCAGTCAGGAGTCAGCCCTCGAGACACTACATAGAATCAGGAAATGGATGGTTGGAAGAATCCGATGACGAGGAGCAGGTGGGGGATAACTTCGACTTGTTCAATGACTAGAACAGTGGTAGTTACCATGAGAGGACTAGAGCATGTTGAGTATTGGCTGTCAGGCACTTCTGTGACGAAATGTTTGTTCTTGGTTTTTCAAATTGCTTGATTTTAACCTTGACAGTGAATCTTACCACGGGATGATTTAAAACTTAGTTAATGATAGTTGCATGTGTGATAGTTTTCTATTGGTGGTGCAGTGTTAATTAAGTGTGATTATGTGATTACCTTTTGAGCAACGTGAGTTCATACCAAATGTAATCTTTGAGGTGATGCTATAACTTGGTTGATTAGACTATATGAATAGACCAGTGTAGACCTGAGTTTTGATTAATTGTGTGTGTCTATAGTCTTAAGATAGTGTCACCTATGTGTTATGCTTAGGTGATGTGGGAAATGTAAGGGGGTGTTTAGCCTTACTATGATATTGAATATCTTTATATCTTAAGGCATAGATCTTCGCAAGGTAAATGATTTGGTGCTTAAGGACATGAAAGTGTTTTGTGAATAAACTTGTATGTCGTTAATTGAGTTGCTTATGAGTATGAATTAATTGTGTCACGTACTTAATAGTCGTGGCGGGAGATCAAGCGTAAGCTTGATATTATGTCTAGCATTAGTCAGGCGGGAGATCAAGTGTAAGCTTGATATGGTGTTGACTTTTGTCAACAGGTTATTGTGTCTGACGATAGTCAGGCGGGAGATCGTGTTTGCTGATGCCTTCGGGCCAAACAACATGATATACTTGTGTGTCTATAAATGATGAGGTTATATAGTATTCATGTAGATTTACCCCGATCTAGTTAGTTGTGTATGTGCACTTTGTGCGAGTTAGAAGGTTGAGATACTAGTACATGTGTAGAACAATGTGTGTTCTGTAGTTATGTGTGTCGGTGTGTGTCCTTGTAGTACACGCTTAGTCGTGCATAGGACGGATGGTTTGTGTGCTCAAGTACTATATTTCTATTTTGAAGATTCTCTCGACACTGATACGTCGAGGTGATGCAAGGAGTTTTGACGTCCTTCTAGGCGACCAGTGGGGTGCTCTTATGATATGCCTATGCTGATATCTCGGGAATTCGGAGCACGAAGCCAATGGGCGGAGCTATGAGAGTAGACTATGAAAGCGTTTGCGTGGACGCTTGACTAGAAGTGTTTATAATGAGGTAAAGGTGATGACGCTGAAGATTTCAGCACGGAGTTAGCAATGGAACACGTTCCATATGAAGAATTCAGCCAAGGTGAGACACTAGAGGAGCATGGATGATTTCCTTGGACGAGACGACAAATAGCTGAGGCTTGTGAACAGGCAGACTTCATGTTAGTACATGATAAATGAGATGCGGTCGGGGATCGCATGGTAATGGTAGAGCAGCATAGAGAAAGGTGAAACTCAGGAGGGGCACGTGCAAGATTGCAGGTAAGTGACTAAGAAGGAGATGCCTATGCTGGTAAATTTAAGACTAGCTTAAAGTGAGCTCATGTGGAGCATTCAAGGAAAACAAGTATTTGGATGTTGAAACTAACACGACAAAAGGATGACCCCAGTATTGGGTGTGTGTACGTACTTAAAGGACGTAATGAATGCGTGATAACGAAGTAAAGGGATGTTGTGATAAAGAAATTTAGTGGAGACTAAGGTAGCCTTGCACGAGCTCCTGAAGATCATCGAAGAAAGACATTAGTGGTGCCCTTATGGGTAGAGCAACGGGCTAGAGTTTGAGAAATCATCGCAGGACGGTGATTAAGGTATGAGGCGAGAAGTACGACGACTTCGCTTTAGAAGGACGGCGAATGAATCCATCCATGAAAGTTATGGAACCTACTTGGGAGGACGACCTTCGGAATGACGAGATCATTAGGAGTATACGAGTGACAAAGGTAACAGTACCATGAACTGATATAGAAATAGTGGTAGATGCAGTCGTTTGGCCAAGGAAAGAGAGATAAAAGAATGAGTAGGTGAAACCTACAAATCCCAAAGTTGAAAGCGGACAATGGGTAGTGTTGCGTTACCTAATACCAGGGATGGTACATACGACGTTGATAAGAAAGGTAAGAATAATGAGGTAGTGTCAAGATGAATATTGGCACCAAATGACTTGGGTGCACGAGAATATGTTGTGTGGTTTGTACCGACGCAGGATTCGAGTACGAATCCTCTTTTAAGGAGGGTACACTTGTAACATCCCGAAAAGCCGTATGTTTATTATTCGAGCGGATGGGTGACTTAAATCCCTAGTAAATAAAAGGTGAGTGAGGTTTTCACGTACAAACCCAATCAAGGAATTAAATGATCTAACTTGGCCGGAATCGCCACGTAAAACTTAATGCAACAAAGATAAAAGGGTGGGTAATCGTTTAATGACTAGTTTGAAATTATAAACGCACGAGATGGTTTCACAAGGACCCGAATGTAACATTGTAGCATTTAAAACAAGGTTTAGTGAAAACCCTAAGCCATAATCGGCTTAGGGGGAGTGCACGACAGCCACAAGAAAGAAGAGAAGGAGCGCCGGCGAAAGGGAGACGGGTGTGGTGGTTCGTGGTGGTCACGGGCAAGGAACTTCGTAAATGGTTAAGGTAAATTCCATTCTTGCTCTGTACGTATTTGTTTGTGTGTTTTGGTTGGAAACCCGATTAGGGTTTGGGTTTTGTGTTTGATGCTCACGGCCGGAGACGGAGGAGGAGGGGTGGTTGGCTGGCTGTGGTGGTGGTTACGTGGTAGCAGGAGGCAGCCGTGGATGCGTGGAGGTGAGAAATGGTGACCGGAGTGGAGACGTGGCTCGTGCTGACGCGCGAGGGGGGTGGCGGACGGACGAAGGAACACAGCGGGAACCGTATGTATGATGCTCGATGAAAAGGACGGGCAAACAACGGCAATAGTGGGGGTGGCTTGACAGTACTGGTGGTGTCGGCGGCTGCGGAGTTGACTGTGGTGGTGGTTCACGGCGGAGGGCAACGGTGTCCTAGTGGTGGTTGTGTTCCGACAAGAAAGGAGACCCGGTTAGGTTCTCGTAGCAAGAAAGATGATGGGAACGTGATTGTGGTAGGAGAGTGACACACGGTGGTGGTTCACGGGGACGCACGAGGAAAAGAATGGAGTCGGGTCACACCCGATTAGGGTTTGCATGGCACAACCACGTGCATGCATGCATGCTTAGGAACCGGTTCGGGTACTTGGTTTCCAAGCGAGTCAAGGACGATTCGATGTGCGAGCTTAGGTGATAAAGGTTCGATAAACCAGAAGGGCGAGCAGTCAAGACCAAGTATTAGGGTTTACTTATTTATACGATATACAACGCATGTTTAGAACGTGTTCTGATCATGTGATCACGCGTTTGTCAGGTGTGGGTTTTGAGCGAGAACAGACGAGTTGCAGAGCAAGGACTGAAGCTCAGCATAACCGGTGAGTTTCTAATCCCCTCTTTTAAATGTCTTTAAACGTTTTGGGGCTATCGTACATACTTTCGAGACATGTTTTATTACATTAAAAGTATACCAAGAATTGGGGTTTAACCCGATGAGTTTATGAAGTTAAATAGTTAAATGTGGGGCTAAGGGTCTGTGTGTGTCCATAGGACATGTGGGTCACATGTGGGGATATGGTCACGTGTCGTATAGTGACCTAATAGGGGTGAGTCGGGATTGTAATAAACGGTTCATACGAGTACGACTAGGAAGTGTCACAGGGTGTACATGTACGTGGTATATGCTTAAATAATAAGATATAGTAGTCGTATGTGTGTTGCCATGTTAGCAGTGTATTGTGTTACGAGTTAGTCGGGGTGAGTCGGGATATAAGCTAAATGCTTATGAATATGTGTAGGATATCTTATCCTAGTGCTATGTGTGAAGTGCACGTGCAGTTAATGAATCATGTATGTAGAGTATATTATTATGTGATTATACATGTGTTGTGTGTATTGGGTCGTTGTCCTTGTGACACGATGGGTACTGTGTTTGCATTGTTGTCATTATGACACGACAAACGGGAATGTGGAGGACTATGTCCTTCGAGAGGTCACCAAAAGTGACGAAGTCCAACACGACAATGATGAGCTCGGGGTGTGTCGAACGCCCTGACGAGGGTGCAGTAATGAGCTATGTGTTTTCGTGCGTATATATTTGTGTTAAATTGCATACAAGTGTTGAGTTATATTTATTGTGCTTGAGATAGTATTAATGTGACGAGTAGAGTTAGATTGGCCGTGGTGCCAGGATTGTGATGTGATGTTATAACTGTTATGTCAGTTGATTCGTAAGAGCCTTGGTCAAGGCTGAGTAAGTTGATGTTTAGGGATTTGGTGTGTTAACCAAGTGTCGAGTTAATACGTGTACATGAGCATGAGTTATTAGTGTAGAAGTTCGACCTATTTCGATGAGACTGTGGGATAAATATCATTATTATGTGGTGAGTTTTGGGAAGTGAGCTATTATGGGATATCGGGTGATAACAGGGGTTATCTATTGGTTAATGAATTACGAACCTATTTTATAAGGACCGTGGGTCCTGAGTAAAGTTTAAATAACTTTTGAGACAAGTTTGCTTTTAATTAAACTAATCTATTAGAACTCACTCAGCGTAGCTGACTTTGTATGTATGTTAGATTGTTTTGCAGGTGAATCTGCTAGACGAGGTATCTTGGCTTGGGAACGGTGCTACTCGGATTGGTGTGCAGAAATTCGTGAGGTAGCTTAATGACATTAAAGACTAATTAATGTTTTTACAAAGACTTCCGATGTAGTATAATATACTTTAAAATGAGTATTTTCAAGCGAATAACCCGTTATGAGAACCAACTGTAGGGTGCCTGGTTTGGGGTCTTACACTATTGGACTTAGAAAATTGTATTAATGAGATGTTAATTATTAATTCAGATATAGAGTGAAGCGTATTGGACCAGTTCTAATACGCAGATGATAGCTTGACATGTGAGTTCTTATTGCCCTTTTTCCTATCGGTTTTAGTCTCGCATGCATACTGTTAAGAGATAGTTTTCAAAGTTAAAGAATATTTTATAAGAATTACATATTTTTTTATAAAATGAAAGAGAAAGAGTTAAATATTATAGTATTACCTTTTAAACGAGTTTTGAAACATAATAAAGAGCTAAAGTAAAGAACGATAAAGGAGTTCTACTTCGTTATAGCTCGACAGTGACAGAGACAAATGTCATGTTATATGTTTATGTGTGAATATGTGTTGTTTGTCTACGTGAAAGTTTATGTGATTGCATTCTATTTCGTATAGTAGTGTAATTGCATTGCATAGTAGAAAGTCTTGCAGGCATGCTAAAGTAGAAGTCTCACCTCAAGGTGTGAGCAAGCTAAAGTAGAAGTCTCACCCCAATGTGTGAGCAATGCTAAAGGAGTCTTACACTTCGGTGTAAGCGAGAAAGTCCTACCCTGAGGTGTGGGCAATGCTAAAGGAGTCTTGCACCGAAGTGCAAGCAAGAAAGAAAGTCTCATCCCGAGGTGTGGGCAGCGCTAAAGTAAAAGTCTTACCATGAGGTGTAAGCGAGAAAGGGATCTGGTCCTCGGACCATGATCCATATGTGATAGTTAAAGTATGTTAAAGTCACTTGTCCTGTACAAATGAAACGATAGTCAAATAGAGCAAAGGATCAAAGCTAAAGTTTTAATAAAAGACAGTAACGTCACAGTTTTATAATTGTAACGTTGTAAATGTTTTAAAATAAAGTCAAAGGGTTTTAAAGAAAGAGAAAGAAAAGCTTATTTTATTTTTATAAAACCAAGCTACCAAAAGAAAGTTTACAGTTTAAAGTAAAGATAGAACTCGCCAGCGTTAGTTGACTTTTAGTATGCATGAAATGTAGTAAAAGTAAAGCAAAGGCAAAGTAAAGGAGCCGTGAGGGCTCGATAGCATGGACATCGGGTTGCTGTGATGAAGACTGACATTTCCTGATACCGATAGTTTATGTTTTGAACAATGTTCTTAATATTAAATGATGCATGTTTTGAGTTAAAGACTTCCGTCGTAAAAGATTCTGATTTATAGTTTAAGAACTATGTTTATTATGTTTTGTGCTAACTATGAGATGTATCCGGTTTGGGGGGTTTCAAAAAGTGGAGGAATTGTCAAAAACCCATTAAGGAAGTTTAAGAACACTTCTTCAGATCCAATAATTATAGATTCAAATGAAAAGGAAAATCAATGTTTGAAGAAGAAAACAAAAAAATCTTCAAGTAATTATTGATTCTTTTGATTAATTAATTTTATACATATATTATATATAAAAGGCTAATTTTTTGTGAAAAAACAGTTTTTGAGGGCATCGACTTAGTTACACCCGACAGTAAAGCAAAAAAAAGAAGAAAGAGGAATCAAGTGTTTTATGTTGTTTTAATGCGTTATCTAATATAGTTGTTTATTAATTGATTCCACTATAGTGTTTGTGTATTTATATATAAAATACAGGTATTGAGGAAATTGATTTAGATACTCCTATTATTTCAATCGTCTCAGACAAGAAAAGAAAACAAAGAAAGACACAAGTAATTTGTTTATAAATTGATTATGTTATGGTAATAAAGTTGGGGTAATGTATATATCTGGAATTAGTTAGGTCAATTCTTCAAGAAATATATACATATATTCATTATACATTATTTTAGGGGTCAGATACATATGTTACGTACCATTATAATTTATTTTAGACAGTTACATATGTAAATTTATGAATAATGTTTTGTATTTTTTGTAAAACAGAAGAGAAGGGGTCATTGTTCTGAAAGTTGATAAATAAAGAAAAAGAAATGAAGGGCAAGCAGTAGAAAGCTAAAAATCAAGAAAGAATAGAAAGGGTGTAAGTAGGGAGGAAGTGTTAGCAGGAAAAAAGGGTTAGAAATAAGATTAAGGATTGGTTTTCCTTAAAAACCAAGTCTTCCCATGTACAACTTTCAAACTGCATTGCAATTTTGAAGAAAACCAAAGACAAGCAGTACAGAAAATGGGAATTGGGCACCTGTTAACGTTCATGGTGGATGGAATACATGCAACTGCTTAGTTGATGAGTTACATATGTGTTCATTGTTGGATTTATATATGTTGTTTATAAATATGTTTTATATTTGTTACATATTTGTTAGAAACGGCAACTGATGAGCTGCGTATGTAATGCTTTCAATAACTGGTGTAATGACTAATTTATGAAATGGAAATTGAAATGTCAGTTAGTTTTGATAAATTGTGTAATTTGGATTGGACAGTTATGTTACATATAAGCTAAATGAAAAATAAATATGTAACATACCCTTAAACCACATGTTATAAATGTGTAAAGTTTATGTTACCTTACATATATATAACATCTTTGTATTATTTAAACATGTAGTTACCATATATGTAAGTGGTGGATGCATATATGTAACTAACATGGTAACATATATGTAAAAACCATAGTGGTAACATGTAAGGCCCCAAATCAGGCACCCTACAGTTAGTTCTCACAACTAGGTAAACTTATTAAAAGTACTTTAACATTCATTTAAATAAACAACGGAAGTATTTCTCAAAATAATGTTATCTTTAAACATGTTGACTTTCATAACGTTACCTGACGAATGCATGCACACCAACCCGAGTAGCCCCGCTCCTAAGCCAAGATACCTCATCTAGCAGACTCATCAGCAAAACAATCTAACGTATATACAAATTCAGCTACGCTGAGTGAGTTCTAATAGTTTAATTTAAACAAAAACCAACTCGTCTCATTTATTGTCTATCTCCACTCAAGACCCTCTGGTCATTAGAAAATAGTTTTACAGATTTTCATCATATAGATAACCCCTGTTATCTTATAATATCCCGAAAGGATTCACCACCGCAGACACTATCCATCATTTAACTCAGTAAGTCTCCCCGATATGGATCGAGCTTACTACCCTCATAACTCACAATTTACCATATATATAAACCATCCACTGGTTAACTCAACCAATCCTCTAGACACCGACTTACTAGTCCTAACCAGGACTCTCATAATCTAACCGACTCAACAGTTGTACAGAATGTACTTATCCTGATCTAGCAGTCAATCTAACTCGACACACCACATTGTTTCCTTCTATTTATCACATCAATATCATCTCGTACACAATTAATATAATTTATCACTTGCATGCAATTTAACACATATAAATGCACACAAACACATACCTCATCACTGAACCCTCGTTAGGGTTATCCCCGCCGTAAGCTCAGCTCTACCCTTGTTACAGGGCCCCGCCACTAAACAAAGTGACACACTCGTCATCTACGATGACTACCCAGCCACCCATACGGTGACTATATCATCTACCATACGGTGATTGACACATCACCCACACGAGGACTGCCAGATCACACCTACAATGATGACCCCGAAGGACTCCGTCCTCCACACCACTATTAGCTGTATACACTGACAACACATGACACTACCTGGGCATGTACTACGACTCACCACCCTTTCACGGATCACTTACGTGTGTAAACCAACGAATACTTTAGACGTATCCTTTTAATGTCTAGACACATTACCCAACTATTTCTGAATAATTAATAATACGACACACCAACCCCATACTGAGTTCTAACCCGTATATACTATGGACACCCTATAGACCCATGCTAACACGATACCTGCCGTGTCACGAGGACAATGACACAATACACACAACATCAAACACATGACGCTTAACAACATACTAGCATTTACTTGACTTGTTAATGAACCACGTACGGGTTCCCCTGCTAACTCTCCTTATATAACCATCACAGGTTTAACTAAATTCCTGACTCATCCCGACTAACTCATAAGATGACACACAGATCATCCCACCTCTTGTTCACACACCCTAAGGACCCCCAACGACCCTTAGCTTCATTATTACATAACGATTTCATAGAATGCTTCGAGTTTAAATCATAACTTGTAATACGTTCATTTAGTAAAACATATGAGTATATACGATAGCCTCAAAACAGTAAAACGTTTGAAAGAGGGGATTAGAAACTCACAGGTCGTTCCGCATCCAAATCCTAGCTCTACACCACGCGTGCTTGTTCAAACCCCGAACCTATCAAACGTACGATTCGAGGATCAGATTACATCCCATAACATACGTTGAATAGCGTATAACAATAATTAAACCCCAACGCTTGTCTCAAATGTTTGTCATTCAAACCATCGAACCCTAGCTCCACGGTTTCACGGTTTGAGCCATTCATGACTCGTTAGAAACCCGCGTACCCCTACCTTGGTTCCCATGCATGCATGCAACACATGTAAGAAACCCTAGCCATGCGGCTCGTAGAGCTCATGTTGGATCCCCGCGCATGCATGCAATGCAACCGTTCTAACCGAACTCACCATTGCTTACGTGTGAGTCCACCACCATGCACCATCTCACACATCGTCAATGTCCTTGCCGTTGTGCCAAACCTTAATCGGCCACATCACCACTACCACTACCACCACCACGGTTACCTTAGCCTCTTCGTTGTTTGCTTCCATAAAGCACCTCCATAGCCATCACCGGCCACCGTCCTCGTCCCATGGATTCCCCCTACCGGTTCCCGACTGTGTACACTCATGCCACCATCGCTGCCGTATCCTAACTCGGGTCACCACCATATCACGCCGCTACCACCACTACCGTCGGCCTCCACCTCATCCCCGCCTTCACTGTCGTTCTCGGCCAAGCCACACCAACTAAACCCTATGTAGGATTCTCGTACACACACACACAACCAAACACTAACAATATTCACGGAGATTTAAACAAGGAATACCTTCACATGATGTGAAGTTCTAGCTCAAAACCAATGTGGAACCTCCCCTTCTGGTCGCCTCCTCTTTCCCGTTCGCTCTCCCTGTCGACGCGCAACCCCTTAGGCCGAATGGCCTTGTGTTTCTCCTAATCTTCCTTTTAAATGTTACAATGTTACATCCGGTTCCTTGCGTCTCTATATTTGCGTGTTTTGAATCTCAACTATTCCATCTACGGCTAGCCGAGTCCCCCATTTTTCTATAATTCCAGTTATTACTTGAAAAATTTGCTAACTGGTTCCCTTTATCTCTACGAATAGAGTTTTATGTGAAACTCTCACCAACTTTCTCGTTTACCGAAGATACGGGTCGCCCTTTGGCCCGAATCATAACTTGATAGATTTTCGGGATGTTACAAGTCTACCCCCCTTAAAAGAGGATTCGTCCTCGAATCCTGCGTCAGCAAAAATCAGCACAACTCGCCCTTCTATTCCAACTGGTGCATCCAAAATCATTTGATGCCACTCATTCACTTCCACATTTCATTCTGGTTCTCAGGCACTATTGCCTTTGTCTCTTGTATAATCTAAATGATCACGTTATTCTAATAGTCACCTCTCCAAGTAGGCTCCATACCTTTCACGAATGGATTAATTGGTCGCCCTTCTAGTAGGGAAGTCGTCAAACTTCTCGCCTCATACCATGATCCCCCTCATGTGATGATTTCTCAACTCAAGCCCACCGTCCTACCCATAAGGGTATTACTTTTGCTTCTCTCTAATGATCTCCAGGAGCTTGAGTAAAGCTACACTGGTTTCCACAAAATTCTTCTACTATAGTATCTCTCTACTTCAATATCACGCGTTTAATACGCCCCTCAAGTTTGCACATGCACCCAACAATAGGGTTATCTTTACCAGCTCTCGATGTTTCTCCAAACTTACTTATCATCGTCATGTCTGTTTCAACAGGCAAACATTTGCTTCACTTGAATACTCCACAGGAATTCACTTTAAACTAGCCATATGTTTACCAGCGTAGGCCTCTCCTTTCCAGTCACTTATATGCAATATTGCACTTACCCCTCCTGAGTTTCACCCTTCTCTATGTTGCTCTACCATTTTCATGTGATCACCGACCGTATCTCATTTATCATGTACACACATGAAGTCCGTCTGCTCACAAGCCCCAGCTATCCGTTGTCTCGTTCAGGGAAGACATCCCTATTACCCCTGGTATCTCACCTTGACTGAATCCTTCATCTGGAATGTGCTACATGAAGACTCTTTGTCACCTTGTTATCTCCATGATGAAATCTTCAGCGTCATCACCTTTACCTCATCATAAACATTTTCTAGTCAAGCGTCCACGTAAACGCTTTCATCGTGTACTCTCACAACTCCGCCCATTGGCTTCGTGCTCCAAATCCCCGAGATATAAGCATAGGCATCTCATAAGAGCACCTCACCGGTCGTCTAGAAAGACGTCAAAACTTCTCGCATCACCACGACATATCGACATTGAGAAAATCGACAAGATAGAAATACTATACTTGAGCACACTGACCACCCATCCTATGCACGACTAAGTGTGTACTACAAGGACACATAACTACGAAACACACAATGTTCTACACATGTACTAGTAATCCCAACTCTAAACACACATCACGTGCACAAACACAAACTGCTAGAACTGAGTAAATCTACGTGCATACAATATGACCTCGTCATTTATAGACACACAAACTGTTGAACCTTATACCTTACACACTACAACGGTAGCCCTGCCACACGTTATCATATACTCGTATAGAGTTTACTCGGTCATACCTGTACGGGTCATACCCATACTTCAAGAGGACAGACTACTCAGTCTAGACACAAAACATTCCTAAACATTTATACACACAAGATATAAAAATATCTTACTTCCTCATAGGACCTGGTCCTGAACAAGCATACCTAGTTATAAGGTATGTAACTATAATTTTCCCACAGGACCTCGTCCTGAATAGTTATACTAGGTGAAACACACCCCTTACACTTCAAACATCACCAAGACATAACACATAGGTGACACTATCTTAAGACCGTAAACACACACAACTAATCAAGACTCAGGTCTACACAGGTCTACTCATACAGTCTAATCAACCAAGCTCTAGCATCACATCAAAGATTACATTTAGTATGAACTCACGTTGTTCAAAAAGGTAATCACATAATCACACATAATTAACACTACACCACCAATAGCAAGCTATCACACATGCAACTATCATTAACTACGTTTTAAACCATCCCATGGTAAGATTCACTGTCAAGGTCAAAATCAAGTAATTGAAAAACCAAGAACATGTAATTTGTCAACAAAGTGCCTGACATCCACTACTCAAAATGCATCTATGGCTCTCGTGGCAACCACCACTCCCCTAATCACTGAACAAGTCAAATTTATCACCCATTTGTTCCTCATCGTCACATTCCACCAGCCATCCATTTCCCGGTACCGAATCCTGTCTCGGAGGCTGATGCCTAACCGCAAACGCGTTCCTTCCTCTCCAACCACCCCTCCGGTAGAAGGAGCTACTAAGTACACCCCTCATAATTGCCCTGGTAGTACTGGGAGCATTAGGCGCCGGAAGCGCCAAGATCACCTCCTGTGCTAGTAGCTCCTGCTCAACCTTAGCCGCCAGTAGAACCACCATCAATGGAACCGGTGCTAAGATTTGTCTCCTCCCGAAGGTAACTGTGCGGACAGCGGCCACACGTCTAGCCCGTCGTTCTGTCAATCTTCTGATAAGAGCTCCCCGCCTAATCCATCTAGTCTGAATCGTCATGGCCATCAGTACCTGTATAAGATAGAACGTTGGAGTGATTACTATGGGCGTCAAATTCAGAATATGAGAGTAATCATAGACTGCCAAGTCACGGTGATCAAATGCAATTTGGTGGTCCACATTACTGCTCGGATTCTAAACCTTCCTCGTTATATTCACATTAGCTTTCTATCTTTCACACACCCCGGATGCACATGCATCCCACACAACTCACATAACACCATGAAACAATCTAGCAATTATCATGTTTATCACAGTTTCACACCACACTAGGTTACACACAAGATTACTAAATTATAGCGACACATCATGATCCCACACGGAACCATAAGTTACTTACTCACACCAATCACCTTACCTAGTGTAACACTACACAAATGGTAAATAACAATTACTGCTCAACTCGAAAGACGTACCTCTTGGCTCGCGGTTACTCGTGGTGGCATTCGTTTCACCCTCGTCCCATTTTCAGTTTAAGTTAAGGCATTTTATTTGTTTAAAAACACCAGTTTTCTCTTAAACCTCGCCACTAATACCAACTTGTAAGGCCCCAAACCAGGAGCCCTACAGTTGGTTCTCATAACTAGGTAAACTCATTAAAATTACTTTAACATTCATTTAAATAAACAGCGGAAGTGTTTCTCAATATAATGTTATCTTTAAACACATTGACTTTCATAACGTTACATGACGATTGCATGCACACCAACCCAGTAGCCCCGCTCCCAAGCCAAGATACCTCGTCTAGCAGACTCACCTGCAAAACAGTCTAACATATATACAAATTCAGCTACGCTGAGTGAGTTCTAATAGTTTAATTTAAACAAAAACCAACTTGTCTCATTTATTGTCTATATCCACTCAAGACCCTCTCTTCATTAGAAGATAGTTTTACAGATTTTCATCATATAGATAACCCCTACTATCTTATAATATCCCGAAAGGATTCACCACCCTAGACTATATCCATCATTTAACTCAGTAAGTCTCTCCGATATGGATCAAGCTTACTACCCTGATAACTCACAATTTACCATATATATAAACCATCCACCGGTTAACTCAACCAATCCTCTAGACACCGACTTACTAGTCCTAACCAAGACTCTCATAACCCAACCGACTCAACAGTTGTACACAATGTACTCATCCTTATCTAGCAGTCAATCTAACTCGACACACCACATTGATTCCTTCTATTTATCACATCAATATCATATCGTACACAATTAATATAATTTATCACTTGCATGCAATTTAACACATATAAATGCACACAAACACATACCTCATCACTGAACCCTCGTTAGGGTTATCCCCGTCGTAAGCTCAGCTCTACCCTTGTTAAAGGGCCCCGCCACTAACCATGGTGACACACCCGTCATCTACGATGACTACTCACCCACCCATACGGTGACTATATCATCTACCATACGGTGTCTGACACATCACTCACACGAGGACTGCCAGATCACACGTACAATGATGACCCCGAAGGACTCCGTCCTCCACACCACTATTAGCCGTATACACGGACAACAATGCAAGCACACTAAGCAACACATATACACACATGACACTACCTAGGCATGTACTACGACTCACCACCCTTTCATGGATCACTTACATGTGTAAACCAACACATACTTTAGACGTGTCCTTTTAACGTCTAGACACCTTACCCAACTCCTTCCGACTAATTAAGAATACGACACACCAACCCCATACTGAGTTCTAACCCGTATATACTATGGACACCCCATAGACCTATGCTAACACGATACCCGCCATGTCACGAGGACAACGACACAATACACACAACATCAAACACATGACGCTTAACAACATACAATCATTTACTTGACTTGTTAATGAACCACGTACGGGTTTCCCTGCTAAATCTCCTTATATAACCATCACAGGTTTAACTAAATTCCTGACTCATCCCGACTAACTCATAAGATGAGACACACAGATCATCCCAACTTTTGTTCACACACCCTAAGGACCCCCCAACGACCCTTAGCTTCATTATTACATAATGATTTCATTGAACGCTTCGAGTTTAAATCATAACTTGTAATACGTTCGTTTAGTAAAACATGCGGGTATGTACGATAGCACCAAAACAGTAAAACGTTTGAGAGAGGGGATTAGAAACTCACTGGTTGTTCCGCATCCAAATCCTAGCTCTGCACCACGCATGCTTGCTCAAACCCCGAACCTGTCACACGTATGATTCAAGGATCAGATTACGTCCCATAACATACGTTGAATAACGTATAACAATAATTAAACCCCAACGCTTGTCTCAAATGTTTGTCTTTCAAACCATCGAACCCTAGCTCCACGGTTCCCATGCATGTATGCGACACACGCAAGAAACCCTAGCCATGCGGCTCGTAGAGCTCGTGTTGGATCCCAGCGCATGCACGCCATGCAACCGCTCTAGCCGAACTCACTGTTGCCTACGTGTGAGTCCACCACCATGCACCATCTCACACATCGTCTTTGTCTTCGCTGTTATGCCAAACCTTAATCCGCCACATCACCACTGCCACTACCACCACCACGGTTACCTTAGCCTCTTCGCCGTTTACTGTCGTAAAGCACCTCCACAGCCGTCACCGGCCTCTGTCCTCCTCTCGTGGATTCCCCCTACCGGTTCCCGATTGCGTACACTCATGCCACCATCGCTGCCGTATCCTAACTCGGGTCACCACCATATCACGCTGCTACCACCACTACCGTTGGCCTCCACCTCGTCCCCGCCTTCACTGCCATTCTCGGCCGAGCCACACCAACTAAACCCTATGTCGGATTCTCATACACAAACACAACCAAACACTAACAATATTCATACGAAGATTTAAACGAGGTATACCTTGACGTGATGTGAAGTTCTAGCTCAAAACCAATATGGAACCTCCCCTTCCGGTCGCCTCCTCTTTCCCGTTCACTCTCCCTGTCGTCGCGCAACCCTCTAGGCCGAATGGCCTAGGGTTTCTCCTAATCTTCCTTATAAATGTTACAATGTTACATCCGGGTCCTTGCGTCTCTAGCTTTGCGTATTTTGAATCTCAACTATTCCATCTACGGCTAGCCGAGTCCCCTGTTTTTCCATAATTCCAGTTATTACTTGAAAACCTTGCTAACCGGTTCCCTTTATCTCTACGAATAGAGTTTTATGTGAAACTCTCGCCAACTTTCTCATTTACCAAAGATACGGGTCGCCCTTTGGCCCGAATCATAAATTGATAGACTTTCGGGATGTTACATAACACATATGTAACTAGCATGTTACACATACGTAAATAGCATGTTACACATATGTAACTGGATTGTTACGCATATGTAAATTAACAAAAAATAAATAATCCAAATGCGTTGGTAATTAATTCACAAAAAAAGGGTTGAGATCCCGCTTTGACTACATATATGTTTTTGATGATGTGGTGCCCTTTTGATAGTTACATATGTAACACTACAATGTTATATATATGTAACTAGCTTGTTACGCATATGTAACTTAATAAAAAATAAATATTCACATGCGTTGTACAAGTTATTATGTGAAAAAATCATCTAACATAACAAAAAAATATATATTCAGTTCTCATTTTGACTATTTTCATGAACCGACATGTGTGTTTTTACAAATCTTACCCCGGAACCAAAGATAAAATAACAAGATGAAAGGATATATACCTTCTTTTGTTGTCATTAGTATACTCGTTTATTTTTTTATTATTTACGTATTTCAAACTCTTAACGTATTTAGTTTAGCCTCTCTTTTGTTAGCGGAGATATACGGAACTTCTGCTATATAGATGACAATTCAAGAACATGGTTTTGCGTCATTAAAGTTGATAGAAACAACTTAAGAAAATTTCATGATTTCATCTCCTTTTTACAAGCAACATGTTACATATATAACTAGCAAAGTTACATATGTACTAGGAATATTATATATGTAACTAGCGTGCTATGAACAATAGATTGACATCCATCCATCTAACTAAAAATAAGTATTCATCAACAAAATCAAACGGTAATTACAGTTCCTTTTTTTTAATTCATGAAAAAAAACTTACAAGTGGTGTGTCAAAGATTAGTTCCCCGATGTGAACAAAATATGGCAGTTTTAAGGGCTTTTAAACAAGATTTTTATGTTACATATGTAACATTTAGAGTTACTTATATAACATGAGTTATGAGAATATAAAATTATTTAAGGCCTTGAAAGGGATGTGTTATATGCATGTGATTTTCATTAGTAAAAAATATTACATACTGGAATCATGAAAAATCATTTGTCCAAACATTTTTACAATAATAATTTATCCAGACATTAGTCAAAACATTTAAAATTTCATGTCTATATACTTTATTATGTAGAAATTATAATACAATTGTTAAATTATAATACAACCAAATGAGTGTCTTTTCAATAAAAAAAGTAATATTCAGATCACGTTTTTTACTATATTCGTGAATCGCCATCTACATTTTTCCAACTGTTAACCCATTTACTTTCGTCAATCTTCTGTTGTCGGAGATTGCAACTCAGTTGTGCTATTTACGAATCTTCTGCTTCATAGAGAACAATTCGCTTCGTGGTACATATGTAATTTTTGTTAGTTACATATGTAACCAACATTGTGCTGTAGACAAGACTCAAACTGAATTATGAACCGCTTACATTGTTTTTATCACCAAAACCTGACATTACATTTTTAAGTTGCTCAAAAACCAAAATTATGTAACAAAATTAATAACACATATAAAACCAAAACAATTTAAAATCAAATATGTAACACATATAAAAACTCAGGGGACGGTTATCGTACAAAGGGCTCAAATCGTACGAAGCGTATGAAGGGGCCACAACCGTCCGATTAATATGATCTAGGTTTGGGGAGAACGCGGTGGCATAAACGTAATTACTTTGAAAAAAATAATTGTAGAAACATGTTTTTGTAACTATAGATTAAATTCTATGTATCGGTGTACTAGGCTAGTACGCAGGAGAGTGTTCCTGCGTACTTAGCTTGTTCACCAGCTCGTCCTGCGTAAAGCCTTGCGTACTTAGCAAGTACGCATGACCAATGCCCTGCGTACTTAGCCAAGTACGCAGGTAGTGTTCCTGCCCCTATAAATAGAAGACTTGTCTTCATTTGTAGCTGGAACTCTGGAACTAGGTTGAGAGGTGTCCGGGTCGGGACGAGCTCTCTCGACCCCTGGACCGTGAGCTTAGATAAGAGATGTGTGCTCCTTCGGTATGTAGTCTGTAATACGAGATGACTTCTATGTTATGGATTACGTATCGTTTCATTATCTTTTGTCTTTGTTTTTGTTTCTCTGCTTTGTTTCTTGGTTCCCACACAAATCACAGAACAGGTCCGTGTTATCTCTGCTGCGCGACGAGGATCCCGGGACCTACAAGTGGTATCAAAGCCTCGGTGTTCGTTGATTTGTGTTCCAGTTTCGGGTTTTAGGGTTATTGAGCAGATCTGAGTTATAAAAGTTTGCTACTTTTTCTTGCAAAAATTCTCAAATCTGAGTTTGTTATCACTTCATTTGGTGTTTGGAAGGCTAAGGATTTGTTAGATGATGATTTCTAAGATTTTGGAAGCATCAATTTCTCAGATCCATCACTTTTCGAGCACTCTCCTCAAGATCCATCAAGAACACTGTTGTACTGAAAAAGTACGCAGAATCACCTTTTCTGCGTACTTGCTAAGTACGCATGGGTTAGCCCTGCGTACTTAGTAAGTACGCATGAGAAGTGACCTGCGTACTTAGCTAAGTACGCAAGAGCATTTCTCTGCGCACTTAACAAGTACGCATGGGTACTTGGCTTTGCGTAATTACTAAATACGTATGAACACCCTTTATGTGCGTATTTACTAAGTACGCAAAAACTAGCATCTGGGATTCAAAAAAAAAAAAAAACTTTCCTTGGCCAAATATTTTAAGGATCATTTTTACGCGTGTTTTGGGCCATTTTTGAGAAGATAGTAATTTTGGTTTTTCCGGACCAAAATTTGTATACGATGTGGCTTAGCGAAACACGGACGATATTTTTGTTGGATGATACCACATGTTATACATCGTTTAAGTGTTCATACCTGAAAATGTGGGCTACGAGTATCCGGGATACTTATTTAATAGGGTATGAATGCTGAACTAATGGGAGCAATTGGGTCGTCATCGGCTAAAAGTCTCGTTCTATTTGTGAAGATGTGGTTGCTTTGGGTCTTTTGGAAAAAGAATCATCTTGTTTAGGTATTCAAACCTGAATATGTGGACTATGAGTATCTGGGATACTTCTTTAATAGGGGATGAATACTGGAACAACTTGAACCCAAGGATTTGCTGTTTTGGATCTTTGCAAAAAAATAAAAGAATAAAATCCTGGAGTTGGCTAGTTGTGCTTTTTGAGGATTTGAGTGAAGTGATGATGAAGTTGGTCATAGTTTACAGAGAAATGTAGGGGATGTATCATCAACCGTGATTTCTCATGTAAACTATATTTTTTCGTGTTTGATTATATCATGTGTTTTCAAGATGAAGCTGGATATTCATTGGATTATTAGTTAAAGATGGAACCTTTATCATTTGCCGACGGGATAGGAAACGTTCCCTTGTTTCTGGTCTAGTCAGGAGAAGCTTACATTGAAAGGGGAAATTGGAAATGAACATCTTCGGGAATTTGGTTGACTCGTGAAGATACAGGATAGAGTTGGGCACATCTGGTGTGAAGAATTAAGTTTATCTTACTGGAATTCCTATGGGAGCTGATTAGTTTGATGCAGGTTATTGGAAATTCAAACTCTCTATCATATGCCAGCTGATTTGGAGTTGTCTTAGTCTACTATTGTTACCTGGTTAGGAAGACATTGTCAGACTCAGAGTTCTAAGTCAGGGTGGAGGTTGCTACTGCTGAGAGGATGAACTACAATGAGTTGTGTTAGGTTAGTTGGTTCTTATTGAAGCACTTGGTTTGGTCTACAATGAAAGCTACAGTTAAGAAGGAGTTGGGTTTGTCAACACCGAAGACTGAAGTTTGAAGATTTAAAGATCTCAACTGGAATGTCAGAAGATCAAGTCTCGCCAGAAGACACTTGATGTCATTAGTTTAGAGGGAGTCTGTTAGGACATTCTTTGTAAACTGATGCATATCAGTGTTAGTGATAGATAGAATTTGATGCTATAGTTAAAAGGGAGTTTGTAGAAGCATGTTTTTGTAACTATAGATTAAATTCTATGTATCGGTATACTAGGCTAGTACGTAGGAGGGTGTTCCTGTGTACTTAGCTTGTTCACCGGTTGGTCCTGCGTACTTAGCCAAGTACGCAGGTAGTGTTCCTGCCACTATAAATAGAAGACTTGTCTTCATTTGTAGGTTGAACTCTGGAACTAGGTTGAGAGGTGTCCGGGTCGGGACGACCTCTCCCGACCCCTAGACCGTGAGCTTAGATGAGAGATGTGTGCTCCTTCGGTATGTAGTCTGTAATACGGGATGACTTCTATGTTATGTATTACGTATCGTTTCATTATATTGTGTCTTTGTTTTTGTTTCTCTGCTTTGTTTCTTGGTTCCCACACAAATCACAGAACAGGTCCGTGTATTTCCGCTGCGCGACGAGGCTTCCGGGACCTACAATAATGCGTCATCCAGGTTAATAAAGGCATAAATGTTAATTTTTATTAATAATCACGCAAAAAACATGATTTAATCACGTAATCACGGAAAACAAAAACATGATTTAATCACGCAATCACGCAAAAAAGTCAATTTTTTGTTAATCACGCATTCACGCTTTGTGCGTGATTTGAAATTCAACACAAGATTGCCTGCTTTTCTTTTTTCTCTGTTTGTACCTTTGCGAGCCACTAGATTGATCCTTATATGAAAGTTTGTATTTAAATAAAAAAAGGGATTACATGAATATTATACTGTCGGTTGGATTAAAGTTGCGCCGCTTTTAGAAACAACAAATTGAATTGACTTTCGTGTCAATTATTATGTTAAAATGAATTTACGTGGATTTCAAACGTGTTATTTCAACGTGATTTCAAACGTGAATTGCAACTTCAAGTTTTGTGAATCCTACATTTCGGCAATTCAATCATGTTTTTTTAATGAAATCACTTAATTACGCATTTATAATTAATAACTGGTAGAATGACAAAAAAATCCCTCCCACTTAAAATTAAAAAGAACACGCGGCGCGCTGCTATCTCTTCGTACGTTCGTATAAAATAAGACCTTTGTATTTAAAACTTCCCCTAAAAACCTATTGCAATTTTTTTTTAAAAAGAATAATAATAAAACTATGTATCAAAAACTATGTAATAAGTATATATTTTGCAAAGGTCATAACGTAGCATACATTTTACAGAATAACAAAATATGTTTATTTTTAATTATTTTAATCATTTAAAACATAAAAATCTTACCTTTTTCTGTATAATTTTCTTGATCAAAGAGTGAAAAGAAAAGGTCAAACTTTACCACTTTATGATTCTGCTTAAAGAAAAACCCTCATTCATGATTCTAATTTTCTCAAAAAGTCAAAATTAAACCCCTTTTCATAATCAAACCAAATCACAGGAACTAGCCTCTACGATTCACATTTTGATCAAGATTGCTTACTTAAAATTATGTGATTAAAGGGGGAAATAAAGAAGAAAAGAAATTAAAGAAATAGCTTTTTGGAGTAGATAAAATTTTGAAAAAATCAAAGCGCAAATCATCAGATCCAAAAAGAGGTATACCTAAAGATGAGGCTTGTTTGCGATTTCGGTGGAGCCTGTTTGAATCGTGATTCTTCAACTGGCTTCTCCAATACTTTGATGAACTGAATCGTTATTCTTCGAAGGCATGCGTTGAATAATCACATAAGAAATGATAGAAATAAATAGAAGGGATTGATGGATGAAAACTTGCAATCTTGGAGTCAAGATTTCGACGATATGATCTCATTATCAAGAACAAAATGTAGATGGCAAACAAAATGTGAGAGAAAGGTAGAAGAAGTAGTTATAGATTCCTAAGAACTTTTGATTAGAAAATGTAACATAGAGAATTATGTCAATGCCAGGAAGGTACAAAAGTAGAAGTCTAGGAAGGGAGTTGTCACATGTAAGATTACGAAACTACCCTTTATTATTTAAATCAAATATATGGATAAAAGTAGATGTGGCAAAATAATGGCCACATAATAGGTTTTTATAGTTTTCACAACTCACAAATGATTTCACATTATAGTTTCCTTATATATATATATATATATATATATATATATATATATATATATAATATGTTACATATATAATATAATTATAAACACGATAAAAATAAATTATTAATAAATAATAAACGAGTTGACACCAAGCCGATATCAAGCTTTAAGATTTTTCTCACGACTCGAGCTCGAGTTTTGGATATAGAGCTCAAAACGAGTTTAGCTCGTACTCGGGCTTCGGTAAGTTAAATGAACCGAGCTCAAGATTAGGTAAGCTTGGGCTCCACTCGGTTCGTTTACACTTTACACCCCAAGGTATGTATGGTTTGTAACATCCCATTTTCAGAAACAAGAGAATAAGCATGAAATTGTAATTATTGTAACGTCTGGGGTTAAAAACGTAAAAGGAATGACAAAACTTGGAGAGGAAGCTACAATTACATTAGTAGGCTTTAAAAAAGTGCAACCTGTCTCATTTCTCCCTAATATTTCGGCCAAGAGGAAAAGGAGAAGAGGAAAAAGGGGGAAATCCCTTTTTTAGGGACACAGCCACGGAAAAATGGCATCTTCCGATGAACAGACCGGCGGATCGTCCTAAAATATTTATTGGAGCTTCACAACACATAGGCGGATATATCCAATGGTCAGTTCTTGATTTAAAGGCCCGGAAGTCAGACGTTTAAGGCACCGAACAGAAAAATGCGCTGGAGGGTTTTCCGGCGACTAGTTGCATTTCAGGCGACGGTGGAGGTGGTTTCAGGCAGTGGCTAAGTGAAGATCTGGTAGATCTCAGTGAGACGGTTCTGTGGACACCTGAATCGCCTCAGTCGGACACCGTTTGATATGGTTTTAAGCTACTCGTATGTGGATCTAGAAACTTGCAAAAATGGGATTGAAAAGGTAACAAATATACTTCAAGTTTACATTTTTAGGAACATGTTGTGTATGATTTAAGGATATATGATAATTTTAAGAGACCCCGAATATAAAAGTTGTGATTTTTGAATCAAAACGAAATATTTGGCCAAAAACGGTTGAATCGTCCGAAAACGTGATGAATGGTTCTACAACTTTGGCCGTCCGAAAAGTATTTCAGACACAAGAAGTTTTCAGACAAAATGCTTACGAACGAAATAGCTTTCGATAGAAATGGATTTCGATCGAAATAGTTTTCGGACAATAATGTTTTCAAACGAAATAGTTTTTCAGACATAATGTTTTCAAAGGAAATAGTTTTCGGTCGAAAAAGACTTCGACCGAAATAGTTTTCGGGCATGAAGTTTTCGAACGAAATAATTATGGGAGAAGAGACATTTCGAACGATTAGTTTTCGGTCAAAAAAGATTTCGACAGTCGGAAAAAAATTCGGACATTGTGTTCTCGGATAATACAACTTAGTATTAATTTGTATAGTTCGCGACTCTTGAACAGATTCTTTAGCCTCTACCTGTCTTGCTGAGTGAGTTAACCCTTAAGAAAGTCAGGTGAGTTCAAGAATCCCTATTTTTACAGTTTTTGGGTGGTGTGCATACTCAAGAATTAGACGTTTATAAAAAATATATTTTATTACTTAAACGTTTGCAAAGAAAGACAAGAACAATAATGGTTTATGTAAATGAACGTTTTGTAAGAAAGAAAGATACGTTTTATATAACCGAATGTTTTGTAACAAAGAATGATAAGAAAGATACGTTTTATATAAACAAACGTTTTGTAAGAAAGAAAGATAAGAAAGATATGGTTTATATAACCGAACGTTTTATAAGAAAGAAAGATACGGTTTATATAACCGAACATTTTATAAATGAAAGATAAGATAAGAGAATGGTTTATTTAGCTAAATGTTTTATAAACAAAGAGAATAGAATGGTTTATTTAACTATATGTTTTATAAACAAAGAGAAGAGAATGGTTTATTTAACTATATGTTTTATAAATAAAGAGAACAGAATGGTTTATTTAACTATATGTTTTATAAACAAAGAGAAGATAATGGTTTATTTAACTATATGTTTTATAAACAAAGAGAAGAAGAATAAGTCAAATACATTCTCTAATTTGTCAGAGTATGCGACCCAGAAAAGAAAAGACTTGGGGTAGTAAAGTAGTCGTAGAGTCTAGTGCTATCCTAAGCATAATAGCAAGTCTTGATGTAGTAGTATGGTCCTTGAGGCTAGTGCTACCTGAAGCCGATTTTGCGTCATGGACCGAGACCATGACGTACCATGAGAACAATTGAGACAATGCTCAGCAGGGCATTGTAACGAGGATGTTGTACAACTGGTAGAAATGGGTGACGACGGTTATCTGAGAAGTCCCTCGTGGACACAATTGTGAGTATCGGCCTTTGGACGATGAGCCTTAGGGAACAATACTCGCTGAGAAGTCCTTTATGGATACGAGAAATCCTTGTTGGACACCAGAAAGAGAAAGAAACAGATTGTAGACTATAAATGTATAACTTTACAAGAAAGAGCACAGAATAACTAAATATCAATTTACATGTACTATTGTAATGTATTTTACTTAGTAGTATAAAGAATGTTTTTCATTAAATGAGTTTTTATATGATTAACAAGAGAAAAAAAATGTTTTTATACTAAATGATGTAAACTTGAACTCACCAGGGTTAGCTGACTATTTTAGTATGCACATCAGGTAGTAAAGAAAAGAGAAACATATGAAGCCGCGAAGGCTTAGAAGAAGATGACCGGATGGCTGCTGCTGAAAAGAAGACTGACATCCCCATTTTTAGATTATGAATGTGAACAATGTTATATTTTAAAGTTTTTGTTAGTTCTGAATTTTGTACAAGACTTCCGCTATTAATGTTTAATGATTAATTCAAGATTTAAGAACTATGTTTATGCTAAGTTTGCCAACTATGAGAGGTACCCGGTTTGGGTCCTTTCAAGTTGGTATCAGAGCCATAGTTTGAGAGATTCGGACATTCGCTAAAATGTCTGAACTTAGACTGAGAATGGGACAGAAGAATGGGATGTCAGTCAGAGTAGCCAAGCCACAAGAGAAGAACAGTAAAGGCCTTAGAATAGAAGGTAGTCCATGTCCTAGTATTGAACATACATAGTAAATGCTTTAGAACAGAAAGTAGACAGAATGTGCCTTAACATAGAAACTTTGAACTTGAATGCAACTGTTACTCTGACAGGAAATGTTGAGAACCCGAGTAGTAAGGTAAAATAGTAATTACATACCGGTCTCTGTAATTAGTAATTTACATTGCTTGAGGTATTCTAAATAATTACATATCATGAGGAACCACGAAAGTGATAGAAGCGGTAGATGACTGCTTGATAAGAATTGAGGTCCATGGAATTTCTGATAGGTTGTCTCTGATAGCCCGATGAGGAATTGTTATAGTATTGGGAATAGTTTGGCTCGCTGCCAACGAAGCTATGATAGTATGTAAAAGAAAGACGATTCGTCTCAAAGCTTCTGATTGTAGTCTAATTTCGGTTATAGGGACAAAGAATGTAAAGTGCCTAATGTCATCTCGATGATCAAGGTTGAAAGTTTTTACGAGGCGCAGCTACAAGGCTCACTTAGCATACGTCGTTCATGATAGAAAGAAAGTTACAGAGTAGAAAGATGTACCCATGGTGTGCGATTTTTCCAGAGGTGTTCCCCACGAACTTGCCTAGGATAACACCTGATCGGGAGATAGAGTTCAGATAGTTGTGACGCCAGGAGCCAGTCCGTTGTGAAAACACCCTATCGGTTAGCTCCATCAGAAATGAGAGAACTAATGAATCAGTAGGAAGAGAATCCAGAGAAAATTTTCATTAGACCAAGCACTTCACGTTGGGTGCTCCGGTTTGATTTGTTAAGAATAAAAATGGTAGCATGCATACGTGCATTTACTACCAAAAGTTGAACCAACGCACAATAAAGGATAAGTACCCGTCACCAAGGATAGGCAATATGTTGACCAGTTGTAAGGGGCAAGATGGTTCTCGAAAATTAATCTTAGGTCGAGTTGTCATCAGTTGAAAGTTAGAGAAGATAAAGTACTGAAACCTGCTATTTCGTACGCACTATGGACACTACGAGGTTCTCAAGATGTCGTACAAATTAACCAATGCCCCCGCGACATTTATGGAATTGATGAACAAAGTCTACCGTCCAGTGTTGGACCATTCAGTGATAGTATTTATAGATGATATTCTAGTCTACTCAAATAGTGAAGGCGATCATGCCTGTCATCTCAGAGAAGTATGGAGACCTTATGGAGAGAGGAGCCTTATGCAAGGTTTTCCAAATGCGTCTATTGGCTTAAGAAAGTTTAAATTCCTAGGTTATGTTATTAGCCTGCACGGAATCTTGGTAGACATAAAAAGAGATAGAAACAATAACGGAATAGAACATCCCAAAGATGCCGACCGTGGTTCGGAATTTCTTGGGAGCTTATAGACTACTAATGGAGATTCGTTTAAGATTTCTCAGAAATAGTGTCGCCGCTGACAAGCAAAACCGAAATAGGGGTAAAGTATGGGTGCGATCCAAACCATGACAGTTCTTTTGAAAAGCTAAAGGAGAAATTCCCAGTCTTGGCCTTACCAAAGAGCAACGACGACTTGACAGCCTATATCAGTATTACGGGACAAGGTTCAGGTTATGTCCTTATGCAGAAGGGAAGAATGATTGCTAATGCGTCAGGAGGGTTGAGGGAACACGAAGTGAACTACCTAACTCATGATTTAGAGTTTGTTGCAGTGATTGTTGCGCTAAAGATATAGAGACGTTATATCTATGGAGTTGAGTGCACCAAATGATATGAGCACAAGAATTTGGAAGCCTTACTTCGAGTAGAAAGAGCCAAGTACGAGACAGAGACGGTTATTAGAACTATTAAAGGATTTTGATTGTAAGATCCTATATCAACCGGGAAAAAGGGAAATGTGGTTGCAGACACCCTAAGTTGAAAGGAGGGACAAACTCCTATTAGGGTGAAAGTATGGCGGCTGGTGATGACACCAAATTTCATGATGGAAATAGAGAAGACGCAGATTGAGACACTCAAGGGAGAAAACCTAAAGAAAGAAGGAAATGCGGGCCAGCAAGGGAGCTTAGAAAGTAACACAAGTAGTGTGAGGACCAATTTGGACGATGATGGATACCCAAATGATGTGGTCTTAGGGCCAAAGTCTTTGACGAAGCCCATAAGTCTCGCCACTCCATCCACTCAAGGACTACATGATGCAATAGGATCTGAAGAGAGAAAACTAGTAACTCGATGCGAAGACTGATATAACAGAGTACATGAACTAGAGCCTGACTTGTGCGCAGGTAAAGGCCCAACACCATAGACCGTATAGTAGAAATCCAACCCTTAGATATACCAGAATGAAGATAAGAACGCATTACAATGGTTTTCATAACCAAGCTACCTGGCACAGCTAAGGATTATGATACCATACAAGTAATCGTAAACCATTTGATGAAGAACGCTCACTCCTAACAATTCGTGAGGCATTTTCTTCAGAGGAGTTAGCCAGAGTATTCATTAGTGTGACGATAGCACGACATTAGGTACCATTGTCAATTGTATCTGACCGAGACACGCGATTCATATCGAGGTTCTGAAAAAGATCTCATGAATGAATGTGCACGAAACTGAAAGTCGGCGCGAGATTGAAAATCAGCACATGTACAAATTATGGAAATCAAGGTAGGTAACAGTTTGAACTACATTGAAGAGCACGTGGAAATCCTAGACAAGAAGGGAAAACTTTTACGCAACCATGTAATCCGACAAGTTAAATCACAGTGGGAAAATTGAAAGAGATCAAAAGCTACATGAGAAGCCGAAGCATAGATGAGAGAATCATACCGTCAACAGTTTTACTTATAACAGGTTTCGAGGACGAAACCTTTTGTAAGTTGGGTAGACTTGTAACATCCTATTTTCAGAAACAAGAGGATAAGCATGAAATTGTAATTATTGTAACGTCTAAGGTTAAAAACATAAAAGGAAGGACAAAACTTGGAGGGGAAGCTACGTTTACATTAGTAGGCTTTAAAAAGGTGCAACCCACCTCATTTCTCCCTAATATTTCGGCCAAGAGAAAAATGAGAAGAGAAAAAAAGGGGAAATCCCGTTTTTTAGAGACACAGCCACAGAAAAATGGCATCTCCTGGATAACCGACCTTCGGATCGTCCTCAAATATTTACTGGAGCTTCACAACACATAGACAGAGATATCCAACGATCAGTTCTTGATTTACAGGCCGGGAGTCAGACTTTTAAGGCACCGAACAGAACAATGCGCTGGTGGGTTTTTCGGTCACTGTTTGCATTTCCGGCGACAGCTAAGTGGGGATCTGGTAGATCTCGGTGGGACGGTTCCGTGGACACCTAAATCGCCTAAATCGGACACAGTTTGATATGGTTTCAAGCTACTCGTATGTGGATCTAGAAACTTGCAAAAATGGGATTGAAAAGGTAACAAATCTACTTCAAGTTTACATTTTTAGGAACATGTTGTGTATGATTTAAGAATATATGATGATTGTAAGAGACCCCGGATATAAAAGTTGTGATTTTTCGATCAAAACGAAGAATTTAGCCAAAAACGGTTGAATCGTCCGAAAACGTGATGAATGGTCTGAAAACTTTGGCTGTCCGAAAAGTATTTCGGACACAAGAAGTTTTCAGACAAAATGCTTACGAACGAAGTAGTTTTCGATCGAAATAGTTTTCGGACAATAATGTTTTCAAACGAAATAGTTTTTCAGACATAATGTTTTCAAAGGAAATAGTTTTCGGTCGAAAAAGATTTCGAGCGAAATAGTTTTCGGGAATGAAGTTTTTGAACGAAATAATTATGGGAGAAGAGACATTTCAAACGATTAGTTAGATTCCGGTCGAAAAAGATTTCGGACATTGAGTTCTCGGACAATACAACTTAGTATTAATTTGTCTAATTCGTGACTCTTGAACATATACTTTAGCCTCCACCTAGCCTGGAGTCTTGCTGAGTGAGTTAACCCTTAAGAAAGTCAGATGAGTTTAAAAATCCCTATTTTTACTATTTTAGGGTGGTGTGCATACTCAAGAATGAGACGTTTATAATAAATATATTTTATTACATAAACGTTTGCAAAGAAAGACAAGAACAATAACGGTTTATGTAAATGAACGTTTTGTAAGAAAGAAAGATAATGACAGTAACGGTTCATGTAACCGAACGTTTTGTAACAAAGAAAGAAAAGAAAGATACGTTTTATATAACCGAATGTTTTGTAAGAAAGAATGATAAGAAAGATACGATTTATATAAACGAACGTTTTGTAAGAAAGAAAGATAAGAAAGATATGGTTTATATAGCCGAACGTTTTGTAAGACAGAAAGATAAGAAAGATACGGTTTATATAACCAAACATTTTATAAACGAAAGATAAGATAAGAGAATGGTTTATTTAACTAAATGTTTTATAAACAAAGAGAATAGAATGGTTTATTTAACTATATGTTTTATAAACAAAGAGAAGATAATGGTTTATTTAACTATATGTTTTATAAACAAAGAGAAAAAGAATAAATCAAATACATTGTCTAATCTGTCAGAGTATGCGACCCAGAAAAGAAAAGACTTGGGGTAGTAGCGTAGTCCTAGAGTCCAGTGCTACCCTAAGCATACTAGCAAGTCTTGAGGTAGTAGTATGGTCCTTGAGGCTAGTGCTACCCGAAGCCGATGTTACGTCATGGACAGAGACCATGACGTACCATGAGAACAATCGGGACAATGCTCGGCAGAGCATTGTAACGAGGATGTTGTACAACTGGTAGAAATGGGTGACGACGGTTACCCCGGTGACGACGATTACCCCGGTGACGACGATTACCTGAGAAGTCTTTCTTGGACACAATTGTGAGTATCGGCCTTTGGACGATGAGCCTTAGGGAACAATACTCGCTGAGAAGTCCTTTATAGATACGAGAAGTCCTTGTTGGACACCAGAAAGAGAAAGAAACAGATTGTAGACTATAAATGTATGACTTAACAAGAAAGAGAACAAAATAACTAAGTATCAATTTACATGTAGTATTGTAATGTATTTTACTTAGTAGTATAAAGAATGTTTTTCATTAAATGAGTTTTTATATGATTAACAAGAGAAAAAAATGTTTTTATACTAAATGATGTAAACTTAAACTCACCAGAATTAGCTGATTATTTTAGTATGCACATCATGTAGTAAAGAAAAGAGAAACATATGAAGCTGTGAGGGCTTAGAAGAAGATGGTTGCTACTGACAAGAAGACTACATCCCCATTATTAGATTATGAATGTGAACAATGTTATATTTTAAAGTTTTTGTTAGTTCTGAATTCTGTACAAGACTTGCGCTGTTAATGTTTAATGATTAATTCAATGTTTAAGAACTATGTTTATGCTATGTTTGCCAACTATGAGAGGTACCCGGATTGGGTCCTTTCATGGTTGGGGCATTGGGGGTATTCTGAAATGTTTTATGACTTGAATGGGAATCAACGACCTACTTAAAGAGGAGTGTGATCAGGCTGACTATGGTCCAGAGTCCAAACGAATGGTCGATACTTCAAACTCTTTTACTCTTTTCAACATCGTACTTTTATTTAAAAAAATTAATAGGTTAGTCAAGAGTGTTAGTATGAATCTCCATCGAAATACTCCAAGCTCAATGTGGTAATGCAAAAATGTTAATACAAGCTCGATAAAAGCACACAAGTTTTACGGGTATAACATTTAGCTGCACTACAAGAAAATATACCTTTAATGACACGCATTACGTGTCATAAAAGGGGGTAGATGACATGCAGAATCGTGTCAAGGATAGTCATATCAAGAATTAAGATGACACGCATTTTGTGTGTCATCTGTTTACGATACGCATTTATGACACGTCTTTACGACACATTTATGACGCCTTTACGACACGCAATGCGTGTCAAGGAAGGCCTTGTCAATAATGAAGATGACCCGCATTTTGTGTGTCATCTATTTATGGCGCGCACTTTTTGTCATAAATGTGTGTCATGGTTAAAGCTGTTTAAAAAAAATATTTTTTTATAGAATTACTAATATCTAGTTTTCCACATTAATATCATAAAATAATAATAAACATTTCATAATAGAAAATAAAATACACATGACATAACAATCCATTTCATAAAATATAAACAATCATTTAAAAATAACAAAAGTCGATTACAAATTTAACGTAATGTATTACAAAGTTTCACCGAAAAAATGAAGTTTGATACATAAGTCGACCATTCTTCACGAACTCCATCAATATCAACATCGGTCTATTCATCTTTCCTTCCCCTAACCTAAGAAAAAAATTTATAAACAAATAATTATCAAAGATACATACATATATATAATACTATTTAGCAAGCCAACAAATCCAATTCAAACAAAAGTTAAAAAAATGATAAACAGAAGCTATAGATTGGGTCTGATATAAAATAAAATAATATGCAATTGGGTAAGGGCCATGCTACCCTCAAACACAGTGGGTCAGGGGGGATGATCGAACTGAGTAGAAAAGGCCATACAATGATTTCTATAGGTTTGTAGTTAATAAATTACCATAAAGAACAGAAGCTTGTGGGGATTGCATCCCAGAGGTTCAAAATCATGGGTGATTAGGATGTCGTTTGGTCTCATGTCACGATGCACAATGCAACCAACTCTGCATTCTTCATGATGATAGCGTAAGCCTCGGGCAGCTCCAACTGCAAATTTTTGTCGTGCAGCCCATTCTAAAGGATCTCGATGACGCCCTGTAAATAACATAAAGATTAGGGTTTCAGTAACCAAAAAGTAATGCACTCACCATCCTAAAAAAGTCTTGACTGTTTAATCATAGCAAATTTAAACATAACTCTGTGGACAAATTTGAAAATATCAGTCTGGACATTATAGGTTTGTAGTTAATAAATTACCATAAAGATGAGAATCCAGTGATCCGTTGCATTTATATTCATAAACAAGCAATCTCCTTCCATCAGCAAAGTGCAATATAATTAGGCCTCTTAATGCGATTATGAGCCTATGACAAGCATGATACAAGCATGGTTAAGGTTTAGGGAATAAGATGCCACATGATCTGCAGATATGATCATGAATGATGAGAGCAATATTCCTCTCTAACTATATACATATGTATAAGTATCTCATGTGCACAAACATATACACATATATATGCATCAGTAATGGAACCGGCACATGCATAATATGGTAGTTGGTAAACCTTATGATATGCAACAGAACCAAGTTCTCATCGAAGGTAAAAAACACCACATAAATATTTATTATCATGAAGCAAATATACATATAAACAGAGAGCAGAAAGAAAGAAAGCATAAAGTCCTACACATAAGGTGAGAGTAAGACTCATTATAATGTAGCTGATTCGTCAAGAAACTTCGATATATGGTAAAGAAAAATACAAATTATGTGAAAAATTAGCTCTAATTTCCAACATAAACTTACAGCAAGAGCGTCTTGTTCTTTTTTTAAATAATTCCTTTGTGGAAAATTAGAAGAAAAAAAGAGAGGAATGTACCACCTTCTTGTTGTTTTTCACATAACCGATGTCGACTTGTCTCCTCAAACGTGTTCTTTCAGAAAGCTCAGAAAATGATAACTGCTCGTCTTCCTTCATATAGAGTCCAATGTCCTGTTGAAAGATGTTGAAAGATGATGCATCAACCAATTATAGTCCTGTTGAAAAAATGGTAGACATAGGTGGGGTGCCGTTGTACCAACTCAGACACATGTTTAGTGGAACAACTTTCATAGATGGCCGAGTTTGCATCAGTAGAGAAATTTGTTCCTGAAAGAAAAACAGAAGGCAAGTTAAGGGTTATGTAACAGGTCAAAACCATAACTTTTAGTCTGGAACGATTTAGATAAAATATACAACAATTAACCCATTTTTATGTGGATGGGTCAACCAGCTGTTTTATAGTTGGATACTATTAACATAAATTGTACACCGTTCAATTTTGACCCATTTGCTTGCGATTTGAGTTGTGCTTAATCTTAAACGGTCAAATGGGTTAAATATAATTATTACCCTACAACTGGATCAAATGGGTTAACGGGTCAAACATGTTGAAAGTTGCCTAAAAGTTCGGATTACTATTATAATAATATTGCTTTTGTCATTATAACTACTAAATTAATTTTTGATAAGAAAAGGACAGTAAAATGAACATACTGATCATAAAATAGCGAATTATAAAACTATAAATAACTTAACTGTGATATCCTACTTGTCTGTGTATGTCTAATTCCACATTCTTACAAAATATTACCTTAACTAGGTATACTTCATAAATTAAAGTTATTACAATATGAAATTTAAGTCAAATCTTGAAACATTTAGTATATGGTGGTGCCTGCTGGTTTGAAGAGCAACCTACCTACATGTTTTATATACTAAACCGGTCAAACTTAATGAAAAATGGGTCAAATGAGTTGGATATAGGCCCATTTACCATAAAATAGGTTGATTTATTTTTCTCAGAAGATTTAATTTTATTTTAAAATATAAAATTCTATATTGTTAGTATAATTATTGATATCATATTCAACATTTTCAAAATTCAAGAAAATCAAAAAAAAATTCTACAACAGGTGAACCCCACCCTACTCATGTTTAAGAATTACCTGTTTCAAAGCGAACATGTCTTGACCTGGTACCCAGCATGTTAAAACTACAACCTTGATAGATGGGGATTGATCGTCCTGCCATCACCAAATTTAGTGTAATTATTGTGTCAAAGTAAGCTTCATTCTTTAAATCTGCTATTGCTTCTATTGCATCTCCCTGTCATAAAAGTTAATGTGTGTTATTTACTAAAAGTTGGTAAAAATTAAATAGTTGTAATTTAATAATTCTTACATGTTTGTCCACGAAGAGATAGCAGACTTCATTTCTTTGACTTCTTTTAACATAAGGTACCCACTTCCTTATCACTCGTATCTAAAGTGGATTGGCGTTGTTTCCGGTTGAAATTTCGGAAACCTTTTTTAGATGTCATTTTACTTTTCCTACTAGAAAACAAAGACAACAGTTAATAAGTACCGATAAAGTGTAAGCGATTAAACAATGCTATAAAACATGAAAGATTGATTAGTACAAAAGTCCTACTTGTCTGTGTGTCTAATTCCACATTCTTACATAATATTACCTTAACTGGGTATACTTCATAAATTAAAGTTATTACAATATGAAATTTAAGTCAAATCTTGAAATAGTTAGTATATGGTGGTACCTGCTGGTTTGAAGAGCAACCTACCTACATGTTTCAAGATCCGTTGCAAATACATGTATGTAAATTCAATAACCAATTGTAACCCAATAACCGTATGGTCAGATGCAAATAAACAGATGCAGAAGCAAATAAACATATGGTCAAATGCAAATAAATTGTAACCTAATAAACAAATAATTGTGAAATGTGAATAAACAAACCTTGGAGGCTAAAAATCATGAAACCTTGTGCTTGATGTAGAAATACAAACCAAACCTCTGATAGATTCAATGCACCTTTCTTGAGCAGATCAATGGCATGTGCCTAGGTGGCCACATTCACAGAAACACCACGATCAAGAGTACTCAACAGCATACACACAGAGTTTCCAAATTAGGAGCAGACTCATAAAACTCCTTAACCTTGCGAGCTAGCTCTCTAGTAGAGGCGGCTAATGGAATCCCATCTTCATAAAACTCCTACACTCGCACGACCATTCATGTTTCGTCCGGCTTCATAACAATGGCTAATGAAATCCCCCCTCTGTTCAGATATCAGAATAAAAAAGAATTTAGGGCCCATATGGAGCACATTGATCAACACAAAATGCTTACAGAAAGTTGTAATCAAATTAACAGAGGCAGCTGGTGATTAACATTCCAAGTACATATGCATTTATATCATAGAGGAACATTGCTTACATCAAAAGAACATCATCCACATAAACAAACCAAAAAGAGCATTTTGGAACTTTCCAGTCACTCCATGCCAAGACTCTGCATATCACATCATCTTAGACTTTACCAAGAACACATACTTGCAACTAGGAAGAAACATGTATCCAAAATCAAACCTCACGATAAATTGGAAGAACTTGAATTTTATCTTGTGATTAACAAAATTTCAGGATGTAAATTGTTTGCAAATATTGAAATTAGGACAAATCAATCAGAAATGAAATAAAGAAAGGTTTGTTTGGTTTACCTTCAATAATATCATAGAATTCTCCAATTTGATTAGACGCCACGCTCATATTTTCAAGCCCTAGCCTCCCATAATCATTCAGGTCGCTTGAGCTAGTAACACTCAACGAATCACATCGAGGATCCACAAAATCATCATCAGCACAGCATCTTCAGCTTCAACCACCGGTCGATTTTCAAACAAACTAGTCTCCACCAATTCTTCACGCGTCTGAACCTCAAACGGAGAAGGCGAGACGGATCCAGACGAAGAGAAATCCAAAATCGGAGTAGGTGGAGGAGTGGTGTAGAGAGCTTGAGATAGCTTCGATCGGAAGAGAGAGATGAGAGATTTTTGGAATGAGGAAATTTTTGGAGGGGAAGGATTTTAGAGCGGCGATCTGAAATCTTTGGGAGGGAGATTTTTGGATGAATTTTGTAGAGGAGGGAAAACACGTGAAGGGGGAAGATGACACACATTTGTTGTAAAGTGTATCCTCTGTTTTGTTTTTACTTTTTATGACACTTATTTATTTATATATATATATATATATATGTCATAATTTACGTGTCATTAAAACCTACTTTTCTAGTAGTGCTGGTCTTCAGAAGCACTGAAATCAATATTAAATGGCTCAAGGGTTCTCGTGATTTTTTTTAACAGCAACAGTATTATTAAACCATACAACCAACAAGAAGTTATATGAGAAAAAAGGAAACATTACATAAACATGGGTGGATTTTTAAACCAGACCACACATTTAATGATACTCTTACGGTTCCTATTTTCAAACCATAAATAAGAAAAATTAACAATAGTGTCAAAAATCGAGTGCGTCTATTGCTTCTTTAGTTTAAAAACCAAACCATTTCGGAATCGCCACAAAATACCCACCATGTTGTCATAATGATCGCCACCAATAGCCCTTTCTTTGTAGCTTTTATACGAAGCAACTCCATCTAGGTTAAGAGACCTTGGGGCGTTCTTGAGATAGGCAAGGTAATGCCCAGCCATCGAGCAATGGAATCCCACACCTTCTCGGCTGCACTACACCCCCAAAAACATGACTAGTACATTCCAGAGAACTAGTGCATAAAGGACATAAAATGGAGGGGATATCCAACCCCTTGATAGCTAAATTAGATATCATAGGTATACTGTCCATCTGAATCCACCAAGCTAGAACAATCACCTTCCTAGGGACAAACCGGTTCCATGTAGTAGGCATTGAACCAACTGGAAGGACACATTGATTAATCACCTTAGGAATACCTTTAACCGAGAAATCAACCTCACATCCAGAACCCAAACCTATTTATCATGAGAGCTTGATAAAGAGAGAGATTGAAACATACATTTCATAATAGAAAACTGTGACTCCTCCACACCTCATCTAATCGGCCTTCTCCATTGCCAAGAATTGTCCTCATGGCAAGAACGATCACACACCCTCAATCTTTATCCATTTCTAAAGCATAAAGTCTCAAAAACAAAAAGCATAAACTATCGCTTCCCATCCAACAATCATTCCAAAACAAGGTTGATGTCCCATTACCCACCCTCTTTTGTATGGATGAATAAGGAATAATATCTCTAGCATGATGAGTTAGGAGTTGAGAAAATTTAGTCATAAACAAACAATGAAATTTTCTCTCAAAAGAAAATAAAAAAATGTGTTAACATGTTACCGTATGGCTTCTAGTGTTCAGCTTTAACCTGTGAGAAAGTCAGACACTTACTTACGTAATCCGTCACATCATTCTTCATATTAGGCCACCAGTATATTTTCTTTAAATCTTGGTACATTTTTGTGGTTCTCAGATAGATAGAGCAACAGGACTTATCGGCCTCGCCAAGTACTTTGGCTCTAAGTTCGCTACCCTTGGGTACCCAAATACGACTGTGCCAGGTTTTCACACCCAGCATGTTTATTTCCTATTTTTCTTGTTGACCGACCATTCTTTTCGGTTTAATATTTTCCTCCTTAAGAGCTTCAGCCTGGGCACGTACTATTTATGTCATGAGATCAGACGACTAGTTGATATGCATTCACCCTAATAGGAGCTGGTGTCTCCTTTCGGCTTAGGGCATCAGCTACCACGTTCGCCTTGGCCGGATGGTATAAGATTTCACAGTAATAGTATTTTAAAAGCTCAAACCACAGTCTCGGTCTCATATTCAATTCCTTTTGTTCAGAGAAGTACTTTAGACTCTTATGATCGGAGTAGATGGTACATTTGACCCCGTAGAGGTAATGTCTCCAGATATTTAATGCGAAGACGACATCCGCGAGTTCGAGGTCATGAGTCGGGTAGTTAACTTCGTGAGTCTTCAGTTGCCGTGACGCGTATGCGATCACCCTTCCCCGTTTCAATATAAAACCCAATCCCTGACCAGAAGCGTCAGAAAAAACTACGAAGTCTTCATTGCCCTTTGGAAGGGACAAGACTGGGGCTTGGGTTAGTTTTTCTTTCAATTCTTTAAAAGCCTTTTCCTGGGTTAGACCTCATTCGTACTTTACCTCCTTCCGCTTGAACTTTGTCAAAGGAGAAACTATTCTCGATAAATCCTGGATGAACCTCCGGTAGTAGCCTGCCAATCCCAAGAAACTTTGGATGTCAGTTGGCGTTTTCGGGACATTCCATTCTCTTACCGTAACTATCTTTGCTGGATCAACCATAATACCGTTCGAATTAATGACATGACCTAGGAATTGGACTACCCTAAGCCAGAACGCGCCTTTTGAGAACTTGGCATATAATTTTTCCTTCTTCAGAACTTCCAATACTTCCCTTAGATGACAAGTATGATCGTATTCGCTCTTAGAGTAGATGAGGATGTCATCTATGAACACAATCACTGAGCGGTCAAGCATAGGACGACATACCATGTTCATGAGATCCATGAATGCTGCGGGGGTATTTGTTAATCCAAATGACATTACAGGAAACTAAAAATATCTATATCGTGTGCGAAATGTAGGGCCACAAACTGAGCACCCTACAGTTGGTTCTCATCATAGTGTACCTTTTTTAAAAACTCTTAACTCTTGTTTAAAATGTACAGTGGAAATATTTTCTCAAATCAGAATTTATCTTATAAAAACATTATCGTCCTTAACCTTACCTTATGAATGCGTGCACACTAATCCGAGTAGCACCGCTCCCAAGCCAAGATACATCATCCACGGAACTCACATGCAAAACAGTCTAGCGTACATACAAAGTCAGCTACGATGAGTGAGTCCAACATTTTGTTTTTAACAAAAACATTCCCACCACAAATATCATTTATTTCCAACTCAGGACCTTCCAGTCCTTTATGAAAATAGTTTATCATTAATTAACATATCGGTAACCCACGTCACCTACCATTTCCCATAAGGGTCCAACAACCCCAGACTCAACCTACCACCATAACCCAGTAAATCTCCTCGACATGGATCTAACTTACCACACTCCTACTTGTAATCTACCGCACGTATCAACACGAAGTACGGTTATACAACCAATCCCTAGACACCGCCCTGACAAGCCTTAACCAAGACTCTCACAAGGTCGACTGACACAACAGATGTAAATACGACATCGTCCCGACACAACGGTCAATCTAAAGCTCATTCATCAAAGAAATATCATCACAACACAATGAATATCAATTAACACTTGCATGCAATTAAATCAACATAAATGTACACAACAATTACCTTCGAAGGATTTTACCGGTTTTGTCACAATTACCCTCGTCAGTGTACTCGTCATAATCCGAGCTCCACACTGAGTCTCATCACTGCCCCCAAGGGCATTTATGACCCACAGTGACTACCCGAAAGACCTCTTCCTTCACATCATATTTTTCCATATCACAAGCACACACAACAACAAGCAAGTAACACATAGTAACACACGAGCATTTACCACTACTAATTGCTTAGGCACGAACCACGTACGAGTTCCCATGCCCACACATCCTAGATGTACCCTCAAAACGTCTAAGTTCATTACCCTACCTATCCCAGATAAGTCATTACACGATACCCAAGTATCATACCTACTTCTAGCCCACACGACCTAAGGACACCACATAGACCCTTACGTTCGTTATATAATATTTAACTTATAAAGCTCTTCAGGTTTAACCAAAGCATGTAACACGTTCGATTAACAAAGTAACTATAGATTAAATTCTATGTATCGGTGTACGTGGCTAGTACGCAGGAGGGTGTTCCTGGGTACTTAGCCTGCACACCAGTTTCGTCCTGCGTACTTAGTAAGTACGCAAGGCTTTTGCCTTGCGTACTTGTCAAGTATGCATGACCAAACCCTGCGTACTTAGACTTTTTTTCATTTTAAAACTCCGTCTATTATAAACGTGAAGGTTACAGAGAGAATACAACTGAGTGCAAAATGCATGCATACATATCTTCTATTAACCTAGCCTATTTATACTAGACATGTTACCTGCGCACTTGCTAAGTGCGCAGGGCTTTGTTCCTGCGTACTTAGTAAGTACGCAGACAATGTTCTTGCGTACTTGCTAAGTACGTAGGTTGAGCAACCTGCGCACTTGTTAAGTGCGCACAACACTTAACAAAGACGAATACAAAGTCAACTACCTACGTACATGATTACAACTCGATAAACCAATACATACAGACGCAAACCTGTCAAACGTATGATCACATGATCAGAATAAGTCCTAAACATACGTCTAATACGCATAAATATAAATAAACCTCGACACTTGTCTCATCTGCTCATCATACCGATTCAGCGAACCCTTAGCTCCACAAATACACCTATCAGATTATCCTTGACCCGTTTAGAAACTGAATGCTTGAACCGGTTTCATGCATGCATGATCGTGTGACATGCGACAAGTCTAACCACCAAAATGTCACCATGCAAACCCTATCCCCACGGAACACGTGTACTCGAGTCGAGTTTCCATGCATGCACGTAAGCCACGCAAACCCTAATCGGGTGTAAGCCAAACCGGCCACCCTGCCGTCCTCCGTCTCTCCCACCGTACACCCCCACACCTGTTATCTTCATCTTCTCCGTCGAGCCAAACCCTAGTCAAGACTTACCCGGTTAACACCTCCACCACCAACACCGTTAGCCTCCCCTCGAGCCGCCGTACACATCGGGTGTAACCCCTCTTCGTCCTCGTTCGCTCACCATCGCGGTGCGCCGCTACAGCCACCACCACGTCCGTCGGGCACCACCACCGTCCCCCCGTCGCTCCTACACAAAGCCACCACTCTCTTTCTCCTTTCTTCCTACCGTTAATCACCTTCTTGCCCTCTCTCTATGTTCCCGACCATTAACACCACACCACCCCACCATCCCATCGTCCCTAATCCCGTACTACCACCAGCCACCATGTCCCTACCCGAAACCACTACGCAACATAGAAACAAGAACGTAAATAAAAACGTAGAATGGGTTTACCTTAAGTGATTAGGAGGTTACCGGTCAAAGCCGCCACGTCACCGACTTCGTTTCCCTGTCCAACCTCCCTCGTCACCGGCCCTTCCTCCCCTTGCGTCCCTATCTAGCCGTCACACCCCCTAGGTCACTAATGACCTAGGGTTCTCCATAATGTGGTATATAAACCACTAATAGTTCCATCCATGTCCTTGCGTTTCTGTACTCATGCGTTTCGATCTCGAGGTTATGTTTAAAACGATTTACGGGTCCTCCAAGTTCGCAAGTTAAATTCTTATACACCTAGAACTTGTTAACTTAATCATTAAATAAATAAAAAATCCGGGTCGTTCGTTTACCTGAACTATTAAATTGCGGAGATTTCGGGAAGTTACACGGAAAGTCGTCTTTAGTACATCTTCTTCTCTGACCTTCAGTTGGTGGTATCCCGATCTAAGATCGATCTTTGAGAACCAGCTCGTGCCTTACAATTGGTCAAACAAATCGTCTATTCTCGGTAGCGGGTATTTATTATTCATCGTGCATTTTTTCAATTCTCTGTAGTCGATGCACATACGCATGATACCGTCTTTCCTCTTAACAAACAGCACCGGAGCACCCCAAGGGGAAATGCTTGGCGTGATGAAACCTTTATCCATTAATTCTCCCAGTTGAGTCATCGGTTCTTTCATTTCTGCTAGAGCTAACCGGTATGGTGCTTTGGCGATAGGTTGGGCTCCTGGCATTAAGTCAATTTAAAATTCAATTTCCCAATCAGGTGAATTCCAGGTAAGTCCTCGAGGAACACCTATGGAAAGTTGCGCACCAAGGGTACATCTTTCAATTCTTTAACCTTCATTGTATCATTAATAACGTATGCTAGGTAGGCCTCGTAACCACGCCTCATGTAACTCTCACCTTTGATCATTTAGATGACGCCTGACATTGGGATCTCTCTATCTCCATAAATTTCGATTGTACTCCCGTTCGGGGCCTTGAGATGAATCATCTTTCGTTTGCATATTATTCGAGCTTCGTTGGCAGCTAGCCAATCCATACCTAATACGAAATCAAATCCTCCTAAGCCAATCAGGAATAACCTAGAAGGAAATCTATGGCCTTCGATTCCTATCAGGCAGTCATCTATAACTTTTGTTACTCTCGTGATTCTACCAATGGCAGTTTCTATTTCGAAAGTTCGTGTCATTGTTCTAATTGTGCTTTTTAGTTTAGCAGCAAATGTAAGGGCAATAAAACTCTTACTTGTACTAGAATCAAATAGAACTGAAGCATAATGGTTATGGCCAGAAACGTACCTGACACAATGTCGGGCTTTCGTCTAGCTTCCTCCTAGGTATGGACATAAGCTCTGGTTCTTGCCATTGGCTTCTTTGCTTCCTTTCCTTTGTTGGTGCTTGCTACCTTGGGTTGTCTGCATTCTCTGGCCACATGGCCCAGTATCCCACAGTTGTGGTAATTTCCCATACTCGTGCAGTCGCGCGAGTAGTGCCCAGTTTTGCCGCACCGGTAGCAGATTTTCAGCCCGAATCGACATTCCCCTAGATGGTTCTTTCCATATTTGTCACAAGCTACCATCTCATTCACTTTCTACTTCTTCTTTGCCGGCCCTGACCATTCGACCGTCAGTCGTTTAACAGCGTTGGTCACTTTTTTCTTAGCCTCAACCGGTAGTGGGGTCCTTATGGTTAAAGTCGTCATACATAATTCTGGCCAGTTCCACGACCGACTCAAAGCTCTTCAGAGTGTTAGCCTTCACAAGCACTCGGACTTTGTAGGGTGGTCCTTTGATGTAGTACTTGATCAGGCGCTCCTCTGAGTCGACCAGATGAGGCACCAGTTGGGCTAGCTCACTGTATCTTGTAGTGTACTTGCGGTGAGTAATGTTACCAGCCTTGAGCCCCATGAATTCACTTTCAACTCGGTCGATCTCGTTCTGTGGGCAGAACTTACGGATCATCAACCTCTTCAGATCATCCTATGCCATTCTTTTAAGAGAAGTGGGGGGTTTTTAGCTTCTCAATGTTTCTCCACCAACTCATTGCCTCATTAGTGAAGGATGGGTGGCAAACTTGACTGTCTGATCAACTCTACACTCACTGATATTGATTAACTCATTCATCCTTTCAATCCACTCGAAGGTGGCTACAACATTCTTCTTCCCGTCAAATTTTGGTGGGTCACATCCCTGGAAGGACTTGAAACTGCACCCCCGAGCGGGCTCTCTATCCGAGTTCTCACCATCAGTGCCCTCATTATTCTCATCCTTTTCCTCATTTCTATCTTTCTATTCCTTCTTCTTCCCACAGTCCCTCATGGCTTCAGCCAGAGCTGCCTGTAAGACGTCCTTCAAGACTGAAGAGACCTCCTCAATGATAGCGGCCCTGACAATAGGCTCCAGAGTTAACCCATCACTATGGTTAATATCAGGGTTGGTCACACTATTCTCCCTGCCGTCATCTTCAACATGCACAGACTCTGTCTGGTTCTAGGAGTGTTCGCTTTCTTCTACCCGACAATTCATCGGTGGTCGGTCACAATGGCCAGTCCGTCCTCCTCTCTTACCTTTAGCCATTGATGTGTCTAACTACGAACAAGGAAAACTTGTGTAATCATGATAGGTAATTATTTAAAACACCTTCGAGTAATGTAAATTACTAATTACAGAGATCGGTTTGATATTACTAATTTACTTTACTACTCGGGTTCTAAACATTCCCTTTCAAGAGTAACATTCACATCCAAGTCCAGGTTCCTACTTTAAGGCACATACTGTCTATACTTTGTTCTAAGGCATTTATTGTCTATTTTCTATGCTAAGGCATTTACTGTCTATGTTCTATTTTAGGACATGGACTACCTTTCTTTTACTATCTCTCTATGGACATGCTTCTCTGAAAGACATTCATTTCTTTTCTTTTATTCTCTTCTCTTTGTACCATTCTCAGTTTAAGTTCATACGTTATCGCAGATTTCTGAATCTATCAAACTATGGCTCTGATACCAACTTGAAACGCCCCAAACCGGGTAGTCTCATAGTTGGCACAAAACATTGAAAACAGAGTTCTTAAACTTTGAATCATTTAACCATAACGTAACACAACATAACAGCGGAAGTCTTAAACGTTACAATTACACATACAATTAAAATCATAAAATTGTTCATTGTTCATAAATAGGGAATGTCAGACTTCGCAGAAGTCAACCCTTCATTCTATGCATTCCTAGCCCTTGCGGCTCATTCCATTTTTTCATTTCATCTAACCTAAGGTGCATGCTAAAAGTCAGATATACTGAGTGAGTTCTATTTTACCTTAGTAATTAAACACTTTATCATTTTCTTTCAAAATTATTAAAGATGGTATAAGCTTGACTTTCAAACATTTTCTTTCTTTCAAAATGTTCTGATTCCCAAGATGGAAATCCATTCAATCTTCAAAACATTTAAAACTTTCATGGTAGCTTTTTTTTTCAAAACATTCACATTCAATTAACATTCATGCTAGTCATTCATTCTCTTTCTTATCATTAAGTGAACAAGCACTCGGATGATATCATTGCGTCATTATCGTCCCAAGTCCCGGAGACTTGGTCCGTTGTGCTTGCACGAATGCAAGAGTCCTATGTTTCTTGTGTACAAGACTCCTATGTTGCTTTTCACAAAGACTAGACTCCTTTGTTGCTTATCCGAATACAAGTCTCCACTGTTGCTTGCACAAGGCTTTTCTTTCATTCTTTCTTTCGCCCTAGGGTAACATGCACATTTAATCACACACACAAATACATACTACCACATAATGAAATACAATAACACATTTATAAACAATTGCATATATTATAACCTAAGTAATAACACATAATTGTCATAAAGGTTTGGTAAGAACATCGTTCTATCTTTTCATTCAAAAAAGTATCCACATCAGCCCAAAACTTTAAAGGAAAAATGGGCAATAGAAACTCACTTGTTAAGCTATCCTCTATGTAGTATCAACTGGTCCAGAGGCGGCAATCACAATCTGAATTGATAGTTAATAAAACATTAATTCTACACTTTCTCCTAGTTCAGTGAAACTATGCAGTTTTGCTTTATGAGGTCTAAGCGAAACTATGGTCTCAGTGAAACTAGATCTCAGCGAAACTAGGGTTAGTTTCATTTTCCTGATAGTTTTGCCCGGTAGTTTCGCCTGGTCGTCTTCATCGTAGAAACCCTAGCTTCTGCATGAAGATGGCAGCTAGCTTGTTTACGACCAAGATCTTAACTTTTTATGTCTAAAACGTTAGTTTAACTCATGTGAGTCTAGATCTATGGTTTGTTTTCCATTTAACATGTAAATATCCGTCCTTTTTGTGAAATAAACTCAAAAACCCATTTCGAACCAAAAACTTAGATTTAGGACGATTTGTTACCTATTGATGCTCGATTCTTCTTGCTTAATAGTCCGGATATGATTACCGATGATCCTTGGAGCGCTTTTGACCCAAACCCGACTTTCACTATCTGGATTTCTCTCACTTTCTCTCTCTAGAAGCTTGGTAAATGAAAAAAGGTGAATGGGTGAAGGATGTGGGTGGAGGGTGGCTGCTTGGATTAGTATGCCCTACCCCCCACCCCTTTTTCCTTTCTTTTGCGTTAAGTCTCGAATGGCCCTCGGTCTTTTTATTCTTTTATTATTACGAACCCCATTTATTTATTTGTTGTTTATTTTTTTGGGACGTTACATCCAAAATCCAATTCATATTCATAAACCAAAAGGAAAAATCCAATTCATAATTTAATCTTCCAAAAATTTACTTTTCGAACCTACTATTAATTTTAAATTTTAGTAGGTTTCAAAATTTTATTATTAGTTAAAACTTTAGTAATCATGTATGTTTCTAATATATAGGGCTTTAAAAAAAAAGAAATTGAAAAATGCCACGTCACATCACTTTAACATGTTAAACATGTCATTTATATAGGATTAGCACATTCCCTACAAGTTGAGTAACTAAATCGAGACAAAAAAGGATTGAGTGATTTAACTGGAACAGTTGTGAAAGTTGGTTCCATTTCTATGAAGTTTTCTCTAAATAAAACTCTTACATTTTGATGAAATTACTTTTCTGTTATTCCAATATATATTATAATATAGTGTATGTAAACACTATGTGTTACCTATATGTAACATTATTTGGTACGTATATGTAAGACTCGTTATTTCCATATTTGTGTTCAAAATATATGTTCAAGATACTTAAATACTCTTTTAACAATTAAAAGAAAAAAATAATTTATACATTATGTGCTTGTTTGAGAGTGGTTATCACGGTTATCACATAAAAAACTGGTTATCATTTGAACCCTTCCCTATATAAGAGTTCTAATGATAACCAGTTTTTTATGTGATAACCACTCTCAAAAAATCAAATAATTTATAAATTATTTTTTATTTTAATTGTTAAATACTCTTTGAACATATATCTTGAACATAAATACGGAAATGAGAAGTCTTACATATACGTAACACATAACGTTACATATACGTGGCACATAAGTGTTACATATATGTAACACTAACAGAATGATAATTGTTACATATACGTAACACTATGATTGAGAGTGGTTATCATGGTTATCACATAAGTATTGGTATCATTTGAATCCTACCCTATATATATATATATATACATATATATAGGATAAGGTTTCCCTAAAAAGGCTAAAAAGGATTTATAAAATGACATGTGACAATTCTAACGAACTCCGATTTAACTCATTCTAGCGGCGTTGAAACCGTCTCGTCGAACCCTAAACCCTAAAAGCTAAACTGTAAAGCTAAACGCTAAAGCTAAATGCTAAAAGCTAATTTCTAAACCCTAAAAGGTAAGATGTTAGAGTTCGACGAGACGGTTCCAACATCGTCGGAACGAGTTAAATCGGAGTTCGTTTGAGTTGTCATGTGTCATTTTTCAAATACTGTTTAGCCTTTTTAGACAAATGGACTTTTTAGTTAAACCTCCACGTGTATAAATATATATATATATATATATATAGGGAATTGATCATTTGAGAACTCCTAAATATTTTGAGAACTCGTCAAAAATCCAATCAAAGACTTTTTTTTGTTTTTACTATTTTTATTTTTAGAATACAACATAAAAAAATGAATTTATATATGTAAGTTTATCACTTACACATGTGTAAGTGTTTACCATTTACACATATATATAAATTTTTTTAAGGATAATTTAGAGAGAAGGGATGAATTAATTAAAGAGATAAATCATTTTTTATATTATATTTTAATAATAAAGATAGTGAAAACAAAAAAATGGTTTTAAATGGTTTTTTGACGAGTTCTCGCGAGTTCTCAAGTATTTATGAGTTCTCATTTGAACCTAACTATATATATACATATATATATATATAGATAGATAAAATGCAAACCCTCCTTAGATGTGAAAACTATGGAAACTTGATAATGACCATTGATCCTCAATTTTTAATGGCTGAGATGATTTGTTAGTTTTAAGGATTTCTTTTGAAAATGTTTAATCAGATTAAATTACAAAAGGGTATATATGTCTTTTTCTATTAGTGTGCTTTATATGTTCCCCATGCTAAAATCAAATCAAAAAACTGTCATTTCAACTATCCACCATTTTAAAATTTGAAATACCTCCATATCTACCTTTTGAGTTTCTCTTTCATCATTTCATGTTCCCAAAAAGCTATTTCATCTTTCCACGAAGATCTTCTTTCTGAATATTATCTCCAGCGAGAAGAAGAAATTATCGGAAGGAATCAGTGATGAATAGAAGTGGTGGTCGATGTTTGGATTCTGTTGTTAACTTCGACAAAGTGGTGGTAGATGTTTGGAAAATCTTTTCAGATGACGAACATAAGGGGTATGTACAACGACATCCTGTTTTTTTATTCTTATTTCTTGATTTATTTATATAACATTAGAAATTTTGAAAGTATTTGAATCTTTTTGTTGTATGTAGTTAGGAAAAGTGGAAGAATTGCAAAAAAAATGTTCAAAATTTTTGAAATTTAAAAGGCTTTCTATCTACTCTAATGACCTTCTATCTAGTGAAAATCATAGCTTGAAATTAGGGTTTTCGTGCGAGGAATATTATAGCTTGAACGATGAAAACTAGTATGTATTTAAAATACATTATGATTTTATGTGAGGCCCCAAACCTGGGAGGCCTCACGTGTTGGATTTACTCATTCATAAACAGTTCTTAAACTTAAATATCAGATAACGCAGCGGAACTGTTCATTCAACATAATTAAAACTTGTTCAACATGCGAAAACGTAAATATTGTCTAAAACGTAAACGTAACATAATCAAAAACATAACGGGATGCCAGTCTTCAAAATCAGCCGGGTAACTCTTCTCACTCGCCAAGCATCACCGTCCATCATCATTACATGCCCTTAACCTGAATGTGCATACTAAAAGTCAGCTACGCTGGTGAGTTCTAGCTTTACATAAATCTTATCATAAACATTTTTGCGAAAAACTTAACATACATTTATTTAACAAAAGCGTACGTAAAACATGCTATAACATAACATAACATAACCTCATAACGTAACATCATAGCATAACATCATCACATAAGTCAACATAAACCGAATTTGCGCCTTCTCGTAACCGTTAATTCCATACATTATGGGCTGGCGGAGAAACCCCGAGGCACGCCACTACTAAGCCCTTCAACACCATACATGTCGTTCGGGCAGAGAAACCCAGGGCCCGATACCTCAAAGCCCTTCGACACCAACCAATACCTTAGGCACTGTTCCCTCGTGGAGAATAATACCTTCCATCGGGATCCCGGTAATCCCATGGGTGACCGTCGTCACCCCATCATCAACTAGTTGTACAACCGTTAGCCAGCCACAAAGCCCCCCCCCCCCCCCCCGTAAGGGTAAGGCCCATACATACATACATACCCTAGCTCCCGTAGGAACTCGTGGCACATTAATTCATTTGTGACTTTCATAAAACCTTTACCTCATCTCAGTTAAAGCATTCGTACGTTTTATTAAACCAAACATCATTTCATTCGTAAACCTTTCGTAAACTTCATTTGGCAAAACATTTCATAAACATCATCTCGTAAACATCACTTCGTAAACGTCGTTTCATAAACATCGTTTGATAAACATCATTTTGTAAGTATGCACACTAGCCCAAAAGTATAATTTAAAGCATTAAAAGAAGGGCTCTAGAACTCACCACAATATCGATACTCAACCCGAAGTCGATGCCTTATCTATTGCTTCAGCGTATATCGATCTGCACATAATTCGAAGTGCGGATTGTATCATTTGCACTAGAGTCGGCCAAAAACATTACAAGTAACTCTTGAGAGTCGGATGAGACAAATGCCATCGATACTAGAGTATCGGACAAGAGTATCGGTAGGCACACATGAGAGTCAGCTGGGAGAGTCGCCAGCCACACTCATAAGTGTCGCATGAACTTGCGTTCAGGACTTCGCGTTGTGCCAGGGAGCTGATTCTTAGCGTGGTCATTAGAGGGCCGACTCTCAGAGGGTCGACTCTCCTCTTCGTCTTCCTCTCAGGAACATCAATCATTTCCAGGTCTGATTTTGATCCAAAACCTTAACTTTTTATGTCTAAAACGTTTGTGTAGCTTCCATGAAGCTAGATCTGAGCTTGAAACCATATTTCATGCGTAAAGATCCCACCTTTTTTGTTTGAAAACCCCATAAATCCTAAAACCCATTTTTGGAGAAAAACTCAGATCTAAGGTCGATCCTTACCTCAAAACTCGTGATTCTTCACTTAGAAATGATCAAGGATGCTGGAGAAACAAGATGGAGCAGAAATCAGAGCTTGGATGTTGCTTCTCAAGCTTTCTCTCTCTAGGGTTTGTGAAATTGATGGAACGAGGAAGAAGATGTTGAACCATGCCTTTATATACATGGGCTACATCGGCCCATTGGAGCCGAGCCCAAGCCCATTCCCTTCTCTTTTACTTCACCTTTGATTAAACCCCGACCTCGTTTTTCATGGACGTGTCGTCTTTCGTTTTATTCTTTCTTGTTATTTTTGGGATGTTACAAGTCTACCCCTCTTATTGGAGGTTTCATCCCCGAAACCTATTATAGGCCAAATAACCGAGGGTACAACTCCTTCATTTCTGATTTAGTCTCCCACGTGGCTTCAGACCCTTTTCGATGTTTCCATTGAACTTTTACCTATGGAATGACTTTATTTCGTAGTTGTTTTTCTTTTCGATCCAAGATGGCTACGTGTTTCTCGATATAGTTAAGGCTGTTGTCAACCTCTATGTTAGTAAGTGGTACGTGTGACATCCGACAATTTAGGGTTAACCCCGTTAACCAAACCTAATTAAAAGTTAACCTAATTAACCCTATCACAAACTCCAGGGACTAATCCTACCTTTATTCAAACTCTAGTACACGAAATTGGAGGGACCAATCTGATAATTCACCCCTTCTTGATTTGTGTTGACATTTAAAAGTCAAACAAACTTGCTCTAACCAAATTCAAACCCCAAGGACCGATTCTGCCTATTTCTAAACTCTTAAGCATGAAACCAGAAGGACTAGATTTGTAACTAACCCATACTCGATTTCAGTTGACTTTCATAAGTCAAACAACATGTTCTTGACACAAATTCACGAAATTCGTTTCAATTATAACCATTTTGCACGTCCATTATCATTAACGACATCATTAAAGCTTTAAACAGTGTCATCAAGCACGAATTAAACCCAATTATGGGTAATTAACACGAAACCGTCGAGCACGATCATATGGCTATCAAATTCAGCTAACACCTGCGTAAATCCCACAATTGAACCCTCTACATGTAATATCCTGGATTTTTCCGATGTACCTTTCCCTAAACGCGTACCGTAATTACTTTAAACTTTAATCCTTACTTCTTTAAATAGTATTTTTTTTATTATTTAAAATGGATTTAAGGAAAACTTTCATATACATAGATATATATATATATATATATAATTATGTATGTTTATTATATTTTTTTGATATTATTAAAATTCCTAAAAACTCATGAGTTTATAATTATATATTATAATCTTATTTAAAAAATACTTGAACTTTAGAATCATAAAAAAATTTATTTTATATAATGAAACTTATAAAACTAGTGTAGTTCTTTTTATAAAAAAAAATAAATAACATATTTATTTTATAAAAAGACTAGGGACCAAAACTGCCCATTCTTGAAACTTAAATTAATTGAAACCTAAGTTTTAGCATAAAACGGCAAAGCTTACAAACTTCAGGACCTGTTCCGTACTAAGCCCAAACACCCGAACCCAGAAATCGGTCATGGGTTCGAGTCCCGGAAGCGACGATTTTGAGCTCGAATTATCCGAAATCGCGTTTTCGTCCAAGTTCAACGAACCTCGGGTCTTGCCTCAGGCATGCAACCCTAACCATAGGTATCCCGACTTTCGATTTCAACTTTAACACGGCGTGGGTTCAAATTTAAATCCGGCATTTACACTCGTTAACTCCCACCTAACCGAGCATTAATCGTCGAAATTGGCTATAAATACTAACCCAAACATCTCAATGACATCATCCCAAACCATTCTCAAGTGCCAATTTCACGATTTCGTATCTGCATTGCCGGATTGGGAATCACGACCGCCGACAATCACCTTCAACCCGTTCTCCCTCATTTCTTCATCATTTCAGGTAATTCGAGTGACCCTCTGTTTCATTTTCATTCAGGGATCAATAGCCCTATGTTAATTTGCATTAACAGGGGGTTAATCGCTTCGTATTTGGGCGGTGGAATTCTTGGGTTCATATCGGATTCAGGGACGATTGGGGATTTTGGTTTATCAATTTGTTTTTCCGTGTTAATAATCAACGAGACCCGTAGTCTGGATGGCTTAGTGTCTGTGCGTATGCTGCGACCCGGTCAGTGACCCGGGTTCGAGCCAGGTAAACCGATTTTACCCATTTTAATTGTTTTAGCCTTTTTAAAACCAGTTTTAAACTTTTATAATTTTTATAAATTATGTTATACATTTATAAACTTGAATCTGATTTTTTGTTACACTTTTATATTCAGGAACTATTTTAATTAATTAAACTTAGTTAAAACTTATAAAAAGATTAATCTTTAAAATAAAATTTTAATGTTTAGATATCCTAAAATAAATACTTTTTTTCTTATTAATTAGAAAAAGTAATATAAACTTGTGCATTTTATAAAAGCTATATTTAATAAGTTCAAGACTTATTTGTTTATTCATTTAGAAACAAGAAAATAAATAAACATTCTTATTTAAAGCTAGAAAGCTATGAATTTATAAACTTTATAAAGATAGAAAAATCGTTTACTCATTTATTTAAAAACGTAATATTCTAAATTTATAAACCTTATAAATATTAAATGATAAACTTTAAACATGTAAACTTTGTGTAAATACTTTAGGAAACTCTATTATAAACTTATAAACCTTAAAGAATTTTAATTTAAAGTATAGACTTTATAAGAAATCCTATTTTAAATAAACTTATAGAAACTTGGCTTTTATTTAAAAATTATAAACATTATTTATTACGAAGTAATTTGTAATATAGATGTAAATATTTGAAAACCTAAACAATTTATATTTCTTACTTTCAATTAGATGATTATCTATTCTCAATAATGATGCAAATCTTGAAATGATCTTTATAAAACCTTAATTATTATTCAAAAATAATAATTATCATTATATACTCTTTAAATAATTATTATAATAATTATTTATTTCTTGAGTAATTATTGTTAAAACTTTAATAATTATTTAGCCTTTCGTTTAACAAAATGTGCATTCCTTAGGAAAACTATTTTAATCATTATTATCAATTGGGTGTAATAATTGTGAAACTTTAAATAATTATCTTACTAAATCATTCTAAGCTATAAACTTATTTAAAACTTTGATGCACAAGTCTTGAATCATTCATTCAAAAACCTTTGTTTTAAACTTGATTTAAAACTTCATGAACACGATCAATCCCATCCCATATTCGGAACCCTAGTCCGAATCTCGAAATCCTAGATCCTTACCATAGACTTATAGGATCATACTTAAATATTTAGACTTGCAATCTTAGGCTTATTGTGAGGATATTCTCCCTCAAAGTCTTGCAAACCTACTCTTATCGGATACTCTTCATCAATCCAAGTGAGTATACTTAGCCCCTTTTTCCTTTTATGCTTTTGGGGTGAAACATGTTCATAATTCTTAAACTTATACAATTCTTGTACAACTATGACTACGTGTTTATTCTTATGTTAGACTTGAGACTTGTATGCTTAGATTAAACTTAAAACTAGCACATTCATTAGCTTTGATCAAGCCGATAGTAACAATGATAGATCTATTGCATTTGACCAATCCACCTTGATTGATTGACCCCTTCGGGGGGGGGGGAGCCCTTGGTGTTTGTTACTACATTAAACTTTAAACTTGAGACTTATAAGGGTAACCTGCGGGTTATGCCTAAACTTGGTCGGAGGGTTGATGTGCACAATGTCTAACATGCTTGTTTTCTCATACTTACATTAAAGAATGCATATATCATAGTGAATTGTAATTCTTTTCAAATACTTGTTAAACTGTGTCAAATCCTTTGTATCTCACCAACTATTTTGTAGTTGACAGATTCTTTCACATGTTTCAGGTACTACAACATGAGACTTTATTGTGATCACATAGGATGCTTGGACCTAGAATGCTTAATCAATTAGACTTGTATTCTTGCTATGTATTTGATTTATTCTTTGTATTGGAACCTTGAAGTTATTTAATAAAATTATTTAAACTTTAATAGTCAACCTTGTGCTATTGAACAACCGCGTCCGCGCCGACGTATAATCCGCCGTCGGTTGGGGTGTGACAGGTTGGTATCAGAGCCTTGGTTATAGGGAATTAGGTTATTAGACACATGACCTAGACTATAACTTAGGAGACCCAAACCTGAGTTATCTCATGTCCTTTACTAGGAATTATCTCCTCATTCTATTCTAAATTTTTATACGTGAACGCTTGGAAATTCTACGCTTCTACTTACATACTACAAGGAGTCTACTACATCGAGGACACGTTCTTAGGCTTTAAGGCTAAGCCACCACTAAACTCTCGTCAAGAATATTTAAGTTCTAGATAATGTGTGAGAACTTGTGCGGACCGGAAGGGTGGATACCTGTATTCTAGGAAATTCTGTCGAGGAAAGCATTTCGTATAAATCCAAATCAACCGTTGGACCCGTATGCTTTCCTGGGAATTCTTGGGATGAGTATCCACTTATAGGAATGCATGACTTCTCTAAACATTAGTGAGCTTAGATCTCTCTTGATATGTCAAAGTACTTACTTAGTGATATGCACTAAATGAGTACTATCTCAAATGCTATAAACTTCATAAATTCATGATTAAAAAACTTTCCTCTGTAACCTTTACTCTATGATTCTTATGTTTCGTCTCTTCAAGAATAATCACATGACAGCATGCTTACTCGTCATGACCTGAAGGAGTTACCTTCAAGGAGAAATTCTTACGAGATTATACTTAAAAACTACATACATAAACTTATAAATTATAGATACTACCCAATAAACTTCATGATCGTTGTAATACAACCCTTAAAAACTATGTATTACCCTATAAATTCTTCAACAAAACTTCACTATTTTATCAATATGACACCTAAGAGGTAACCCTTGTATTTTTTCCTTACCTCCTTAGCACTTAACCAAGTTTCATTTGGTAACTAACTCAAAACTTTTGTTACACTTTTATACATCTCAAAACTTTCATGCGTCCTTAAACTTCATGACCATTGTAATACCAACACATTTAAAACCATGTATTATCCTACAAATCCTTTTACAAACTTCATTACTTTATAAACTTGAGAAACTCTTGTGTTTTCATTTTACCACTCAAAACTTCATTTGATGATTTACTCAAACCTTGTCACACTTCTCAAAAACTTTCATTACATCTTTAAAACTTACACATCACCATTTCTTGTAAACAAAACTTAACGTCTTTTAAACCTAAAGTACATTAACAAAGTGATTAGTAACCTGATCGCTTTCCCGCAAGGGAAGAAGACTACTATAGAATAAACAAACTCCACGCTTAAGACCTTAAGCCCACAATAAACCTCGACATAGTACCTTAAACCCAAATATCGGTGACAATAACTAAAAAGTTGTAGACTCACGAGGAAATTATGGCTATGGAAATAGGGTACTTAAGTGAGTCCTTGTGACCACCCCCTTCTTCCGGGAATTCTCCTCGTTAGCCCATCAACTTCCAATTAAAAAATATTTTTGAAAATATTACTGTGATGACTCAGTATTATGAATAAAAACCTTTTGAACATATTTAATCAACTTACTTACACACTCTAATTTTCCGTTTAATTTGTATTATAGGGCTAGAAGTCCCAATTTTAAAACATCTAAATGGAAACTATTTTGAAACTTCATCTTGTCATCATTTACTAGTTTAACTTTCCTTTCATCATTGTAAACTTAACACACCTACCCAAACACTTTCGTCAAAAACAACTTACGTTAGTACTTGAAATAATTAACAACGTTGCATTAAACTATAAAAATCCTAAGTGACATGTGTACCTGAGGAATAAATCTTGAACAAATCTTCTAATTCGTAAGCACATTTTAAAAAACAACCCGACTTACGAATCATTACCCCAAACAACCATGACCCTTACTTCTTGTATAGACTTAACACTTGTAAACTTGACCAACTTTTCGCTTAACAATCACACCTATCTTTTATAAATCTTACTCGTACTACTTATCGATGCCTAACTCGTCGTTTTGAACATCTTAATTACATTCTATGCAAAAGAAAACTATACTTTCTGTTATGAATCAAGATAAATCATTTGTAAACACACTATCATAAACCTTATCGAAACTTTTCCCGTCACCCTATGCTTGGAAACTTTCCTCATTCAACTCTTGTCACGTAAAAGACTTACAAAAAAAATCACAACGGGGACTGAAAGCTTAAATACACGTTGCTAAAACATTAAACTTCATATACACAACTATGAGGTAAGAGACTTTTGAGTCATGTAAAACTTACTCGATCCCGTATTCTTAAAACTAAACATGATCAATAAAGGATCATGTAAAGCTTAATACTGAAACTTGAAACTCAACTGACTTATCCTATTTTCAAACTTATACTTGGATTCTTAGTCTCGAAAAATTTGTGTGTCCATCTTAACCAAACCCTATAAGACTTGATAAACGTACATTCCATATATACGAGAAAACTTCACTCTTGATACTAGACACTAGCAGGAAGGAGGACATTACTCTCTTTAGTAGAGTATATCCCCTGACTCCTATCTAAACCAAACATCGGATCCACTAATCTTCTGGACAACTCGAATCTTCTGTGAGAAAGCGTATAACGGTTAATCCTATTCCAAACGCTGTCCCACACCTCTCTTAAACACTAGAGTATTTAGATAACCACTTTATACTCAAAACGTAATCGTATACTTCTATACACTGAAGCTAAACTAAGAGACTTTAAGGCTATTCTATGTTTGACGCATTCTTGTTCAAACACAATTTAAACTATCCGATGTTTGACGTATTCTTGATCAAACACAATTTAAACTATTCTATGTTGACGTATTCTTGTTCAAACACAATTTAAACTACTCCATGTTTGACGTACTCTTGTTCAAACATGATGAACGTATGAGACTTTAAACTACTCCATGTTTGACGTACTCTTGTTCAAACATGATGAACGTATGAGACTTTAAACTACCCCATGTTTGACGTATTCTTGTTCAAACATGATGAACGTATGAGACTTTAAACTACCCCATGTTTGACGTATTCTTGTTCAAACACAATTTAAACTATTCTATGTTTGACGTATTCTTGATCAAACACAATTTAAACTATTCTATGTTGACGTATTCTTGTTCAAACACAATTTAAACTACTCCATGTTTGACGTACTCTTGTTCAAACATGATGAACGTATGAGACTTTAAACTACTCCATGTTTGACGTACTCTTGTTCAAACATGATAAACGTATGAGACTTTAAACTACCCCATGTTTGACGTATTCTTGTTCAAACATGATGAACGTATGAGACTTTAAACTACCCCATGTTTGACGTATTCTTGTTCAAACATGATGAACATATGAGACTTTAAACTACCCCATGTTTAACGTATTCTTGTTCAAACATGATGAACGTATGAGACTTTAAACTACCCCATGTTTGACGTATGCTTGTTCAAACATGATGAACGTATAAGACTTGAAACTATTCCATGTTTGACGTATGCTTATTCAAACATGATGAACGTATAAGACTTTTAAACTACTCAAGGTTTGATGTATTCTTGATCAAACCCGAGGAAAGTGTAAAGACTTTAAACTACTTAATGATTGAAGTATTCTTAATCAATCACGAGGAAACTTTGAAACTCTAAGTCTTGTCACATTCTTTTCTTTACTCATTGAATGACGTTTCTCTCTGAGGGACTCGTTAATCAATGATCACTCTTATGTGGAAACTCTAGTCGTGTGTTAAACAAATTCTTGTACTCTTTCTGGATCCACACACAAACGGAAGGACCTATGCGGACTATGCGACGATTTGAATGCTTGCGGGTGCACACGTAAGTACGAAAATCAGCGTATGGAAAGACATAGTAAACTCTGTCGTGTGCTACGATCTAAGACTTATCGTAAAAGGGAGCCACGGAACTTAGGTACCGTAGCAATCCTTAGACGTATTAGTCTACAAACTCAAATTCTTGAACTATCATCAAATCCATCCTAAGTGATGCATCTCACTTTAAATCCCGAATGGAAATATATCAGTTATTCTCTCAAATACATTTCTGAAAACAAATCTTCATATATTTCAATGAGACTATATGCTTCTTAGGGAAACTCTTGACAACCATATGCTTGAAAACTTAGAAACTCAAGCAAAAAAATCTTATTCCAACACTTTCCCTTCAGAGCTCTAAACGTAACCCAGGGTTTACTTGGGAACGTAAAGTATCTTTCTCATAACCCTTGTGCGTATCATAAGATTTAAAACAGAAACCTTCTACTTTAATTTCGTGACGAACTTTCCTAAAGTAGGGGAGACTGTAATATCCTGGATTTTTCTGATGTACCTTTCCCTAAACGCGTACCGTAATTACTTTAAACTTTAATCCTTACTTCTTTAAATAGTATTTTTTTTTATTATTTAAAATGGATTTAAGGAAAACTTTCATATACATAGATATATATATATATATATATATATATATATATAATTATGTATGTTTATTATATTTTTTTGATATTATTAAAATTCCTAAAAACTCATGAGTTTATAATTATATATTATAATCTTATTTAAAAAATACTTGAACTTTAGAATCATAAAAAAAATTATTTTATACAATGAAACTTATAAAACTAGTGTAGTTCTTTTGATAAAAAAAAAATAAATAACATATTTATTTTATAAAAAGACTAGGGACCAAAACTGCCCATTCTTGAAACTTAAATTAATTGAAACCTAAGTTTCAGCATAAAACGACAAAGCTTACAAACTTCAGGGACCTGTTCCGTACTAAGCCCAAACACCCGAACCCAGAAATCGGTCATGGGTTCGAGTCCCGCAAGCGACGATTTTGAGCTCGAATTATCCGAAATCGCATTTTCGTCCAAGTTCAACGAACCTCGGGTCTCGCCTCAGGCATGCGACCCTAACCTGTCACACCCCGACCGATGGCGGAATCATCGGGGCGGGACATGTAAGACTGTTCATAGCACATGGTTGACTAAATTGAAATATATTAAAGTCAAATTTGCATTACAATAAATCCAAGTACAAGATCAAATTCAAACAAGAAACATAAACAATTCATAAAATTCTTGATTTATTTTGCTAAGTCCAAATCCTATGTTGAACACGTCTTGAATCAATCTCACATATTGGGGCCTGAAACATGAATAAAATAAAGTCAACTAAAAAGTTGGTGAGTATAACACAGTTGTATATAGATAGCATATAGTTGAAAACAAATCCTTTACATGACATGATAAATAAGGCGTTCATGGGGAGTAACTATTGTGTAACCAAATGTACAATCAAACCTTGTAACTAGCATGCAAAACAAAGTGTATTGTCGGTTTCAATCACCGCGTACCATGGGTGGGTTTGTCAGACACAATAGATCCATCATTGAAAACCGTCGGCTTGTATAGTTAATGATTGCACATAAGAGCATACAAAGGTTAAACACACCTAGCACTCGGGCACAAAGCTCAAATTTTTGCACACATGTATGTAAATAGGATTTTTTTTGCACTTGTGTAGTTTGTGTAAATGTAAATGTGTAATGTGTAATGAGTATAGAGTTCATGTTCCACCCCAAAAGTGTAAAAGAGTAAAAGGGGTTGTGAATACTCACTTGGTATGGAAGTGAAGCTAACAAGGAATATAGATAGCAAAAAGATCCTTGAAAAGCACACTTTAACCTAAATAGTAATATGCATTGAATCACATAGATGTATAAAGTTTAAAAATGAAAGTTGGATTTGTATATAAAACCATTGGTTTGTATTTAAAAAGGATTGAATAAAATATATAAAGTTCGAGGTAAAATATGTTTGAAACAATTTAATTAGGTTTGAATTAAATAAATAAGTGTATAACTATAGTTTATGAAATAATGTCAATATTAATTGTAATTAAGTATAAATAAATAAAACGATTTTGATTTAAAAATGTAAAGTAAATAAGTCATCATTATTTATAAATTTTGTAACTTAATTATTTAAAATATCATTTAAGTGTAAGATGATAAATATAAATTTAATTTTTATAAACTTTTCAATAAATTACATTTATGCCAAGATTAAACTTTTAATCTATTTTTAAATACCGAAAACATATTTTTATAAAATCTGAAACATTTACTGATTAAAATATAAAAATTATAATTCTGTTAAAAATTCTGAGTCTAGCACGACCGTGCCTCGGAAGGGCACGATCGTTCTCAAGCCACGGGCGCGACCGGGTTGATCAATCAGGAGCACAATCTAGACAAGTCATCAGGCACGACCGTGCCTTAGCCCGGCACGGTCGCGTCTATGATTTTTAGACACAACAGAGACTAGCCCAAAGGGCATGACAAGGTCTGGACGGATGACACGACCGCGCTGCTAGTCGACACGACCGCACTAAACGAGGCACGGCCGCGCTAGATGATTAGCGCGACCGTGTCTATTCCAAATCAGACACGAATCGAGAGTTTCTTGTATTTTGAACACAGGAATTGTTAGGGCTTTTGATTAATGGGTTATTAAGAGTCTTTTCATATAACTTAATTGTATGAAAATCGAGTTTAAGCATGGGTTCGATTAAATCATTTTTATTAAAATATGATTTCTGATTCTGATCGAATTCTATAATGGAAGCCCAAATTGAATGAGGGCTTTTGATAATGTTACTGAAATGAGTGAGATGGAGAGTATACTTACCCTGAAACATAACAAATCGATGAAGAACGGCAGAGATGAGTTCCGGCGACGGAGGTAAAGGTTTCCGGTGACTTCGACTGCGATTCCGGCTAGGCCAGAGAGTCCAGAGTCTTGGAGAGAGCCGGGAGATGATAAATCCTTTCTTGATCGGGAGAATTTGGGTTCCAGGAGGAAGACTCGAGTTTTGTTTGAATTGCTTGAGAGAGAATTCGAGATTGATGGAGAAAAACTGAGGCGTTGAGTAATTGAAAATGGTATAACTCGCGTTAAAGGAAAAGAAACGTAATCGGATTTGAAATTCGAACGATTGAGCGTTTTGAAATCACATTTACGTTTCGACTGTTTCGCCGGCGCGACCGTGCTTAGGAACCGGGCGCGATCGTTCCAGGACCAGCCGCGCGATCGTGCCGAGGCACTTGGCGCGACCGTGCTAGAACGAAGCACGACCGTGCTAACTAGGGTTTCTTGATAAATTTTCAACTTTAGTCCTTGACTTTTCAGGTTTTATAAATTTGAAATATATAGTTACTTGTATAGCGTTTATGTGCATATAATCGAGTAAAACTTGCGAACTTGTATAGAATCATTGCATTTTATTTACCGCGGGAAAAATATTGAGACATTGCACGAGTATAGAACTTGAAATTTCATTACATTGAATTGAAATATGAATACTAAAAATCAGAAATGTTACAGTCTCCCCATGTTGAGAGAATTTCGTCCCGAAATTTAGCTAGAGGAAACAACATTAATAGTAAAAAGATGAGGGTACTTGAGCTTCATTTGGTCTTCTCGTTCCCAAGTGTACTCAGGACCACGCTTAGACTCCCAACGAACTTTGACGATAGGAATACGACTTCGCTTGAGTTGCTTGACTTCACGATCCATAATTTCCACTGGCTTCTCAACGAAGTGCATCATTTCATCAATGCGCACGTCGTCAAGCGGTATATGGAGATTTTCATCAGCGAGACACTTCTTTAGATTAGATATATGAAATGTAGGATGCACATTGCCAAGAGATGGAGGTAACTCGAGCTTGTAAGCCACTTTCCCAATCCTTTCAAGGATTTTGAATGGACCAACATAACGAGGTGATAACTTGCCTTTCTTTCCAAAACGGATCACACCCTTCCATGGAGATACCTTAAGAAGAACGAGATCACCGACTTGGAATTCCAAGGGTTTTCGACGCTTGTCGGCATAACTCTTTTGTCGACTCCTTGCTACTCGGATATTGTCACGGATTTGAATAATCTTGTCTGAAGTTTCTTGAATTAACTCGGGACCGGTGATTTGTGCTTCACCAATCTCGTTCCAACAGATCGGAGAACGACACTTGCGACCATAGAAAGCTTCGAATGGAGCCATGTTGATACTTGTGTGGTAGCTATTGTTATAAGAAAACTCAATAAGGGATAAATGTGAATCCCAATTGCCACCAAAATCGATTACACAAGCTCTAAGCATGTCTTCAAGAGTTTGGATTGTTCGCTCGGTTTGGCCATCAGTTTGGGGATGGTAAGCCGTGCTCAAATCCAAACGAGTACCAAGAGCAGATTGGAGAGATTGCCAAAATCGAGAAGTGAACCGAGCGTCTCTATCAGATATTATGTTCAAGGGAACACCATGACGGCTCACAATTTCATCAATGTAAATTCGGGCAAGTTTCTCCACTTTGAAGTCTTCACGAATAGGCAAAAAGTGGGCAGATTTGGTGAGTCGATCAATGATCACCCAAATACTATCATAACCACTCGAGGTGCGAGGGAGCTTGGTAATGAAATCCATAGCTAAATTCTCCCATTTCCACACGGGAATTTCCGGTTGTTCAAGCAAACCAGAAGGACGCTGATGTACGGCTTTGACTTTGGAGCAAGTTAAGCATTTGGCAACATAAAGAGCAATGTCCTTCTTCATACCGGGCCACCAATAAAGCTGACGAAGATCTTGGTACATTTTATCCGCACCAGGATGAATAGAATAACGAGTCTTATGAGCCTCGTTCATGAGAATTGCACGGAGATCATCGCGATCGGTAACCCAAATACGGTTCAAGTAATATAGTAAGCCATTGGGTTTAGATTCAAGAAGAAGTTCAACACCACACGACCTTTCTTCATACATGTTACCCTCGGTAACCGAGACGTGTTGAGCTTCCAGGATACGGGTTTGAATATCGAATTGAATACGGGCGCAATGAAGCATAACATGGTCTTTTCGACTCAAAGCATCGGCTACAACATTCGCTTTGCCGGGATGGTAACGAATCTCGCAGTCGTAGTCGTTAAGGAGTTCGACCCAACGTCGTTGCCTCATATTGAGTTCTTTTTGGTTGAAGATATGTTGAAGACTTTTGTGGTCGGTGAATACCACACATTTCATGCCATATAGGTAGTGTCTCCAAATCTTTAACGCGAATACGACCGCACCCAACTCGAGGTCGTGCGTCGTATAATTCTTTTCATGAATTTTGAGTTGTCTTGATGCATAAGCGATCACTTTGCCTCGTTGCATGAGGACACAACCAAGACCTTGGTTAGAAGCATCACAATAGACAACTAGATCATCATTTCCATCGGGGAGAGTCAAGATGGGAGCATTGCACAACTTTTGCTTAAGAGTTTGGAAAGCTTCTTCTTGCTTCGGTCCCCATTCATAAGCTTTACCCTTATGGGTCAAGGCGGTAAGAGAGACAGCAATCTTTGAGAAGTTTGAGATGAAACGACGATAATAACCCGCAAGACCAAGGAACGAACGAACTTCGGTAGGAGTCTTCGGGGCATTCCAATTCTTAACCGTTTCAATCTTAGCAGGATCAACATGAATACCCTTGTCGTTGACGATGTGACCAAGAAATTGAACTTCTTTTAACCAAAATTCACATTTGGAGAACTTGGCATATAGTTGTTCTTTCTTTAAAAGGTCCAAAACCAATCTAAGGTGTTCTTCATGGTCGGCTTTAGTCTTGGAATAGATTAAGATATCGTCAATGAAAACGATCACGAATTTATCAAGGTACGGTTTGCACACACGATTCATGAGGTCCATGAAAACTGCGGGTGCATTGGTTAATCCAAAAGGCATAACCATGAACTCGTAATGACCATACCTTGTTCGGAAAGCAGTCTTAGGAATGTCATCTTCTTGAACACGGAGCTGATGATAACCAGATCGAAGATCAATCTTCGAGAAACACGTAGAACCTTGAAGTTGATCAAAGAGATCATCGATTCTAGGCAAAGGATAGCGATTCTTGATAGTAAGCTTATTGAGTTCGCGATAGTCAATACACATGCGAAATGATCCATCCTTCTTCTTTACAAATAAGACGGGTGCACCCCACGGTGAATGACTCGGGCGAATGAACCATTTATCGGAGAGTTCTTGAAGTTGACTTGCGAGCTCTTGCATTTCGGAAGGTGCAAGACGATAAGGAGCTCTAGCAACAGGGTTAGCTCCGGGCATGAGATCAATACGGAACTCGACTTGACGAACGGGAGGAAGACCGGATAAATCTTTAGGAAACACTTCGGGAAAATCTCGAATAATGGGAATGTCTTGGATACTCTTCTCCTTGACATCCTTTTGAACAATATGAGCTAGGAAGGCGATGTACTTCTTTCGCAAGTACTTTTGAGCAGTAGTACAAGACATCAATTTAAGACCCTTGCAAGGCTTTTCACCAAAAACCCTTAAGGTTTCTCCCGTAGGTAGCGGAATTCGGATGCACTTTTCAAAGCAAATAACTTCGGCATGATGATTTGATAGCCAATCCATACCTATGATAATGTCAAAGCTTCCTAGTGGCATTGGAATAAGGTTGATTGGGAATGCATGATCATTAAGTTCTAAAGAGCAATCATAGATAATAGACTCAATTGTAAGGGAGTCACCATTTGCTATTTCTACGGTGAAGGTTTTCTCTAATTGGGATCGTGTCTTTGCAAGTAAAGGCTCAAAATTAAGTGACACAAAACTTTTATCGGCACCGGTATCGAACAAAATGGAGGCATATTGACTATTAACAAGGAACGTACCATTAACCACGTCGTTGTTGGCTTGAGCTTCGTTGGCGTTAATGTTGAAAGCACGCCCACGAGCTCCACCTTGTCTAGTATTTGCGAGCCTTGGACATAGATTACGAAAATGATTCGGGTCACCACACTCATAACAAGCACGCCCATTAGCAATGGCGGGAGCACCTTGATTAGCCACTTGAGGTACGGTTTGGTTTGGAGGGTTGACTTGGCCCGTAAGGGCTTTGGTCCTACAAACATTAACCGTATGACCATATCTCCCACAATAAGTACAAAGACGACATGGGATGTTTTGGGGATGATGATAGTTGCAGGTGGCACAAAGTGGGTAAATTCCACCATATGGCTTTTTGACTGGTGCTTGAACCATAGGTGCAGCTTGGTTCACGGGAACAGCAGGAGTAACCACAGTAAAATTTCTAACCTTCCTCTTTCTAGTGTTGCGAGAGGGCTCGGTTGTAGCTTCTTTGGTGTGGTTAGGAGGGGTTACGGTTTCAGCAACTTTCTTAGAACCCTTTTTGGTAAGAGTTCCAGCTTTAACATGATTATCGGTTAGGGTAGCAGACAGGCGGATGGCATCTTCCAAAGTAGCAGGATTTCTACCTAAGACAGTATCTTGAATTTGTCTTGGTAGCCCACCAATGTACTTTTCGATGCAACGAGATAATGGAGTGACCATGTGGGGCACAAGAAGACTCAATTCATGGAACCGAGTTGTGTAAGCCAAGTGTTCCCCACTATCTTGGGCAAGATCCCAAAATTCGGCCTCTAACTTCTTCACTTCATTGCGAGGACAGAACTCCTCGGTCATAAGCCTTTTGACCTCATCCCAAGGTAAGGCCATAGCTACATCAACACCCCTATTCCTTTTCTCCCCATTCCACCATGTAAGTGCCCGCTTTTGAAGGACACTAGTAGCATGACGAACACGGAGGTTGTCGGGACAGTCACTATTGAGAAAGGTATTCTCAATACTTTCGAACCATTGGAGGAGTCCGGTAGCTCCTTCGGTTCCATAAAACTTTAGGGGATTGCACGAATTGAAGTGCTTGAAGGTGCATTGGGATGGATTACCACCATTTCCACCATTACCACCATTATTACCACTATTGCTTCCATTGTCATTAGTGGCACCATTGGCTTGGGTGAGTTGTGTCACCAATTGAGTAAGAATAGCAGCAATGTCGGAGTTGGCGTTAGCGGCGGGAGCACGACGAGGAGGCATTCTACAGATTTGAAACACAAGACAAGAGAGATTGTAAGAACTTATGAGAATTGCTAGGATTTAATAGAATGAGATAACAAAATAAAAGATAGATAATCATAGTTTGGATTGTACTCAAAAGTGACAAAAATTCACTTGAATACTAAGGCATATTAAGGTTAATTTAAACTCATATAATTTTCAAGGAGACATGCTTTAGCCTATAGGTAAACACTCATCTCGGGAGTTCCCAGGAAAGCATACGGGTCCCTCGGTTGATTGGGATTTATGCGAAATGCTTTCCTAGACAGAAAACCCAAAATACAGGTGTCACCCTTCCAGATTGCACGTGTCCTCAAATAATTTAACAAGTTTAAAAACCTCAACGAAGAAATAAAAATTTTATTTAAAGATTTTTGCTTCAAGAATTTTCCACATGCTTAGAAAGGATAAAGAAAGAAAAAGAAGATAAGAATAATAAGAGGTTTAGGCCATAGGAAAGGATGTTATTTATTTAATTATTATTTAAGAATATCCTAATAAGTCATGCATTTCTAACAAAGAAGGTAGCAAATATAATAATAATTAATCATGGTAAGCATGTAGCACATAGCATGTAGCACATAGCACAAAATCATGAAGCATAACATAAGTGGGTGTCCTAAAGTTATAGTCTAGGTCAAGATGTCTAATAACCTAAATCCCTATAACCAAGGCTCTGATACCAATCTGTCACACCCCGACCGATGGCGGAATCATCGGGGCGGGACATGTAAGACTGTTCATAGCACATGGTTGACTAAATTGAAATATATTAAAGTCAAATTTGCATTACAATAAATCCAAGTACAAGATCAAATTCAAACAAGAAACATAAACAATTCATAAAATTCTTGATTTATTTTGCTAAGTCCAAATCCTATGTTGAACACGTCTTGAATCAATCTCACATATTGGGGCCTGAAACATGAATAAAATAAAGTCAACTAAAAAGTTGGTGAGTATAACACAGTTGTATATAGATAGCATATAGTTGAAAACAAATCCTTTACATGACATGATAAATAAGGCGTTCATGGGGAGTAACTATTGTGTAACCAAATGTACAATCAAACCTTGTAACTAGCATGCAAAACAAAGTGTATTGTCGGTTTCAATCACCGCGTACCATGGGTGGGTTTGTCAGACTCAATAGATCCATCATTGAAAATCGTCGGCTTGTATAGTTAATGATTGCACATAAGAGCATACAAAGGTTAAACACACCTAGCACTCGGGCACAAAGCTCAAATTTTTGCACACATGTATGTAAATAGGATTTTTTTTGCACTTGTGTAGTTTGTGTAAATGTAAATGTGTAATGTGTAATGAGTATAGAGTTCATGTTCCACCCCAAAAGTGTAAAAGAGTAAAAGGGGTTGTGAATACTCACTTGGTATGGAAGTGAAGCTAACAAGGAATATAGATAGCAAAAAGATCCTTAAAAAGCACACTTTAACCTAAATAGTAATATGCATTGAATCACATAGATGTATAAAGTTTAAAAATGAAAGTTGGATTTGTATATAAAACCATTGGTTTGTATTTAAAAAGGATTGAATAAAATATATAAAGTTCGAGGTAAAATATGTTTGAAACAATTTAATTAGGTTTGAATTAAATAAATAAGTGTATAACTATAGTTTATGAAATAATGTCAATATTAATTGTAATTAAGTATAAATAAATAAAACGATTTTGATTTAAAATGTAAAGTAAATAAGTCATCATTATTTATAAATTTTGTAACTTAATTATTTAAAATATCATTTAAGTGTAAGATGATAAATATAAATTTAATTTTTATAAACTTTTCAATAAATTACATTTATGCCAAGATTAAACTTTTAATCTATTTTTAAATACCGAAAACATATTTTTATAAAATCTGAAACATTTACTGATTAAAATATAAAAAATTATAATTCTGTTAAAAATTCTGAGTCTAGCACGACCGTGCCTCGGAAGGGCACGATCGTGCTCAAGCCACGGGCGCGACCGCGCTAGTCGGGGCGCGACCGGGTTGATCAATCAGGAGCACAATCTAGACAAGTCATCAGGCACGACCGTGCCTTAGCCCGGCACGGTCGCGTCTATGATTTTTAGACACAACAGAGACTAGCCCAAAAGGCATGACAAGGTCTGGACGGATGACACGACCGCGCTGCTAGTCAACACGACCGCGCTAAACGAGGCACGGCCGCGCTAGATGATTAGCGCGACCGTGTCTATTCCAAATCAGACACGAATCGAGAGTTTCTTGTATTTTGAACATAGGAATTGTTAGGGCTTTTGATTAATGGGTTATTAAGAGTCTTTTCATATAACTTAATTGTATGAAAATCGAGTTTAAGCATGGGTTCGATTAAATCATTTTTATTAAAATATGATTTTTGATTCTGATCGAATTCTGTAATGGAAGCCCAAATTGAATGAGGGCTTTTGATAATTTTACTGAAATGAGTGAGATGGAGAGTATACTTACCCTGAAACGTAACGAATCGATGAAGAACGGCAGAGATGAGTTCCGGCGACGGAGGTAAAGGTTTTCGGTGACTTCGACTGCGATTCCGGCTAGGCCAGAGAGTCCGGAATCTTGGAGAGAGCCGGGAGATGATAAATCCTTTCTTGATCGGGAGAATTTGGGTTCCAGGAGGAAGACTCGAGTTTTGTTTGAATTGCTTGAGAGAGAATTCGAGATTGATGGAGAAAAACTGAGGCGTTGAGTAATTGAAAATGGTATAACTCGCGTTAAAGGAAAAGAAACGTAATCGGATTTGAAATTCGAACGATTGAGCGTTTTGAAATCACATTCACGTTTCGACTGTTTCGCCGGCGCGACCGTGCCAAGATTGGCGCGACCGTGCTTAGGAACCGGGCGCGATCGTTCCAGGACCAGCCGCGCGATCGTGCCGAGGCACTTGGCGCGACCGTGCTAGAACGAAGCACGACCATGCTAACTATGGTTTCTTGATAAATTTTCAACTTTAGTCCTTGACTTTTCAGGTTTTATAAATTTAAAATATATAGTTACTTGTATAGCGTTTATGTGCATATAATCGAGTAAAACTTGCGAACTTGTATAGAATCATTGCATTTTATTTACCGCGGGAAAAATATTGAGACATTGCACGAGTATAGAACTTGAAATTTCATTACATTGAATTGAAATATGAATACTAAAAATCAGAAATGTTACATAACCCGAGGTATCCCGACTTTCGATTTCAACTTTAACACGGCGTGGGTTCAAATTTAAATCCGGCATTTACACCCGTTAACTCCCACCTAACCGAGCATTAATCGTCGAAATTGGCTATAAATACTAACCCAAACATCTCAACGACATCATCCCAAACCATTCTCAAGTGCCAATTTCACGATTTCGTATCTGCATTGCCGGATTGGGAATCACGACCGCCGACGATCACCTTCAACCCGTTCTCCCTCATTTCTTCATCATTTCAGGTAATTCGAGTGACCCTCTGTTTCGTTTTCATTCAGGGATCAATAGCCCTATGTTAATTTGCATTAACAGGGGGTTAATCGCTTCGTATTTGGGCGATGGAATTCTAGGGTTCATATCGGATTCAGGGACGATTGGGGATTTTGGTTTATCAATTTGTTTTTCCGTGTTAATAATCAACGAGACCCGTAGTCGGGATGGCTTAGTGTCTGTGCGTATGCTGTGACCCGGTCAGTGACCCGGGTTCGAGCCGGGTAAACCGATTTTACCCATTTTAATTGTTTTAGCCTTTTTAAAATCAGTTTTAAACTTTTATAATTTTTATAAATTATGTTATACATTTATAAACTTGAATCTGATTTTTTGTTACACTTTTATATTCAGGAACTATTTTAATTAATTAAACTTAGTTAAAACTTATAAAAAGATTAATCTTTAAAATAAAATTTTAATGCTTAGATATCCTAAAATAAATACTTTTTTTCTTATTAATTAGAAAAAGTAATATAAACTTGTGCATTTTATAAAAGCTATATTTAAGAAGTTCAAGACTTATTTGTTTATTCATTTAGAAACAAGAAAATAAATAAACATTCTTATTTAAAGCTAGAAAGCTATGAATTTATAAACTTTATAAAGATAGAAAAATCGTTTACTCATTTATTTAAAAACGTAATATTCTAAATTTATAAACCTTATAAATATTAAATGAGAAACTTTAAACATGTAAACTTTGTGTAAATACTTTAGGAAACTCTATTATAAACTTATAAACCTTAAAAAATTTTAATTTAAAGTATAGACTTTATAAGAAATCTTATTTTAAATAAACTTATAGAAACTTGGCTTTTATTTAAAAATTATAAACATTATTTATTACGAAGTAATTTGTAATATAGATGTAAATACTTGAAAACCTAAACAATTTATATTTCTTACTTTCAATTAGATGATTATCTATTCTCAATAATGATGCAAATCTTGAAATGATCTTTATAAAACCTTAATTATTATTCAAAAATAATAATTATCATTATATACTCTTTAAATAATTATTATAATAATTATTTATTTCTTGAGTAATTATTGTTAAAACTTTAATAATTATTTAGCCTTTCGTTTAACAAAATGTACAATTCCTTAGGAAAACTATTTTAATCATTATTACCAATTGGGTGTAATAATTGTGAAACTTTAAATAATTATCTTACTAAATCATTCGAAGCTATAAACTTATTTAAAACTTTGATGCACAAGTCTTGAATCATTCATTCAAAAACCTTTGTTTTAAACTTGATTTAAAAATTCATGAACACGATCAATCCCATCCCATATTCGGAACCCTAGTCCGAATCTCGAAATCCTAGATCCTTACCATAGACTTATAGGATCATACTTAAATCTTTAGACTTGCAATCTTAGGCTTATTGTGAGGATATTCTCCCTCAAAGGCTTATTGTGAGGATATGCCGTGCTGATATTGAGTCTCATGCCCATCACCTCGTGAAATAATTTCCAGAACCTCGACGTGAATCGTGTGTCCTGGTAAGATACAATCGTAAAAGGCATCCCATGTCGTGCTACTATTTCATTAATAAATACTTCCGCTAACCTTTCCGACGAGAACGTCTCACAAATAGGTAGGAAATGAGCACTCTTCGTTAAACGGTCCACAATTACCCAAATGGTGTCATGACCCTTAGCTGTGCGAGGTAGCTTGGTTATGAAGTCCATGGTAATGTGTTCCCACTTCCATTCCGGTATCTCAAGAGATTGATTCTTCCCATGCGTTTTCTGGTGTTCGGCCATAACTTGTGAGCAAGTAAAGCACTTGCTCACGTATTTCGTTACTTCATGTTTCATCCCAGGCCACCAGTATTCCTTCTTCAGATCTTGGTACATTTTGTTGGTACCGGGATGGATAGAGTAACGAGACTTATAAGCCTCATCCAAGATTTTGGTTCTAATCTCGCCATCCATAGGTATCCACACCTGACCAAAACGTGCCCTAACACCAAGGGTGTTATATTCAAACTTGTGCTGTTGGCCAACCATCCTCTCCTTCTTTATGTTTTCTTCTTTTAGTGTCTCACCTTGAGCCTTTTCAATTTCCCTCATCACATCCGGTGTTACCACCAAATGGCAAGCTTTCACTCTGATAGGAGCACATCCTTTCGGCTTAGAACGTCAGCCACCACGTTCGCCTTTCCAGGATGGTATATGATTTCACAATCATAGTCCTTCAAAAGTTCCAACCATCGCCTCTGCCTCATATTCAGCTCTGGTCCTTGATCTCCCCTTTTCATACTCCTTTGCCTTTTCATCGTTTACTTCCCTTGGTTTGCGGCAATCCTTGGAGAAATGTCCTAATTCACCACAGTTGTGACATTTCCCATAATTTGCAGAATTGGGGGCATTGGTACATTCACGGGATATGTGTCCCATTTTGCCACAACGGTAACATAAGTTTAACCCATATTTGCACTCCCCTGTGTGCCTTTTTCCACACTTCCTACATTCCTTTATCTCATCCACTCTACGCTTCTTGTTCTTTGATGCAGACCAGTCCCCGCTCGAGCATTTAGTGGTGTTAGACCACTTCTTTTGAGTTTCAGCGGGTGTTATGCCTTCAGCGGCCACATCATCAAAGATCTTTCCACTCATTGCCACCACAGAGTCAAAATCTCCAGGGGTGTTGGCATTGATGATCGTGCGAACTCTTGGTGGTAGCTTCTGGATATAGCATTTGATCCTTCTTTCTTCCGTGTTCACCAAATGTGGAACCAACTGAGTTGACTCATTAAATTTAGAGGTGAACTGCCGGTGCGTCATGCTACCATCCTTGAGTTCCACAAAGGCTTCTTTCATCTTGCCAATCTCATTTTGGGGACAAAACTTTTGAATGACTAAGGCTTTCAGATCGTCCCACTTCATCCTATCAATATCCCTTTCAGACTTAGCTTTCTTCACATTTTCCCACCAGCTTAGTGCCTCGAAGGCAAAAGAATGTGCGACAAACCCTACCGCTTGGTCAGCACATCATTGACTCATCTTGATAACTGCAGTCTTGCGGTCAATCCAGTAGTAAGCGGCAATGGCATCTTTCTTGCCGTCAAAAGTTGGCGGGTCACAGTTTCGGAAGGACTTGTAGACACATCCGCGCTTCTCGTCATAGTCGGAGTTATCACTTTCATACTCGGTTTCAATCACATTTCTGTTCTCGGCCTGTAGGCCCCTTCTTCTTTCTTCCTTTACAGTCTTCAGAGCCTCAGTTAGTGCTGCTAGCAGAGTGCTCTTTAGGACTGCATCAACAATGGCTTTCTTGACAATTGGCTCCAAAACTAAGCCTTTTTCATCACGCGTTCCATGGTTACTTGGAGCATTTTCATTTGCGGTATGGATCGACACTGACCCATGAACTGAGGGTTCGCTTTTTTCCCTTTCGACGTGGTTGACACGTGGTCTACCCCTACGTCTAGTACCGGCCCCTCTCTTAGCACCTCTCTTTCCAGCCATGATGTTTTCTTACTGCGAACAAGGAAATACTCGTGTCATCATGACAGGTAATTATTTAGAACACCTCGATGTAACGTAAATTACTAATTATAGAGACCGATATGAAATTACTAATTTACTTTACTTCTTGGGTTCTGAAGTAACATCTGTACTCAAGTCCAGAGTTTCTACATCAGGGCACATTCTTTCTACTTTCTATTCTAAGGTATTTGATGTCTACGTCTTGTATTAGGATATGGACTACCTTGTATTTTAAGGCCTTTAACGTTTATTGTTATTACTATTTTATGTACTAAGGCCTTTACTGTTTTATTCTCTTGGCTTGGCTGCTCTGACTGACATCCGATTCTCTTATCCCATTCTCAGTTTAAGTCCAGACATTTTGGCAATTGTCCGAATCTCTCAAACTATGGATCTGATACCAACTTGAAAGGACCCAAACCGGGTTCCTCTCATAGTTGGCAAACATAGCACAAACATAGTTCTTAAACATTGAATAACATAGAAAGTCAACAACGAAAGTCTTTACAAAATTCTGAAATAATTAAAACTTTTCATTGTCCTAAACATAATTTTAAATAATGGGGATGTCAGTCTTGCCAACAACAACCATCCAGCCATCTTCTCCTAAGCCCTCATGGCTTCATATCTTATTCTTTCCTTTGCTACCTGATGTGCATACTAAAATAGTCAGCTAACGCTGGTGAGTTTAATTTTATAACATTAAGCATAAATCATTTCTTTCTTATGTTAATCATATAAATCTCATTTAATGAAAAGCATACTATAACTTACTAAGTATAAAATCGCAATGCAACATGTAGATAAATACTTAGTTATTTTGTGTTCTTTTCTGTTAAGTCATACATTATTAGTCTACGATCTATTTCTTTCTCTTTCCGGTGTCCAACAAGGACTTCTCGTGTCCATAAAGGACTTCTCAACGAGTATTGTTCCCTAAGTCTTATCGCCCAAATGCCGATACTCACAACATGTGTCCACTAGGGACTTCTCAGGTAACCGTCGTTACCGGAGCAACCGTCGTTGCTCTTCTTAACCAGTCGTACAACATCCTCGTTACAGTGCCCTGCCGAGCACTGTCCCGATTTTTCTCATGGTACATCATGGTCTCGGTCCATGACGCAACATCGGCTTCGGGTAGCACTAAATAATCTCAAGGACTATACTACTACCTCAAGACTTGCTACTATGCTTAGGGTAGCACTAGCCTCTGGGACTACGCTACTACCCCAAGTCTTTTATTTTCTGGGTCTCATACTCTCACAGATTAGACAATGTATTTGACTTATTCTTCTTCTCTTTGTTTATAAAACAGATAATTAAATAAACCATTCTCTTCTCTTTGTTTATAAAACATTATGTTCTCTTTATTTATAAAACATATAGTTAAATAAACCATTCTTTCTTCTTATCTTTTGTTTATAAAACGTTCGGTTATATAAACCGTATCTTTCTTTCTTACAAAACGTTCGGTTATATAAACCATATCTTTCTTATCTTTCTTTATAAACGTTTAAGTAATAAAATTCATTTATTATAAACGTCTAATTCTTGAGTATGCACACCACCCTAAATAGTAAAATAGGGATTCTTGAACTCACCTGGATTTTTGGTCTACCGCGGAAACTGAAAAGCTTTGGGCTATACGAGTGCTACATGATCTGTACATAAATCAAAGTACAATTTTCTATTATTTCATGCAAGAGTCGGTAGTTTTGTGGGTATCGCCCGAGAGTGTCGGCTAGGAGAGTCACTAGCCACATCCTAGTGTCGCTAGAAGAGTCGCTAGCCACACTCATGAGTGTCGCCTGAACTTGCGTTCAGGGCTTTGTGGTGTAATGGGTCGATACTCAGCGTTTTTCTTAAAGAGCCGATTCTCAGACAGTCGACTTTCTGACAGTCAACTCTGACAGTCGATTCTCATCTTCTTCCTCGCCGAGAGTCGCCACATGCAGGTGGCCGACTGTCGAGAGTCGGCTAAAAAACATTGAGCATTTGCAGGTCTGATTTTTGATCCAAAACCTTAACTTTTTACGTTCAAAACGTTTATCTAGCTTCCATGAAGCTAGATCTGAGCTTTAATCCATTTTCAAACGTAAAAATCCTTCCTTTATGTTTAAAAAGTCCCATAAACCCTAAAAATCCATTTCTATTAAAAACATAGATCTGAGGTTAATTCTTACCTCAAAAGGCCGTGGTTGCTTTGTGAAACTTGATCCAAATCAATGGAGAAACGTTTTGAGACTCCTCTTGAGTCGATCCAAGATTTCTTGAAGCTTTCTCTCTCTAGAACTCTCTCTCTCTCTCTAGGGTTTTGAGTTGGAGAAATGAGAGTTGTGAGCTGATTTCCCCTTTATATACCTTGGCTACATCGGCCCATTGGAGTCGAGCCCAAGCCCGCTCCCTTACTTTTCAATTAAATCCTTGATTAAATCCCGACCCCGTTATCATTCATTCGTTTTATTCATTTGGGATGTTACAAGTAATGATGACAATGAATATGGAGGCGACACTTGACATGAGAAAACCTTTATTTATTAGATAGTGTATATATATATATATATATATATATATATATATATATATATATATATATATATATAGGGTTGAGTTCAAATGTTAACCACTAATTTATGTGATAACCATGATAACCACTTTTAACCAATCAAATATTTTACAATAATTAATATTTGTATTAATGAAAAAGGGTGTTTTAGTAAATTGTCACCAATTTTATATACGGTATTTTTTTAATTTCAAAACTTCCTTTTTTTATCTCATTTTTTCACGTTTGTATTTTCACGTATTAAAAAATGTTTTGCCATTCCTATCATTGTTTCCCATTAACTGTTAGTTTACATAAAGGATTTATTGTTTTTAGGTTCACTGGAAATTTTTTTAGGATTTATTGTTTTTTTTTCCATAACTCTTATTTACTATCACCATTGACCATTTATAATTCAACATTCTAAATAAAATGCACGGTAAGCACAAAATAAATTCGTACTCAATAAAATGCACCAAAAGGACAAAATACTTATGGGGTTGTATGTTTTTTTGATAAAATAATTTGTAATTATCATGTACATATACGTATCAGGTGTGTATGCATATATAAAACCAAATAAGTAGCAACATTCTATTTAATTCATATATACATATACGTATCAGAGTTGTATGCGTATATAAAATCAAATCAGTAGCAACGTTCTATATTAATACATATATACATATACGTATCAGGAAAGTATGCATTTATAAAACATCTCCACGTGCCTCATCACAAACAGTCCACAGTCATTGTAGTTCCACTTGGTTGCCCAACAATTTTAGTTTTCCTTGCATAACAGTTTGAATGTCATTCCATCTTGGATGATCAACCCACCTTAGATATTTGACAAAAAGCTCATTCTACAATTCAATCAAAACATATTACACATCGCATAAAAAATAAATAAATATATCAGCATATTTTAATAAATTAAAAACGGCTTTTACCACTTTCATTGGCTTGTCCTTGCTAAAGAAATCACCATCATGAGACAACCCAACAAAGCGTTCTTGATCGCACATATTGTCACCATCATCAGATAACCCAACAAAGCTTTCTTGATCGCTTTAGTCATGAATCTGTTGTATTTTCAATCATGTATATAAGGACTACATATATGTACTAACCCAGATTTACACATATTTTATTAGTTTTCTGTCCTTTAATTAAATATATAATTTGAAATTATCATGTACATATACGTAACAGGGATGTATGCATAAATAAAACCAAACTAGTATCAACATTCTAAGAGAAATTCATATATACATATACGTATCTGAGGTGTATGCATATATATATAGCCAAATCAGCAACAACATTCTATATTAGTTCATATATACATTTAACAACCCGTCTATTATTTCATATATGCATATACGTACCAGGTTGTATACACCTACAAAACCAAATCAGTAACAAAATATAAAAGAAAAGAAAGTGTTTAATTCCTTTGTACATATAAGTATCAATAGTGTATACATATACAACAAACAATAAACAATCAACATTCTTGAATTATACCCATAAAAATTCTTTCAGGGATTTCCTACATACCAGTATCAACTGAATGAAAGCTAAAAATTAAAAAGATTAACACTCATTTATTTCCATTCGATACAATACGTATCAATACCTGATACATATATGTATCTAAATTATATGCTACAATCAATCTTCACCTAACATTAGGTATAACAAGAAACAAAGCTGCTTTGATTTTTAACATTCAGTGAGTTGTACTTCTGTATTTTCTATACACCTTAAAACTCTGTATCAGATCCAAAATACTTGGGTATTATTCAATTCATACATATATGTATCAATTCTGTTTACACATTAAACAATCAGAACAATTTCAGAAACACTATACAATTTCATAATTTTGCAAACGTATCAATGTGCATATTCATATAAAAGAACCAAACCAAGATCAGATTCATATAAAAAACAGAACCGAGTAAACCAAAATCAAGAACACTATTCCGAAATTCATATTTAACCCAATGTTAATCACCAAAAACCTAAAAAGCTTACTTCCGATTGGTGAACGATTCGACTTATTTACAAGAAATAACGGAATAACAAAGGCAAATCCGGAAGTGATACCTTGCGTTTGAGTGTAGCCCCTTTTCTAATCTCCGATAGTTTGAAAAGCTTTCAACAAAAAAAGAAGAATGTTTGATCTTAATAGCCTCCTTGATGAAATCACCGATTTTTGTAAAATATTGAATTAAATTTGAGAATTTTTAGGGATTTGGTAGATTTTGGTTGATTTGAATACGGTTACACTCTTTAATTCGGATGTTTTATACTCAATTTACCCTTTTTAATTATTTTTAATTAATTTTAATTCATTTAAAGATAGCAGCATTTACTCTTTTGCCACTATACATAAATAGCCATAGATTAATCTAAATAAATGGCTAGGATTTAGTTTACATGGTTAACAATTAAAAAGGGTTTAGCATTTGAACCCTATCCTATATATATATATATATATATATATGAGATGGTTTCACTAATAAGTGGTTTTTCACTAAGAAATCATAAGAAGTGGGTCAAACGAACTCTAATTGAGCTTATTCCAGCGGCATTGGAACCGTCTCATCGAACCCTAACCCGGACCCAAAAACCTAAACCCCCCTCCACCCACACCCCCAAAAACCTAAACCCCCCTCCAACCCTACCCCGAAAAGCCTAAAACCACCACCCCCAAAAACCTAAACCCCTCCAATCCCCCCAAAAACCTAAACCCACCCCTAAATACCTAAATCCCCCACCTCCACCCCAAAAAAAAAAACCTAAACCATAAAATCTAAACCATAAGGTTAAATCATAAGTCTAAAACCCTAAAATTCAAACGTAAAATCTAAACCATAAAAGCTAAGAGGGTAGAGTTCGACGAGACGGTTCCAACGCCGCTGAAATTAGCTCAGTCGGAGTTCGTTTGATATCGTTTCTTAAGATTTTTGTCATTTTTAGATTTCTTAGCGAAAAACTACTTCTTATTTGTTCCTCCCCCTATATATATATATATATATATATATATATATATATAGGATTGAGTTCCAATCAAAACCCATGTTTGGTTTAAAAACCCAAAAACCTACATCCAATGGTTGAAAAAAGCTAGACTAAACAAGATCATGCCATGTGTCCCTTAATTTGTTTTATATGAAAAGGGCAAAACAATCATTTTACTCCACACAAAAATCAGAATCAACAAGAAGGTGACATGTGTCACCTTTTTATCCACCCAACTTTCACTTTTTTTTTAAAAAAAAAGACCCCCCATGTTTTCAGAACATTTATCTTTTTTATACTATGTTTTTTTATATAAATTATACCATTAAATAGATCACATTTTTATCTTTAATTTGGTTATAATATAAATTTTTTTTACAAACGTCAGTATTTACATCAATGTAACGAAACATTTTCTATGTAACAAATCGTTACATTGGTGTAATACTTTAGTTACATTGATTTAATACTATACTTACATTAGTGTCACGAACAAAATTAACAAAAATCAACATTCGTATGATAAAAAAAATTCAGGTCTGGGTTTACATCAATGTAACGAAAACATTTTCTATGTAACAAATCGTTACATTGGTGTAATACTTTAGTTACATTGATTTAATACTATAGTTACATTAGTTTCACGAACAAAATTAACAAAAATTAACATTAGTATGATAAAACAAGTTCTGTAAAATCAATATTGAAAATTGAAGTTAAATATGATATCAATTATGCAAGTTTAACCTAAAAACAAACTTTGAATCCAATTTAGTTAAAGAGACAGAAATTTAGTTAACAATATGTATGTACAAACTTCAAGCAAGTTCTGCAAAATCAAAATTGATGTCAGATATGCTTATCAATTATGCAAGTTTAACATAAAAACAAAATTTGAATCTAATTTAGTCAACCGAAACCCTAGATAACAAAAATTCAAACCTTTTTTAGACGAACTGCGCGAATGGCATCTCTATCTGATGTGGAAGTTGTATTCGAAGCGGCCGGTGATCTCCTACCCCCTCCGGCTTGTTCTGGCGCGGCAGCAGTGGTGACGACGGCGGAGGAGGTGGTGGAAGAACAACAGCGGATGAAAGTAGAAGGGATGTGTGACTTAGAGAGAGATAGAGAGAATGGGGTGTACCGGATAGAGTGAAAAAAAGGGTAAATGTGGAACGAAACTAAGGTTTGCTGGATTCCTCGAAGGGGAATTGATCCAGAGGATTTGGCAAAGGTATTATTCGAGTAATTTGGAGATGCAGTAGAGGACGAAGATGGCAAAAGCTAAGCCAACGTGTGCCATGGCTATGTAGAGTGCGAGACGTACCTGAGGGTCGCTGGAGAGAGAAGATGGTTCATTCAGATCTGGATCGGTGTTGTTGTGGGGGTGAGGAAGATGAGGACTAATTAAAAAAATAAAAAGGGAAAAAGTAAATGAAGCAAAATGACCAATTTAACTCTCAAGCCATATACACCACTCATTTTATCAAATTTAATATGGACCACATGTTTTAAATTATATCAATAAATCAACCAATCAAAATGAGTTTTAGTGTTTTTACATGGGGAGTGGGTTTTGATATGAACCTCACCCTATATATATATATATATATATATATATATATATATATATATATAGAGGGTTGGGTTAATGAGAAAACTCATTTTAATGAAAGAACAAAAAAACTCTTCATTAATAGCACTTTTGTAATTATACTATCATTATATATTCTCAAAAACCTAACCCTTCTAAACACCCCAAAAACCTAAACCCCATATCCCCACCCTTTCACCCACCCCCACCCTACCTTCCTAAAACCCCCCACCCATAAACCCACCCACCCCCAAAAAACCTAAAGCACCCACCCATCCCCAAAAACCTAACCCCCAACCCCACCTCTAAACCCAAAAACTTAACCCTAAAAGATATACTAAACCTTAAAGTTAAACCTACTATTTTTTGGAGTTTTTTTTTAATTTTTTATTTTTTTATGAAACGAGGCAAACGAGAGAAACATTTTGATTTTTTAGTTTTTTGTTTTATTATTTTTTAGGGATTTTTTTTTTGCCTTACAAAAAATGTACCATTAATTACGAAAATACCATTAATGAGGAGTTTTTTGGTTCCCTCCCCAAGAACGAGTTTTCTTATGATCTTCTCCCTATATATATAGGGAGGATCAAATAAGAAATAGTTTTTCGCTAATAAATTTAAGAAATGACAAAATCCTTAAGAAATGATATCAAACGAACTCCGATTGAGCTAATTTAAGTGGTGTTGGAACCGTCTCGTCAAACTCTACCATCTTAGCTTTTAGGGTTTAGATTTTACGTTTGAATTTTAGGGTTTTAGCCTTAAGGTTTAGCTTTTAGGGTTTAGATTTTATGGTTTAGGTTTTTTGGGGAGGGGGTGTGGGGTTTAGGTTTTTAGGGGTGGGGGGTGGGTTTAGGTTTTTAGGGGGGTGGGGTGGGGGGGGTTAGGTTTTTGGGGGGTGGGGGTGGTGCTTTTAGGCCTTTTAGGGTAGGGTTGGAGGGGGGTTTAGGTTTTTGGGGGTGCGGGTGGAGGGGGGTTTAGGTTTTTGGGTCCGGGTTAGGGTTCGATGAGATGGTTCTAACGCCGCTGAAATGAGTTCAATCGGAGTTCGTTTGACCCACTTCTTAGTATTTTTTTAGCGAAAAACCACTTCTTAGTGGAATCGTGTATATATATATATATATATATATATATATATATATATATATATATATATATAAGGTTAGTTTTGGACTCTCAAGCCTAATCAAGTCAGGCATATGAAACTCGGGTTTGGACTCATTTTTAAGACAAGCTTTGGTTTAGACTCTAAATTGTTAAGTCTGGCTAGATTCACCTTCTTAACAAGTCATAAATGTCATCTGCTGTAAATGGTTAAATTTAATGTGTGTGCATATTTGTAGAACAAGATTAATGTATGTGTAATTTTAAATGACTTTAATAAAAGAGTTAATAAACTTGGTTACAGAAGTTTTCCTATTTTTTTTTATCAACAACACCTAGATTTTCTAGGATAAATACACCATACCTGCACTTTGCATGATTTGAACCCTTGAACCTTTTGGTTGTGAGACACATCACTTAACCACTTAGATTAGTACTTCAAATCTTTGTTAAAAATATACTTCAAACACTTTACAATTATTTATAGTTAGAAAACTTAATATCATTCTTTAGCTTAATATTAAAATGTAGAGTTAATTATACAGATTGTCCCTATGGTTTAGGTAAAGTAACAAGTTTGGGTACTAATGGTTTAAAGTAACATGTTTGAGGTATATGGTTTCAATTTTGTAACTACTTTTGAGGTTTTGTAGGACCCTAGTTAGTTTGATGATTATGTATCATTTATTGTTTGGTGTTAACTGTGAACCAACGGTTCACGGTATGGGTGTAATGGGCCGGCCATGGGGGCTGAGAACATGTATGAATGGGCTTAGTCTGGATTACCTAAGTATAAGTATATGTTTCCCCTAACCAAGTAGGGTTAGCGGCTTTGTGTAACTTTTCGGTGAAATTGCTTTTGTTCTAATACAAGTGTGTTACATTGAATCCCTCTCTTGAATCACCACACCAAGTAGATTCCGTCAACTTTATGTGAAACTTTGATATCTTGTTCATTTGTTCGTGTATTTGAAGATCCATCGTCGTGTTTTGGGACTTACAGGTTTAAAGCTAACTTCGTAAGGGGTGTATAATGCTCACAGTTAGTCGGATTACCTTTCAGTCTCTCCAACAACACTAAGGTAGCCTAAAGACAGATTACCTTTCGGTCTCACTATCTCAATACATCCGAGGATGCAAGGGGTAATCTGAGGACAATCGATAAGACACGGGATAACAAAGATACCAAGAAATCTTGGGAAACCTCCTCTCAGAGCCTTTACACCTTAATACCTAATACCAAAGACAACCCGACTATCTCTCACCTTTCAGCTATCGATATAGGTAGAATACTTAGCTCTAACAAACTCTCAATCAACGATCCTATGGATTACGTAGCTCTACAAAACCATAAACTAATCACAAACACACAGTACGTGACCTAAATATGCAATTATAACTGAAATACATTCAACAAGAAGCATATGGAACAATGATCAATCACAAATTAGAACTAAATACGCATACACATTAGATCAATTGTAAAAAGATTCTTTACATTAATGTTAAACCATCAATCATAACCAAAAACAGATTAAAAATCCAAAATATCAACAAATCATCATCAAACCTAGGTAGCTATAGAAGTTTAGCCAACACTCATGTTCAAAAATAGTAAACAATCAATAAAAGTCGTAAACATAATGTCAACAAACCTGATTGAACACAAGAGAACGAAGAACATAAGCCAAATGATTGCAATCTAACCAATGTAGCCTCAAAAGCTTCAATCTCTTGCTCCAATTGCCTTCTCTACTCCAAAAATCGCCCAAGAACTCTGATGTGATGGCTAAAAGTCAAACCCTCAAAAGAATGTCATTAAAAATATTTAACAATTCAATTTTAGGGTTTGGCCGTATTTAGGGTTCTTCGCGAGTCGCGAAGACTTGGATGATCTTCTTGGCGTGGCGTGACGAACAATTTAGTCGGGCGCCCTTTTTCCTGATTTCTTGGTGTTGGCGTGTCGCCAGACCTGTGCCACCATCTTCGCGTGGCGCGAACAACTGAAATTCCAACTTTTTGATTTTCTTTTCTAATGCCTCTCCTCATGTGTTCGATTTCTCTAGGATTAAACTTCGATCTCTGCTTCTTTTGCACACGAACACCTACAAATACATCACAAACTAAGTACGAACCAAAAACGAATAAATAACTAACTAAAATGAACAAAAACAATAGGATAAAGATATGTGTTTCACAATACATCAGTAGTCAACACCGCTTGCTATGTGTTGAATCGGGTTCTCCTAAACAAGCATCTACAGATGACTCTGTATGAAATTCTCTACAATGAAATACCTAGGGTTGGGTAGTTCAGAGCTTTCGGATGTCCGTGTACTATGTTACACACGGAATCTACTCCAAAGTTCAATGACAAAGCTGATGAATGTTACTTCGTGGAATATGGCTCAAATACCTTAGCCTACAGAGTTAACTTATGTGGACTGCCAGGAGCAAAACCCAACTGATGCAGAATGCGGACCTGCATGGTTGTTTGATTATCATTCCCTCTTTAAGTCATTTAATGTTTACACTGATGTAATTGCAGTAGCAAAAAATGATTCTTTTGAGTTTAGTGACGAAGATGACGGTCCATACACGGGACCAATGCTGACTTTTGATCTACTGGAAATTCTTAGGCCACAGGCTACTGCTACATCATCATCATCTCAGGAGCCGATTCCTAATGTCACCAATGTCTCTAGGGGTTCACCAGAAACTGTTGAGGGTTCTACATTTGTGGTAAATGAGGGTACTTCTACACCTGATACTATAGATGCCTCCAAATTCCAGGAGCCGATTCCTGATGAAAGTGAAGTGGAGAAGCCGCTTTCCGTCAACACTGATGCACCTAATGAAGATACTCAGGATAATCTGACAAACCTACCGGACACGTTCCAAGTTCTCGAAACTCCTTCTCATAGGATCAAAAAGGTCCATCCTGTGAGCATCATCATTGGCTCACTAACTAAAGGTGTCAAGACTAGAAGCACGGCTGGGGATATAAATAGATGTCTCTAAACTTGTTTTATTTCACTGATTGAACCAAATAACATCAAGATGGCTTTACTGGAGCCAAGCTGGGTTGATGCCATGCATGAGAAGTTGAATCAGTTTGCCAAGCTGAAAGTATGGGAATTAGTGCCATTGCCATCGGGCAAGAAAGTTACCGGCACTCGTTGGGTATTTCGAAACAAGCAAGATAAAAGCAAAGTCATAATACGGAACAAAGCTCGATTGGTAGTTCAGGGGTTCCATCAGCAACAAGGGATTGATTACGAGGAAGTGTTTGCACTGGTTGCTCTTCTGGAAGCAATTAGGATTTTCTTGGCATATGCATCATATATGAAGTTCACAGTTTATCAAATGGATGCCAAGACTGCATTTCTATACTGGAAAGTGAAAGAGGAGATTTATGTGTGTTAACCACCTGGGTTTAAAGACTGTGATCATCCAGATTATGTGTATAAACTGGACAAGGCTCTGTATGGTTTACATATGGTACCTTATGCTTGGTATGACACTTTGACAGACCATCTACTTGCTCAAGTTACACTCGTGGAGCAATTGATCAGGCCCTGTTCGTTCGGAAGGTGGAAAATGATCTCATTTGGTGCAAATCTATGTGGACGATTTCATCTTCGGTTCCACAAATGATGACTTGTGCACATAATTCAGAAAAGTTATGGAAAAGAAGTTTGAGATGAGTGCTTTGGGAGAGATGACATTTTTTCTTGGTCTGCAGGTGAAACAATCAAGTGATGGTACTCTAATTCATCAAGGAAAATATGTGGATGATATTCTCAAAAAAGTTCAATTTTGCTGACGCTCAAGCTGCTACTACACCTATGTCTGCTCGGCCAGTTCTGGATGACGATACAACAGGGGTCGCTGTTGATCAGAAACTTTATCGATCGATGATTGGTTCACCGATGTATCTGACCGCCAGTCGCCCGGATATCATGTTTGCAGTGTGTCAGTGTTCCCGCTATCAGGCCAATCCTAAGATGTCCCATCTAACTGTTGTTAAACGAAACTTTCGGTATCTAAAGGGCAAGCCTCGGCATGGCCTTTGGTATCCTAAGGATTCTAATTTTGACTTGTATTCTTTTTCTGACAGTGACTATGGAGGTTGTCAGTTAGATAGGAAAACTACAAGCCGAGGATGTCAATTTCTAGGGGATAGGCTCATTTCATGGCAATGCAAAAAGCAACACACAGTCTCCAACTCCACTGTTAAGGCTGAATATGTTGCTGCATCGGCTTGTTGCTCACAAGTCATCTAGATGCAACATCAATTGCTGGATTACGGTTTGACTTTTCTAAACACCACTATTTTCTGTGATAATGAGGCTGCAGTAATTATAGTTAAAAATCCGGTACAACGTTCCAAAACCAAGCATATAGATATCAAGGTGCATTTTATTCGGGACTGCTTTGAGAGAAATCTCATCCGTCTTGAACGTGTTGATACTGACAACAATGTTGCACATATCGTCACAAAAAGCATTTGATACATATCGATGCAATGTGCTTGTAGAATCCTTGAAAATGATTGGTTTTACAGATTGAATATGTTACAAAAAGATTTTTCTTTATAGTTTAAATTTGTACATTTTTATTTTATTTCTTTGTTTTTGTTTATGCACAAATTTAGGGGGAGAAATAAGAAAAATACAAAAAGAGTCTACATATAAATAAGAAAATTACAAAAAGAGTCTGCTTAGAGTTTACTTGGTTTGTTTGAGTCAGCCTTTACTTCAAATCTAAGAAAAATCCAAAAATATTGTGTTTTGTTTGAGTCTGTCGTTTGCAAATAAATGGGAAGTGATATGAATGTTCGTTTCTTAAGGATTAGATCAACACATGTAAGGCACTATATTGAAATGACTAGGATCTAAGTGGGATATGTCAATAGGCTCTGCATGTGATACACTTGAACAACATAAGTTTATGTCCTTAGTAGGGAACATCTCATAGATTTGTATCATTAGAATTTCCTGAAAATTATTGAAAACTTAAAAATAAAGGTTGATGAACCATGGATAAAACATGCTCTAACAGGATTGCACTAACCGAGACCCTTCACAAAGGGCCTGCGAGTTGACTTGTTACAAGTCTTTGTATATAGTATATATAAATAAAAGATATGCGTTGTCATGCAAAAAGTGAAAAGACACTCAATGTAAGTGCAAAGCAGAATTCTTGAGCAAAAAGACACGCAATGTCGTGCATTAGGTATAAATTCAAAAGATACGCAATGTTAGCGCGTACATATTAGTATATTTATATATATATTTTTCTTTTGGGCCATGGTGACAGATCTAAAGGTTTTTGACAAATTTAGGATACATAAGTTTGTCATGCTGTATTCCTGGGCAAAATTTTGATACTCCTCAAATCAGTTCATAAATCCGTGCTAGTTATGCTTAAATAGTTATATTTTAGGTGCTCAAAAGATCAAGAGGAAGGGAAGGTTAACATGATAACTTGTGGGGTCCATTAAAGTTCACCAAGAATTCACATAATTCACAGTCAATTAATTACAGGTTTCTTAGATATGAGTGTGAGACCCATTGATTCATAAAGAATTCTACCAAAACATGATAATTAAATCACAGAGAAAGACTTAGGTTTGGCACTAAAGCATGAGTTTAAAAGAATTTGAATGTTGGCAATCTACTTGACCTGTCTGAGTAAATCCGTGCTGAAAAAATGTTCTTTGGGCTACATATAGAACGATATGATCCCATTGCAAACATCCTAAAGGCTCGTTGTTGCTAGTATGTATAGATATGGCTATTTTTTATTCTATTTTTATCTTATTTTATTTTATTTGAGTTTATTTATTTTATTTTATTTTAGTTTAGTTTATTTCATTTTATTATTATTTTTTTTATCATAAAATGACCAACTTCAATCTTTTGAAAACATTGCATCTAAGGGGTTAATCTTCATGTATTCGGGTATTGGTTATGGCCCACCAAAGTTCATGGTGGGCCCCCACTCCTTGGAAACCGAACATTACTTAAAGGGTGTTAAACCCTAATTTGGGTTTAGTTGGTTCACGGTCATTCTATTCATCTATGCTTCTCGGTGCGAAATCTTCTTTGACATTCAAACTATTTGTGTGTATGCTGACTTGACAAGAATTTTAACACTTTCAGGTACATCTCGTAAGACATATATCTTCATAATTTGCTCTGTTGAAGTACTGATCATAATTTCAGCCGTAAACCTTGAAGCAAAGGGTTCAATGTTCTAATATCGATGATTTACGGAAGTAAATTGGAATTGAAGGCTTGTTTGTGGTCGTAATAAGTAGGCGAACACATGAATAGTGTTAAGAATCCACAAATCTAAATTTAAGTCGGTTAATTTGGAAGGTGGAGATATTTAGGGTTACCCGTAAAATGTTCACTGTGTAAATTCAAATTTACCGTGAACCTATTGGATTTCCCGTATACGGTTGGTCTCCCATAAACCCATGGAGAAGCCTTGAACATTTGATCAGCCATAAAACTCAAAGGAAACCGTAAAGTTCATGTGGCCGTAAACCCTTAGGATACCGTAAACCCTTAAGATACCGTAAACCCTTTGGAACCCTTGTCTCCCGAGTTGTGAAATTTATGAATTGTCATTGTGGTTCTAACTTAATAAATTTTATGCAGATATGGCTGAGTAAAAGTTTGTTCCTGATCATAACATTTGTGCATTCACTCTGGATCTACCCGAAGAATACGAGTATTTCAGATCTACGGTTGTGGGGTTGACACTTTCCCCTATCAACTTTGCTGTCATGGAGAATCCAATTATAGGTCGGAGTTTTATCAGAGAGTTCTGGGAAACTGCCACCATTCATCCTAATGTCAACGGGGAAGATTGTATCTTTGGCACAGTACAGAACAAGAGAGTAAAGTGTAAGAGGCTGTAATCAGAGAAGCCTTACAATTTGGGGATGAGGCTGGTCACCCAATCAAGCTGGCTGCAGATATTGTAACTCCAGTTCTTCTGAGAATGGGGTACGAAGGCAATTACCCCCAATCTACAAGAAGTTATTGCACCCATACTAGAGGTATTTGGCACATGTGTGCATGAACGACCTGATTGGCAGGAAGGGAGGTTTTGATGAACTCAATGCCACAATATCGTCTGCAATGGTTGCTCTCACCATGAGCTGGAATTATAACTTCTCAATAATGGTATTTGAAGAATTCAAAAGCAATCTGAAAGGGCATCTTCATGATGTTTCCTAGATTTCTGCAAAATATCATCAACAAGAACCATGCCAACCTAGTACCTACTATGGAAACCCTGGATCTCAAGGCAATGGGACCCATGATATTCAAGTATATGAATGTTAATAAAGAGGAAAAGAGAGTATATCAAGGGTTACATCCCCTTGAAAAGTTCGGTAGATTTGCTGAATTAGAAGCTGAAATTCAAGAAGAACCGGCTGTACAACATTAAGCTGAGGTTGCTGATGACCACGATATTCAACAGCTACAACAACCTTAAGAACAACCTCATCACCAACAAGAACCACAGCAAGAACATCTGGTTGTACCCGAGTCAGAAGCAACTGAAGTTCTATCTTCTTCTGACAGTGAGGGTACACCTAAGAGACCGCTAGTACCAATCAATCGGTACGTACGAGAAATGGAAGGTACATAAAGAAGAGTCGAGATTCCTCCTCTCACCTCTTCTTCTAACCAAGAAAAAACCGATTCTGACTATAACCCGGATCAAGATCTTCCTTCAAGACCAAGAAAACGAAGAGATCCGAGGATTGTGAGAATGCCACCAACACCAACACCAACACCTACACCAAAACAACCACAATCACCACCACTTACCTCAATAGTTCCCTAGTCATCATCTCAGGTGAGCCCTAATATCGCTGCTTTTGATACTGACCAATTTATTGTGTCATCTACCGAAGCATATCATGCCGAAAAGGCAAGAGGCAAGACTCATGTAGATTCTTCCACACCTGATCCTGTAGATACTCAAGCTTTGCAGGAAAGGGTATTTGAATTGGAACAACTAGTGGAATCGCAAAATGTGAGAATCATGTCTCTAGAAGCAAATCAGGGTTATTTAACTGCCCTTGTGTTTGAATTGAAGAAGAAACTTGCAGAGAGAGAGAGAGACTATGGATGAAGATAAGAAAGATGATGACAATGATAATACTGATAAAGGGGATGGAGATACAGGAGGAAGTGGAAAGGATGATAATGTAGAAAAGAATCAATATGATGACCTTTACAATTTCGATTTTGAAGGGAATCTTGAAGGAAATATGTATGATGTCTTTCGTGATGAAGATCCTCAACCTAAAGACAAAGACTTCGTTCCTAATGCTGCATCAAATGTAGAGATGTTTAACAGTTCTTTTAACTCTGAGCTTAAGAGATTACATCTTGATATTGATGATTCGGTTAATCTGATGAGTTCTAGTTCTGAAGTCAATGAATCATCTATTCTATCAGTCAATCCTGTGAAGGAACGACCATCACGTTGTTGCCTCCTGGTCCTCCTATAGAGACTCATGTCACTACTAACATTGAAGGCTATTATTCTAAGAGGGGTGACAGGTCGGGGATTGCTTCTTGGCAGTTTGACAAAGAGAAGAATATGTTTGTGGTGAAGAGAAAGAATGGAAGGCTGGAGTATTATAAGAGTGCTAATGACTTTAGCTCCTGGACAAAACTTGATCTCCGGAAGTTAAATGAAGCACATTTTACTAACAGAGGAAACATTACAAAGGCAGATATGTTCTATAAGTTCTTGAATCAACAGTACCTCACAAATTTTGTTGGTATGAAGACTACGGAGTCTATGCTGAAGAAAGCAAAGAGTGTTAAAGCCCCTCATACCGGTAGAAGTTTGTATAACGTCATCTGGCCAGCTACAAAGACTACAAAACTGGTGCCTGTCCATAAGAAGGTTCCAGTTAATTCACTTAAGGACTTTCATCTCTGGTCTTATGATCCTGGTTCGGCTTAAGCTATGATTCTAGCTGGAAACACATAATTTTGAATACTGGATCCTTTTGATCTATCAAAGTTTAGTTAAGTTTATATCAATGTGTTGGCTAGAAATCAAATCAGAAGTGAGCCGTTGTTTGAACAGCAGGAGAAAGTGTTTACTGGAGCCATTGCTGATATCATCAGAAAGAAGATTGACGCTGGTAGCGGAGATCATCGTGAAGACATAAACTTCTGAAGACAGATTGATAGCATAATCCTAGGGGGAGATTGTAGGACCCTAGTTAGTTTGAGGATTATGTATCATTTATTGTTAGGTGTTAGCCGTGAACTAAGGGTTCATAGTATGGGTGTAATGGGCCGGCCATGGGGGCCGAGAACATGCATGAATGGGCTTAGTCTAGATTAGCTAAGTATAAATATATGTTTCCCCTAACCAAGTAGGGTTAGCGGCTTTGTGTAACTTTTCGGTGTAATTGCTTTTGTTCTAATACAAGTGTGTTACATTGAATCCCTCTTTTGAATCACCACACCAAGTAGATTCTGCCTACTTTGTGTGAGACTTTGATATCTTGTTCGTGTATTTGAAGATCCATCATCATGTTTTGGGACTTACAGGTTTAAAGCTAACTTCGGTTAGTTTTTCTGTTAAAGTTGAATTGACATACCTAAAATGCCCTTGTTAATAAAAAAATAAAAAAAAATAATTAAGAAATACCCTAAAACCATTTCTATTCTCATCTTTGTCACTATCTCATTTTCATCTCTATACTCTCTTTCTATTTCATCCTCATCTTTACTGTATCAACAACCCTCATCTCTGCCATAACTTGAAATCCTATGAGTCAAACCCACCACCACTCGTTTCAATAAAAAAACAAAAACAAAAATACCCAGCAATTGAGTTCCACCGATCTTCAAATCGGTCCTTGATGTTTGAGTGTTTGATTACTAAACTAAATAAAGAATCAAAGAATACTATTAAGCGCATGCTCACATTCCTCATTCTCCAGTTTGTATGCTCAATACAAATATCCTTAGCAAAACCAATGAGAAAATCGAGTGGAATCGATTTAAAGATGAACGTACGGTTCTTGAACATTAAAGATGATTGGTAATCTACAAGATGAAATCAATTTAGAAGATTCTAGTAATAAAATCGACCATTTCTAAATCTTCAGCCTTGGGATCTTGTCACTCAGTTCACCCAATTCATTCTGGCTATAAATCATGATTTGCAGACCATTTTTTAGCAAGGGAACGAAGTGCATCTTTGTGATTCTCTTTCCCAACTTGAAAAAATATTTTTCGTGGTGGAAACATCACTCACTCTCTAAACCCAAAACCTCTGTTGAAGTTTTTTTTGAATGTTTCTAAAGAAGGTTGAAAACGAATGCAGAAACTTTTCAAAAATGATCCCAGAAGATGATGCCACTAGCCACACAATTAGTGATTTTGAACGGGAAATGGGTTTCAAAACACAGATGGGGATTAGGGTGTAAAACTCACTATTAATTATATGACCTTTATTATCATTTATTTAATTATTTGATCATTGACCTAAATACCCTTATGGATTAATTGGTAATTATTTGATGAACATAATTACCTTTTGTGGCAATCTGGACTTTTTAGACTAACTCTGTTAGATTAACCCAGTTAAATTGTAACCTTGTTACTTATCTCAAACTACAGGGACTATTTGTGTAAATAGGAAAAACCATTCCGTTGACTTTACAAAGTCAAAATTTAAGAGATTTTGTTCCTGTTGACTTTAGAAAGTGAAATCTCCATGTTCTTAACTCAATCCAAACCCCAAGGACTAATTCTATCGTTTTCTAAACTCTAATTCACTAGAAACTACAGGGACTAGTTCTGCCAAGTCCCAAAACCCAATCTGTTAACCTCCAAAGTCAAAATCAGGAGCAATTTAGCCTTGTTGACTTTTAAAGTCAAACCCGCAACCTCATTCAATCCAATTCAAGCCCCACGATCGTTTTCTGTTTGATTTTATAACTGAAATTGCTTGGTTATGATATTAACAGTCATAACCACTGTTTTAATCCCCATCATTGTCGAAATTAAACCCAATTATACCCATTAAACCCGTAACCGTCAACTTCATGATCGTATACTATCGAATTCATCAAATTCGTATACCAATTCAAAACTCGAACATCTGCGCACTTCCATCTCACACCTCAGAATCTTTTGCACACAACAGTTTGATCGGATTCACAGTAGAAGTCGTCAAAGATCAAGCTATTCACAGTCGGCAACTGCACTTACTCGAACCCCATCAATTCGTCAGCTTTTCTGGTAAATTCCTACACCCTTACCTTCGTTTTCATCTGTTAATTGAAAGCCCTATCATTTTCGGTACTTATAACATCGAATTGATACGATCCAGTAATCTAGGGATCATACATTTCCAGTTTGGTCGATCCCTATCAATTCGATGTCCATTTATGAAATTGAACACACCCTTAGAGTCGCCTCTATGCCTGGATTGAAGGCCCTGTGAAATCCACGGCTGATAACATCGAATTGTTTGTGATCCGGAATTTAGGGTTTGTTCATATTTTTATTTGGGGGTTTTGATCTTAACGACTATCTCAATCAAAGTAAACAGGGTTGGATTCGCAACCCTCTGTTTGTAAAAAATCCCATGAATCCAACAATTTCTAACATCAGATTTGTTCAAATCAATTCAAGATCAAACCTAGGGTTTTTCGGTTCTTATTTATGGAATTAAGCAATCTTAAACATGTCGGTTTTGCAATTAAACACACACATAAGTTCGCAAACATCTGATTAACAAAACCCCTATGCTTAACTTCCAAATCATGGTTGAAATTTGTGGATTGGGGACGGGATTCGAACTAGATTGGGTCGAAATTCAAGCCCATTTGTCTTGTATGTTAAAATCATTTGGAACCGGCTTTGTTTGCGAAACACTAGCGGGCGGGACTGGTTAAGGCTGTGTGCATGTGTGGGAGAGACCCGAGTTCGAGTCTCTCCACACTCTTTTTATTGTCAAACCGTTTTTAAGTTATTATTTTAATATTAAACCTATCCCTATATTATTATAATAATATATTAATGTGTTTTAGCTCCGGAAACAACCCGTAGGCTCGGGTTTGGTTTTATAACTCATAATTAATATTATTTCCACTTTTAGAAATAATAAATTTATATTATTTTCAAACCATGATTTTGAATAAAATAATATGTTTATATTATTTTTAAACCGTGACTCCTATTATAAAATAATATATATTTTTATATTATTTCGCCTCCTTTATTAATCTCGTGTAACGTTTCAAAACTAATTAATAATATAATTATTTATATTATTTACTCACGTTTATAATCTCGAATAAAAATAATATATTTATTATTTTTGCCACTAAACAATTATCGTATATTTTCTACGAATTCAAAAATAATATTAGTTATATTATTTTCTTAGATCATTATTAAATGATACGATCGCACAAATTTATTTATTTATTTAATATTATTCGTATTAGAAACGTTCGACACGTAAGACACTCATCTTATTTATTTAGAAATCTATATTCCTTTAGACACATTCGTCTACTCACTGATTCTTAGAATGTGTTAAGGCGTTCTAACCTTCCGTGTCGTAATCACAAATCCCAATGTGTCCCTAGTTGTTATGTTTATAATTCTACGGCATACGTGAGCCGTTTCAGGCTAACACTTATGGTTTCAATCTCATACTTATGTGATACTACCTACTACGCAACGCAGGTGAGTTTTACGGCCCCTTATACTGTTTTAAACTGGGGGAGAAAACATGCACACAAACAAACATCTTTTACTTGTTTTCCCGTTGGGGGAGAAACATGCACGCAAGCAATCATACTTTTACTTGTTTTCCCATGAGGGAGAAACAGGTACGCAAACAAACATCATTTTACATGTTTTTCCCGTTGGGGAGAAAACATGAGAAAACATGACGCAAACTATTTTGATTATTGTAATTCATATGATATCACTGTTGAGGCTAAGCGTAACACACTATCAGTGAAAGTCCTCATAACACATCGGACCGTTAATTTGACAAGCGAGGTAATGTTTAGTAGTACTACTGGGTTTGACTAGCCCCACCCGCGTTAGTCGCGCTAACTCGATTGGAGGTCGAACGGGTCAAATGTTAGCCTACTCTTTTGGCCAGAGTTTATAGACCTGGCAGAAGGCAAAGAACCAGTCATACTTCAGTTGCGAGCGCTTTAGTAAGACATGAACATAGGCTAGCTACCTATATATATGCATATTGAATGTACATAATCTGGCAAACATTCTCTTATTGCAAACTTGGAACCTCTGATCTCACCAAGCTCGTGTTGACACTTTTCGTACATGTTTTCTCAGATCGTTAAGGCACAGGTTGCACAACTAGGACATTCATGGAGTCCTACTATCATTTCACTCATATGTAAACCGTTAAAACAATTCACTTACTTTTATTAAACTAAACTTTGGCGCGTTGTTTTGCGCATTTACTTTCTTGTTTAGACGCTTCCACATTAACTCTGAACTTTTATGTTATGACATTTTAAGTCCCATATAGTGTAGTTTGATGTAACTAATGACTGAGATCCTGGTGTGTCACATCCCTAACGGTAAAACTCCGTTATTGGAATTTGAGGGTGTGACACCCTTACTACCTTAAATAGGGCTTCCCCTTGGATGTTTATAAATAGAGATATTATTAGAGAGATACAAAATAATGATTAATTGACTAACAACACCAAATAATTCGTTCTTCTCTCTCTCTCTCTATAAATTCATGAGGTCACTCCTCACATAAACTCTCCTAACTGATACAACCTAAACAGAAACCCGATCATCATCAACATCATATCGACTTCCCTCTCCACGGTTACTAGATTATCTGGTACACATTTATTAATCTTGTTTTCCATTATCATGTTAAAATAATTGATCAACATGTGGTATCAGAGCATATGTTGATTAATCAATTCTTTTTTCGTTTCCTAAACTAAAGTTAAATCGAAAAAACTTGAGTTTTTCTTAGAAAATCATTTTTATTAAGTTCACGATTTTCACTTTAAAGTTTTCGGTTCTGAGTTTATGTTTTCGGATATGTTAAAAAAACTGTTTTGATGATATATAACTGCTCGGTTGAGATAATTTTTCAAAATCCTTAATTATCATGTTCTATGATTTCAATTCCAGGCCTTATGCTGATATTAATCAAGAAAAGTTCTAATGTTCATCATAACTGTTCTTGAGTGTTCATCCTTATTTTCGATAAAATAACTTATTTTGGTAGGATATTTGGATTAATTTGTTTACGAAAATTTTGTATCTTTATCCCCAAGTTTCGCATAAAAATATTTAATTTTTTAAATTATTTGCGAACTGATAAATCTTGGATATAGTTAAACAAGCTTAATTTTGAAATCAGATTTATTCCTAAAATCTTTCCCTTAGGTTTCGGATTCCTTAAGTACTCGGAATCCATAAGTACTCAGATTCCATAAGTAACCGGATCCCTAAGTTCACGGATTCCTTAAGTAATCAGAATTCCTTTAAGTTCACGGTTTTCTCAAGTACTCGGATCCTTAAGTGTTCGGACTCACAGAGTACTCGGATCCATTAAGTTTTTAGGTTCACCTAGAGTATTCGGATACCGTAGGTACTCGGTTCTCCTAAGTACTAGGTTTGATCAAAGTATTAGGATCCCTCAAAATTTTTCACGTACATTAAAGTACTCAGGTCCATTAAAGTATTCGGTCCATCAAAGTATTTTGTCCATTAAGTTTTTGGGTACATTAATTTTTTTTTGTGAAGCCGTAAATATTATGTTTTACATAACCTTAAACTTACTTGAATAACACTAAAAAGCTTCGCTTCTCCCCAAAGGTGATGGGATACATTTGTAAATTAATTCAATTCTAATTCTAATTAAGCATTGTCATTTAGTGCATATCCTTTAACTGTTAGATACACACATGACATATGCCTTAAATACACAAATGTTTCACTTCTGTCCAAAGATGATGTGTTACATCTGTGTCCTGCAAACTTAACATGTGCCTAAAATTAAAATTTTCACTTCTTCCCAAAGGTGATGTGTTACATTCATATTGCAAACCTTTAGTTGTTTCTAATATTTGAATAATTGGTCATAGCCAAAGCGAAAGCCATTGTTTAAGTAGAACCTTACTTAGTCTTTTAATTTTTGGTGTTATAATTAAACGTTATCACAGCTTCATTAGTATAATGGTCCTTATTTTCTGGCTGCCTTAGTCTAAGTACCCCATAGATCACTCTAAGTTCTTCTTTAGGTATTTGTATCTAATTCATCTCATCTAAATCCACTGTAGCTCCCAATATGGGAATTGAAACGTTAACTGGTGCAAACTTTGCTTCTTGGAAAGATTCTATAATGCTGACTCTTGGTATGTTGGACTTTGATTACGCAATGAGAGAAGATGCCCCTCCTGCCCTCACTAACAAGAGTACTGCGAAAGATAAGATTGTAACATCCCGAGATTTAAAAAAATAAAAAATAAATAAAGAATAAACGTTCACGAGGGTTAAACTAAGCAAAGGGAAGGAATGTGCCACATGCTTGGGATTGGGCCGAAATGGGGGGAAGAGTTGGGCTCCATAAAACCCCAACTCCATCCCTTTCCACCCTCATTTCACCATCCTTCCCATTTCTTCAAGTTTTAGAGAGAGAGAGAAGTTAGAGAGAGAAAGGTGTCGGTTTTGCTCCAAGATTGAACCATTCTTCTTCTCCAGTGATTACACGAAGCTTTGTTGAAGAACCAAGCCAATTTGAGGTAAACACTTGCTTAAATCTGAGTTTTTGTTAAAAATAGGGTTTTAGGGTTTCATGGAGTTTTTAACTTAAAGGTCAGATTTTTACATATAAAAACAACTGAAAAGTATAGATCTAGCTTCATGGAAGTTGGAGAAACAATTTCAACGTAAAAAGTTATGATTTTGGATCGAAAACAAGTCTAATTAGAAATCAGGGTTCTTGAGCCGACACTCGATGAGGAAGATGACACAGTGTCTTGAACACAAGTTCAGGCGATTCTCTGATGCCATCAGCTGATTCTCTGACTCCATCAGCCAACTATCTAATGCCATCAGCCAACTCTCTGATGCCATCAGCCGACTCTCTGTTGCCATCAGCCGACCCTCTGATACGATCAGCCGACTCTCTGATGAGTTAGCTGACACTAGCAAGTTTAACCGATTTGAGCAAACAGGAAAATGTACGTTTTGAGCAAATTATAGTTATATTATTGGCAAACGTTTACTATATTTTCATATACATAAACAAAGGCATGATATATGTGTTAAGCTATGTTTCAGTAAAGCAAGTTATATTGTTGGCAAGCGTTTACTATATTTCCATATACATAAACAAATGCATAATATATGATGAAGTTATGATCAAGTTAATGAAAGTTTTATGAACAGAAAGTGAATAGTCTTCCTATGGGAAATGTACTAGCTTGTTAAGGTCCTTGGGACAGATGTTACTTGTACAAGATGCCAGTTACGGGTGATACCCATTAGTAAGAGCCTTGGTGGTTCGTTAACAGTTGTACAATTAGGATGAGTGACGACGGTTGCTCGGGGGTCTACTCAACTCCCATATACCAGTTAAGCGGTATTCATGACGAGGACAATACCATGGGTTGATCACGAGGACAACATCATTGGGTCACGAGGACCAAACCATGCTAAGCGGTATTGATCACGAGGACAATACCAGGTGTTGATCACGAGGACAACATAATGCTGAGTGGTATTGATCATGAAGACAGTACCAGATGTGACAAGCGAATTGACGGTTAAGCAGTACTGGTCGGTTCATGGTCGTGTGCCATGAGGGTAATACAATGCAAAGGAATTGATGGTATATTATATGTTTTAAGCTGTGTTTGAAAAGTGAAGTATGTAAATTTTTGCCTTAAGGGCAGTATATAAGTATTAGTAAATCTTTTCTATAAATTGATTTAAAGTAAACGTTAGAACTCACTCAGCGTTGCTGACTTTTAGTATGCATATCAGTTAAGTGTAGGTGGCAGTAGATGGATGTGGATGCTTGGCTTGGCGAGAAGAGTTACACAAAGATTCAGCATCAGGCATCCCATTTATGTTTTCTTTCAATTATGTTGTTTAAAGACAAGTTTTAGTTTGTAACAGACAAGTTCTGTTAGACATGTTATGTGTAACATCTACGACTTTCGTGTTTAACTTATCTTGTACTAGACTTATTTAATCAATGTAAACCATTTTGAATACACTTGAATTACCCATACAACATACTTGTTGATCATACGTTACCTTAACTCTTGATGCTTATTAGGGCTAAATTGTGAATTGGGCCCATTTTAGGCCCAATAGGCCCATCATAACCCGTTAAAAATCATGCAAACATCAAACATGTCAAATTAAAGTTGTTATACCTTGTTACACTTGAAACGTTAAACAAAAGCTTGCAAATCTTTGCATTATGCCTTCGCAGCTTGTTATGCCCTAGAAAGACCGTTTTCTTATTCGCCGACCGTTAATTACCATACGTGACTAACATAATCTTAACTTAAATATTTTTAGCTAAACATACTCATTTTATTATGACAATCAACTTTCATGCTTAAAGCATTTGCCAATTTCGCTTAGAAATGCTTAAAATCGCGAATTTCGAATGCGCGCACTCAACCGGGCCAAGCTTGGACCCAACCCACTTACACATGGACCTAGCCCAAGTAAAATTTCACAAAATCCCAGTCCTAATTCAACTGAATTTCGCAAACCTTGAGGCCTCCTCAAACCCTAATCCTTTTCTTGTTTTCCAAGGCTTGATTCAACTATAAATACCCCCTTAATCCCCCTTGTTTTTCATTTACTCCTCCCATCAAATCCTCCACTCCCCTCCAAGATTTTTAGCCCTTCTCTACAGCCAATAAGTTTCAAGAAAACTCTCCTCCAAGCCTTGAAGAAATCGCAATAAGCCAAGAACCAAGATCGGGTAACGAATCGAGTTTAACCGTTCTTTTTTTTCTTTTTTATTTCTTTCTTATTCTTTTGATTCTAACTCTTATACTAACTTGTTTATATTTATTCTAAACCTCTGATCCTAACCTTAATCTAACTTAAATTAACCACATGCTAATTTAAAATATAATCTATTTGCGCGTGGCGGCTATGCCGTTTTGTATTATGTGATTCTCCAAAACGTTTATGTGAATATCATGGCTAGACCGTTGACACGGGATGTTTTGGCTAACCTAATCGATCATAGGATCCCATTTGCAATGGCAGCTATGCCGCCGCATTCTATGAATCCTCCATACGTTCTTCGGTAATAGTGTGCTCTGCCGATTCCTTAGAATGTATGGGTTAACATAATCATACTCTATCTACTATATATTATCCCTATATACATCATCTAATTTTTATTTACACATTCGGTAACCTTAAAACCCTATAGGTCTACTTAAGTGCAACTGTTGGTTTTGGACAGAAAATGTGCTGATTTTAACTGAGCATAACTATATCATAATTAAACGAAACTGAGCAAACTCAAATTCCATGACGTAGTTCTTCGAATTGTGCGTTCAACCGTATTTGGCTCGTTTTCTAATTCAAAAGTATGACTCCGTAGTAGCCAAAACCGGACAGAAACCTTTTTCAGTACCTTCTGTTTTGTTTAACCGTTTTGACTATGATCCGAGTCTCAAACGGAGAAACTCTCTGAATGAAACTTTTTCGAAACATTATAAACTAGTCTCCTGTAAAATTTCATGATTTTAGTACGTTGTTTGATATTTTTAACAAACCCGTTTCTGTTCAGCTCTTATGCTGTCCAAATCTAAAAATTTACAACATTAACAATTATATATTTAATCCTCTTTTTCTCGCATCCGTTAACGTTCTAACTTCCGATAAACGCCATCCAAAACCCTAACTAACTATATCATGATCTTTTAGGGCATTTATTTAAATCCTAGAACCCTCGAGCTTCGCGAGTCAATCACCTCTCAACACAAATGTGAGTTTTATATAGCCCCTTTTTACATTTTTGCACACTTTTGGGGTGGAACATGATTACTCTTAGAAAACTCTTTGCACTTACACATATACAATTCTACATTATGATTCCATATGTTATTTGTGCTTTATGCTTGAATGCTATTAGTTAAGACTACATATACATGACACACTCTTGCAATCATTAACTCTGTACAAGCCAACGGTTAACAAGGATAGATCTATTGTGTCTGACAAACCCACCCAGGTAAGGTGTTTGTTACCGACAATACATTAGGGTAACCTGCGTATTATGCCTTAGTCACAAGGTTTGATTGTACACTTAGTTTAACTATAGATTCTCCCTAAATGCCTTATATACCATGTATCATATGAATTGTATAACACACTTGAAAACATTATTTGTGGTGTCAAAACCTATGTATGCTCACCAACTTTTTAGTTAACCTTGTTTTTATCATGTTTCAGGTACGAATGTTTGAATATGATCAAGTTGATTCACATAAGCTTTGAAGACCTAGAATTTTAATTTTAATGAACATGTTTATGTATTTTTCAATTCTTGTAATGTGGGATTTGACTATTTGATTTATGAAATGAAAATTTGATATTTAAATATTTCAACTTTAGTAAACCATGAGCTTATGAACAGTATACTTGTCCCGTCCCGACGTATTCCATCGTCGGTTGGGGTGTGAAAGATTGGTATTAGAGCCTTGGTTATAGGGAATTAGGTTATTAGACACCTTTGACCTAGACTATAACCTTAGGACACCCATCTATGCCATGCTCTATGATTATATGATATTTGCTACATGCTACATGTCCACTACATTACGGGTAAATTTATTTGATGCCCTATTTGTTAGACTTCATGACTCACTAGGATTTCATTTAAAAAGTAAATTAGACAATAACACCCATACCCTTACCCTAAGCCTCAATCCTTCTTACCTCCTTTCTAGATCATCATCATCTTAGCATGTGGAACGTCATACTCATAGACATAAGTCTATTAAATTTTCTTTTTACACCTCATTAAGGTCTTAAACTTTGTTAATTAGTAAAGGACACGTGCAATCTGGAAGTGTGACACTTGTATTCTGGGTTTTCTATCTAGGAAAGCATTTCATATAAATCCCAATCATCCGAGGGATCCGTATGCTTTCCTGGGAATTCTTGGGATGAGTGTTTCCTTATTGGCTAAAGCATGTCTTATCAAAAGTTATATAAGTTTAATTAACCTTAATATGTCATAGCATTCAGGTGGTTATGTTACCATTTGAGTGCAAATTCAAACTATGATTACTTATGTTTATTTATTCTCTTATCCTTTTTAATCCAAACAACTTTCATAAATTCTTACATCTCTTCTTGTGTTGTTTAAATCTATAGCATGCCTCCCCGTCGTACCAACGAGACAAACAAAAACAAAAACAACACTGATCTTGCTGCTCTTCTCACCCAGCTTGTGAACCAACTTGCTCAGGCCAACAATAGTAGTGGTAGTGCTACTAGTGGTGGTGGTGGTACCAACCCACCCCCATGCACTTTCAAGCACTTTAACTCATGCAACCCCATCAAGTTCTATGGAACCGATGGAGCTACGGGTCTCCTTCAATGGTTTGAAGGCATTGAAAATACCTTCCTCAACAGTGACTGCCCTGGCAATCTTCGGGTTCGCTATGCCACCAGCGTCTTTCAAAAACGGGCGCTCACCTGGTGGAATGGTGAGAAACGGACTCGGGTTGTGGATGTGGCATTGGCTTTGCCATGGGATGAAGTGAAGAGGCTCATGACCGAGGAGTTTTGTCCTCGTAATGAAATGAAGAAGCTAGAGGCTGGATTTTGGGATCTTATCCAAGACAGTGGTGAGAACTTGGTCTACACAACTCCTTTCCATGAGTTGAGTCTTCTTGTGCCTCACATGGTCACACCACTGACTCGGTGCATTGAGAAATACATCGGTGGTTTGCCCATGAAAATCCATGACACTTTTCTAGGAAGAAATCCTGCTACCCTTGAAGACGATATCCGCCTAGCTGCCACATTAACTGATAACTATGTGAAGGCAGGCATGTTAACAAGGAAAGGTGCCAAGAAAGTCTCTGACACAGCAACATTTTCTGAGCCTTCCAAAGAAATCATGCCTGAACCTTATCATAACAACAAGAAGTGAAAGGCTAAAAACTTTGCTGTTGTCACTCCTGCTGCCCCAATCAACCAGGTTGCTCCTATGGCTCAAAATCTGGTCAAAAACCAATATGTGGGCAACAACCCTTTGTGCAGCACGTGCAATTACCATCACTTCCCGAACATATTGTGCCGACTATGTGCTGGCTGTGGAAGATATGGGCATTTAGCCAACACTTGCAGATCTAAGCCACCTGGTAATCAAGTCAACCAGGGAAACATAGCCAATCAAGTGATTCCGGCTATTGCTAATGGGCGTTCTTGCTTTGAATGTGGTAACCCAAACCACTTCCGTAACCAGTGCCCAAAACTAATCAATCCTAATCAAGGTGGAGCTCGTGGACATGCCTTCAACATAAACACCAATGAAGCTCAGGCCAACAATGACATGGTCAATGGTACATTCCTCGTTAATAATCAACATGCTTCCACACTATTTGATACCAGTGCTGATAAGAGTTTTGTGTCTCTTGAATTTGAACCCTTACTTGCTAAAGCACGAACTAAGTTAGAGAAAACATTTAGCGTTGGGTAGCGGATGGAAACCCCATCATCATTGATTATGTTATCCGCGACTGTTCCGTTGAACTTAATGAACACTCCTTTCCCGTCAACCTCATACCTATGCAATTGGGAAGCTTTGACATCATCATAGGCATGGATTGGTTATCCAGTCATCATGCCGAGGTCGTTTGTTTTGAGAAGTGCATCTGAATCCCTCTCCCATCGGGCAATACATTAAAAGTCTTTGGTGAAAAACCATGTGGTGGACTCAAACTCATGTCGTGCAATACGACCCGAAAATACTTACGAAAGAAGTATGTGGCCTTCTTAGCCCATGTTGTCCAAAATGATGACAAAGAGAGGAGTATTCAGGACATCCCCATCATCTGGGATTTTCCCGAAGTGTTTCCCGAAGATCTATCCGGTCTTCCACCCGTTCGACAAGTGGAATTTCGTATTGATGTTATACCCGGAACTAATCCTGTAGCCAAAGCTCCATACCGACTCACACCTTCTGAAATGCAAGAGCTTGCAAGTTAGCTTCAAGAACTTTCTGATAAAGGTTTTATCCGTCCCAGTCATTCACCATGGGGTGCACCTGTCCTATTCGTAAAGAAGAAAGATGGCTCATTCCGAATGTGTATTGACTACCGTGAGCTCAACAAACTTACCATCAAGAATCGTTATCCATTGGCTAGGATTGATGATCTCTTTGATCAACTCCAAGGTTCCATCTACTTCTCAAAGATTGATCTTTGATCCAGATATCACCAACTTCATGTGCAAGAGTAAGATATTCCAAAGACTGCCTTCCGTACAAGATACGGTCACTACGAATTTATGGTTATGCCTTTTTGGCTAACTAATGCACCCGCGGTTTTCATCGACCTCATGAACCGTGTATGCAAGCCTTACTTGGATAAATTCGTGATCGTTTTCATTGACGACATCTTGGTCTACTCCAAGACTAAATCAGATAATGAGCAATACCTTAGGTTGGTTTTAGACCTCTTGAAGAAAGAACTACTATATGCCAAATTCTCCAAGTGTGAATTTTGGCTAAAAGAAGTTCAATTCTTGGGTCATACTGTCAACGAAAAGGGGATTCATTTTGACCCTGCTAAGATTGAAACTGTTAAGAATTGGAGTGCCCCTAAAACCCCTACCGAAGTCCGTTCAATTCCTAGACTAGCGGGTTATTACCGTCGATTCATCTCAAACTTTTCCAAGATTGCTGTCCTTCACACCGCCTTGACCCACAAGGGTAAACCTTATGAGTGGGGACCAAAGCAAGAGGAAGCCTTTCAAATTCTCAAGCATAAGTTGTGCAATGCTCCTATTCTCACTCTTCCTGATGGCAATGATGATCTAGTTGTTTACTGTGATGCATCAAACCAAGATCTCGGTTGTGTTCTCATGCAACGAGGCAAGGTGATCGCTTATGCATCAAGACAACTTAAGATTCATGAGAAGAACTATACGACGCACGATCTTGAGTTGGGTGCGGTCATCTTCGCATTAAATATTTGGAGACATTATCTCTATGGCACAAAATGTGTGGTGTTCACCGACCACAAGAGTCTCCAACACATGTTCAATCAGAAAGAGCTCAACATGAGGCAACGACGTTGGGTTGAACTTCTTAACGACTACGACTGCGAAATTCGTTACCATCCCGGCAAAGCGAATGTTGTGGCCGATGCTTTGAGTCGTAAGGATCACGTCATGCTTCATTGTATCAGAATTTATACCGACATTCAAATTCGTATTCTGGAAGCTCAACATGTCTCGGTCACCGAGGGTAACATGTACGATGAAATGTCATGTAGATTTGAACCTCAATTACAAACCAAACCAAATGGGTTACTCTATTACTTAGATCATATTTGGGTTCCCGATCGTGATGATCTCCATACATTTCTGATGAACGAGGCACATAAGACTCGTTATTCTGTTCATCCCGGTGCAGATAAGATGTACAAAGATCTTCATTAACAATATTGGTGGCCCAGTATGAAGAAAAACATTGCACTTAATGTCCCAAAGTGTTTAACTTGGTCTAAAGTTAAAGCTGAACATCAACGTCCTTCCGATTTTGTTGAACAGCCAGAAATTCCAGTGTGGAAATGGGAGAATCTAGCCATGGATTTCATTACCAAACTCCCTCGCATTTCAAGTGGTTATGATAGCATCTGGGTGATCATTGACCATCTCACCAAATCAGCTCACTTCTTGCCCATCTGTGAAGACTATCAGGTTGAGAAATTGGCCCGAATCTACTTTGACGAAATTATGAGTCGTCACAGAGTTCCACTAAACATAATCTATGATAGAGATGCTCGTTTAACCTCTCGTTTTTGGCAATCCCTCCAAACTGCTCTTGGTAAACGATTAGATTTAAGCACGCCTTACCATCCTCAAACTGATGGTCAAACCGAACGAACAATCCAAACCCTCGAGGACATGCTTAGAGCTTGTGTTATTGATTTTGGTGGCAATTGGGACTCACATCTACCCCTCATTGAATTCTCTTACAACAATAGCTACCACAAAAGTATCAACATGGCTCCATTTGAAACTCTTTATGGTCGTAAGTTTCGTTCTCCTATTTGTTGGAACGAGATTGGTGAAGCAAAAATCACCGGTCCCAAGTTAATCCAAGAAACATCTGACAAGATCATTCAAATCCGTAACAACATTCGAGTAGCGAGGAGTCGGCAAAAGAGCTATGCCGACAAACGACGAAAACCCTTGGAATTCCAAGTCGGTGACCTTGTACTTCTAAAGGTGTCCCCTTGGAAGGGCGTGATCCATTTTGGAAAGAAAGGCAAACTAGCACCTCGCTATGTGGTTCCATTCAAGATCCTTGAAAGGATAAGGAAAGTGGCTTACAAACTCGAGTTACCTCCAGAACTCAGTAATGTGCATCCTACATTTCACGTATCCAACCTTAAGAAATGCCTTCCGAATGAGAATCTTCATATACCTCTTGACGATATTCACATTGATGAGACGATGCACTTCGTTGAGAAACCTGTGGAAATCATGGATCGTAAAGTTAAGCAACTCAAGCGAAGCCGTATTCCTATTGTTAAAGTTCGTTGGGATTCTAAACGTGGTCCTGAGTTCACTTGGGAACGAGAGGATCAAATGAAGCTCAAGTACCCACACTTTTTTCTGATTCAGTAGCCTCAACTAGTTGAATTTCGGGACGAAAATCTCTTAACTAGGGGAGACTGTAACATCTGCGACTTTCATGTTTAACTTATCTTGTACTAGACTTATTTAATCAATGTAAACCATTTTGAATACACTTGGATTACCCATACAACATACTTGTTGATCATACATTACCTTATGCTCTTGATGTTGGGCCCATTTTTGGCCCAATAGGCCCATCATAACCCATTAATAATCATGCAAACGTCAAACATGTTAAATTAAAGTTGTTATACCTTGTTACACTTGAAACATTAAACAAAAGCTTGCAAATCTATGCATTGTGCCTTCGCAACTTGTTATGCCGTAGAAAGCCCGTTTTCTCGTCCGCCGACCGTTAATTACCGTACGTGACTAACATAATCTTAACTTAAATATTTTTAGCTAAACATACTCTTTTTATTATGACTATCAACTTTCATGCTAAAAGCATTTGCCAATTTCTCTTAGAAATGCTTAAAATCATGAATTTTGAATGCGCGCACTCAACCGAGCCAAGCTAGGACCTCACTCACTTACACATGGACCTAGCCCAAGCCAAATTTCACAAAATCCCAGCCCTAATTCAGCTGAATTTCACAAACCTTGAGGCCTCCTCAAACCCTAATCCTTTTCTTGTTTTCCAAGGTTTGATTCAACTATAAATACCCCCTTAATCCCCCTTGTTTTTCATTTACTACTCCCATCAAATCCTTCACTCCCCTCCATGATTTCTAGCCCTTCTCTACAGCCAATAAGTTGCAAGAAAACTCTCCTCCACGCCTTGAAGAAATCGCAATAAGCCAAGAACCAAGATCGGGTAACGAATCGAGTTTAACCGTTATTTTTTTTCTTTTTTATTTCTTTCTTATTCTTTTGATTCTAACTCTTATACTAAGTTGTTTATATTTATTCTAAACCTCTGACCCTAACCTTAATCTAACTTAAATTAACCACGCGCTAATTTAAAATAGAATCTCGTGGCGGCTATGCCGTTTTGCATTCTGTGATTCTCCAAAACGTTTCTGTGAATATCATGGCTAGACCGGTGACACGAGATGTTTTGGCTAACCTAGTCTGACTATATAATGTATTATAATGATATTATAACTAACATAAATCAATCGATCATAGGATCTCATTTGCAAGCCGCCACATTCTGTGAATCCTCCATACGTTCTTTGGTAATAGTGTGCTCTGCCGATACCTTAGAATGTATGGGTTAACATAATCACACCGTATCTACTATATATTAACCCTATATACATCATCTAATTTTTATTTACACGTTCGGTAACCTTAAAACCCTAAATGGTCCACTTAAGTGCAACCATTGATTTTGGACAGAAAATGTGCTGATTTTAATTGAGCATAACTTGATCATAATTAAATGAAACTATGCAAAATCAAATTCCACGACGTAGTACGTCAAATTGTGCGTTCAACCGTATTTGGCTCGTTTTCTAATTCAAAAGTATGACTCCGTAGTAGCCAAAACCGGACAGAAACCCTTTTCAGTACCTTCTGTCTTGTTTGACCGTTTTGACTATGATCCGAGTCTCAATCGGAGAAACTCTCTAAATGAAATTTTTTTGAAACATTATAAACTAGTCTCCAATAAAATTTCATGATTTTAGCACACCGTTTGATATTTTTAACAAACCCGTTTCTGTTCAGCTCTTATGCTGTCCAAATCTGAAAATTTACAACATTAACAATTATATATTCAATCCTCTTTTTCTCGCATCCGTTAATGTTCTAACTTCCGATGAACGCCATCCAAAACCCTAAATAACTATATCATGATCTTTAGGGCGTTGATTTAAATCCTAGAACCCTCGAACTTCGTGAGTCAATCAACTCTCAACACAAATGTGAGTTTTACATAGCCCATTTTTACATTTTTGCATACTTTTGGGGTGGAACATGATTACTCTTAGAAAACACTTTGCACTTAGACATATACAATTCTACATTATGATTCCATGTGTTATTTATGCTTTATGCTTGAATGCTATTAGTTAAGATTACATATACATGACACACTCGTGCAATCATTAACTCTGTACAAGCCAACGGTTAACAAGGATAGATATATTGTGTCTGAAAAACCCACCCAGATAGGGTGTTTGTTACCGACAGTACATTAGGGTAACCTGTGTGTCATGCCTTGGTCACAAGGTTTGATTGTACACTTAGTTTAACTATAGATTCTCCATAAATGCCTTATATACCATGTATCATACGAATTGTATAACACACTTGAAAACATTATTTGTGGTTTCAAAACCTATGTATGCTTACCAACTTTTTAGTTTACCTTGTTTTTATCATGTTTCGGGTCCGAATGTTTGAATATGATCAAGTTGCTTCACATAAGTTTTGAAGACCTAGAATTTTAATTTTAATCAACTTGTTTATGTATTTTTCAATTCTTGTAATGTGAGATTTGACTATTTGATTTATGAAATGAAAATTTGATATTTAAATATTTCAAATTTAGTAAACCATGATCTTATGAACAGTCAACATGTCCCGCCTCGACGTATTCCGTCGTCGGTTGAGGTGTGACATTATGCTTCCGCTGTTATGTTGAAAGTTTAAATCGTTTCCACTGCTAAGTGATGGATGTCTTATGTTTACGTGTCACACCCCGACCGATGGCGGAATCATCGGGGCGGGACATGTAGACTGTTCATAAGCACAAGGTTGACTAAATTGAATATATTAAATATCAAATTTCATTGCAAGTAATCCAAATACAACCAAATTCAAGATAGAACGAAATTGAAATTCATAGAGTTCTTTCTATTTAAATTAATTAAGTCCAAGCCTACGTGTAGCACATCTTGAACAACCTCACACATTAGAACATAAAACATGAATAAAATAAAGTCAACTAAAAAGTTGGTGAGTATAACACAGGTTTGTATATAGATAGCATATAGTTTGTAAACCAAATCCTTTACATAACATGATAAATAAGGCATTTATGGGGAGCAGCTATTGTGTAACTAAGTATAATCAAACCTTTGTAACTAGCATGCAAATTGTGTTGTCGGTATCAATCACCCCAATCTGGGTGGGTTTGTCAGAATCAATAGATCTATCATTGAAAACCGTCGGCTTGAATAGTTAATGATTGCACATAATGGCATACAAAAGTTAGCACACATAGCACTCGGGAATAAAGCTCAAATTTGTACACATGAATGTAAATAGGATTTGTACTTGTGTTGTTTGTGTAAATGTAAACATGTAATTTGATAGAGTTCATGTTTCACCCTAAAAGTGTAAAAGAGTAAAAGAGGCTATGAAATACTCACCTGATGAGCAAACAATGAAGCAAAGCAAATTAAGTAGCAACTAGCAAAGTCCGTGAATACGTGAGCCGACCTAACCGTTCCCTATGGTAAAATAAGATACTTTACGGTCTAAACAATGTTCGAATGTGTAAGTTGATCGTGTATATGATTCACCCAATTAGACTCGACATGAAAACTAGTTTATATTTCCGACAGTTTTGACATGACGACCGTTAGTGACGAGTTGTGACAATCATATACATTTACATATACTTATATAAATAAGTTATGTATCTTAAGACGTGTCTTTACGTTTACACAACCACCCCATGGTTGGGGTTGAAAACAAATATATAGTATGGAAGGTAAAACTTTTACATCAAGATAGCCTTTAGTAATGTAGTCGGGTTTTTAAGTCAACTTGTGTCGTGTTTTAAGTCATTTTATCGAACTCAATAATTTATGAAACTTTTAACACACTCAACTAAGTGTATTGACTCTATAGAAATGTATGGGTCAGAATTTATAAAGGGGTTTAAGGGTTTCAAACAAAAATCATAACACAAAGATGTTAACAGCTTCGGTTTTGTCGGATAGGTCTCGGAAATCTTGATGGTTGGGGGTCAAAATATTAGTTTTATGATAATAGGACATATGGGTTGTAATGCCAACACAAAATACTAGTTTTAGAAAAAAGAATCAAGTCATTTGAACCATTTTTGAGTGAGTTATGACCCCATGAAGTCGTCCTTAGAATTCTGTCCAAAAACTCAGATTGTACCCATTTTCTTGTATTGACCTTTTAGGGTATCAAAACTCTACCAAAAATCACGAAATCACTTGGGATGGATAGAGGATTCTTTAAACTTAATTTTTGACTCAAGAAGCGTCCATTTTGGTTTAGTTTTGACTAGTATATGACCGTCCAAAGTGGACTGAAAATTCTGCCAGCACGTTCTCGTTTTGAATGGTGATTTTCTTTTGAAATAAACACTACTTGGGTGAACTTACACACAAAACAACTTGTGTACTTAATAAAATCAAAACTTAGGATATGAACACTCACTTAAAGCAAGCAAGGAGAAGGACAGAATGGTGTAGGAAGCTCGAACTCTTGAAATCACCCTTGAAACACCTTGAAACTTCAAAGCGCTAGCTAAACCTCTAGAGGATTTTGTTCTTGAATTTTGAAAGTGTAAGAATGCAAGTGTGTGTGTGTATTTCGATATATATGGAAAGAGATGGTGAGTGTGGAGTGTTGGTTCCATTATAATCATTGCAAGGTATGGATGATGAGATTGATTTGGCCTTTGCTTAAACTCTTGGGTGATGGGGTATGGACCTTATGATACAAGGATGGGGAAGCAAGTGAAGAAGTCATGGTGGGTGGCCCCACCTTCAATTTCGGCCGAGATAGGGTATGGGGTGGGTGGTTGGGTGTTGTCAAATCTTGTAGTTAGGATCCAATGGTTAGTTAGGTCGGTTCTAGTTAGAATACACCCGGTAGGTGATACCGTGATATAATACTCGGTGTAGGAACTTTTAGTGATTAAAACTTTATATCTATATACCTAGATATATATATATATATATATATATATATATATATACACATACATATATATATAATTATTAGATGAAACGATGTTTGAGTGTTTGTCATAAATAAATTTCATAATTATGACGATGTGATTTTTCGATGTTGAGTACACTCTTGTATAAAGTCAAATTCTCATTATTTGACCTTGGAGTGGAGTGTTGTACAAGAAATCATGATGATAGAGTTAGAGTGTGGTTTTATCCATAATATCAATCATGAGATTTATGACATTGAGTGGAGTATAAGAAAGGATATAATGATGGTGATGTGATCTTTATGTTGCTTGCATCTTTGGTCATAATCATGATGATTATGACGCTTGAGTGTTGTGTAAGCAAAGCAATCATGATGATGATGTGATTGATTTAGATGTGGTATAATATCTGAAATTTATATCCGCTTTAATATCTTTAATTATTAAAACGTTTCACTAGACTTTTACTTTCAAGTTGTTGTTAATCACCAACGACCGTACTTTGCGGGTTATCACTGTTTATTTTCCTAGTAATTCTTAAAAATTACTATTTTGATATAATTTTCTTTGTTAGATTCCTTGACTTTACTTAGTCAAAATAAAACTTCAGGAAATATATGTTATGAACGTGCATTTATGTAATATGGATATTGACCTGAAATACTGGGTGTCACAGTATATATCCGAGTAAAACTTGAGTATTTGTATTGAATCATTGTATTTAATTGTAGATACGAATAGAACAAATTAGTGTACTAGAATTAGGTTTGAAAAGCGCTATATTGAATCGAAATACGGATACTAAAAATCAGAAATGTAACAGTCTCCCCATGTTGAGAGAATTTCATCCCGAAATTTAGCTAGAAGAGGCGACATCATTAGTAAAAAGATGAGGGTACTTGAGCTTCATTTGGTCTTCTCGTTCCCAAGTGAATTCAGGACCACGCTTAGATTCCCAACGAACCTTGACAATAGGAATACGACTTCGCTTGAGTTGTTTAACTTCACGATCCATGATTTCTACCGGTTTCTCAACGAAGTGCATAGTCTCATCAATGCGCACGTCATCAAGCGGTATATGGAGATTCTCATCAGCGAGTCATTTCTTTAGATTAGCTACATGAAATGTAGGATGCACATTGCCAAGAGATGAGGTAAGTCGAGCTTGTAAGCCACTTTCCCAATCCTTTCAAGGATCTTGAATGGACCAACATAGCGAGGTGCCAACTTGTCTTTCTTTCCAAAGCGGATCACACCCTTCCACGGGGACACCTTTAGAAGAACAAGGTCACCGATTTGGAATTCCAAGGGTTTTCAACGTTTGTCGGCATAACTCTTTTGCCGACTCCTCGCTACTCGAATATTGTCACGGATTTGAATGATCTTATCGGATGTTTCTTGAATTAGTTCGGGACCGATGATTTGTGCTTCACCAATCTCGTTCCAACAGATAGGAGAACGACACTTGCGACCATAAAGAGCTTTGAATGGAGCCATGTTGATACTTGTGTGGTAGCTATTATTGTAAGAGAACTCGATCAGGGATAAATGTGAATTCCAATTGCCACCAAAATCGATTACACAAGCTCGAAGCATGTCTTCAAGAGTTTGGATTGTTCGCTCGGTTTGACCATCAGTTTGGGGATGGTAAGCCGTGCTCAAATCCAATCGTGTACCATGAGCAGTTTGGAGAGATTGCCAAAAACGAGAAGTGAACCGAGCATCTCTATCGGATATTATGTTCAAGGGAACATCATGACGGCTCACAATTTCGTCAATGTAAATTCGGGCTAGTTTCTCAACCTTATAGTCTTCGTAGATAGGTAAGAAATGAGCAGATTTGGTGAGACGATCAATGATCACCCAAATGCTATCATAACCACTCGTGGTGCGAGGGAGCTTGCCGAAAAGAAATTTTGAATTCTAGATGTAACTTGTATTATTTGGAATGAGTTTGATAGGATTTTGAAATTTAGGGTTTGCGTAAGATGTAGTCTAATATGCTCAAGATTGTCAGTGGGTAAGAGATTTCATAGACATTGGTCTGGGTCAAAACTTCACGTGACACGAGCAACGCTACTCATGATAATATGATAGGGCACTTATGTATAGGAAGTACCATCAGCGTATCCACCATGCCCTTGTCACATCACATCAGTTTCGTCGTTACATATCATGATAAGTTTTAGGTCACAACACACGACAAAAATTCACTATATTTTCCATGCGCTGATTTTTATAATTCCGTGTGCACCCGTAATTACTCAAATCATCGCATGGTCCGTATAGCTCATTCCGTTGTGTGTGGGTAAGGGGGGCACAAATTTCACTCTAATCACGTCTATTGCTTTCACATAAAGGTCGCTAGCAAGTAATTATGTCCCTAATCACGTCAGTTCGCAACTAAAGGGTAGTAAAGTAGTATAGCTTAAAGTTTCTTACTTTGCTCGTGTTTGAACAAGAATACGTCAAACCCCGAGTCGTTTCAATGTATTATGGTCTTCAACCTTGGTGAACAAGGTGTATGACCATGTCTTGTGTAGAATGTAATCAACCAATTGCACTAATTGTAAGCAAATTTTGTTTCGTGTATATAGTAAACATACCGGTCTTTCGTGTAGTGTGGACATCTAGCATTTGTATTTTGTAAATCAGTAAGCTCTCACGTGTAGTGTAAACAAAATAGTATCTTGTGTATTGTAGGAAAAGGATTTCATGTATGGTGTTAAACCTAGTATCATGTATTTTGTAAACCAATAGTCTTTCATGTGTAATGTAAGTAATGTAGTATCATGTACTTTGTAACCAATTAAGTTTCGTGTTCAATATAATCAGTCAAGTATTGTATATAAAACAATCAATTGTCATGTACCATGTATGTTGTAAACAACTAAGTTTCATGTACTATGTGTTCAAGCAAGCAGTATGTGTATTGCAAATAAACATGCTTCATGGGTTATGTGATCAATCCAGTAAATTGTGATTTGTAAATAAACTAGTTCCATGTATTATGTGATCGTAATTTATTGAATTTCGTGTGTAACGTATACTAACGAGTTTTGTAGGTGATCAAGTGTTGCGGAGAAGCGCGTCGTTTGGCGTTCTTGTAGAATGTTGTAGTTATGTTCTAGTTCTTTAGGTCTCATTGAGGTTTGTGGGGAGGGTTAATTTCTACGCGGTATGGATCGTCTCTTGAAGAGTCAAGTGAAAGGTAACGAGGAGGTTTTGAAAACATTCGGGAATTGCGTTTACAAATACGGGTCTTTGTTTGAACATAGAAAGTGGTAATTCGTTCTTATTTGTAGATATATAAAGTAGTGAAATCATTGAATCGCATATTTTAAATGAATATGCAATTTATGGGAAAAATATTTTTAATTTAAACTTTCAATTATTAATAAGAGAATTTTTTTTTTTGTGGAAAATTTATATTTTTGATACTATCTAAAAGTTTGGTAAACGTTTTGTTTAAACAAGATAACGGGGTTATGCTTGAGTCACATAATAGTATGATTTGTTTATGAAGGAGATTATTGGTAGTGTACTAAATCGTATGAAGAAGGTGATATTTGGGAAAATTTAATGGAAATATAGCGGGTGTAGTTTACGCTCCACGGGTTAAATCAATGAATTAATAACTGTAAAGTTGAAATATATGGAATTGATGAAATGCAAAAATGTTAAACATTACTCAAAACATAAGGAACTGGTTCTCAAATCAAAAATTTAGAGGTAATCAGTAGAAGCTTCTTCTAACGTCTCTGGTAGCTTTCCACTAGGAAGAAGATAATCGCCAAGATGAGCACCGCTATGGTTACTCGAGTAGCAGATCTGGCTTCAGTTCTAGCGGTCTCCGTGCGATGTTCTTGTACTTCCTTTTCGAGGATGGAGATTAACTCCTTTTGGTTTTAGAGTTTGACTAGTCATAACACCGAACCTTCACGATAGTATTTTAGAAATACACTTGACCTATAAGCAATGCATCCCTGAGGAGGATTCCCAGGAAAGAGGGGTGGGTCATTAGGACACACTTAAGTACCCTATCTTTCCTTAGCCAGAATTCCTCATGGGTTCACACACTCTTCCAGCCATCATGTATTAATAATATCATTGTTGGGCTCATGGTTAAGATGAGAATTGTTGTGAACTGGGCTTTGAGGCCCAAAAGTAGGGTTTATGCATTTCAGTGGGCTTCTTCTTCTTGGAGGATAGATGGGCTTCTTAGTTTATTGTTGGTGGACATTAGGCCCAATAGTTTAAGCCTTTGTTCATAAAGGGTGATGGTATCATGTATGCGAGTCCAAAGGTGTACGAATAATTTGATGTGTGTGTGTGTGTGTGTTAAACTTAGGATATAATCATATAGCATGTAAGTAGTAATGAGTGTAAGCACAAGAGTTATCAAGTAGTGTGACACATAAGTCATTATGTATTGTATCATGTAGTGTAAATACTTATGATAACATGTAAAAATAATCACATAGGGATTGATAATGTAACATGTAGTAGTATGGCATTGTATGGGTGTCCTAAAGTTATAGTCTAGGTCAAGAGTGTCTAATAACCTAGTTCCCTATAACCAAGGCTCTGATACCAATCTGTCACACCCCGACCGATGGCGGAATCATCGGGGTGAGACATGTAGACTGTTCATAAGCACAAGGTTGACTAAATTGAATATATTAAACATCAAATTTCATTGCAAGTAATCCAAATACAACCAAATTCAAGATAGAACGAAATTGAAATTCATAGAGTTCTTTCTATTTAAATTAACTAAGTCCAAGCCTACGTGTAGCACATCTTGAACAACCTCACACATTAGAACCTGAAACATGAATAAAATAAAGTCAACTAAAAAGTTGGTGAGTATAACACAGGTTTGTATATAGATAGCATATAGTTTGTAAACCAAATCCTTTACATAACATGATAAATAAGGCATTTATGGGGAGCAGCTATTGTGTAACTAAGTACAATCAAACCTTTGTAACTAGCATGCAAATTGTGTTGTCGGTATCAATCACCCCAATCTGGGTGGGTTTGTCAGAATCAATAGATCTATCATTGAAAACCGTCGGCTTGAATAGTTAATGATTGCACATAATGGCATACAAAAGTTAGCACACATAGCACTCGGGAATAAAGCTCAAATTTGTACACATGAATGTAAATAGGATTTGTACTTGTGTTGTTTGTGTAAATGTAAACATGTAATTTGATAGAGTTCATGTTTCACCCTAAAAGTGTAAAAGAGTAAAAGGGGCTATGAAATACTCACCTGATGAGCAAACAATGAAGCAAAGCAAAATAAGTAGCAACTAGTAAAGTCCGTGAATACGTGAGCCGACCTAACCGTTCCCTATGGTAAAATAAGATACTTTACGGTCTAAACAATGTTCGAATGTGTAAGTTGATCGTGTATATGATTCACCCAATTAGACTCGACATGAATACTAGTTTAAATTTCCGACAGTTTTGACATGACGACCGTTAGTGACAAGTTGTGACAATCATATACATTTACATATACTTATATAAATAAGTTATGTATCTCAAGACGTGTCTTTACGTTTACACAACCACCCCATGGTTGGGGTTAAAAACAAATATATAGTATGGAAGGTAAAACTTTTACATCAAGATAGCCTTTAGTAATGTATTCGGGTTTTTAAGTCAACTTGTGTCGTGTTTTTAGTCATTTTATAGAACTCAATAATTTATGAAACTTTTACCACACTCAACTAAGTGTATTGACTCTATAGAAATGTATGGGTCATAATTTATAAAGGGGTTTAAGGGTTTCAAAAAAAAAATCATAACACAAAGATGTTAACAGCTTCGGTTTTGTCGGATAGGTCTCGGAAATCTTGATGGTTGGGGGTCAAAATATTAGTTTTATGTTAATAGGACATATGGGTTGTAATGCCAACACAAAATACTAGTTTTAGAAAAAATAATCAAGTCATTTGAACCATTTTTGAGTGAGTTATGACCCCATGAAGTCGTCCTTAGAATTCTGTCCAAAAACTCAGATTGTACCCATTTTCTTGTATTGACCTTTTAGGGTATCAAAACTCCACCAAAAATCACGAAATCACTTGGGATGGATAGAGGATTCTTTGAAATTAATATTCGACTCAAGAAGCATCCATTTTGGTTTAGTTTTGACTAGTATATGACCGTCCAAAGTGGACTGAAAATTCTGTCAGCACGTTCTCGTTTTGAATGGTGACTTTTCTTTTGAAATAAACACTACTTGGGAGAACTTACACACAAAACAACTTGTGTACTTAATAAAATCAAAACTTAGGATATGAACACTCACTTAAAGCAAGCAAGGAGAAGGACGGAATGGTGTAGGAAGCTCGAACTCTTGAAATCACCCTAGAAACACCTTGAAACTTCAAAGCGCTAGCTAAACCTCTAGAGGATTTTGTTCTTGAATTTTGAAAGTGTAAGAATGCAAGTGTGTGTGTGTATTTCGATATATATGGAAAGAGATGGTGAGGGTGGAGTGTTGGTTCCATCATAATCATTGCAAGGTATGGATGATGAGATTGATTTGGCCTTTGCTTAAACTCTTGGGTGATGGGGTATGGACCTTATGACACAAGGATGGGGAAGCAAGTGAAGAAGTCATGGTGGGTGGCCCCACCTTCAATTTCGGCCGAGATAGGGTATGGGGTGGGGGGTTGGGTGTTGTCAAATCTTGTAGTTAGGATCCAATGGTTAGTTAGGTCGGTTCTAGTTAGAATACACCCGGTAGGTGATACCGTGATATAATACTCGGTGTAGGAACTTTTAGTGATTAAAAATTTATATCTATATACCTAGATATATATATATATATACATACATATATATATAATTATTAGATGAAACGATGTTTGAGTGTTTGTCATAAATAAATTTCATAATTATGACGATGTGATTTTTCGATGTCGAGTGCACTCCTGTATAAAGTCAAATTCTCATTATTTGACCTTGGAGTGGAGTGTTGTACAAGAAACATGATGATAGAGTTAGAGTGTGGTTTTATCCATAATATCAATCATGAGATTTATGACATTGAGTGGAGTATAAGCAAGGATATAATGATGATGATGTGATCTTTATGTTGCTTGCATCTTTGGTCATAATCATGATGATTATGACGCTTGAGTGTTGTGTAAGCAAAACAATCATGATGATAATGTGATTGATTTAGATGTGGTATAATACCTGAAATTTATATCCGCTTTAATATCTTTAATTATTAAAACGTTTCACTAGACTTTTACTGTCAAGTTCTTGTTAATCACCAACGACCGTACTTTGCGGGTTATCACTGTTTATTTTCCTAGTAATTCTTAAAAATTACTATTTTGATATAATTTTCTTTGTTAGATTCCTTGACTTTACTTAGTCAAAATAAAACTTCAGGAAATATATGTTATGAACGTGCATTTATGTAATATGGATATTGACCTGAAATACTGGGTGTCACGGTATATATCCGAGTAAAACTTGAGTATTTGTATTGAATCATTGTATTTAATTGTAGATACGAATAGAACAAATTAGTGTACTAGAATTAGGTTTGAAAAGCGCTATATTGAATCGAAATACGGATACTAAAAATCAGAAATGTTACATTACGTACTATGTGTTGATGAGTAAATCCAATATGTGAGGCCTCCCAGGTTTAGGGCCTTACATGTTGGTATCGGAGCCATAGTTTGAGAGATTTGGACTTCCCCGATATCCAGACTTAAACTGAGAATGGGATCAAGTAGCGGATACCAGTAACGGGTAACTCAAGCCAAAGCATCATAAACGCATTACAAGTAATGTTTCCCTTGTAGAGAGTCAAGATATGAATAGAGGCTTTAGTGGAATCATTAAAATGAATAATTAGAAAACGAGAAGTGCTGTAATGGTTAATTGCAGATGTCCAGTGTATATTAACATCTTACCTTGCTTATTGTGTTCTACTTATTCCCTAGCATGATGAAATTAAATCTTGTTGTTCGTTTCCTTTCAGTTAGAAATGGCTAGACGTGCATGAGCTTGAAGAGGTGGAGGAGGAAGACGTGGTGGACGGACTTGCCGTCGCGGTGGGCCACATGCAAATCAAGAGATTGAGGGGAGTTTTCACACTACCCATACTGATACGGTAGTCAGTCAACCCAATGTTGTGCATGCGGCAGAAGCTGAGCAGGCATTCGAGTTCGAACCGGTCATGCAAGCGGCTTTCAGCCGTGAATTCACCCGAATGATGCAGGACACCTTACCGACCGTGCTGGCCGAAGCCTTGAGGAGAGCTAACGAGAACCCCAGAACAAACCTAGCCACCTAAGGACCTGTGGTACTTCCAGCTATGGGATGGCCAAATCCGGTGGAGAATGTTGCACCGCCTGCTCAGCATTTCGGGGTTGTGATCCACCCGTGCTTATTGGGGAGAAAGAAGCAACATATACCTTGGATTAGCTCAACGACATTGAGTCTACCATCCGCTTAAGTGAATGCCGACCAGACTAAGCAGTTATGTTCGCAGTAAAGTCGTTAAAAGGAGAAGCGACACACTGGTGGGAGACTGTGAAACATGCAAAGGGTGACCAAGCGGTCGAACTGATGAGGTGGAACGATCTGAAGGCATTGGTAATTGAAAATTTTTGTCCTAAAAACGAAGTCCATAAGGTGGAGAGAGAATTCTTGACCCTTCAATCCGGACTCATGACTCACCGACAATACACTTCCAAGTACAATGAGTTGGCACGTCTGGTGCCCCATCTTGTGACATCCGAAGAGCGGAGAATTCATTACTATGTTCAAGGGCTGCCACCAAAAGTCTTTACCTTTTTCAAGACCAACACACCGAGTACCTTTGAGTCGGTGGCTGTTCTGAGTGGTGATGTGTATGATGACATTGCTTTTGAAAATGTCATTCCTGAGGCGCCCAGGAAGCAAACAGTCAAGCGGGCTAGTGAGGACCTCCAAGGTCCTAGTGAGAGGATGACAAGGTTAGAAGATGAGGATCTGTGTGGTAAATGTGGGAAAAGGCACGGAGGAGTGTGTAGAGCTGGGCATGCGGGATGCTTTAGGTGTGGCAAGTTTGGACACCAATGACGTGACTACCCGGTGAAGACTAGGTGCCGCAACTGTGGAGAGCTGGGATATTTGAGTCGAGACTGTAAATAGTCCAAAGAGTCGGAAGTGAGGGATCTGGAAAGGGAAAGGGCGCAGAGAAGGAACCCTACATCAACAAGGCCAAAGCAAAGTCTACCAGATGACTCAGTGAGGTACGTTGTAAGCTCTTATTTATGCTATGGCAAGGTTATGTTGTTTCCTTACCTGATTAGTTAGCCCCCATTAGTTTAGATGACTTAGAATTAGAGATTGCTTGGTTAAACTCTCAGTGGTAGTTAATCACGATGGTCTTCATGACCTAGCTGCCTTACATAGCTACGGTTTATGCCACCCATTCTGTGATTTGCTATAAGTATGGCTTATGGCAGGTTTCGAGAACGAAACCAGTTGTAAGGAGGGTAGACTTGTAACATCCTGAGATTAAAAAAAAAATAAAGAATAAACGTTCACGAGGGTTAAACTAAGCAAAGGGATGGAACGGGCCACGGGCTTGGGATTGGGCCGAAATGGGGGGAAGAGTTGGGCTCCATAAAACCCCAACTCCATCCCTTTCCACCCTCATTTCACCATCCTTCCCATTTCTTCAAGTTTTAGAGAGAGAGAGAGAAGTTAGAGAGAGAAAGGTGTCGGTTTTGCTCCAAGATCGAACCATTTTTCTTCTCCATTGATTACACGAAGCTTTGCTGAAGAACCAAGCAGATTTGAGGTAAGAAACTTTATCAAATCTGAGTTTTTGTTAAAAATTGGGTTTTAGGGTTTCTTGGAGTTTTTAACTTAAAGGTCGGATTTTTACGTATAAAAACACCTTAAAAGTATCGATCTAGCTTCATGGAAGTTGGAGAAATGATTTGAACGTAAAAAATTTTGATTTTGGATCGAAAACGAGTCTTGTTATAAATTAGGGTTGTTTAGCCGACACTCGATAAGGCCGGTTAGATAGATATAAAATAGACCAGCACATAAACAGTGTTAATCAATTGGCCGGTTAGATAGATATAAAATATAATCTCAGTAAATAAACAAACTTGAGAAATAAATAATTTCTTCAATTACCATCATGAATAAATAAATAAATAATGATCACTAAACGAATATTTCTTTTGGTCATAAGCGTATTTATTATCAGGATTTTACTGTATAGAATATGATAGATTCAGAGGTTTATTGAGACAAAAATATGCTAATAACATGAGAAAAATAACTTTCTTCGTTTTTTGATTGTTATTATTATTGAAGAGGTAACATTAGACCAGTCAGGTTCTTTAAACCGTTGAAGGTGCTTCGGATCATAGAAGGCGCGTCGGATCAGGGAAGGTGCTTCGTATTGGTAAAGGTGATTTGGATTGATAAGGAACATGCTAAATAACGAAAGTGGGAACCAGTCTCAAAAAAGTACAGTAACCAACAAGCAACGACATTAGAACAAACTTGGGGACCACCTGTCGAGTCATCGGTTCACAATAGAACCAATTAATTATAGTATAAATAAGAGTGTTTAGCTATTATTTAGGGGACATGTAATCATTGAATGAAATAATACAATCATATATTATCTCACCATTACTTTCTATATATTCGTGAATTATGAGTAGAGAGGTTAATCTGGTCTAGCACTAATCTTGTGACTCTACATTGACGCCATCTGTTACATTACAAGGATATGACCTTATACCGATGACGCCTATCCAGACGACAAATGTCGTCGGGATAGGGCAAACCCTAATTTTGGTATGGGAGACCCTATACCGAAGACATGTCGTCGGCATAGGGTTGGGTCAGATGGAGGGAAAACTGGCGCCCAAAAATTCATCGGTGAAACCCTATACCGACGACATGTCGTCGGTATAGGTTAATTTTAATTTATTTTTTACTTTTTTTTATTTATTAAATTTTCGTGGTAATTTTTTTTTTATATTAAAAAAAAATCTAAATAAGCCTATGTCGGCGACATGTCGTCGGTATAGGGTTTTTAAATTGTTGTCTGGTCAAAAGCCTATACCGACAACATGTCGTCGGCACAGGCTGCCTATTCCGCCGACCTGTGAGCCTATACCGACGATGTCTATTCCGCCGACCTGTGAGCCTACACCGACGACATGTTGTCGGTATATGTCTCAGCGCGAACAAATGCAGAAAACAACGGCCAGATCCACATTTATGCTCAAAACCCTCCAAAACTCACCCAAATTGTTCTCTCCGGCGATTTCAATATTTTTGGTGTTTTTGTGAGCAACTTTCACAAATATTACGGGTTTTAAGGTGAGGTAACTTCTAGGGGTTCAAATTTTACCTAATTGTTCAAGATTTTGAAGTTTTGTTTGTTTAATTTGGTTAGGTTGTTGAAGATTGTCAACATTTCTTGGATTTGTAGCTTTTTGAAGGTAATTACTTGTTTTAATTACTAATTTGTGAAATTTGGTTTATATCTATGATTTTTATGATTTTATATGTTTGTATGTATGTGTATGTATGTGTACGTATGTTTGTATGTATGTGTATGTATGATGAAATTAGTAATTTGTGATTAGTTTATGTGTTTATGATGAATGTTTTGATGAAATTTGGTTTAGATGTATGATTTGTATGTGTTTGTATGTATGTGTGTAATTTGTGATTAGTAATTATGCTTGTATGATTAGTTTGTATGATTTAATATGTATATATATGTGTATGTATGTTAATATGTATATGTTTCTAATTGTGTAATTGGGCATTCATTTATGTATGTATGTATGTATGTATATATGTGTATGTATGTTTATGTTCAACAGTTGTATGTATGTTTTGTATGTATATTTCTATTTATTTGAGTATGTATATGTATTTGTATGATTTGTATGTATATAATGGTGTATTTATTCATAGGTTTATATATGTATTTGTATGTATGTTTGTTTATGTTTATATGTGTATGTAATTATTTGTATGAATATAATTGTGTATGTATATATGTAACTGTGTATGTATGTATATATATATATGTTTGTATGTATATTTAACTTTATTTAATTTTGTTACAAGTTCGAAACTCGTTGCAGTTGACGAGGCGGGAATAACATCATATTTGTGTTTCATTGAATTTATTTAAGGTACGTATCCCGACTTTTTTACCTTTGTATATTTTTGTTTGTGTAGTTAATTTTTTATTTTATTTAGGGTGTAAACGGCTCGTTTATCATGATTTTATAAATAATATTAGTAATATATTAAAAAAATATAACTTTTAAAATTTTTAAAAATATATAAGAAAAAGGCTTACACCCCTAATGCCATTTATGTACGTCTTTGTTTATGTATGTCATGTTTCAGTTTGTGTACACTAATATTTTATTTAGGATAACCCTTTATAATATACCCGTTCGAAATTTATCTGATATGGATAAATTTTGAATTGTCCCCTTTGGGACTGCTTTTTGAATATTCTATCTCATTTAGGATATGTATACATTTTAACGGGTGTACATTTAAGAAAAAAATGGTAGCTATTTCTTCTTACTCCTTCGAGTTTGTGGTTTATTTGCATACTTGGGAAGTTAAGGGGAAATGCTGCTGATTTTTTCTTAAATAGTTAACTCGTTAACATGTATACATATGAGATAGAGTATTCAAAAAGGGGTTATGATCCACCGCCTTAGAGTACCGATCAAATCATATACATTCATTTATATCATTTGTTGTATGCATATATATGTGTATGTTTATAATACAATAGATATGACACTAGATATGACAATTGATAAAAGCTGGGTTACACTGGGAAATCGGAATTCTCCGGCTTTCTTAAGCGGTCTTCGCAACTTTATAGAGACTGCCAAGAACCATGTCGACGGTCGAGGTAGAGCATTTTACCCATGTAGACGTTGTTATACTGCGTGTCAACAGGATTTGAAGACGATATATGGCTACATACATGACCGTCAGTTTCTACAATCATATCAGAATTGGATTTATCATGGTGAACATCATCCTCGTGCAGCGGAGATAGCATCACTTTTTGCCCCAAGAAGAACACATACTCCTCCAATAACTACAACAACAAATAATGAGATGTTTGATGCCATAGATGATGTGATGGTAGAGCAAAATACAAACAAGAATAATATAGATGAAGATGGAACTGGTTTAGACCCGGAGTTTGATGCATTGTTTGAGGAGATAAGTAAGGAGTTATACTCCGGTTGTAGTCAAATGTCTTCCCTAAACTTCCTAGCCAAATTGATGCATATTAAAGTTATCAACAAATGGACGAATAGTTCGTTTGACCAACTGTTAGAGCTTCTACAAATTGCATTCCTGAAGGAAAATCACATTCGAGCATCACACTATGAAGCTAAGAAGAAACTTAGTAAGACTGGGTTAGGATATCAGTCTATTCATGCTTGCATTAATGATTTTGCACTGTTTTGGAAGGAGAATGAATCAATGCAAAACTGTCCTGTTTGTAATGAGAGCAGATGGGTTGACAAAACACAAAGGGGAAGAAAGTAGCACAGAAAGTGTTGCACTACTTTCCTTTAACTTCACGGCTTCGATGAAGGTATAGTTCAAAATTAACGGAAAAAGATATGATCTGGCATAATACTGGACGCTCAATGGATGGTATGATGCGACACTCGGTTGATGGGAAGACATGGCAAGAATTTGATGAGAGATATTCGGATTTTGCTAAAGAACCAAGGAATGTCGGCTTAGCTTTGGCTGCCGATGGTTTTAATCCATTTGGTAACATGAGTCAGACTTACAGTATGTGGCTGGTAGTGTTAACAACATATAATACACCACCGTGGTTATGTATGAAGGAGTCTTCTTTCATGTTAACCTTGCTAATTCCCGGGCCTAAATCACCTAGTAAGGACATTAATGTTTTCTTAAGGCCTTTGGTCGATGAGTTGAAAATGTTGTGGGCTGAAGGAGTCTCGGTGAGAGATGCATCAACCAAAACTGTATTTAGGAAGTGTGTCGCACTGTTATGGACTACCAACGATTATCCTGCTCGTAGTAGCTTGTCTGGATGCACTATCAACGATGCATCAACCAAAACTGCATTTAGGATACATGTCGTCGGCATAGGTCTTTTTCAAAAATTATTTAAAAAAATGGGAAAACTCTATGCCGACGACATATCTTCGGGATAGGTGGGGTCAATCCAGACGACATGTCGTCCAAATAGGTTGACAACCTATACCGATGTAACATCCCGGTTTTTATAGAACTAATGGGATTAATGAATATATGTGTATATGTTGTAACATAATGGACAGATTGCTACGAGATAGTAACGAGACCTAACTAAGGTGTAGTATTGGGTTTCTTTTTATGTAAATAAACCTAGAAGGGATGGCGAGTAATTAACAATACTTTAAAGGGGTTATTATTAAAAATCACTAGACGGGCCAAGCCCAGGGAGCTGGAGTCGCGTGAGGGGCCAAGACCGATCCAAAGGACACCCCTTTTAGGGTGTTACGCATGGGGGAGACTCCCCATTTGGAGTCTATGTCTGTCGAGAACAAGGAGAGAGAGGAAGAAGCCGATCGTGGTGTTTCTTGTCCGGATCAAGGTATAATCATGAGCCTCTAAACATTGTATACGTGTTTTAATCCCCGGTTAATCGTGATAATCATTTTCATGATTCTAGGCTTTCTTAGGTGACGAGTGAGGGAAGGAGACGAGTTCTTGGTGATTCGATTCACACGAGTCACTCGGATCAAAGGTATAATCCCTATATCCCTTGCGTATGATTGTTTTTATCATTTGAAACTTGTGTGTGTCAAGTGGGAGTTGGCCGAAAACCCTAGAGTACTAGGGTGGGGATTTACGGGCATATGGCTAGGGAGCGGGGAAGCCGGAATCCGCGCAAGGCGGCCGCCGGTGGTGCGAGACTGTCACGACGGTCCCTCGAATGGACTGTGCATGGTTGTAATGACGCGAGTAGGCGACGATAGCGGCGAAAGGAGACCCACATGCCGTACACGGGACTGTGGTGACCCCGGGGGTGGCGGTGACAGGCCGTGGTGGTTCCGGAAGACCACGACAGCAGCCTTAGGGACCGGACAGAGTATTACGAAGCCGGCCAAGGGTGGGTGACGCACGGAGGGCACTATGGTGCATAGTGACGAACGAAGGTGAGGTTTGGTGAGCTCGGGGACCCGGTGTGTAGCCGAATATAGGTTTGGACGTCGGGAACGTGGACGGGGGTTCACATAACGCATGAACACCATGCATGGTGCCTTGCACGTGCATATGGTCGTGCGCGACGTAGGGTTAGTCGTGTAGGTGGAGATTTAATGTCGGGTCGTATATTGACTCGTGTATTGTGTGTATTCTTGGTGCGAGGTCGAAAGGCGGGCACGGGGAGTTAGTGAGTTCTAAGAATCGAAGTGTGTCGAGCAAAGGTGAGTTTCTATCGCCCACCTTTAACTGTTTAATTGTTTTGGGCTTGAATATATGTGAAACGTGTTTTTAGTAAATTGCAAGCATAGACGACGCGTTTGGTGACGAAATATATATTCTTTTAAATAGTCGTTATGCTTGCATGTCTGTATGATTTTTGTGTCACGTACTTAAACTTCGTGGCGGGAGATCAAGCGTAAACTTGATATTGTGTTGACGTTAGTTAACGGGATATTGTGTCTGGCATTAGTCAGGCGGGAGATCGAGTGTAAGCTTGATATTGTGTTGACATTAGTCAACGGGTTATTGTGTCTGATGGAAGTCAGGTGGGAGACCGTGTTTGCTTGTGTCTTCGGACCCGTCAACATGGTGTACTTGTATGTCGATAAATATAATTATTTGAACTCTTGAGAAATTATTATGAGTAAACTTTTGAGATGAAAACCCCTTTTCATAACGGTTTTTGGGATTTTATATTCCCTAACGAACTACTATAGAACTCACTCTTCAGGTAAAGAGAAGTTGTGAGCTGGCGGCTTCTGGATGTCACTTGGTTACCGTGGATGTTTGTGATGACATTATTTATTAGGTGCTTCGTTAGTACTTGGTTTGATTTATGTTTGGGTCGGGTCGTTGACCTTGTTGACTATTTGATTTCCGCTGCAATGAATTGAGTTTAGTTTGATGTCTATGACTACTTAGCTTGTGTTTGAGCTAACAAGTAGGGTTCCCGGGTTTGGGGCCTTACAAGTTGGTATCAGAGCGCTGGTTTAAATAATCTGGGCATCCTCGATGCCTAGACTTAGTCTGAGAATGGGACCAATGAGTGGAAATGTCATCACGAGTAACCAAAAGCCAGAAGCGCCAGGTATGAGTTTGTATGTGTGTCGTGATAGTGTGCCATGTTAACGTGTCGTGTTAGTAGGCTAAGACAGGGGCGTTATGCCATGATGCAGTACAGGGAGGGTTTAAAACCTGAATGACAAGGCAAGAGGGTAATGGCGATTGGCCACCGTCATTAACTAATTGCACTGCTCGTAATGTTTTAAACTGTACCTGAATATTGCTCTGTTTGTTATAATTTCAGTAAGTAGATGACACCAAAAATACAAGTTGCTACTAATGCTAACGCCGAAAGGCGTCGTAGGAATGATCAGAATGAGGATGTTAATGGAGAGGAGGGGCCGGTTCACACTGAACCATCTGTGCATACTGAACCTTCAGTGCACTCTGAGCACGATGAAGAGTTCCGGTTCGAACCAACAATTCGTGATGCGATGAAGAAAGAAGTGGTGGAGATGATCCACGAGTACTTGCCAGACATTATGAAAGCGGCATTCGAAGAGTTAGAAAAGAGGGTTCTAGATGAAGTGAAAGAGAAGAAGAAACAGTTTGGGAACGACGGTAACTGTGACTATGGGCACTTCAAGAAGTGCGATCCGCCTAAGTTTGATGGGCGTAAAGATGCGGTGGCTACGTACCCCTGGCTTACTGAGATGGAGTTTACCATCTCGTTCAGTGAGTGTAGGCCGAACCAAATTGTGAATTTTGTTTCACACTCGTTTGCTGGGGAGGCTCTACAGTAGTGGAACTCGGTCAAAGAGAGAAAGACATTTCAGGAATTAGGAGATATGACTTGGGATGATCTGAAAGGGTTAGTGAGGAAGAAGTTCTATGCTCCAAGGGAGCTAAAGAGGATTGAGCGATAGTTTTTGACTCTCAAGGTGGGTAAACTAACACACCGCGAGTACACTTCAAAGTTCATTGAGATGGCACGTCTGGTGCCAAACCTAGCTGGTAATGATAAGCGCTGGAAGAAACTATATGTAGAGGGTTTGCCTGATAAGGCGAGGCATTTGGTCAAGGCTCAGCAACCGCCGAGCTTCGACGAAGCTGTTGAATTAAGTGGGACATTATATGATGATGTCATGAGTACCGAGGTGCAAGAGAAAAAGCCAGACGAAAAGAAATGGACCATGCCTAACAAGAGATTTAATAGGGACCAAAAGGTTCCATTTGGCAAGAAGGAAAGGACCGATGGTCCAGATCCATGTCGTAAATGTGGAAGGTTGCACTCGGGCGAGTGCAAAGCGGATTCTGTTTTGTGTTACAGATGTGGCAAAGAGGAACACTTCTCTAGAGATTGCCTGCGTGATCCTAAGTGTTATCAGTGTGGAGGCGTTGGCCATAAGGCGAAGGACTGTAAGGCAGGGCATGGTGCGGGACCAAGCAAGGAAACGGTTCCAGTGAAGAAAGAGGATGAGAAGCCTAAGGAGAAGGCGAGAGCCTTCACCATGACTGCAGGTGAGGGGAAGAACGACCCGGATGTGGTCTTAGGTACTTCTCTTATTAACAATGTACCAACTTCTGTTTTGTTTGATTCTAGGGCAAGTAAGAGTTTTAAGGCGCCATCTCTCTGTAAGAGTTTATGTAGAACTGCTAGAATGATAGAGAAGCCGTTCGGTGTTGAGACTGCGGTGGGATCCCCCACTAGGGTGATCGAAGCGTTAGACGATTTCTATATCGATCTAGAGGGTCATAGGTTTCCCGCTAGATTATTTATAATCGCTTTGGGAGATTTTGACGTAGTATTGGGTATGGACTAGTTGGCTGCATTTGATGCGGATATAGTGTGTAGAAAGAAGATGATAAAGTTGAGATCCCTGGAAGGTACGGTAGTAATGGTGTATGGAGATAGAGAGGGCTCTCTACCGAGAGTGATTTCGATGATGAAGGCAGTAAAGTCCTTGAGGCGGGGATACGAGGCACACTTAGCCTATATCACTAATACTGAAGCAAAGAGTGTAGAATTGTCAGAAGTTTTGGTGGTGCAAGTCTTTCCTAATGTCTTCCCTGATGACTTGACGAGGGTACCACCAGAGAGAGAAATTGAATACTAGATTGATTTACAGCCAGGAGCACAGCCGGTCGCTAAAGCGTCGTATCGTTAAGCACCGACAGAGATGAAGGAACTCATGGAGCAGCTTCAAGATTTGTTAGACAAGGGGTTCATAAGACCAAGCAACTCACCGTGGGGTGCACCAGTCTTATTCGTGAAGAAGAAGGATGGTAGCACGCGTATGTGCATCGACTACCGAGAGCTTAATAAGTTGACGATTAAGAACAAGTATCCTCTACCACGTATTGATGACTTGTTCGATCAACTGCAAGGAGCAAAGTGGTTTTCGCGTATAGATTTGAGATCTGGATATCACAAGTTGAAGGTGAAGGAGGAGGATATTTCGAAGACTGCATTTCGGACACGATATGGGCATTATGAATTCTTAGTTATGTCCTTTGGGTTAACGAATGCTCCGACAGCATTCATGGACTTAATGAATCGTGTGTGTCGGCCGATGCTGGACAGATCGGTAATTGTGTTTATCGACGATATTTTAATATACTCTAAGAGTGAGAAGGAGCATGGAGAGCATCTGCGAGAAGTGTTAGAAACGTTGAGACCAGAAAAGCTTTACGCTAAATTCTCGAAGTGTGCATTTTGGCTACAGGAGGTACAGTTTCTGGGTTATGTTATTAACCCATAAAGGATAATGGTGGATCCTACGGAGATTGAAGCGGTGGTGAAGTGGAACGCTCCTAAGACTCCAACGGAGGTGCGTAGTTTCTTGGGATTGGCAGGATATTAAAGGAAGTTCATTAAGGACTTCTCTAAGCTAGCAATGCCATTAACTAAATTGACTCGAAAGGGAGTTAAATTTACTTAGGGAGTAGATCAAGAGGGTGATTTTCAGGAACTAAAGAAGCGATTGACTGAAGCGCCAGTGTTAACATTACCAGAAGGGACGGACGATTTAGTGGTGTATTCAGAAGCATCATATTTGGGTATAGGTTGCGTGTTGATGCAACGAGGGAAAGTAATTGCTTATGCGTCAAGGTAATTAAAGACTCATGAGGCGAATTACCCTACCCATGATTTAGAGTTAGCAGCAGTGGTGTTTTCACTTAAGTTGTGGAGGCATTATTTATATGGAATCAAGTGCACGATCTACACGGATCACAAGAGCTTGAAGTACTTCTTTGAGAAGAAAGAATTAAATATGAGGCAAAGGAGGTGGTTAGAGCTAATTAAAGACTATGATTGTGAAATCCTTTGCCACCCTGGTAAAGCAAACGTGGTTGCGGACGCGTTAAGTCGCAAGGAGGAACACACTCCGATTAGGGTTAAAGCGTGTCAACTGATAGTAACACCAGATTTTCTGACATTACTAAGGGACGTGCAAGCGGAGTCCTTGCGGGAGGAGAGGTAAAAGGAGGAAAGAATCTCCGGGCAGTGTGAATTGTTGACCGAGAACGGTCCCGGAGTGTGTGTCAAGAATGACCGTATTTGGATACCAAAGTTTGGAGGGTTTAGAGAACAAGTGCTCGACGAAGCACACAAGTCAAGATACTCGATACACCTGGGTATGACAAAGATGTACCAGGGAATGATGGGTAACTATTGGTGGCCGGGAATAAAGCATGATGTGATCCAGTACGTGAGTAAATGTTTGACATGCTTGGAGGTTAAGGTAGTGCATCAGAAGCCTTACGAAAAAAACCAACCGTTAGAGATTCCAAAATGGAAATAGGAGCACATTATAATGGATTTTATTACGAAGTTGCCTAAGACGGTAAAGGGGTACGATACTATTTGGGTAGTAGTAGATCGGTTAATGAAAAGCGCCCATTTTCTACCGATTAGAGAGACCTTCTCTTCTGAGAGGTTATCAAAGGTGTTCGTGAATGAGATTGTTGCACAGCATGGAGTGCCGATTTCTATTGTATTTGACCGAGATAGAGATTCACGTCAAAGTTTTTGAAGAGATTCAATGAATCTATGGGGACGAGGTTGCATATTAGCACATCATATCACCCTCAAACTGAAGGTCAGTCAGAGCGGACAATACATACATTGGAGGACATGCTACGTGCATGTGTGATTGATTTCGGAGGTTCATGGGATAGTCACCTACCATTGGCGGATTTCTCTTATAACAATAGTTATCCTGTAACTATTGGAATGCCGCCATACGAGATGCTTTATGGGAGGAGGTGTAGGACCCCGGTGTGCTGGGGAGAGATCGGACAAAAAGAGTTAGGAAGTTTAGACGTTGTGAAAGAAACTTCTGAGAAGTTCGAAATAGTGAAACTGAGAATGAAAGCCTCTCAGGATCGACATAAGTCTTATGCTGATAAGAGACGGCGGCCTATAGAGTTTAATACAGGGTATTATGTGATGCTTAAAGTATCGCCCTCGAAGGGCATTATTCGTTTCTAGAAACGGGGAAAGCTTAGTCCGAGGTATATCAGACCATTTATGATTGAGGAGCGTGTTGGTAGTGTCGCCTACCGACTGTTGTTGCCTGACGAACTGGCAGGGATACACCCAACTTTTCATGTGTCCCATTTACGGAAGTGTTTGGCGGACGCTATAGAACACGTGCCGTTAGACGACATTGTAGTGGACGATAAGCTAAACTATGTAGAGGAACTGGTGGCTATACTTGATAGAAAAGAAAAGATATTGAGGAGAAAGGTAATCCCGATTGTCAAGGTGCAGTGGAAGCATCGTAAGGGATATGAGGCTACTTGGGAGCCAAAAGCAGAAATGCGCGAACGCTAACCGCATTTATTTACAGATGACGCAGGTTTCGAGGACAAAACCTCTTTTAGGGGGAAGATTTGTAACATCCCGGTTTTTATAGAACTAATGGGATTAATGTATATATGTGTATATGTTGTAACATAATGGACGGATTGCTACTAGATAGTAACGAGACCTAACTAAGGTGTAGTATCGGGTTTCTTTATATGTATATAAACCTAGAAGGGATGGCGAGTAATTAACAAGACTTTAAAGGGGTTATTATTAAAAATCACTAGACGGGACAAGCTCGGGGAGCCGGAGTCACGTGAGGGGCTAAGCCCGAACAAAAGGACACCCCTTTTAGGGTGTTACGCATGGGGGAGACTCCCCACTTGGAGTCTACGGCTGCCGAGAACAAGGAGAGCGAGGAGGAGGCAGATCGAGGTGTTTCTTGTCCGGATCAAGGTATAATCATGAGCCTCTAACCATTGTATACGTTTTTTAAGCCCCAGTTAATCGTGATAATCATTTTCATGATTCTAGGGTTTCTTAGGTGATGAGCGAGGGAAGGAGACGAGTTCTTGGTGATTCGATTCACACGAGTCACTCAGATAAAAGGTATAATCCCAATATCCCTTGCATATTATTGTTTTTGTCATTTGAAACTTGTGTGTGTCTAGTGGGAATTGGCCGAAAACCCTAGAGTACTAGGGTCGGGATTTACGGGCATACGGCTAGGGAGCGGGGAATCCAGAATCCGCACAAGGCGGCCGGCGGTGGTGTGAGATAGTCACGACGGTCCCCGAAGGGGCTGGGCAAGGTTGTGATGACGCGAGGAGGCGACGACAACGGCGAAGGGAGACCCACAGGCCGTACACGGGACTGTGGTGACCCCGAAGGTGGCGGTGACGGGCCGTGGCGGTTCCGAAAGATCACGACAACAGCTTTAGGGACCAGACAGTGTATTGCGAAGCCGGCCAAGGGCGGGTGACACGCGGAGGGGCACTATTGTGCGTAGTGACGAACAAAGGTAAGGTTTGGCGAGCTCGAGGACCCGATGTGGAGCCGAATATAGGTTTGGACTTCGGGAACGTGGACGGGGGTTCACGTAACGCATGAACACCATGCATGGTGCCATGCACGTGCATATGGTCGTGCGCGACGTAGGGTTAGTCGTGTAGGTGGAGATTTAATGTTGGGTCGTATATTGACCCGTGTGTTGTGTGTATTCTAGGTGAGAGGTCGAAAGGCGAGCACGGGGAGTTAGTGAGTTCTAAGAATCGAAGTGTGTCGAGCAAATGTGAGTTTCTATCGCCCACCTTTAGCTGTTTTATTGTTTTGGGCATGAATACATGTGAAACGTGTTTTTGGTAAATTGCATGCATAGACGAAGCTTTTGGTGACGAAATATATATTCTTTTAAATAGTCATTATGCTTGCATGCGTGTATAAGTTTTGTGTCACGTACTTAAACGTCATGGCGGGAGATCAAGCGTAAGCTTGATATTGTGTTGACGTTAGTTAACGGGATATTGAGTCTAGCATTAGTAAGGCTGGAGATCGCGCGTAAGCTTGATATTGTGTTGACATTAGTCAACTGGTTATTGTGTCTAATGGAAGTCAGGTGGGAGAGCGTGTTTGCTTGTGTCTTCGGACCCTTCAACATGGTGTACTTGTATGTCGATAAATATAATTATTTGAACTGTTGAGAAATTATTATGAGTAAACTTTTGAGATGAAAACCCCTTTTCATAATGGTTTTGGGATTTCGTATTCCCTAATGAACTACTATAGAACTCACTCAGCGTAGCTGGCTTTTAAGCATGTATTTCAGGTAAAGAAAAGGTGTGAGCTGGCGGCTTCTGATGGCGCTTGGTTACCATGGACGTTTGTGATGATATTATTTATTAGTTGCTTCGTTGAGACGTTTCGTTATTAGTACTTGGTTTGATTTATGTTTGGGTCGGGTCGTTGACCTTGTTGACTATTTGATTTCCGCTACAATGAATTGAGTTTAGTTTGATGTCTATGACTACTTAGCTTGTGTTTGAGCCAACATGTAGGGTTCTCGGGTTTGGGGCCTTACAACCGATGACATGTCATCGATTTATAGTTTCTTTTAGAATTAGTTAAATAAACCCTGTCCCGACGACATGTCGTCGGTATAGGTCAACCTATCCCGACGACACCTATACCGACGACGTCCTTGACCTGTTGGTACGAAGCAATACCGACCAAACCTATACCGATGACAAGTCATCGGTATAGGTCAAAACAGCCTATCCCGGCGACTTGTCGTCTGTATAGGGCTATGTTTTTTCGTCCCTATAGCGTGTTACTGTTGTAGTGTTAGCAAGCTTGAGACAATCATAGCAAGTTCAGAATAGTGAGTATGGTGACTCACGAGTAATGGATATGGAAAGAAAGTGTAAATTTCATATTCAGTTTTAGAGTTAGTGAAGATATCTAAGGCGAAGTTAACAGTAGAAGAAAATCGAGTTGATAATAGTGTAACACCCAAGTCTCAACACGAGCATGATCATGTCTAGGATCGACACGATTGTGTTGGCCATATTTTTACATGTGTTATCAAGAAATAGTTGAATTGCCGAGCATAAATGATCGAGATGACCGTATCATGTAGAGACACGACCGTGTCTCGTACAAGCCAGAACATGGTGCCTTGTTTTAAGCACGTTTTATCCACCTGAAATGTTTTGTTGGTTGGATACCACTTGTAATCCACTCCCACCTTCCCCAAACTCAACTGGAGTCTAGAACCCTCAGAATCAACATTCTAAACTTCATTTTCATCTCAAACTATGATTGGAAACTTTCTGATGTCTCCACTAATGATGGAGATCAGGTTATATAGAATGAATACATACAAGTAAGTACAGAAATAATAACATATTGAAAAAATACATCCTTGATATAAATATAAACTTATAAATGAGGTAGACAATTATCCTCCCCCAAGCGAGACGGTGGGGGTCCAAGGCAAAGCATACGCCAAAAATTCTCAAACTGTGGTCTTGGTAGGCTCTTGGTGAAAATGTCCGCCACTTGGAGCTTGGTAGGAACAAACTTGGTGTGAAGCTTCCCAGACAAAACAAGTTCCCGAATAAAGGGAAAATCAGGTTCAATGTGTTTCATGCGTTTGTGAGAGACGGGATTTTGAGTAAGGAAGATGGCACTGAGGTTGTCACATAGAAGAGTGGGACGGATGCCAGGAAGAGCTTGTAGTTCTTGCAGAAGGTGTGTTATCTAAATGTGCTCAGCTGCAGTATTGGCCATTGCCCTGTATTCAGATTCACAGCTAGACCATGATACCCAGGATTGTTTCCTAGCGCTCCATGATACTAGGTTGTCTCCCAGAAAAATTGAGTAGCCATATGTGGATCATCTGGTGTGTCAAGACATTTGGCCCAGTCATCATTAGAGTAACCAAGCAAGGATGATGGAGATGATGAGAACGTGAGTCCATAAGCTAGCTACCTTTGATGTAGCGAAGGATGCGTTTGACACATTGAAAATGCTCAATGGTGGGAGCATGTAGAAATTGGCTAACTTGATTTATAACATAGGAGATATCTGGATGAGTGATCGTGAGGTATTGTAGAGCACCTACTAAGGACCGATAGAGAGAAGGGTCCGAGTAGGGGTCTCCAGTGGCCGTTAGAGACATATTTGTAGCAAGTGGGGTATGTGTTGGTTTGGTATCACTCATTTGTGCAAGATCCAAAATTTCCTTGGCATACTTAGATTGATTCAGAAATAACCTGGTGTTGGTGTAGGTCACCTCAAGCCCAAGGAAATAATTTAGTTCTCCCAAATCCTTGATCGCAAACTCTTTATTTAGGATTGAAGTAAAAGAGCAGATGGTACATTCTTGGTTTCCTATAAGAATTAAGTCATCCACATAAACCAAAATATACATGATGCAAGAGTCTCGTTTAAAAATTAAGAGGGACGTATCGGCTTGACTGCACGAGAAGCCATTGGTTAGTAAAAAAGTGCTTACGCGTTGGAACCATGCACGAGGGGCTTGTTTGAGTCCATATATAGCTTTATTTAATTTGCAGACGTGATTGGGGTATTGTGGATGTATGAACCAAGGGGGTTCTCCATAAATACACATTCGTCAAGTTTGCCATGCAGGAATGCATTATTTACATCAAGCTGATGTAGTTTCCATTTGTTAAGGACAACCAAGCTGAGTATGACATGAACCGTGGCAACTTTTACAACCGGACTAAAGGTGTGTTAATAGTCTAAGCCATGAGTTTGGCTATATCATTGAGCCACAAGGCGTGCCTTGTGACGCTCAATTGTGCCATCCGAGTGAAACTTTGTACGAAATAACCATTTGGAACCAACAACTGAACGATGTGATAGACGAGGTACCAACGTCCAAGTGTTATTGTTGTCAAGAGCATCCAATTCCCGATTCATAGCATCCATCTATTTAGGCTCTTTGGAAGCAGTGGTAAAGGTTTTGGGATTCTTCGCCGAAAATATGGCCTGGTGGAGGGGGTGTGTGATAGTATGGGAAAGATCTGCACGGTGACGAGGTTTGAAGGTGCCTGCTTTGGCTCGTGTTATTATCGGGTGGGTGGGTAGAGGTGGTGGCGGTGGGGGAATTGGGGCTGAGCCGGTGAGGCATGTGCGGTGAAGGTGGTGGAGTAATTGGAGGTGTTGGTGGAAGGCTGTTGGGAGGGGAAATGGGTTGGGTTATTGGTGCCAATGGGGGTTGTAGGGAGGTGTTATCAAGGAAAAATTTGCATGGTGAAGTGGCTAAGGTATATATTTGAGGTTGTGTGGTGGGAAACAGTGAAGTGTTAGGAATGGGTATATGGTCAAAGAAGGTAGTTAGGTCATCAGGTATGTGGGATGGGGTGTGAGAAGGATTGGTAAATGGGAAGGTTTCTTCATCAAAACGAGATTGTCTAGAGATAAAGATGAGGGATGTAATGGGATCAAGGAAACGGTATCCTTTATGCGTGGAGCTGTACCTGACAAATATGCATGATAGACTACATGGGGCTAGTTTGTGAGCTGCATGGTGACGGAGGTAAGGGAATACCCTACACCCAAAGGTACGAAATGTGCCATAAGCAGGGGTTTGGGAGTGCAAAATTACATATGGGGATTTCTTGTTTAGAACCATGGAGGGTAACCTGTTAATGATAAAGACGGCTGAAGAAAAGGCATCCACCCAAAAGGTGGTAGGGGCATTAGCGTGAAATAACATTGCCAATCCGGTCTCGACTATGTGTCGATGTTTGCGTTCAACACGACCATTTTGTAGAGGTGTATACGGGCACGACAAACGATGAATCATGCCATTTTATTCAAATATTGAGCGGACTTTATGATTTACAAATTCAATGCCACCATCTCTTTGAAAAAGTTTTATTTTTATTGAGAATTGGTTTTGGACAAGTTTCATAAAAGTGTTTAAGACAGTGGGAAACTCAGATTTTAGATGTAGGGGATAGAACCAACAAAACTGACAATGATCGTCAATAAAAATGACGTAGTAACGGCAATTGTCACCGGATAACACCGGTGATGGTCCCCATAAGTCGCAATGAACAAGATAAAGGGGGTTGAAGGAACATTTGTTATTAATCTGAAAGAGTAGTTTCTGACTTTTAGCAATTTGGCATGGTGAACAAATATTCGGTTTAGGTAATCAAACATAAATAGATAATTTGCCAAGTTTTTGCAAGTTTACAATAGTATCAAAATGCACATGCCCTAAACAGGTGTGCCAAAGTTCAAAGAGGCTTTAGGTGTTGATGGAGAAGCAAAAAGTGCATGATGATCCGATTGGAGGACGTAAAGTCCATCCTCACACCTGCCTTGAGCTAGGACCTACTTGGTTAGGCGATCCTGAATGAAAAAGGATGGGTAAGATATTAGCACATCAATACAGTTATCCTTGGTTAACTTACTAATTGACAAGAGTTGTTTGGTTAAATGTAGAAAAACCAAAACATCTTTTAATTGAAGATTAAGGGCGATGGTGGAGCGACCGGTGTGTGAGATGGGGAGAGTATTATGTTGGGAATCATGCACTAGTTTTTAACTTTTAAAAACAATAATAATTATTTAATCCTTTTAAATAAATAAATCATATATATTTAGCGGAAGCGATTTAAGGTACATTAAATTGATCAGATCTGGATTCCTGTCTGTGATCCGGTTACACGCGTATAAACAATATAGTATAAACCAACCATATGGTGTTCAAGGATTATTCCTTTGACGATAAACCGAATCATAAACACCTTGGTTCAACGAACATCATGCTAGATGACACGATCACGAAACCTGCAAACAACTGGGACCGTCTCACGGAACATGCGGGTGGCGGTGGCGCAAGAGGAGGCCGTCTATGGTTACCGATGGCGGTGGTTGGCGACGACCGGAAAAGCGCAAGGGGGGGGGGGGGGTGTGGCGGCTCCTTCTCGTTGCGAAAACTAGATGGTGGGAAACACTGGTTTTAGGGTTTAACATTAAGGATATATTTATAATCCCTTAATTTACTGAATGCACCCCTTGAAAATTAAATGTTAATTCCCAGTAATTAACTGTTAATTACTTTTAACCCTGTACTTTTACTAATTATAAATAATCAGTAAAATACTAACCAATTAACGTTTAACCCTTAAACGCTTAGATCATCTATGCTTTAATTATTTCTCTAAATAATTAATTATCGTATTCACCAATTAAATATTTCCCTAAATATTAATCCACCTTTTAATTAATCCGTCTTTCGTGCATTATAATATTTAACAATTAAATATTATATATATTTTCTCGTTGCCCAAAGTGAAACTCTTTGGATCGTACCTCATTAGTAACGTTGATTTAATTGACGATCGAAAATCATATATCCAACATATTACCGTTGCCAAAAATTACTGATTCAATACCTGAAGTGGGAACAGGTTGGGAAATAGATGACGGGTTTGAAGTCATATGATCGGTGGCCCAGGAATCCACATACCAGTCGGGACTGCGGGGAGAGGTGACATGGAATTAGGATAAAAAGGCACTTGCCAAATTTTCTGCATGAGGTGTTTGCATGGCCTGAGAGTCAAAAGAAGAAAGGTTTGGATAGCTTGTGGAATAGTGTCCATCTCTGCTACAGAGTTGACAGTGGGGAACATGCTGTGAACGTCCCTGGAAGCGACCACCCCTGCTGTGAGCATGGCTAGGACTGCGAGGGAACCTTCTGTTACGGCCACGAGGTGAGAAAACATGGCGGGGTGTTTGGGCATTGAACGCCACTGGTGGGGTGGATGTGCCATGAATATCTGGCCAGGAGGAGATCGGTCTGGAGTGGCGAATGGTTGTGGAGAAGGTTTCATAAGTTGGGCCAAGGCCATAAAGGAACCAGTGGAGCTGATCAGTCTCATCCACATGGTAATTAATGGCCGCCAACTGATCGCAAAGGGATTTGAACGAGCGACCATAATCAGCGACAGGTTTAGGACCTTTATTCAGGAGCCGGAGTTGGTCACGGAGATTGTGAATCCGATCAATGGAGGAGTTTCCATAGAATGATTCAAGGGCAGTCCATATGAGGCGAGCTGTGGAGAGACCAACAATGGTGGTAATGGTTTCTTCGCATAATGAGGCATGAATGATAATGATGGTCCTTTTATCATTGGTCAACAAGGAGGAGTAGGCTGGGTTGATGGAGGTTTTATCGCCGATAGTAAGGGTGGCAGATGGTGGTGGAGAAGAGCCATCCACATGTACATGAGATTTTGAAACGTAAGGATGGGTAGCATTTGGTTCTTCCATAACAAATAATTTGTGGAGGTAAGTTTGATGGTTAGCGTATGCATAAGGGTATTAGGTGGGATGGAAGAATCAGATGAAGAAGCCATGGAAGGATTCGGAAGAGCAGGGGGAAAACGAAATGAGAGGGAGGGGAAAAGGAGGACTTTTGAGGCTCTATACCATATGATTGGAAACTTTCTGATGTCTCCACTAATGATGGAGATCAGGTTATTCAGAATGAATACATACAAGTAAGTACATAAATAATAACATATTGACAAAATACATCCTTGATATAAATATAAACTCATAAATGTGGTAGACAAATACAAACACTCTCCCTAATCTCTCTCTACTCTTCTTACCCTCATATATTTGCATATCCAAGTTTGGTTGGAATTATTGTTATAAAATCATTTCCAAAAGTTGATTCAAGCATCATGTTAGAGGAATATCGTTGTTAATCCCAGTGGTAAGAGATCTATAACTCAAACTTTGAGTTTGATTGAAGTTCTTAAGTTTAAATGAGGATTTTGGTTTGAATAAGTTGTTGATCAAGAAAAGGAACTTAAGAACTCGATTCCTTCAACCTTCAGAGATTTTAGTAAATTTCTAAACCAAAAACTAAGGTCCAAACTTGTTAAGAGTGTATGGTTCAAAATAAGGGCTTTGAGATTTAAATGGGTTTAAATTCAGATTTGATAGCATGCAACCAAGTTAAGAATGAAAGAGTGTTGAGATTTAGATATAAAGTGTTCAAGAACTTCCTGTTTAAGTGAAAATTTTGATTTAATTAGATTGCATGTCAAGATTAGTTCAAACCAAGTTATGTTCTCAATGGACACAACTGTGTCACATGTACCACGGTCGTGTGAGTCGTGCGACTTGCGATCATCCGATCCGATACCGGGAACATGAGTGTGGCTGGCTAGTCATAAGCTTAGCTTACTCGGGAGACACGAGTGAGTCGACCAGTAGCTGGGTCACGACACGAGTGAGTCGACCGGTAGCTGGGTCACGACACAAGCATGTCGACCAGAGACCAAGTTGTGGCCCTCATCTCACCAAGAATCACAGTAACCAGCTAACCTCACGATCATCACGGGTGTAAGGCCCCAAACCCCGGAGGCCTCACGTGTTGGATTTACTCATTTACAATCAGTTCTTAAACTTCAAATATCATTACGCAGCGGAATAAGCTTCATTACATGAAATTTGAAATAAATTAAAACATTGTCTTAACATTCAACATTCAAATCATTGATAAGGGATGTCGGCCTCGTAATGCGCGGTAACTCCTCGAGTAGCCAAGCAACATCCAATCCACATTCACTTATCCTTAACCTGACATGCATACTAAAAGTCAGCTAACACTGGGGAGTTTAAGTTTTTCATTCAGTATAAGAAAATGGTTTACCGTTCGTTATTCGTTAGGGTTTGAATCATTCGTAATAAAAAAACGGGGCTTAACATTCATTTTCCATTCATTCATACATTCATTAATAAAACCATTTACCATTCCATTCAAGTCATAAAATAAATATCTAAATCTGTTTTACTGTCCATTCCGTCATTTAGTATTGTATTTCCCTTAAGGCTATCATGCACAAGACCGACAATACAACACGTTCGTCTATTTCGTCATTTCATATTGTACTGCCCCTAAGGCTATCATGCACGAAGACCAACAGTACAATATTCATTCCATTCCATTCATTTATCACTCTTAGGACCCACAAGCCTCAAAGTGATTCCATTCTCGGGTCATGTTACCCCGATTGATTGTCGTCACTTTTCCATCGCCAGTTGTGCAACCGTAATAACCAATAATAGGCCACATAGGCACTACCCTTATTGTACTTATGGCCCATTTATGACATAAGGCTGGGAATTACATTCCCAGACCTCATTCGTCAATTCCATTCATTCAACATATTAGATTTGTAATGACTTCTTTAAAATATTTGTCTGTTTCCTTTTTATAAAACATTTCATTCATTTATAAAACCCTTTTCTTTCATTTCAAACCATTTCTTTATAATCATTTTGATTCATAAACATTCCTTTCGCAAACCTTTCATTTAGTAAACGTTCTTGTTTCAAACATCATTTATTTCGTAAACCGTTCATTCGTAAGCATGTCATTACATTTCATTTTATTTCATTCTTCATTTTCATAAACGTTCATTAAGTATGCACATCATCCTAGAAACAAGTAAATATGTATTCTTGACTCACCTGATCGCATGTATTTAACCTGAATTGGACGTCTATCAAGTGCTAGGGAAAGACACGTGCCCCAATCATTGGAAACTTTGGGGGTGACGCCTCGTACAGTCGTCTTCCCCGATTAGTGTCGCTTGATGAAGATGGCGATACTACTAGTATCGCCCCATGAAGATCTTCATCAAACTGGCCCATTTTCAATCCAAGTTTTAAACTTTTCACGTCCAAATCGTTTGTTTAACCTCCATGAAGCTAAATTTGGGCTTTATACTCCATATTACACGTAAAAATTGAAGCTTTTTGGATCAAACTCATTTTACCAACTTTTTAGCCAAAAACCCTAAAATAGAGATATAGACGAGATCCTTACGTCACATCGGCTCATTCTTTCAGCAAACCTTCAAGTAATCAGTGGAGATGAAGAATGGAATGATCTTGGAGGAAAACCGTCGCTTTCTCTTCCTACGAGTTTCTCTCTCTAGAAGTGGGGTGGTGGAAAAATGAGGTTGGAATGAGGGGAGGCTAGGATTTTAAGCCCATCCACCTTTCCATTCTCGGCCCAAGCTCCTTAAGCCCGCCAAGCCCAAGATCTTCATCTTATTTCTTTTCTTTATTTTTTCTCAACCAAGCCCACGCCACCGCAGCCCCGCCGCATAGCTAGCCGAACCGGAGAGAAGCTGAGAATCGTTTTTGCGATTAGGAGCAAGCCGAACCAGTTTTGTGACTAGGTGTGTTTTGTGAGACGAGTTCGTTTGGAGTCAACTAGCATGATGTTATTTGTACCTGAGTGTTACAATAAGGTTTTATTCGTCAAAGGTATAACTTGAAAACCCCCTATGGTTGTGTTAGTTTATTTATTATTGTCTAAATGTCGTGTAATCGAATCACTGTCGGATAAAGTTCCGAACTTTATTATCGTGTGCTATTGTAATCGTTTCCGCCTTCGCAAATCTAATTTTCTTAAACTATTGTTTTAAAAGTTAAAACATGTGCATGATTTTCAACAGTGGTATCAGAGCCACCTTTACGCACGTTTAGACATAATTATTTATTATTCGATCTCCGTTTTATTTGATAGCAGTATTGGTTAACAAAAGATCGAACATTTATCGTTTTGGGTTGATTGTGTTTGGTACATCGAGCCCTAGTGACCCGTGTTTGTGTTTGTCATGATTTTGGTTTTTATATTCTTTGTATTTATTTTTGGGTTATTTGGAACCCGATGTAATAGTTAGGTTTGTTTTTATTTATTTATTTTTATTGTAAAAATGTAAACCTTACCAGACGAAGATTTAAAGAACGAAGATGGACGCGAGCGAGATTTGAAGATAGAGATCTTAGACTAAGTGGGAGACGACAAGTTTCTTTATTGTTTGTTGTCCCTTAGACCGGTTCGGTTCTCGTTTGATGGCTCGAACAAAACCGGACAACCTTACTAGTGGCTCGGTGGTTGTTTATATTTTTTTTGTGGTTGTTACAATTATTTAGAATAATATTTTAAACTAAAAATATTTTATAAAATGTTTAGCACGATCTTATAAAATGACGAGAATATTAAAAGGTTTAAAATTTCTCTGAAACGTAATTAAATAAAAGAGTTTTTATTTAAAAGTAAAACGGGTTTTTAAATTTAATTATTTTATTTAAAAAATAATTTAAATTAATTAAAAGTTAATTAGTTAAAAATAAAGTTCGCGACTACGGCCAATTTAGATTAAAAAAATACAAGGTATTTAAAATTGGACCGTGTCTAGTGTTGAAAGCATTTCACGAACTTATATAGTAAAATTGGTTTACTAAAATTGCACGACTTGACTCATGCTCCTGGTCATCAAAAATGTTTTTGACCCTTAACCGGTATCTTAAAACATTATAGCAAATCCCAAATTAAAATCGATATTTCTTCGCCACCCTAAATTGTGACACTTCAACTAATCTATCCGAATCCCTAGTGTTAGTGAATTACCCTGCATCCGGCCCTACGGTTTTGGTTGAAGGTAGAACTGTGATTTCTGAGTTACTTGGGCCGGGTCTACAGTTACAACTGAAGGACAAATATCACTTAAGTCGTATAAGTGGACGTAGTTGATGGAAAACGTATCTAAAGCTTGAGAATACTCGTCATGCCCCTCAAACCGAGAGTTGTGTAGTTGACACAATTAGTATTTTCATACCTACCTACCTACCTAACTATGCCAGTGAAGAGTGCTGAGCCATTCACTGAGACATGGTGAACCGGGATCTCACTCCTAATTATATATATTTTTTTTGTCCTTTGGTCATTAATCTAATTAGGAATTTTTAGCATGAAAATACTAAACCTTATTTTGCATTTTGTAGATGTCTCCATCTGCTGATGTGGTTATTCGAGAGTGTCTTAACGACATCCTTAACATTAAGCTCGATGGAACAAAATTCTTGACCTGGTACTACAATCTGAAAAACGTGCTTAGATATAACAAGAAATTACATGTTCTCAAATCCCTTTTACCTAAGCAACCACCTAAGGATGCTAGCAAGTTTGTTCTAAATGCTTGGAACAAATTTAAGGATGATACCAATGCTATATCAGACCTTATGCTAGTATCTGGGGATTCGAGCTTCACTCCAGCGCTTGACTGCTTATGACATGATCCGTAACTTGAAGGAGATATACCATCAAGATTACAACAAGGATCCTTCTTACTCTTTAATGTCACACATTAGAGACGTTGCTTTGGAGAATCTGAAATATGCTATGATCATGAGGAAAAAGTGGCAGACCTCGAGAAAGCATGCATTCTTATAGACTATCACTTGGTCATAAATATTACTATTGATGACGTATTTGACAACTATAGAAGGGAAAAGCGTCTACTTAGTCGTTTTGACGAAGTAAGGGATTTCATCTCATGGTACGCCAAGGTGGAACCCGAGGATGCTTTGACCATGACATGCTTCATTGACCAGCTTGAGAGGACCGGGGTTTACCCTAGTGACAATATCATTCGAGCTATGTTCAATGATGAACTTCACTTGTCCTACACAAGCAAAGAGGTAGCGGATGACACTGTTAAGACCGGGGACAAGGGCAAAGCTATTGGTGAGACCAAGATGTACATCTCTAAACCCAAATGTCGTGTGAGAGAGATGCCTGAAGCTGCTGTTGCTAGAGAATGCTTTAAAGCATACACTTCAGGTATCTAGGAAACTTTTCCATTGTTTCTTCATCACTTAAAAGCTATACTTTTAACATATTCAAAACATGCTTTTTTGCAAACATAGAAGAAAAGAAGGAAAGAAAGAATAAAAGGAAGACAGACAAAGCTTGAAGACTATTTCAAGTTTTTTGATTACACCATTGGATGATGTTACGTTTATTTTTGTTTAGAGAAAATTTAAATTCCGGATTTATTTTTCTTTTTAGTATTGCATGATTATTTTATAAGTATGACTTATTATTTGAAATCTTTTATACATTAAATTATTGCCTATTATGAATTGAGAATTCAATGCCATCTGACTGACATGAGATGAAAAACATGTGAAACATGATATTCAAGTCTAATAGATATTACATTAGATTAGATCTAATAGATACAGTGAAACAAATTAAGTCTTGTAAAAGGGTTATATGAGATATAATGTTTTACGCATGACCTAATAATTGAAAGAGTTTCAATAAAATTTCTCTGGAAACAATCTTATAAGATAAGATAAAAAGGAGCGATAAGAGTTATCACTGCTTCAAGACTAAGTGGCTAGTCATGAAAAACCAGCTTCCCGAATTGATATAATCTAAATCACTAGCCTTGAACCAGAAGGTTCATCCAGAACATGTATAACAATTCATATGAGATATGAAAATAAGGAAGAGTCCTATGAATAATTAAGGATAGGAAGTTAGGAACTCCTATGTTAAAGAGTTTCGTGTGTCTCCTTAATAAGACTTCAAACTTAAGAATAAGATTGAAACTGTTCATCACCGAGATATACCTGGTTCTAGAACAAGAAGCAAATGTTGTTTAAAGTTCTGAATAAAAGGTGTTATTTAATTGCATAAACATAAGAATTCATATACACAAAGATAAGATCTTTAAGGATATATGAAGTTATGTGAAATCATAAGCAAAATATGAGCTCTTTTAGAATAGACATATGAAATCATGTGATGAAAGAATGAGATTCTTTAGTAAATCACTCAAATGATAACATAGACACACAATCCATACTATGACAAATAAGATTTGATCAGAATACAACATGAATGAGATTCATCAAGATGTAGAAGTTGTTTTGGAAACAACAAATGGATCGTTCATACTAGAAGCTGACATATTATCAAGAGTTGATAAAATAGGAATGACATTCCAAGTTTCTTTAAGAGGAAACAGATTACAAGTTTTTTGAACAGTTGAACAAACTAGTCAAAATGAGCATGCATTATGAAAACTAGAATGTTCTTGTAATAAAGGAGCTTAAAGGAAAGTATGAAAGTTTGAATATGTTCGAGACCACTGAATCTTTAAATTGATAAGATCAATTCGAAGTGGATTCAATATGACAGATGCAGAGGCTAGTGGGAGTAAGTACCTACATCAATGAAATGTGTGAAAACACATTACCAAGAAGAGTGTATTGAGATACACGGAACACTACGAAAGGGGGTGATAAGTGTTATCATAGAATGTATAGTGATACATTGCTAAAATTACGAGTTAAACATATCACTGAAAGATAAAGTATCTTTAGAAAGGATTTCAAACTTGTATTGATTGCAACCATATATGAGATGTATAAAAGGAAGATTCTAGAAAAAGAAGCATAGAAATCTATTGACATTAGTAAAATTGTCTTAATGCTTTGTATGACGAAACTATAAAGACAAATTATGAATGAAAGACTAGGAAACTATTGAAATAATGTATTCTAAATTTTCGTAGTTGATCAGATTCATAGGAATCAATCTGAATGAAAGACTATTTTGAAATGGATGATTGGTTCATTATGAATGAAAGTCCAAGTAGTTGGAGATCATATTCACAGATACTCATTAAAGAATGATTATTGAACGTAACTTTTTTCAAAACTATTTTCATGGATCAAGGTCTTGAGAAGTTTTGAATATGGTAAGATCTATCGATCCTCGACCCGAGGAACATACTAGAACTAACTTTGACTAAAGTTTGTTCTTTAATCTTATCTAACGATGTATCTTAATACTCAGTAATAAGGGTATGATTAGGAATAAATCTAAAGTTAAGTGTGAGTTGTACGTGACCAAAGGAATTATGTTCTCCTTTAATTAGGAGTTGGACATTCTGGCGTCCTCGTTAATTCAAACTGGTATAAATCATGTGGCCACACACAAACTAAGAGTAGTTTGTTTAGACCACTTTGAATTGGAGAACAAGAATTAGAATAGTTGAACAACATATGAGAAGTGACTTGTATCCATGTCTCATGTTCAACGGATGACCTAAACAGAACGGATACATAGATATGTTTACCATGGCTATTGTACTTGGTTAAGTAATAGTTACTTGAACACAAGGAAGTAGTTGGCGATTGTAGTATGTCACACCTTGCTAGGGGTAGTGAGATGCAGATAGGCGTCCACCACTGTCTACGTTGAACAGATTAATCGATGAATCTTCCAAGTGGAAGATTGTTGGATATTAGATGTCTGATCATCGTTAATATCAACGTTGCTATCGAGGTATGATCCAAATAGTTACACTTTGGGCAAAGAACAAATAAAACATTTAAATGTTAAATGTTATTTCATGAAACGAGAATTCGAAATTCGGTGGATTAAATATTTAGAGAAATATTTATTGGTTATGTCGTATTTAATTATTTAGAATAATTAAATTAACAAAAGATGGAATGTGGTGTGTTATATATATTAGTGTAATATATATTGACAGGTTTTTATATTTAATAGTTAAATATAAAACGAGTTCCGTATAAGCAAGATGGTCTTGGCAAATTAGTGTGATCATAAACTATAGGGACTGGAACCGGTTAAATGTTAATCAGTTAGTAATTAAATATTAATTACATAGGGGTTGACTTGTAAATTGGTTTACTATAGATATAACTTAAAGTCAAAACCCTAATCCAAGTTTTTAGTCACCAGAAAGCTGCCACCCCTTCCTCTTCTTTGTGCGACGTCACCGGCCGGAACCCCTCCCCTTTCCGTCATGAACTTCTACAGGCCACTGTAGCCTGACGTCACCGCTGCCCTGCCACACTGCTAGCTGGACGCTGCCACTGTGGTTTGCCGTGTTCCTCCGCGACCGAACCGGAGAGAAGCTGAGAACTGGTTTTGCGATTTGGAGAAAGTCAAACCGGTTTTGTGACTGGGTGTGTTTTATGAGACGAGTTCGTGTGACGAGTTCATTTGGAGTCAACTAGCGTAACGTTCATTGTACCCGAGTGTTACAATACGGTTTTATTCGTCAAAGGTATAACTTGAAAACGCCCTATGGTTGCGTTAGTTTATTTAGTATTATCTAAACGTCGTGTAACCGGATCAATGTGGGATATAGTTCTGAACTTAATTATCGTGTGCTATTGTAATCACTTCCGCCTTTGCAAATCTAATTTTGTTAAACTATTATTTTTTAAACGTTAAAACCGGTGCACGATTTCCAACAGTAGTCTAAGGCATTCTAAAGGAAAAGCTATACTTACTATGTTCGTGTCTGATATGTTGGCTTGAGTTACCCGTACTGGCATTCGTTACTTGGTCCCATTCTCAGTTTAAGTTTAAACATCGGAGATGTATGAATCTCTCAAACTATTGCTCTGACACAAACTCGTAAGGCCCCAAACCAGGGAGGCCTCACGTGTTGGATTTACTCATTTATAAGTTCTTAAACTTCAAATATCATTACGCAACGTAATAAGCTTCATAACATTGTCTTAAAATTTGCAATAAATTAAAATATTGTCTTAACATTAAACATTAAAATCATTGATAAGGGATGCTAGCCTCGTAATGCTGGGTAACTCCTCAAGTAGCCAAGCTATCACACCCCAACCGACGGTGGAAATGTCGGGGCGGGACATTGTGACTGTTCATGAGCACATGGTTGACTAAGTTGTAACATATTAAAGCATCACATTTAAACTTATAATTCAAAAAAAAAAAATCAAATCCAACAATACAAGAATTTTTGAAATACATAACAAGTTCATTTTATTCAATTAACTAGGTCCACAACTTAAGTGAAGCAAACTTGATCAACTCAAATATTTGTACCTGAAACATGATTAAAAAAACAAGGTTAACTAAAAAGTTGGTGAGCAAACATAGGTTTTGACACAACAATAGATTTCAATGCTTTATACAATTCATATGACACATGGTTTACTAGGCATGTATGGAGAACCTATAGTTATGCTAATGCACAATCAAACCTTGTGACTAAAGGGCATAACACTCAATGTTATCCTAATGAAGGGCATAACAACAAATGTTATCCTAATGAAGGGCATAACAACAAGTGTTATCCTAGTGTAATGTCGGTAATACTCACCCTACCAAGGTGGGTTTTTCAGACACAATAGATCTATTAACGTTACCGTTGGCTTGTAAAGAGTTAATGATTGTACTAGTGTGTCATGTATATGTAGCCTTAACTATAACATTCAAACATAAAGCACAAATAAACACATAGAGTCATACCAAAGAATTGTATATGTGTAATTGCATAGAAGTTTGTAAGAGGAATCATGTTTCACCCCAAAGTGCAAAAATATAAAAAGGGGTTATGTAAAACTCATTTGTATCAAATGTATTAGTTAACACGAGTTGTAGGTAGCACAAGTGATTTGCAAATCACAGGATTAACCTAAATTGAAAATGTATGAACTTGAATTATTATCATGCACAAGGTCTAAGGCAAGTCTAGGGTTTAACGGGTTTTGATGTGTGTGGATTTGCACAAAAAAGTTTGTAAATTATGTGTGTATGTTTGTGTTTGTTTTTGAACAAGAGTTTATTAATAGAGTAAATTCAAAGTGTATGCTAATTGTTTTAGAGTTTTAGTTTAAATAATTTAAATAAATAAGTTCCTTTCATTTGTTTATTTAAAATAATGTGTCTTTAAAAGTAATGTGATATTATATTTATTAAATTAAATAAATCTATTTTATTTATTTATTTATAACAATGTGTCAAAAATGTATATTGGTATAAAATTTGAGGGAATTATATAATTCAAAACCCTAAATGGTTTTTAAATAAAAAGATAATCAATTTAAATAAATATTCTTTTTATGTAACTTTTATTAAAATAGTGTGTCTCTAAACATGGAAAAATAAATGTATATGTATTTATATATATTTAGGAGAGTTAAATTTGTTTAAATAGGGTTTAAACCCTAATAAATATCAAAATGATAATGTGATTTAAAAATCTTTTCATATTTTATATAAAATTTGGTATTTAAAATACTTTGTTTTATAATTAAACTTAAAATAACTTTTAAATGATTTTTATGGAAAAAAAAATATTTTTTAAACATTTTGTAGAGTTTTATTATTGTAAAAGCTGTTGTCATCAATTTATTTCTTTTGAACATTCATTAGTTAGTTTATTTACTTGTATTTTTATTTTAATGTAATTTTATGCTTTATTTCTAAGTCTGGGCCATCAAAACTAATTAGTTTCGATTGAGGTTTGTTCAATCGAAACTAGTAGTTTCGATAGATAGTTTAATTTCGACAGGCTTATCACCCTTGTAAACGCTTTACCGAAACTAGTAGTTTCGGTAAGCATAGTTTCAATGCCTGTCAACTTACTAGAAATAGCTTAGTTTGAGAATTTCTAGGGTATGGATAGCGGTTGTAACCCAGAAATTCTCTCTTTCATAGTTTTCTGAATCAATACACATTTGGAGTTATTTCATCTGTTGTTCTTATAATTTCATATCTTATTTATGTTGATTCCTGTGTGGTTTGCATGTTTATCTTCACCAATTCTGTTTCTACCCTCTATTTCACCAGCAAACACACAGATTCCGCCTGTGTGTGTAATCGATCTATTGAGTGATTTCCGATTGAAATCTGGACCTACAATTAGTATCAGAGCTTTATGCTCTTGATTTCTGAGTATATTCAGGTTGTTTTGATCGATTTAAGGTGAATTTTAGTTGCAATTTGAAGGTTTTATGGGTTTGCACTGTTTTGGCACCGTTTCATCGATTTCGACACTATTTCTTCAAGTTTTTCGGATCTGAAGATTGATTTGTGTTCATAAGCTTATTTGGAAGATTTTCGCTGAATCAGATTGGGAGTTTATCATCTTTGATTTTTTGAAGCTTTTCATCAATGGAGTCTGCTGAAGCTTGAAGAAGAAGGTATCGAAACTACTGAGAGATAATTTCTGCTTTTGGTTGGTCATCGAAATTTCTTGTATGTACTGTTTTCTGGAGAAGGTATCATCGAAACTAGTTATTTGTCCTGTTATATCGAAACTAACCTTTGCAGATTGATCACCCGAAACTACCGCACTATCGAAACTAGTTTCAATCGAAACTTGTAGTTTCTACTGAGTTTGCTGGATTTTCTGCTAAGTCTTCTTCATCGAAACTTGTTGTTTCTGGATTCTGTTTCTTCTATCGAAACTAATAGTTTCGATCAGCTTTTTCTCTATCGAAACTAGTTGTTTCGATCATCCCTGTTCACCCGAAACTAGCCACTGTTTGTTCTTTTAACTTCTCTGAGTTATGGCATCTTCAAGCAACAGTGAATATGCTGGAGGAAACAAAGCACCTGTCTTGGTATCCACTAGAGACTTTGATGATTGGACCAAGAAGATGAAGACTTTCTTTCAGTTCCATGACCATACTCTGTTGCAGGTAATCACTGATGGTCTACACAAGGCAGTTACTACCACTGCAGATGTTCAACGTCCCAAGCTTGTGTCTGAATATGATGAAAATAATATTGCCTTAATTGCTAGAGATAACAAGGCTTATAAATTTATTGCTATGGCTCTTCCTATGGATGTGTTCAACATATTTACTGAGTATACAACTGCCAAAGATCTTTGGGTTGCTTTATATACCAGGTATGAGGGAAGTGTTGAGGTTAGAGAAAGCAAGATGGATTTGATTAAGAAGCAATATGAAATGTTTAGCAATGTCCCTGGAGAACCCATGTCTGAACTGATCAACCGATTCTCAAGCATTGTCTCTAAGTTGAAGGTTTTGGGAACTGAGTATCCCACTGTTGAGTTAAACAAGAAGCTGCTTGATTCACTGCCCGAGGAATGGAATATGTGCCGGATTATGATCAAGAAAACTGAAAAACTAAGTGACTTGTCACAGCAAGAACTCTTCAGCATTCTAGGGTCTTATGAGTTGGAGATAAAGAAGGATGCAGTCACTCCAACCTAGAAACACAGCTCTTCTTGCGGGTCAAGGTTCCTCCTCTTCATCCAACAAAACTACAATGGCTTATTTTCAAACTGATGTCCCACCTTCAATTTCTGGAGTTCAGCCTTCTACTTCATCCAACTCTTAGAAGCCAACCACTATGATTCCTGATGAGTATCTGCCTATCATGACTGCCTTCATGTCGCGCTATGATGCACTGATTTCTGGAAACCTTACACCGGTCAGCTTTCAACCCGATGACTTGGAGCAGATCAACCTGGATGATTTGGAAAAGGCGGATATTGATTGGTGTATGGCTATGCTAACTCTGAGAGCCAAAAGATTCATCAAAAGGACTGTGATGGATAGATTCAAGCAAGGAAAGACTCTAGGGTTTGATATAAAAAAGGTGAGATGCTACAACTGTGACCAGCTGGGTCATTTTGCAAGGAACTGTAAGGAGCCATCATCAAAGGAATAGCATGAGAAAAAGAATTCATCTGGAAAGCATGCTGCCATCTCTCCCAAATCTACTACAACTTCTAGCTCAACAGCTCTGGTCTGTCAAGCTGATGGACACTATCATTGGGGAGATCAAGAAGGGGAAGCAGCTGACAAGGCACTGGTAGCAGACATTGAAGAAAAGGAGAAATGTGTCATGAGTGAACCAGCTAAGGATCTCACTGCCGTACCAGCTGAGGTAATGTCTAGACTTTGCAGTGCTAAATCCTGTTTAAATGAGATTCAGAAATATAGATTCATCAACCAGGCTTTGGTCGATGAACGAGATCATATAAAGGTGATGTATGATTCTGTGGCTAAAAATGAGAAAATTTACTTAAAGAAAATTCGTGATATTTCTGAAGAAAACTGATCTTTGATTGTACAACTTACTACACAAAAGAATAATAATCAAATTTTAACTGAAAGACTTCAAAAGGCTGAAAAGGCAAATTTTCAAGTTGAACACATGGGTATGGATTAGAAAATTAATTTTGGAATTATTGACAACCAAATTCATAAAAAAGGTCACAGAAGGCATCGGGTATAATTCTTACCCACCTCCATATTCCAAGTCTGGAAGATTTGCTGATATGCCAGTTCCTCACGTTTCCACACCTTTTGTTTGCAATTTATCTGCTGATGATTATATCCAAACTTCAGATTCTGACAGTTTTGCTTCCTGTGTAGAGTCAGATTGTGTAGGTTCCGAAGATGATTGTGATGAGAGTTCTAGTAAGGGAAATGTTTTAAATGAACTTGAGTCGGATGAATGTAATAATATGTCCGTGTCAAAACCAGATATTTGAGAACACATTGACAATTTGTATTTTGGTTCTGTGCCTTCTAAGCATGACAGCTTGAGAAATGCTATTTCTAAGTTTAAGAATGTTTTGCCTTTTGTTCCTAAATCTGTAAATGATATGAGTTGTATTGCCAATTTTAAAAATGCAGGAGTTGTTGTGACTGACATTCCACAAGAAACAATGAGTAATCTTGAATTTTTCAGATTAAAGGAAGATCAAAGTCTTCAAGAAAGAAATATTGAGTAACAAGTTACCTCTAGTTCTAATGTCTCAACATCACAATCATCTTCATCATCTTGTGATGACAATTATCAGGCTATGCCAACATGTGATAAATTTTGTTTTAGTTGTGGGGAATCCAATCATGTTTTTAAGACATGTAAATTGTCTACATATCGTTTTGAGGAAGAAAATGTACCATATGTTTTTCAAAATTCAGTTGATTGTGCTTCAAATGTTTTATCTAAATCACAACATAGTAGAACTTTGCGACGTAAAAGGATTAAAAATGCTAAAAATTGGTCGAAATGGATTTGGAAAACTAAAAATAATGATCTTTTTGATAAATCATTAAATGAGGATTCTTACTATGACTTCCGACATGCATCTTGTAAAATTAAGAAGTTCCAAGTTAGCAATGGCTTGGGTACCAATGTCTAAATGATTCATTTTGTGTAGGGACAATTGAGGAGGACTGGAGACAATATCTGGCATGTCGACAGTGGTTGCTCAAGACATATGACTGGTCATTTTTCTCTATTGCAAAATTATCATCCAATGGACGGAGATTTTGTTGCATTTGCATGCAATCCAAAAGGAGGAAAGATTGAAGGACAAGGAACTGTGTCTAATGGTGTAAATAGCTTGGAGAATGTCAATTTCGTCCCATGGCTGAAGTATAATCGGATAAGTGTGTCCCAAATTTGTGATAAAGACTTTTGTGCCCTCTTCAACTTCAAGGAATGTTTGATTCTGAAGCCGAAAGTGGTTATTCCCGAAAACCTAATCCTCATGCGTGCTCCTCAAAGATTCAATACTTATATTCTGGATATGAATAATCCATCAGGAATCGAATCCTGCTTCCTTTCAAAAGCTTCAGAAGATGAGTCCTTTCGTTGGCATAAGAGATTACGACATGTGAATTTCAAGACAATGAACCGCATTGTTCGAGGAAACTTTGTCATCGGTTTACCTTTGAAAGATTTCTCACCTATGAAACAATGTCTCTCTTGTTCCAAGGGCAAGCAACACAAATCTTCTCACAAACCCAAAACCACTAATTCCATTGACTCTCCTCTTCAATTGCTTCACATGGATCTCTTCAGTCCTGTGAGTGTCATGAGTCATGGACGGAAATCCTACTGTTTGGTGGTAACCGATGAATTCTCTCGGTTTACTTGGGTATTCTTCCTGGCAAATAAAGATGAGACGCCAGAGACTCTGAAGATACATCTGCTACAAATCGAGAATTTGTTCAATCTAAGTGTGAAGACTATTCACAGTGATCATGGCACAGAGTTTAAGAATGCCACTCTAGATTCTTTCTGTGACAGTAAGGGTATCTCTCAGAAATTCAGTGCACCTCGTACTCCTCAACAAAACGGTGTGGCTGAACGAAGAAATCGTACGTTGATAGAAGCAGCAAGAACTATGATCGTTGATTCTAAGCTTCCTGTCACATTTTGGGCCGAGGCAGTCAATACCGCATGTTTTATCCAGAGTCGAGTTCTCATCACCAAAAGCTGCAACAAAACTCCTTATGAAATTATTTACATGCGCAAGCCTGTTATTGATTTCTTCAGGAAATTTTGGTGTGTTTGCACAATGCTGAATACTTCTGATCAACTGAACAAGTTTGAAGCCAAAGCGGATGAGTGCTATTCCGTGGGCAATTCCTCTAACCAAAGAGCTTTTCGTGTTTACAACAAGAGACGAAGGATTGTGCTGGAGTCCATTGATATCAACTGGCATGAAAGCAATCATACGGACGCTGGGGACGGACCTGATTGGCTTTTTGATGTCGATTCTTTGATTAAATAATTTAATCTTCCTGATTTCACTAACATATCTATCTCCGCTAATCCCCTAATGTCTGTGAATATTTTAGGTACCTCTACTGCTTCAAGCTCCTCTTCGTCAAGTCAGCATATAGATGATCCTCATATTATAGCTAATGTTGAATCCACTCAGGATCCTTCGGATTCTGTGGCAACAAGTGAAATTGTTGAGGAATAAACTCCTCAAATAGTGGATGTTGCTCCACAATCATCTAATGAAGGTCCTATCAATGAGGAAGCTGTAATTCCTGACATCAATGTTACCAATCTAGATGACCACTTGGAAGAGGATGAGATTCCACAGTTGAGAATTCACAAGGATCATCCTACAGACAACATCATTGGTCCACTCAATTTTGGAGTCCGAACTCGTAGTGCCACCGAAGCAATGAATGACGGTCTCTTCACTTGTTCATATCTCAAGTTGAACCTAAAATATCAAAGCTGCTTTTCTTGAGAACAGTTGGGTAGAGGCCATGTAGGAAGAATTGCAGCAGTTCAACAAGTTACATGTGTGGAATCTGGTATACCTTCCAAAGAACAAAGTTCCAATCGGCACTTATTGGGTATTTCGTAACAAAAAGGACGAAGGGGGAATCGTGATTCGAAACAAAGCCCGCTTGGTGGTTCAGGGGTTTTATCAAGAAGAAGGAATTGACTTTGAGGATGTCTTTGCACCAGTGGCTCGCTTGGAAGCCATCAGAATGTTTCTCGCATACGCAGCCTATATGGACTTCACAGTTCATCAGATGGATGTCAAAAGCGCATTTCTGTATGGAAAAGTTCAAGAGGAAGTTTATGTCAAGCAGCCACCGGGTTTCATTGTTCTAAGCTATCTTGACAGAGTTTACAAATGGGACAAGGCATTGTACGGTCTTCATCAAGCACCTCATGCGTGGTGTGAGACGTTATCTACGCATCTGCTTGATAATGGTTTCACACGAGGGGCAATTGACCAAACTTTGTTCAAATGAAAGGATGGTGCGGATACCATTTTGGTGCAAATCTACATTGATGACATCATTTTCGGATCCACAAATCCTCGGTTGTGTAAAGAGTTCGAGGATGTGATGCGTTCTAAGTTTGAAATGAGTTCTATTGGAGAAATGAGGTTCTTTCTTGGTTTGCAAGTAGATCAGTCTGAGTCGGGAATTCTTATCCATCAAGAGAAGTATGTCAAAGAAATCCTGACCAAGTTCAAAATGACCGAGTCTCATCTTTACAAGACTCCTGTGGAAGTTCGACATTGTTTATCTCCTGATTTGGATAGTGAAAGCGTTGATCAGCACCTCTATCGCTCGATGATAGGATCTCTTCTGTATCTCACTGCTAGCAGACCAGACATCATGTTTGCAGTGTGCTTGTGTGCACGCTTTCAGGCTAATCCTAAACTCTCTCATTTAATTGATGTCAAACGTATTTTAAATATTTGAAGTACAAGCCAAAACTTGGGCTTTGGTATACCAAAAATAACTTGCTTGATCTTTTAGCTTATTCAGATTCAGACTACGGGGGATGCAATTTAGACCGAAAGTCCACTTCTGGGGGTTGTTAGTTCCTTGTTAACCGCCTCTTCTCCTGGCAATGTAAGAAACAAACCACCGTTTCCCAATCCACAGCCGAAGCCGAATACATTGCCGCAGCCCTTTATTGTTCCAATGTAAGGTGGATCCACCATCAAATGCTTGATTACGGGATCACCTTCCATGAAACTCCAATCTTGTGTGATAACACCGCTGTTCCCCATATCACCAAAAATCCCGTTCAGCATTCTAAAACCAAACACATTGAGATCAGACACCACTTCATCCGTGATTGTGTCGAAAAGAAACACATCAAAATTATTGAAGTTAAAACCGACAAGCAAACCGCCGACATCTTTACAAAAGTATTTGATTTTGCCAGATTTGAGAAATTGGTGGAGATGCTCGGCATGATCAACTTTCAGTAACCTTTGTGCATATTGTCTCTTTTATTTAAACTTGTTAATCGGGAAGATTTAAAAAAAAAAAAAATTATATATAGTTGTTTTCTTTTTCAGTTCGTGAAAGAAAAACTTTTGGTGGAGAAATTGAAATTTGCTATTAGAAAGAAAAATATTTGCTTTAATTAGTCAAAATGAAAAGAATTTTTTTTTATTTGTTTATTGTTTGCTTAAGAAAAACTCACTATGAGTATCATGTTTTTTTTGTTTGTTTCAGGAAAAATCGGATCCGACATTGTGAGAAATGAAAGAGTCTGATCACACTTCTTGAACATGGAATCGGCCATAAGCGATGGTGCTTACTGAGATATAGTCGGTAGGCCTGACATATGGTTATAACTCTTTAGTAGTGTGAAAACCTAATTCTCTATCATACACGTGTGTTTGAACCCATTTCTGAAACATCTAACCCATTTTAAAGCTATGAAAAACGATTCAATCAGATATAGGCTTACGTGTTGGATTATGATTCATACGCCAGGTGACTGTAAAAGTAATCAGAGTTACCGCCGATGACCCCGTCTGTTTTGCCTACGCAAAGATCTCGGGAGTTCATCTTTTTCCCATCCACTTGGATGATTTGACCCTGTCTATTTTGCTTACGTAAAGATCTCGTGTGTTCAAACTTTTCCTATCCGCTTGGATAATTTTATGACTTCTTCTGTTTTGCTTACGCTAAGATCTAGAATGTTCGTACATTTTAATATCCACTTGGATATTTTTCATTTTACAATTTCTTATATCTAATTGGATTTTATTTTACTTTTGGCGGTAATTTTGACTTACCAAGATGGTACCCTGGTTAACCTGTAAGAGATGATTAGATGAATGCGGGTATTTCTTGAGGATTGATAGGCTTTCAAAATCATTTTATTTCAAAATGTGGGGTACGCTGTGTTTCGTGCTCAAATGGTACCTCTTAATCACATGAAAACATTGTACAAGCAAATGTTCGGGTTTATCTTGCACAAATATCGGCTATCTTCAGGGATTCACAGTAGCTGAGTTCAAAATGAAGTGTTTCAAGGGTTTGACCAGACATGTTCTCACGTTGGATCTTTTCCAAGGCTAAGTGTTTATATCTTTTACTATTTTTACTTTTATTTTTCTATATAATTTTCTTAATCTTCCTTATTAGCTTGTTTAAATTTTGTACATATGAGTGTTTTTCCTTTGTTTCTGATCAAGTATCTCCTATTCACCCGAAACAAAATTATCATCGAAATTACTCAAACAGCCCGAAACTACCTCCCACCCGAAACTACTTTGTTCTATCGAAACTAATAGTTTCGACATGGGCACTTTAGTCTTTTGTCAAGCTCAAATTGAATGTCTTCATAATGAGGTTATTCTTCATGCTTCGTTCACTCTCACTAACCCGAAACCTTTTTCACCTTCGTTTTCACACAAAAGCTCAGAGTCATCGGTCTAAGTTTGCGAAATCAGTCTCCCTTATCTGATTCCTCCGTCGTCGTCTTCATCAGGTTTGATTACTCAAAACGTTTGCTACTGTTTTATTTGGCGATGACTAGGGTTACAGTTTTGTTACGACTGAAATCGCGTGTTTTTGGTTGTTTTATGCTTAGATCCTGTTTATGAACTCATCATTGCTAATATCTCACTCTTTTATTGTTTAATTTTGCTGATTTCCTCAAAAATCTCGGTAAGATGGAGTTTCGACACCTCAGACGACCTTTATTTTTCCTTTTATTTATGTTTATATTTTTGTTTATTTGTATATAGTTTTTAGTTTAGTTTTTCTCTGCTTTTGAATTATTGTATTTTTGTTCAGAATTCAGGCATTAAAACTAGTTGTTTCGATTAAAGGTTGTTTTGTTTTTCAAAAGAAGTTCTCAGAATTTGAAACGGTTTTCCATCGAAACTAGTTATTTCGATACCCTTTGGTGCCCGAAACTATGTAGTTTTGATTTGCTTTTTCACCCTAAACTAGTAGTTTCGGTCAGGCCTTTCTGAAAATTTTCTAAGTGTTGGACTGATGTTTGATATTTTTTTCTTATGCAGATATGGATCTCTTAGTTGTCAAAAGGCACAATGTATGTGATGTGTTGCATACTACTCATCCCAAAAATGCAGACTTCGTTCATGTGCTTGATTTCCTGGCCAACTCCAACATCAGCTTTGCTATAAGCCACAATCTACTAGTGTTTGAAACTACTATAAGGCAATTCTGGAGTACTGCAACTACAACAGTTATAGATAATGTGGAGCATATTAGGGCTACAGTTCATAACCAAGAAGTTCTTTTTTTCTGAGGCAACTATCAGAGAGGTGCTGCACTTTAATGATAATCATGAAGCACTAGTGGATTTTCCAAGTTTTTATGTTAAGGAATGTTTCAGAAGATTGGGGCATCCAGATGAATTCAAGGGCGGATAGATTATCAAGAATGCCCTTCCACCTCTATGGAGATACATTGTACATGTCTTCATTCACTGTCTGTCTATCAGAAAAGGTGGATTTGATTCAGCCAAAGCCATGGTGGCATCATCAGTCTTAGGACTGATTAACGGGAGGGATTACAATTTTTCTGGGCTAGTATTTGGGCAGTTAAGGGAAAACCTGACTGGTGGAGTGAAGGAAAAGTTCTTGGTCTACCCTAGATTTCTTCAGATTATTATTAATCATCTCCATCCTAACTTGCAACAAGATGGCAATATATTTGTCTTTGATCACATGACTGCCAAGACCTTAAGCAACATGAAGATTTCAAGCAAAAGAACCAACAGAGTGATTGCTGACATTCCTCTGTTTGGTCATATCTTGAGAGAAGAAGAGAACGTTCCTGATATAGATCCACAACTACTAGCTAAATCATCATCTGAGGAAGAAGAGGCAGAACAAGATCTAGGGAGCCAGATTGTAACATCCCAAAAATAATAAAACGAATAAATATAGCGAGACCGGTGATTTAGTTGGAATATTTAACCAAAAAGGGAGCGGGCCTGGGCCCGGCTTCAATGGGCCGAGAGAAGCCCATGCACATAAGAGGCAAGGCAGCCCTCTTCCCTGCTCATTTCCCCAACTCACGCAGCTTTTAGAGAGAGAAAGGAGAGCTCGGGTCTAGAGAGAGAAAGTGACGGATCAACTCGGGAATTCAGGAGAACGTTGCTGCTGTTCTCGTGATCATATCATCTGAATCAGAAATCCAATCCAGGTAACGATTCGATCACATTATGAGTTTTTGTTTGTTTTGGGAGTTTTCGGGTTTTGGCTAAAAAGATAACGATTTTGCGGATGAAACTTGAAAGTGAGCTTAGGTATAGCATCTAGAATGAAAACCAAACGTTTTGATCTAAGAAAAATAGAGATTTTGGCTTGATCAGACTCGCATGTAAAAGAAACTTCAATTTTGGGGAAGACAATGTGCAGACCCATCGAAACTACTTAGTTTCGATATGTGCAGATCCATCGAAACTACATAGTTTCGATATGTGCAGTAGTTTCGATATATGCATACCTATCGAAACTACCATAGTTTCGATATGAGCCACGATCCGAAGCTAAGTTTACACCTAAGTTACCTATCGAAACTACAAGTTTCGACAGAAGCAACCTATCGAAACTACAAGTTTCGACAGAAGCAACCTATCGAAACTACAAGTTTCGACAGAGGCAATCTATCGAAACTATCAAGTTTCGATATAAGTAAACCCATCGAAACTACTAGGATCAAGTATAGTAATATCTAATGCCATCTAGGAGCACTACCTTACGAGTATGACTTTATCACACAGATCGTGAGTAACATTAGTGACGCTCAGTAGCCAGCTAAGTGTACTTCGGAAACTACTCATCAGGTGAGTTCTATGTGCCCCCTTCTATGTTATGTGCAAATGATTTATAAATGTTTTGGGGCTGAAGTGTATACACTAAATGAATAAATGTTATAAATGTCAATGTGATCATACGTATATATATATATATATAAATATTTATATATGAAAATGAATTATGAATAAAGAATGAAGCGTATGACTATAAAGAATGAATGAAAGAAGGACATAACGTATAAAGAATGAAATCTTGCTTTATATTACATATATATTGCATGTTATGAATGAATGTAAACGTTATAAACCCTTCTGTGACAACGGCTACTTCGGTAGACGGACGACCACGTGACTATTTTGCAACCGGGACAAAAACGTTCCTTCGCAAGCTAGGACGTATGAAAAGGTATTAATGGACGGTCGAAGCAAGCCTTAACTAATGTAGAACGGTTGCATACATAATGGTCACGTGGGAAACGGATGCCCTAGGGCAGACGGACAAAAATGACGGACTACGACGGTAGGACGGTAAAGAGCGGACGGACAAAGGTTGTCGGACGGATTTAATGATATGACGGACGGTTTTCTAGAGCCGGACGGTAATGAAATGGACTACGATGGTAGTTCTGACTGCGATGTCTTCGTGACATTCGCGACAAGTATGATGGGTTGATCTCCCTTAAGATTATGGCCAATATGTGTTCTCTCAAAGAAAGTATGTATGTACATATGTATATACCCTCAATGAATGTTATGTGAGAACAGCAAAGTAAAGAATATTTAAAAGTACGAATATACATATATACCTTATATTCATGATAAGATAAATTTTATGTATGGTTGTCTTTAAACTAGAACTCACCAGCGTTAGCTGACTTTTAGTATACATTTCAGGTAACAAAGGGAAGGGTCGTGCGAAGGCGTGAAGGTTACCCGACACAAGACTGACATCCCACTTTAATATATGTGTTAAGACTTCCGCTGTTATGTTATGTAATTGAACGACGAATGATTTGTAATTGAATGATGAATGTTTTTAATTTAAGTTCAGTATTTATGACTATGTTCATGAGTAAATCCAACAAGTGAGGTCACCCGGTTTAGGGGCCTTACAAGTTCGTATCAGAGCAATAGTTTGAGAGATTTAGACATCCCTAAATGTCTAAACTCAAACTGATTATGGGACCAACGCACGGATGTCAGTATGGGTAACCAACGCCAACGCTAGCACGGTAAGTAAGTCGTAAAGTTAATGCTCTAGCATAGGAATAGATACCTTAACTTAGAACAAATAGATGTTAATGCCACGACTGATTTGAAGAGTTTCGAACCCGAAAAGCAATGTAAATTAGTAATCACAAACCGGTCACTGTAATTAAGAATTTACCTTGCTCGTACTGTTCCAAACTATGATCTGAAGAAATGACATTGATGTATTCCCTTTTTAACTATCAGGAAATTAAGAACTATGGTTGGTGGAGGAAGAACAGGAACTCGAGGCGGTCGCACTGGCCGACGAGGTAGACCTCCGTTGAACCCAAGATTTGAAGAAGAAGAGAGTGTGCACGCAGAGCACACCGAAAGTGTGCACGAAATAGAAGTGACCCCAATTAGGGACGACAGTCCAGGGCCTATACAGTTGGAACCAGAAGTCAGGGATGCTATTGCACGTGAAGTTGTGCTCACTTTGAAGAAGGTATTGCCTGATCTACTATTCGAGGCAATAAAGAAAGGTAAAGAGGAGGATGAAGGAAACCACGAAGAAAAAGTATATGACAGCGACGGGGATGAGATAAAAGTGGGGTCAAGCACTAAAGGGTGCACTTATAAAGGTTTCAAAGATGGAGACCCACCCAAGTTTGATGGTAGCAAGGATTCGGTGGCTACTTTGGAATGGATTGAGAGAATGAACGCTGTAATCAACATCAGCGAGTGCCGACTAGACCAGGCGGTTAAATATGTTGCTCATTCTTTCACCAATGAAGCACTAGGTTGGTGGAGAAATATTCAAAGAACAAAGTCACCACATGCTCTTGCCAGAATGACATGGGAAGACTTGAAAAAGCTCGTAATCCAAAAGTTCTGCCCACAGAATGAGATTGATCGTGTGGAGAACGAGTTCCTAAACTTCAAAGCTGGCGACAAGACTCATCGCCAATATACTTCAAGGTTCAACGAGCTGGCCCAACTGGTACCACACTTGGTGGAAACCGAAGAACGTATGATCAAATACTATGTCAAGGGTCTGTCGCAAAGGGTCCGTGTCCACGTAAAAGCCAACCTACCCTCGACCTTCTAGTCGGTAGTCAACCTGTCTGGAATCGTTTACGACGATTATGCCAACGAGGACCCGGTACCTGTGACGCAAAAGAGAAAATGGGAGAATCCATCTAGGGGCACCGGAAGAGGGAATGAAACAACTGAAATTAAGAAACCGAGGTTGGACGGATATGAAACGTGCAAGAAATGTGGAAAGCAACATAGTGGCGAGTGTCGAATCGGCACCACCGTGTGTTATAAGTGCGGGAGGCCGGGGCACTACTCCCGAGATTGTTGGAAGGATGCCAAATGCCAAGTATGTGGATTGTTTGGGCATCTGACAAAGAACTGCAGGAAGGCCGGCCAATCTGGTTCGGGAAAGGAGAAGGAACAGGAACAACAAAAGGCAAGGACTCGGGCCTATGCCTTAACTGAGGAAGAAGCAAGGGGAAACCCTGATGTCGTGTCAGGTACGTTTCTAGTTAATGATGAACGTGCTGCTATTTTATTCGATTCTGGTGCTAGTAAAAGCTTCATATCAAATGCATTTTGTCGTAAACCGGATTGCACTATCAACACCATAATAAAGGCCTTTAGCGTACAAACTGCCGTGGGTAAAAATTCGGCAGTATTTCAAGTAACAGAGGATTGCATCATAGAAATAGAGGGACATAAGTTTCCATCTATATTATTCCTTCTCACCTTAGGAGGATTCGATATAGTATTGGGTATGGATTGGTTAGCTGCCAACGAAGCTCAAATCATATGTAAACGTAAGAGAATACACCTAAAAGCTCCTAGCGGCAGTCCAATTACGGTTTATGGGGATTGGAATTGCACGATGCCAAACGTCATCTCGATGATCAAGGCCGAAAGTTACATGAAGCGCGGTTGCGAAGCTTATCTGGCATATGTTATTGATGATAGAATGAAAACGAAAGAACTCAAGAATGTACCCGTGGTGTGCAACTTTCCGAAAGTATTCCCTGAGGATCTACCTGGGTTGCCACCCGATCGGGAAATAGAATTTCAGATTGACTTACTGCCAGGAGCTGAGCCCGTTGCCAAAGCCCCCCACCGATTGGCTCCGTCAGAAATGAAAGAATTGATGTCTCAACTAGAGGAACTAACCGAAAAAGGATTTATTAGACCGAGCATCTCACCATGGGGCGCTCCGGTACATTTTGTAAAGAAGAAGGACGGCAGCATGCGTATGTGAATTGACTACCACGAATTGAACAAGAGGACAGTAAAGAACAAATACCCATTGCCTAGAATAGACGACCTTTTTGATCAACTGCAAGGTGCGAGTTGGTTCTCAAAGATCGATCTTAGGTCGGGTTACCATCAGTTAAAAGTAAGGGAAGAAGACGTACCAAAGACCGCGTTTCGCACGCGTTATGGACATTATGAATTCCTCGTGATGTCCTTTGGATTGACTAACGCTCCAGCAGCGTTCATGGATTTGATGAATAGAGTATGTCGACCAATGTTGGATCGATCAGTGATAGTTTTTATAGATGACATACTGGTATATTCGAAAAGCTAGGGTGATCATCACTGTCACCTAAGAGAAGTTCTGGAGGTGCTAAAGAAGGAAAAGTTGTACGCAAAATTTTCCAAATGCGCGTTTTGGCTTAGGGAAGTCCAATTCCTAGGTCATGTGATAAACCCAAACGGCATCATGGTGGATCCTGCAAAGATCGAGACAGTAAAGGAATGAAACATCCCAAAGACACCAACAGAAATACGAAGTTTTCTAGGATTGGCAGGCTACTATCGAAGGTTTATTCAAGACTTCTCAAGAATAGCCTCACCACTGACTAAACTGACACGGAAGGAAGAAAAGTATGAATGGGGTTAGACTCAAAACAACGCGTTTGAAGAACTCAAGACACGATTAACCCAAGCTCCAGTCTTGACTCTACCTGAGGGAAATGAAGACTTGGTAGTCTACTCTGACGCTTCGGGGCAGGGTTTAGGTTGCGTACTTTTGCAACGAGGAAAGGTAATTGCTTATGCTTCACGACAACTAAAGATTCACGAGGTTAACTACCCAACACACGATCTAGAATTAGCAGCAGTAGTTTTCGCGTTAAAAATATGGAGGCACTACCTGTATGGAGTTAAATGCACCATCTACTCCGATCACAAAAGCTTGAAATACTTTTTCGAACAAAAGGAACTAAACATGAGGCAAAGAAGGTGGTTAGAGCTACTGAAAGACTATGACTGTGAGATATTGTACCATCCAGGCAAGGCAAACGTAGTGGCTGACGCTTTAAGTAGAAAGGAAGAATCGGCACCTATCAGGATCAAAGCGTGTCAGCTGATCATAACGCCAGATTTGATGGGTGAAATAACAAAGGCACAAGATGAAGCACTGTTAGAAAGAAATGTGAAACGGGAAAGGATAGTAGGACAACAAGGGAACTTAGATACAAATGGATACGGAGTACGAACTAGGTTTGGCCGGATGTGGATACCTAAGATTGGCGAGCTTAGAGCCAAAATACTTGATGAGGCCCATAAGTCTCGTTATTCTATCCACCCTGGGACAAACAAAATGTATCAAGACTTGAAGAAAGAGTACTGGTGGCCTGGCGTGAAGAATGATGTGACCGAATACGTGAACAAGTGTCTAACATGTTCACTAGTTAAGGCCGAGCACCAGAAACCATGCGGTAAAATGCAACCTTTACCAATACCAGAATGGAAATGGGAGGAGATCACAATGGACTTCATTACCAAGCTACCGCGAACAGCTAAAGGCAATGACACCATTTGGGTGATCGTCGACCGCTTGACGAAAAGTGCTCACTTCTTGCCAATACGTGAGACTTCTTCGTCTGAAAAGCTAGCAGAAGTATTTATCAAGGAAATTATGAGTAGACATGGTATGCCGCTGTCAATTGTGTCCGACAGGGATACTAGATTCACATCTAGATTTTGGAAGAAATTCAACGAAGCGATGGGCTCAAGACTGAACATCAGCACCGCTTACCACCCTCAAACCGATGGCCAGTCTGAAAGGACAATTCAGACCTTGGAGGACATGCTCCGGGCCTGTATCATTGACTTCGGTGGGAGTTGGGATAGCCATCTACCATTGGCAGAATTTTCATATAACAACAGCTATCACACGACTATTGGCAAGCCGCCATTTGAAATGTTATATGGGAGAAAATGCAGAACCCCGGTTTGTTGGGGGGAAATTGGGCAGAAGGATTTTACAAGTCTCGAAGTGGTCAAAGCAACTTCTGAAAAATTTGATCAAATCAAGGCTAGAATGAAAGCCGCAAAAGACAGACAGAAATCATACGCGGATAAGAGAAGAAGGGATTTAGAGTTTCAAGTGGGGGACATGGTACTGTTGAAAGTATCACCATGGAAAGGAATCATCCGATTCAGAAAGCGTGGCAAACTAAGTCCAAGGTTTGTCGGACCTTTCAAGATTTTAGCAAGAGTGGGTCAAGTTGCTTACAGACTCGACCTACCCGTTGAGCTTAGTGGAATACACCCTACGTTTCTCGTGTCGCACTTACGCAAGTGTCTAGCTGACGACACAGCTCACATACCTTACGACGAGATCGAAGTGGATAACAGTCTAAACTATGTAGAAGAACCAATAGCCATTCTTGACCGAGCTGAAAAACGACTACGCAATAAGTCGATACCGTTAGTCAAGATACAATGGAAGCACAGAAAAGGGTCAGAAGCTACATGGGAAAAGGAAGACGAGATGAGGGGACTATACCCTCAATTGTTTAACGTATGAACAGTTTCGAGGACGAAACCTCTTTAAGGAGGGTAGACTTGTAACATCCCAAAAATAATAAAACGAATAAATATAGCGAGACCGATGATTTAGTTGGAATATTTAAACAAAAAGGGAGCGGGCCTGGGCCCGGCTTCAATGGGCCGAGAGAAGCCCATGCACATAAGAGGCAAGGCAGCCCTCTCCCCTGCTCATTTCCCCAACTCACGCAGATTTTAGAGAGAGAAAGGAGAGCTCGGGTCTAGAGAGAGAAAGTGACGGATCAACTCGGGAATTCAGGAGAACGTTGCTGCTGTTCTCGTGATCATATCCTCTGAATCAGAAATCTAATCCAGGTAACGATTCGATCACATTATGAGTTTTTGTTCGTTTTGGGAGTTTTCGGGTTTTGGCTAAAAAGATAACGATTTTGCGGATGAAACTTGAAAGTGAGCTTAGGTATAGCATCTAGAATGAAAACCAAACGTTTTGATCTAAGAAAAATAGAGATTTTGGCTTGATCAGACTCGCATGCAAAAGAAACTGCAATTTTGGGGAAGACAATGTGCAGACCCATTCGATATGTGCAGATCCATCGAAAGTACATAGTTTCGATATGTGCAGTAGTTTCGATATATGCATACCTATCGAAACTACCATAGTTTCGATATGAGCCACGATCCGAAGCTAAGTTTACACCTAAGTTACCTATCGAAACTACAAGTTTCGACAGAAGTAACCTATCGAAACTACAAGTTTCGACAGAAGCAACCTATCGAAACTACAAGTTTCGACAGAGGCAATCTATCGAAACTATCAAGTTTCGATATAAGTAAACCCATCGAAACTACTAGGATCAAGTATAGTAATATCTAATGCCATCTAGGAGCACTACCTTACGAGTATGACTTTATCACACAGATCGTGAGTAACATTAGTGTCGCTCAGTAGCCAGCTAAGTGTACTTCGGAAACTACTCATCAGGTGAGTTCTATGTGCCCCCTTCTATGTTATGTGCAAATGATTTATAAATGTTTTGGGGCTGAAGTGTATACACTAAATGAATAAATGTTATAAATGTCAATGTGATCATACGTATATATATATATATATAAATATTTATATATGAAAATGAATTATGAATAAAGAATGAAGCGTATGACTATAAAGAATGAATGAAAGAAGGACATAACGTATAAAGAATGAAATCTTGCTTTATATTACATATATATTGCATGTTATGAATGAATGTAAACGTTATAAACCCTTCTGTGACAACGGCTACTTCGGTAGACGGACGACCACGTGACTATTTTGCAACCGGGACAAAAACGTTCCTTCGCAAGCTAGGACGTATGAAAAGGTATTAATGGACGGTCGAAGCAAGCCTTAACTAATGTAGAACGGTTGCATACATAATGGTCACGTGGGAAATGGATGCCCTAGGGCAGACGGACAAAAATGACGGACTACGATGGTAGGACGGTAAAGAGCGGACGGACAAAGGTTGCCTGACGGATTTAATGATATGACGGATAGTTTTCTAGAGCCGGACGGTAATGAAACGGACTACGACGGTAGTTCTGACTGCGATGTCTTCGTGACATTCGCGACAAGTATGATGGGTTGATCTCCCTTAAGATTATGGCCAATATGTGTTCTCTCAAAGAAAGTATGTATGTACATATGTATATACCCTCAATGAATGTTATGTGAGAACAGCAAAGTAAAGAATATTTAAAAGTATGAATATACATATATACATTATATTCATGATAAGATAAATTTTATGTGTGGTTGTCTTTAAACTAGAACTCACCAGCGTTAGCTGACTTTTAGTATACATTTCAGGTAACAAAGGGAAGGGTCGTACGAAGGCGTGAAGGTTACCCGACACAAGACTGACATCCCACTTTAATATATGTGTTAAGACTTTCGCTGTTATGTTATGTAATTGAACGACGAATGATTTGTAATTGAATGATGAATGTTTTTAATTTAAGTTCAGTATTTATGACTATGTTCATGAGTAAATCCAACAAGTGAGGTCACCCGGTTTAGGGGCCTTACACAGATGTTGATGCTGACCAACAGATAAAGCAAGACATTGAACAACCTATCTTAGAGGCTCCTTTCGTGGATCAATTGTCAGAGAATCTTGAACCTGTAATTGAAGAGCAACCTGCTGTAAACCTAGAAGCAGAAGTACATGATGAAACTGAGTCTAGGGACACCTTGAAAGAAGGCATCTACGGTACTAAGTATGATCAATCTGACTATGAGTCTGAAGATGAGGAGCATACTAAACCTCCTGCATCCTCCTCTAAGAGATAAGCTGATTCAAGTTCAGATTATGAAAAGGAAGAACCATTAACCAAGAAAATAAAGACAGGACTGGAGTCCTTAACCTCTTCTTCAGAGTCTCTATTTGATGTTCTAGAACACTTAACCCCTTCTAACTCACCTATTCATATTCCACCACCTTCACCACAACCATCTCCATTACATACACATGTTCCTACACCTCATGCATCTCCGGTCCCTGATCCATCACCATCTGTCCCAAGATTTAAAACCTTAATCCTAGAGGTGAAAAAACTACAGAACAAATTTGTAAAAAGAGATGAAGTAATAGAAAGCTTAAAGACAGAACTGAGTGAGTGCAAAGAAGAAGTAAAAGATCTAAGGCTGGAAGTTGGAGGCTTACATACCCAACTTGATGTTCAACAAACCAAATTGGAAACCCAACAAAAGATAATCTCTTAGCAACAACAAGAGTTTAAAGCCTTATTTTATGTTGTTGAACAAATCAAGGCCTCTATGATTAAGTCTTCTCAACAAGGAACCCCTTTTGCAGCTCAGGGGGAGACCACTTCTGCTGGTGGACCTCTTCCCCTGCCTTTGTCTCAAACACTCAGTCTGCACTAACAATTTTCACTAGCCAAGCTGCCAAGACAAAGGATGCTGTGGAAGTCAAGATTGAATAAACCGGGTATGATCTTCCAACTGTCAGTGCAAGGAGAGCATTAAGAGGAAAAGGAAAGGGAAAAGAAGCTTATATTGAACTTGTGGTATTAGATGAAAAAGAAATTGGATCAGATCATGAGCTGGATGATCTACTAAAGCAGGTTGATGACTTTGGAGCAATTGAAGATTACCCTGAAATCGTTACCTTAGAAGAAGAACAAGAAGATAAGATCAAGTATTTTACTGAAGATAAGATCAAGTATTTTACTGAAGATGGAGATCAAATTCAGGCACTTTCTGACACAAAAGCTGAAGATTTAGATGTTAAAGTGACTTTTGTTGAGCAAGAAATCAGTATTGGGCAAACTGGCACCACAAAAGAAGCAACTCAATCTTCACCAACAGCAACAACAACTCCACCTGCAACTACAGTTGAAACTCAATCCCAACAGGGCTCAGAGGTAAGGAGATCCTGGTTCAAGAAACTGCCTGCTGAGGAGCTTCCCAAACATTATGAATGGTTTGCAGAATATCAAGAATTAAAGAGGCCTCCAGTAGGATGGAAATATGACAAGGAAAGATCTCTGTTTATCGTTCGAAGATACAAAGGAGGAGTAGAGCACTTCAAGTCTCCTCATGACTTCAGCTCCCTTCCTAAATATGATTTAAGAGCTCTTGCCAAGCTACCTCTACAAAATGCTGGAAATGTGGGCATTGCAAAAGACTTTGAGACCTTCTTGAGAAATCAGACCTTCAATGATTTCAGATCCATGACCACTGCTAAGCCAAGAAGAGTTATCTCTAAGACAAGAATTCATCCCAGAACTCAAAGGCCTTCGGTAAGCCTTCGGTACAAGCCGACAGAAACTGTTAAATCTATTATACTGCCACAGTCAGTACCTGTCCAGCTTCAAAATTTCATAAAATGGTTCTACAACCCCACCATTGGAAGTGCTGTGATTGAAAGAGAAGGATCGGAAGACATTTACATATTTGAGCCCATGGAGCTATTAAAATTTCAACCAGAGGATCTTGAGGTGCTATTCAACAACCCTATCAAGCTCCTGCATAACGATGTTGAGGCTAATGCCAAGGCATATCAAAGGGTGGTGTCCATCAATGCAAAACCTCACTTTCATAAACCAAGTCAAGGGCCAACTACTTAGAGAAGAGTTGAAGACATTGATGCAACAGCTTAGGGGGAGATTGTAGAGTCTTATTATTGTAAAAGATGTTGTCATCAATGTATTTCTTTTGAACATTGATTAGTTAGTTTATTTACTTGTTTTTTTTATTTTAATGTAATTTTATGTTTTATTTCTAAGTCTGTGCCATCGAAACTACTTAGTTTCGATTGAGGTTTGTTCAATCGAAAATAGTTGTTTCGATAGATAGTTTAGTTTTGACAGGCTTATCACCCTTGTAAATGCTTCACCGAAACTAGTAGTTTCGGTAAGCATAGTTTTGATGCCTGTCAACTTACTATAAATAACCTAGTTTGAGAATTTCTAGGGTGTGGATAGCGGTTGTAACCCTGAAATTCTCTCTTTCATACTTTTCTGAATTAATACACATTTGGAGTTATTTCATCTGTTGTTCTTACAATTTTATATCTTATTTGTGTTGATTCTTATGTGGTTTGCATGTTTATCTTCACCAATTCTGTTTCTACCCTCTGTTTCACCACCATACACACATATTCCGCCTGTGTGTGTGTAATCGATCCGTTGACTGATTTTTGATTAAAATCTGGACCTACACATTTAAATGTGTACAAATAATGGTTTAAGTTCAAAAATGTATATTTTTGTATAAATCTGTTCTAAATGGTATAAACTTTTATAAACTATTTTTTTATAAATTAAACCTATTGTTTAAAATGATTTAAAAAAAGAATTACAGTGGGTCGGGATCGAACCCGAGTCGTTTCTGGGCGAGGGCAAACGTCCAACCACTAGACCAAGGGACTGATCTCGTTGATGGGATTAGTTCGAATTAGATTAATCTTATGACTGAGAGGGAGCCGGGTTTGGTTCAGGCTTGCGTAAAAAGGCTTCGGTGTGTGGGTTTCGAACTCACGCCACCTGGTTCGGCAGTGCAAGGGCTTACCGGCCAGACCAAGTGGTTTCGCTGGTATAACGAGAAATCTACTAATACATATACTTTAAATGAATCAAATTGAAATCCCATATCAAAACCCGTATGAACAGGTGCTGAACTCAACTCGAAATTGAATCCAATACATCCTGTCATTACAAAATGATATGGGGCTAATGGAAAACATCAAGTTACAAACCTACTGATGTAAAACTTACTCGATTAGGCGAGGTATTGGAAGAAAACGGCTAGGTCAATCAGTTCGCTGTTCTTGGTGTTCGTGCGGAGTCCAGAAGTGAAATGCAGTTTGATTAGGGGTTGGGAGAGTTTGTGATGGGTTGTGCGACAGTGAGGGGATGTGTTAATTTGGTTAATTTCATCATATATGCTCGATCCGGCTTGGACCTAGCGGATGACAGCTGACGGCACCAATCATGCACGAATTCAAACGTTTGAGGATGAATTGGGTCATGGTTTGGGATTGGATACACGCGAAATCAATCAAGGAGTGATTTGTACGGTTGAACGTGCTCGAATCCCTTGATTGAAGCTCGAATTGAACGCGTTTTGACTCTGAAAAGTCAATTCCGTTTGAAATGATTTGAATTTAGAAATTTGTCATGCCCAACTTAAATTGGGGTGTTAACTGTGTCCGGTTAGGGTCGATTATCATCCAGGATTCAAGGCAAGTCTGAACCCGATGGGTCTTGCTCGAATTCGGCCTTGATTTACATGGAATGGGACTGTTGACTTTTTAAGTCAAAATTGGTCAATTTGGTATGTGTAGGGGTCAAAGGTCCAATTTGAGGGTGGGGGGGGGGTGTTCAACTTGAGAGTTTAAAGACTAAAAGGTTCAATATGAAAGTTCAAAGACTTAATGGGGGGGGGGGGGTTTCAAACCATTTGTTTAATTAAATTGAAAATATATATATGTGAATTGATTTTTGTTTAAAAACTTTATAAGTTTTTTTATAAATAAGTGTTGAATGTGACACTATATATATATATATATATAAATAAATATATATATATATATTTATAAAAACTTGTCTTTATATATTTTACAATTAATTACATACATGCTAATACAAAAGATGTACATACATGGCTAAAGCTCCCACGTTTTACTTTGGTAGGTGTTTATGATAATAAAACTTTTACTTATATATATTTATATAAATATACTTACATGTGTTGTATTTACATTAGATAAATATTATGTAATGCAAGGTTGGAAAAGAACGAATTGATATATGTGTAAACTAATAGATGATATGACATGTTGAGTTTGAACAAGTACGGGGTTACATATGTTCATTATTGGACATAATAAAATGAATAAAGTAAAATTATGGTCTGAAAAATCATGGATGTTACACAAGCAGTAACCAAACAACATTCACCTATCCTTAACCTGACATGCATACTAAAAGTCAGCTAACGTCGGTGAGTTCAAGTTTTTCATTCAATATAAGAAAATGTTTTACTGTTCATCATTCGTTAGGGTTTTATCATTCGTAATTAAAAAAACGGGGCTTAACATTCATTTTCCATTCATTCATAAAAATATTTACCATTATATTCAAGTCATACAATAAATATCTAAATCTTTTTTACCGTCCATTCCATCATTTAGTATTGTATTGTCCGCTATCATGCACGAAGACCGACAATACAACACGTTTCGTCCTATTCGTCATTTCATATTGTACTGCTCCTAAGGCTATCATACACGAAGACCGACAGTATAATATTCATTCCATTCCATTCATTTATCACTCTTAGGACCCACAAGCCCCAAAGTGATTCCATTCCCAGGTCACGTTAACCCCGAGTGACCGTCGTCACCCTTCCATCCCCAGTTGTACAACCATAATAACCATTGATAGGCTACATAGGCACTACCCCTGTTGTAGTTATGACCCATGTATGCCATAAGGCTAATTTGTCAGTTCCATTCATTCGACAGATTAGATTTGTAATGACTTCTTTAAAACATTTGCCCGTTTCCTTTTCATAAAATAATTTCATTCATTTATAAAACGCTTTTCTTTCATTTCTATCCATTTCTTTATAAACATTTCGTTTCTTAAACGTTCCTTTCGTAATCATTCCTTTCGTAAACCTTCATTTCGTAAACGTTCTTGTTTCAAACATCCTTTCTATCGTAAACCGTTCATTCGTAAACATTTCATTACATTCATTTCATTTCATTCTTCATTTTCAAAAAGGTTCATTAAGTATGCACATCACCATAGAAACAAGTAAATAGGGATTCTTGACTCATCTGATTGCCTGAATTGGATGTGTATATAGTATTAACGCGTAAACCGACCTGCACATAAGTCAACACACGAATTCTATCATTTCATGCTAGCGTCGCCTAGGACAAGATCAGTATCGCCAGGCTCAGTGTTGCCAGGCACACGATCAGTGTTGCCAGAACTTTCGTACTAGACTCAGTGTTGTGAGATTTAGTGTCACCCCTATAGTGTCAGCTCATTAATGTCGCCAATTGACATTGGCAACACTACTAGTGTCGCCAGGGAATGACACGTGCCCCAATCATTGGAAACCTTGTGGACGACGTCACCCCATGAAGATCTTCATCAAACAGGCCCGTTTTCAATCCAAGTTTTCAACTTTTTACGTCCAAATCGTTTGTGTTACCTCCATAAAGCTAGATATGGGCTTTATACGCCATATTACATGTAAAAATCGAAGCTTTTTGGATCAAGCTCATTTACCCACTTTTTACCCATAGTTGTGTCATAATAGTGTCACCCCATGAAGATCTTCATCAAACAAGCCCGTTTTCAATCCAAGTTTTCAACTTTTTACGTCCAAATCGTTTGTTTTACCTTCATGAAGCTAAATCTGAGCTTTATATCCCATATTACATGTAAAAATCGAATCTTTTTGGATCAAGCTCATTTTACCCATTTTTTACCCAAAAACCCTAAACAGAGATTTAGACGAGATCCTTACCACAAATCAGCTCGTTCTTTCAGCAAAACTTCCAGTAATTAGTGGAGATGAAGAATGGAACGATCTTGGAGCAAAACCGTCACTTTCTCCCCCTACGGGTTTCCCTCTCTAGAAGTGGAGTGGTGGACAAATGAGGTTGGAATGAGGGGAGGCTAGGGTTTTAAACCCATCCCCCTTTCCATTCTCGGCCCAAGCTCCTTAAGCCCGCCAAGCCCACGATTTTCATCTTATTTATTTTCTTTATTTTTTCTCAAAACCCGACTTTTATTTACCGTTATATTTTAGGTATGTTACAACGAGTGTGTCCATGGAGCACACAGTTGTGTAAGTAGAAAAATGAGAATTTGTTAATTTTTTCAAACAATGCATAATTGGTCAAAATTAAGTAGGCTAACTTATGATTAGTTACTGAATGAGATGTTGACTAATAAGAACTAAATGATAAACACATAATGTCCCTAAGAAATGAATCTCGAAAGATTAACGCACCTATATACATGAACCTTATAGGTGTCTCCATTTAACAAACCGACCCAAGAAGTTGGATACATAATGAGATAGAGACTGGAGAAATCAAAGCAGAGTAAGTTCATGTTAACTTTTCAAAATCAGATATATGCTTGTGCTAAAGCTTTTAAAGATATGAATCTTATATCATGTATTGCATGTGTTTTATTACACCGTCTTTATTGGTAATTTATGATACCACATTCAAACTAATATATTTGTATAAACGTCAGCCATGAGAGACTATAGTTTCACCAAATATGTGTTGAATATATGAAGTTGAACCTAGACCAAAGTAACCTAGAGAGAATGCAAATTATACCCTTATATATGCAATGAACACATACATGATTAAGATATGTTATGAAATATGTTTTGCTAATGATACATGCTACTAAAATCACCAGTTAAAACAGACGTGTCTTTTTAACCATGTATCTCAGATGATTGTTGATGGAATTGAGATGAGGAGAAAGAAATCAAAGATGCTGAGACTTGGCATGATTTAGAGAACTAGTACATAGTGGAACTTATGTTTTGGAATTGTCTGTGGTTTTAGACTTGAAACAAGAATACTATTACGTTTGTAAACAATGCTTTAGTAATGTGAATATTATGTTTCCACCATGTTATTTTGTTATCAATCAATCACGTGATGCCCCACTTAGGTGAGGTGTCACTAATAGCGGTGAAGAAGAAATTGAATTCAATAAGGAGTTCTTTCGATAGTTAAAAATACATCAAGATAAGGAGCTTAGATTGAAGGAATTGCATATATCTATATAAGGGACGGATCCCTTGTTAACCCACCCTTTTTGTGATAACCTAGTAACTCATTCTCAATGGTTTGATATGTTTAGATTCAATAAGATGTTGTCATGTGTCACCAATATTTTTTAATAGAAAAGGGCAAGTTGGTCATCTCAAAACTCAGAAATATATACAAACATCTCTTTCAAGAAGCTCAAATCCATACTACATATAAAACTCTCAAACTGACCAGAAAAAGAATGAATACAAGAACAGACAAAACCTGACCTGGATTATCAACTTGATAATCCAAAAATATCACACAGACGCTAAGAAATCTGAAAAATCATCAACATGATGAATACAAACTCTAGACCTAACCAGTTGAGAGAGAATGAGAAGCGCGTTCGCTTAAAAATGAAGCGACGTCATACAAAACGCTAAAAGCATAATATATATAACCCATATACACCCGGAGACCCACGGGCACAAGTAACCCGTGTGTCCTTTAAAGACAAAGTGGGTTACCTTCATATGCTGGATAATCCATCTTGTAAGCAACCGGATAATCCACTCAAGCCCATCATTAGCCCCTTTATAAGTCCATCCGGATAATCCACTCAAGCCCCTCATCAACTCCTTTATAAGTCCGCCAGCAGCCCCTAAACCCATTCAGATTTCCAGATCATTTAAGCCCAATCTCATGAAACACAATATATTTATAATTCAGATTAGAAGAATAGAAAGAATTTGAAATTAAATTGAAAGAAGACATAAAAAAAATATAAATCCTTTTGCAGTCTTAATGAATCCAGAAGAAATTTTTTAATATTCAAATTCATCAAAGATACACAACTTACAAATATACTCATGTTGCCCCACCGACAACCCTTTAGTAAAGACATCAGCTAGCTGTTGTTCTGAGTCTGCTTTTGCAGTCTTAATGAATCCAGAAGCAATTTTTTCACCTAAGAGAAAAAGATCAATTTCAAAGTGTTTGGTCTGGTCATGAAATATCGGATTTGCTGCAATAGAAATCGTAGTAGAATTATCACAATGCAACAGAACAAGCAAGTCAATCTTTACTTGCAATTTTCTAAGAATATTAACCAACCATGGCATTTCACAAGTTGGAGAACACATTGCACTGTATTCAGCTTATGCTGAGGACCGAGACACTTTTCTTTGTTGTTTACTTTTCCAGGATATTAAGGAGCTTCCCAAAAAAACACAAAAACCAGTGACCGACCTTCGGGAATCCAAACACTTTCCCCAATCAGAGTCAGCATCAGGTCTCAAATTAAACGAATTTCCTTTTTTAAACAATATCCTTTTCCTGGAGAATCTTTCAAATATCTTAATGGCCTCAAGGCAATTTGTAAGTGAGATTTTGTTAGTTTATGCATAAAGCGACTCAAGAACTGAACATAATAGGAAATATCAGGTCTGGTATGAGACAAGTAAATCAACTTGCCTATTATCGATAAGTAGTTATATTAGATAAACTTGCCTCATCCTTTTTACACATAGACATAACAGAATAGTTAGGTTCAACAGGTGTGTTCACAAGTTTATAACCAGTTAACCCAAACTCAGCAAGCAATTCAAGACAATATTTCTCTGTGACAAACACACACCATGATCAGAACTTAACACTTCAATACCCAGAAAATATTTCAGCTTGCCTAGCTCTTTGATAAGAAATTTAGACTTCAACAAGATCTTAATTTTCTCTATTTCATTTACATTATTGCCAGTTAACACAATATCATCAACATATACCAACAAGGCTAAAAACACATAATTTGCAGACTTAATAAACAACTAATGATCACATTTACTTTGTTAAAAAACACACTCAAGTAACACTTTGACTAATTTTTCATTCCACATTCGAGGTTCTTGTTTTAAACCATATAGAGATTTAACTAATTTACATACCTTAGTTTCATTCTTAGAATAATAGCCTTCGGGCAAACACATATAGACCTCTTCATTTAGCTCACCATACAAAAACACCATTATTTGTGTCCATTTGATACAAAGACCAGCTGTATTCAATAGCTAGACTAAGGTCACATCTTATTGTTACCATTTTAACCACATGAGAAAAAGTTTTATCAAAATCTATTCCTTCTTTTTGGTTATACCGTTTAGCTAAAAGCCTAGCCTTATATCTCCCAGTCTCTCCCATTGACTTATACTTAATTTTATATACCCATCGACACCCTATAGGCTTTCTACCCAATGGTAAGTCAACTAGCAGCCACGTGTTGTTCCTATGTAAAGCTTCCATTTCTAGGTTTATTTCCTAAACCCAGTTAGGATCCAATGCAACCTCATTATAATTTCAGGGTTCACTATTTTTATCAAGTACATATGAAAAACACCTATTTTCATTAGACAATTTTAAATAGCTAATAACCTTTTCAATTCCATATTTAACTTTCCCCCCTATAACATAATCCTGTAACTTTCTTGGAAACACAACATCCCTAGTAGATCTCCTAGTAAATGTAGGCTGATTTTGAAAAATACCCTAAGGAGAACTAGTCTTAGCATTAGATTCACTAGTATTACATGCCTCGCCAGGAAGAGGACCTATTACTATAAGCTTGATGTTCAACAATCTCAATTAGAGTTTTAGTGGCCTCATTTGGCTACCAGTAGAACCATTTAGAACCCTCTCCTCATCATCGAGAATTTTGTCACCTTCAGAATCATTAGTGTCTGTTTTTTTCAAACTTATCAAAAAAATTTAAAGAATTATATAATCATCAGAAACAGAAGCAGTTTGACAAATCATTTTTTCATTCTTGAAAGGAAACATTGATTCGTAAAATTTAACATCTCTAGAAAACAAGACTTGTTTTTTTTTTATCTAAACTCCATACTTTATAACCTTTTTTTATTTAAATAACCTAAGAAATCACATTTTTCCAGCATGACTTCCAAACTTATCAGAGTTATTCAAAACACTACTAAAACACAGACAACCAAAGACATGAAGATGACTAAGAGAAAGTATAAAGTCATACACTAACTCATACGGAGACCTACCATTTAGAATAAATGAGGGAGTCCTGCTAATAAGATAAGTTGTAGTCAAAATACTTTCAGACCAAAAAACTAAGAGGAAAACCTCCTTCGAACAACAGAGACCTAGCAACATTAAGAAGATGTCTATGCTTTCTCTTAACTATTCCATTCTGCTGTGGGGTATACACACACGATGTTTGATGGTTTGTTCCATTTTCCCTTAAAAAATTATACATATAATTATTAACAAATTTTGACCCATTATCACTTCTAAAAGTTTTTATGGACATATCAAACTGATTTTAATCATTTTGTAAATAGCCCACACAGTTCTAGAATAGTCATCAACCACAATGAGAAAATATCTAAACGGTTCTCTACTTTGGACCCTGTAAGGTCCCCAAACATCAAGATGAATAAGATCTCCCAAGCTTGTTGACTTATGATCACTCACTAGGAATGGAGCTCTATGTTGTTTAGCTTTATGGCATACCTCACAAGGGCTATAATTAATATTGTTCAATTTTCTCCAGATTTATATCACCTTTCAAAACATTCAAAACTTGATTAGATGGATATCCTAATCTATCAAACCATAAATTCGCATAATCATAACTATTAAAACACACCTTTAAGCATTTAGTTGCATCTCCACAAAAAATAAAGACCATCTAACTGATCACCAGTCACCAGGACTTTCATTGTATGTATATCCTGAATATAACAATTATGTTCAGCAAACGTTACCTTAGACTTATTATCTCTAGCCAATTTTTACACAGATATAAGGTTGATATAATATTCTAGAACAACAAAAACATCATATAAAACCATATTATTGCATATCTAAAAACAACCAATTTTTGTTACTTTTTCACTAGTACCATTTAGGTGTTTGACTCTAATATCAAATTCAGTTACATTAACTTCATTAAACAATCCTTTATCAGACATTAACATATGTTGATTTGCACCAGAGTCTATAACCCAACCAGATTCAGAACTTTTAAATGAACAACCAGAGAAATTATACACGCATTTGCCAAACACGTTAGCACACAAGACATTTGTGATACCAGCCAATTTACGGTCTCAATATTGTTGAGGATATAATTATATAAAAAGAAGGGAAATGACGGAAACCCAAAAGATAGAAAATAAAATAGAAAAAATAAAAAAACATAGGGTGGCGGACCACTACCCACTTGCGAACGGTTCGCTACGGGAGTCAAGGATCTTGTAACATCCCGGAAATCCATATGTTAACGGTTGGGCTAATGGATGACCCGAACCTTTAGTAAACGGGGTGGTTAGTAGGTTTTCGCGTATAATTTAATTTAACGAGAGTTATAGGAAACGGGTAACCCTTTAACACACGGTTGTGATCGGAAAGTGTAAAAGTGAAACAGGAGGGACCCGGATGTAAACTATGCTGGTTTAAATACCACTTATACGCAAACCCTAGGGCCACTCTTAACCCTAGGTGTGAGACGGCCGGAAGGAGGACACAAGGGGGGAAAACCGACGACGGGAAGGAAGAGGACAGTGGCGCAAGGGTGGTCCGGCGAGTAAGACTTCCGTATCACGTGAGGTAATTCCCGTTTACTCATTATAGCATTCTTGTTCTTACTTTGCATATCCGGTTACGGGGAAATAGGGAGACGACCGATGTTGGTTACGACTGCTAGGTTCAAGGCGGTGGTCACGAGGGGTTACAGGTGGCCGGAGATGGTATGGCAGTGGCGTGTGATGGTGGCAAGCGGCAAGAAGAAAACACGACGGTGACTCAATGAGGGTGCTGGTCGATTGCCGAGAAGAAACAGAGTGAGAGAATGAATCATGGAGGACGACGGTGACTCAATGAGGGTGCTGGTCGATTGCCGAGAAGAAACACAGTGAGAGAATGAATCATGGAGGAACTATTAGTAGGAGAGGCTGCTGTGGTGGTGCCTTACGGAGGCGGAGGGCGGAGGAGCTAGCCGATTTGGGAAAACCCGACGAAAGTGGTGGTGTAGGGTGGCGGCAGACTAGCGGGATCCGACGAGAGGACGAGGATGGGTTGCATGAAGAGATACGGTTGTGATGGAGAAGTTGTACACGACGAAGGTAATGGTATGACAGCGGGCACAGTAGTGCGCGACGGAGGAGACGGAGGGATATAACGGGAGCCGGTTAAAGTTACCTGATTAGGGTTTTTGCATGGCATGGTGTGCACGCTTGCATGGGAAGTGAACGGTTCATGTACGCATATTCTCGTGGGTTAGGGATAGCATGGCCACATATGTGCATGGATGAGATCTAGCTCGAATATTCGGTTTCTAAACGGATTGAGGACGATTCGGTTTGTGTGGACACGTGGAACTAGGGTTCCAGGAAAGAAAGAACGAGTTGGCAAGATGACAGTGGGGTTTATATTTTATGCATTATAAGACGTATGTGCAAAACATATTATGATCATGTGATTGTACATTTGTCAGGTCCGGGATTTAAGTGAGTGGCCGGGGTGCTGAGCAAGGAATGAAACTCGACATAACCAGTGAGTTTCTAATCCCCCTTTTTAAATGAATTTAATGTTTTGGGGCTATCGTACATACTTTCAAGACGTGTTTTATTACATTAATGGTGTATCGAGCTTTGGGGTCTAACCTGATGAGTTTACAAATTTAAGTGTTTAAATATGGGCTAAGGGACTATGTGTTACCCTTAAGATGTGTAGGTTAAAGGTGGCTAAGGGACCTAATTGGGGTGAGTCAGGATTATATTTACAGGTCGTGCGGGTACGACTAGGAGGCGTTTCAGGGCGTGCACGTACGTGGTATGTGCTCGGATAATGAGACATAGTATTTGTATGTGTGTTGCTATGTTAGCAGTGAAATGTGTTATGAGTTAGTCGGGGTGAGTCGGGAAATAAGCGAAACACTTATGAATACGTGTAGGATATCTTATCCTAGTGATATGTGTGTGAAGTGCAGGTGCAGTTAATGAGTCATGTACATAGAGTACAACATTATGTGTTTATGCATGTTTTGTGTGTATTGTCTCGTTGTCCTTGTGACACGACGGGTATTGTGTTTCCATGGTTGTCTTCATGGCACAGCAAACGGGATTGTGGAGGACTGAGTCCTTCGGAAGGACACCAAAGGTGGCAAATTCTAACCAGGTTAATGATGAGCTAGGGGTGTGTCGAACGCCCTGCAAGTGACGAGTTATATTAATTGTGTATGATATGATATTGATGTGATAAATAGATGGAATTAATGTGGTGTGTCGAGTTATATTGACTGTTGTGTCGGGATGAGTATATTGGGTACAATTGTTGAGTCAGTTGGTTTATGAGAGTCGTGGTTAAGATTGGTAAGTCAGTGTCTAGAGTTTGGTTGAACTAACCAGTGTATGGTTAATATATATATGGTAAATTGTGAGTTATCTAAGTATTAAGGTCGTTCTATGTCGGAGAGACTTACTGAGTTAAATGAGACTAGTTGGCTTTTGTTTAAATTAAACTAGTAGAACTCACTCAGCGTAGCTGACTTTGTGTGTACGATAGATTGTATTGTAGGTGAGCTTTGGGGTTGACGTATCTTCGCTTGGGAGCGGTGCTACTCGGATTGGTGAGCAGGCATTCGTGAGGTATGGTTAATAACATTAATGGCCTTAAGGAGAAATAAATAAATTTAGAAAGACTTTCGCTATACGTTTGCTAAATAAACCAGTACTTTTATAGAGTATAACCAGTTATGAGAACCAACTGTATGGTGCCTGTTTTAGGGCCTTACAAGTTGGTATCAGAGCCGAGGTTTAAGAGAAAACTTGTGTTTTAAAAAAAAATAAAATGCCTTAACTTAAACTGAAAATGGGACAAGGGTGGAACGAATGACACCACGAGTAACCGCGAGCCAAGAGGTACGTCTTTCGAGTTGACCAGTAGTTATTATTTACCGTTTGTGTATTGTTACAATAGGTAGAGTAATTGGTGTGAGTAAGTGATTTATGGTTCTGTGTGGGATCATGATGTGTGATATGTGCTATAGTAGTATGTAGAACTACTTGAAGTTGTGTGGGGTGATTAAATGAGACTATAATGTGGAGTAGCATTAATTATAACTATGTGAGATAGATTGGCGTGTAGATATGATTTAGTGATTTTGTGTGTAACCTTGGATGGTGCGAACTTGTGATAAATTTGATGATTTGCTAAATTACGGTGTGGTGCTATGTGAGTTGTGTGGGATGCATGTGCATCCGAGGTGTATGACAGATAGAAAGTTAGTGTGAATATAATGGGGAATGTTTAGAATCCGAGCAGTAATGTGGACCACCAAATTGCATTTGATCACCGTGATTTGGCAGTCTATGATTACTCTCATATTCTGAATTTGACGCCCATAGTAGTCACTTCAACGTTCTATCTTGGGCAGGTACTGATGGCCATGACTTTTCGGACTAGATAGATTAGGCGGGGAGCTCTTATCAGGAGGTTGACTGAACGACGGGCTAGACGTGCGGCTGCTGTCCGCACAGTTATTATCGGGAGGAGACGGATCTTATCACCTGCTCCATTGACGGTGGTTCCACATGCGACTGAGGAGATCAGGAGTTACCAGCATAGGAGGTGATCTTGGCGCTTCCGGCGCCTAATGCTCCCAGTACTACCATGGCAGTTATGAGGGGTGGACTTAGTATCTCCTTCTACAGGAGGAGTGGTTGTAGAGGAAGGAATGCATTTGCGATTAGGAATCAGCCTTCGAGGCAAGACTCGGGATCGGGAGACGGATGTCTGGAGGAATCCGACGACGAGGAACAAGTGGGTGATAATTTTGATTTTTTCAATGATTAGAGCAGTGGTGGATACCACGAGAGGACTAGAGCATTTTGAGTAGTGGCCGTCAGGAACTTTTGTGACAAAATATTTGTCTTGGTTTTTCAATTGCTTTATTTTAACCTTGAAAGTGAATCTTACCATGGGATGGTTTAAAACGTAGTTAATGACAATTGCATGTATGATAGATTGCTATTGGTGGTGCAGTATTAATTATGTGTGATTATGTGATCACCTTTTTGAACAACGTGAGTTCATACTAAATGTAATCTTTGATGTGACGCTAGAGCTTGGTTGATTAGACTTTATGAGTAGACCTGTGTAGACCTGAGTTTTGATTAGTTGTGTGTGTCTACGGTCTTAAGATAGTGTCACCTATGTGTTATGACTAGGTGATGTTTGTAGTGTAAGGGGTGTGTTGCACCTGGTGAAACTGTTTAGGACGAGGTCCTGTGGGAAATCATAAACATACATCTTTAGTATGTATAACTTACGAGGTCCTGTGGGAAAATTTTAGTTACATACCTTATGACTAGGTATGCTTGTTAAGGACCAGGTCCTGTGGGGAAATAAGATACTTTCTTATATATCTTGTGTGTATAAATGTTTAGGAATGTTTTGTGTCTAGACTGAGTAGTATGTCGTCTTGAAGTATGGGTACAACCCATATGGGTACGACCGAGTAGACTCTGTGTGAGTATATGACGACGTGTGGCAGGGGCTACCGTTGTAGTGAGTAAGAGGTAAGGTTCTAGAGTATGTGTGTCTATAAATGACGAGGTCATATTGCATGCACGTAGATTTACTCAGATCTAGCTAGTGGTGTATATGCGCCTCGTGCAAGTTAGAATGTTGAGTTACTAGTACGTGTGTAGAACATTGTCTGTTCTATAGTTATGTGTGTCGGTGTGTGTCCTTGTATTACACGTTTAGTCGTACATTGGACGGGAGGTCTGTGTGCTCAAGTATAGTATTCCTACCTTGACGATTTTCTCGACGTTGATATATCGAGGTGATGCAAGAAGTTTTGACGTCTCTCTAGACGATCGGTGAGGTTCTCTTACGAGGTGCCTATGCTCATATCTCGGGAGTTTTGAACATGAAGCCAACAGGCGGAGCTGTGAGAGTAGATAATGAAAGTGGTTATGTGGACGCTTGACAAGAAATATTTATGATGAGATCAAGGTGACAACACTAAAGACTTCGGCACAAAGTTAACGAGGTGACAAAAGGTCTTCATGGAAAACATTCCATATGCAAGATCCAGTCGAGGTGAGATACCAGAGGAATAGAAACGTTTTTCCCTGAACGAGACAACGGATAGCTAAAGCTTGTGAGCAGACGGACTTCATGTTCGTACGTGATAAATGAGACACGGTCGGTGGTTGCATGGTAATGGTAGAGCAACATAGAGAAAGGTGAAACTCAGGAGGGGTAAGTGCAAGATTGCACATAAGTGACTGGAAAGGAGATGCCTACGTTGGCAAATGGATGGCTAGTTTAAGGTGAATTCATGTGGACTATTCAAGTGAAGCAAATGTTTGGTTGTTGAAACAGACATGACGATGATAAGTAAGTTTCAAGAAACATCGAGAGCTGGTAAAGATGACCCTAGTGTTGGGTGTGTGTGCATACTTAAGGGACGTATTGAATATGTGATAATGAATTAAAGAGATACTTTGGTAGAGGAGTTCAGTGGAGACCAATGTAGCTTTGCACGAGCTCCTGGAGATCGTCAAAAAAGGGCAGAAGCAATGCCCTTATGGGTAGAGCAGTGGGATTGAGTTTGATAAAGCATCGCAAGATGGCAATTGGAGCATAAGAGAAAAGCGTGAAGGGCACGCGATAGTAAAGCAACTATTACTCCTATCTGTGAAAGGTAAGAAACCTACTCGGGGAGGTGACCGTTGGGATGACGAGATCATTAGGTATATAGAAGAAACAAAGGCAATTGTGCTCATGAGCTGATATGGAATGTGACATTGAGCGGATAACTGGCGGTGTTGTGTTGCGTAGTACTAGAGATAATATGTACGATGTTGTTAAAACAATAAAAGCAACAAATTATTGTCAAAGACAATGACGACGAAACCTTCGTGAAAGGGTTAGTGGCTGGAAAGACGAGATATGAGGGAATGGGTAGGTGAAACCTATGAGTCCCAAAGTCGAAAGCGAGCAACTGAGAAGATTTCATTGAACACCAAAGAGAGTGGTCGTATTGTAAGGCAAAGTAATGCAAACGAATAATATGAATATGAGTGCTCGACACCGAATGGATTTGGTGCACATGTAAGAACGGAAGGATAAGTTGTGTTGGTTTGTGCCGACACAGGATTCGAGGACGCATCCTCTTTTAAGGAAGGTAGACTTGTAACATCTCGGAAATCCATATGTTAAAGGTTGTGCTAATGGATGACCCGGAGCTTGAGTAAACGGGGTGGTTAGTAGGTTTTCGCGTATAATTTAATTTAACGAGAGTTAGAGGAAACGGGTAACCCTTTAACACACGGTTGTGATCGGAAAGTGTAAAAGAGAAACCAGAGGGACCTGTATGTAAACAGTGGTGGTTTAAATACCACTTAAACGTAAACCCTAGGGCCATTCTTGAACCTAGGTGTGCGACGACTGGAAGGAGGACACAGGGGGGAAAACCGATGACGGGAAGGAAGATGACAGTGGCGCAAGGGTTGTTCGGCGAGTAGGACTTCCGTATCACGTGAGGTAATTACAGTTTACTCATTATCGCATTCTTGTTCTTACTTTGCATCCCCGGTTACTGGGAAAAGGGTGGCGGCCGACGTTGGTTACGGCTGCTAGGTTCACGGCGGTGGCCACGAGGGGGTATAGGTGGCCGGAGATGGTATGACAGTGGCGTGTGATGGTGGCAACCGGTAAAAAGGAAACATGAGGGACACTCGATGGGGGTGGTGGTTGATTTCCGAGAAGAAATAGAGTGAGAGTATGAATCACGGACGAACAATTAAGAGGAGGCTGTTGTGGTGGTGCCTTACGGAGGTGGACGACGAAGGAGCTGGACGATTTGGTAAAAGCCCGACCACAGTGGTGGTGTAGGGTGGCGACGGACTAGCGGGATCCGAAGAGAGGATGAGGATGGGTTGCCTGAAGGGATACGGTTGTGATGGAGAAGTTGTACACGACGAAGGTGATGGTATGACGGTGGGCACGGTAGTGCGCGGCGGAGGAGACAGAGGGTTATAACGGGAACCGGTTAAAGTTACCCGATTAGGGTTTTTGCATGGCATGGTGTGGACGCATGCATGGGAAGTGAACGGTTCGTGTACACGTATTCTCGTGGGTTAGGGCTTACATGGCCACGTATGTGCATGCATGAAACCTAGCTCGAATATTCTGTTTCTAAACGGATCGAGGACGATTCGATTTGTGTGGACGCGTGGAACTAGGGTTTCGGGAAAGAAAGAACGAGATGCAAGATGACAGCGGGGTTTATATTTTATGCATTATAGGACGTATGTGTAGAACGTATTATGATCATGTGATTGTACAATTTTCAGGTCCGGGATTCAAGTGAGTGGCCAAGGTGCAGAGCAAGGACTGAGACTCGGCATAACAAGTGAGTTTCTAATCCCCCCTTTAAATGAATTTAATGTTTTGGGGCTATCATACATACATTCAAGACGTGTTTTATTACATTAATGGTGTATCGAGCTTTGAACACGATGAGTTTACAAATTGAAGTATTTAAATATGGGCTAAAGGATTATCTGTTACCCTTAAGATGTGTAGGTTAAAGGTCGGTTTATGATCGTGGGTCATGTAGTAACCTAATAGGGGTGAGTCGGGATGGTATTTACAGGTCATGTAGGTACGACTAGGAGGTGTTACAGGGCGTGCACATATGTGGTATGTGATCGAATAACGAGACATAGTATTTGTATGTGTGTTGCTACGTTAGCAGTGTATTGTGTTATGAGTTAGTCAGGGTGAGTCGGGATATAAGCAAAACGCTTATGAATACATGTAGGATATCTTATCCTAGTGATATGTGTGTGAAGTGCAGGTGCAGTTAATGAGTCATGTATATAGAGTATAACGTTATGTGTGTTATACATGTGTTGTGTGTATCGTATCGTTGTCCTTGTGACACGACGGGTATTGTATTTGCATGGTTGTCTTTATGGCACGGCAAACGGGATTGTGGAGGACTGAGTACTTCGGGAGGTCACCAAAGGTGGCAAATTCTGAGGAGGTTAATGATGAGCTCGGGGTGATTCGAACGCCTTGACGAAGGTGCAGTGATGAGGTATGTATTTGTGTTTGTATATATGTGTTAAATTGCATGCAAGTGATGAGTTATATTAATTGTGTATGATATGATATTTATGTGATAAATATATGGAATTAATGTGGTGTGTCGAGTTTGATTGACCGTTGTGTCGGGATGAGTATATTGGGTACAACTGTTGAGTCAGTTGGTTTATGAGAGTCCTAGTTAGGATTGGTAAGTCGGTGCCTAGAGTTTGGTTGAACTAACAAGTGTATGGTTAATGTATATATGATAAATTGTGAGTTATCAAAGTAGTAAGGTCGTTCTATGTCGGAGTGACTTACTGAGTTAGATGAGACGAGTTGGATTTTGTTTAAATTAAAATAGTAGAACTCAATCAGCGTAGCTGACTTTATGTGTATGACATATTGTGTTACAGGTGAGTTTTGGGGTTGATGTATCTTGGCTTGGGAGCGGTGCTACTCGGATTGGTGAGTAGGAATTCGTTAGGTAAGGTTAATAACAATAATGACCTTAAGGAGAAATAAATAAATTTAGAAAGACTTCCGCTGTACGTTTGCTAAATAAAACCAATACTTTTATAGAGTATAACCAGTTATGAGACCCAACTGTAAGGTGCCTGGTTTGGGGCCTTACAGATCTTGCCGCTGGAGTCTTGGCGGACTGACATCACCATCCGTAACGGTCCGCTACGGAGAAGACTTGGATGGCAGACCGCCAACACCCTTTCTAACGGTCTGCTACGCACCTCCCTAGGCACCCTTTGCACATGACATGTGTCTTGGACACGTTTAGGACATGCGTCAGCCCTGACGAAGTGTGGTCGATGGCGGATCGCCACGACTGACCCACAAGGTCCGCTAAAGACGTGTGGCTCACTTGGGCTGAATGGCCAACACGTGGGGTGCATGCAGATCACCTAGGGCGGTAGCGGACCGCCAACACCATAGCTAACGGTCCGCTACGGGTCTGATATCAGCCTGTAAATAGAGGCTTCATTCCACTTCATTTCCACACAAATTCTCACTCAAACCTCCGATCTCTCAAGCCTCTGAGCTGATCCTTAGCATTTGTAGGTCCACGCTGGCCTACGGATAGATCTCTCACGTATAACACACGAAGTATACTCGTAGTGCGGAATCCAAACGAATAAACGCGTCTCGAACAGATAAGAACACAATACGAACACACAAGACAAGATTCTCTAAAACCTCTTTGTATTACTCTGATAAATGTGCTTACAAATACAAATCTATTTAAGTTCTACAACTAACCACTATTTATAGGTAAACAAAATCTGTCACAGGCGAACTTAACAAGTTCGCCACACCCATGGCTTAGGCGAACTTGTTAAGTTCGCCATTCACAAAACTTAACCATTTAAGACAAATTACAATGATAAAGACTACAAAAGACCTATTCTATTACACGATGCCTGATGAAGACCATATATCGCTTTATCAACTTTAAACACTTTATCTTCAGGTATCTCAAATCCAGGCTTCAACACCAAACATTCAGACTTGTTAGAGTGAAATGAGAAATGTTTAACACCGACTTACGAAATAGATAACAGATTATGTTCAAGATGCTCCACATAATTGACTTTCTCAAAAGCTCAATCTTCCATTTCACACAGTTCCTTAACCGAAAATATTGCCTCTTCTTTCCTGCAAAGGCTACATATCCTCCTTGTATATCTCTTTCACATTTTCCAATAAATTAAGATTTCCTGTCATGTGGCGAGGACATCCACTGTCGACGTACCAGTGGGTGCCTACAGTCCTCCTTGGAGTTCCCTACACACAGACATTAAGATTCAGTTAGTAATGTAGACCCAAGCCATTGTGGTCTTGGGTCGGCTTGATTCATCAAAATAAACAATTTCTTTTAGAACACAATCAAATCTCTCCTCAATTTTAGGAGATTGTTTCATAGAATCAGACACTTGAAATTTTGGTTTCCACTTTGATTGGCACTCGCACTTGGCTTAGAATTCTCAGAAGTTTCACCTATTTCTTTCTCAACATGTTGTTCCAATAGTTTTTTAAGCCTCTTGTTTCTTCTTCTTCTTCTTTGCGGACTTGAAAATTTAACCTTTTCCTTTGTATCTCCACTTGATGATACACTAGATTTAACTCCAGATGAGTCAACCTTTGCCTTAACCTGAACCTTTGAAACTTTGACAACTTGTTTAACTTCAGCAGATTTCATCACAGATTTTGTCTTTGGCTCAACAAATGGTCTTCCCATCCTAGGATCTTCCAAACGCTTTCTAACATTCTTGTCTGGACAGTTTGTAGGATCGTGAAATTACAAGATGGTTCTGTTCTTAGTTGAGATTGGCGGAAACAATAACAACTACACAAGTATAATCGAGTAAACAGAGTGAATACTAATAAGAGCACTGTTATATTAAGCTTTGTGAATAAACGATTACAAATGAAATCTCAGTGAAGAAGCACACTTACAATGAAGTGTTTACACAGTATTTATACTAACTTAGAATCAGGACAGACCCTTGATTCTAAGTATCAGATCTAACACAGACCGTTGATCTGATGAAAATAGCTTACTATTACACGTTTTGTCTATATCTAGTTAACTTTATTGAAGCGTCTTCTTTATGCATAATTGCTTGCATGTCTGGAGAAGAGCATTGTCGTCCATCATTGGTTGCACCATTGAGGTTCCTTCTTCTTTGAGTGTGTCAGTCGCTTTTGCAGAAGGTTGTCAGTGACGCTTGGCATGGATGGTCAGCTGCAACGATTTGTCTTCAAGGAACACAGCTATCAGCAGCAAGAATGAGAATGATGCTGGTGATAATCCTATCAGCAGCAACAAGTGTTGAGTGCTACTGATAAGCCTATCAGCAGCAACATGTGTTGAATGCTACTGATAAGCCTATCAGCAGCAACATTTATCAGCAGCAACATTTATCAGCAGCATTTGTACTTAGAATAATTTAGAAGCAATCAGTCTTTGGTTCTACAAACACCCCCTAGACTGATGCGACCAAAATTCTTCTAATCACTTTGCTGCTGAAGCTTTTGCATGTGGCTGACTATCCTTTCAACTTCATAGCCTCTTGGATCCTTGCGGGATTGTTTAGTGGAAGTGTAGACAGAGTCTTGATGCCTTTATGTGGCATTTTGTAGATTGTTTTGCTTGAACATATCATCTTCTGCTTCCTTACACCAGTTAAAGTGAACTCATTCAAATCAGCATTATAGGACCAACTTATAAATGGAGAGTGGGACTTGAGTGGTTTGATGTCAATGATCACATATTTGCTAGGGTTGAAGTAGTGTTTGATGGCTAGCACAAGAAGTTTCCCACCCTCATTTGCAGGCTCATGAGCTTCACCCAGCTCCAAAATTCTGTCAAGATCTGAATCTGGCAATAGCAGAACTTCATCAACAGATCTGTAGATAGATCTTCTTCTTTCAGTTCTCCCCCTGAATATCTCAAACCTTTGATCCTGTGGATTATAGATCCAATCAACTATGTCTCTTGAGTCTTCTGGTTTAGGTGTGGGTTTGGATTTCTTTAAGGGAGGTTGTTGATGAGTGGGAGCTGGGTGGGATGGTTTGGACTTTTTGGGTGGAGGAGTGGAAGGTTTGGGGAGGAGAGTGGAAGGTTTTTGGACCGAGGAAGAGGTAGGTGAGGGAGAAGGCTTGGGTTTCTTTGCTTTTGATTTTTCTTCTTCCTGAATAGGTACCCTTTTCTTGGAGCCCTTCTTTCCCAATCTCTCTTCCTCATCCTTCTTGACTTTGAAGTAGAGGGCTTGCAGGTTCATGAAGTTCATGGGACCTAGCCTCTATCCACTCTCTCCTCTAGCCTTAAGGAAGTCAATCATGACCTTCCTTTCTTCATGGGTCCGTTTATTAAAGGCAATGGTCTTCTTGGACTTTTGTTTGACTTTTTCTTCTTCTTCAGCCTGTTTCTTCTTTGCCAATTGACCTTGCTGACCCATGAAGGCTCTGTAGACTTCTTTATTTGATAGTTTCTTAAGGTAGTCTGCATCCTCACCATGAGAAACAAGAGCCTTTACCCACTCCTCCATCATTTCTTTGGCTAGTTCAGAATCGGTTATTCTGAACTTAGCTTCTTCTTTCTTCTTCTTCTCCAATTCTTCCTATTCTCTGTTAAATTGTTCCTGCGGTTGAAGAGCAAGAGCTGCATCTTCTTCAATCTGGTCAACTGCAGGAATCTTTCTTTTCAGTTCATCCAGCTGTCTAGCATACAGCTGGATGGTTGTTCTCTGAGGAGAATGGTTGTTTTTCTTTCTTGAGCCTTTTTAATGTCAGCCATCTCCTCTTCTTCTCTTCTTCTTCTTCTCTTCTCTTCCCTCTCTCTTTTCTCTTTTAGCAATCTCTCTTTATCTTCATCTGTCATAATTCCCTTTCCCTTGTTTATATTGGATGCCTCTGCTTCGGCTTCACTGAGCACAACAGCAGATGATGGTGCTGCTATTGGGATCTCAGCCTCAGCTTCATTGGCAGATTGAGAGGTGAACAAGGGAAGGTCAATGGCTTCATCCGATTTGCACTCAGGACTTGTGACTTCTTTCAGCATTTCTTTGATAGTTGATCTTGACCCATATGCTGCAGTGCAGATGTCTACTCGAGGGGAAGATGAGTCAGTGTCAGTGTCAGAGTTTGACACATATACTGTCTCAGTAATTCTTCCTACTTGTTCAAGTTTGGCTCTGACAGTAGCTATCATTGCCTGGCTTTCAAGTGAGTTGACATTGCAGATGTTTGCCCTGAGTTGAAAGATCTTGTAGAGAAAGTCTGTAGGAAGTGACAAGATGTTCCTGGTGTTGATGGTGACAGAGGAGCCGTTGCTTAGTAAGAAGGTGTGGTCAAGAGACTTAGTGCTTGTCCATCCCAGCTCCTCTAAGTCTTTGACGATGAGGCAGTACAGAAATCTTCTTAGGCAGCAAATTTCTTCTTTAGTGAGAAGACTGCTCCTTATAATGTCAAGTCTTCTAGGAGACAGTCTTCTTGCTGCTGCTGCCGAAGATTCAGGATAAGCTACCCGTTTTGCTTTTTGAATTAGTCTTTCGAAGTGGGGTAGATTATCCTCCATCAAGTCATAGAACCTGCCAATGGCAAGTTCAGCTGAGAGATCTGATGAAGTGTTGATGCAGTTGGTTAAATGCAGTTGTAGGACTTGGAGGGCATTGAGAGAGTTCCAGTTTAGCTCTTTTACACCACTAAACTCCCATCCAATCCAAAATATCTCAGCTGATCCATCATACCCCCAAGCTAGAATGGAGTTAAATTCTAGCTTTTGTGAAGTTTGAAAGAGTTGGGGGTAATGGATTGACTTATGATGGCTGCAGCTACAGGGAGGATGCTGAAAGCTGTATATTTTTGTTCTTTGTCTTCAGCTTCATTCAGCACCTCATCAACAGCCCTGACGACTAACTTCCAGTCTTCAGTTGTTTCTTCTTCTTCTTCGTTATCTGAAGCTGGCAAGTCATGGACCTGTACAAAATCTGGCTTGAAAAGTGTACTTTGAAAAACAGCCTGCTCTTGAATCCAGTCGTCAAGACTGTCTTTGTCCTCCTCCATTGAGACCATCTCCCCCTTTTTGGTTGCATTAGTTGATAAATAAGCATCAGTTTGGGTGCCCACTGATACAAGAGAGGGAGAAGGTACCGTTGGACATTGATGGGCTTCATGCATAGAGACTTGGTGTCTTAGTTTGGACACTTCAGCCTCTAGCATAGCCACCCTGGCCGTCAATTCCAGGTTATGAAGTTTTAGTCTGTCCTCATCCACAATTGTGGAATCCTTGGATCCAGATGAGGCCTTAGGCCTAGTCTCTTCATCCCCATCACCCATGGTTTCTTGGCGCCTGGGATTCCTCTTAGTGAAGGGAGTTTCCAAGGAAGCATCCTTACTGTGAGTTGCCATGGTTGAGGTCTTAGCAATGTTGTCACTGTCCTCCTGGTCATTTGATGGACCAACAGTAGTGACAGCCTCTTCCACATCCACTCTTTCATAACTCCTAGAGTGGACCTTTAGGGTAGAAGAACTTGGGTTATGTGTGTTGGAAGCAAGATCAATCAGTACCTCCGAGATAGTGGTAGTTGGAGAAGGTACATCATCTTGATCAGGTTCCTCAACACTTAAGTTCATAAAAGAAAGGAAGGGCTCAGGGGGCTGTTCCATAGATCCGGGAAGTGATCCTGATCCTAATAGAGAGACATCCAAAGGAGTCTCCCTAATAATGTGGCTTTCCCTTATGATATTCTCACCAGAATGTTGTGATTCTGAGTGAGGGTTGTTAGGTTGGGTTTGGGCCTTGGAGGCAAGAGAAGAAGGAGTTCTCTTGCCCCTTTTTCTAGTATATGTCGTTGCAACCGGGGCCCTGTGTTCCGGTTGAACGATAACATCCAAAAGAGGTGTAAGTAATTTTTGTGCCTGTGCATCCTTAGTAGTATGCACAGGGGTTCGAATGGTAGAAGCAGATTGTTGCTCGGGATGTGAGGTGGAGGGTGTGGGATCAGTATTAGCTGGGATTGCTGAACTGTCACCCGGGGTTCTTTGCATGTTCAGTATTGTAGATAACAATGGAACATTGACCCCCGAGAACTTTTTGAAAACAGTCCTCACGCTTTGAAAAATGTTATTTTTATGACCCAACATGATGTAGATTCTTGCAGGTTTTGAAAGTTGTTTTATTTCTTGATTGAAAACTTCCTGCAAGAACCTTGGGTACATAAAGAATTGCTGCTTTGCACCCTCTTGAAGGTTATATCTCAAACCTTCAAAAATGAGGTGTGCAAAGTTGAAGCCTTGGTTAGTGACCATACCATGGAAGGCGGAGGCAAGTGCAGAGCTCTCCTGATGCCATCCACTTCTCTTCTGAGATATGCATTGGAGGAGAGTGTGGCAGAGATACTTCCATGGAGGGCCCATCAGCGTCTTCACAATCGTATACTCGGACTGATTTCCAGTGTATCCAATGGAGACAAAAGTCCTCATATATTCGTCCTTCGAGTATGAGATCGCTGCTCCCTCATCTTGAAGCTTAAGATGTTTTTTGAGTGTAGCTTCCAAGATGGTGATATCCTTGCCGTCTACTTTGGCTTTGATTTGGGGAATCCCCTGTTCGGTAGAGTAGACGGCGGTACTCCAGAAATCCTCCATATGAGGGATATATATAGTAGGGTTGGTGGTGAGTGCAAAGTAGATCTTTGATCGACATAAGAAATCGATCATATCGTCAAATCCTTCGGATTTCTTTCTTTTGGTGAGGTATGCTGTTTGGTTATGGTACGGGGAAAACTTGTCATCTGGGTTGTTGATATCTACCATTGCCGTTTGATTTTGGAGGGATGTTTTGAGTATGGTGGAGACTTGAGAATATGGAGAATATGAAGAATATGGAGAATATGGAGAGCTTTGAATGTGGTGGGGACTTAGGGTTGAATTGAATATGAAGAGGTGGTAAAGAAAATTTGATTTGTTCTTATAATGGCAGAGGAGAGAAAAAGCAAAATGACTTGTACAGTACAACCTTATTTACTTTTTGTTGTTACAGCTGTAATACACCGAGGCAGTCATGGTAAAGACTGACGTTAATATATTTTACATCGGGTAAAAGTTAGTTTGAACTTAAGTTTACCCATCAGCTGCAAACTTGGTTGCTGTGGATGAATAAGCCTGTCCGCTGCAACTTTGGTTGCTGCGGAAGGTTAAGTTTTTCAGCAGTAAACTTAATCGTTGCTGATAGATGCAATGATCTGTAGCAAGGATGTTGTTGCTGAAAGCCTTAAAGCTATCCGCAGGAAACTTGTTCCTTCTGATAAGTTAAAGCAGTCAGGGGCAAATTCTTTGCTGCTGAAGATCAGATCTTTCAGCAGCCAAAAAGGATGCTGCTGAGTTATAACTTTTATTTACAACATAAGACAGACATACTTACAACAAAGGATATACGCACTCAACTGAACCGATGATGATGCTTGGTGGTTTCTTTACCTTCCATTGTTGAGTTGGTGGTTTTCCAGCTCTCTTTGTCTTTTCAGCAGCAGACGTTGTATCTGAGGATTTTAGCTTATCAGCAGCAGATTTTGTTGCTGCTGATGGTTTTACTTGAGCAGCTGTAGACCTTGTTGCTGCTGAAGGCTTTACTTTTGGTTGCTTGGGCTTTACTCGATCAACAGTAGTTATTTTAGCTGCTGATGGCTTAGAAACAGATGTATGCTTATCCTTCTTCACCTTATTGATAGGCTTTTGTATAACTGGGGTTGGAAGAAGAATCTGATTGAAAGGATTAGACTTACAATTTGCGGCAAAGTGGTCTGATTTTCCACAGATGATGCAAGATTGTTGAGGTTTTGACAACTGTTTCCTTGGTGGAGAAAGAGATTTTCTGAATTGAGTTGTCTTAGCTTCAAAACTTCTTACCTGTTTGTTCTTCTTTGTCTTCTCAAAAGCATGTTTCTTGAGGTTTCTTTGCTGCTGAAGGTAGTAGAAGCAGGTGCTGGCAGTGTGGTTATATTTCCCACAGACAAAACATGATTTTGCCAGTTTATCCCTTGAAAGATACACATAATCCTTTCTTTTGAAAAGGTCTTTGAAATTCCAAGGGTGAGCTTTGTTGTGCTCAAAAGTAGGTTCTTCCAATGTCTTTTGAACATATGGAAGCCTTTCTCCAGGCGCATGACATATGTCAAACACCTTCCTTGGCTGGACTGAAGATGAGGACTGGCCCTTTTCAGTATTTAGCTTCCTACCTTCTGGAGGATAACTAATTTTGATTTGTTTGAATGGTGTAGGAACTGGTACTGAAACTGGTACTGAAATGGCTGGTACTGGTGCTGAATGGATAATGGGGACTTTATCTTTAGTCAGAATGACTTTAGGGGCAGAGGGAGATGAAGTAGTGGATTCTTGTACCAAATATGAAGCTTCACTTGTTTCAGTGGTGTCTGAGTAAGTTGAATCAGACTCTGATGAGGTAGTGCATTCTTGTACCAATGGTTCATCCTTAGAAGGATCAAGATTTCCGTTGGCCATATCAAGATTTTCCAGATTGAAGCTTGGTTCATGGATGGCAACGTAGTCAGCAGGAGGTGCAACGGCTTGATATTAGCATGATACTCCACACCAATTTTTACCTTATCATGAATTTGAGCATCCAGAAGTCTTTGCAGCTTTTTGGATGCAAATTCATATTTGTCAATGTGAACTTTCTGCTCTGCTAATTCTGCTCTGGTAGCTTTTAATTTGACAAGAAGATCATCAATCTGAGTTTCAAGATTGGTTTGTTCATGTTTTAATGATGAAATCTCTTTCTTAGGCAGTTAATTTTTTCTTTGTAACTGTCTTTGACCTTTTTGAATTCAGATTTCATTTGATGAAACTCTTCATTTTGATCTATTAGGTTTTGATTATGCTTTCTGTAGCCTAAAACCTTATCAATACAGGCTTGGGAACATAGATGTTCATATACCTGAGGCGGTATCTCAGTTGTGTCTGCCATAAGAGCTTGGTTGTTAGTAGGCAGATCTTCATACTGGAAGCTCCAGTCAAAGTCAGATGTTCCAACAGCTGCACAAGCTGCAGTTTGAGCTGGAGGAGTAGCTTGTTGCTGTTGATGTCTTGGTTGGGCTTGGTGAGCTGCTGGGTTTGCCCTAGGTGCCTTGCATTCTCTAGCAAAATGACCCAGTTGGTTACAGTTGTAACATTTCAATTTGCTTTTATCCAAGCCAACTCTGGTGTTGGAGCTGTTGCTTGGAGCTGTTGCTTGGAATGGGTCTTCCGGTTCTAGAGTAGAACATTTTTTCTCTTATAGAGAGCATGGCATACGAGTGCTGTATATCCATTTCTTCTAGATCATCTGGATGGAAGCACTCAAGATCCTCCTTGATAAAGTACATGTTGCTTGAGTTTTCAGAAACAAAAGCAGCAGTGGTTGAGGATTGAGAAGGAGCTTCAAGAAGAAATGGTGATGTGTTTGTTTTAGAGGTAGGAGTTTGAGGATGTGTGACAATGGGAGGATAGTAGTTGCTAGTACTAGGACCTGAGTGCTCGGAGTGAAAAGCAGAAGAGGTGGTGATGGATGTTGAAGCTGTTTGGTAGCTTGAACTTCGTTCTTTTGCCTGAATCATCTCTAGCTCATAAGTCTTCATCATACCGAAGAGCTCAGTCATTTGGAGAGTCTTCAGATTCTCAGTTCTTCTAATGGACACCGTGTAGAGTGTCCAGCAGCTAGGTAAAAACCTGATGAACTTTTTTAGAATATCCTCATTCTCCAGTTTCACCTTTGAGCACTGCAGCTCACCTACAAGATAAGTAAATCCGTTATATAAAACAGTTAGGGACTCACCTTCCTTCCAGACGAAGTTTTCGTACTGCTGCTTCAGGATGTCCCGTCTGTTTTCTTTGACTTCTTCTGAGCCAGCAAACATCTTCTCAAGAGCCTCCCAGAGCTCTTTGGCGGTTTTGTAACTTCTGAAGTTGTGAAAAACATCATTTGGAAGGCACATTTGGATAGCTCCTAGTGCCTTGAAGTCCACCTCCATCTTTTTTATATCCTCTTCCGAGTACTTGGAGGGATTTTTTGGAACTAATGGTCCTCCAGAGTCAGCAGATGCCACCATGAGAATGTAGGGTCCATCCCTGATGGATTTCCACATTCCGTACTCCTGATAGCAGAAAAAACTTTCCATGCGATTTTTCCACATGTCGTAGTCTTCTCCAGACACCAATCTTGGTGGTCGGTTGATGCTGCCGATGTCTTCAAAACCATTGCTTTGTGCCGTTTTTGTTTCGTGGTTTTAGGTGACTTGATCAAATAGAGAGTGTTTAGAATAGAACCATAAGTGATTAAACAAGTGTGAGTTTGTTTAATCTGAGCCAAAGCTCTTATACCACTTGTAGGATCGTGAAATTACAAGATGGTTATGTTCTTAGTTGAGATTGGCGGAAACAATAACAACTGCACAAGTATAATCGAGTAAACAGAGTGAATACTAATAAGAGCATTGTTGTATTAAGCTTTGTGAATAAACGATTACAAATGAAATCTCAGTGAAGAAGCACACTTACAATGAAGTGTTTACACAGTATTTATACTAACTTAGAATCTGGACAGACCCTTGATTCTAAGTATCAGATCTAACACAGACCGTTGATCTGATGAAAATAGCTAACTATTACATGTTTTGTCTATATTTAGTTAACTTTATTAAAGCGTCTTCTTTATGCATAATTGTTTGCATGTCTGGAGAAGAGCATTGTCGTCCATCATTGGTTGGACCATTGAGGTTCCTTCTGCTTTGAGTGTGTCAGTCGCTTTTGCAGAAGGTTGTCAGTGACGCTTGGCATGGATAGTCAGCTGTAACGATTTGTCTTCAAGGAACACAGCTATCAGCAGCAAGAATGAGAATGATGATGCTGATAATCCTATCAGCAGCAACAAGTGTTGAGTGCTGCTGATAAGCCTATCAACAACAACATGTGTTGAATGCTACTGATAAGCCTATCAGCAGCATTTGTACTTAGAATAATTTAGAAGCAATCAGTCTTTGGTTTTACACAGATTATCAGAATGTGACCAACTATTCCGCAATGAAAACATGCACGTTTTTCCTTGTACACACGAGCATACTTTTCTTTCTGAACACTTCCTGAACCAGATGATTCACACTGAGAGACAGTGTTAGACGATTGAACAACCTTGGGTTTATTAGCTTCAACCTTTTCTTTTATAAACTCAATAGTTGAAATTTTCTCTATCTTATTAATTTCTTGAAAATCAAACCCAGCGCTCACAAAAGCTTTTAAAGATTTAGGTTTTGGTTGCTCAATGTCTTCATCCGGTTCTGTCAAGATACACCTATCACGTGTAACTTTTTTGACAATAACCGGTTCATCAACCTTACATTCTTTAACTCTTCCTTCAACCTTATTTGAATCAAAAAAATCCATCCTCACTGGAGTCATCATCCTCACTGGAGTCATCATCCTCACTGGAGTCATCTTAAACCATGTCTTCTACTATCACCGGATTAGCCTTGAGAACAGTTTTTGGCTCTAGATCTTCTTCAGTCACTGTCTCAATGCTACGAGCTGTGTAGTTTCTATTGAATGGAGGACAAAAACCAATTCCCCCAACAACTTTATCATCCTGTTGTGAACAATAACCAACTCCACCAACTACTTTCTCACTACTAGCTTTCTCAATATAATATTCCAACAGAAAACTAGAATTCCTATAACCCTCAAGCTTTCTAATCAATTTGGTGACTTCACTCTGTGACTGGGCAAGTTCATTTATTTTCTTTTCGTACTCAGAGTATGATACATCATTGTGAAAAGGTTGTTCATTTACGTTTGATTATAAAACTTTGATATCATCTTTCAATGATTCAATTCTTTCATTTAAAATTTTTTCATTATCTTTCAAAGTTTGATTTGTTAAGTAGCTTGCCTTCAAGTCACAGATGAGGTTAGTATTGTTATCACACAATCTCTGAATTTTCAAATCAGAATCAACACATTTAAAACAATGAATAGAAACAACCTCATTTACTTGTTTTGTATCTGTCATGAATCCATTTGCTTCAGCAAACATCTCAGCAACTTTCTCTGTCACCTTTCCTGCAGCTACATTGTCATTCATCAGCTCTTCATTTTTCACTTTTGCTTTCAGACTCTGACTTGTAGATTCATCATTTTCAGAAACACTCCCAGAATCATTTGAGTCACTGTCTGAAGAACTATTATCAGAACCATCATCAGTATGAACTTCAACAAGAAAAGCTTGACTGACATGAGCAACAATATCTTCTAGATGAATTCCCTAATCATAATTTTCATCCTGTTATGAAATCAATGCTGTAGAAGAACTCTGATTATTCTGATTGTTCTGGTTTCCTAAAGAAGCATTTTTATGTTGAACTTTAGGTTTGGTACATTCCCTAGCAAAGTGTCCAAATTCTTGACAATTATAACACTTTACTTTAGATTTATCCAACCCCATCTTTGTCTTGCTTGTCGCTCCAATGAACTTCTTTCGTGTTTTCTTCAGTTGTTCCTTGCCCTATCTCATCCACAGTGACATGTTCCATTGAATGTTCATCTCTTCAAGAGCATCCTTATCCAATTGCTTGAAATCTTCTTCGATCATATCCGGATCAGTTATTTTTCCACCAATAAAATTCTCATACGAAGTTAAAAACAAAGCAATCATGGCCATCCTGTCATCAGCAGCTTTAGAAGACACCTTTTGAGAACACTAATGAGTATCATTGTGACAATTCTTTGAACATCCAGAACTAGAAGCAACATAGCATGATGATTCACCACATGAACTTTCTTTTGAACCTTGACCTTCAGAAATTTCTCTTGAAAACAAAGCAACTCCAGACTTTTGTGTCGATGTTCCTTTTCCAAAATAAATGCTAGGATCTTGATAAACTGTATCTTTCTTCTGCTTGTTCAAATCAGATGATTGAATCTTTCCCGTAAAATCTTCAAGACTCAATTCATCAAACCCAGGTTGTTCTTTAATCACTATGGAATACATCTCAAAGTGAGCAGGCAATGCATCCAGAAATTTCTCAAGTACCTTCCTATTCTTGTAAGATATGTCATTGTTCACCATTTCACTCAACAAGTGATAATACCTAGACATCAACTCATCAATAGATTCTCTTTCAAAATATTTAAACACACTGAATTGTTTCTTCACTAATTCCCTTCTGCTCTTCTTGATATATGTGCTTCATTCACATCTCTTCGCCAAACCTTCTCAAAGATCACGCGGGGTTTTAAACTTCTTGAAAGTGTGATAGATGTCTAAAGGCAGACACATAGACAAAGCAGCAAGTGCCTTTTTCTCTTGATCATACAAAGTTGTCTCTTCCACAGTAAGAGCTGAAACTGGTTTTTCTGCATCTGATACACCCATATGAGAATGAGTAGGATGCTTATATCCTTCTGCAATTGGAATCCACATACTAGTATCATTGATGTTGACATAATCTCAAACAGAATTTTCCAGTTCGAGTAATCTTTTAAATTCACCAACCTCGGTGGTTTGGTTTGAGTACCAATATTATTATCATAGTTCAAAATATTAGTCATGTTGTTCACACTAGCATTAGAAGTCGACATCTATGAAATCTTGAAATAATTCAACACTTAGAAAGAAATCTAAACAATTCTGTCATAAGCGAACTTAACAAGTTCGCCTGATTAGGAAGAAGCGAACTTAACAAGTTCGCTGATCAAGTTTGCTCTCTAACTGCCTGATTAAGTTTGCCTATTTCAGCTGAAGAACATGGAGGAGTTGTTCTATCAACCAAACGCGCGAACTTGACTGCAAATCATCATATCTTGCAATTTTGTAGGAATTAATCAAAATCAAGCCGTAGGATTCTTCAATTTGTGAAAAAGAAAACTTTTAACAAATCAATTTTATCAAAACACTTCCACAAATGATCAAATTAGCCTTAATAAGTTTGAAAATTAGCAAGAAACCCAGCGACACGAAAAACTTCAAAAATCTTATTCTTTTGATGCAAATCAGAACGTAACGGTGTCACACGATGATCTCTAATCAAGAGCAAAGCTCTGATACCAATTGTAGTTCCACGCTGGTATACGGATCGATCTCTCACGTATAACACACGACGTATACTCGTAGTGCGGAATCCAAACGATTAAACGCGTCTCGAACAGACAAGAACACATTACGAACACACAAGACAAGATTCTCTAAAAGCTCTTTGTATTACTCTAATAAATGTGCTTACAAGTACAAATCTATTTAAGTTCTACAACTAAGCACTATTCCTAGGTAAACAAAATCTACCACAGGCAAACTTAACAAGTTCGCTACACCCATGGCTTAGGCGTACTTGTTAAGTTCGCCTGTCACAAAACCTAACCATTTAAGACAAATTACAATGATAAAGACTACAAAAGACCTATTCTATTACACAAACCTACATGTCACACAAAATACTCCAACAACATTCACTAATGTCCCAACTCCAGAGCCACTATCCCGTGTTTGTCTGGACTTCGCTTATTTACCGCACTAAAGCGTTTGGAGCAACAAGAACCCGAGACAAGCGTAGAAGATCAAGTAAAGGTGCTAGAGCTTAGGAGCTGACTTCTAAGAAACGTAGCACTAAGATTATTATCTTTACGAGCTTTTAAACAAAGGTGAATACGAGTTTGTCAAAATACGGTTTTAAGTCGTGAGTGTGCTACAAACACTCTCACACAACGATCAAACTATTTACGTTTACAAAAAAGGCAAAACATGAAAATTAAATATTTACGCATACCATCCCTTGGGGGGTTGCTACGCGATCTAACCCAGGGATGTTTGTTACCCGAAAAGAAAAGTATACGTAAAGTTTGAACAAATGTTTATACTCGCTCTAGATCCATAGTGGCCAGGCGGGGTTGGCATATATGGTCGGATGATTGTCTAAAACATGGTGTCTATGTCACCACGTAGCCCCCGCGTCTGTGACCAATGTATACGCACATAGAATGGAAAGGAGTGATGTGTTCACTGTCTTCAATGGAGTTAGGTTTAGTTATCTCATTCAACTGTTTTACCATTGATAAACGATTTTGAGGTCATAAAGTATTCACCAGCACATAGCTGACATTCATTTTCCAAATGTTTTCAGGAAAATATTAAATGACCTCTACATACTGGGACTGGTCACGTTTTAAGTCTCGGGGACAATTTTGTTATATATCCGGGTCGAGCTACACAACTAGACCCAGTGCAACTATAAAAATATTATACAGGTTCGTGCTATGCATGGGAAGGACCTGGGAAAAAGAGACAAGGATAGGTGTCAAAATGATTATGACTCCCTAGGCGGATACCTCCTTGTAGGATTTACTGACTTTGGTCAGGGTTTTGATTACAATCACAATGTATAAACAATCGGGTTATTATACCCCTGTATTTAAATTAAAAGATCTTTTGTCTACACGACGAGATTCTGGTATTTATAAACCAACCCTTGAGGTTGAGAATGATTTACTAAACGATCCTTCGAAAAACGTTATTCCGCTTCATAAAAAAAAACTCTGAAATCAAAGCAGGCACCTATGGTTCCAACTGCTATCATGACCCGGTAACGTCCAGGGAGTGCCCACGGCAGGGTGTGACATTGGTTGGTATCAGAGCATGAGGTTTTAGCGAAATAGATACTTAATCTAGTATCTAAGCTTTAACCAGATTAAGCTTAAAGACTTGCCTACTAGCAAAGTAGGTAGATACTTATAAGCTACTAAGTTTTATCCCTGCAGGTAGACAAGTAGACAGAAAAATAAGAGTGTCAGGAAGAAACGACTATCGTAGTTACTATAGCCTAAATGAAATAAAACAAGAACCCATAGAAAATCCATTCGCACCTATGGAAGTTGATATCTCGTGGTACCATACCCTACCGGAGGCCACTATCAAGGAAGAATACGAGTCTGACCACCTAAGCCAAATGGGAGGCTCATACCACAGTAACTGGAGGTTTAATACCCCCACCTCATTTTCCCAACACTACCTCCAAAACCCTATGAAGTTAGACCTAGTAAGGCCAATAAACCTCGGATGAGGGTAAGGAACCGACGAAGAAACTCTCCACAACTGAGCAAGTCTGGAGGAAATATATCGCAACATACCGAACAATCTAGAATCAGAGGATAACTCCGAATCTGAGGGGTTCGCTCCTTTGAAACCCATGGAATCATTTTCTTCACGATATGATATTATGAACCCTATGTCGATTACCTAATTAACCTTTAATATCGGGTCTGTACATGAGCAATAACACGGATACCGAGGAAAACCATGACGAGGCAAACTCCTTCAACCAAGAGGTGAACTCTGGGAATTCCAGCTTATACTAGGATTATATGAACCATCCCTAAATCATGGATCCTTACACCTAAGGTAGAGAAGACTATGGCCCAATGGCTATATACAAGGCTAGGTTTGACGACCTGAACGCTTACCTAGCTGAGTATAGCCCTCATGCTAGCTTGAAGCACAAACCTACTCCTACTTACGGTAACATTTACAACGACATCGTACTAGTACTCAGAGATCCTCCACCTAAGTTTTGATGCCCAGCCTCTTTACTTGGTTCCCCAATAGAATGCCTTTATCGCTCGCTTCGCGAGACTGACCAAGTGAAAAGGAACTATCCTCACCAGGGAGGAATTGGCAAAGACTAAGAAGGATTTGTCCAAAGCTAACAAGAAGTTAGTTAAGAAGGAAAAAGAACATAAGTCCTTTGCTAAAAGGATTTGGAGCCAAATCAAGGGATTAATGAAGGAAGCCAAAGATATGATGAAGAAATAGGCTTCCCGTTGCTTTCTGTTGTTTTTGTTTTTCCATGTATTGTAATTTCTAAGTATGTCATTAATAAAAAATATTTTCTTTCGTATGCTTAGAATGGCAGGAAAAGACAAAGGTACAAGCTTTGTTTGTAAATACGCTCCACCTGGAAACAACGAACGTATAACAAACTCATCCCAATCCTATTCAGGAACCAATTCCGAATATACTAGTGGAACATTCCAAAACTTAGGTAAGATAGAAACAGCAAAATATTTCTATAAAACCCCCATAAGTTATTACGCAGCACCAACACTGGAAAGTTATAACCAAACTGTAACACCTGGATAGTTCCCAAGTAAAATAAAGGCTAAAAGTAGCAAAAGACAAAGTTCAAGGGTTAAATTCCAAATTCTCCAAAGATGGAGGACTAAAAGTGAAAAATCTAAAAATAGGGCGGATGTCGGACCGATATCCTATACCATATCGGACCGATATATTTTACAACTCGGTCCGATATGTAGAAGTCGGACCGATATAGTTTGTATGTCGGTCCGATATGTGTGCGCTAAGTCAAATAAACCGATATAAGGGATGTCGGACCGATATGCTCCGGGATGTCGGTCCGACATGTGTTTGAAATCATCCTATAAATAGTTGGCTCGAGCTCGGTCATTTATCACACCAAAACACACACTTAAGCTCTGTTGTTCCGTTTTCGAGACGTGGTTCGCGTATGAAGATCTGATTTATCGTAATTCATCTGCAAATTGCTGTAAATAGTGTCAAGGTAATGTTTCTTAACAACCTGAGGTTTCTTCATGTAAACCTAAGATAGGGATGTTAATTATGATAATGTCGGATATGATTTAGGGTTCTGTCGAGGTATTGATTATTATAGTTGATTACAAAGGAGGTTCTGTTTGAGGTGAGTTCCTCTAAACTGTGCTTTATAATTTTTTTAGTAAAATATTTTGATCTGAGATCGCAATACTACCCATGCATATATCCTATAATAAGTACTTATTATGCCCATGATTGGGAGGAACTGAGGGACAAGACTGATCCTCTTGTTTTTAGACTGGTCCATGGGTGGCCAGTAGCCGGAAGGTCTCCGTATATATGTATGTTGAAGACTCAGAATCCATGTGAGGTTACTGGGTGATGGATTGCAAAGGAATGATTGTAAGACCCAGACGGAGCATTCATTCTCGTATCGAGGATACATGTTGTGAAAATATGATTTTGTTTATGAACTCACCAGCGTTATGCTGATCCAAAATGATTTCAAATGTTTTTTAGCACAGGTGATCACTAGCTTGTAGTTGGTATTCCAAGAGATGTACAGGTGTTTGGAGATAAGGATGATTGAGGGTAGGTTCTTGTGTGACCGTAAGGCCTGAGTGGATGGCATGATTCTTCGTGAGCTATAAGACTATAGTTTATGTTGTATTTACCAACCAGTCCTTATTTTAAAACAATGTTATATATGGAATAAAATAGTTATGACTTATAAGTCTTCCGTTGGGTGTTTTTCGTATCAATATCACAGTAACTAGAAGGCGACCTTCTGACCCGTATGTAGTTATCTGGAAAACGGGATGTTCTGTCTAGGAAAGAACGGTGTATAAATCTCTCATAGACCCGTCGTTCTTTCCTGGGAACATAGCTGTTGGAGGTACTACTCTGGTTTGATAATTGTCCTGTGTTACGGGAGTGACAAGTCTATCTTATTGTGATGCTTCCCAAATTAGTCTAGGTTGTGTGTTGATGCCGCGAGATAAGGTTATTGCCTACGCATCATGCCAACTTAAAGTTCATGAAAAGAACTATACCACACATGATCTTGAACTTGGTGCCATAGTGTTTGCCTTAAAGATTTGGAGACACTATCTGTATGGTACTAAGTGTGTGATATATACAGACCATAAAAGTCTCCAACATATAATCAGAAGGATTTGAATATGAGACAGAGAAGATAGATGGAACTCATTAATGATTACGATTGTAAGATCAAATACCATCCCGGGAATGCTAATGTTGTTGCTGACGCATTAAGTCAGAAAGAGAGAATCAAACCAATTAAGATAAGCACTCTAAGGTTAGAAATCAAGATAGACTGGATGGATCAGATCAAGGGAATTCAAACTCAAGCCCTACAAGAAGATAACATCAAAAAGGATCGCATGCTTGGTAAAAAGAAATTATTAACTAAAAGCGATGACGGGATCCTAAGATTTGGAAGTAGAATTTGGATTCCTAACTTGGAGAAATTCAAACCAAAGTGATGGATGAAGCTCATAAATCTAAATACTCTATACATCCTGGAGCAGATAAGATGTATAAAGGCCTGAAGACTCATTATTGGTGGCCGAATATGAAGAGATCCATTGCTCAGTATATAGAAAAATGTTTAACTTGTCTTCAAGTTAAGATCGAACATCAGAAACCGCAGGCCAACTGCAACAGTTAGAGATACCTGTGTGGAAATGGGATAGGATTACTATGGACTTTGTCACAAAACTGCCGAAAACCCAGAAAGGGTATGATGCCAATTGGGTTTTAGTTGATAGATTAACCAAATCGGCACACTTTATTCCTATCAGTGAGAATTATTCAATGGATAAGCTAGCCCGACTCTACATCAATGAAATTATGAGCCGCTATGGTATACCGCTATCTATTTTCTCTGATGGAGATAGTCGGCTCATGCCCAGGTTTTGGACCAGTTTTCATAAAGAATTGGGAACTCCAATCAATATGAGTACAGCATATCACCCTCAAACCGACGGACAAAGTGAAAGAACAATTCAAACCCTAAAAGATATGTTGAGGGCTTGTACAATAAAATTTGGAGGTAGCTGGGATAGTCATTTACCATTAATAGAATTTTCCTACAACAACAGTTACTTTTCAAGTATAAAAGTTGCACCGTTCGAAGCTTTATATGGTGGAAAATGCATAACTCCAATTTGTTGGACTGAAGTTGGAGATAACCAACTATATGGACCAGAAATCTTATAGGAAACAACTGATAAGATAGTTCAGATCAAACAAAGATTGAAAGTTGCATAATATCGACAGAAGAGTTATGTAGATAGACGCCGACGGCCGTTAGAATTTCAAGTAGGTGACTATGTGATGTTGAAAGTATCACCTTGGAAAGGTTTTGTACGTTTCAGGAAATGTGGTAAGTTAGGGCCAAGGTATATTGGGCCTTAAAAGATAATAGAAAGAGTTGGAGCAGTAGCATATAAACTTGAGTTGCCTGAAGCATTGCAGTGTATTCATAACACATTCCACGTGTTATGTCTACGCAAATGTCTAGCAGACCCCGATCAGGCAATCTTATTAGATGATGTACACGTCAATGATAAACTCCCATTCACTGAGCAACCTGTTAAAATCTTAGGAAACCAAGACTAAAATTTAAGAAAGAAAACAATACCGATGATACTGGTACAGTGTCAAGGACAAAAGCGTGCCGACAAAACTTGGGAATTAACAGAACATATGAGAGCTAAATATCCTTACTTATTTAATTGATATTGAATTTCAAGGACAAAATTCTTTTAAGGAGGGGAGAATTGTAACACACGGATAGTTCCCAAGTAAAATAAAGGCTAAAAGTAGCAAAAGACAAAGTTCAGGGGTTAAATTGCAAATTCTACAAAGATAGAGGACTAAAAGTGAAAAATCTAAAAATAGGGCGGATGTCTGACCGATATCCTATACCATATCGGTCCGATATGTGTTGAGCAAGGAATGAACAAGGTGACGACACGTGTCCCGTGACTCAGTTGATGACTCAGCCCTACATCGGACCGATATATTTTACAACTCGGTCCGATATGCGGAAGTCTGACTGATATAGTTTGTATGTCGGTCCGATATGTGTGCTCTAAGTCAAATAAACCGATATAAGGGATGTCGGTCCGACATGTGTCTAAAATCATCCTATAAATAGTTGGCTCGAGCTCAGTCCTTTCTCACACCAAAACACCTTCCAAAACACACACTTAAGCTCTGTTGTTCCATTTCCGAGCCATGGATCACGTACGAGGATCTGATTTCTCGCAATTCATCTACAAACTGTCCTAGATAGTGTCGAGGTAAGGTTTATTAACAACCTGAGGTTTCTTCATGTAAACCTTAGATAGGGATGTTAATTATGATAATGTCGGATATGATTTAGGGTTCTGTCGAGGTATTGTTTATTATAGTTGATCAGAAAGGAGGTTCTGCTTGAGGTGAGTTCCTCTAAACTGTGCTTTATAAATTGTTATGTAAAAGATTTTGATCTGAGATCGCAATACTACCCATGCATATATCCTATAATAAGTACTTATTATGGCCATGATTGGGAGGAACGGAGGGACAAGATTGATCCTCTTGTTTTTAGACTGGTCCATGGGTGGCCTATAGCCGGAAGGTCTCCGTATATATGTATGTTGAAGACTCAGAATCCATGTGAGGTTACTGGGTGATGGATTGGAAAGGAATGATTGTAAGACCCAGAAGGGCATTCTTTCTCGTATCGAGGATACATGTTGTGAAAATATGATTTTGTTTATGAACTCACCAGCGTTATGCTGATCCAAAATGTTTTCAAATGTTTTTGAGCACAGGTGATCACTAGCTTGTAGTTGGCATTCCAAGAGATGTACAGGTGTTTTGAGATAAGGATGATTGAGGGCAGGTTCTTGTGTGACTGTAAGGCATGAGTTGATGGCATGAGTTGATGGCATGATTCTTCGTGAGCTACAAGACCAGAGTTTATGTTGTATTTACCAGTCAGTCCTTATTGTAAAACAATGTTATATATGGAATAAAATAGTTATGACTTGTAAGTCTTCCGCTATGTGTTTTTGGTATCAACTTCATAGTAACTAGAAGGCGACCTTCTTACCGGTATGTAGTTATCTAGCAAACGGGATGTTCTATCTACGAAAGAACGATGTATAAATCTCTCCTAGACCCATCGTTCTTTCCTGGGAACATATCTGTTGGAGGTACTACTCTAGTTACATAATTGTCATGTGTTACAGGTGTGACACAAACCTACTTGAATACCTATAGTTACCAAGAGAGACTACCCGAACCACCATACGAACACCACTATACTTTGGAAGGAGAGGTAAGGACTGATTCAAACAGACGCTACGGAACTTACCATTCCGCAAACCCAACTCCAATCCATACTCGTCGTGTTAACGAAGAAACACGTGAGGAGGAGAGGATTGCAGCTACGCAAGCTAGAATTGCTGAACTGGAGAGGATTAAGGCAGACAAAGATGTGAAATCGCCGCTCTACAACAAGCATTGATTAGAGCTAAAGGACGTTAGATATGAACTATGTATCACATATGTTATTTTCATCTATTGTACTGTATTTTGAATTTCAAAGTAATAAAACTTAGTATTTTCATTTATCAAAAAAACATCTTCGAAATATAACAAATATTATGTCTTTCGTTTAGAATGTCGAGGAGAACTAGAACCTAGAAATTAATGATTTCATAGAGCAAGATGCTCAGAAAGCGGAAATCTAGAAATTAGTAACTAAAAGGATCGAAGACGTTATCCTGACTATTCTTGAAGCTTTTGAAAAGGCCCAGGCTACCAAAGCCGAAGCCGAAGCTAAAAAGAAAGGCAAAGAGCCTTCAATCAACATTTCTAATCATAATGAATCAAATCATATCCTTTTTGTGAGGAAATAACCTACCAAAACCCACACTCATCAAAGTTCTAGAACTAAGAGAACCCGTAATGAGGAACATTATTCTTCGAGTGATAGTTCCATTGAAAGTTACAAACCTCGCCACAAGATGTCACACCCCAACCGACGACGGAAAACGTCGGGGCGGGACTTGGAGACTTTTCATAAGCACATGATCAAACTAGATTTCATATATTAATTAAACCAAAATTTCATAATATGAGTTCAAACAAACATCCAAAAACAAAATACATCAAAAGTTCAATTCTTTATTAAAACTAGGTCCAAATCCTAAGTGGAGCATCTTGCATATGATCTCAAACATTAGCACCTGAAACATGATGAAAACAAAGCCAACTAAAAATAGTTGGTGAGAGCATACATAGGTTTTGACTCTACAAATAAATTCAAAATGTTGTGTACAATTCACATGTAACATAGTATAAATAGGCAATTATGGAGAACCACTATAGTAAACCGGTGCACAATCAAACCTTGTGACATGTAAGGCATAACACTTAATGTTACCCTTGTGTATTGTCGACAAAAATCACCCTACCTGGGTGGATTTGTCAAATGAAATAGATCTACCATTGTTACCGTTGGCTTGTATGGAGTTAGGGATTGTACTTGTCATGAATGTAGTGTAGCTCATAGTGTTCAAGCATAAGACACAAAAGTATACAAATGTACATGATGTTTGAATTTTATAAATTGCAAATAGTTCAATGTAGTCATGTTCCACCCCAAAAATGTAAAACTATAAAATGTGGGGCCATGTAACTCACCTTGAAATGAGTAGCTTTGAAAGTCACACAAGTATGTTGTTTGTTGCACAAAAGTTCTAGCTAATCACAAGATTAACCTATGATTGATGGAATATGTGTATTAATGATTTGTACAAAATGAAATAGGAAATTTAATGCGCAAGGGGTTGATGTGGGTTCTTAGTCAAACAAGAAAAAAAAATTGTTTGAGTTTCAAATAATATTTATGTAAGCATTGATAAATAATTGTATTGAAATTTGATTATATAAAGGAATAAGTAAATGATTTCGTTTATTTTGTAACAAAGTAAATATATAAGTAATTGTGTCCTTTTGTTTATAAATGATTGAATGAATAACCTTTGGTTTGTGAATGCATAAATTAAATAAATGAATAAATGAATAAATTAGTTGAATAAATAAATAAATGAATAAAGCCTTTTAATTAATTAGTTTTATTTATAAATAAAATAAGAATAAGTGTTTAAACTAATGATTTAAATCCATTGGTAATTAAACCAAAAATGAAAGTACAAAAGCAATGTTCCAATTAATTAATAACTAAACAAAAATTAATTGTTAATTAGGAGTATAAAAATATGTTTTAAATTTTAAAAATAAATTATATAAAAAAATGTATAAATCTTACAAAATAAATGAGTTTATAAAAAAAATGATCAAGATTATGGTCTAACCATAATTTATAAATTAAGGATTACAAATAATTTGAATAATTTAGATTTTATTAGGTTTTAACCTAATAATACGAAATTAATTTTTTTTCCTAGAAAATTTAACAAATAAATTCGTTAAAACAATTCTGAGTTTTATAGGTTTTATAAAATAATTTTTATAAAACAATTTTCATGCCAAAAAACGGTTTAGAAAAAGAAAATGGGGGACGAGGACTCAAGCCCGTGACCAAAGTTGTGGGGGGTCAAGCGCTTAACCAAGTTATCTGGGCTTAATGCCTTGCTAAGGGGCTAGATCCTAATTTATTTAACAAACAGATCCTAGTGGGTCTTCTTCCCCAATCGCCCCAACCAAACCCTAGCCCCAAAATTGGCCATGATGGCACACAGCTACGAGCCCGGAACATTGGGACCCGAACATTGGGGCTTTTGATCAGGAGGTTGAAACGAGTAGAATGGTGGGTGATTTACCTGAGATGGTTACGGGAGGAGGGGGTCGACCGTAGCCACTAGCTTCGAGTTCCTCGGAGTTTGATTGCGAATCAGAGATGTTTTGATGAAGGTTTGAGAGCACATGGAGTAAAAGGAAGGTGTCGCGATGATGTTTGACTCAATAATAAGGTTCAATTCCATACAAAACGAATGAATTGATTCGGATTGAGTGTGGGACGGTCACGGGGAAAGTTTTTGAATTCAAATCATTGATTCTGTTAAATTAGATCGTCACGATTGCCGACACTGATGCAATGTTAGTTATGCATGATCGAAATTAGTTAATGCTTGTGATTTCGTGATCATGAAACCGATTTTGGTCGGGTTTGACTTAGAAAAGTCAAAATTAGCGATAGAGGGAGGGGGGGTTGGTTCAATTCTAAGAAGTGGTTCACATAGGTAAGTAAGGGTGGTTCATACGGGTTGGGTGAGGGGGGTTCAAAGGCATTGAGTGGGTTCAAACCAATCTTTATTTGTTTTAAATCCTTTTTAAATATATAACAATTGGTTTTTATATAATTTATAAAACTACACATATTTTGTTTAATTATAAATCTTTTATATGGGTATAAACCCTATTTTTATAAAACTATAAATTTTATACATGGTTTACTTAATGAAAACAAATATATATATTAACATATATATTTTTATAAATAAATAAATACCTTTATATATAAGAATAGATGTAAATGCATGATTTAATATCCATAACTTCTTTTTCTTTTGATTTATTTATTATAGCAAGGTATAAATGTGTATATATACATATATTATATATATAGTAGAAATATGATATGAAATTGCAAGTTAGATACCTGACATAATGCATTGAACAGGAAATGAAATTGAAATGTCATTATTGCATAAAACAAGACACAAGAAAATCATGGATGTTACAGTATCCCCAAGTTAAGTGAATTTCGTCCCGAAATTCAATTGGTAGAGGCTACTGAATCGGGAAAGAGATGCGGGTACTTGAGCTTCATTTGATCCTCACGTTCCCAAGTAAACTCTAGGCCATGTTTAGATTCCTAATGAACTTTGACAATCGGAATACGGCTTCGCTTGAGTTGCTTTATCTCACGATCCATAATCTCCACAGGTTTTTCAACAAAGTGTATTGTGTCATCAATGTGCACTTCGTCAAGTGGAATGTGAAGATTCTCGTCATCTAAGCATTTCTTTAAGTTGGATATGTGAAACGTTGGATGCACATTGCTAAGTTCTTGGGGTAACTCGAGTTTGTAAGCCACTTTCCTAATCCTTTCAATGATCTTGAGCGGACCCATGTAGCGAGGTGCTAGTTTACCTTTCTTCCCAAATCGAACCATGCCCTTCCAAAAATATACCTTTAAACATACAAGGTCACCGACTTAGAATTCCAAGGGTTTTCGTCGCTTGTCGGCATAGCTCTTTTGCCGACTTCTCGCTACTCGAATGTTGTCACCGATTTTAATGATCTTGTCGGATGTCTCTTGGATTAACTCGGGACCGATGATTTGTGCTTCACCAATCTTGTTCCAACAGATAGGTGAGTAACATTTGCGACCATAAAGAGCTTCAAAAGGAACCATGCTGATACTTGTATGGTAGATGTTGTTGTAGGTGTAACATCCATGATTTTCCGACCATATTTTTTTTATCTTATACAATAATAACAAACCAATTTAAATCTCATACTTGTTCAAACATATTATGTCACTTTAACTACTATTTTAAACATATGTTAATTCAATTTTTCAGACCTTACATTACATATTATTTCCCTATAACACATGTAAGCATAATTATATACATATATATAAGTAAATATTTTGTTGTGTTAAGTATATGTATTAAAATGAAACACGTGAGCTTTTATCATATATATATATATATATATATATATATATATGTATATATATATATATATGCATTTAATTGTGAACACATGTGCAAACTTATACATATTTGATTGTATTAAATAACTCACGCATACAATTTTTGATTTTATGAAAATAAAACTCGTGAATTTTAATCATGTATTTACATTTTTTTATGTATATATAAATATATGTATTTATTTTTAAATAGATATAAGTAAATATATATATTTGATTACATTGAATAAACCTGTAAGGCACCTCTTTCAGGAAAACCTCACTTGTTGGATTTACTCATAAACAGAGCCAATGATACCGAATTATAACATTTTAGAACATTCAAGATGCAACGAAATCATTCATCATTCAAGTACATAACAGCGGAAGTCTTAACATTTAAAACATAAACATTGCCTTAACATAGATTAAAATTGGATGTCAGTCTCATGTCGGATAGCCATCACGCCTTCGCATGACCCTTCCTCTTGTAACCTGAAATGTATACTAAAAGTCAGTTAACGCTGGTGAGTTCTAGTTTAAAGCATTAGGTATAACGTTAGTCATTCATTCGTATCATTTGTTCATATATATATATATATATATAAATATATATATATACACACACATACAACATTGTTTCAGTGAACATACATTGACTATACACGCAAGTAGGTGCATATGCATACATTGAATATTCATTGGTCATACACATAAGGGTGATCAACCCGTCATTGATTGCGTAAGTCACAAAGACAGACTCTCCGTCCTACTGTCGTAGGTCGTAATTCATACCGTGTCTACCGAAGTAGTCAGGTCTTCATTACCATCAGGCAACCTTTGGTCGTCCGTCTATCGTTGTAGTCCATGCTTTTGCCAGTCTACCTGAAGGCATCCGTTTCCCATGCGAACTATTATTCATGCAACCATTCTACTTATAATTGATAAGGCATTTGCTTCGACCGTCCATTGATTTCTTTTCGTACGTCCTAGTTGATGAAGTATCGTATCTGTCCCGGTTGCATGATAGTCACATGGTCGTCCCTCTACCGTAGTATCCGTTAGCATCGAAGCGTCCATAGCATTCACATATATTCGTAACATGCAGTATATAGTATATATATAAAGCACGATTTCGTACTTTTGTGTTATATCATACTTTCATTCATAATTCATAACATACTTGCTATGTTTCTTTGTTCATAAGCATATCTATCATACATATAACTATCATGCATTGACATATAACACATAACATAACATTCATTCATATCATGTATACATTTCAGCCCCAAAATCATTTAAAATCATTTGCATGTAACACGTAGGGGGCACATAGAACTCACTGAGTGTCACTAAGGTCACTCACAATTTGTATAATAAAGTAATACACATAAGGTAGTGCTCCTAAATGAAACTAGACATCACTATGCTTGAATCCAGTAGTTTCAGAGGTGAATTTTATTGAAACTATAGTAGTTTCGGGTCATGGGTTTATATCGAAACTATGGTAGTTTCGGTAAGTACTTATGTAAAATCTTAGTAGTTTCGGGTCAGGGGTTTATATCGAAACTATTGTAGTTTCGGTAAGTAACTTATGTAAAATCTTAGTAGTTTGGGGTCAGGGGTTTATATCGAAACTATGGTAGTTTCGGTAAGTAACTTATGTAAAATCTTAGTAGTTTCGGGTCAGGGGTTTATATCGAAACTATGGTAGTTTCGGTAAGTAACTCACGTAAAGTCTTAGTAGTTTCGGGTCAGGGGTTTATGTCAAAACTATGGTAGTTTCAATGGGTCTGCATATATCGAAACTAGTAGTTTCGATGAATCAGTCTTCTTCCCCAACCAGAAACCCTAGATCTAGCTAATTATTTCTAGTTGAACAAGCCTTGAACTTTTTACATCCAAAACATTCCTTTTTCATTCATGAGCACAAATATGTGATTTGTTTCAAGTCTTATACGTAAAAATCATGTCTTTATGCGACTTAAACCTGAAACCCCAAAATGTGCAAAAACTCAGATCTAGAGGTGATGCTTACCTCTTGGAGTCCGGTTTCCGTTGCTATGTGTTGTTGTGATGTAAAAAAATGATTCTTGAGCCCTTGAGCTTCTTTCCCTGCTTTCTCTCTCTAGAGTCGGTCTCTCTCTCTCACTCTAGAAACTTGCGTAATGTCAGGAAGTGAGGGGAAAAGGTTGATGGCTGTTGATTAGTAAGGGTTTTCCCTTTTTATCTCGGGCCCATGGGTCGACTCTAGGCCAAGCCCGCCTTGTTTTCCTTTTATTTCTTTCTATTATTTCGGGATGTTACAAGTCTACCCCCCTTAAAGGTGTTTCGTCCTCGAAACGCTTTTCTAGTTAAACAACTGCGGATACAGTCCCTTCATTTCGTCCTCTTTCTCCCACGTAGCTTCTGAACTTCTTCTATGTTTCCATTGTACTTTGACTAAAGGAATTGACTTATTGCGTAGTCGTTTTTTGGCTCGGTCAAGGATAGCTACCGGTTCCTCTACATAGTTTAGGCTGTTATCTACCTCAATCTCGGCATAAGGTACGTGAGCCGTGTCATCGGCAAGGCACTTGCGTAAGTGCGACACGTGGAATGTAGGGTGAATCCCACTGAACTCGTCAGGTAGGTTATGCCTGTAAGCAACCAACCCAACTCTTGCTAAGATTGTGAAAGGTCCGACAAACCTTGGACTTAGTTTTCCATGCTTTTTGAATCGGATAATCCCTTTCTGAGGTGATACTTTTAATAGTACCATGTCCCCTACTCGAAACTCTAAATCTCTTCTCCTCTAATCGGCATAGGATTTTTGTCTATCTTTAGCGGCTTTCATGCGTGCCTTGATCTGGTCAAATTTCTCGGAAGTAGTTTTGACCACATCGAGAGTTGCAAAGTCTTTCTGTCCAATCTCCCCCCAACAGATCGGGGTTCGACATCTTCTTCCATACAGCATCTCAAATGGCGGCATGCCAATGGTCGAGTGATAGCTGTTGTTATACGAAAACTCTGCCAAAGGCAAATGGTTGTCCCATCTCCCCCCGAAATCAATGATACAGGCCCGGAGCATGTTCTCCAAGGTCTGAATGGTCCTTTCCGATTGACCATCGGTTTGAGGGTAGTAAGCTGTGCTGATGTTTAGTCTAGTGCCCATTGATTTGTTGAATTTATTCCAAAACCTTGATGTGAATCGAATGTCCATGTCTGACAAGATCATTAATGGCATGCCATGTCTGCTTACGATCTCCTTGATGAATGTTGCGGCTAACGTTTCAGACGAGAAAGCCTCACGTATTGGTAAGAAGTGAGCACTTTTCGTTAAGCGGTCAACGATCACCCAAATGGTATAATTACCTTTAGATGTTCGCGGTAGCTTGGTAATGAAGTCCATAGTGATCTCTTCCCACTTCCATTCCGGTATCGGCAAGGGTTGCATTTTACCACATCGCTTGTGGTGCTCGGCCTTGACTAGTGAACAAGTTAGGCACTTGCTCACATATTCGGTTACATCGTTCTACATCCCAGGCCACCAGTATTCTTTATTTAGATCTTGGTACATTTTGTTCATCCCGAGATGGATAGAGTAGCGATACTTATGGGCCTCATCAAGGATTCTGGCCCTGAGTCCACCAATCTTAGGTATCCACATCTGGCCATAACGAGTTCGTACACCATACACATTGGTTTCCAGATTACCCTGTTTTCCTACTATTCTTTCCCGTTTCACATTCCTCTCTAACAATGCTTTATCTTGCGCTTTCGCTATTTCATTCATTATATCAGGTGTTATGATCAACTGACACGCTTTGATTCAGATAGGTGTTGATTCTTCTTTCCTGCTTAAGACGTCAGCCACTACGTTTGTCTTGCCTGGATGGTACAATATTTCACAGTCGTAGTCTTTTAGTATCTCCAACCACCTTCTTTGTCTCATGTTTAATTCCTTTTGCTCAAAAAAGTATTTCAGGCTCTTGTGGTCGGAGTAAATGGTGCATTTAATTCCGTACAAATAGTGCCTCCATATCTTTAATGCAAAAACTACCGCCGCTAACTCTAGGTCGTGAGTCGGGTAGTTAACTTCGTGAACCTTTAACTGTCGCGAGGCATAAGCAATTACATTTCCTCGTTGCATAAGTACACAACTCAATCCTTGACCTGAAGCGTCAGAGTAGACTACCAAATCTTCGTTTCCCTCAGGTAAGGTCAAGACTTGGGTTAGTCGTGTCTTCAATTCTTCGAAAGCGTTGTTTTGGGTTGGACCCCATTCATACTTTACTTCCTTACGTGTCAGCTTTGTCAGCGGCGAGGCTATTCTCGAGAAATCCTGAATGAATCTTTGATAGTAGCCTACCAATCCTAGAAAACTTCGTATTTCTGTTGGCGTTTTCGGGACGTTCCATTCTTTTACCGTCTCGATCTTCGCGGGATCCACCATAATACCGTTTGGGTTTATGATGTGACCTAGGAATTGGACTTCCCTGAGCCAGAATGCACATTTGGAGAATTTTGCATATAACTTTTCCTCCTTCAGAACCTCTAATACTTCTCTTAGGTGACAATGGTGATCACCTTCGTTCTTTGAGTAGATGAGAATGTCGTCTATGAAGACTATAACTGACCGATCCAACATTGGTCGGCACACTCTGTTCATTAAGTCCATAAATGCTGCTGGTGCGTTGGTTAGCCCAAAGGACATCACGAGGAATTCATAATGTCCATAACGCGTGCGAAACTCGGTTTTCGATACATAATCCTCCCTTACTTTTAGTTGATGGTATCCCAACCTAAGATCAATCGTTGAGAACCAACTTGCGCCTTGTAACTGGTCAAAAATGTCGTCTATTCTAGGCAGTGGGTATTTATTCTTTACTGTCCTCTTGTTCAATTCACGGTAGTCAATGCACATGCGCATGCTGCCGTCCTTTTTCTTTACAAATAATACCAGAGTACCCCACGGTGAGATGCTTGGTCTGATAAATACTTTTTCTATTAATTCTTCCAATTGGGACATTAGTTCTTTCATTTCCGACGAAGCCAATCGGTAGGGTGCTTTGGCAACGGGCTCAGCTCCTAGCAGTAAGTCAATCTGAAATTCTATTTCTTGATCGGGTGGCAAGCCAGGTAGGTCCTCAGGGAACACTTCCGGAAAGTTGCACACCACAGGTACATCTTTGAGTTCCTTTGTTTTCATTCTATCATCAATAACATACGCCAGGTAAGCTTCACAACCACGCCTCATGTAACTCTCTACCTTGATCATCGAGATGACGTTCGGCATCGCGCAATTCCAATCTCCATAAACCGTAATTGGACTGACGCCAGTGGCTTTGAGATGTATCATCTTTCTCTTACATACGATTTGTGCTTCGTTAGCAGCTAACCAATCAATGCCTAACACTATGTCAAAACCTCCTAAGGTTAGAAGGTACAATCTAGAAGGAAACTTATGGCCCTCTATTTCTATCATGCAATCGTCAATCATTCGGATGACTACTGAGTTTCTACCAAAAGCAGTTTCTACGCTAAAGGCCATTACGAGGTTTGTGATTGTGCAGTTTAGTTTGCGACTAAAATCATTTGATATGAAGTTTTTGCTTGCACCAGAGTCAAATAAAATAGCAGCACGTTCATCAATAACTAGGAACGTACCTGACACGACATCAGGGTTTCCTCTGGATTCCTCCTCAGTTAGGTCTTAAGATCGAGTCCTGGCTTTTGGCTGTTCCTGTCCCTTTTCCTTTCCCGAACCAGATGGTCCAGTCTTCCTGCAATCCTTAGTTGCGTGCCGAAACACACCACAGTTTTGGCACTTGGCATTACCCCTACAATCTTTCAAGTAGTGCCCAGCCTTCCCACATCGGTAGTATATCGTAGAGCCAGCCAAACATTCACTGCGGTGTTGTTTCCCGCATTTCAGGCAATTTTCGCCGTCATCAATTCTCGGCTTCTTAGCCTCAGTTGTGACAACTCCCTTTCCAGTACCCCTAGAAGGGTTTTCTCACCTCCTCTTCTATGTCTTAGGTACCGGGTCCTCATTTGCATAGTCGTCGTAGACGTTCCCACTCAGATTTACTACCGACTCTTTAGGTTAGCTTTAACATGAATAAGGACATAGTACTTAATCAATCGCTCTTCAGTCTCTACCAAGTTAGGTACCAGTGAGCCAGCTCATTGAATCTAGAAGTGTACTGGCGATGAGTCTTGTTGCCAGCCTTGAAGTTCAGAAACTCATTCTCTACCCGATCTATCTCGTTATGGGGACAGAACTTTTGGATTACCAGCTTTTTTAGATCTTCCAAGTCATCCTTTTGAGAGCGTTTGGCGACTTAGTCCTTTGAATGTTACTCCACCAACTCAGTGCCTCGTTGGTGAAAGAATGAGCCACATACTTCACAGCCTGGTCAAATCGACACTCCCTTATGTTGATTACTCTGTTCATCCTCTCAATCCATTCAAACGTAGCCACCGAATCCTTGTTCTCATCAAACCTGGGCGAGTCACCATCCTTAAACCCCTTGTAGGTACACCCTCGGGTGTTTAGTACCACAGTGACCTCATCCCCATCACTATCATAAACTTTTTCCTCATGGTTCTTTTCTTCCTTTTCCTTGTTCCTCTTTAGTGCCTCAAATAACAGATCAGGCAGTACGTCCTTCAGAGTTAGTACAACCTCGCAGGCAATAGTATCCCTGACATCAGGTTCCAGTCGTAGAGATCCTTCGTTGCCTTCACCTAGTGGAGTCACAGTAGTTTCGTGAACACTCTCAGTACATTCTTCGTGCACACTTTCCCCATCATTACGTCTTCGGTTCAATGGTGGTCTACCGACTCGGCCAGTGCGACCGCCTCGGCGTCCAGTCCCTCCTCTACGAGCCATAGTTTTCTAGATTTCCCGATAAGTAAAAGGGTATACATCAATGTCATTCCTTCATATCATAGTTTTGTACAGTACGAGCAAGGTAAATTATTAATTATAGTGACCGGTTTTTGATTAATAATTTTCTTTGCTTTTCGGGCAATGACATCTAATCGTTCAAGGTTAAGGCATCTATTCCTACCTATGGGCATTAACTTCAGTATTTACTTACTGTGCTGGCATCGGAGTTGGCTACCTAGACTAACATCCGTTCGTTGGTCCCAATATCAGCTTCAGTCCAGACATTTAGAGATGTCTGAATCTCTCAAACTATTGCTCTGATACCAACTTGTAAGGCCCCTCTTTCAGGAAAACCTCACTCGTTGAATTTACTCATAAACATAGCCAATGATACTGAATTATAGCATTTTAGAACATTCAAGACGCAACGGAAGCATTCATCATTCAACTACATAACATCGAAAGTCTTAACATTTAAAACGTAAACATTGTCTTAACATAGATTAAAATGGGATGTTAGTCTCATGTCGGATAGCCATCACGCCCTCGCACGACCCTTCCTCTTGCTACCTGAAATATATACTAAAAGTCAGCTAACGCTAGTGAGTTCTAGTTTAAAGCATTAGGTATAACGTTAGTCATTCATTCATATCATTGGTTCATATATATATATATATATATATATATAAATATATATATATATACACACTTACAACATTGTTTCAGTGAACATACATTAACTGTACACGCAAGTAGGTGCATATGCATACATTGAACATTCATTGGTCATACACATAAGGGTGATCAACCCGTCATTGATTACGTAAGTCATAAAGACAGACGCTCCGTCCTACCATCGTAGGCTGTAATTCATACCGTGTCTACCGAAGTAGTCTGTCCTTCATTACCATCCGACAACCTTTGGCCGTCTGTCTACCGAGTCTACCGTCGTAGTCCATCATTTCGCCCGTCTACCCGAAGGCATCCGTTACCCATGCGAACTATTATTCATGCAACCGTTCTACTTATCATTGATAAGGCATTTGATTCGACCATCCATTGATTACCTTTCATACGTCCTAGTTGATGAAGGAACGTATATATCCCGGTTGCATGATAGTCACATGGTCGTCCGTCTACCATCGTAGCCGTTAGCATCGAAGCGTCCATAATATTCACATATATTCATAACATGCAGTATATAGTATATATATAAAGCACGATTTCGTACTTTTGTGTTATATCATATTTTCATTCATAATTCATAACATACTTGCTATGTTTCTTTGTTTATAAGCATATATGTCGTACATATAACTATCATGCATTAACATATAACACATAATATAACATTCATTCATATCATGTATACACTTCAGCCCCAATATCATTTAAAATCATTTGCACGTAACACGTAGGGGGCACATAGAACTCACCTGATGAGTGGTTTCTGGAATACTCTTAGCAGGTCACTGAGTGTCATTAAGGTCACTCACAATCTGTATAACAAAGTCATACAGATAAGGTAGTGCTCCTAAATGAATCTAGACATCACTTTGTTTGAATCCAGTAGTTTCGGGGGTGAATTTTATCGAAACTATAGTAGTTTCGGGTCATGGGTTTATATCGAAACTATGGTAGTTTCGGTAAGTACTTATGTAAAATCTTAGTAGTTTTGGGTCAGGGGTTTATATTGAAACTATGGTAGTTTCGGTATGTAACTTATGTAAAATCTTAGTAGTTTCGGGTCAGGGGTTTATATCGAAACTATGGTAGTTTCGGTAAGTAACGTATGTTAAATCTTCATAGTTTAGGGTCAGGGGTTTATATCGAAACTATGGTAGTTTCGGTAAGTAACTTATGTAAGGTCTTAGTAGTTTCGGGTCAGGGGTTTATACCGAAACTATGGTAGTTTCGATGGGTCTGCGTATATCGAAACTAGTAGTTTCGATGAATCAGTCTTCTTCCCCGACCAGAAACCCTAGATTTGGCCAATTATTTCTAGATGAACAAGCCTTGAACTTTTTACGTCCAAAACGTTCCTTTTTCATTCATGAGCACAAATATGTGATTTGTTTCAAGTTTTATACGTAAAAATCATGTCTTTATGCGACTTAAACCCGAAACCCCAAAATGTGTAAAAACTCAGATCTAGATGTGATGCTTACCTCTTGGAGTTCGGTTTCTGTTGCTATGTGTTGTTGTGATGTAAATAAATGATTCTCGAGCCCTTGAGCTTCTTTCCCTGCTTTCTCTCTCTAGAGTCGGTCTCTCTTTCTCACTCTAGAAACTTGTGCAAAGTATGGAAGTGAGGGGAAAAGGTTGATGGCTGTTGATTAGTAAGGGTTTTCCCTTTTTATCTCGGGCCCATGGGCCGACTCTTGCCAAGCCCACTTTGTTCTCCTTTTATTTCTTTCTATTATTTCGGGATGTTACAAAACCCTTTATACAATTCATACATTTATAAAAACAAAAAAGGGAATTCACTCATTTATAAAACACTTATAAATAAATATATAATGTTTAAGTTTTATAAATTATTAAACAAATAAAAAGGATTTTAATTTATTTAATTTGAACTTGAACCCCTTCTATTTCCCTTGAACCCTCTCCTTTGGCCACTTGAACCCATTTCTCGCAAATGTTTGAACCTGGAACAATACTATTCAATTTTGACTTCGAGGAAGTCAAAATCGACCCAAAACCTTCACAAATCTTTGCGAATTCAGTGTTTAATCATCACAAATCAGTTACAAACCAAAACTCGATTGTTTGAAGCTTGAAACCATCAGTATTGATTAAGAATTTAAAGCTTTAAGAACCCACTTATAACTTTTCGGTTTGGGAATTCAAAGCCAAGAAATCATGTGCTAAACCCTTCGAATTCGATCAGTTACAGCTATCACTCACAGTTCTAATCATTCCAAACACACCCACACCACCCTATCATTGAAAACGTCATTCGAAAACGCCTCTGATTCGTCCCTTTTCCTCTTTTGGCCCGCGGCGACAGGAGGGATCGAACATCATTATTTTCAGCAACCAATGAGCAATTCCGGGTAAATTACACTCACACTTGCTCGAATTATACGCAAAATCCAAAAACCCTTTGATCTGGAAACAATCTGATGAAGATTTGAGACTAGGGTTTCCAAAACTTTGATTTTGGGAAGAAGGGTGTTTGGGATTTGATGATAAAAGATAAACGTTTCCTCCCCTTAACAAGGCTTTCGCCCAGATCAAATGTTTAACACGTTCAACCCATCTAGCGCAGGTCGCGGATTCGAAACCCGACCCTGCCTGTTTCTTTTACTTTTGTGGTGTTGTTCCTTCAATGTTTAAACTATTAACCCATTTTCACCCTCAACACACTCATACCTATATATACTTATGCATATGCATATATAAATCACATAAAATCTTTTAGAGACAACATAAATAAAATACATATCCTTATATATATATTTATAACTATATTCAATTTAACGTATAACGACCGGTATTCGAACGTTATTTTTTATACTAGTGCTATATTTTGTTAGTAATATATATTTATTTCCAAGCACGGCAGGCATGATTATAAAACTCTATTCATGTTAACAAATTCAGTTCTACAAAAATTCATTTTATAAAACTATAAGCCTCGATCTTTAAATTGTTAAGTTGAGAGGTAACCCATTATAGTTATTGGGATATAAAAGAACCTATTTAATTTAGTAATATTAGGATAAGACCTAATAAATCCTAAATTATTTAAAACAAATCTTTTAACAAATTATTTACCTAAAATCCCGATGTTAAAAATTATATTTAGGGAATAAATATAATTACTTTTACAAACCCATTTATCTTATAAAGATTTACACATTTTTTTATATATAATTTTCTTTTAACATATAAAATCATTTAAATCACGTCTTATATTCTTAATTAACAAGTTATTAATTAATTAAACCATTATTTTTAACCTTCTTTTTCCTTGGAAATCAAACTAAATAAATAAAAGATTTTATGTACCTAAGTTATTTAGTTGTTCAACTAATTATTCATGTATTTACTTATTTATTCACTTATTTACAAAGGAAAACTATTTATCTAATTATTCATTCATTTTTTTATTTTTTTTAAACAAAGGAACACTATTCAGTTACGCATTATTCATTTATTTACATACAAAAGAAATCATTTATTTATTCTTTCAAATTAAAATACAATTACTTATAAAGATTCACACAAACATTATCTGAACCCAAATGATTATTTTTTTATTATTAAAATGAGGACTCCCACATCAATCCCTTTTCACATTAGGATTCCAGTATCCATTTATACAACTTATTAATACACATATTCCATCAAGCATAGGTTAATCTTGTGATTAGCTAGAACACCGTGCAACAACAATGTAGAGTTATATATTTTGTATAAGCTGTTGTCATTTATTGTATGATTAAACACTTTTAGACTAGTTTACTTTCTGTTATTTCATTATTGTAATTTCAGTTTTCTACAATTAGTTAAGTCTGGGCCATCGAAACTACCTAGTTTCGATTGAGTCTGTTCAATCGAAACTAGTAGTTTCGATAGATGGTAGTTTCGACAGGTCTAAGTATCATTTGTAAATGGTCAATCGAAACTAGTAGTTTCGATTGACCATAGTTTCGATACCTGTCACTACTATAAATAGCCTAGTTTGAGATTGTTTAGGGTGTGTGTAGCGGCTGTAACCCTGAACTTTCTCTTTCACATTTTGCTTGAATCAATACAATCTGCAGTTGTTTATTCACTGTGTTCTTAAATTTTCATACCCTTTGATTGTTGATTCATCTGTGGTTAGCTGGTTATCTTCACCATCACTGTTTCGTTTATCAGTTTCACCTCCATATACACAGTTTCCGCCTGTGTATGTGTTGAATCGATCATATTAGTGACTTTCGATTAAATCTGGACCTACAATTGGTATCAGAGCTTTATGCTCTAGTGTTTTTTAGTGTTATCAAGTTATTGATCGATTCTAGGTGATTACCGAGGTTTTTCGTTGCTTATTTTGGGTTTTTGCACATTTATTCTCGAGGTACTTTTTCATCATTTTTCAAAGGTTTTTGCTCGTATTTTCGGAATCGGAGGTTGGATTCGTGATCAGGATAGTTAGACGAAGGCTTTCGCTGGATTAGTTTGTTATTTCTGCATCTTTCATTTCTGGAGCTTTTCATCAATGGAGTATTTCTGTTTTGGAGAAGAAGGCATCGAAACTACGGGGAACAATTTCTGATTTCTGTTGATCATCGAAACTTCTTGTCTACGTTTTGTCGGGAGAAGGTACTGTCGAAACTAGTCCTATCGAAACTAGTTGTTTCGATAATAGTTGGTCTATCGAAACTAGTCCTATCGAAACTAGTTGTTTCGATAGAAGTTTGCCCTATCGAAACTAGTTACTGTTTTAGTTTCAATTCAAAACATTATGGCCACTTCAAGCTCAACAGAACATTCTGGGGGAAATAGACCACCTGTTCTTGTGTCCACAAGAGATTTTGATGATTGGACAAAAAAAATGAAGCTTTTCTTTCAATTTCATGATTATACACTGTTAAATTCTATCACCGATGGTCCCCACAAGCCCGTAACTACCACTGCTGATGTTCAACGTCCTAAGTTAGTGTCTGAGTATGATGAGAAAGATCTTTCCTTGATTGTCCGAGACAACAAGGCCTATGGGACTATTGCCATGTCTCTTCCTATGGATATTTTCAACATCTTTGCTGAGTACACAACTGCCAAAGACTTATGGGCTGCACTGTGTACAAGATATGAAGGAAGTGAGGATGTCAGAGAAAGCAAAAGAGATCTGATCAAGAAACAATATGCTATGTTCAGCAGTGTAAGGGGAGAATCAATATCTGATTTGATCAACCGTTTCTCAAGCATTGTCTCAAGGTTGAAGGTTATGGGAGTTGAGTACCCTACTCTTGATCTGAACAAGAAACTCCTAGATTCTCTTCCTGAGGAATGGAATATGTATCGAATCATGATCAAAAAGACTGAGAATCTGAGTGCTCTGTCTCAACAGGAAGTCTATAGCATTCTTGAATCTTATGAAATTGAGATTAAGAAGGGAGCAGTCACCCCATCTAATCAGTCTGGAAACACAGCTCTCATTGCTGGATCAAGCTCATCCGGTAGCCCATACTTTCAGACTGATGTTCCTCCTTCAGCTGCTGCAATTAAGTCTACCAGCTCCTCTGCTCCTCAAAAGACTATCACCATGATTCCTGATGAATATGTCCCAATTATGACTGCTTTCATGTCGTGCTATGATGCACTGATCTCTGGAAATCTAACACCGGTTAGCTTTCAACCTAATGACTTGGAGCTGATTAATCTTGATGATTTGGAGAAAATGGACATTGATTGGTGCATGGCCATGTTGACCTTAAGAGCCAAGAGATTTATCAAAAGGACTGGTATAGACAGGTTCAAGCAAGGAAAGACGCTTGGGTTTGACATCAAGAAGGTGAGATGCTACAATTGTGATCAGCTGGGTCACTTTGCCAGAAACTGCAAGGAGCCGTCCTCCAAAGATCAGCAAGATAAGAAGATTTCCTCTGGTAAACAAGCTGCCAATCCTCCAAAGACAAACACAACTTCCAGTTCCACAGCTCTTGTGTGCCAAGCTGATGGACATTATCATTGGGGAGAACAAGCTGAGGAAGCTGCTGATAAAGCCTTGATGGCTGATTTGGAAGAAAATGGCAAGTGTGTCATGATTGAACCAGCTGAGGATCTCACTGCTGTGCCTGCTGAGGTTACTTCTAAACTTTGTGATTCTAGATCTTGCTTAAATGAAATTCAAAAATACAGATTCATCAATCAAGCCTTGATTGATGAACGAAATCACATTAAGGTGATGTATGACTCTGTGGCCAAAAATGAGAAACTTTACCTAAAGAAAATTCGTGATATTTCTGGTGAAAATCGTTCTTTAATTGTGCAACTCAATACTCAAACCATTAATAATACAATTTTAACAGAAAGAGTCCAAAAGGCAGAAAAAGCCAAATTACAGGTTGATCACATGGATATGGATCAGAAAATTCTGTTTGGAATAATTGACAAACAATTTAATAGAAAAGGCACAGAAGGTCTTGGGTATAACTCTCATCCACCTCCTTATTCTAAATCAGGGAAATTTGCTGATATGCCTACTCCACATGTTTCCACACCTTTTGTTTGCACATTATCTCCTGATGATTATAATACATCCTCTGATTCTGACAGTTTTGCTTCTTGTGCAGAGTCAAATTGTGTAAATTCCGAAGATGATTGTGATAAGAGTGCTAATGATAGAACTATTTTAAAAGAACTTGAGTCGGATGAATGTAATAATATGTCCGTGTCAAAACCAAATATTTGTGAACACGTTAAAAATTTGTATTTTGATTCTATGCCTGCTGAGCATACGGGTTTGGGATGTGATGTTTCTAAATTTCAAAATGCCTTGTCGTTTGTTCCTAAATCTTTGAATGTTATGCCATGTGTTACAAAATTTAAAAGTGCAGGAATTATTGTGAATGATGTACCACGTGAAACCATGAGCAACATGGAATTTTTCAGATTAAAGGAAGCACATCATCTTCAAGATAAAGTTATTGATGAAAGAACCGTCTCATGTTCAGATTCCTCAACATCACAATCATCTTCATCTTGTGATGATTATTATCAGGCTAAGATATCTTGTAAAAACGTTTGTTTTAGTTGTGGTGCCTCAAATCATGTTTCAAAAAGTTGTAAATTAACAACCGCAAATCTTAATGAAGAATCACCTACCCAAAGTTCATTAAATTCATATGTGCTGCCTAACTCTTCTCACAGTAGGAAATCTAGGCGTAAAAGAATTAAAAATGCTAAAAATTATTTAAAACGAACTTGGAAAATTAAAAATAATGTTCTATTTGATGACCGTGCTTCATCAAAGGATGGTTGCACTTCTGATTCCAATGAGATGTCATATCCTGACACTAAAATCTCTTGATTGAAACATTTTTGGTCAAAACGTATAAATGGTTTGTTGTGTATAGGGTCAATCAAGAAGAACCGACGATAATATCTGGCATGTAGATAGTGGATGTTCAAGGCATATGACTGGGCACTTTAACTTGCTGTAAGATTATCATCAGATTGATGGAGAGTATGTTGCTTTTACTGGAAACCCAAGAGGAGGAAAGATTGAAGGACAAGGAACAGTATCAAATGGAGTAAATAGTCTGGAATTTGTCAACTATGTTCCTCAGTTAAAGTACAATCTGATGAGTGTTTCACAGTTTTGTGACAAGGACTTTTGTGCTTTATTCAATTCAAAAGAATGTCTTATCTTAAAGCCGGGAGTGGTGATTCCGGAAGAACTCATTCTCATGCGTGCTCCCAGAAGATACAACACATACAGCTTGGATATGAACAACCCATCGGGAATTGAATCATGTTTTCTCTCAAAGGCTTCCGAAGATGAATCTTTCTTGTGGCATAAGAGGTTGGGACATGTCAACTTCAAAACAATGAACCGACTGGTTCGAGGCAACCTAGTCACTGGATTACCTCTCAAAGATTTCACTCCTATGGAACACTGTATTTCATGTTCCAAGGGAAAACAACACAAATCTTCACATAAGCCTAAGACCACCAATTCCATTGACTCTCCTCTCCAATTGCTTCACATGGATCTTTTTGGTCCAGTGAGTGTCATGAGTCTTGGACGAAAGTCATACTGTCTGGTGGTAACAGATGATTTTTCTCGATTCACTTGGGTATTTTTCTTAGCTAAAAAGGATGAGACGCCAGAGATTTTAAAGACCTATCTGCTTCAAATTGAAAACCTCTTCAGTTTAAGTGTGAAGACTATCCGCAGCGATCATGGAACTGAATTTAAGAATGCAACTCTTGATTCCTTCTGTGAAAGCAAAGGAATTTCTTGTTTATTTAGTGCACCTCGTACTCCTCAACAAAACGGTGTAGCTGAAAGGAGAAACCGCACTTTAATTGAAGCTGCACGAACTATGATTGTTGACTCTAAGCTTCCCGTGACATTCTGGGCTGAGGCAGTCAACACTGCATGCTTCATGCAAAATCGGGTTCTTATCACTAAAAGCTGCAAAAAGACACCATATTAGATCATGTATAAGCTCAAGCCAGTTATTGATTTCTTCAGAAAATTTGGGTGTGTGTGCACGATGCTGAACACTTCAGATCAGCTCAACAAGTTTGAAGTCAAAGCTGATGAATGTTATTTTGTTGGTTATTCCTCCAATCAACGTGCTTTTCTTGTCTATCATAAGCAGAAAAGAATAGTGCTGGAGTCCATTGATATCAATTGGCATGAAAATAATCACACGAACGCAGGAGACGGTCCCAATTGGCTATTTGACGTTGATTCAGTTTTTAAATCATTTAATCTTCCTGATTTCTCAATTGACTCAACTCATGCTAATCCTTATTTTTCTATGAACAATTTAGGGAACTTAAATGATCTAGGTTCTTCCTCATCTGCTCAGGTTGAAATTCCTGTGGTTGCAAATGCTGAATCTAATATGGAGTCTTCCGGTTCTGGTGCAACAAGTGAAACTGTTGAAGACAACTCCATTCCAGCAGTAGATGTTGCACCACAATCATCTGCTGAAGATCCTATTAATGACATTGCCGATCCTCCTGCTGAAATTCTTACCAATTTGGAAGAAGTCGTGGAAGAAGATGCAATTCCTCAACTGCGAATTCACAAGATTCATCCCACCAATAACATCATTGGACCACTCAATGTGGGTGTTAGTACCCGAAGTGCCTGTGAAGCATTTGAAAACAGCATGTTTTCCTGCTTCATCTCTCAAACTGAACCAAAGAACATTAAAGCAGCACTACTAGAAAACAGCTGGGTAGAATCAATGCAGGAAGAGCTACAGCAATTCTCAAAGTTACATGTGTGGAATTTGGTGGATCTACCCAAGAACAAAGTTCCAATCGGTACTCGTTGGGTCTTTCGTAACAAAAAGGATGAAGGCGGCACTGTGATTCGTAACAAAGCACGTCTGGTGGTTCAACGTTTCTATCAAGAAGAAGGGATTGACTACAAGGAAGTCTTTGCACCAGTGGCTCGCTTGGAAGCCATCCGAATGTTTCTCGCCTATGCAGCCTACATGGACTTCACCGTCCATCAAATGGATGTCAAAAGCGCATTTTTTGTATGGCAAAGTTCAAGAAGAAGTATATGTCTTGCAGCCGCCGGGTTTCATTGATCCTAATTTTCCAGACCGTGTTTACAAGTTAGACAAAGCATTGTACGGTCTTCACCAAGCACCTCGTGCGTGGTATGAAACTTTATCAAAGCATCTGCTTGAGAATGGTTTCACACGAGGAGCAATTGACCAAACATTGTTCAAACGGAAGGAGGAAAATGATACAATCATGGTGCAAATTTATGTGGATGATATCATTTTTGGCTCTACAAATCCCCGTCTCTGCAAAGAACTTGAAGAAGTGATGCGATCTAAGTTTGAGATGAGCTCCATGGGGGAAATGAAGTTCTTTTTGGGACTACAAGTTGATCAGTCTGAGTCAGGAATCCTTATCCATCAAGAAAAATACGTCAAAGAAATCTTGACCAAGTTCAAAATGGCTGATTCCCACCCTGTAAAAACTCCTGTGGAAGTTCGTCATTGTTTGACTCCTGATGTGGATGGTGAAAGCGTTGATCCGCATCTATATCGCTCCATGATAGGATCGCTCATGTATCTCACGGCCAGCAGACCAGACATCATGTTTGCAGTGTGCATATGTGCACGTTTTCAGGCTAATCCTAAACTCTCTCATTTATCTGCTGTAAAACGTATTTTGAGATATTTAAAATATAAGCCAAAATTGGGTCTGTGGTATCCTAAAACTGACTTGTTTGATCTTGTGGCTTATTCAGACTCAGACTACGGGGGTTGCAACTTAGACCGAAAATCCACTTCTGGAGGTTGTCAATTCCTTGGCAACCGCCTTGTCTCATGGCAATGTAAGAAACAGTCCACCGTTTCCCAATCCACCGCCGAAGCCGAATACATTGCCGCAGCCCTCTGTTGTTCCAAAGTCAGATGGATACACCATCAGATGCTTGACTATGGGATCACATTCCATGAGACACCAATTCTGTGTGACAACACCGCCGTTCCTCATATCACCAAAAACCCCGTTCAGCATTCCAAAACCAAACACATTGAAATCAAACATCACTTTATCCATGACTTTGTTGAAAAGAAGCATATTCAAATTGTTGAAGTCAAAACTCACAAACAAACCGCAGACATCTTCACAAAGGCTTTTGACTCTACCAGATTCGCCCAACTGGTGGAGATGCTTGGAATGATCAATTTTCAGTAAATAGTGTGAATAGTATTTATTTTATTTTATTTTATTTTATTTTTATTATTATTCTGCTTACTTGACAAAATAAAATTCCAAAAAAAAAAAAAAGATTTTATTTTTATGAACAGTTTTTACGCAACTCTTTTGGGGGAGAAATATTATATTGAAAAGAATCGCTGTGTATAAAATCTTACAAGTGGTTTTAAGTTGCAGGAAGAATTGAATCTGACCTTTGAGAAATGATAGTGTCTGATCTCATCTCTCGGACATGGAATGGACCAAAAGCGATGGTGTTTACTGAGGTATAGCTGGTAGGCCCGACATATGGTTAAAACTTGTAAGTAGTGTGAAAACTCTAATACATATCTCATACTTGTGTGTTTGAACCCATTATTGAAACATCTAACCCATTTTTATATCTAAGAAAACCAATTCAATCAGATACAGGCTTACGTATTGGATTCCTATTCATACGCCAAGTGACCGTCAATATAACGATATTTACCACCGATGACCCCGTATGTTTTGCTTACGCAAAGATATCGGGTGCTCATCCTTTTCCCATCCACTTGGATGATTTGACCCCGTCTGTTTTGCTTACGCAAAGATCTCGGGTGTTCAACATTTTTCTATCCGCTTGGATAATTTTACGACTTCTTCTGTTTTGCTTACGCAAAGATCTAGAATGCTCGTACCTTTTTAATATCTACTTGGATATTTTTTATTTTAATTTTCAAAATCCACTTGGATATATTATTTTATTTTGGTGGTACTTTGACATTACTAAGACGGTACCTTGGTTATTCAGAAAGAGATGATAGGATGAAAATGGGTACTTCTTGAGGATTGATAGGTTTTCAAAATCATTTTATTTTAATATGTGGGGTACACCTTTTAATCACATGAAATCAAATACAAACAAATGTTCGGGTTTACTTTGCACAAATATCAGCTATCTTCAGGGACTCACAGTAGTTAATTGCAAAAGGAAGTGTTTCAAGAGACCGACCAGATCTGATCTTTTGTCGGATCTTTTTCAAGAAGAAAAAGTGTAAATATCTTGTGTATATATGTTAGTCTTATTTCTGTTACTATGTAAATATCGAAACTAGTTTGCTCTATCGAAACTACTTTGTAAATATCGAAACTAGTTTGCACTATCGAAACTACTCTGTAAATATCGAAACTAGTTTGCTCTATCGAAACTACTCTGTAAATATCGAAACTAGTTTGCCCTATCGAAACTAGTTGTTTCGACAAGGGGCAGTTTTGTCTTTTGTTCCTCGCAATTTAAACGCCTGCATAAATGAATCCCTCCCTTCACTTCTTATTCACTCGTATTTTTCGCAAACCCTATTCATCTTCTCCGTCTCTCACAAACCTATCAAGCCTTGGTCTGAGTTGCAAGATATCAGTGATTATTCACCTGATTTTCCCGTTGTCACCAGCGTCTCCATCATCAGGTAAAGTCACTATTTCTTTTGAATGATTCTTGCGAATCAACAGACCTAGAGTTTCAAATTTTCAAAAAAATCAGTTCGACTGAATCTTCATAATCTATGTCATATCCGTGTTTGCATACATCTTTATCATCTGAGAACTCACTTTGTATGTGTATTCTTGCAGAAATCATACTCGCTTTCGGTAAGACGAATATCCGTCATTCACAGGCCACTCTAAAACCTTTCATTTAATTGTTTATATTGTCTGAGTATAATGAATCAATAAGGGGTTTGGGTTTCAAAACTAGTTAGTTTCGATAAAGGAGTTCAACTCCAAAAAGTTTTCAAAAGGTTTTTAATCGAAACTACTGGTTTCGACACCCAAACTTGACCTAATCTCTTTATCGAAACTACTAGTTTCGATAAATTCATCTCTATCGAAACTACTTAGTTTCGACATTGTTGATTTCAGAATTTTTACAAGTGTTGATCAAAGCTCATTGACCCTATCGAAACTAGTTAGTTTCGATAAATTCATCTCTATCGAAACTACTTAGTTTCGACATTGTTGATTTCAGAATTTTTACAAGTGTTGATCAAAGCTCATTGACCCTATCGAAACTAGTTAGTTTCGATAAATTCATCTCTATCGAAACTACTTAGTTTCGACAGTGTTGATTTCAGAGTTTCTATAAGTGTTGATCAAGGCTTTTTGCCTCTATCGAAACTAGTTAGTTTCGATACGTCCTTCTCTATCGAAACTACTTAGTTTCGACAGTAAGGATTTCTGATTTTTTCTAAGTGTTGGAATACTTAGTTTCGATATTCAGAACCTTTATTCATTGATGAATTTTACAGGTATGGATCTCGTATTCGTGAAGAGGCACAATGTCTGTGCATTCCTTAATAGCAATGATCCGAAAGCTGCTGAATTTATTCCTGTCTTAAATTTTCTGGCAAACTCCTACATAAGTTTTGCCATCAGCCACAACCTGCCGGTTTTTGAAGCAACTATAAGACAATTCTGGGAAACTGCTGTGATAATAACAATTGATGATGTACAGCACATTAGGGCAACCGTACATGGCCAAGAAGTATTATTTTCTGAAGACACAGTTAGAGAAGCACTGCAGTTAAATGACAATCCAGAAGCACCTGTTGAGTTCCCAATCTTCTATGTGAAAGAATGCTTTAGAAGAATGGGTCATCCTGATGAGTTTAAGAATGGTTAAATAATCAAGAACTCTTTACCTAGCCATTGGAGATATATAGTGCATGTGTTTATTCACTGCCTATCAATAAGGAAAGGGGGTTTTGATTCAGCTAACAGTACTCTGGGATCAGCTATTTTGGGATTAACAAAGGGAAGAGACTACAACTTTTCTGGTTTCATATTCACTCAGCTGAAGTATAACTTAACAGGAGCAGTAAAGGAGAAATTTCTAGCGTATCCTAGATTTCTACAAATTATCATCAATCATCTTCTTCCAGAGATTCAACAAGGTGGAAACAATTTTGTTTTTGATAACATGATAGCCAAAACTCTCAGCTACATGAAAAGCACCAGCAAAAGGACCAACAGGGCGATAGCTGACATTCCCCTGTTTGGTCATGTCATTGGAGAAGAAGAAGAGTTCATTCCTGACATTGATCCTGACCTTGAAGAAGAAGACTTATCATCAGATGAAGAGCTGGAAGCTGAAATCGATATAGACATTCCTGTTGTACAAGAAGAAGAACAGCAAATTCTTGAGCCTGTGATAGAGGCCCCCTTTGTTGAAGAAATACAAGTAGTTCAAGAGCCAGCAGTCATTGCTGAAGCTGATGTACAGGAGGTTGAAGTAGAAGCTGCAGAGTCAAGTGGGACTCTTGATGCAGGGATCTATGGATCAGACTATTACAAATCTGATTCAGATGATAGAAAAGAGCAACTTGCATCTTCCTCTAAAAGGCAAATTGAATCAGGGTCTGATTTTGAAGAGGAGGACCATAGAGCTAAAAGGATAAAGACTGGATTGGAGGATTTGTCATCCTCGTCAGATTCATCATTCACTACTCCAGAACCATCCCCACATCCAACTCCACCTACCTCTCCACAACAGGCACCCATACCTACACCACCTACTTCTCCACAACAGGCACTCATACCTACACCTCCTACTTCTCCACAACAATCACCCATCCATACTACTCCCACATCACCAACTCATGATTCAGCCTCTCCTGTACCAAGAGTTAAGACTCTAAGCCTTGAACTGAAGAAAATGCAGGATACAATTCAAAAGAAAGATGAAGAAATGGAAGGCTTAAAAAATAATTTGCATAATGTCCAGGAACAGGTTAAGGACCTAAAGCTGGAAGTTAGGGGTTTACATACCCAAATTGAGGTCCAACAAACCCAACTTAAAACACAGCAGAAACTAATATCAAAGCAAAATGAAGAATTCAAGGCTTTGGCTGAAGCAGTGGAGCAGCTCAAAGCCTCAATGGTTAAACCTGTGCAAAAACAACCAACTACTTCAACAGCTCAGGGGGAGACCACATCTGTGGTTGAACCCTCATCTCCTGACCTTGTAATTAATCCAGAATCTGCACTAACTTTATTTGCTGGGCATATTGAAAAGATAAAGGAGACGGTTGAAGTCAAAATTGAAGGTACAGAACTAAACCTTCCCTCAGCTAGTGAAAGAAGATAAGCAAGGAAAAGAGGGAAGGGAGCTGTGCCTGATATTGAAACTGTCATTCTGGATGAAGAAGATATACCATCTGATGATGAGCTGAATGCTCTTCTAGATGACATTGAAAACTTTGGCTATAATGACCTTCATCCAGAAATTCTAACCACTGAAGAAAAGGCGACTGAACGAACAAGATATTTTACTGAAGAAGGTGATGAGATTCAAACACTATCAGATGAAGAAGATGTTCAGATTAACCTCATCAAAGATATCATTCCTGAACCAACCATTCCAGTATCTGAAACAACTCCAGCACAAGATCAACCTTCAACTGCACCTGAACCTCCAATCTCAAGAAAGTCCTGGTTTAAGAAAATAATTCAGGAGGAAACTCCTAAGACATATGAGTGGATAGCAGAGCATCAAGAACTAAAAAGGCCTCCAATTGGCTGGAAATATGATGCTGAAAGGAAGCTCTTTATCATCAGAAGATTTAGAGGGGGAGTTCAGCACTTCAAAAATATGAATGACTTCCAAACCCTTCCTTTCTATGACCTCAGGGATTTAGCAAAACTTCCACTTCAAAACTCTGGGAAGGTCATGATGGCTTATGACTTTGAGAAGTTTCTACATTCTCAAGTCAACAATTATTTCAAAGGAATGAAGCCTAGGAAAACTCAGAAGAAAATCTCAAGACTAGGTTTCATCCTAAAACTAAAAAGCCATATGTGTTCCTAAGATACAAGCCTGCCCAAACTCACAAGACTATCACTATTCCAAAATCTGTACCTGTCCAGCTACAAACTTTCAGAAAGTGGTTCTATAACCCAGTCATTGGCAGTGCAGTTATTGAATGTGAGGGCAAGGAAGACATCACCATCTTTGATCCAATGGAGCTGTTAAAATTTCAACCGGAAGATCTGGAAGTACTTTTCCAGAATCATATTCAGGCTTACATCGATGAAGATGAAGCTGATGCGAAGGCCTATCAAAGGATTGTCTCTCTCCATGTCAAACCTTTCATTCCAAGGACATCTGAAAGACCAGCTGCTTGAAGAAGAGCTGAAGACAGTAATGCAACAGCTTAGGGGGAGATTGTAGAGTTATATATTTTGTATAAGCTGTTGTCATTTATTGTATGATTAAACACTTTTAGACTAGTTTACTTTCTGTTATTTCATTATTGCAATTTCAGTTTTCTACAATTAGTTAAGTCTGGGCCATCGAAACTACTTAGTTTCGATTGAGTCTGTTCAATCGAAACTAGTAGTTTCGATAGATGGTAGTTTCGACAGGTCTAAGTATCATTTGTAAATGGTCAGTCGAAACTAGTAGTTTCGATTGACCATAGTTTCGATACCTGTCACTACTATAAATAGCCTAGTTTGAGATTGTTTAGGGTGTGTGTAGCGGCTGTAACCCTGAACTTTCTCTTTCACATTTTGCTTGAATCAATACAATCTGCAGTTGTTTATTCACTGTGTTCTTACATTTTCATACCCTTTGATTGTTGATTCATCTGTGGTTAGCTGGTTATCTTCACCATCACTGTTTCGTTTATCAATTTCACCTCCATATACACAGTTTCCGCCTGTGTATGTGTTGAATCGATCATATCAGTGACTTTCGATTAAATCTGGACCTACAAACAACATAATTGTGTGACATCAAAGTCACCCATTGCAAGGTGAGTTTACATAGCTAATTTTTCCTTTTTATACTTTTGGGGTGAAACATGTCTACATTTACATTACGTACTCAATTCAATGCTTATGTTCTTATGCTAAGGTCTCTATGTTTTATATCTTAAACTGCTTGGTGACCATTACATGTGTTCATGTTAGTACAATATTAACTTGCGCGACAGGCCTAAGGTAGTACCTAACATGATCATTTATAAGGGAAACCGATACATTACTTAACACGAAACTTGGTGGGTTAGTGTATACATTTTGGTATTTCACGCAGTCCGGGGGACTGTGCATACATATTTACACGGTTTGATTGTACACTTTGGAACCTTGTATGTTTTCACATTTATGCTTTTGACTTGCTTTGAACACATTGAATTGTAAGCTTTACTCAACTTTGTTTGGTGTCAAAACCTATGTTACTCACCAACTATTTGTAGTTAACATTTACTTACATGTTTCAGGTGTACCCGTTTGTGGACAAGTTTTGATCATATAGGACCATGGACCTAGTTAAATTTAATCCAAAGTTTGATTATGTTATGTACAATGTATATCTTATTTCCTTGTAATGAATATTTAATACGATGGAATAAATATTGAAACTATTAAATAGATGATCATGTGCTTTTGAACAACCGCGTCAGCGTCGACGTATAATTTGCCGCCGGCCAGGGTGTGACAGATTGGTATCAGAGCCATGGTTATAGGGAATTAGGTTATTAGAAATCAATAAGCTAGTCTATAACCTTAGGATACCCTTGTGTAATTATCCTACATGTTATCTTAGATATTACATTGCATGATAAAACATGTGTTACCTAATGTGTTATGTTACATGTTTACAAACACTACTACTTGCTACACTATTAGATTAGTCTTCATATTACCTATTTGATATCACTAAATACTATCCTAAGTCTTGCGATACACTTACTCATATCTAATACTTCACACACTTTCATCCTTGCACATTGAGAACTATGTCATCACTATCACCTTGGAAATAATTAGACTCTTAGGCCTAATGCCTATTAAAAATTTTAAAATCCTGACAAAGTTTTGAGGCCTGAAAATTAGTAGAGAACACGTGCAACCCGGAAGGGTAAATGCATGTACGTTGGGTCTTCTGTCTAGGAGAGCATTTCATATAAATACAAATAAACCGAATGATCCGTATGCTTTCCTGGGAACTCCCAAAGTGAGTGTTCACCTACAGGCTAAAACATTTCTTCTTAAAATTATACGAACTTGAATCACTTTGATTTGTCACAGCATCCATTTGGTCATGTACTGAAACACACCACTTTTTACAAGAACAAAACTTTAACGCGCGGAAGTCTTAACCCAGGAAATTTTTTTTTTTTTACACTCTCGCGTAGCGCGAGAAAACTATCTCCCTCCCTCGCGATACGCGAGGGAGTCAAATTTCCAGAAAGTTTCCATTTTTTTTTGCAGTTTTCATACTTAACCATTTTTCCAACCTTTTTCACCAAAACATCTATACATAAAATCCCAAACACTTGGGCATTTAAACACACACTTATACCACCAATTTAACACCAAAAACATGATTCCTAGATTCAAAATTTACATCCTTTACGGGAAAGTCAAATTACTTCAAACATTTGCACCTAAAAACATATACGAGAACCCGCGATCACCTTGGACTTGACTTGGACTACTTCGGAGCTTTTCCTACAACCACAAAAACATATCACCATTAGTAATGAGATATATATCATAACAATAAGTAATTTCTACTTATTTCACCCATTCACCCATTTTGACCCGTTTGCGCCCAAAGATGCATTTGGGTGCAAACACTTGCATTACACCTTGCAAGTTCCATTCTTTACTTAACATAACATCTTCACAACATTTAATAGTGCATATCATCTTATCGAATTAGCGACTACGGTCATTTTCACCCATTTAAACCTTTTGACCCGTTAACATTCAAATTGATGTTTGATTGCATACCACTTGTATTTCACCTACAAGTTTTATTTACTCTTTACATTATCATTTCATTTATGACACAAAGGTCATAACTTTCTTTCCATTCTTCATCTTGGTACATAGACCAAGATCTTATCACATTTCCATTATGGTTCTTTGACCATAACCTCCCCTTTTCCATTATGATTCTTTGATCATAACCTCCACTTTTCCATTATGATTCTTTGATCATAACCTCCCCTTTTCCATTATGATTCTTTGATCATAACCTCCGCATATTAGATATAGTATTATAACCATATCACATTCATACATACACTTACGCATAATCAATTCATGTATCATTCATACTATGCACAACATAACACATACATCACATATCACATTACTACGTAAGTGCAAAGGCACTTACCTTGCGGATTTGAAGATCCCGCACCTCCTTCTAGTTTAGAAATTTGATTACCTAAACATATACACCTAGTTCAGTAATCTTAACATACATAAAAATCACTTTAAAACTGAGTTCACAACCCAATTTCCATTTCCACCCAAAATGACCCGTTTAGGTTATTCCCACATCCAAACACCCCCTTAAAACCAAGAACTCAACCTCTTGAATTCTCCTTCCAATACCTTGACACTAATTTTTCATCAAATTAGTTCTTTAAGTTAATTTGGGGTTTGTTTATGTGTCTAACATCATAAAAACACCTAATCATCAATAATTCAACATTCTAGCATTATGATCCGAACACCCCCAATTTTCACCATATGAACCCTAACTTCTCATAATCAAAATTAAAGGGTTCTAGGATGTTAACCATCATTCTTTAACTTTAGCTTAGCTAGATTATCAATAATCTAACACTATTTCATCACATGCATACAAAATTTCGGGTTTCACCTAAAACCCACCAAGAACACATACATGGTGGAATCAAGAGGAAGAGAATCACTTACTTGATGTTATGAAGGTGTTGTGTGAGCCAAAACCTTCACAAAACAAGCATCAATTGCACGATTTATGCTTCAAACTCGATTTCTCTTTTTGCTCTCTTGAGATGAACGACCCACACCAACAAAATAGCTCAATTTTGACTTCTAAATGTCAAATATGGCAGATTTGCCATATTTACAAGTTTAGCCCCTCAATTTTCATTTCGTCCACTTTCATTCCAAAACTAGTTAAAAACTAGTATAACCCCATTACTAACTTGAAACCCACTTGTTTCAACTTATTTCATAAATATTATTTTCACCATAATATTTATTAAATATTTATTTATTTATTTGAAAACGAAACCCGGATTTTGGTTCGTTACATGTACCAAATGAATGCAATCTAAACATCACCCGCCTAATTACTACACCTCGGTACACATGTCTAAACCTCCCTATCTGATTCTTACACTTAATCTTATTTAAGTCCCTATACCCCTTCTTCCTTATGCCTTGAAAATCATACCATCCTTTTCATTACTTGTAAGAAATCTAAACACTTATACCTTACCATTCAAGGAAACGAAGCTGCTTGAGTAGATGAAGCACACCTCTTATCCATAAGACACAATCCCTAACGATTCTCACCATAACCATGAGTTCAAATAATAATGTTAATGGTACATGATGGCTGGAAGAGTGGGTGTAAGTCCATGAAAGGTTCTGACTAAGGAAAGACTGAGTACTTAAGTGTGTCCTTTATGACCCACCTCTCTTTCCTGGGAATTCTCTTCATGGGAACACTACTTATAGGTCAAGTGTTACTCCCGATATATTATTATAAGAACTAGGTGTTATGATTAGTCAAATTTGAAACTCATGAACACCTTTTTACTTAACACTTACCATTGCATTATCACTTACCACCTTTTCCATGCTAGATATGACCTCTTACCCTCCTCACTTTCCGGAATATCACCCCGCAATAGAGTCAGTGCAGGAGTGAGACTGTGGATCCCCATCACCAGACAACTAGTCACTGGCACAACTAGCTGCCAGATCCATGTTTGACCGCAGGACAGCTTGACATAGGAACATAGGCATGAGACTCCGAGCACCTGAATCACCTCCACCTAGAGACCTCCGCCTAGCACCTAACCTATACCATCCAGACACAGGAGCAGGACAGGCCAAGGAACCTACCAGTGCCTTAGGAGTTCCAGCTGATACCGCACACCAACATGTGAAGACCGTAGAGTTTCTGAGACAAGGAATGGAGCAGGGAATAAGGCACGACCTGTCGGGTTAATGAATAGATAGCCTACTGGACCAAGTACGGTACCAGGAGGACTTGATTGCAAATCTTGGTACCCACATAGACATGGTGGAAGAAGACCAGGAAATATTTGATGCAAGTACGGGATTAGCTAGAGCTGAAAACCGGTTTGCAATACGAATAACTTTAACGATGTTCATCTCGGTGCTCATCTGCTTCCTGGTGGAAAACTACCCGAGATATTAGACGGATATTCTATTTCTTGTGTTCTTAAAAATTTAAATTGAAACCCATATCCTGTACCTAAATATAAATGTTATTATTTTTGGCCTTCCTTAATGGTTAACATCTAAACCTTCTTTATAAACTAATTATTTTGTTATTACTCGATTTAACTAATATAGTTATTTTGTTCAAACAAAACCTTTATCAAACCCTTGGGTTATAAATTTTATCTAGATTATAAATTATTTACAAACCCCTTTCACCTTGTAAAGAAACTTGATACAATTTGTTTTATAAAAACATTAACAAATATCTCATTATCGTAGTTAATAACTAATTATGACTTGATTAATTATTTCATTACAACCTCTCATTTCGTTAAACTAATTACTTTTAAAATATATATATATATATAATAAACAAATCTTGGCCTGATTATTAAATAATTTGGTCATTACTTTCTTTTGAAACATCCCATTTATGATAATTAATTTAAATAAATAAAAGGTTCTTATTTATTTATCCAATTATCTATTTATTCAACTTATTATTTTCACTTAATTATTAATTTCAATTACTTGTGTATTATAAACAAAAAGCACAATCAGTTATTCATGTACACCTTATTCTAAAATACCTGCAAAACCTTCTCACTATCTTACACCTTCAGAAATGTACGAGTTTACTAGTCACTTCAAGGAGATGAATCATTTCGCGTAAGCGTTAACCACCTATATAAACCTCAACAAAATTGAAAACATAAAACCCAACTACCCACATTATACATAAATATCGAGCAACACACTTGTCCGCATAGCTCGATCACCTAAAAAATTCGATAGTTTACGTTACTCACGAGATTCAACTATTTACATATGAACGTTCACAATATACATGAAACTAAATTGTTTACATTATACGTGAAACTTGGTTGTATACAATATAGATGATACTGAATTATTTACACTATACATGAAACTTGGTTGTTTACAATATACATGATACAAGATTATTTACATTATACATGAAACTTGGTTGTTTGCAATATACATGATACTAGATTGTTCACATTATACATGAAACTTGATTTTTCGCAATATACATGAAACTATATTGTTTACATTGTTGCAATTGATTGTCCACATTATACATAAGGCATGATTATTCACTTTATCCATGAAAGTTGATAGCTATAAACTTTGAGCTACTCGGGGTTTGATGTATTCTTTTTCAAACACGAGGAAGCTATAAGCTTTGAACTACTTGGGGTTTGATGTATTATTGTTCAAACACGAGGGAGCTATAAACTTTATGGGTAATCTGGAGGGTTATGCCATCTACTTGGGGCACCCAGGTATGGGGTTGTGCCACATTGTTATTCTTTATTTCCTGATTGACTTTACCATCTATGGGCACAATCACTTATTAGCTACTCATACATAAAAACAATAGTTATGAACTAAATGTTTTGTGTCCCCTCTTGACCCACACACAATGGGATTACCTATACGGACCATGCGACGATTTGAGTAATTACGGGTGTACACGTAATTATAAAAGTCAGCGCATGGAAAACATAATGAATCTTGTCGTGCGTAATGACAGAAAATCTATTGTGATATGTGGTAACGAAACTAATGTGATATGATAAGGGTATGGTGGATACACCACTAGGTGCTTCCAACATATAAGCATTCCTGTCATATTGTAAGTAGTAGCATTGTTCTGTCACATAGGGTTTTCTATTATTTTGACTTTGACCAATGCCTGTAGAATCTTTACCCGGTGATACACTTTGGACATGTTAGACTACATTCTAGATAAGTTTTAATCATCAACTTCTCCTCATTCTTATTCCAAGTAATGAATTCCATCATTTGAGTCCAAAAATATTCCTTGACAAATTTCTCTCTAATCCTCCTCAAACTAAATCCACTATCCCCATTCGTGCTTGACACGATGACCTGAACCCTATCATCAATTATTCTCCTCAAACCGGCAAACAAGGCTCATTGAGAATCCAAACTCACATCTATTTCCTGGTTCATAGCCTCCAACAGTTGAATTTCGGGACGAAGTTCCCTCAACTTGGGGATACTGTAACATCCATGATTTTCCGACCATATTTTTTTTATCTTATACAATAATAACACACCAATTTAAATCTCGTACTTCTTCAAACATATTATGTCACTTTAACTACTATTTTAAACATATGTCAATTCAATTTTTCAGACCTTACATTACATATTATTTCCCTATAACCCATGTAAGCATAATTATATACATATATTTATATATATATATAAGTAAACATTTTGTTGTGTTAATTATATCAATTAATATATATATATATATATATATATATATATATGTATTTAGTTGTGAATACATATGCAAACTTATACATATTTGATTGTATTAAATAAATCAAGCATACAATTTTTGATTTTATAAAAATAAAACTCATGAATTTCAATCTTGTATTTACATATTTTTTTTATGTATATATAAATATATGTATTTATTTATAAATAGATAGATGTAAATATATATATTTGATTACATTGAATAAACCCTTTATACAATTCATACGTTTATAAAAAAGGGAATTCACTCATTTATAAAACACTTATAAATAAATATATAATGTTTAAGTTTTACAAATTATTAAACAAATAAAAAGGATTTTAATTTATTAATTTGAACTTGAACCCCCTCTATTCCCCTTGAACCCTCTCCTTTGGCCACTTGAACCCATTTTCCCCAAATGTTTGAACCTGAAACAATAATATTCAATTTTGACTTCGGGGAAGTCAAAATTGACCCAAAACCTTCACAATTCATTGCGAATTCAGTGTTTAATCATCACAAATCAGTTACAAACCCGAACTCGATTGTTTGAAGCTTGAAACCGTCAGTATTGATTAAGAATTTAAAGCTTTAAGAACCCACTTATAACTTTTCGGTTTAGGAATTCAAAGCCAAGAAATCAAGTGCTAAACCCTTCGAATTCGATCTGTTACAACTATCCCTCACAGTTCTAATCATTCCAAACACACCCACACCACCCTACCATCGAAGACGTCACTCTTGCTCGAATTATACCTGAAATCCAAAAACCCTTTGATCTAGAAACGATCTGATGAAGATTTGAGACTAGGGTTTCCAAAACTTTGATTTGGGAAAGAAGGGTGATTGGGATTTGATGATAAAAGTCAAAGGTTTCCTCCCCTTAACAAGGCTTTCGCCCAGATCAAATAGTTAACACGTTCAACCCGTCTAGCGCAGGTTGCGGGTTCGAAACTCGGCCCTGCCTGTTTCTTTTTCTTTTGTGGTGTTGTTCCTTCAATATTTAAACTATTAACCCATTTTCACCGACAATACACTCATACCTATATATACTTATACATATGCATATATAAATCACATAAAATCTTTTAGAGACAAAGTAAATAATACATATCCCTATATATAAATAACTATATTTAATTTAACGTATAACGACCGGTATTTGAACGTTATTATTTATACGAGTGCTATATTTTGTTTCTAATATATCTTTATTTCCAAGCATGACGACAGGCATGATTATAAAACTCGATTCTTGTTAACAAATTCAGGTCTACAAAAATTCATTTTATATAACTCTAAGCCTCGATCTTTAAATTGTTAAGTTGAGAGGTAACCAATTATAGTTATTGGGATATAAAAGAAGCTATTTAATTTAGTAATATTAGGATAAGACCTAATAAATCCTAAATTATTTAAAACAAATCCTTTACCAAATTATTTACCTAAAATCCCGAAGTTAAAAATTATATTTAGGAAATAAATATAATTACTTTTACAAACCAATTTATCTCGTAAAGATTTACACATTTTTTTTATATATAACTTGCTTTTAACATATAAAAACATTTAAATCAAGTCTTATATTCTTAATTAACAAGTTATTAATTAATTAAACCATTATTTTTAACCTTCTTTTTCCTTGGATATCAAACTAAATAAATAAAAGATTTTATGTACCTAAGTTATTTAGTTATTCAAATAATTATTCATGTATTTACTTATTTATTCAATTACTTATAAAGGAAAACTATTTATCTAATTATTCATTCATTTTTTTATTTTTTTTAAAACAAAAGAACATTATTCAGTTACGCATTATTCATTTAATTATATACAAAAGAAATCATTTATTTATTCTTTCAAATTAAAATACAATTACTTATCAAGATTCACACAAACAGTATCTGAACCCAAATGATTATTTTTTTATTATTAAAATGAGGACTCCCACATCAATCCCTTTTCACATTAGGATTCCAGTATCCATTTATACAACTTATTAATACACATATTCCATAAACATAGGTTAATCTTGTGATTAGCTAGAACACCGTGCAACAACAACATACTTGTGTGACATCTAAGTCACCCATTGCAAGGTGAGTTTACATAGCTCATTTTTCCTTTTTATACTTTTGGGGTGAAACATGTCTACATTTACATTACTTACTCAATTCAGTGCCTATGTTCTTATGCTATGGTCTCTATGCTTTATGTCTTAAACTGCTTGGTGACCATTACATGTGTTCATGTTAGTACAATCATTAACTTGCGCGGCACGCCTAAGGTAGTACCTAACATGATCATTTATAGGGAAAACATATACATTACTTAACAGGAACCTTGGCGGGTTAGTGTATACATTTTGGTACTTCACGCAGTCCGGGGGACTGTGCATACATATTTACACGGTTTGATTGTAAGCTTTGGAACTTTATATGTTTTCACATTATGCTTTAGACTTGCTTTGAACACATTGAATTGTAAGCTTTACTCAACTTTGTTTGGTGTCAAAACCTATGTTACCCACCAACTACTTGTAGTTGACATTTAGTTACATGTGTTAGGTGTACCCGTTTGAGGAAAAGTTTTGATCATATAGGACCATGGACCTAGTTAAATTTGGTGTCAAAACCTATGTTACCCATCAACTTCTTGTGATCAGCTCTCAAAGTTTGATTATGTTATGTACAATGTATATCTTATTTCCTTGTAATGAATATTCAACACGATGGAATAAATATTGAAACCACTAAATAGATGACCATGTACTTTTGAACAACCGCGTCAGCCCCGGAGTATAATCCGTCGCCTGCCGGGGTGTGACAGTAGGAGAACTCAATTAAAGGTAGATGAGAATCCCAAATTGCCACCAAAGTCATTGACACAAGCTCTAAGCATATCCTCGAGAGTTTGGATTGTTCGTTCGGTTTGACCATCAGTTTGAGGATGGTAAGCCGTACTTAAATCCAATCACGTACCAAGAGCAGTTTGGAGTGATTGCTAGAATCGGGAGGTGAATCGAGCATCTCGATTGGAGATTTTGTTTAGTGGAACACCGTGGCGACTTACAATTTATCAATGTAAATTCGAGCTAATTTCTCAACTCGGTAGTCTTCATGGATTGGCAAGAATTGAGCTGATTTGGTTAAGCGGTCAATGATCGCCCATATGCTGTCATGACCACTAGTGGTGCGAGGGAGTTTGGTGATGAAATCCATGGCTAGATTCTCCCATTGCCATACGGGGATTTTCGGTTGTTCAAGCAAACCGTAAGGTCGTTGATGCTCAGCTTTGACTTTAGAATATGCTAGACATTTTGCAACATAAAGGGCAATGTCTTTCTTCATATCGGGCCACCAATATTGCTAGTGAAGGCCTTTGTACATTTTATCCGCATCGGGATGTATGGAATAACGAGTCTTGTGTGCCTCGTTCATAAGAAACGTATGGAGATCATCACGATCGGGAACCCAAATATGATCCAAGTAGTAAAGTAAGCCATTGTGTTTGGTTTCCAGTTGAGCCTTAAGAATACGGATTTGAATATCGGTTTGGATTTTGACACAATTAAGCATGACGTTCTCTTTACGACTTAATCCATCGGCCAAAGCATTCGCTTTGCCGGGATGGTAACGAATCTCATAATCGTAATCATTAAGGAGTTCAACCCAGCGTCATTGCCTCATATTGAGTTCCTTTTGATTGTAGATGTGTTGAAGAATTTTGTGGTCGGTAAACACCACACATTTTGTGCCATAAAGATAGTGTCTTCAAATCTTCAACGCGAAGACAACCGCACCCAACTCAAGATCTTGCGTCGTATAATTCTTCTCATGAATATTAAGTTGCCATGATGCATAAGCGATCACTTTGCCCCGTTGCATAAGAACGCAACCAAGACCTTGGTTTGATGCATCACAGTAGACAACAAGATCATCATTTCCATCAGGAAGAGTTAGAATAGAAGCATTGCACAAATTTAGCTTAGGGTTTGAAAGGCTTCTTCTTGCTTTGGTCCCCACCCATAAGGTTTACCCTTATGTGTCAAAGCGGTGAGACGGACAGCAATCTTAGAAAAGTTGGAGATGAATCGATGGTAATAACCCGCTAGACCAAGGAATGAACGAACATCGGTATGGGTTTTAGGTGTACTCAAATTCTTTACAACTTCAATCTTAGCAAGATCCACATAAATTCCATTCTCAATGACAATATGACCCAAGTATTGAACTTCTTTTTGCCAAACTTTACACTTGGAGAATTTGGCATATAGTTGTTCTTTTCTCAAAAGGTCCAAAATCAATCTAAGATGTTGCTCATGATCCGCTATAGTTTTGGAGTAGATAAAGATGTCGTCAATGAAGATGATCACGAATTTATCTAAGTAGGGTTTACACACACAGTTCATGAGGTCCATGAAAACTGCGGGTGCATTGGTCAACCCAAAAGGCATAACCATAAATTCGTAGTGACCGTATCTCGTATGAAAGGCAGTTTTTGGAATGTCTTCATCATGCACACGAAGATGATGATAACCGGATCGAAGATCAATCTTCGAGAAACAAGTCGAACCTTGAAGCTGGTCATAGAGATCGTCAACCCTAGGCAACGGGTAACGGTTTTTTATAGTAAGTTTGTTAAGCTCACGATAGTCAATACACATACGGAATGAACCATACTTCTTCTTTACGAACAAAACAGGTGCACCCCATGGTGAATGACTTGGATGAATGAAACCTTTATCGGAGAGCTCTTGGAGTTGACTTGAAAGCTCTTGCATTTCGGAAGGTGCAAGTCGGTATGGAGCTTTAGCTACGGGATTAGCTCCGGGTACAATATCAATACGAAACTCCACTTGTCGAACGGGTGGAAGACTAGAAAGATCTTCAGGAAACACTTAGGGAAAATCCCGAACGATAGGGATGTCTTGAATACTCTTCCCTTTGTCCTTCTTTTCAACAACATGAGCTAAAAAGGCTACATACTTCTTTCGTAAGTATTTTTGGGCCATAGTACAAGACATGTCGCCCTATGAAAGAGGAATTTGAATGCACTTCTCAAAACAAATGACTTTGGCATGGTGGTTAGATAACCAATCCATACCTATAATGATATCGAAGCTTCCCAGTTTCATTGGTATAAGGTTAAAAGGAAAAGTGTGTTCATTAAGCTCAAGGGAACAATTACGGATAACGGAGTCAAAGTGATGGGATTTCCATCAACTACCTGAACAGTAAATGTTTTCTCTAACTTAGTTCAAGTTTTTGCAAGTAAGGGTTCAAATTTATGCAATACATAACTCCTATCGGCACCGGTATCAAATAAAATGGAAGCACATTGGTTATTGATGAGAAATGTACCATTAACAACATCGTTGTTGGCTTGGGCTTCATTGGTGTTTATGTTGAAAACACAACCACGAGCACCACCTTGGTTTGCATTAGCCAGTCTTGGGAAATGGTTCCGAAAGTGGTTTGGATCACCACAATCAAAACATGCACGCCCATTTGCAATAGTCGGTGCAACTTGATTAGCAACAAGCTAATTAGCTCGGTTTCCTTGGTTGACTTGGTTGAAAGGAGGTCTAGATCGGCAGGTGTTGGTCACATGGCTATACCTTCCACAACTTGCACATAGGCGGCATGGCATATGCGGGAAATGGTGGTACTTGCAGGTGTTGCACTAGGGATAGTTGCCCACATATGGCTTTTTGATCGGATTTTGGGCCATGGGAGCAACTTGATTGATCGGTACATCAGGAGTAACGACAATAAAGTTTCTGACCTTACGCTTCTTGTTGATAAAAGAAGGTTTGGGCTTGTTCTCTTTGGTCGTCTCAGTTAGGGTTGCCTTGTCATTGAGTTTCTTGGCACCTTTCCTTGTTAACGTTCCCTCCTTCACGTGATTGTCGGTCAACGTGGCAGCTAGGCATATGGCGTCTTCAAGAGTTGTGGGATTTCTTCCCAACACGGTGTCTTGAATCTTTATAGGTAGACCACCTATATACTTCTCAATGCATCGGGATAGTAGTGTGACCATGTGTGGTACGAGAAGGCTCAACTCATTGTGTAGACTAGGTTTTCAACACTATCTTGGGCAAGATCCCAAAATTCAGCTTCTAATTTCTTCATTTCATTCTGAGGGCAAAACTCCTCGGTCATAAGCCTCTTCACTTCATCCTATGGCAAGGCCATTGCCACATCAACGCCTCGAGCCCGTTTTTCACCGTTCCACCAAGTGAGCGCTCGCTTTTGAAAGACGCTCGTAGCATAACGGACTCGAAGATTGTCGGGGCAATCACTATTGAGAAAGGTATTCTCAATGCTTTCAAACCATTGGAGGAGGCCGGTAGCTCCCTTGGTACAATAGAACTTGATGGGGTTGCAGGAATTGAAGTGCTTAAAGGTGCATTGGGGCGGGTTGGCACCACCACCACCATTGTTGTTTGCTTGAGTGAGTTGGTTCACAAGTTATGTAATTAGTGTAGCAAGATCATTGTTGTTGTTGGTTTCGTTGGCACGACGGGGAGGCATGCTATAAGAGAAGACAACACAAGGAAAAGAATAAGAATCACGAGGATTTTGGATATTGATAAGGATAAAACAAACATATGTCACATTATGTAACATGCAAATTAATCATATTTGGATTGTACTCACTTGGTAACATAACCAATTGAATACTATGACACATCAAGGTTATTTAAATGCATATAACTTTTGAGAAGACATGCTTTAGCCTATAAGTAAACACTCACCCCGGGAATTCCCAGGAAAGCATACGGATCCTTCGGTTGCTTGGATTTATATGAAATGCTTTCCTAGACAGAAAACCCAGAGTACAGGTGTCACCCTTCGAGATTGCACATGTTCTCTAATAATTAACAGAATTTAAAACCTTGACGTGGTTTCAGAGTTTTTAATAGATTTGTGTCTATGAGTACGGCGTTCCACATGTGAAGATGATGATGGCATGACAAGGGAAAGAAGAATGAGAGACTTAGGGTAGGAGTATTATTATATAATTATTTAGTTTATCATTTAAGGTAAGGATTAATAAGTCAAATAGTCTAACAAATGAGGTATCAAGCAATTTAGCACATGGAGTAGCAAGTAGCATCTAACATAGCACAAAATGGACATCCTAAGGTGATAGTCTAGTTCATTGGTTTCTAATAACCTAACTCTCTATAATCATGGCTCTGATATCAATCTGTCACACCCAAACCGACAGCGGAATACGTCGGGGCGGGACTTGGAGACTGTTCATAAGCAAATGATCAAACTAGATTTCATATATTATTTAAATCAAAATTTCATAACATGAGTTCAAACAAACATCCAAAAACAAAATACATCAAAAGTTCAATTCTTTATTAAAACTAGGTCCAAATCCTAAGTGGAGCATCTTGCATATGATCTCAAACATTAGCACCTGAAACATGATGAAAACAAAGTCAACTAAAAATAGTTGGTGAGCATACATAGGTTTTGACTCTACAAATAAGTTCAAAATGTTGTGTACAATTCACATGTAACATAGTATAAATAGGCAATTACGGAGAATCACTATAGTAAACCGGTGCACAATCAAACCTTGTGACATGTAAGGCATAACACTCAATGTTACCCTTGTGTATTGTCGACAACAATCACCCTACCTGGGTGGATTTGTCAAATGCAATAGATCTACCATTGTTACCGTTGGCTTGTACGGAGTTAATTATTGTACTTGTCATGAATGTAGTCTAGCTCATAGTGTTCAAGCATAAGGTACAAAAGTATACAAATGTACATGATGTTTGAATTGTATAAATTGCAAATAGTTCAATGTAATCATGTTCCACCCCAAAAATATAAAACTGTAAAATATGGGGCTATATAACTCACCTTGAAATGAGTAGCTTTGAAAGTCACACAAGTATGTTGTTTGTTGCGCAAAAGTTCTAGCTAATCACAAGATTAACCTATGATTGATGGAATATGTGTATTAATGATTTGTAGAAAATGAAATATGAAATTCTAATGCACAAGGGGTTGATGTGGGTTCTTAATCAAACAAGAAAAAAAAATTGTTTGAGTTTCAAATAATATTTATGTAAGCCTTGATAAATAATTGTATTGAAATTTGATTATGTAAAAGAATAAGTAAATGATTTCGCTTGTTTTGTAACTACGTAAATATATAAATAATTATGTTCTTTTGTTTGTAAATGATTTGATTAATAACCTTTGGTTTGTGAATGCATAAATTAAATAAATGAATAATTGAATAAATTAGTTGAATAAATAAATAAATGAATAAAGCCTTTTATTTAATTAGTTTGATTTATAAATAAAATAAGAATAAGTGTTTAAACTAATGACTTAAATCCATTGGTAATTAATCCAAAATTGAAAGTACAAAAGTAATGTTCCAATTAATTAATAATTAAACCAAAATTAATTGTTAATTAGGAGTATAAAAATATGTTTTAAATTTTAAAAATAAATTATATAAAAAGATGTATAAATCTTACAAAATAAATGAGTTTATAAAAAAATGATCATGATTATGGTCGAACCATAATTTATAAATTAAGGATTAGAAATAATTTGAATAATTTAGATTTTATTAGGTTTTAACCTAATAGTACGAAATTAATTTTTTTTCCTATAAAATTTAACAATTAAATTCGTTAAAACAGTTCTAAGTTTTATAGGTTTTATAAAATATTTTTTATAAAACAATTTCCATGCCTAAAAACGGTTTAGAAAAAGAAAAGGGGGGACCGGGACTCGAACATGTGCCCAAAGTTGTGGGGGGGGGGTCAAGCACTTAACCAAGTTATCTGTGCTTAATTCCTTGCTAAGGGTCTGGATCCTAATTTATTAAACAAACAGATCCTAGTGGGTCTTCTTCCCCAATCGCCCCAACCAAACCCTAGCCCCAAAATTGGCCATGATGCCACACATCTACGAGCCCGGAACATTGGGGCTTTTGATCTGGAGGTTGAAACGAGTAGAATGGTGGGTGATTTACCTGAGATGGTTGCGGGAGGAGGGAGGTCTACCGTAGCCGCGAGCTTCGAGTTCCTCGAAGTTTGATTGCGAATCAAAGATGTTTTGATGAAGGTTTGAGAGCAAAGGGAGTAAAAGGAAGGTGTCATGATGATGTTTGATTCAATAATAAGGTTTAATTCCATACAAAACGCATGAATTGATTCAGATTGAGTGTGGGACTGTTACGGGGAAATTTTTTGAATTCAAATCATTGATTCTGTTAAATTAGATCATCACGATTGCCGAAATTGATGTAATGTCAGTTATGCATGATCTATTTTAGTTAATGCTTGTGATTTCGTGATCATGAAACCGATTTTGGTCTGGTTTGACTTAGAAAAGTCAAAATCAGCCACAGAGAAGGAAGGGGGGGGGGGGCTGGTTCAATTCTAAGAAGTGGTTCACATAGGTAAGTAAGGGGGTCATACAGGTTGAGAAGGGGGGAGGGGGTTCAAAGGCATTAAGTAGGTTCAAACCAATCTTTATTTGTTTTAAATCCTTTTTAAATATATATAACAGTTGGTTTTTATAGAGTTTATAAAACTACACATATTTTGTTTAATTATAAATATTTTATATGGGTATAAACCCTATTTTTATAAAACTATAAATTTTATACATGGTTTACTTAATGAAAACAAATATATACATTTACATATATATTTTTATAAATAAATACCTTTATATATAAGAATAGATGTAAATGCATGATTTAATATCCATAAGTTTTATTTTCTTTTGATTTATTTATTATAGCAAGGTATAAATGTGTATATATACATATTATATATATATAGTAGAAATATGATATGAAATTGCAAGTTAGATAACTTTGTACTTAACACATTGAAATAATAATTTGTGACATAATGTATTGAACAAAAAATGAAATTGAAATGTCATTATTGCATAAAATAAGGCACAAGAAAATCATGGATATTACACAAGAGGAAAAAACATCTAGTTGCTCATACAAAACATTTCAGGCTTGTAAGCCATATAACATCCAAGGAAAGGAAGGCGGAGTGGTCGCACTACGTTGGATAGAGAAGACTGAATCGGTCTTGGCCATCAGTAACTGCGTCAAGGAGGACAAGGTCCTCTTTGCTTCAAATCTGTTCAAGAATCTTGCACTGGAATGGTGGAACTCTGTAGTTTCTGAGGATGGTTGAAAGGAATAGCTTACCAGATGAGTTGGAGCTCATTCCGGGACAGAGTAGAAAGGAAATTTTGCCCGATCAACGAGGTCGAGCAAATAGAGAATAAATTCCTAAATATGAGGATGGTTGGCTCCAACCATCAAGATTATATGACTAAGCTACTGCAGTATGCACAACTAGAGCCACATATAGGTACTCCAGAATCCAATCTCATTAAAAGATATATCTATGGGGTAGTCAGCGAAATCCGAGACATGGTAAAAGTCTCATAAGCTAGAACCATTGATGATGCAATGGAGTTGGGTGCCCAGCTAACGGATAGAATGATCCGGACGTTGGAAGAAAATAAGAAGAAAGAAACATCCAACCGATCAGGGTTTCAGCTCAAGAGAAGGGCAGTCCAACTTTCCTAAATGCAAACCCTACAAAAAGATGCATCCAAGAAAATGCCGATTCCTTGCGCCATGTCCTATCTACAAGAACACAGGCCATCATACTGATCAGTGTCCGCGAAAGTGGTCGGTCAATTGCTACAACTGTGGAGAACCAGGACACATCAGAAACCAATGCACTAAACCAAAAGCTGCCAGTGGTTCAGGCACCAAGCTTGCCACTGAAGTCAAAAAGAATGCACGAGAATTCATCATGAATGCCAAAGAAGTAGCTAAAACGTCCGATGTGATTTACGATACATTTTTTATCGACCATGCTTACACTAAGGTGCTATTTGACTCTGGGGCAACCTAAAGTTTTATAGACCATAAATTCTGTAAACTAGTAAATAAGTCCTTAGCTAAGCTAGACAAATCATACCAAATAGAAACCGCAAACGGAGACCTGATCCAAGTCTTCGAATCCAGGAATGACTGTTCGATTACGCTATCGGGACGCGTCATACCCATACAACTTTTGCCAATGGAGTTGGCAGGTTTTGATATAGTCCTTGGAATGCATTGGTTAGCAACTAACCAAGACCATATCCTATGCGACAAAAAGGCTATTGAGCTGCGTACGCCTTCAGGAGAAATGATAATAATAAAGGGAGATGAGACAACCAACCCTGTTGGTTTAATCTCCATGTTAAAGGCAACGAAGTATCTCCAAAAGGGATGCCTTGTGTACCTAATATCGGTAACAAGTAGCAACACTGAGCGAGAACTTAAGGACAACCAATCGTTGCTGAGTATCCCGACATATTCCCTGAAGAACTACCTGGAACACCAACTGATCGGGAAGTGGAGTTCCAAATCAACCTAGTACCGGGCATAGCTCCGATAGCCCGAGCTTTGTACAGGTTAGCTCCTACCGAGATGGTCGAATTAAAGTAACAACTTAACGAATTGCTTGAGAAATGTTTCAAAAGGCCGAGCTCTTCGCCTTGGGGAGCTCCGGTGCTTTTCATCAAGAAGAAAGACGGCTCAATGCGGATGTGTATAGACTACCAGGAACTTTAAAAGTTAGAATCAAGAACCGGTATCCACTTCCAAGAATCGACGATCTATTTGATCAGCTCCAAGGAGCTAGATGTTTCTATAAGATTGTCACACCCCGGGTTTAGCCCACCGGGCGCGCGACCAACGCTTGGTACATGTTTCTTATTTTATCTCATCAGAGATTTATAAACACAACGAAATATTTTAGTAACTCAACATCTTTTCAAAATATGGGAATCTCCCGTTTCATTTCATTATAACAGGGATAAACCCTGATATAGTACACTAACGTTTAATTTACAAAACCAAGGTTTTACATGAGCCTTTTCTTTCAACTGATGTCTAGGGTGGACGTGCCCTTTTTCATGACATCATTTTCTTTATCATCATATGGCTATATCAATATCACATCATCCTTGGTTACCTGTAAAAACGTTTGAAAATATTTTATCAGTATAAACTGGTGAATACAAGTATATTGGAATCATAATCTGATAAGCGTGAATAAATAGAAAATTTTGCCCATAGTTTCTGGTCAATTTACACAATCAACGGACTAACCACCAGCCACACCAGGGACCTTGGATATATTTTTATGTCTATCTGGCTAATGCTTGCTGCGATGGGCTTTAAAACAACCAAGGGTTCAACCCCTAGCCCTGTTACAGCGTCTCATCTGTAACACGTGTATATATACGTGACTCTATGGGCTGACTGCTATATAGTAAATCACCTTATGTAACGAATGGTTGTATAAATTCATTCGAGTCAGAGCATAATCAAAACTATTTTTAGTTTTGAAATCATTTTATAAAAATACAAGTATTCACCTTGACAGAGGTTGGACTTAGAAATATTCTAGAGTGAGTATCCTAGTGGGCAGCGTCTCTACTTAAGAAACTTGCTTGGTTTCTCTAATTGAGCGTTTCCTAGCTTCTCGGATTCCTCCTAGGCGAAACGGCACTTCCGAAACTTAAACGTACAAGTGGGAATGGTTTTGTGAGAGTGGATATCAGCGAATACTTCAAATTTTCGTTTTTGGATGTTGTAAGAATGCTAAAATCGGACTTGTTATTTATAGGGTTAAATTGCGGCTGTGACGGACCGTTATAGGTGGTGACGGTCTGTCACCGCTTGGATCGTAACGGACCGTTACCGATGGTGATGGTCTGTCACCGCTCTAGGGGTGCGAAGTCACCAGACACGTGTCAGCCTCCGGTTGAATTGCGGCTTGACGGACCGTTACCGAGCTGTGACGGTCCGTCATCGGGTTTACACGCATCAGATTCAAGCCATTAGTCACCGGACACGTGGCGTACCCTCATGACATGCGTGGCCAACCCATAACGGACCGTTACAGGCTGTGACGGTCCGTTACAGTCCGAATTTTCAAATTTTTCACTTTTGGTCCTTGATCTTTTGTATAATTACACTTCTAGTCCTTTAACTTTTATTTTTATAATATTTGGCACGAAAATTTTTCAAATGTTACATTCTCCCCACCTTTTGAATAATCTCGTCCTCGAGATTTACCGGAACAGGTGTGGATATTTCTTCTTCATTTCTGATTCTAGTTCCCAAGTATATTCGGGATCACGTCTAGAATTCCGTTTGACTTTGACCAGTTTCAATCTTTTCTTCTTCAACTTTTTAGTTTGACGATCTTCTATTTGTAGAGGTTGTTGGACAAATCTGAGTTTTTCATTTACCTTTATGTCTTGAAGAGGCATTATCAAAGATTCATCAGCTAAACATTTGCGAAGATTAGATACATGGAATACATCTCTTCAGGTAATTCTAACTGATAAGCCACTGGTCCAATTCATTTACTAATCTTGATGGGTCCAACAAATCGAGGACTTAGTTTACCCTTCTTTCCGAATCGAACTACTCCTTTCCAAGGTGATACTTTTAATAATACCTTGTCTCCAATGTCAAATTCTAGTGGCTTTCTTCTTTTATAAGCGTGCTCTTTTGTCTATCTCTTGTGGCTTTTAATCGTTCTTGTATTCGAGCTATTTTGTCAGTGGTTTCCTGAACAAGTTCAGGTCCTGACAATTGATTTTCTCCTATTTGAGCTACAGTCGTTCGGCATTTTCTACCATATAAGGCTTCGAAAGATGATGCCTAAATACTTTTGTGATAACTATTGTTGTATGAAAATTCTATTAGGGGTAGGTGATCATCCCAACTACCACCTAGGTCTATCACACAGGTTCAGAGCATATCTTCTAAGGTCTGAATTGTTCTTTCACTTTGCCCATCTGTCTGTGGATGATAGGCAGTGCTCAAATTCAGACGAGTTCCCATGGCTTTTTGGAAACTTTGCCAGAATCGAGATGTAAAACGACTCTATATATGACACTATGGATAACATCACTCCATGTAAAGACACAATCTCATTTACATATAGACGAGCCAATCTATCCATATTGAAGGACTCTTTCATTGGGAGAAAGTGATCAGATTTAGTCAATCTGTCAATGATAACCCATATAGCATCATTTCCTTGACTGGTTAGAGGAAGTTTAGTAATAAAATCCATTGTTATTATCTCCCACTTCCAAAACAGTATTTCTAATTGTTGCAATAAACCAGAAGGTTTCTGATGTTCTCCCTTTACTTGAGCACAAGTAAGACATTTTGCAACACATATGGCAATATCTTTCTTCATGCCAATCCACCAGTAATTGTCCTTCAGATTTTTATACATCTTATCACTTCCTGGGTGCATCATATATTTTGATTTATGTGCTTCTTCGAGTATTCTTTCCCGAATATTTCCTATGGTCGGAACCCAGATTCTTTTATTCATACGAAGTATTTCATCGTCCCCTTTAGCTAATTGTTTAATCATGCCCTCCATTCCTTCTTGTTCTAAGTCTTCTTCCGTTTGAACAGAATGTTGAGCATCTTTTAATTGAGACATGAGATCTACATGAAGTTCAAGTCTAAGAGCATGAACCCATTTAGATTTCTCTCTTTCTTTTTCTACTTAAGGCATATGCAACAACATTTGCCTTACCTTCGTGGTAACAGATTTCACAATCATAGTCACTTAATATCTCTAACCATCTTCTTTGTCTCATGTTCATTTATTTTTTACCAAAGATATATTTCAAACTCTTATGGTCAGTATAAACTATAAATCTAACTCCATAGAGATAGTGTCTCCATAATTTTAGGGCAAAAAATTTGGCACCTAACTCTAGATCACGAGTTGTGTAATTCTTTTCATGAGTCTTTAACTGACGAGATGCATAGGCAATAACTTTATTTCTTTGTATTAATATACAACCTAGACCATTGTGAGAAGCATCACAATAGACTACAAAGTCTTCATTTCCATCTAGCAAAGCCAGTATTGGTGCATGAATCAGTTTCTTCTTCAGAGTTTGGAAAGCTTCTCCTTGCTTTGTTCCCCATTCATTACATTCTTACGAGTTAAAGTAGTCAGAGGAACTGCAATCTTTGAGAAATCCTGAATAAATCGTCTGTAGTATCCTACAAAGCCCAAGAAACTACGGACTTCCATTGGATATTTAGGAATTTCCCATTTGGATATGGCATCAATTTTGGATAGGTCCACTTGAATACCTTCTGCATTCACTATAAGACCCAGAAATTGTACTTCTCTAAGCCAAAATTCACATTTAGAGAATTTAGCATACAATTTCTCTTTTCTCAGAAGTTCAAGTACTATTCTGAGATGATTTCCATGATCTTCCGTATTTCTAGAATAAATAAGTATATCGTCAATGAAAATGATTACAAATTTATCTAGATGTGGTTTACAGATACGATTCATCATATCCATAAATGCGGCAGGAGCATTAGTAAGTCCGAACGGCATAACCGTGAACTCATAAAGTCCATATCTGGTTTGGAAAGCAGTTTTTGAAATATCTTCTTCTTGAACTTTCAATTGATGATATCCTGATCAAAGATCTATTTTTGAAAAATGACAAGCGCCTTGTAAATGATCAAATAGATCATCGATTCTAGGAAGAGGATAACGATTTTTAATCGTTACTTTGTTTAGCTCCTGGTAATCAATGCACATCCGCATTGTAAGGTCTTTCTTTTTAACGAGAAGAATTGGAGCACCGCAAGGAGATGAACTTGGGCGAATGAATCCTTTTTCAAGTAATTCATCCAATTGATTCTTTGATTCTTTCATTTCAGTTGGGGCTAAACGATAAGGAGCTTTGGCAATAGGAGCCATTTTTGGTATAAGATTGATTTTAAATTCGACTTCTCTTTTGGGTGATATACCCGGTAATTCATCTGGAAATACATCTGCATAGTCAGCTACTACCGGTACATCTTCAATCTTCTTTTCTTTAGTACTGGTAGAAATCTGCACCAAGTATGCAATGCATCCCTTCTGAAGGCATTTAGTTGCTTTAAGCATTGAGATGATTCCTAGAGGTTGATTTTGTTTGTCGCCATAGATTGTTAAAGGTTTTCAAGAAGGAATCTAGATTTTTATGGTCTTTTTATCGCAAAGGATATGGGCTTGGTTACTGGCTAACCAATCCATTCCTAAGACGACATCAAATCCTACTAATTTCATGGGCATTAATCGTACAGGTAAGATGTGTCATGATATTGTGATATCACAATCGTCTAGGAATTCAGAAATTTTAACAAGATTTCCTTCGGCCGTTTCTACTTCATACATCTTATCTAATGGAACTAAACGCTTGTTTAATAGATTATAGAATTTATAATCTATAAAACTTAAATTTGTACAAGAGTCAAATAATATTCTAGCATAAATATTGTCAATGAGGAACGTACCAGTGACTGCATCTGGAACAGCTGCAGCATCACAAGTATTAAGTACGAAGGCTCGTACATTTTTCTTGTTTCCTTCATTGGCCTTTGCCCCACTAGATCCTGCTTGATTATGCTTTGGGAAAGCTAATTTAAAATGGTCAGTCTCTCCACAACTGAAGCAGGAGATATTTTTCTTCTTTGGGCAGTTTTCAAAGACATGCTCGTTCTGCTTACAAAAATGGCAATAGTATTTCTTAAAGAAGCATTCTCCGGTATGTCTCTTTTTACAGATTTTGCATTTAGGGATTGAAGAATTAAATCCTCCTTTAACAGACTGATTTCTTCTTTTCCAAGGAGAATTACTTTTTTGGTTCTCCGTAGCCCTCTTGGCCACTTCCCTTCTTCTTGTTTCCTTATCAAACCGTCAGTTAGGATTCCTCCTAGATGTACGGCAGATGCAATGGTCTGAGGCATAGTAGCCTTGACCATATCTCTGATTTCCTTTGCAAGACCCCAAATATATCTCCCGATAAGATTGGGTTCAGGAGTAGATTCAAACATCTTGGAGACATACTCCTGATGTTTAGTTCCTTCCATACAAAGATTTAAAAATTTGGTTTCAATTCTTTCTCTTTCATTGATGGGACAAAATCTTTGTATCACCATTTCTATGAATTCATCCCATTCCATGGCATAGGCTTTGTGTCTACCCATGGCTTGAATAATGGAATTTAACCATTCCAATGCTTCATCTTTAAACAAATTTGATGCATAAAGCACCATGTCTTCATCAGCACATTTGCTGATAGAGATCGCAGACTCAATTTTCTCCAGCCATCTAACATTTGTCTTAACGCTCTATTCTGGGCGTATACAGATGCTAATCTTTGATTTTCTCTTTCCAATTCTGCTACACGTTCCTGTAAGGATCTAATATGATCATTATCAAAACTTTCCTCATTTTCTTGAGGATTTTGTTTATTCGTAGGCTCATAGTATTCATATGGCCTATTTGAATCTTCTCTTTCTTCTCATTCAAGAACAGGATTATTTTCGTAAGGGATTTCAGATAGTCCCTCATAATAATAAGGATTATAACATGGATTTTCTCCATAATCCGGATTTCGGCTTGCGGCCGTTAGAGCAGAATGAAAACTGATGGAAGGTACATAAGGATTTTCCGGGGGTGTTAATTCTCCTAAGCTTCGATATGTACTTCTTGAATGTCTTGAACTTGTTCTAGTTTCTATACCTGTTTCATTTGTAAGCTAGAATTCATGTCCAGGCGGAGCATATTTTTGAACATAGAAGGGACCTTTTCCTTTTCCAGTCATCTGAATAGAACAAAAATACTTTTATTTATATTTTATATTTTACATATTGAATTAATAATTTGTCTGATTTATTATTTTTAGTAGACTAGGGTGGTTATCATTCCAGAGTAGTACCTCCAACTAAATTATTCCCAGGAAAGAATGACGGGTCTGGGGAGAGATTTATACACCATTCTTTCCTTAGACAGATCAGTTAGTTTGCCAGATAACTACATACCGGTCAAATGGTTACCCATACGTCTAGTTATTTTATTCTTTCATTTTATCTTTTCTTTTATTTTTCTTTTCTTTCTCTAGTTGACAAACTCTTTCCTTGAGCTGCCTTGATTCCTTCTTAACTTCATCAGTTTCTCTTAAGGCACGATCAAGGAATTTTATGGGTGTTCCAAGATGAGCTGAAGAATAATTATACTGAGGAGGTGGTTCACGAATACCAAATAATATGTCGTTAAACACATTATGGTATGGATCATCAGGACCATCAGCTGGTTCTTCAATATACTCCTCTAACATTGTTGGAAGAGTATAAGGATTTGAAGTACCTTCAGGATATATATATATATATATATATATATATGGATCTCTCATTTCCATTTCATTAGGTTCCTCTTCTTCTAGTACTTCCCGGTAGACTTCCTCCATTTCTTCTGCAGATACATGCACATGCTCGGTCGGAGTTCGTACACGCATCCTTGGTTTAGTAGACCGACTGGGTCCAGCTTCATTTATATCTACTTGTTTTAAAGGTGGAGTATCAGTCCTCCAGTTCTCAAAATCCGAAATACCTTCCATCCAGGATGAGCTAGATTGATTATGATGATAAGATTCATTGTCAGAGACAATGATAGGATCAGAAAAGGATTCACCAGTATCAGGAATGATTACAGGATTTTGTATGGATCCCGTAGGATGATAACGTTCTTCTTCAGATCATTCAAAGATATAAGTATAGTAACTATTCCAGACATCTGTATAGTTATCACTTAATTATTATGGAGATCTACCTACTGTTCTTAGCAGGCAGTCTACACTGGTTTAAGCTTAGATACCATACCTGAGTATCTTAATTGCTAAAACCAAACAATATCATAATCAAGTTACAGCTTAGATACAAATTTATACTATCTAATATGCTGAAACAAATGAATCTGATACGAACCTGTCACACCCCGGGTTTAGCCCACCTGTGCGCGTGACCAATGATTGCTACCTGTTTCTTATTTTATCTAATCAGAGATTTATAAACACAACGGAATATTTTAATAACTCGGGATCTTTTCAAAAGATGGGGAATCTCCCATTTCATTTCATTATAACGAGGATAAACCCTGATATAATACACAAACGTTTAATTTACAAAACTAAGGTTTTACATGAGCCATTTCTTTCAACTGATGTCTAGGGTGGATGTGCCCTTTTTCATGAAATCATTTTCTTTATCATCATATGGCTATATCAATATCACATCATCCTTGGTTACCTGTAAAAATGTTTGAAAATATTTTATCAATATAAACTGGTGAATACAAGTATATTGGAATCATAATCTGACAAGCGTGAATAAATAGAACAATTTGCCCATAGTTTCTGGTCAATTTACACAGTCAATGGACTAACCACCAGCCACACCAGGGACCTTGTATATATTTTTATGTCTGTCTACCTTACGCTTACTGCGATGGGCTTTACAACAACCAAGGGTTCAACCCCTAGACCTGTTACAACGTCTTATCTGTAACACGTGTATATATACGTGACTCTATGGGTTGATTGTTATATAGTAAATCACCTTATGCAATGAATGGTTGTATATATTCATTCGAGTCAGAGCATAATCAAAACTATTTTAAGTTTTGAAATCATTTTATAAAAATACAAGTATTCACCTTGACAGAGGTTGGACTTAGAAATCTTGGCGCACCCTCATGACACGCGTTGTCACACCTTGGCCGACAGCAGATTATACGCCGGGGCTGACGCGGTTGTTCATAAGCACATGATCATCTATTAAATGTGATAATATTTATTCATCAAAATTAAATGCATCCGTTACAAGTAGAAATGGAAAACAAGGAGTTCAAACATACATAAGTTGAATCTAATCTATATTAAAGCTAGGTCCGAAGACCTAAGTGATCATGTGATATCCTCAAATTGGTACACCTGAAACATGTGAGTAAATGTCAACTACAAGTAGTTGGTGAGTAACATAGGTTTTGACACCAAACAAAGTTAAGTATAAGTTAACAATTCAATATGTTCAAAGCGTGTATAAAGCATAAATGTGAAAACATACAAGGTTCCAAACGAACAATCAAACCATGTAAATATGTATGCACAGTCCCCCGGACTGCGTGAAGTACCAAATGTATACACTAACCCGCCAAAGTTCGTGTTAAGTAATGTATCAGTTTCCCGTATAAATGATCATAAAAGGTACTACCTTAGGCCTGCCGCGCAAGTAAATGATTGTACTAACACGAACACACGTTTTGGTCACCGAGCAGTTTAAGACATAAAGCATAAAGACATTTTCATAAGAACAAAGGTACGGAATTGTGTAAGTAATGTAATTGTAGACATGTTTCGCCCCAAAAGTATAAAAAGGAAAAAGGGGCTATGTAAACTCACTTGTAGTGAAGCTAATAATGGTATGAATTGTTAACGATGGATAGGCTTCGTGAGGGTTTTTCACAATCAACCTACATGGATATTTGTACTCTAAACTCAACGTATGTTTAATGGTAATAAGAAATTTTGAGGTTTTAGAGTTCATAAGATTTGGGATTGGATACAGGGTTTGTACAAGTTTTTGAAACATATAAATGTGTGTCAAAAATAATGGTAAAAATAGTTTATAAAAATTAATCAGATTTGATTAAATCTCTAATTAATTATATAGCGTTCATAATGGAAATAATATGTTTGAATTTATTTAAATAATTATTCTAAAATAGTTAATAAATAAACTTATGGTTTAGAAAACGCTTTAAATATTTATTTTATGTAAATAAAGTAATTATTTAAACAACTTAAATGATTTCTTTTACTTAAATGATAATTAAAAGAAATATTGAATAAATATTCTTATAAGTAAGCTTTAAATGAAATTAAATGAATTCGTATAATTATTTATCTAAAATAATCATTTAAGTATTTGTATAAAGTTAAAAATGTTTTAAATAATTATTCTTTGCCAAAATAAATATTTATATGTTTAAAATGAGAGTTAGTAATGTTTTAAAGAAATAAATTACAATTTGTTTAATAAACATTACTATTTTATAATTAAAACAACATGAATTAGATTTGTTTTAAATAAATCATTTATATTGTTTAGTTTTGAATTTATAATACTTTTAATATGTTTTTTTATTAACTTAAAATGAATAAAACTTCATTTTATATTTTTTGTTTTTTATAAAAGTTACAAAATATGTTTATAAAATTGATAACAATTAAAACATAACTTAAATTGTTAGTTGTAGTAAAATAACAAGAAAAGGTTTAAATAGCGGAAAAATATAAAGGTAACGAAGAAATAATTTATATAACATTTCTAAAAAATTTTGTTTATAATTCGAATATATATGTATATGTATATTTGTTATATTTCATTGGTTTAAGTTTTGTCATAAAATAGGAAACAAAAATGTATTTTAGCTTTCATCTCCATAAAAAGTACATGGGTTCATAGATGTATAAATATTTATATATGTATATAGATGTGTGTGTGAATGAGGGTAATTAGGCATCAACAACAATAAGTAGGGAAAATCAAAAAGAAAAAAAAAGGAAGCAGCCCCCAGGCTCGAACCCGAGACTTGGGGTTGATGCCTGAGTGTCATTGCCACTGGACCAACGGGACGGTTAAGTTATGAGTCTTGAATGTCTTTAAGAACTTTGATTGATCAATTAATTCGAACAATTTAGTGTCCCTTTGCGTGCAAAAGGTTTAGAAACCGATTAGGTAGGGTTAGACACCGAATGTGCAAGGGTTGATGAAGGTTTAGGTCGGGTTTGACTTTCTCCATAGTTAAAAATGCTCAAGTTTACTTCCAGGGTTTAAAGGGGGAAGGGGGGTTCAAATGGGTGGGTTCAAGGAGAGTAAAGGGGGTTCAAAATGAAAGAATGGAGGGTTGTGGGGGGTTCAAAGGCCAATTTACTTAAACTAAACCCATGTTATTTGTTTATAAAATTCTTTTTATATAGATATAAAAATCTATTTATTATTTGCTAAATTTTGAATATTTTATAAAAGAATATATTTCTTATTATAGAAATTGTAAACTGTGCAAATGGTTTGATATATGATATATATATGTTTACATATTTATTTAAAAAAAAATTACATATATATTTATTTAAGGGATGTTGCCACATGGTTAATGTTCACAAATTAAAGTTTGATTTAGTTTGTTTGACCAATAAATATATATATATATATATATATATATATATATATACATGTTCACAATTAAAAACGTATATATATGCATACACGATAAAAAGAAGGATGTAGTTAAATGGTTAGAACTCATATGATTAATTGATATATATTATTGCAAAACGTTTACTTATGTGTATAAATATACTTACATATGTTATGTAAAAATAAGGATATAATATGAAATGAAAATTCGAATCGATATATGTTTGAAATAAAAATTAATGTGGCATAATGTGTTTGAACAAGTACTAGATTGAAATGGATTGTTATTATTGTATAAAAATAAAATATATAAAAAAATTATGGCCGGAAAAATCTTGAATGTTACATTATCCCCAAGTTGAGGGAATTTCATCCCGAAATTCAACTGTTGAGGGCTACTGTATTAGGAGAAAGGTGTGAGTTTGGATTCTCAACGAGCTTTGATTTATCGCTTGAGGAGTATGATTGGTAACAAGGTTCAGGTCTGATACTCAGGGTCAGGTCTGGTCTTTGTGTCATGCATGGATGGTGGTAATGGATTTAGTTTGAAGAGAATTAAAGAGGTAATTGTCGGGGAATATTTGGACTTAAATGATGGAATGCATTATTTGAAATAAGAACGATGAGAGTTTGATGATCATAACTTGCTTAGGATATAGTCTATTATGTTCAAAGGGTATCATTGGGTGAAAATTTCACAAACATTGGTCACGGTCAATAATATAGAAAATCCTACGTGACATGAACAACGCTACTACTGACAATATGACATGGACACTTATATATAGGAGGTGCCAGCGGCGTATCCACCTTGCCCTTATCGTATCACATTAGTTTCGTTACTGTATATCACTATAGGTTTTATGTCATCACACACGACATAATTTACTATGTTTTCCATGCGTTGACTTTCATAATTACGTTTGCACCCGTAATTACTAAATTCATCGTATGGTCTGTATAGATCATCCCATTGTGTGTGGGTCAAAAGCGGATACAAAAACATTTAGTTCATAACTATTTTTTTCATGTATGAGTTGCTAATAAGTAACTTTGTCACTAGATGGTAAAGTCAATCAGGAAATAAAGACTAACAATGTGGCACAACCCTATACATGGGTGCCCTAAGTAGATGGCATAACCATCCAGATTACCCATAAACTATATAGCTCTCTCGTGTTTGAACATGAATATGTCAAACCCCGAGTAACTCAAAGTTTATAGCTTCCTCGTGTTTGAACAATAATACGTCAAACCCCGAGTAGCGCAAAGTTTATAGCTTCCTCGTGTTTGAACAAGAATACGTCAAACCTCGAGTTGCTCAAAGTTTATAACTATCAACTTTCATGGATAAAGTGAATGATCGTGCCTCATGTATATAGTGGACAATTAATTGCAAACAATGTAAATAGTCTAGTTTCGTGTGTAATGTAAACACTCAATTTTCATGTATAACGTAAATAACGTAGTATCATGCATATTGCAAACAACCAAGTATCATGCATCATGTGAACAAGCTAGTATTATGTATATTGCAAGCAATCAAGTTTTGTCTATAATGTGATCAATCTAGTATCACGTATATTGTGAATGTTTATATGTAAACAATTGACTCTCATAAGTGACGTAAACTATCGAATTTCGTAGGTGATCGAGTTTTGCAGACAAGCGTGTTGCTTGACATTCATGTATCATGTGGATAGTTGGGTTTTAAGTTTTCAATTTTTGTTGAGGTTTTATATGGGTGGTTAATGCCTACGCGAAATGATCCATCTCCTCGAAGTGACTAGTAAGTTCATACATTTTCGAAGGTGCAAGATAATGAGAAGCTTTTGCAAGGAATCAGGATAATGTGTATATGAATGACTAATTTGTGCTTTTTTGTTTGTAAATAAACAAGTGATTGCAATTTTACTCATGTTTTTAAATTAATAAATAAGTGAAAATAGTAAATTGAGTGGATGGATAATTGGATAAATAAATAAAACCTTTTATTTATTTAATTTAATTATCATAGAGAGAACGTTTCAAAAGAAAATAATGGTTAAAGTAATTAATCCAAGATTTAAATAACTAGTTTAGCGAAATAAAATGTCATAAGGAAATAATTACCAAATCATTATTGAATTAAAAGAACGAAATATTTGTTAATGTTTTTATAAAACAATTCGTACACGACGGGTATTAAGTTTCTTTATAAGGTAAGGGGTATGTAAATAATTTGCAATATAGGTAAAATTTATAAACCAAGGGTTTGATTTGATATCCTCAAATTGGTACACCTGAAACATGTGAGTAAATGTCAACTACAAGTAGTTGGTGAGTAACATAGGTTTTGACACCAAACAAAGTTAAGTATAAGTTAACAATTCAATATGTTCAAAGCGTGTATAAAGCATAAATGTGAAAACATACAAGGTTCCAAATGTACGATCAAACCATGTAAATATGTATGCACAGTCCCCCGGACTACGTGAAGTACCAAATGTATACACTAACCCGCCAAGGTTCGTGTTAAGTAATGTATCAGTTTCCCGTATAAATGATCATAAAAGGTACTACCTTAGGCCTGCCGCGCAAGTAAATGATTCTACTAACATGAACACACGTTTTGGTCACCGAGCAGTTTAAGACATAAAGCATATAGACATTTTCATAAGAACAATGGTACGGAATTGTGTAAGTAATGTAATTGTAGACATGTTTCGCCCCAAAAGTATAAAAAGGAAAAATGGGCTATGTAAACTCACTTGTAGTGAAGCTAGTAATGGTATGAATTGTTAACGATGGATAGGCTTCGTGAGGGTTTTTCACAATCAACCTACATGGATAATTGTACTCTAAACTAAACGTATGTTTAATGGTAATAAGGAATTTTGAGGTTTTAGAGTTCATAAGGTTTGGGATTGGATACAGGGTTTGTACAAGTTTTTGAAACATATAAATGTGTGTCAAAAATAATGGTAAAAATAGTTTATAAAAATTAATCAAATTTGATTAAATCTCTAATTAATTATATAGCGTTCATAATGGAAATAATACTTTTGAATTTATTTAAATAATTATTCTAAAAAAGTTAATAAATAAACTTATGGTTTAGAAAACGCTTTAAATATTTATTTTATGTAAATAAAGTAATTATTTAAACAATTTAAATGATTTCTTTTACTTAAATGGTAATTAAAAGAAATATTGAATAAATATTCTTATAAGTAAGCTTTAAATAAAATTAAATGAATTCGTATAATTATTTATCTAAAATAACCATTTAAGTATTTGTATAAAGTTAAAAATGTTTTTAATAATTATTCTTTGCCAAAATAAATATTTATATGTTTAAAATGAGAGTTAGTAATGTTTTAAACAAATAAATTTCAATTTGTTTAATAAACATTACTATTTTATAATTAAAACAACATGAATTAGATTTGTTTTAAATAAATCATTTATATTGTTTAGTTTTGAATTTATAATATTTTTATATGTTTTTTTATTAACTTAAAATGAATAAAACATCAATTATATTTTCTGTTTTTTTATAAAAGTTACAAAATATGTTTATAAAATTGATAAAAATTTAAACATAACTTAAATTGTTAGTTGTAGTAAAATAACAAGAAAAGGTTTAAACAGCAGAAAAATAAAAAAGGTAACGAAGAAATAATTTAATTAACATTTCTAAAAAAAATTCGGTTTATAATTCGAATATATATGTATATGTATATTTGTTATATTTCATTGGTTTAAGTTTTGCCATAAAGTAGGAAACAAAAATGTATTTTAGCTTTCATCTCCATAAAAAGTACATGGGTTCATAGAGGTATAAATATTTATATATGTATGTAGATGTGTGTGTGTGAATGAGGGTAATTAGGCATCAACAACAATAAGTAGGGAAAATCAAAAAGAAAAAAAAGGAAGCAGCCCCCAGGCTCGAACCCGAGACTTGGGGTTGATGCCTGAGTGTCATTGCACTGGACCAACCCAGATTGTCTTTTTCCCCAAATTGACCAACCCAGAATCCTAATCCCCAAAATTGAACTCGATTAACTAGGGATTTGCAATAGGAATGATAGGGCTTTAGTTTGGGGAATAAAACCGAGTAAGATGACGGATTTATTACCTGAAATCGGACAAGAATTGGGCGTTCGATCCCTGCATCTAACCGCGATCGTGAGGTAGGGGAAAATTGGTTTCTGGGTGGTAATTCGATTAGAAATGGATTGGGGAACATTACATGGGTAGAGATAAACGTATTATGGTCGTATTCAGGTAGGATTTGAGGGGTTGAACTTGAATGGGGGGGGTTGGGATACTATAACCGCAATGAGTCTTGAATGTCTTAAAGAAGTTTGATTGATCAATTAACTCGAATGATTTAGTGTCCCTTTGATTGCAAAAGGTTTAGTAACCGATTAGGTACGGTTAGACACCGAATGTGCAAGGGTTGATGAAGGTTTGGGTCGGGTTTGACTTTTTTCAAAGTCAAAATTGCTCAAGTTTACTTCCAAGGTTCAAAGGGTGAAGCGGGGTTCAATTGGGTGGGTTCAAGGAGAGTAGAGGGGGTTCAAAAGGAAAGAATGGAGGGTTCTTTGGCTTGTGGGGGACTCAAAGGCCAATTTACTTAAACTAAACCCATGTTATATTTTTATAAAATTCTTTTTATATAGTTTATAAAAATCTATTTATTATTTGCTAAATTTTGAATATTTTATAAAAGAATATATTTCCTTATTATAGAAATTATAAACTATGCAAATGGTTTGATATATATATGTTTACATATTTATTTAAAAAAATTACATATATATTTATTTAAGGGATGTTTCCACATGGTTAATGTTCACAAATTAAAGTGTGATTTAATTTGTATGACCAATATATATATATATATATATATATATATATATATATATATATATATATATACATGTTCAAAATTAAAAAACGTATATATATGCATACACGGTAAAAAGATGGATGTAGTTAAATGGTTAGAACTCACATGATTAATTGATATATATTATTGCAAAATGTTTACTTATATATATATATAAATATACTTACATGTGTTATGTAAAAATAAGGTTATAATATGAAATGAAAATTCGAATCGATATATGTTTGAAATAATAATTAATGTGGCATAATGTGTTTGAACAAGTACTGGATTGAAATGGATTGTTATTATTGTATAAAAATAAAATATATATAAAAATTATGGCCGGAAAAATCATGAATGTTACACGCGTGGCCAACCCGTAACGGACCGTTACGAGCTGTGACGGTCCGTTACTGTCCGAATTTTCAAATTTTTCACTTTTTGTCCTTAATCTTTCGTAAAATTACACTTCTAGTCCTTTAACTTTTATTTTTATAATACTTGGCATGAAAAATTTTCAAATGTTACAAAGATAGACATGCGATCAGGCTATCATCAGTTAAAAGTCCAAGAAGACGACATATCTAAGACCGCATTCAGAACAAGATATGGTCACTACGAATTCACGGTTATGCCGTTTGAAATTACGAATGCTACTGCAGCATTCATGGATATGATGAATCATATTTGCAAACCTTACTTGGGTAAATTTGTAATCGTATTCATAGAAGATATACTTATTTACTCCAAGAGTAAGGAGGAACATGCTGACAATCTGAGGACGCTACTTGAATTATTGAGAAACGAGAAACTCTACGCCAAATTCTCGAAATGCGAATTTTGGTTGTCAAAAGTACAATTTCTTGGTCACGTTATTAATGAAAAAGGTATTCAAGTAGACCCAGCCAAGATTGAGGCTATATCTAACTGGTAAATCCCTAAGACACCAACCGAAGTGCAGAGTTTTCTCAGTTTAGCAGGATATTACCGAAGACTCATCAAGGATTTTTCAAGGATTGCTGTTCCTTTGACTTCATTAACCCGTAAAACGGTTAAGTATGAATGGGGTCCGAAGCAGGACGAAGCATTTGAGACGCTAAAATAAAAACTTACGCAAGCACCTATAATAACATTACCAGAAGGCACTGAAGGCTTTGTAGTATACTGTGATGCATCACATACTGGACTAGGGTGTGTGCTAATGCAAGGAAACAAAGTCATGCATACGCGTCTCGTCAACTTAAGACCCATGAAAAGAACTATACGACTCATGACATGGAATTAGGTGCCATAATATTCAATCTGAAATTATGGAGGCACTGTCTCTATAGAGTTAAATTCACAATATTCACATATCACAAAAGTCTGAAATACATCTTCGGCCAGAAAGAGCTGAACATGAGGTAAAGGAGATGGATGAAGTCCTGAGCGACTACGACTGTGAGATTTGCAATCATGAAGGCAAGGCTAACGTTGTAGTCGATGCCTTGAGTAGAAAAGGAAGAGAAAAACCTAAACAAGTTTGTGCCTTAAGACTCGATCTTCAAGTCAGTCTTATGACTCATATTAAAGAGGCATAGAAATCTGCCTTGGAAGAGGGCGAACCTCGACCACGATGGGATGGAAGGTGTAGGATCGTGAAAGTACAAGATGGTTCTGTTCTTAGTTGAAATTGGCCGAAACAATAGCAACTACACAAGTATAATCGAGTAAACAGAAAGAATACTAATAAGAACACTGTTGTATTAAGCTTTTGTGAATAAACGATTACAAATGAAAACTCTATCAAGAAGCACACTTACAATGAAGTGTTTACACAGTATTTATACTAACTTAGAATCAAGACAGACCCTTGATTCTAAGGATCAGATCTAACACAGACCGTTGATCTTTTGTACAAAGCTAATAATACAAGTTTAGTCTAAACTAGCTAACTTTATTGAAGCGTCTTCTTTATGCATCATTACTTGCATGCTTGGAGAAGAGCATTGTTGTCCGTCATTGGTTGAACCATTAAGGTTCCTTCTGCTTTGAGTGTGTCAGTAGCTTTTGTAGAAAGTTGTCAGTGACGCTTGGCATGGATAGTCAGCTGCAACGATTTATCTTTAAGGCACAAGGCTGTCAGCAGCAAGGATGAGGATCAGCATCAAGACTGATCAGTTGAACACTGTTGATAAGCCTATCAGCAGCAACAAGTGTTGAACGCTGCTGATAATCCTATCAGCAGCAACAAGTGTAGAACGCTGCTGATAAGCCTATCAGCAGCAACAAGTGTTGAACGCTGCTGATAAGCCCATCAGCAGCAACAAGTGTAGAATGCTGCTGATAAGCCTATCAGCAGCAACAAGTGTTGAACGCTGCTGATAAGCCTATCAGCAGCATTTGTACTTAAAAGAATTTTGTTGCAATCAGTCTTTGGTTCTACAGAAGGAATGATTGAACAACTCATCAAAGGAAATGATGATATTCTTAGAATGAATAAACGAATTTGAGTACCTATATTTGGAAAGCTGCGAGAGAAGATTCTCAAGGAAGTCCATAAGTCCAAGTACACCATGCACCCAGGAGGTGATAAGATGTAAAAAAATCCGAAACCAAACTATTGGTGGATCGGCGTGAAAAGGCACATAGTCGAGTATTTGGCCAAATGCTTAACTTGTTCAACGGTCAAAGCCGAACACCAAAATCCATATGGGCTATTACAACAGTTAGAATTATCGGTATGGAAATGAGAAATGATAACATGGACTTTATCACCAAGCTTCCCCCAACCAGTCGAGGGAACGATACGATATGGGTTATCATTGTCCGGTTGACTAAGTCTGCATACTTTCTACCCATGAAAGAAACTTATAGCATGGACAAGTTGGCACAACTATACGTGAACGAAATAGTATCCCTACACGGAGTGCCACTGTCCATTATGTCAGATAGAGATAGCCGTTTCACGTCTTGGTTCTGGCAGAGCTTCCAAAGAGCTATAGGAACTCGATTAAATCTCAACACTACATATCATCCTCAAACGGATGGGTAGAGCGAGACAACAATACAAACCTTGGAGGACATGCTACGAGCGTGTGTAATAGACCCTAGAGGAAGTTGGGACGACCACTTACCTATGATGGAATTCTCCTACAATAATAGTTACCACACAAGTATTCATGCTGCACCATTTGAAGCCTTGTATAGCAGAAAGTGCAGAACTCCTGTGCGTTGGTCAGAAATAGGAGAAAATAAGTTATCAGGACCCGAAATAGTCCAAGTAACCACTGACAAGATCTTACAAATAAGTAAAATGTTGAAAACAGCTCGAGATCGCTAGAAAAGTTACGCCGATAAGAGGCGAAAGACGTTATAATTTAATGTTGGAGACATGTTTTACTTAATGTGACACCCGACAAAATCAGGTTTGTAAGGCCCCAAACCCGGGAGGCCTCACTCGTTGGATTTACTCATTCACAAACAGTTCTTAAACTTGATTATCAAATAACGCAGCGGAAAATACTTCAATAAAACATAACCATTACATTGTTTAACAACGGAAGCGTAACATAGTCTATTACATAAACATATCATAATCTAATCATAACGGGATGCCAGTCTTCTTATCATCCGGGTAACTCATCAAGCCGCCCAGCATCACCTTCCATCATCGTAACCTGCCTTAACTTGAATGTGCATACTAAAAAGTCAGCTACGCTGGTGAGTTCTAGTTTTAACATAAAACTTTAACTTCAAATAATTTGCCAAAAACATAACTTCATACTTCATTTAATAAAAAGCGTACGTAAAATAATGCAATAACAAAACATAACACTTCATAAACATAAGTCAACGAACATATCGAATCCGCGCCTTCTCGTAACCGTCAAATCCAAACATCACATACTGGCTGAATAACCTAAAGATCACCACCACTAGGCCCATCAATCACCGTACTGTCCTTCGGGTGAAAAATTCCTAGGGCCCGATACTTAGGTTATTCAACACTACTTCAAGAACGGCATCACAAGGATGACACGTACCAAACTTCAAGCATTGCGCCCCGTAGGGCACAAGTACCAAACTTCAAGCACGACTACCCCGTATGGTAAATCGTACCAAACTTCAAGGATCACGATAATCCCCTTGGCGACCGTCATCGCCCCAGTTGTACAACAGTTGGCCAGCCACAGAGGCCCCTAAAAGGTAAAGGTCCATAACATACTTCCCATACCCTTAACATTCATTCCCTAAGGAATATTGGCAGATTCGTTCGTTTGTGACTTTCGTAAACCTTCGCTTCTTTTACTTCAAAACTTCAGTTAAAGTATTCGTACGTTTTATTAAAAACATTCATTCATTCATAAACTTCTTTTGGAAAAATATTTCGTAAACACTTCTTTCATAACCCTTCCTTCCAAAACATCGTTCATAAACATCCTTTTATAAAACGTCACATACAACATTCATAAACATCGTTTTATAAAATAGTCACATCGTTACGTATGCACACCAGACCAAAAAAAATTTTTTAAAATATTTAAATAAGGGCTTCTAGAACTCACCTGATAAGCTAATTTGGGTTGTCCTAAACAAGGTCCCACAACGTCACTTCCGATCTGAATTGATTAGTTAAATACACATCAGACCAATACCGACTCTAATGGTTTAACCCTTCTAAACATACTATCTTTACTTAACCAGCCTGATGCCTGCGCACTTAGCAAGTGCGCAGGGACTTGTTCTTGCGTACTTAATAAGTGCGCAGACTTTGCTTCATGCGTACTTGATAAATACGCAGTACCATCTTCATGCGTACTTGATAAGTACGCATGACCCTCTTCATGCGTACTTGATAAGTATGCAGGATCCTCTTTTTGCGTACTTGGTAAGTACGCAGGATCATCTTCATGCGTACTTGATAAGTACGCACGAACTGCTTCTTCGCAAAAACCCTAACTTTCGCCTTCGGGTCTGATCATGTCAAGATCCCGAACTTGTTTACTTCAAAACGTTTGCTTTCCATTAAGGAACTCAAATCTATGTTTATCTTTATGTTTTATCCGTGAAAACGTTACCTTTTCACCCAAAACCCGAAAAACCCAAAAACGAACAAAAACACAGATTTAGGCCCGATCGTTACCTGAATCGATTTCTGATCCGGAGGTTCTTCTCACGAGCTCTGGAGCAACACACTTCTCAAATCTCGGGTCGATCCGCCAACTTTCTCTCTCTACGATTTCTCTCTCTAGAACTTGCAAATGAGCGAAATGATGGAGGCCTTGGCTATTTATAGGGGAGGCTCCCCTTCCGGCCCGCCGGCCCATCCGACCCGACCCGACATGCCTCGTTCGTTTATTTCGTCATTTTAACTGTCGTTTTATTTTTGGGATGTTACAAGTCTACCCCCCTTACAATAGGTTTCGTCCCCGAAACCTATCATAAGTCAAATAGATGAGGGTACGACTCCCTCATTTCCTTCTCCGTTTCCCAAGTGGCTTCCGATCCCTTTCGATGTTTCCATTGGACTTTAACCAATTGGATAATCTTATTACACAAACGCTTCTCCTTCTTGTCTAGGATGGTCACGGGTTCTTCGATGTAATTAAGGCTGTTGTCGACCTCGATGTCAGTAAGTGGTACGTGAGCTGATTCATCCGCCAAACACTTTCGCAAGTGTGATACATGGAAGGTAGGATGAATCCCATTCAACTCATCAGGCAACTTTAACCGATAAGCGACTTCACCAACCCGTGCCATTATCCTGAATGGTCCGACAAACCTCGGACTTAATTTTCCTCTCTTCCTGAATCGTGTGATTCCCTTCCAGGGTGACACTTTCAACATTACTCTGTCCCCAACATCAAATTTAATAGGCCTTCGTCGTTTATCCGCATAGGACTTCTGACGATCTTGTGCGGCCTTCATTTGATCAAACCTTTCCGATGTTTCTCTTACGACTTCAAGACTTCCTAATTCCTTCTGTCCAATCTCACCCCAACAAACCGGGGTCCTTCATTTTCTCCCATACAACATTTCATAAGGCGGCATGCCTATCGTCGTGTGATGACTATTGTTATTGGAGAATTCGGCTAACGGCAGATGACTGTCCCAACTGCCGCCAAAATCGATAATACAAGCGCGAAGCATATCCTCCAAGGTCTGAATGGTCCTTTCGAACTAACCATCCATTTGTGGGTGGTATGCCGTGCTAACATTGAGCCTCGTGCCCATCACCTCGTGAAATATTTTCCAGAACCTCGATGTGAATCGTGTGTCCCGGTCAGATACGATCATAAAAGGCATCCCATGCCGTGCTACTACTTCGTTAATAAATACTTTCGCTAACCTTTCCGACAAGAACGTCTCGCGAATAGGTAGGAAATGAGCACTCTTCGTTAAACGGTCCACAATTACCCAAATGGTATCATGACCTTTAGCTGTGCGAGGTAGCTTGGTTATGAAGTCCATGGTAATGTGTTCCCACTTCCATTCCGGTATATCAAGTGGTTGAATCTTTCCATACGATTTCTGGTGTTCGGCCTTTACTTGTGAGCAAGTCAAGCACTTGCTTACATACTTTTCCACCTCATGTTTCATCCCAGGCCACCAGTATTCCTTTCTTAGTTCTTGGTACATTTTATTGGTGCCAGGATGGATATAGTATCGAGACTTATGAGCCTCATCCAAGATTTTGGTTCTAAGCTCGCCACTCATAGGTATCCATACCCGCCCAAAACGTGTCCTAACACCAAGGGTGTTATATTCCAACTTGTCTTGTTGGCCAACCATCCTTTCCTTCTTAATGTTTTCTTCCTTAAGTGCTTCATCTTGAGCTCTTTCAATTTCCCTCATTACATCTGATGTTACCACTAACTGGCAAGTTTTCACTCTAATAGGAGTAGGCACATCCTTTCGGCTTAGAGCGTCAGCCACCACGTTTGCCTTTCCAGGATGGTATATTATTTCACAGTCATAGTCTTTCAACAGTTCCAACCATCGCCTCTGCCTCATATTAAGTTCCTTTTGTTCGAAGAAGTACTTCAAACTTTTGTGGTCGGAGTAAATAGTAAACTTCACCCCGTAAAGGTAGTGCCTCCATATTTTCAATGCAAATACGACAGCAGCAAGTTCCAAATCATGAGTCGGATAGTTGACTTCGTGAACTTTCAACTGCTGCGGCGCACATGCAATCACTCTCCCGTTGATAGATTCTTGTGTAGTCTTGACTATACCTCTCTCGTTCTTGATAGACGTTATCTTTTTCAGCATCGTACATCCCTAGTCGGTCTTTCACATCTAACCGTTAAGGTTCTTATATCGTCATTCTATGTGAAATGTCTTATCAAACTCGGAGTCGTCCACAGAAGACTCCATGGCCATAATTTCAACTCCTCGTTAAGGTTATCCACCTTGCCATCTGGACGGTTACTATCGATCGTCTCTCGACTATTTGGATCATTGTGTATACCTCATAAGCTGTCCATGGTGCATTCGTCCTTGAAGGACCATACTATGACGTTCTCGAATGAATCATAATATCCCATTCCCGAATGATTCCTACTATCAAGTTTCCGAAGGTACCGTACCATCTCATTCCCAAAGGAACCACATCGTCTCGTTCCCTAAGGAACCGTATCGCTTCGTTCCCGTAGGAACCGTATCGTTTCGTTCCCGTAGGAACCGTATCGCTTCGTTCCCGTAGGAATCGTATCGCTTCGTTCCCGTAGGAACCGTATCGCTTCGTTCCCGTAGGAACGGTATCGCTTCGTTCCCGTAGGAACTGTATCGCTTCGTTCCCGTAGGAACCGTATCACTTCGTTCCCGTAGGAAACGTATCGCTTCGTTCCCGTAGGAACCGTATCGCTTCGTTCCCGTAGGAACCGTATCGGGTATCCCCCAAACATATGAGGTATCCCTTATCACACTCAACTTGTCGGGAAGTTATTCATTCAGATGGCACACTAGTCACTCGAACTTTTCATTCATATTTTCATACACAATCTCCTTCTAGTCTTTCTTTCAAACGTACTTGTCAGGTTTTACGTTTCACATCGTTGGTTCATTGAACACCATTCTTCCTACATATCACTGGATGGTCTTAGGGATTGGCACCCCATCTGACCGACAATATGTATTCTCTAGCTACTCGTTTCTATTAGCCTTTTCTGCATGCATTTCTTCTAAAGTTGCCTTCGTTGGTCTTACTACGGATAAATGACACGTGCAGTGACACTTGTACTTGCATTTCCTTTCTAGTTTCAGTGGGTCCCTCAACGGCTTTCCAGTTCTAACAACCCTCGCGGCTATTGATTAGACTTAGCTGTAGTAGAGCGTTCTGTGAGTCGCCTTGAATTTCTTCTTAGTGTTTATGCCCTTCCTCACATTATTGGTCAAAGCTTGTCTTTCTCATTCATTCTGAACAACAATCCTTGGGTCGGATCTGGTTTGATTTGGTTTAGTTTGCACGCCCTAATTAACATCGCGGTTCCTGTCTCTAGTTGTTGTTGGTATATCTATTTTCTTGTTTTAGGAGATACTCTTATTAGTTGTCTTGGACTGTCTTCTACATGGAAAGATGCCATTTATGCATTCGTGCACTCATATATTCTTTGGACATACACTTGTGTGGTTATTTCTTTCATGCTCATGCATACTTCAACAGTAGATCGATTCTTATTCATCATAACATGTTTGTGCTAAGCGTAGTCCACCCTAGCTCCTTGGCATCCTTCATACGTATGCTCGTCTGACTTAGGTAAACCGAAGTTTCATTCCTCCTCATCTTGTCCGTGGCTCGTACACGTTGACATCATTCACCTTTGTAAGGTATACCATCTCTGACATCGTTACTATTACTAATGATGTTCATCAATCTCTTTAAATCGCTACTCGGGTGCCAAACATCTCGTAGTTGTGGTTGAGTAATTGGATCAACTCTGATACGTAAGCATTATTCAACACCATAAAATTCGCTATCATGCACGTGCACCTATAAATTCACAATTTCGCGGATCCAAACGAAATTGCCAATTTACCTGACTCGAGCATTCTAGTTCCTCTTATAACACTTCATAATACTCGCGTCTCTTCAAAGTTGAGATTTTTGTCCCGGTATTCTCCTCGACACTTCTTACCACTTCCGCGCTAAGTCAACACAACAGAGGGCATCTCGCATCACCCTCGTACGGTCTCATGCACACTACCTTCCAGTTCCGCAAGAACACTTGCCTCTTTACTATAAACTTGGTGGGCGGGAATCCTACCGTGTCATCCGGTATGACCCCCACCACGCCTTCCGCCTATTCTACCCACCATTTCATTCTATAAGATAAGGAATCCAACGTCATCACGCTAGTTAACAAATAAAATTCAATAAGCACTGTAAGATGTTAATATACTGTGAGGCCCCAAACCCGGGAGGCCCCACTTGTTGGATTTACTCATTCACAAACAGTTCTTAAACATGAATATCAAATAACGCAGCGGAAAATTTCATTTAAACATAACTTAATCGTTGTTCATACATGCGGAAGCGTAAACATTGATTAAAACATATTTACATCATAACTAAACATAACGGGATGCCAGTCTTCATGATTATCCGGGTAACTCTTCTCGCGTGCCAAGCATCACCGTCCATCATCTATACCTGCCTTAACCTGAATGTGTACACTTAAAAACGTCAGCTACGCTGGTGAGTTCTAGTTTTCGTTCGTTTTAAGAAATGGTTCATCATTCAAACATTCAGTAGGGTTTAACATTCGTATAAGAAAACTGGGCCTTTCATTCGTAAACCTTCGCACATTTAAACACAATCATTTGTTTAAATCATTAACATTCATTTAAGTCATACAATATTATCTAAAATCTGTATCGTTACGCGTCTCTATGTCCCCGTAGGAACTTTTAATGTTGTGGGCAACCGTTACGTATCGCCGTCATTGCCACAACCATACCACTACGTGGGTCAACCGTTACGTATCGCCGTCATTGCCCAACCCTTCAATGTGTGGGGTCAACCGTTACGTATCGCCGTCATTGCCCAACACGCATCTTTCCTTTGGAAATTAACCGTTACGTATCGCCGTCATTAATTTCCCATTACCTCGTTCGTTAGGATGATCATCATCACCCGAGTAACCGTCGTTACTCCCATACCAGTTGTACAACATCAAAACCATTGACATGCCACAGAGACAATGCCCCTGTTGTTCTTGTGGTAACTATGGCTCACTGTCCATAATCTACCACAAGGCTGGGAATCACATTCCCAGACTTCATTCGTCAATTCCATTCATTCGACAGATTAGATTTGTAATGACTTCTTTAAAACATTTGCCCCTTTTTGTTTTCTTTTCATAAAACCTTTCCTTCACTTTCAAAACCCTTTACCTTTTTCATTAAACCATTTCTTTATAACATTCGTTCGTAAACTTTCTTTCCATAAATCCTTCGTTCCAAATCATTTCGTTTCGTAAACATAGTTTCATAAACATCATTTATAAAACATCATTTCATACGTGTACACACCAGCCCGAAAACATTATATAAAACATTTAAAAGAGGGCTTCTAGAACTCACCTTATAAGCTAGTCTCGGTTGTCCTAATCAAGGGTCCAACCACGTCACTTCCGATCTGAATTGAGTAGTTACATACACATCAAACCATTACCGACTCTAACGGTTTAACCATTCTAAACATACTAATCTCTACTCAACAGCCTGATGTTTGCGCACATAGCAAGTGCGCAGACCCTGCTGCCTGCGCACTTAGCAAGTGCGCAGACTCTGCCTCCTGCGCACTTAGCAAGTGCGCAGGTCCCTCTTCCTGCGCACTTAGCAAGTGCGCAGGTTACTTCTCCTGCGCACTTAGCAAGTGCACAGGTCCTTCCTCCTGCGCACTTAGCAAGTGCGCAGGTCCCTTCTCCTGCGCACTTAGCAAGTGCGCAGGACCTGCTCCGTGCGCACTTAGCAAGTACGCACGACCTGTTCTTCGCGAAAAACACTAACTTTCGCATTCGGTCAGATCATGTCAAGATCCCGAACCCCTTTGCATTCAAAACGTTCGTTTTCCATTGTAGATACTAAACCTAAACTTATTCTTAAGTTTCATCCGCAAGAACGTCCGATTTTCACCCAAAACCCGAAAAACCCGAAAAACCCGAAACGAACTAAAAACTCAGATTTAGCTCAAATGGTTACCTGGATGACGATTCCGCTTTGGAGGTTCTCTTCACGAGTGCAGGAGACACGAGCGGGTGCAATCTTGTGCGATTCTGACACTTTCTCTCTCTACGGTTTTCTCTCTCTAGAACTGTAAAGAGAAGAAAATGAGTGCCTTGGACTATTTATAGGGGAGAACTCCCCAAGCCCGGTTCGCGACTAACCCGGCCCGACTTCGGCCCGCTTGAACTCGTTAACTTTATTTTTTGTCATTTTGGGATGTTACAAGTCTACCCCCCTTATAATAGGTTTCGTCCCCGAAACCTATCACAAGTCAAATAATTGAGGGTACGACTCCCTCATTTCCGCCTCCGTTTCCCATGTAGCCTCCGATCCCTTTCGGTGCCTCCATTGGACTTTAACCAATTGGATAACTTTATTACGTAAACGTTTCTCCTTCCGATCAAGGATGGCCACGGGTTCTTCGATGTAATTAAGGTTGTTGTCGACCTCGATGTCAGTAAGTTGTACGTGAACCGATTCATCCGCCAAACACTTTCGTAAGTGTGATACATGGAAAGTAGGATGAATCCCACTTAACTCATCGGGCAACTCCAACCGATAAGCGACTTCACCAACCCGTGCCATTATCCTGAATGGTCCGACAAACCTCGGACTTAACTTTCCTCTCTTTCTGAATCGTATGATTCCCTTCCAGGGCGACACTTTCAACATTACTCTGTCCCCAACATCAAACTCGATAGGCCTTCGTCGTCTATCCGCATAGGACTTCTGACGATCTTGTGCGGCCTTCATTCGCGCTTTGATCTGATCAAACCTTTCCGACGTCTCTCTTACGACTTCGAGACTTCCTAATTCTTTCTGTCCAATCTCACCCCAACAAACCGGGGTCCTACATCTTCTCCCATACAACATTTCGTAAGGCGGCATGCCTATCGTCGTGTGATGACTATTGTTGTAGGAGAATTCAGCTAACGGCAGATGGCTGTCCCAACTGCCACCGAAGTCGATAATACAAGCACGAAGCATATCCTCCAATGTCTGAATGGTCCTTTCGGACTGACCATCCGTTTGCGGGTGGTATGTTGTGCTGATATTAAGCCTCGTGCCCATCGCCTCATGAAATCTTTTCCAGAACCTCGATGTGAATCGTGTGTCCCGGTCAGATACAATCGTCAAAGGCATCCCATGCCGTGCTACTACTTCGTTAATAAATACTTCCGCTAACCTTTCCGACGAGAACGTCTCGCGAATAGGTAGGAAATGAGCACTCTTCGTCAACCGGTCCACAATTACCCAAATGGTGTCATGACCTTTAGTTGTGCGAGGTAGCTTGGTTATGAAGTCCATGGTAATGTGTTCCCACTTCCATTCTGGTATGTCAAGTGGTTGAATCTTTCCATACGGTTTCTGGTGTTCAGCCTTTACTTGCGAGCAAGTCAAGCACTTGCTTACATACTTCGTCACATCACATTTCATTCCAGGCCACCAGTATTCCTTCCTCAGATCTTGATACATTTTGTTGGTACCAGGATGGATAGAGTAACGAGACTTATGAGCCTCATCCAAGATTTTGGTTCTAAGTTCGCCACCCATAGGTATCCATACCCGTCCATAACGTGTTCTAACACCAAGGGTGTTATATTCCAACTTGTCCTGTTGGCCAACCATCCTTTCTTTCTTTATATTTTCTTCCTTCAAAGCTTCATCTTGAGCTCTTTCGATTTCTGTCATCACATCTGATGTTACCACCAACTGGCAAGCTTTCACTCTAATAGGAGTAGGCACATCCTTTCGGCTTAGAGCGTCAGCCACCACGTTTGCCTTTCCAGGGTGGTACATTATTTCACAGTCATAGTCCTTCAGGAGTTCCAACCATCTCCTCTGCCTCATATTAAAGCTCCTTTTGTTCGAAGAAGTACTTCAAACTTTTGTGGTCGGAGTAAATAGTAAACTTTACCCCGTACAGGTAGTGCCTCCAGATTTTTAATGCGAATACGACAGCAGCAAGTTCCAAATCGTGAGTCGGATAGTTGACTTCGCGAACTTTCAACTGCCGCGACGCATATGCAATTACTCTACCGTGTTGCATCAACACACACCCTAATCCCTGACCCGACGCGTCAGAGTATACCACCAGGTCTTCACTGCCCTCGGGAAGGGCCAAGACTGGAGCTTGTGTTAGCTTCTCTTTCAATTCCTTAAACGCCTCATCCTGGGTCAAACCCCATTCGTACTTTACTTCTTTCCGAGTCAACTTTGTCAATGGCGAAGCTATTTTCGAGAAATCCTGGATGAATCTCCGATAGTAGCCTGCCAATCCTAAGAAACTGCGGATTTCAGTTGGCGTCTTAGGAATGTCCCATTCACTTACCGTTACTATCTTTGCTGGGTCAACCATAATGCCGTTCGGGCCAATGACGTGACCTAGGAATTGGACTTCCCTAAGCCAGAACGCGCATTTGGAGAACTTAGCATACAACTTCTCCTTTTTCAGAGCTTCCAATACTTCTTTCAAGTGACACGCGTGATCACCCTCATTCTTGGAGTAGATAAGGATGTCATCGATGAACACTATTACCGATCGATCCAGCATCGGTCGACACACCCTATTCATTAAATCCATGAACGCTGCGGGGGCCTTCGTCAATCCGAAAGACATTACGCGGAACTCGAAATGTCCATAACGCGTGCGAAATGCAGTTTTCGGTATGTCTTCTTCCCTTACCTTCAACTGATGGTACCCGGACCGAAGGTCGATTTTCGAAAACCAACTTGCGCCTTGCAACTGGTCGAACAGGTCATCGATCCTTGGTAAAGGGTACTTGTTCTTCACCGTTCGTTTATTCAACTCGCGATAATCGATACACATTCTCATCGAACCATCTTTCTTCTTTACAAACAACACCGGAGCACCCCACGGCGAGATGCTCGGTTGGATAAATCCTTTCTCAAGTAACTCGTCTAGTTGGACCATAAGTTCCTTCATTTCCACTGGTGCTAGTCGATATGGAGCCTTAGCCACTGGCTGGGCATCTGGTACTAAGTCAATTCGGAACTCAATTTCTCTATCGCGTGGTATCCCAGGCAAATCCTCTGGAAACACCTCCGGGTACTCGCGTACCACGGGTACATCGTCTAGTTCCCTCACTTCCTTACACTTGTCAATTACATATACCAGATAGGCCTCGCATCCGCGCCTCAAGTAATTCGTTGCCTTAATCATTGAGATGACGTTTGGCATCGGGGCGTCACGATCTCCAAAGACTTCGACTTTGCTACCATCCGGAGCCTTGAGTCGGATTATCTTTCGTTTACATATTATTTGCGCTTCATTGGCAGTTAGCCAATCCATACCCAACACAACATCGAACCCTCCCAAAACCATAACGAACAATCTGACAGGGAACCTATGACCTTCTATTTTCATCGTGGAGTTGTCAACTACATCGGTCACTCTCGCAGTTCTACCCTCAGCGGTTTCTACGCTAAAGGCCCTTTCTAGTTTACTCACAGCATACTTTACTCTTTTACAAAAAGCCGCAGATATAAAACTCTTACTGGCACCCGAATCAAATAACACAGAAACAAGAGTGTTGTCAAGGACGAACGTACCTGACGCCACATCGGGATCCGCCCTGGCTTGTTCCTGCGTCAGTGCGTACGCACGAGTCTTTGCACGAGATCCCTCTCCCTTCTTTTCCGGCCCCTTTCCTTTCCCAGTTTCCCCCATTCTGGGCTTCGTACATTCTCGGCTCATATGGCCGAAATCCCCACAGTTGTAGCATTTGTAGCCTTGCGGGCATTCACGGGAGTAGTGCCCGGTCTTGCCACACTTAAAGCACAGGCTAGATCTCAGTCTGCATTCACCTACATGTTCCCTTCCACACTTCTTACAAACAGTCGGCTCATCCACCCGAGCCCTTTTATCACGAGCCCCAAACATCTTTCCCCCAGTTCGCTTGTTTGAGAAGCTCGGTCTCTTCTTTTGTTCTTCAACGACAACAACATTCAGTGCCAGATCGTCAAATACCACGCCGCTTAGCTCTACTGCCGAATCATAGGTAGTGGGGGTGTTTGCCTTCACGTAGGTGCGGACCTGGTCCGGCAACCCTTGAATATAGCAGGCAATATTTCTCTCTTCTGTAGTGACAAGGTGTGGCACCAGACGTGCCAGTTCATTAAATCGGGTTGTGTATTGCCGGTGCGTCATGCTTCCGGCCTTCAAACCCAAAAATTCCCTCTCTACCTTCTCAATCTCGTTCCTTGGGCAGAAATTCTTGATTACCAAGGTTTTCAAGTCAGCCCACATCATCGCATCTACAATCTCGCTCCCTTTTGCCTGTCGTACACCTTCCCACCAGTGGGATGCTTCCTCCCTCAAGGAGTTAGCAGCAAACTTCACTACTTGATTAGCTCGACACTCGCTCAGACGAATGGCAGCTTCCATACGGATCACCCAATCAAAAGTAGCCACCGCGTCCTTCTTCCCAGTCAGGATCGGCGGATCACATGCCTTAAAGGACTTATAGTCACATCCGCGAGCAGGCGGTGTATTGTCAGTCTCATTATTTTGGGCACCAATTGCCGCACTAGACCCACCCGCCCCATTGACCTGCTTCAATGCTTCTGCCAACAGACCTGGCAGAGAAGCCTTCATCAGTTCTGTGAACTCTCGAGCTATAGCTGTTCTCACTTCGGGTTCAAAAGTGAAAGGTTGTTCTTCAACCTGTGTCTGCTCAGCTTCATGCACACTAACCGCCGGTTCAGTGTGAACACTTCCTTCTTCACTATACTCTTGGCGCGCAGGGATCCTGCCACGCCCACCATTTCGACCGCCGGTACGACCACCGGTACGGCCACCACGTCTTCCGTTTCCTCTTCTCGCCATTTCGTTCTATAGGACAAGAAATCCAATGTCATCACGCTAGTTAACAAATAGAATTCAATAAGCACTGTAAGATGTTAATATACACTGGCCATCTGTAATTAACCATTACACTACCTTTCGATTTCTATTTGACCACCTTTGTGATTTCATCAGAACACAAGTCCTTACTTAACCCTTTCTAAGGCATACTATATACGTAAATACATATACTACCTTCATACCTGATGCTTTGGCTCGAGTTACCCGTACTGGCATCCGCTTTCGGTCCCATTCAAAGTTTAAGTTCAGACACTGGTAGTGTCCGAATCTCTCAAACTATTGCTCTGATACCAACTTGTGAGGCCCCAAACCCGGGAGGCCCCACTTGTTGGATTTACTCATTCACAAACAGTTCTTAAACATGAATATCAAATAACGCAGCGGAAAATTTCATTTAAACATAACTTAATCGTTGTTCATACATGCGGAAGCGTAAACATTGATTAAAACATATTTACATCATAACTAAACATAACGGGATGCCAGTCTTCATGATTATCCGGGTAACTCTTCTCGCGTGCCAAGCATCACCGTCCATCATCTATACCTGCCTTAACCTGAATGTGTACACTTAAAAACGTCAGCTACGCTGGTGAGTTCTAGTTTTCGTTCGTTTTAAGAAATGGTTCATCATTCAAACATTCAGTAGGGTTTAACATTCGTATAAGAAAACTGGGCCTTTCATTCGTAAACCTTCGCACATTTAAACACAATCATTTGTTTAAATCATTAACATTCATTTAAGTCATACAATATTATCTAAAATCTGTATCGTTACGCGTCTCTATGTCCCCGTAGGAACTTTTAATGTTGTGGGCAACCGTTACGTATCGCCGTCATTGCCACAACCATACCACTACGTGGGTCAACCGTTACGTATCGCCGTCATTGCCCAACCCTTCAATGCGTGGGGTCAACCGTTACGTATCGCCGTCATTGCCCAACACGCATCTTTCCTTTGGAAATTAACCGTTACGTATCGCCTTCATTAATTTCCCATTACCTCGTTCGTTAGGATGATCGTCATCACCCGAGTAACCGTCGTTACTCCCATACCAGTTGTACAACATCAAAACCATTGACATGCCACAGAGACAATGCCCCTGTTGTTCTTGTGGTAACTATGGCTCACTGTCCATAATCTACCACAAGGCTGGGAATCACATTCCCAGACTTTATTCGTCAATTCCATTCATTCGACAGATTAGATTTGTAATGACTTCTTTAAAACATTTGCCCCTTTTTGTTTTCTTTTCATAAAACCTTTCCTTCACTTTCAAAACCCTTTACCTTTTTCATTAAACCATTTCTTTATAACATTCGTTCGTAAACTTTCTTTCCATAAATCCTTCGTTCCAAATCATTTCGTTTCGTAAACATAGTTTCATAAACATCATTTATAAAACATCATTTCATACGTGTACACACCAGCCCGAAAACATTATATAAAACATTTAAAAGAGGGCTTCTAGAACTCACCTTATAAGCTAGTCTCGGTTGTCCTAATCAAGGGTCCAACCACGTCACTTCCGATCTGAATTGAGTAGTTACATACACATCAGACCATTACCGACTCTAACGGTTTAACCATTCTAAACATACTAATATCTACTCAACAGCCTGATGTTTGCGCACATAGCAAGTGCGCAGACCCTGCTGCCTGCGCACTTAGCAAGTGCGCAGACTCTGCCTCCTGCGCACTTAGCAAGTGCGCAGGTCCCTCTTCCTGCGCACTTAGCAAGTGCGCAGGTTACTTCTCCTGCGCACTTAGCAAGTGCGCAGGTCCTTCCTCCTGCGCACTTAGCAAGTGCGCAGGTCCCTTCTCCTGCGCACTTAGCAAGTGCGCAGGACCTGCTCCGTGCGCACTTAGCAAGTACGCACGACCTGTTCTTCGCGAAAAACACTAACTTTCGCATTCGGTCAGATCATGTCAAGATCCCGAACCCCTTTGCATTCAAAACGTTCGTTTTCCATTGTAGATACTAAACCTAAACTTATTCTTAAGTTTCATCCGCAAGAACGTCCGATTTTCACCCAAAACCCGAAAAACCCAAAACGAACTAAAAACTCAGATTTAGCTCGAATGGTTACCTGGATGACGATTCCGCTTTGGAGGTTCTCTTCACGAGTGCAGGAGACACGAGCGGGTGCAATCTTGTGCGATTCTGACACTTTCTCTCTCTACGGTTTTCTCTCTCTAGAACTGTAAAGAGAAGAAAATAAGTGCCTTGGACTATTTATAGGGGAGAACTCCCCAAGCCCGGTTCGCGACTGACCCGGCCCGACTTCGGCCCGCTTGAACTCGTTAACTTTATTTTTTGTCATTTTGGGATGTTACATATACACTGGCCATTTGCAATTAACCATTACACTACCTTTCGATTTCTATTTGACCACCTTTGTGATTTCCATCAGAACACAAGTCCGTACCAAACCCTTTCTAAGGTATACTATATATGTAAATATATACTACCTTCATACCTGATGCTGTGGCTCGAGTTACCCGTGCTGGCATCCGCTTTCGGTCCCATTCACAGTTTAAGTTCAGACACTAGGAGTGTCCGAATCTCTCAAACAATTGCTCTGATACCAACTTGTAAGGCCCAAAACCTGGGAGGCCTCACTCGTTGGATTTACTCATTCACAAACAGTTCTTAAACTTGATTATCAAATAACGCAGCGGAAAATACTTCAATAAAACATAACCATTACATTGTTTAACAACGGAAGCGTAACATAGTCTATTACATAAACATTTCATAATCTAATCATAACGGGATGTCAGTCTTATTATCATCCGGGTAACTCATCAAGCCGCCCAGCATCACCTTCCATCATCGTAACCTGCCTTAACCTGAATGTGCATACTAAAAAGTCAGCTACGCTAGTGAGTTCTAGTTTTAACATAAAACTTTAACTTCAAATAATTTGTCAAAATCATAACTTCATACTTCATTTAATAAAAAGCGTACGTAAAATAATGCAATAATAAAACATAACACTTCATAAACATAAGTCAACGAACATATCGAATCTGCGCCTTCTCGTAACCGTCAAATCCAAACGTCACATACTGGCTAAATAACCTAAAGATCACCACCACTAGGCCCATCAATCACCGTACTGTCCTTCGGGTGAAGAACTCCTAGGGCCCGATACTTAGGTTATTCAACACTACTTCAAGCACGGCATCACACGGATGACACGTACCAAACTTCAAGCACTGCGCCTCGTAGGGCACAAGTACCAAACTTCAAGCACGACTACCCCGTAAGGTAAATCGTACCAAACTTCAAGGATCACGATATTCCCCTTGGCAACCGTCATCACCCCAGTTGTACAACAGTTGGCCAGCCACAGAGGCCCCTAAAAGGTAAAGGCCCATAACATACTTCCCATACCCTTAACCTTCATTCCCTAAGGAATATTGGCAGATTCGTTCGTTTGTGACTTTCGTAAACCTTCACTTCTTTTACTTCAAAACTTCAGTTAAAGCATTCGTACGTTTTATTAACAACATTCATTCATTCATAAACACTTCATAAACTTCTTTTGGCAAAATATTTCGTAAACACTTCTTTCATAACCATTCCTTCCAAAACATCGTTCATAAACATCATTTTATAAAACGTCACATACAACATTCATAAACATCGTTTTATAAAATAGTCACATCGTTACATATGCACAACAGCCCAAAAACATTTATTTAAAATATTTAAATAAGGGCTTCTAGAACTCACCTGATAAACTAATTTGGGTTGTCCTAAACAAGGTCCCACAACGTCACTTCCGATCTGAATTGATTAGTTAAATACACATCAGACCAATACCGACTCTAACGGTTTAACCCTTCTAAACAAACTATTTTTACTTAACCAGCCTGATGCCTGCGCACTTAGCAAGTGCGCAGGGACTTGTTCTTGCGTACTTAATAAGTGCGCAGACTTTGCTTCATACGTACTTGATAAATACGCAGTACCTTCTTCATGCGTACTTGATAAGTACGCATGACCCTCTTCATGCGTACTTGATAAGTACGCAGGATCCTCTTCTTGCGTACTTGGTAAGTACGCAGGATCATCTTCATGCGTACTTGATAAGTACGCACGAACTGCTTCTTCGCAAAAACCCTAACTTTCGCCTTTGGTTTTGATTATGTCAAGATCCCGAACTTGTTTACTTCAAAACGTTTGCTTTCCATTAAGGAACTCAAATCTATGTTTATATTTCAGTTTTATCCGTGAAAACGTTACCTTTTCACCCAAAACCCGAAAAACCCAAACACGAACAAAAACTCAGATTTAGGCCCGATCGTTACCTGAATCGAGTTTCTGATCTAGAGGTTCTTTTCACGAGCTCTGGAGCAACAGACTTCTCAAATCTCGGGTCGATCCGTCAACTTTCTCTCTCTATGGTTTCTCTCTCTAGAACTTGCAAATGAGAGAAATGATAGAGGCCTTAGCTTTTTATTGGGGAGGCTCCCCTTCCAGCCCGCCGGCCCATCTGACCCGACCCGACATGCCTCGTTCGTTTATTTTGTCATTTTAACTGTCGTTTTATTTTTGGGATGTTACAAGGTTACTATCCGTACCGAGACTTAAACCAAATAATGAACGGTCAGGCACGTAAGATTTAATTATTATAAATTAGGTCACAAAACGTCTAACAAAGTCCACCCGTCACACGACACGTATTGGTAATTATAGGAATTACCTGATAACACAAACACAATACCCGACTCTTACCAACGTTGGTGATAAGTTTTAAAAAACTAATTTTGAATCAAACTAGGCATTATTTTATGTATATATATATATATACACATTTGCATGAAACCCTAATGCATGAAAAAAACTATACATGAACGCGTACATAGTTTAAAATCATCATTTTATGTGGAAAACAAATGCATGTATATTTGCATGGATAACATATTACACGAAAATACCCATGCATGACCAAACACGTAATAAAAAGTTATCGTTTTATGTAGATTGTTTTAACTAAGATTTAAGTCATAACTAAGCGGGTATCATGCAACGAGTTCTATTTAACGTGTATTATACCGGGTGAAACAACTAGCACCACCTAAGCCACCACCCTACCGCTCCTCGCCACCCTATCCCTCCCATCCCTTTCTCCTTCGTTCGGCCGAAGAAAAGGCCAAAGAGGGCCTTTCCCCTCTCTTTGTCTCCTCCAACATGATGTTCCATGGACCAAAATCTTCCCCTAGCCACAAGATTGTCCCCAAACCTACATACATGTCTCCTTTAGACACAAAACCCATAAGTCAATACCTAAGGAAAAAGCTATAAAAGGGGTTGCATGGATCATTGAGGCACCACACCACAATCCACCACACACACTCTTCCTCTCTTGCACCCAACGACACACTCTCCCTCTCCTCCCTTCACTTGCAACTGCATACCACCACCACCACCCTTACCCTCATTCTCGTTTACGGCTTCACTCCCCCTCCCTTTGTGTTCACGACACACTACACACACATACATCCATATTTCAAACCTAGTTCAAGAATTAAAGTGTTGAAGGATTTTTGGGTTTGATCGTTCAGTGTTACAAGCTATCATTTGTTGGTTCGGGTCTCAAACCACCATCTCCTTGCTTACGTGAGCACCTTCTATACCTAAAATATTATTATCGTTTCCTTTATTAGTTATGATAACATAAAAGATGATGACTTAGTTGGTGATTATTTTTGAAAAGTTTAAGTTTATAAACCTTGAAAATATAAAGCATAAAGTTCATAAATTTCAGTGGTTTCATTTTTATGTTTTCACATGAGGAATTAATCTTGCTTTATGATTTTGTGCAACAAAACTTAAATTAAATAGTTGGAAAAGTTTAATGGCTAAAAACTAGTATTTGATATACAAGATATTGTTATTAAGAGCATATATAAGAATGTATCAAATGGAGTAGTAACTTAGATTTAAAAATATTGCATATGTATGAATGATGGTGTTATAGAAATGTTTAGTAAAAATACATAACTTATACTTTTATAGTAAAAACTTAATGACTACATATTTCAAATTCATGTATATACATATATGTATGTATATTGGAGGATGTAAACCCTAATACAAGAATTATTTTGCATATAAGGATATTTGGGAATTACTATGAAATCTATGAAGTAACCTACAAATATATTTGTTTATAAAATATATGATGATCGTAAACGGAAACTGACAATTAAAATATGATGTTTTCATAACAACTTTAGTAAAAAAACAATAAATATTATTTTTATATATGTGTATTATTTGACAATATATATATATATATATATATATATATATATATATATATATATATTATATATATTTACCGTACGCATTAAGACCCGTCATTTATCAAGTCAAAACATATTTTACCAACTAAAATCAAGAAAACATAAGAAGACTAGAATCTTGAACACAATAGATTGCATATATTGTTTATACTTATTTTCAATATATATACTTTTTGAGAAACTCACTTACATCACCAAAGGTCGTCGGGTTAACACATATGTGACAAACAAAACATCAGACATAAAAGTTGGGTGAATGATTACATGTCCAACTTGCACATAGAATCATACATATACCTTAAGGTGTCTTAATTTTTTAGGGCACGAGTAGGTCCGGATCACTGTTCAGATGTAAGGCCTCTTTCTCGGGAGACCTCACTTGTTGGATTTACTCATAAACATAGTCATCAAACAGTGATATTGTAATTAAAAACCATACAAAGTAGCGGAAGCGTATCATTCAATTACACAGCATAACGTAATAACGGAAGTCTTAGCATAAAAGAAACATTGTCTTAACACATAAGGAAATTATAATGGGATGCTAGTCTTGTGTCGGGCAGCCATCACGCCTTAGCACGTCCTTTCCTTTTGCCACCTGAAGTGCATACTAAAAGTCAGCTAACGCTGGTGAGTTCCAGTTTAAAGGCAATTAGACATTAACATTATCTTTTAACATATAAGTATATATATATATATATATATACTTGTACTAACTCTTATTTTACTTCTTTCATATATCATTCATAATAAGTACGTATATAAATACATACATGCTTATTTCATGGTGCACATTCATTGGTCGTACACATATGGGTGATCAACCCGTCATTTGACTACGTATGTCACAATGACATACGTCCTCGACCTACCGTCGTAGCCCATTTCATTGACCGTCCGGCACTAGAAACCATCCGTCATATCATAAAACCGTCCGGCAAACCTTCGGCCGTCTGTCTAAACCATCCTACCGTCGTAGTTCGTCATATTCGTCCGTCTGCCCTAAGGCATCCGTTTCCCACCCGAACTATTTATACAGCCGTGCATCGATTGTGGCCTTAGTTTTAGTCTACCTTTATAGACTTACATTTCTGGCTGCATAATAGTCGAGGGGTCGTCCGTATATCGTAGTAGCCGTTAGCATCGTTTCCGTCCAAAATGTTCATTCATACATAGCAAGCAATATATATACATGGATATAATGAAAGGTTTCGTTCTTATACGTTATGTCATACTTTTCATACTTGGCGAGTAATATATACATGGATATAAAGCAAGATTCATTCTTATATATTATGTCATACTTTTCATAATTGGCGAGCAATATATACATGGATATAAAGCAAGATTCATTCTTATATATTATGCCCTACTTTCGTTTCATAGCTTATAAACATGCTTGTCATTATTGAATTCATCATGTATTGTCACATAACACATAAGACTACATATATAATTTGTATCTTTTATTTAGTTCATGTATACACTTCAGCCCCAAAACATTTAAAATTGTTTGCACGTAACACATAGGGGCACATAGAACTCACCTGATTGAGCGGTTCTTGAAGTACAATTAGCTGGTTATCGAGCGTCACTAAAGTCACACACAAGCTTCTGGAGCATGGTTTCGGTTACTTTACGATGTAGAGGTGATGGCTAACGATCCCCGAGCTTTTGAACCGATTCCCGAGCTTTCTCTCTCTAAACCCGTGCTCTCATTTCTCTCTCTAAGTGTGTGCAATGAAGGTGAATGGGGAGAGGAGCTGGGTGGCTGCTGATTAGGAGGGTTTTCCCTTCTTAATTTTGGCCCATGGGGCGGCCCTTGGCAAGCCCACCCTTCCCTTTCTAGTCTTCCTTCTTTTATTCGGCATCGCGATGGTTGTCCCGATCTTGCTAATTCGTTTATATTATTTGGGATGTTAAATCAGAATTTGCTACACACATCATTCACCATGCTGCTAAGATGAGTCTTCATGGCCCCACTTTTACTATGATTTAAATGATTTTTAAACATGTGGGGGAGAATACATATCTCATATTTAGATACGAGTACATAAACTGATTGTTGCATGAGTACTTACTGTCATATTAAGTCCCCGGGAATACTATAACCGTTAGCTAATTTAGACATGGAACGCATGAATAGATCTATTTGGGTTGACACCCCCACCTGTGGTTAGTCGCTCTAACCTTGATTGGAGGTTAAAACGGGTGCATACTATCCATACATAAACAAAATGTTACATGACATAACATTGGGCGGGGCACATAAACTATAGACGTCAAGTGTCGGTTATGGTAGCTCATGGTAACAAGGCACATACTTAAGTATTGTTTGATTTTCAATACTGGGAAACATATTTGAAATCTCGTAGTCCAAAGGAAACATATTTTAAAAGGCCCGACAAACCTTGGACTTAGGTTGCCACGTTTCCTGAATCGGATGATTCCTTTCCAGGGCGACACTTTCAGTAGTACCATGTCCCTACTTAAAACTCTAAATCTCTTCTTTTTTTATCCGCATATGATTTTTGTCTGTCTTTAGTGGCTTTCATGCGTGTTTTGATCTGGTCGATTTCTCGAAAGTAGCTTTGATCACTTCGAGACTTGCAAAGTCTTTCTATCCAATTTCCCCCCAACAGACCGGGGTTCTACATCTTCTTCCATACAGCATCTCAAATGGCGGCATGCCAATGGTTGAGTGATAGTTGTTTTTATATGAAAACTCAGCCAATGGCAGATGGCTATCCCAGCTCCCACGGAAATCAATGATACAGGCCTGGAGCATGTCCTCCAAGTTCTGAATGGTCCTTTCTGACTGACCATCGGTTTGAGGGTGATAAGTGGTGCTAATGTTCAGTCTAGTGCCCATTGCTTCGTTGAATTTCTTCCAAAACCTTGATGTGAATTGAGTGTCCCTGTCTGACACGATCGATAAAGGCATACCATGTCTGCTTACAATTTCATTGATGAATATCCCTGCTAACTTCTCAGACGAAGAAGCCTCACGTATTGGTAAAAAGTAAGCACTTTTCGTCAAGCGGTCGACGATCACACAAATGGTATCATTGCCTTTAGCTGGTCACGCTAGCTTGGTAATGAAGTCCATTGTGATCTCCTCCCACTTCCATTCATGTATCGGCAAGGTTTGTATTTTACTGCATGGTTTCTGGTGCTCGGCCTTAACTAGTGAGCAAGTCAGGCACTTGCCCACATATTTGGTCACATCGTTCTTTATGCTGGGCCACCAGTATTCTTTCTTCAAGTCTTGATACATCTTGTTCGTCCCGGGGTGGATAGAGTAGCGAGACTTATGAGTCTCATCAAGGATTTTGGCCCTAAGTTCACCAATCTTAGGTATCCACACGCAGTTAAACTGAGTTCGCAAACCGTATGCATTAGTCCCCATATTTGCTTGTTCTACTACTATCCTCTCTCGTTTCACATTCCTTTCCAATAGTGCTTCATCTTGTGCTTTCGCTATTTCATTGATTAGGCCTGGTGTTATAATCAATTGGCAAGCTTTGATCTAGATAGGTGTCGGTTCTTCCTTTCTGCTTAAGGCATCAGCCACTACATTTGCCTTGCCTGGATGGTATAATATTTCACAATCATAATCTTTCAGCAGTTCTAACCACCTCCTTTGTCTCATGTTTAATTCCTTTTGTTTGAAGAAATACTTCAGGCTCTTATGATCGGAGTAAATGGTGCAATTAACCCCGTACAGATAGTGTCTCCATATCTTTAATGCGAAAACTACCGCTGCCAACTCCAGGTCGTGACTCGCATAGTTAAACTCGTGCATCTTTAACTGTCGTGAGGCATAAGAAATTACTTTTCCCCGTTGCATAAGTACACAACCCAATCCCTGACCTGAAGCGTCAGAGTAAACTACCAAGTCTTCATTTCCCTCAGGTAAGGTCAAGACTAGAGCTTGTGTTAATCGTGTCTTTAGTTCCTCGAATGCATTATTTTGGGTTGGGCCCCATTCATACTTTACTTCTTTACGCGTTAGCTTTGTCAGTGGCGAGACTATCCTTGAGAAATTGTGGATGAATCTTCGATAGTAGCCTGCCAATCCCACAAAACTTCGTACCTCTGTTGGTGTTTTTGGGACGTTCCATTCTCTTACTGTTTCGATCTTTGCAAGATCTACCATAATGTTGTTTGGTTTTATAACATGACCTAGGAATTGCACTTTCCTAAGCCAGAACGCGCATTTGGAGAATTTTACATACAACTTTTCCTGCTTTAGAACTTCTAATACCTCCCTTAGATGACAGTGGGGATCTCCCTCATTCTTTGAGTAAATGAGAATGTCATCTATGAAAACTATTACTGGACGATTCAACATTGGTTGGCATACTCTATTCATTAAATCCATAAACACTGCAGGTGTGTTGGTTAGTCCGAAGGACATCAAGAGGAAATCATAATGCCCGTAACGCGTGCGTAATGCGGTTTTAGGTACATCTTCCTCCATTACTTTCAATTGATGGTAACCCGACCTAAGATCGATCTTTGAGAACCAATTTGCGCCTTGTAGTTGATCAAAAAGATCATCTATTCTAGGCAATGGGTATTTGTTCTTTACTGTTCGTTTGTTCAATTCACAGTAGTCAATGCACATGCGCATGCTGCCATCCTTCTTCTTAACAAATAATACCGGAGCGCCCCATGGTGAGATGCTCGGTCTGATGAATCCTTTCTCTATTATCTCTTCTAATTGAGACATTAATTCTTTCATTTCTGACGGAGCCAATCGATAGGGTGCTTTGGCGATGGGCTGAGCTCCTGGCAGTAAGTCAATCTGAAATTCTATTTCCCGATCGCGCGGCAAGCCAGGTAGGTCCTCTGGGAACACTTCTGGAAAGTTTCACACCACGGGTACATCCTTGAGTTCCTTCGTTTTTATTCTATCATCAATATCGTATGCCAGATAAGCTTCGCAAGCGCGCCTCATGTAACTCTCGGCCTTGATCATCGAGTTGACGTGAGGCATTGTGCAATTCCAATCACCATAAACCGTAATCGGACTGTCGTCAGTGGCTTTGAGATGTATCATCTTTCGCTTACATACGATTTGTGCTTCGTTGGCAGCTAACCAATCCATGCCCAATACTATGTCAAATCCTCCTAAGGTTAGAAGGTACAATCTAGAAGGGAACTTATGTCCCTCTATTTCTATCATGCAATCGTCAGTCATTTGGATGATGACGGAATTTCTACCAACCGCAGTCTCTATGCTAAAGGCCATTATAAGGCTACTGATGGTGCAGTCTAGTTTGCGGCTAAATACAGTGGATATGAAGCTTTTACTAGCACTAGAATCAAATAAAATAGTAGCATGTTCATCACTAACTAGGAACGTACCTAACACGACATCATGGTTTCCTATGGCTTCTTCCCCAGTCAAGAAATAAGCCCGAGCTCTTGCCTTTGGTTGCTCCTGTTCCTTTTCTTTTCCGGAACCAGATTGTCCAATTTTCATGCAGTTCTTCATCAGATGTCCAAATAGTCCACATCCTAGACACATGACGTCCTTCAGGCATTCCTTAGAGAAATTTCCAGCCTTTCCGCACTTATAGCACATGGTGGAGCCAGGTCGACACTCCCCGCGATGTTTTTTCCCGCATTTCGTGCAAGTTTCGTACTCCTCTTCCCTTGGCTTCTTAGCCTTAGGTGCAACAGCCCCCTTTCCATTCCCCCTAGACGGGTCCTCCCACTTTCTTTTTGGTGCTTCTGGGGTTGGGTCCTCATTGGCATAATCGTCATAGACGATTCTAAACAAATTCATTACCGACTCGAAGGTCGAGGTTAGGTTAGCTTTTACGTGAACACGGACCCATTGGGACAGGCCCTTCACATAGTACTTAATCAGCCTATCTTCAGTCTCCACTAAGTGCGGTACCAGTTGGGCTAGCTCTTTGAATCTAGAAGTGTACTGGCGATGAGTCCTGCTGCCAGCTTTGAAGTTCAAAAATTCGTTCTCTACCCTATCGATCTCATTCTGAGGATAGAACTTCTGGATTATCTGTGTTTTCAGGTCTTCCCACGTCATTCTTCTAAGAGTGTTTGGTGACTTAGTTCTCTGGATGTTCCTCCACCAACTCAGCGCTTCGTTGGTGAAAGAGTGAGCAACATATTTAACAGCCTGGTCAGGTCGACACTCGCTTATGTTGATTACCCCGTTCATCCTCTCAATCCATTCAAAAGTAGCCACCGAATCCTTGTTTCCATCAAACTTGGGCGGGTCACCGTCCTTGAATCCCTTGTAGGTACACCCTCGGGTGTTCAGTCCCATTTTCACTTCATCTCCATCACTTGCATACACTTTCTCCTCGTCGTCCTCTTCCTTCTCCTCTTTACTTTTCTTAAGTGCCTCAGATAACATATCAGGCAATACATTTTTCAGAGTCAGTACAACTTCACGGGCAATAGTATCCCTTACTTCGGGTTCTATCGTAGTGATCCTTCATTGCCATCTCCCAGTGGGGTCACATTAGTCTCGTGTACACTCTCGGTGGGTTCCACGTGCACACTTTCCTCATGTTCCACATGCACACTTTCCTCGTTGTTATGTCTTCGATTCAATGGTGGTCTACCGACTTGGCCAGTACGACCGCCTCGGCGTCCAGTTCTTCCTCTACCAACCATAGTTTCCAAGATTTCCTGAATAGTAAAGGGAATACATCAATGTCATCCCTTCAGATCATAGTTTAGAACAGTACGAGAAAGGTAAATTCTTAATTACAGTGATCGGTTTGTGATTAATAATTTGCTTTGCTTTTCGGGTTCAAAACTCTTCACATCAGTTATGACATTAACATCTATGTGTTCTAACTTAAGACATTTGTTCCTATCTACAGGCATTAACCTTACTACTTACTTACTGTGTTGGCGTTGGCGTTGGCTACCCATACTGACATTCGTGCATTGGTCCCATTATCAGCTTAAGTCCAGATATTTAGGGATGTCTGAATCTCTCAAACTATTGCTCTGATACCAACTTGTAAAGCCCCTTTCTCGGGAGACCTCACTTGTTGGATTTACTCATAAACGTAGTCATCAAACAGTGATATTGTAATTAAAAACCATACAAAGTAGCAGAAGCATATCATTCAATTACATAGCATAACGTAACAGCGGAAGTCATAGCATAAAAGAAACATTTTTTTAACACATAAGGAAATTATAATGGGATGTCAGTCTTGTGTAGGGCAGCTATCATGCCTTAGCACGTCCTTTCCTTTTGCCACATGAAGTGCATACTAAAAGTCAGCTAACGCTGGTGAGTTCTAGTTTAAAAGAAATCAGACATTAACATTATCTTATAACATACAAGTATATATATATATATATATATATATATATATACACTTGTACTTACTCATATTTTACTACTTTCATATATCATTCATAATGAGTACGTATATAAATACATACATGCTTATTTCTTAGTGCACATTCATTGGTCGTACACGTATGGGTGATCAACCCGTCATTTGACTACGTATGTCACAAAGATATACGTCCTCGAACTACCGTCGTAGCCCATTTCATTAACCGTCCGGCACTAGAAACCGTCTGTCATATCATAAAGCCATCCGGCAAACCTTCGGTTGTCCGTCTAAACCGTCCTACCGTCGTAGTCCGTCATATTCGCCCGTCTGCCCTAAGGCATCCGTTTCCCAACCGAACTATTTATACAGCCGTGCATCGATTGAAGGACTGACTCCACAGTTGTGGCCTTTGTTTTAGTCTACCTTTCTAGACTTTCATTTCTGGCTGCATAATAGTCGAGTGGTCGTCTATCTACCGTAGTAGCCGTTAGCTTCGTTTCTATCCATAACGTTCCTTCATACATAGAAAGCAATATATATACATGGATATAATGCATGGTTTCATTCTTATACGTTATGTCATACTTTTCATACTTGGGGAGCAATATAAACATGGATATAAAGCAAGATTCATTCTTATATATTATGTCATACTTTTCATACTTAGCGAGCAATATATACATGGATATAAAGCAAGATTCATTCTTATATATTATGCCCTACTTTCGTTTCATAGCTTATAAACATGCTTGTCATTATTGTATTCATCATGTATTGTCACATAACACATAAGACTACATATAGAATTGGTATCTTTTACTCAGTTCATGTATACACTTCAGCCCCAAAACATTTAAAATTGTTTGCACGTAACACATAGGGGGCACATGGAACTCACCTGATTGAGCGGTTCTTGATGTATACTTAGCTGGTTATCGAGCGTCACTAAAGTCACACACAATCTTCTGGAGCCTGGTTGCGGTTGCTTTGTGATGTAGAGGTGATGGCTAATGATCCCCGAGCTTTTGAACCAATTTCTGAGCTTTCTCTCTCTAAACTCGTGCTCTCCTTTCTCTCTCTAAGTGTGTGCAATGAAGGTGAATGGGGAGAGGGGCTGGGTGGCTGATGATTATGAGAGTTTTCCCTTCTTGATTTCGGCCCATGGGCCGGCCCTTGGCCAAGCCCACCCTTCCCTTTCTAGTCTTCCTTCTTTTATTCGGCATCGCGATGGTTGTCTCGATCTTTCTTATTCGTTTATACTATTCGGGATGTTACATCAGAATTTGCTACACACATCATTCACCTTGCTGCTAAGGTGAGTCTTCATGGCCCCACTTTTACTATGATTTAAATGATTTTTAAACATATGGGGGAGAATACATTGCTCATATTTAGATACGAGTACATAAACTGATTGTTGCATGAGTACTTACTGTCATATTAAGTCCCCAGGGATACTATAACCGTTAGCTAATTTAGACATGCAACGCATGAATAGATCTATTTGGGTTGACACCCCCACCTGTGGTTAGTCGCTCTAACCTTGATTGGTGGTTAAACCGGGTGCATACTATCCATACATAAACACAATGTTACATGACATAACATTGGGCGAGGCACATAAACTATATACGTCAAGTGTCGGTTATGGTAGTTCATGGTAGCTCATGGTAACAAGGCACATACTTAAGTATTGTTTGATTTGCAATACTGGGAAACATATTTGAAATCTTGTAGTCCAAAGGAAACATATTTTACTTAAACCTGTGAACTCACCAACTTTATGTTGACATTTTAGCATGTATTTCTCAGGTAATTGATGCTCTATCAGGAAAATTGCACCTAGGAAATAAGACACGTGGAGTCGTCGTGCATGTCTTAGATTTTGGAGTTTTCCTCTTTTTGTATATAATGTTAGGCTATAATTGTAAAACTTGTCACATTTTGATGTTGCCGTTATGGTAACTACTTGATCCATGTTGTCATACAATTAATTACGGTTATGAAATTTTACTTTCATTTAGAGGTTGTTTGCTGTCATCAAAGGCTATGATTATTCACCGACTCCATCGCACCCCGTGTTTCGCCATAGGCGCGGTGTCACACTTAAGGTATTGACTTGGAAAGGCGTGGTTCTATTTGGAAAGAAGGGGAGTTAAGACCTAGGTTCATTGGACCTTTTAAGATCATAAAATGAATCGGACCGGTGGCATATCAATTGATGAAATGAATGGAGTACACGATTTATTTCATGTATCCAATCTGCGCAAATGTTTGGCAGATGAAACTTTGAAAATGCCACTACAGGACGTAGTGGTAAATGAAAGGCTTAATTTCATAGAAACAGCCATTGCAAACCGGTAGGAAAATAAATTAAAACGAAAAAGGCTTTTAATAATCAAGGTAAAATGGAATTCCAGACGTGGACATAATTATATAAAAAGATGGGAAATGACGAAAACCCAAAAGACAGAAAATAAAATAAAAAATTCTGAAAAACATAGGGTAGCGGACCGCTACCCACTGGCTAACGGTCCGCTACGGGAGTCAAGGATCTTGCCGCTGGATTCTTGGCGGAACAGCATCACCATCCGTGACAGTCCGCTACGGAGAAGACTTAGCTGGAAGACCACCAACACCCTTGCTAACGGTCTGCTACGCACCTCCGTAGCCACCCTCTGCACACGACACGTGTCCTGGACGCGTGTAGGGCAGGCGTCAGCTCTAACGATGCGTGGTCGGTGGCGGACCACCACAGCAGACCCACACGGTCCGCTACAAACGTGTGGCGTGCATTGGTTGCATGGCCAACACATGGCGCGCATGCGGATCACCTGGGGCGGTAGCGGACCACCTTCGCCCTGGCTAACGGTCTGCTATGGGTCCAATATAAGCCTATAAATAGAGGCTTCATCCCACTTCATTTCCACACCAATTCTCGCTCAAACCTCCGAGATCTCAAGCCTCTGAGCTGATCCCGAGCATTCCCTACTGTCCAAACTCCCGAGCCACTCTCCCGTGTTTGTCTAGTCTTCGCTTATTTACTGCACTAAAGCGTTTAGAGCCACAAGAACCCGAGACGAGCGTAGAAGATCAAGTAAAGGTGTTAGAGCTTAGGAGCTGACTTCTAAGCAACGTAGCACTAAGATTATTATCTTTTCGAGCTTCTAAACCAAGGTGAATACGAGTCTGTCAAAATACGGTTTTAAGTCATGAGTGTGTTACAAACACTCTCACGCAATGATCAAACTATTTACATTTACGAAAAAGGCAAAACACGTAAATTAAATACTTACGCATACCATCCCGTGGGGGGGTTGCTACGGGATCTAACCTCGGGGATGTTTGTTTGAAAAGAAAAGTGTATGTAAAGTTTGATCAAATGTTTATTCTCGCTCCGGGTCCATAGGGTTCGGGCGGGGTTAGCATATATGGTCGGGGGATTGTGTAAAACATGGCGCCTCTGTCACCACGTAGCCCCCGAGTATGTGACCACTGTATACGCACATGGAATGGGACGGAGTGATGTGTTCACTGTCTTCTATGGAGTTATGTTTAATTATTTAATTCAACTGTTTTGCCATTGATAAATGATTTTGAGGTCATAAAGTATTCACCAGCACATAGCTGATGTTCATTTTCCAAATATTTCCAGGAAAGGATTAAATGACCTTTACATAGCGGGACTGGCCACAGCTTAAGTCCTAGGGACATTTTTGTTGTATATCCGGGTTGGGCTACACAACTAGACCTGGTGCAACTATAAAAATATTATACAGGTTCGTACTATGCACGAGAAGGACCTGGGAAAAAGAGACAAGGATAGATGCCAAAAGGATTATGACTCCTTAGGCGGATACCTCCTTGAAGGATTTACTGACTTTGGTCAGGGTTTTGATTTCAATCACAATGTACAAACAATCGGGTTATTATACCCTTGTATTTAAATAAAAAGATCTTTTGTCTACACGATGAGACTCTAATATTTATAAACCAACCCTTGAGGTTGAGAATGATTTACAAAACGATCAATTGAAAAAAGTTATTCCGCTACACAAAAACAAACTCTGAAATCAAAGCAGGTACTGACGGTTCCAACTGCTATCACAACCCGGTAACGTCCAGGGAGTGCCTGGGGCGGGGTGTGACAACATTAGAGTAATCACCTCCTATATTAGACCTTTGTGAATCTTCACCTGTTTTTTCATTTGATAACCCTAAGAGCTTAGTGATCTGATCTGATGTGAGACTAGGAACAGTAGTAGAAGATGAAGGATCAGTTTTAACATAATTATTAAACACAGAAAATATAGGACCTTTATTACTCTTTGATTTGAACCCAGGAGAAAATTCACAAGTTCAAAGCATCTTTCAACAGTGCATCCCAACTTGTTGCAGCGAGTACATTTCAAATTGGGATTAGTTCCCCTATTATTTTTTTTCTATTATCAATGAACTGATTAGATTTAGAAACAAATTCAATATTTTGAACTTGACTTTTGTCATATGAATTAGAATTTCTATGTGATTCTCCCCTACTTATTATTGCAAAAGCTTCTTTTACAGTTGTAAGAGGTTCTTTAATCAACAAATTAGTCCTAACAAGTTGGTACACACTGCCAAGCCCCATAAGGAATTGCAACAATTTAATAAGGTGATTAAAATTATTAAACTGTTTGGAAGCTTCACAAGTATAAGATGGAAGCTAAAGCATTTGATCCAACTATTTCCACAACTTATGATAATAATCAGAAACAATGGATCCTTTTTTTGTTAATGAATTGATTTTCTGATATAAACCAAAAACAACTGATCCATCAATCTTGTCATATATTTCTTTCATATCACACCATACCTCAAAGGCAAGTTTGGAATACACTTCCCCATATATAATTCTTTAGAGACGGAATTAAGTATCCAAGTTAACACAACTGAATTACACCTATCCTTCTGCCTAGCAAGAACATCATCTTCGGTAGGCCTTTCACAAGTACCATCAATAAAACCTACTTTATTTTCACTTGTAAGGCAAGTTTCATAGCATTAGACCACACAGTGTAATTATCAGTTCCTTTTAGTTTCACATTTACTATGGTCAAACTACTAGAGTCACTAGCATGAAGATACAAAGGATGACTAGCATCAAGTTTACTAACTAGGGTTTCATTACCAACATCTGCCATTTTTGTAATTTAATATTCAAACAAGAATGACAGTCACACAAGTACACGCACAAACCACTCAAGTTGATAATCCAGGTCAGGTTTTATCTGTTCTTGATAATCCAAAAATATCACACAAACGCGAAGAAATCTGAAGAATCATCAACATGATGAATACTAACTCTAGACCTAACCAGTTGAGAGAGATTGAGAAGCGTGTTCGCTCAAAAATGAAGCGACAACATACAAACCCCTAAAATCATAATATATATATGACCCATATACACCGGAGACCCACGGGCACAAATAACCTACGTGTCCTTTAGAGACAAGTGAGTTACCTTCATCTGCTGGATAATCCATCTTGTAAGTAGTGGTGCACAAATCGGTTTTTTAACCCAAACCGGTTCAACCCGACCCGAACCAGTTTGGTCAACGAAAAGTCAAAACCGGTTTGGACCCAAACCGGTTCGGGTTAAACCGGTTTTAGTAATGGGAAATGTCAAACCGGTCAAACCGGTTAGGGTTGGTTTTAAACCGGTTTGCCCTTTAAACCGGTTTTTATTAAAAGAAAAATTCAAATAAATTTTAAATTTTTAATATTAAATCCAAAAAAAAATATATAGCAACATTAATACTTAAAGTTCAACGTTTATTAATATTTGGAAAGTTCGGAAATTAAAAAACATGACAAGATAAATTTATAAAATTGTAAAACATTACAAAAATATAACAAATATAAAACATTAAGCTCAACGTTTTATTTTTTGGAATATTGATTGATTATTCTTGTGCGTTGTCTTCGGAACTAGAGTTTCGTAGCCTTGCATCTTCGGCTAGTTCTTCATCGGTGACTGGTTCGGATATTCCAAGATCAACCTCGTTGTTGTGTATGGTTTCTTCGGCTTGAATTTCGTCTTCGAGAGAAGTTTGGTCTTGTATCCTATCCATCGCATCCAAATGGTCCTTCAAGCAAATGCACATTTTCATCGCTACGGGTGTGAGTCTAGTCCTTCGCATCGATAATACCTTGCCATTAAAAGAAAACGCAGATTCCGAAGCTACCGTGGAAGCTTGGACGGTTAGTATATCACGGGCCATGGCGGAAAGAATCGGAAACGAAGCTTCGTTTTTTTTCCACCATGCCAAAATATCAAAATCCTCAAAAACGGTAGGAGGCATAAACGCTAAAAAGTTTGTGCCAATATACCTTCCGAGTTCGCTACTCGGGGTGGTACCTCGAGTCCGTTTACTAAATTCATTTAACATTTCGTTATATAAATTCAAATTAACATCTCTCGAGCTACCACTTGATGATGTACCCATTGTTTCATGTGGAGTCGGAGTTGTACCATATTTATGTAAATAAACATCAAATAAATCTTGTAAACATTTGTTAAAATATGTTTTTGTAACTTGTGCAAAATGGATGTCTTCGCTATCCAAATTCAAAGCGTAAGTAATTCTATCAATCAAAGTTTCAACCCCGTAAACATTTATAGTACGGTTTAACGCGGCGGCGCAAGTTATAACGGGAGGCATTTCTTTAAAATATTTCACTAATTTTTCTTTCATCGGTTCTTTCATTTTTATAAAAAGAGAGTTTTTATTTTCAAGGTCATACAACTTGTTAGCCATTAAATATATTTGTTTTAGTGTTAATAGACTTGTGGGATAATAAACACCAGATAAAAAAGTGGTGACGGTTTTGAAAAACTTCAAGCAATTCGGTTACGTCTTTTAAAATGTCCCAACTTGTAGAAGGAAACTTTAGAATTTTACGACGAGGTTTTGAGGCAAGCATTTCATGAAATAGTTCTAAAGTTTCTCTTTGTCGTAAAGCGCTATAAAACATAGTATAAGTCGAGTTCCATCTTGTCTCGACGTCCCAATTCGGACCTAAGCAAAGATTATTCGTTTCACGACAAAATCTAATATAATCATGGTATCTTTTTTTGTTACTAAAAATATCTTTAAGCATTTGTCGAAAAGTATATGTTAACTTTGAAACCTCATCAATTGCAAGCCTGACTTGCACCACCAAGTTAATGATGTGTGCGACACATCGACTATGAAAAAAAACGCCGTTGCAAACCGGTTTATATTTAATTTTTAGTTTTTGAACCGCATTTGTATTATTTGATGCATTATCAAAAGACATTGAAAAAAGTTTATTTTGTAATTTAAATTCGGTTATAACACCATCCAATATATAAAATAAATTTTCGCCGGTGTGTGGATATTCAAACAAGTCAAACGCGATTGTACGCTTCATCATTTGCCACGTATTGGGATCAACCCAATGCGTGGTAACGCAAAGGTACGAATTGGGTTTACCATGTGGAGCCGACCAAACATCGGTGGTTAAGTTTACACCGGTTTGCAAATTTTCAAAACCCAAAATTAATTCTTTTTTTGCTTTTTTCCACATTTTTATACAATCTCGTCTAAGGGTTGTGCGACTTACTTGATGATAACGTGGTTGGAGTGTCTCTTGAATCATCTTTGTCAAGCGCGGATTGTCAAAGTGGTTGAACGGCAATCCTTCTTGAATCACTAACCTCGCCATTCGATCTCGAACAATATTTGGATCAAATTTCCAAATTCCTCCTTCGCTTGTCATCGAGGCTTGACCTTCACTTGGAATTCCCTTCAAGGACGGGCAAGATTTTTCCATATGCGTTTTCAAACTAGTGTTTGAATCTTTCCCCAAAAACGCACCACACATCTTGCACCGAGCACGTTCCTTCCCGTTTGACAACAAACATAGATCGTAATTGCACCAAATTGCCGGATTTCTCGTTGTTGCTCGAATTTCCACAACGATAACTTCGTTTGAGGAACCACCAACACCAAAACTTGCCATGCTTTTTTTTAGTTTAGAGAGAGTATAGAGAGCGTTTTTGAGCGGTTAAAGAGCGGTTTTAGAGATTAGAGAGTGTAAAGAGAGGTGTGATCAACCCTAAACACCCCCCCACCTATTTATAGTGTTTTAAGAGTGAAAATGGGGCCAAAAAACGGCCAAAATCGACCCAAACGGCTATATAGCCGTTGCCCAACGGCTATTTTATGCCCAACGGTTTAAACCGGTTTGAAAACCGGTTATCCAACCCGGTTCAAAAAAACCGGTTTCAAACCCGATCACATCCAGAAATATACAAACCGGTTTCAAACCGGCGGTTTTTGGGCAACCCGAACCGGTTTGGTCAACCCGAACCGGTTTGGTCCTAACCGGTTCAACCCAAACCGGTTTGCCGGTTTTGACCGGGTTAAAAAAAACCGGTTTTTTTGTGCACCACTACTTGTAAGTAGTGGTGCACAAATCGGTTTTTTAACCCAAACCGGTTCAAACCGACCCGAACCGGTTTGGTCAACGAAAAGTCAAAACCGGTTTGAGCCCAAACCGGTTCGGGTTAAACCGGTTTTGGAGGTGGAAATATGTAAACCGGTCAAACCGGTTCGGGTAGGTTTAAACCAGTTTGGGTTAAAAAACCGGTTTAAACCGGTTTTTATTTAAAAAAAAAATTATATTTTTAATTTTCGATTTAATTAAATAAATCATTTAATAAATGTTAATTACTATGTTTTTTAAAAATCATTTAATAAATGCTATTTAATGCTATTTAATGATATTTAATGCTATTTAATGCTATTTAATTCATTTAATAAATGATATTTAATTATATTTAATGCTATTTAATTCATTTAATAAATGTTATTTAATGCTATTAATGATATCTTATGCTATTTAATGCTATTTAGTTCATTTAATAAATGATATTTAATGATATTTAATGCTATTTAATTCATTTAAAAAAAACCGGTTCAAACCGGTTTTCTAACCCGGTTTAGCCAAAACCGGTCCCAACCCGATTTTCTTCAGAAATCCTCAAACCGGTTTCAAACCGGCGGTTTTTGGGCAACCCGAACAACCGGTTTGGACCGGGTTAAAAAAAAAACCGGTTTTTTTGTGCACCACTACTTGTAAGCAGCGTGAAAATCCACTCAAGCCCATCATCAGCTCCTTTATAAGTCCACTAGCAGCTCCTAAGCCCATTCAGATTTCTGAATCATTTAAGCCTAATCTCATGAAACATAAAAAAAAATATAAAATTCAGATTAAAAGAATAGAAAGAATTTGAAATTAAATTGAAAGAAGACATAAAAAATATAAATCCTTATATATTTTTAACAGGTCATTTTAGTCATCTACCTACATCAACCTAAAATTAGATTTAAGCATAGCATGACAAGTGTTACGCACATCCACGTAAGTCTATATATATATATATATATATAAAAGAAAGAGTTCAAATACTAACCAAATTTTTATGTGATAACCGTGCTAACCACTATAAAACAATCATATAATTTATAAATTATTTTTTCTTTTAATTGTTAAAATAGTATTTAAGTATCTTGAATAAATATTTTGAACTTAAATACGGAAATTATGAGTCTTACGTATACGTACCAAATAATGATTCATATACGTGACACATAGTGTTTACATATATGTAACATTAACATAATGATAATTGTTACATATATATAACACTATGTTTGAGAGTGGTTATCATGGTTATCACATAAATATTGGTTAGCATTTGAACCTCACCCTATATATATATGAAAAAAATCAAATGTGAACCAAGTATAAATGTGTAAACCAAAAAACTAAAATCTGGCCACATACAGTGGCAGACCCAGGAAATATTTTCATCGGGGTCGGAAATTTTCGATATTCGAATGTTTATTAAAAGGGATTTTTCTCAGGCCGGGTCATTTAATTCTTTTACTAAATTGAGTTGGGTCATCGAACTTTTTTCACCGGATTGAGTTAGTTTATCGAAATATTTTGAGTTGAATTATTTTTGCTGGATTGAAATCCGTTCATTTTTTTTAATAGTAATATGATGCGTGTAAACTATATATATATTTTAATAAAGATTTATCACACAGTATTAGTTTTAAAAAGGGTTTTCACCAAAGACTAATCACACACACATCGGGCAGTGTACCCGTCGGATAGCAATATAGTAAAGGTAAGAACCGGATATCAATCCGTGGACACGGTGGAATGCGATAATAAACCGGAACTAAAATACAATCAAGTAAGGGTAAATATGTTTAAGTTGATTTTTGATTAAACTAATATGCAAGAATGTAAGACTAAACTAAGAACACAAATCAAACAATCAAGGAAGGAATATCACTTCGGCCTCGAATCCATTTAGTAAACATCCAACAACAACTACAAATACATGACACGTACACAATATATAAGTTGACTAAATTCTCGTCAAAGACATCTAATCAAATGATTCTTCGGAAAGTTAGAATGAATAACACAAACCAACCACCTAAAATCATACAATGAAGCTCACGTGCTATGAATACGTAAATGTTTAATAAAGATTGGACTAGCTTCCTGTCAAGGTTGGCTAATTCAACAACTAGTTGGAAAGATTACACGAATCAACACATAACCCACCTCAAGTTGATTAAAGTAAACAACAACATGCATTTCTTCAACATACAATGTCCATATCAAGATTACATAAACTAGAAGATTGCGTCAACAAGTCCTAGATGAACATAATACTAAACATGACACATCATAACAAGCACTTTGTCTTTCCAAACATAAGCACAAGGATGCACATTCAAGAGTTTTCAACCATAAACAAGACTTCATCCACCATTCCTAGTCAAAGGCCATAAACTAGCATACATACTTACACTAATCAATGAATACATGCATAGACCATGGGTTTGCCAACATACAAAGTCAATACATATACAAGTCTTGCAAACAATATCAATTCCCAAATACACAATATCATTGAGGAATAATCATGCCATTGTTATAACATTAACATAAACTACGCCAAAGATCCATAAATGTTGTCAAACGTTACTAAACTTCCTAAACCAAAGTGATGTCAAGAGTTAGCTCATGGTGAGCATAAGAACAGGAACCAAGCAAGGAAAAGTTACAAGACTCATAAAGAAATGCCAAGAATCAAACAACTTCCCCAAGCTAGATGATGATGATGATGTATGGTGATCCTCTTGATGTTGTAGTCCTTCCTAGAAGCTTAAAATGTGGCTAGAAACAAGGAAATTCGGAGCACAAAACAGTGCTAAGGGATTCAACTCTCCAGGTCTCCAGACCTCTGATGTGAGGAAAACTTCTGATATTTATAAAACAAGGGAGGCACGACCGTGCCTAGTGGGAAGGCACGACCGTGCAAGACAAGGGAACGCGACCGTGCCTAGGGTAAAGCACGGTCGTGGGACAGGTGGTTGACCGATCTGCTTCTTTCATTGGCTCTCTTGCTTCGAGGTGTCAGACTCACGGGTGTACACGCGACCGTGGGGCGCAGGTCACGGTTGCGTCTTGACTTTTGGCTTTGCGCGGTCGTGCCATGTACGGGGCGCGACCGTGCCTAGGGTTAAGCAAGCTTGGCACGACCGTGCCAATTAGGGGCACGACCGTGCCTCTATCACAGAAACCCTAAAACTTCACTTTTATCCTGGAAATCCCATGTTTGTTCACTAAGCTTCACAAAAACCTACAAAACAGGAAATGAAGCAAATAAGTGTCTAAACGTTGGAAGTAACCAAGAATTGATCGTTAAATGAGCGAAGTTTTGTGCCGAAAAGATGTGTAATTTCAAGCACATCAAACAACCCCAGACTTGAACATTGCTTGTCCTCAAGCAAGAAATCAAAATAAAACAAAACTTCCAATGACACTATGGATCAATTCGGAAAACCGTAAGCATTAATAAACTTATATAGGTTTGACAAGAAATGCAAAATTAACTAAATGAAACCCAATGAACCCAATGAAGTGACAACCGAATGAGCAAATGAATATGTCTAGGAAATCATTAGCATGCAACTTTATGCTTCTCACAATGTTCACAAACACTCGGGAATATATATGATCATACAAGTAATGGTGTATGTATAGAACACTCAAATGCCAAGACAATTAACATGCATAAATCATAAGCTTGCTAAAAGATCAAATCTCTATCAACTAACATGAAACAAAGCACAAATCAAGAGGGCTTTAAACGGGTTGTAACTTGGCAATGGTTAAGGGTAAGGAAATGGGATTTAAAAGTGGCTAAATGGCTAAAAACCCGGCGGTTATGCTAATTCAAAAAAAACTAAAACACTTCTAATATGAAAAATAAACTAACTAATACTTCCGTGTATAGATAAGAGCTAACAACCGAATTCTTTCCATCTTTGCTCACAAAATTGCTCTAATCGACTATATTTCACCTGATTTTGGTGATATAATAATTTTTTTTTAACACTATTTCTTTTTTCTTTTGAAGGGAACTAAGTCAATATGCATCTTTCCTTAGCTAAAAACTTCTCAAGAATTTGAAGATTACAACAAAGTAAAAGCTATAAAATTAACATTAGCCGACCGGATTTCTAACACGGGTGAAAAATAGAATAAATAAGTAAAAAGGCTAATGAGGGTTTAATGGCGGTGTAATGTGGGTAATAAAAGAAAGAACATGGGATAGGCTCAACGTGGTTAACTAGTGGATGTGTTCGGGTAAGGGAAAACAAAGATAAAAGGCTAACAAAGTGGTTTATCCTAATGCCTCAATCATTTTTATGCAATATTTATGTTCATGATTTCGAAATGTATACTAAAAGAAAGTTCTAACAAGCATGAAACATTCGGCACACTCAACTCCGCAAAAACGAGAGCAAACAATGTCTAAAGCTATCAAGGCTCAAAAATAAACTCACGGAAACGGAACGGAATGGGTGTAAGAAAAAGGTTACATGCAATTCATTCGTTTAGCACACTAAAACTCATGGTTATCACAAAAAATTGGGTTTGACTCAATGGAATTTCTATCTCAATTGCTTTCGAAAAATCAAACCTCTATTATTTACTAAAAATTGTGAATGCTAAACGGTTAACTTTTAATTTAGTGCCAATAAAAAATATGACGGAATATTTTGTAAAAAATGAAACGATAAAATGCTAAGAGGACAAACAATGCGCGAATACAATCCCACCCTACACTTAGAATTGTACATCGCCATCAATGTACAACAAAAAATAATGTAAAGCAAAGAATGAACACCCAACCCCACACTTAGAAACATACATTGCCCACAATGTATACAAAAACATGCAAAGCAAAATGGAATGCAATGCAATGGAGTGTGAAGGGATAACTGAAACTTCCCTCGTGTCGATCATGGCACACGCAAAAATCCAACCCACAACAATGACGTTCCACGTAGTTCCATGTAGTTCCATAATTCCAAGATCTAATCAAGACTAACATCAAACACAGATCAGTAACATCAAGCCAAAATATAAACACAAATATATACAACAGTACATGGAAACAAAAGTACAAGAAAACAAAAGTACAAGGAAACAAAAGTACAACATAAACGCCGTAGCGCGATACAAGAGTTTGTACAATACAACAAAAGTACAACTCACAAAAATGGTACCAAAAGGCAGTGGGAGGTACTACTCCCACTGCATACCCTCAAGGTCGATGTCGGCGGCCCCGCCTCCTACGCCTCCTGCCGCTGGTGGTGATGGTGGTGGTGACTGATGATGCAATGGTGATGGTGGTGGCTGAAGCTGTGGTGATGGTGGTGGCTGATGCGGTGGTGATGGTGGTGGCTGATCAGGCTGCTGCTCTGGCTGCATGAAAAATGGAAGGGGAACCACGTATGGTGCCCCGCCAGCAGCAGCAGCGGCGCACTGAACCTCATACTTCCAGGCCCAGTAACGCATAAACATGTCATGTGGAATGACAACCGGAGGCGGTGGTGGCGGCGGAGGCGGAGGAGGCGGCTGATCGGGCTGATGAAGCTCATGAACCTGCTCCTGCTCCTGCTCCTGCTGAGCAGGCCTCGGCCTCGGCCTGTACACGATCTGGATCGGGGCCCGGACGGTCTGGATCCCACGTCCATCTCCATCGATCCACCAATCTAATCCCCCCTACGCCGCGTCGAGCGACGTGCATGTTGCGCAATGTCTGCACAGACATCACGACAGTCTCGGCCACAGGGGTCAGATCCCCTATCAAATCGTCTGTCAGCAGCTGGAAGTGTCTCGCCAGCTTGGTCACGAAGTGACCTCCACAAATGGCGCTGCTGACGTCGCGCCCCGAGCTATTTACCAAGTACCCCGCGATAGAATGCGCGAGATTACAGGCGTGCGGGCGTACAAGGCAAAATAGGTAAAATAACTCCCTAAGGTTCACCACCGTCTCCCCCTGACCTCTCCCAGAGATCAAATAAACGATGCAGCGGTGAAGAACACGATGTAACGGATCCCGAAGGCTCGAAGCCTTGGTCAAACTCGGATCGTAAATCCTGAACCCAAACTCATGCCAAAACTGATCCTTATCCTCCTCTATCGGGAATTCGGTGATCCCCTCAGTGAACAACTCTGTCTGAAGCTCCTGTCGCGTGTATAACCCAAGTAGCCTCCCAAATCTGGCGACAGACATCACGCGCCACTCCCCGCCGAGCCTAAATCTAACGGTCTCGGGCTGCTCCAAATCCACACAAGGATAATCGAACTCGTAAGTGGAGAAAAACTCCATCACGAGCTCGACGTACTGAATGGCGTGAAGCCTGAACAACCGGCGCCAGGGGGCGGTGACAATGTCATTCCACCGGTCCCGCTGACCGATGGCATCGATGGCGGCTGGCTCTAAACGACGAGCAGCTAGAATCCGGCCTCTACGGGGCCACAAAACATCCAAACGAGCCTCGTACTCGTGCTCGTTCATGTCAAACTCAAGGTACGGGTGGTCCCTGTTGCCTGCCATCTGCACGACAACAAAAATGAAGTCAGAATAGTTATGAAGACGCTAGACTGAATTTATGAAGTTTCTGACCAAAACTATGAAGGGGCACGGTCGCGCCTGGGAAGGGGCACGACCGCGCCTAGGCCAAAATCCAAGCCCACGGTCGCGCCTTGGGCGACCACGGGCAGTCCAACCCGGGAGACACGGTTGCGCATGAGAAGGGGCACGACCGCGCCAAGGCAAAAAAAACAAAGCCCACGGTCGCGCTTTGGGCGACCACGGGCAGTCCAAACCCGGCAGACACGGTCGCGCCTGAGAAGGGCACGACCGTGCCTAGGTCAAAAAAAGAAGGCCACGACCGCGCTAGTGCAACACACGGCCGCGCCTTAGACACACCTAAGCCGGCACGACCGCGCTAGTGGGAGACACGGCCGCGCTCAATCCAAACCTTCATCCTGGAAATTATTAAAGCCAGACACGACCGCGCTAGGTCAAGAGCGCGGTCGTGCTCCTCCCCAAATTGGGGTTTCAGATTCGATTATAACACAGTTTAAACACGATTACGAAGGGGCATTTAACACAACACAATTACAGGATGTAATACTACCTATTTCTACTTATTTACATCTAACATGAGGCTTAAAACAGGAAATCACTAAAAACCTAGAATTTTAAAAACAAAATTACGATCCTAAACCTAAATATAAAGACGGAAAGATTAGGACAGGGGCGTACCTGGATTCGAAGAAATGGAGATTAGCAATGCGGAATAGAAGAGAGTAAATCGCAAGTAGGGAGGGGTTTTCTCGTTTTGGGGAAAAAAAGTGAAAGAAAAAAAAAAGAAATCTGCCGTTTCAGCTTAACTTAACCCACCCAAAATAACATAGGCACGGTCGCGCCAAGGGCATAGGCACGACCGCGGCTAGGTTATTGGGCACGACCGCGCCTCTGGTTTGGCACGACCGTGTCGCATGCCCAGTAGACACAGAAACCTGATTTTTTATGAGGAGTATTCCAAACCCGACTACGATTCTTCCAAGTTAAAATTTCTAAAAATTCAGAAGACATACCTGTGACATTCCGAACATTGTCCCAAATCCGCTCGATCCAAAACACGTCCCGATAACCTTATCTCAAAAATAAATGGTAAAATTCTAGAAAAACATGAAATAAAAACTAAGAAAATAATTGGAAGATAAAATGAACACACATAACTAACGGGTGAAACCCGGACATGCTAAGATTATTAACGAGTCATTAGCTAGACTCGTGTCCTTATGCGTGTCAATTTAGGACAAATGATGGGACAAACCAACAAACGGGTGGCCTATGATTCTTGAATACCCATCCGACCCGTTTGGTTTAGTGCATTTACCACCGGCTAGTGACAACCAATAGTAAATGCAAAAACAAAGTGACGGGTCGTGCCACCAACACTTGTATTTGCCCGGACCAAACCTGAGGTACATGATGTAGTAAAGGAGGCGATCATCCCGGCAAGATAGTGTTGACTTGCCATGCTTTGTGGACTGATGTTGCACCTTCCAAGTCGGTTGGTCCGTGAAATGTCTCGCCTTCTCCCGTTTTTCGGATGACTCGTATGACGAGTCGTGATCATGACCAATCGCGGGCCGGCTCTTCTTGATGCACAACAGAGGATCGGGCGTCACCATAGTCATTGGTTCGTTGGTGAACCCATCTGTTTGCACATCTCCCTCTTGGTGCGGCTCCTCTTCAATTACCACGGTTGACTCTTCAAACAATAATGTTTCCAAATCATCCAAATCACCAACCGGGCCGAATATAGGGTCCTCATAGCGCCGTACGGGGTAGCCCGGGAACTGACAACAATCTAATATGTAATGTGGGCCCCCACAAATCTCACACCAAATCTCCTCGTGGTAACCCCATAGATCAAACGAGTACTCATCACGGTAACTCCCATAGTCGCGATCCGTGAAAATCACTGCAAAGAACACTCAAACAAAACGATCATGGGTACCAGATAAAAATAAAAAAAATAAAAATAAAATAACATTCGACGAACTATACACAAAAAAATAAGACGAAGATGATAAAATAAAAAAAATAAAAATAAAAATAAAACAAATTTAAATAAGGAAAACTATTTACCAAGATATATAGACAAATATGTACTAAATGACTAAATAATAATCCCAATCGTTCTCGCACAAACCGTATCCCCGGCAACGGCGCCAAAAACTTGATGCGTGTAAACTATATATATATTTTAATAAAGATTTATCACACAGTATTAGTTTTAAAAAGGGTTTTCACCAAAGACTAATCACACACACATCGGGCAGTGTACCCGTCGGATAGCAATATAGTAAAGGTAAGAACCGGATATCAATCCGTGGACACGGTGGAATGCGATAATAAACCGGAACTAAAATCCAATCAAGTAAGGGTAAATATGTTTAAGTTGATTTTTGATTAAACTAATATGCAAGAATGTAAGACTAAACTAAGAACACAAATCAAACAATCAAGGAAGGAATATCACTTCGGCCTCGAATCCATTTAGTAAACATCCAACAACAACTATAAATACATGACACGTACACAATATATAAGTTGACTAAATTCTCGTCAAAGACATCTAATCAAATGATTCTTCGGAAAGTTAGAATGAATAACACAAACCAACCACCTAAAATCATACAATGAAGCTCACGTGCTATGAATACGTAAATGTTTAATAAAGATTGGACTAGCTTCCTGTCAAGGTTGGCTAATTCAACAACTAGTTGGAAAGATTACACGAATCAACACATAACCCACCTCAAGTTGATTAAAGTAAACAACAACATGCACTTCTTCAACATACAATGTTCATATCAAGATTACATAAACTAGAAGATTGCGTCAACAAGTCCTAGATGAACATAATACTAAACATGACACATCATAACAAGCACTTTGTCTTTCCAAACATAAGCACAAGGATGCACATTCAAGAGTTTTCAACCATAAACAAGACTTCATCCACCATTACTAGTCAAAGGCCATAAACTAGCATACATACATAAACTAATCAATGAATACATGCATAGACCATGGGTTTGCCAACATACAAAGTCAATACATATACAAGTCTTGCAAACAATATCAATTCCCAAATACACAATATCATTGAGGAATAATCATGCCATTGTTATAACATTAACATAAACTATGTCAAAGATCCATAAATGTTGTCAAACGTTACTAAACTTCATCTAAACCAAAGTGATGTCAAGAGTTAGCTCATGGTGAGCATAAGAACAGGAACAAAGCAAGGAAAAGTTACAAGACTCATAAAGAAATGCCAAGAATCAAACAACTTCCCCAAGATAGATGATGATGATGTATGGTGATCCTTTTGATGTTGTAGTCCTTCCTAGAAGCTTGAAATATGGCTAGAAACAAGGAAATTCGGAGCACAAAACAGTGCTAAGGGATTCAACTCTCCAGGTCTCCAGACCTCTTATGTGAGGAAAACTTCTGATATTTATAAAACAAGGGAGGCACGACCGTGCCAGACAGGGGAACGCGACGTGCCTAGGGTAAAGCACGGTCGTGGGACAGGTGGTTGACCGATCTGCTTCTTTCATTGGCTCTCTTGCTTCGAGGTGTCAGACTCACGGGTGTACACGCGACCGTGGGGAGTCAGGTCACGGTTGCGTCTTGACTTTTGGCTTGGCGCGGTCGTGCCATGTACGGGGCGCGACCGTGCCTAAGGTTAAGCAAGCTTGGCACGACCGTGCCTCTATCACAGAAACCCTAAAACTTCACTTTTATCCTGGAAATCCCATGTTTGTTCACTAAGCTTCACAAAAACCTACAAAATAGGAAATGAAGCAAATAAGTGTCTAAACGTTGGAAGTAACCAAGAATTGATCGTTAAATGAGCGAAGTTTTATGCCGAAAAGATGTGTAATTTCAAGCACATCATAATACCTAGATTATCTAGGATAAAATGAGCAACACCTAGATAATACCTTTCATTTAAGTGTTCGTGTCCGTTTATTTGTTCGGTTCCGTTCATTTGTTCGGTTACAGTTAAATGAACACTAACAATCCCCGTTTATGTTCGCTCCGTTCGTTTACAAGCCTATGAGGGTTTTACAAGGCCGATTAGTTGTTTAGATATGAATAGAAAAGCTTAGTGTAAATGGTTATTGGGTTAAATGATTACTGACCTAGTAAACTTAATTGTTTATAAGATGTTTATATTTGTTCAGTTAGTTTATAACAATTATTAATAAGTTTATATATGTAAAATTTTAATGTTTTAAATTAAAATTTTGGGTCTCATTTTGGTCAAAACAAATTTCATGGGGGTCGGTGTCAAAATTTCATGGGGTCGCTCAGGATTATATGGTATATATAACAAATAAATTTTTTTTTCCAACGGTGTCGGGCGACCCAACCCACAAAGGATGGGTACGCTAATGGCCACATATTTATTATAATTAATTGAATGTTTGACTTTTAGGGAATGGAATAAAATAAGATGAAAATAAATGTGTGGTCAGAATTTGGGTTTTGGTTTACAAGTTCACATTTGATACTTACCCTATATATATATATTGGGGAAGGTTGCTATTAAATGGGTCAAACGAACTCCGATTGAGCTCATTCTAGCGTCGTTGGAACCGTCTCATCAAACCCTAACCCGCCCCAAAAACCTAAACTTCCATCCACCCGCACCCCCAAAAACCTAAACCCCTCCCCCCCTCCCCCTCCAATGCCACCCCGAAAAGCCTAAAACTACCACCCCACCCCCCCCCCCCCCAAACCTATACCCAACCCCACCTACCTCAAAAAACCTAAACCCCCCACCCCCAAAAAAACCTAAACCCTAAAAGCTAAACCCTAAGGTTAACCTAAGAAATGACAAAAACCTTAAGAAACGATATCAAACAAACTCCGATTGAGCTCATTTCAGCGGAGTTGGAACCGTCTCGTCGAACTCTACCATCTTAGCTTTTAGGGTTTAGCTTTTATGGTTTAGATTTTAGGGTTGAATTTTAGGGTTTTAGCCTTAGGGTTTAGGTTTTTTTTAGAGGGTGGGGGTTTAGGTTTTTGGGGGTGGGTGGGGGTGGGTTTAGCTTTTTGGGGGTGAGGTGGGGGGGTTTAGGTTTTTCAGCGGTGGGGTGGTGGTTTTAGGCTTTTCGGGGTGGGGTTGGAGGGGGGTTTAGGTTTTTGGGGGTGCGGGTGGAGGGAGGTTTAGGTTTTTGGGGGCGGGTTAGTGTTTGATGAGACGGTTCCAACGCCGCTGTAATGTGCTCAATCGGAGTTCGTTTGACCCATTTCTTAGCGTTTTTTAGCGAAAAACAACTTTTTAGTGGAATCTTCCCCTATATATATATATATATACATATAGACAGAAAGAGAGAGATATAGAGAGAGAGAGAGGAGAGTTCAAGTGCAAAGTCATTTTACCCTAAAAAACATAGGAAATAATGCGGGAGTGATATGTGGCATTTTGTAACGTTCCTGATTTTCCGACCCTATTTTAATTTATTTTAACTAATAAAATAACAACACGAAATTGAATCATATACTTGTTCAAACGTACACCTCAGTAATCGTTAGCCGATCGTATTCAATTCAAAGATTTAGAACTCATAATCAGGTGGTAACACCTCTTAGAGTTAATCCAGTTAGTAATTTCGTTAGGTGTTCTGTTAAATCCTAACCAAGCTAATTCTGACAAAGCTGAAGTTGCAAGGGCTGATTTTGTAAATAACCAGAAACCCTAGTAGGCACGGTCGCGCCTATTATTGGCACGGTCGCGCCTCATCTTGGCACGGTCACGCCTCTTTTAGGCACAGTCACGCCTCACATAAGTTGAAACGTAAATACAGCCTTTAAACGCAAAATCATTCGAATTCGTAACTGTTTCTCACATTAACAAACCCAGTTAAAGGTTTTAATCATTTTATTTATGACACATAAACCCAATTGATCGATTCAAATTATAACCGTCAAAACCCTCCATGTGACCATCGATTTCAAGATTTTGGTTGCAATCCTCTCAAAAAAACTACACAAATACATCATTTGGTCCTCCCTAAACCTCTAGAACACATTGAGTTAGCCGGAGTTGCAGCAGAAAGCGCCGGAGATCAAACCGTCGTCGCCGGAACTCGTTTCTACCGAACGCTATCAATACATCATTCTTCCGGGTAATTGAAACCTCCTACATTTTGGTTTTAGTCTATAGATCAAAAGCCCCAACATAAATTGGGCTTACAATGACGAACTTAACATGAACCCGAATATTGAGTTCATTCTAAAACGGTTTAATCAAATCCTACTATGGACATATTTTAAATGCAATTAAACTATACCAATAGACTCGTAATCACCTAATGGATGAAAGCCCTAAGGTTTCCAGTACTGATATCATAAGAATTAGACAATTCGTCTCTGTTTTGGATCAGACACGGTCGCACTAGTCTTCTAGCGCGGTCGTGCTCCATGAAGACACGGTCGTGCCTCTCCAAGCGCGGTCGTGCCTCTTGGCCAGACCTGGTTGTGCTATCAGAACCCTAGACACGGTCATGCGTGGCCCAGGCACGGTCGTGCCTAGTGAGCAGCCTTGTTGTGTCTTCTGTTTGATCAACACGGCCGCACCCTTGACTAGCGCGGTCGCGCCCATGGTCATAGCACGATCGTGCCTTGTCCTAGGCACGGTCGTGTGTGTGAGAAAATTTTGACATAATACTTAATTTTATATTTTAAAAAATGAGTATTCCAAATTAACTTTCAATAAAAATAATTGATTTTATAAAGATTTATATTAACTTTATTTAAAAAGATCAAATTCTTATTTCTAAAATAAATAGAAGTATTTATTTTAACATACAAAGTTATGTTTATATTTATCATTAAACTCTACACATAAATATTATTTATACAACACATTTACACATCTTTATAAAAATAGAGTAAAGATTATTTATTAAATTTATATTTAATATAATACGCCCGATACATTTTTATAACTAAATGAGTAAGTTACAAATCTTTATAAATAAATAAATAAAGTAACGATTATTTATTTAATTTATATTTAAACAAAATTTGTTTATCTAAATTATACTTAACTAGACCTAACACCTGCATTGTTTTTATAACTAAATGAATAAATAATAATTATTTAATTTATTTAGTTATTCAAACCCAAACTCTAATAAAAATATTCTAAAAATATCCATTTCAAATCTTTCATTTTATACAACACCTTTCAAATACAAACCACTAACATCTACAACTTCAACTCCTTATACACACACCTAATTCAACCCTAGACTTAGACATAGACTATTGTGCACATTGTTAAATCAATATACATTACACTCTAGGTCAACGTTGTGCATTACAAGGATCACGTTACTATCTAGTCTCTCGTGTTAGCCACGCCTTTTGAATCAAGTGAGTATTACATAGCCCCTTTTTACTCTTTTACACTTTTTGGGGTGGAACATGTATATTATACAATACTATCGTTTACAATTACACAGACTACACAAATACAAATCCCCTTTACATTCATGTGTGCAATTTGAGCTTTATGCCCGAGTGCTAGTTGTGATAACTTTTGTGTGCGATTTATGTGCAATCATTAATTATTCAAGCCGACGGTAAACAATGATAGATCTATTGAGTCTGACAAACCCACCCAAATTGGGGTGATTGTTACCGACAACACAATTTTTGCATGCTAGTTACAAAGGTTTGATTGTACTTGGTTACACAATAGCTGCTCCCCATAAATGCCTTATTTTAACATGTTATGTAAGGATTTGTTTATTTACAATCTATATGCTAACTATATACAAACCTGTGTATGCTCACCAACTTTTTAGTTGACCTTATTTTATTCATGTTTCAGGTGCTAATATGTGAGTTGATCAAGACATGCTACACATAGGCTTTGGACTTAGCTAATTTTAATTCAAAAACAAATTGTATTTGATTATGTACCTTGAACTTGATTCATGTTTGTTTGAATATTTGAAATGAATTTGGATGATTAATATATTTCAATTTAGTCAACCTTGTGCTCCTGAACAGTCTACATGTCCCGCCCCGATGATTCCGCCGTCGGTTTGGGTGTGACAGATTGGTATCAGAGCCTTGGTTATAGGGAACTAGGTTATTAGACACCTTTGACCTAGACTATAACTTTAGGACACCCATACAATGCCATGCTACTACATGTTACATTATTAGTTCTTGTGTAAATATTTTTACATGCTATCATACGTATTTACACTACGTGATACAATACATAATGACTTATGTGTCACACTACTTAATAACTTTTGTGCTTACACTCATTACTATCTACATGCTATATGATTTTTTTTATGTGAATATTCTTACATGTTATACTATATAACTACATCATATGATACACTACCTAATAATCTATGTATCACATTACCTGCCAACTTTTCCTCCTATTCATTGCTACCTATTTAATCTATTTAAAAGTGCTATCCTAAGTTTCCACACACACTCATACACACTTAGTTATTCATGCACCCCTAAACTCACATACATAATACCACACCTCTTGTGAACAACAAATTTTTAAACTATTGGGCCTAATGTCCATCAATAATAAACTAAGCAGTCCATCTATCCTCCAAGAAGCAAAAGCCCACTGAAATACATAAACCTTACTTTTGGGCCACAAGGCCCAGTTCATAACAATTCTCATCATGACCATGAGCCCAACAATAGTGTTATTAATACATGATGGCTGGAAGAGTGTGTAGGCCCATGAGGGATTCTGGCTAAGGAAAGATAGGGTACTTAAGTGTGTCCTAGTGACCCACCCCTCTTTCCTAGGAATTCTCCTCAGGGATACACTACTTATAGGTTAAGTGCACTTCTAAAATACTATTGTGAAGACTCGGCGTTATGACTAGTCAAACTCTAAACCTATGAGAACTCCAATATTTGACACTCAGTATTTTATTACCGCTTACAACCTTTCCATTGTTTTCCTGCTAAGCATGGACTCCTACTCTCCTACCTCCCCAGTACACCATCCCGAAGAAGAGTCTGATTGGGAAGAAGACATCGGATCACCCGTGCATCGATCACCAACACCCGCAGCTGCTAGACCAAGGTTTGATGTAAGGGCAGATTGGATTAGGAACACCGGCCCAAGACTTCGAACACCTGGATCACGCGCACCCAGAAACCCGTATCAGACACCCCATCTCCATAATCAATTACCACCCCCACTAAGAGACCCATATCTAATGCCCGACCCGTACCATCCTAACCCTTGGGTAAGGCATACCACGGCACCCACTAATGTTATGGGAATTCCAACCAATGCATTCACCAATATGTAAGGACCTCGGAATTTAAGAGGCAAAGGATGGAGCAAGGAGTAATGCATGATTTGCAAGGACAAAGAATGGATAGTCTAGTAAACCAATTAGGGTACCAAAAGGAGTTAATCTCCATCCTCGCAAAAGAAATACAGGAACATCGCACGGAGACCGCCAAAGCTGAAGCCTGTGACGTTTCGGATTTTCGTTCGCGCACTTGTAATATATTTATCGTGTAATCATTCTCTATTTGAATAAAATGCAAGTGTTTTTTTTTTAGTTTTATACAAATAGGTATTTTTATTTTACAGATTTAAAATAATTAAAATTTTATAAGTTTTAAAACTTATATAAAAATTTATATAAAAATCTAAATTTAAAAGTTTCATATTTAATAAAATAACCTATTTAAATAAGATAACTAACTTTTATAAAAATTATTTATAACAATAATAATAATAAAAGTTTATAAAATATATTTGAAAATTAAAAGAAATTAAACTAATTATTTTATAAAAGTTAAGGGGTTGTTTTAAAACTTTTCAAACTAGAAGGTTTTAAGCTAAAATCAGTTGAGGGACTATTTCTGTACAAATCAAACTACAAGGACTCATCCGTAATTATCTCAGGGGTCGAATTAAATCAAAACCAAACTACAAGGACCAAATCTGCCAATTTCCAAATCGACTTTCCGGTCACCATGTTCCTTGGTCCGGCGGGTAAAGCGTTTTTCCGGCGAACACCCCGACGGGGCTGTTCCCTGCACCTCAACAGCCGCTAAAAGCATGTCTGAACTCGTCTTGCCTACACAAACAAGAATCCCCGACCAATTGGTCTCCCCAACATACGGATCGTCTGATCCTGTTGGTGGCCGAGAACCCACGCCACGAATTCGAGCCCGACAGTCAACCTCCACGCGTGCTTGATAGCTCGTTAGCTTCGTCTCGTCCAGACGAATGTCTGAACATATTCAATTTCACGTTTGGCCATAAGGTCTGAGCTCGGCTATAAAAAGCCATCTTCGGACCTGCTCGAGCTCGCTACCCTTCTTCCACCCACTCTCACTTCAAATTGAAGACACCATTACATTCGTCGTCTCTGAGTGAAGCTGTGACCAAGGTTTTAGAGGCTAATTCCATCCAGAAGCTCGATCCCCATTCTTGACATTTTCGGATTTAAGCTTCTGCCGACCAGACCCTTCGTGACCAGGTTCGAGCCTCAATTTGTTTCCGTCATCTTCTGTTATCATCTAGTAAACAATTCCAAGCGAAAACGCGACCATCGCCCTTGAGTTACCGGGCAACCCAGTGTCCTCGGACACGGTTTGCCGGTTGCCGAGGACCAGCGACCAATATCTCGCTTGTGTATATCAATTAACGGGTACACACATAACCAGCGATGGGCAGTAGCCCGGCTGGTTATGCGTGTGTGTGTTTGATCCTGAGGTCGCGGGTTCGATCCCGGTTGGCCTTCGGCCCAAACTTTTTATTCTGTTTTTATTTTATTTATTTATTTAAACTTATTTTAATATTCTTTTATACAATAAAAACTAAAACGAGTCGGCTTACTCGTTCGTTTATTTTAAAATCGATTAAGCGAATTTTTATACATATTTAACCCACCCAAATTTTTATAAAATAGTAAACTCTATATTTTTATAAAATTTTTAAATAGTTTTTAACTTACAAAAAATACATATAATAATAATAATATAAATAAATAAATAGAAACTTTTATAAATACATAATAACTACTTATTTAAAAATGTAATATTTTAACAATATATATTTTTTAAGTTAAAGTTTACAAAATCATTATCATTTTTCTACCATATTTTATACAAATAAATATTAAGGAAATATTATTATAAAACCTATACACATTTAAATACGAATACGCACATACATATAAAACGTACAATAATACTTATCTATCCACATAGGATTCCATCGTGCTTAGGTTTCAACATCCGTATCACCTACCCTCGTGGATTAAAAACATCCGCTAGCCAGGTGAGTTACATAGCCACTATTTTACATTTTTGCACATTTTGGGGTGAAACATTATACATGTTACTCACATTGTTTATACGTGTTATACATGTGGAGTATATGCTTATTATCTTGGATGTACATACATTTAAACACAAGAAAACCTACAGTAATATTAATAGATCTATTGTGCCTGACCAGCCCACCCGGTTAGGGTGTTTATTACTGCATACTCGGATATAGCCGCGTGTTATATTCAAACATACCGGATATAGTGGGTAACTATATTCAAACATACCGGACTTAGCTGTTGTGCTATGTTCAAGCGCGTCAATCAAGGTTTGAATTGTGATTAGATAAATGATACACCATATATATACTATGTTTAACAAGATAAACAATTGAGTTGCAAAACGTTTTTATCTACTACTTATCGGAATTACAAAACCTATGTACTCACCAACTTTTTAGTTGACACTTGATTTAAATAATGTTTCAGGTTTGGATATGTGATTGCTTTCCGAAGATTCCTCCACTTAAGAACTATGGACCTAGTTAAATAAATCAATGTTTTGAACTAGACTAGGTTATTTGAAATGTATTGTATTTGGATCTTTGTTGTCTTTAAATTTAATTAATGAATTATGCAACATTTTAGTTATCATGTGCTTTTGAACAATCATTCCATTGTCGGCCTCAATGATTCCGCCATCGGTCGGGGTGTGACAAAGCTAGATCTGCTACTCGAGTGACCATAGCGGTTCTCATCTTGGTAATTATCTTCTTTCTAGTGGAAAGCTACCAGAGACGTTAGGAGAAAATTACTATTTATTGTCTTTAAAATTTTCGGTTTGAGAACCATTTCCCTATGTTTTGAGTAATGTTTAACATTTCAGCATTTAATCAATTTTATATATATTTCAACTCTGAAGTTATTATTCATTGATTTGACCCATTGAGTGTGAATTACACCCATCATATTTTCATCAAAAATTCTCAAGTATCACCTTCTTCATTCAATACGATTTAGTACACTAACAACAATCTCCTTCATAAACAAATCATCCTATTGTTCGATTTAAACAAAACCTCGTTATCTTGTTCAAACAAAATGTTTATCAAACTTTTAGATAGTATCAAAAACATAAATCTTCCATAAAACTTTCCACCTGATAAGGAAAGTTAATACAACCGATTTTATAAAAAAAACAAAAAATTATTTCGAATTGATAAATAATTATGGTTTTCCTCATTAAAGTAAATATTTCTAAACCCTGGCTAAATTAATATACGACTACTTGTTTAGCCAATAATTTCGCTTAAAATATTCTCTTATTAATAGTTGAAAATTTAAATTAAAAGATTTTTCTCATAAATTGTCTACTTATTTAAATTATGTGATCCAATGGTTTCACTACTTTATATATCTACAATCAAGAATAATTTATCACTTTCTATTTTCAAACAAAGATCAGTAATTTTAAACACATTTCCCCGAATATTTTCAGAACCTCCTCGTTACCTTTCACTTGTCACTTCAAGAGACGATCGTACTGCGTAAACGTTAACCCCCCCCCTATCAACCTCAATGAGATTTAAGACCTACAACCTAACTACCACATTATACAGGAACGCCAAACAACACGCTTGTCCTCAACACTCGATCACATGCAAAACCCGTTAGTATACATCACACACGAAGTCCAACAACTTACGTATACACGTTCACAATATACCCAACGCAACCACATGGTACATGAAACTCAAGTATTCTCAATATACCCAATGCTACACAAATTTCATAATACAAGAAACTAGTTTGCCTACAAATCATAATTTAATGGATTGATCACATAACACACGAAACATGTTTATTTACAATACACATGCTACCGGATTGAGCACATAATACACGAAACTTAGTTGTTTGCGATATACGTGATACATAACAATTGTTTGATTGATACATAATTCTAGATTGACCACATTAAATAATAAACTCATTTAGTTACAGAGTACATCATACTAAACTGTACACATTATGCAATATACATGATGCTAATTTGTAAACACCATACATGAAATTCATTTCCTACAATACACATGATGCTATGTTGTTTACGTTACACGTGAGAGCATATTGATTTACAAAATACATGATGCTAAGTTGTCAAAGCCATACATGAACTTCATTTCCTACAATACACATGATACCATGTTGTTTACATTCCACATGAGAGCTTATTGATTTACAAAATACATGACACTAAGTTGTCGATACCATACATGAACTTCATTTTCTACAATACACATGATACTATGTTGTTTATATTCCACATGGGAGCTTAATGATTTACAAAATATTTAACGCTAAATTGTTCACGCTACACATGAGACCTATTTGATTACGAGCTACGTGACACTAGATCATACATGAGACTTGTGTGTTTACTTTATACACGAAACAAAATTTGCTAACAATTATTGCAATTGATTGATTTCATTATACACAAGACATGGTCATGCACTTTTGTTCATCAAAGTTAAAGACCATAATACATGGAAACGACTCGGGGTTTGACATATTCTTGTTCAAACACGAGCAAACTAAGAAACTTTAATTTATACTACTCTTTAGTTGTGAACTTACCTGCTTAAGGACATAGTTACTTGTTAGCGACTTTTATGTGAAAACAATGGACATGGACGGAGTGAAATTGTGCCCCTCTTGACCCGCACACAACGAGATGATCTATATGGACCATGCGATGATTTGAGTAATTACGGGTGCACACGGAATTATAAAAATCAGCACATGGAAAACATAGTGAAATTTTGTCGTGTGTTGTGACCTAAAACTTATCATGATATGTAACAACGAAACTGATGTGATATGACAAGGACATGGTGGATACGCCGATGGTACTTCCTATATATAAGTGTCCTATCATATTATCAGAAGTAGCGTTGTTCGTGTCACGTGAAGTTTTGACCTAGACCAATGTTTATGAAATCTTTTACCCGCTGACAATTTTAAAGTATATTATACTACATCTTACACAAACACTAATTATCAAGATTCCATCAAATTCATTCCAAGTAATGATTTTCATCTTTAGAATCTATATTATTATTTGACCATCTCCTCCTTAGGTTCATTTAAAAAAAAAACTAGATTCATTATCATCATTCATACCTGACCTTGAGTATCAGGCCTAAATCATGTCAACGGTCAAACCTACCGAGAACCCAGAACTCTCACCTCTTTTTCTTGATTTTTAGTAGCCTCCATTAGTTAAATTTCGGGACGAAATTCCCTTAACATGGGGAGACTGTAACATTCCTGATTTTTTGACCCTATTTTAATTTATTTTAACTAATAAAATAACAACACGACATTGAATCATATACTTGTTCAAACCCACACCTCAGTAATCGTTAGCCGATCGTATTCAATTCAAAGATTTAGAACTCATAATCAGGTGGTAACACCTCTTAGAGTTAATCCAGTTAGTAATTCCGTTAGGTGTTCTGTTAAATCCTAACCAAGCTAATTCTGACAAAGCTGAAGTTGCAAGGGCTGATTTTGAAAATAACCAGAAACCCTAGTAGGCACGGTCGCGCCTCATCTGGCACGGTCGCGCCTATTATTGGCACGGTCGCGCCTCATCTTGGCACGGTCGCGCCTCTTTTAGGCACGGTCGCGCCTCACATCAGTTGAAACGTAAATATAGCCTTTAAACGCAAAATCATTCGAATTCGTAACCGTTTCTCACATTAACAAACCCAGTTAAAGGTTTTAATCATTTTATTTACGACACATAAACCCAATTGATCGATTCAAATTATAACCGTCAAAACCCTCCATATGACCATCGATTTCAAGATTTTGGTTGCAATCCTCTCAAACAAACTACACAAATACATCATTCGATCCTCCCTAAACCTCCAGAACACATTGAGTTAGCCGGAGTTGCAGCAGAAAGCGCCGGAGATCAAACCGTCGTCCCCGAAACTCGTTTCTACCGAACGCTATCAATACATCATTCTTCTGGGTAATTGAAACCTCCTACATTTTGGTTTTAGTCTATAGATCAAAAGCCCCAACATAAATTGGGCTTACAATGACGAATTTAACATGAACTCGAATATAGAGTTCATTCTAAAACGGTTTAATCAAATCCTACTATGGACATGTTTTAAATGCAATTAAACTATACCAATAGACTCATAATCACCTAATGGATGAAAGCCCTAAGGTTTCCAGTACTGATATCATAAAAATTAGACAACTCGTCTCTGTTTTGGATCAGACACGGTCGCGCTAGTCTTCTAGCGCGGTCGTGCTCCATGAAGACACGGTCGCGCCTCTCCAAGCGCGGCCGTGCCTTACCCTCTGACCCGGTCGTGCCTCTTGGCCAGACCTGGTCGTGCTATCAGAACCCTAGACACTGTCGTGCCTGGCCTAGGCACGGTCGTGCCTAGTGAGCAGCCTTGTTGTGTCTTCTGTTTGATCAATACGGTCGCACCCTTGACCAGCGCGGTCGCGCCCGTGGTCCTAGCACGATCGTGCCTTATCCTAGGCACGGTCGTGTGTGTGAGAAAATTTTGATAGAATACTTAATTTTATATTTTAAAAAAATGAGTATTCCAAATTAACTTTCAAATAAAAATAATTGATTTTATAAAGATTTATATTAACTTTATTTAAAAAAATCAAATTCTTATTTCTAAAATAAATAGAAGTATTTATTTTAACATACAAAGTTATGTTTATATTTACCATTAAACTCTACACATAAATATTATTTATACAACTCATGTACACATCTTTATAAAAATAGCGTAAAGATTATTTATTAAATTTATATTTAATATAATACGCCCGATACATTTTTATAACTAAATGACTAAGTTACATATCTTTATAAATAAATAAATAAAGTAACGATTATTTATTTAATTTATATTTAAACAAAATTTGTTTATCTAAATTATACTTAACTAGACCTAACACCTACATTGTTTTTATAACTAAATGAATAAATAATAATTATTTAATTTATTTAGTTATTCAAACCCAAACCCTAATCAAAATGTTCTAAAAATATCCATTTCAAATCTTTCATTTTATACAACACCTTTCAAATACAAACCACTAACATCTACAACTTCAACTCCTTATACACACACCCAATTCAACCCTAGACTTAGACATAGACTATTGTGCACATTGTTAATTCAATATACATTACACTCTAGGTTAACGTTGTGCATTACAAGGATCACGTTACTATCTAGTCTCTCATGTTAGCCATGCCTTTTGAATCAAGTGAGTATTACATAGCCCCTTTTACTCTTTTACACTTTTTGGTGTGGAACATGAACATTATACAATACTATAGTTTAATTACACAGACTACACAAATACAAATCCCCTTACATTCATGTGTGCAATTTGAGCTTTATGCCCGAGTGCTAGTTGTGCTAACTTTTGTGTGCGATTTATGTGCAATCATTAACTATTCAAGCCGACGGTAAACAATGATAGATCTATTGAGTCTGACAAACTCACCCAGATTGGGGTGATTGTTACCGACAACACAATTTTTGCATGCTAGTTATAAAGGTTTGATTGTACTTGGTTACACAATAGCTGCTCCCCATAAATGCCTTATTTTAACATGTTATGTAAGGATTTGTTTATTTACAATCTATATGCTAACTATATACAAACCTGTGTATGCTCACCAACTTTTTAGTTGACCTTATTTTATTCATGTTTCAGGTGCTAATATGTGAGTTGATCACGACATGCTACACATAGGCTTTGGACTTAGCTAATTTTAATTCAAAAACAAATTGTATTTGATTATGTACCTTGAACTTGATTCATGTTTGTTTGAATATTTGAAATGAATTTGGATGATTAATATATTTCAATTTAGTCAACCTTGTGCTCCTGAACAGTCTACATGTCCCGCCCCGATGATTCCGCCGTCGGTTGGGGTGTGACACATTTGATGGAATTCTTATTAAAGGGTAGATTGGTATTTTCAACACAATTTAGTTATGGTAAGATCCTATAATCATGGAAAGTTGAATTCACTCTTAATTCGATCAGTTATCAATTTTAAATGTATTACCATTTTTAAATTTCGATCTTTATTACATAAAATCAATGGCTTGTGCTGGTGTGTTTTTTTAGCCAATTTCAAATATCAGTTGTCCCTATTAACCGACTATTATATGTGCTACTTTGTTCGTATTGAAATCATGTGATATGTGATGTATGTAATATTTTATGTGTTTTTACAAAGTTATTGTGTTGTTTTAGTTTAGGCGTTATTGTCCTCTATATTTATGTAAACGATCCTTACGTTTTTGTTGTGTGCTTTTTAATTCGATTATGTACTGTTATATTGTAATCACCCCTTTTAGTGGTCATTTTGTAATCAAATATGTGTTGCTTATGTTATCTATATCTTTTGTTTTTTTGTTTGACATATTAATTTTGATGTACTTTTATATTGTAATCAAACATTGTACAGGTTTTATTTGTAAACACCACCTTATTCAAATCTTTTCGTTTATGACGCGGTGTTTGGAAATCATCATCAGAGCACACTTGTTTATTACTGTTATCCACTAACATGGCTACAACTGTCGACATAAAAAATAACTATATTATAGCACATGTTAATAGCAACATCATACTTATATAACAGTACATTCATGTTCTGAATAAACACTTCTTTAAAATAAACACATTCCAAAACAAATTGACATGTTCATACCACCATTTTATGGAAATAAAAATAAACACATGCATTAAGTAAATCAGTACATCCAATATTGGACTGTACTGTTAGTTAACAACATAACCACATGCAGTAAGAAAAAATTATGAAAATCCAATACTGATATCTTTCAAACCATTAACCTAACTTTCAAAATATTCAGGACATGTAACCAGTACATATGTGTTGATTACATATTTTCTAAACAATGTTGTCATTCAGTACCTACAACTAATGATGTGCCGTAATAATCTAAATCATATATAACAGTAATTTTCACAAATGTACCGGATGAACATCAACACATTGAATCATATGTACTGGATGAACATCAACACATTGAATGGTACTGAAGTTAAAATCGATAAACAACACATAAGTGAAATCGATGAACAACACTGGAGTGAAATCGCCATGGATGGAGAATATTAAATTACTATCGATACAACCATGATTTTATGAAACCAGTATCAAGGTTTGAAGGAGATATTAGAGAACAAGATAGAGAAAGAGGAAACCGTATTCTTGATTGGCGAAATTTGTGGGATAATAAAGACTTTAATTGTTTTCATTAATTCAAAAAGTCTAGATTGTCCTTTTTGATGATTGCAAATCAACATCAAACTTCTAAATAGATCTCAGCCTTTAATCACAAATTTGGACGATGGAGATTATTTCCTAGGCTTTTTGGAGAATAAGGACTTTGTAGGGAACCCTTCTCTCTCTCTCTCTCTATATATATATATATATATATATATATATTAGGTTAGAACCCCGTGTATTAAACGGGTTGAATAAATATAATACTATATACTTAGTAATAAAGATTTAGACATTACATATTTATGATATATTAAATAGTTTTTAATACAAATTTTATGAATGTTACATAGTTATTTTCTTAAAAATGTTTTATAAAAAGAATGAAATAAATGTTTAATTTATAAAAATGTTTTATGAACAAACCTATTTTTTAAATAAAAAATGTTTTATAAAAGGAAATACAGTAATCATTATTAATATGAGAGATGCGGAAAACAAAAAATTATAAAAACAATTAAAGCAATTTATATAATTAATAAGAGAGAGAGATGCGGGAAAAAGGGTTTTGGATGAATATGAGAATGACATGTGGCATCAAAAACCTTTATTTATTAGTATACTAGTTTAGATCCCGTGTCTACACACGGGATGAAATATATCAATACATAAATTTTTTAAATCTTTATGTATATAATTTACAGATGTAAAAATATATTATATATACTAAGGATAGAAAAAATTCAAAATATGTAAAAATTAATATATAATTAGGTTTCGAAAATACGTTAATTACTATTTAATATAATTGGCTTTCATTTAGTATTTAATTGAAAACATAATTAAATTTTAAAATTTCTTATAATAAGGGATAATTTAAAATAAATGTGTTTTATTATTATAATTATTATTTTTTTTTAATATATATTATTGTTAAAATATGGAAGTGCATTAAATAAGAGAGAGAGACGGGGAAAAAATGGTGAGAATGAATATAAAGGCGACACGTGGTATGAAAAAACCTTTATTTATTATATAGTATAGATATATATATATATATATATATATATATACATATATATATATATATACATATATATATATACATATATATATATATAATGATTGTTGTTAATTTGGCTATCTTTTTATCAAAAGTTTCCATCATTCGACAAATTTTGATGATTATGTTTTAGTTTCTTTCTTATTTATTTATTTATGTGGTCTATTATTAATTTTTCTTTAACCGAAACTTTTTTCACATATACACTGTTTTTTTCTCTTGTATCATGTAAATGTAAATCAAATTTTCAGTATTTGTAAATATTTTCCGGACAAAATTGGGACAATCGTAAATCCGTACCTGGATAAAGTGATAAACGCCTGAGTCTTTCCTCCCGCCCGGCCCAGCTCGCCGTTTCCCAAGACAGGCCCAGGCACAGTTCCTATTTCTTTCAAATTTCCATAAATTCCGTTCTTAAATATATTTTTCAATAAAAAAATTATGAAATGTACTTCTAAAATAATTTCGTATTTCGTATTTCGTTGATAATAATAAACATGAAATAAATTTATATAATTTATTCTTGAAAGAAGGTTATGTTCACTCTTAATTCGTTATTTTTTGGTGATGAAAAAACTAAAATAATTTTATTCAATTTATTTAAAAAATAAATAAATAAATAAATAAAAGATGTAGTAGTTGTGTACTTTATTTTTTTTAATAAATGAAAATTAAAAATAAAAAACGTTTTGGATGTTTGGAAAAACTTTACTCTAAAAGGCAAAAATCATTAGTTTAAAATAGTAGGAGTGTTCTTTAAGCATGAGATCAAGTGCTTGGTAGACTTGTGAATTGTGATCATTTGGTTAAACCATGATTTTCGGGAATTTACTTAGCTTTTCTAGGTTTTGCATGGAGGAGCTCCGTCGAGATCTTGTACAAATCCTCATGCACCGCATTCGTTTAACATGCGCGTCAAGTGGTTGTTTCGTAGCTGCACTCATACGACTCGATGGTTCACTCGCATCACACTCGTACTCCACCCACACATCCTTTTTGGTTTCATGGTCTAGAAGTACTACAGTTAAGTGTAATTACTGCATTAATGTTTCTAGACATCTATACACGACTAGATATATCATTTATTTAATATCATCAACAAAATATGTTGATGATTTTAGTGTCATCTGACTATTTTGTGTAATTGAGATTTACTTAGTGACCAAACGAGAAGTCATCAACACTCGTACTCCACCCACACATCCTTTTTGGTTTCATGGTCTAGAAGTACTACAGTTAAGTGTAATTACTGCATTAATGTTTCTAGACATCTATACACGACTAGATATATCATTTATTTAATATCATCAACAAAATATGTTGATGGTTTTAGTGTCATCTGGCTATTTTGTGTAATTGAGATTTACTTAGTGACCAAACGAGAAGTAATAATCAAACATCAAACAAGTTGGACAATATGGAAAGCACACTTGTTTCGAGAATCTTATGATTTCAAGGAGGGTGAAGCCCACTGAATAACGTGGTTCGGGAGCATCACCCCCGCTTAGCGGGGTCCCGGTGCGGCAACTCCTGGTGGATCCAAATGGTATCGCCCCTGGCTGGAAATTTGTTTCAGAATCGTAAAATTACTTGAAAGTAGCATTAAATTATTCTTCGGTTATAAATGAAGATCGGTAATGAATTTAGTTATCCGCATCAAATTTGGTCATCAGTACCATGTTTGTTCATCCGTAACAAATTTGTCCATGAGTAGCAACTATGGTCATCGGTACCAAATTTGGTCATCCGTACCAAATTTGTTCATCCGTATTAAATTTGGTTTTCCATATCATATTGATCTTCCGTACGAATTTTGATCTTCCATAACAAATTGGACTTCAATTCCATTTGAAGTAGCGATTAAGAAAAAAACTGTCGACGGTTTTCAGCTATGGCGGTTATTTCGGTCAATAGTCATAGCGTCTCGTGAAATAGTGCGATGGTTAATTGCACCGGTTCACCTCTATAAATAGATATCGATTTGGTCAGATTTGAGTATGAAAATCTTAATAGATTTCGTATTCGTTCTTGATCTCTCTGAGAATTATTCGATTGAATATTCGTGTGCACCAACCTAATAATTTAATCTGAAAATATTCACATCATTTTTATAGATATGAGAGATCACCAATTACAAAACCTATAAAGATTTAATTATTCTGTTATCAATACTATTTTTGTAACATCCAAATGTTACTCATTCCTTTTTAACCTTTTGTTTGTCACTCAGAGATAAAAGAAAGGTTGTATTTGAGAACTCATGAGTGATGAGTGTACTTTTTGTTAAAAGCTTTTTGTTAACTGCGTGTCTCCCACTCCCACACGACATCATTATCTTTATGAGCTCTCAGAATATTAATAAGTAACGCATAATAACCGTCACATAAAATAAATAATATATAATAAAAAAAAATTTTGAACGGCGAAAGATATTATATATCCCTAACCCCTAACTTTAATTACATATTTCATCAATTAACTTAAAATTACCCAATTGTCCATCACAAATATTTAGGAATGAAATATATGTAAATGCGTCATATAAAAAAGCCAAACACTAACAAGAAGCTAGAGACCGTAAAATACAAAATATAAGAAAAGATTATAATAATATATAATAAATAACATATAAGAAATAAAGGTTGGGGACATTTAGTATATATTATAATCAACCATTACGCAAAATATAACACATGATCAATACTTCCGTATGTCTGTTTGGATTCACATGATGCAGCTTGAAAATAATCCCCACCTCTTCTGTCAAACAAAACAAAACAGGCCCACACTACAGGGTTAGTGAGAGTATAATTTATTAGAATAAACTTGATAAATATTAGGATGGAGAATATTAGCGTTACATCAGTTTTCTATTCAAACTTCTAAAAACATTTTTTCTAATTAATTAATTTAACTAAATTCATATTTATCTTTATATTTATGTTTAACAATTATTTTTTAAAATTATAAAAACTATTTATTTTAATTATTAATTTAATTAAAAAAAAATAACATACAAAGCTGTTAGAATACAGCCGTTGAAATGTACCCGTTAAAAAATAACCATTAAAATCATTTAACAAAGCCGTTGAAATTGTTTACGAGCCCAAAACATACTTTATTTTGAATACAACTAAAATTTATATCGAAATGTTGACAATAAATAAATAAGTAAACAAAATTGAGTATTTAGATTTTTTTTTAAGTTAACGACCATAAGTTATAGAGAAAAAATAAAATTAAATAGTAATAATAATATAATAATAATAATAATTAATATTAACAATAATATAATAAACCACATCTCCCGGGGACACCAACGATGGCAAGGTTCTTGTTCGAGGCCATGGGAGGGAATAGTGTTTCCGACCGAGGCTGAAACATCCCGAACCCATTCCGTACACCCTTATAATTTGCTTTATCCCTAATTGTTATTATTATCGTTTTCAATAATAAAATATGATTATTAAACAGATATTCTTTTTTTTCTACTAATATATCAGGGTTTAACTAGTTTTGATTAAAGAAATTTAAATATATTTTTTTTTAATTCAAAAAGATATATATACTTTTAAATAATGATTGCTGTTAGTTTGGTTCTCTATTTACCAACAACTTTTTATCATTCGTCAAAGCGTGATCAATTGATTATGCTTTAGTTTCTTATTTATTTATGTGGTTTACTATTAAATTTTCTTTAACTGAAACCTTTTTCACATATATACTTTTAAATGTAATCTATAATATAAAAGAATATCAAATTATCATAAAAATAATGTTTTTACACTAAATTAGTTTATCTTTTTTTAAGGCAAATTTCTCAAACATTGATGTTTCTCGAGCATTTTCCTCTATCACCGGCTACCAACCCAATCATAAATTAGTTTAATGATAAATAATTTTAAAACACAAAATGGTTGTTTTGGTGTACAAAGAAGTCGGATGTTCAATTGATCAAATCTAAGGAGTCTTTCGTAAATATTCTCCGGACAAAATGTACGGTCGTAAATCCGTACCAGGATAAACGCCACAGCCATTCCTCCCGCCGGGCCCAGCTCGCCCTTTCCCAAGTCAGGCCCAGGCCCAAGCCCAGGCCCAGTTACTTATTTTCTAAAAAAATAAGTTGATAAAAATGTACTTATTTTAACGATTGTACGAGAACCGGACCGGACAGAGAACCGGTCACCTTAGAGGTCCGCTTTTCAAACCGGTCGGACCAGTTGGACCGAATTTGACTTTAAGAAACGGATGACGTCACACATAATATAAAATTAAAAATATGTATATAGATACAAAATATAAAGCATTTTTTGTTTTAACGTGAATTTACAATTTTAATGTAATATAAAGGCTTAAATGAATAAAATATGCAACTTGAAATACTAAATTAATCATAAATTAAGATTTTGAAAGAAAAAAATAACAATTTTGAAATCCGGTTCGGCTGGTTCAAATGAAAGCGGTTCAACACACACAACCGGACCAGTTATGTCCGGTTCCCGGCCCGATTCTAAAAACACTGTATTTTAAGATTAGATTTGTTATTGTTTGATGATGATGAATTTATACAATTTTTCTTTAGGAAAATGATGATATAAACTAATTATTTTATAAAATTTACTTTCATTAAAAATTTAAAATAGAAAAATGAAACTTTTTTATGGATGTGTTGAAAAAGTTACTCTAAAAAGTAAAAATGATTAGTTGAGAATAGTAGGAATGTTGACTTTAGCGTAGCATGGGATCAAGTGCTTTTGTGGGCTCGTTAATTGTGATCATTAGGTTCAACCATTATTGTCGGGAAAAATTCACTTACTCTTCTCGGTTTGGCACGGAGAAGCTCCGGCGAGATCTTGTACAAATCCTCATCCACCGCCTTCGGTTTAACAGGCGGTGGTTGCGTGGCTACACTCACAGGACTCGGTGGTTCCTTCACGTCACCGTCGTACTCCACCCAAACATCCTTTTTGGTTTTCTTTGGATGACCCTACCAAAACAAAACACCAAACTAAGTATTAAGATTTAGGAAAATGGTGTTTGTTTCCGGGTAAAATTTGAATTTAAAATGGTTTCTAAATAATCCGCTCGTTAAGGCAGCAGATCAAGAATTTCTGATAGAAACTCGCTGAGGTGGCAAGAGGTTGATGGGACTGATCACTTCATCCGCTGGTCAAAGGAGTGGATTCACTTTTCTTTTTCACAGAGATTTCATGTGATGGTGAAGATGGCATAGATTCCCACCTATTCTATTTGCCGCCTCAGTAGTCAGAAATTTTCGAATCGGCTATATTAACGAGCCGATTACCTAAAAACCATTTAGAATTCAAATTTCACCCAGAAAACGGAACCATTTTCCCAAGTGCCATGTAAAAGCAAAAACTTCAATATAATTACGTACTCTCCGACGAGGAGCAACGATAATGGCGGGAGTAACGGTGTTATTCTCGTACAAATCTCCGGCGACGTACAGATCACGATCGCCGGAGTAGCGGATCAAGCCAGCTTGTTTGGCTGATTCGAAGCATTGTGTGAAAGGGAGATCGTCGTTGCAATCCCAGCTACCAAAGGCAGGAATATGGTTTCTTCTGTAATGCTGTAGATTAAACAATTAACAGAGATGAAATTAATTAACAACAACTGGATCGAATATTTATTCAACAAATTGAGAAGCTTACATTCATGGCCGGAGAGCAATATGAGATGAGGATGTGTTGTGGGGTTTTGATTTTAATGGAGAAAAGAACTACAGTGTGATGGCAGTGATAGAGATAGATATGAAGATCCAGTGGGGACATCAAGAGACTTGTAGGGCTTTAAATAAATATATAAAATCTGGTACTTTTGACTTAATTCATACACATTGTCTTCTTCGCATAACCAAGACGGATCCACGTTGAATCGAGGTTATAAAGAATTAAATAATGATTTCCAAGAAATAAGTATACTTTTAATTATGAAAATAAGAGAGAAAGGGGGGTTTGATTTCATTCGTATATTCAATATTTCATCCATTCAATATTTCATCCATACAATACATTATATAAGAATGCAATAGGTAAACCCTAAAGCCTATAAATATTAAGCTGAGTCTAAAATAGTATTATATTATAACATTTTAGCTTTTAAAAACTTTTAAATTGTTGTGTAACAACTAAAATAAGAACAAGTATTGTGAGTATTACAGAGAGAAAGAGACCATAAAGAATAATATCACTTATTCTTATATTCTTGGATACCAAATACAAGAGCCTCTATATATAGGGCTGAAGACATAAATGATAAAGAAAGTTAGAAACATGGATAATCACATACATTTATAAGTAATAACACACTCATTCATAACACTCCCCTTTGACTATCCATGTAAAAATGTATTATTCGTTTAATACACCCGATGATGCTGGCTCGTTAAAAATCTTGCTAGGAAAACCCAGTGAGAAAAACCATAGCTAAGGGAAAAAGAGTGCAGCGCGTATTTTCTCCCCATGATGACTATTAGTAAAGCTCCTTGAGTCGACGCATCCCGATCTCGTGAACCAGTTTCTTGAATGTTGAGGTCAGAAGTGATTTGGTAAACAAGTCTGCCAAATTTTCGCTAGAACGAATCTGTTGGACGACAATATCACCGCTCCTTTGTAAATCATGTGTGAAAAAGAATTTTGATAAAATATGCTTGGTTCTGTCTCCTTTGATGTATCCTTCCTTGAGTTGTGCAATGCATGCTCGTTGTCTTCATGTAAGACCGTTTGAAACGCCCCAAACCGGTTACATCTCATAGTTGACACAAAACATAACATAGTTCTTAAACCGAAAATCAGAATCTATTGCAGCGGAAGTCTTTAAATTAAAACATTCATCAAACGATAATGTAATTCATTGTCTATAACATAAACTATCGGGAAACAGGAAATGTCAGTCTTAAGTGCAGCGGCCCGATGTCTATGCTATCCAGCCCTTACGTCTCTTTTAATTTTCTTTCGCTTTACCTTTTCTACCTGCCATGCATACTAAAAGTCAGCTAACGCTGGTGAGTTCTATCTTTACTTTAACTGTAAAACTTTCTTTTAGGTAGCTTAGTTATATAAAAATAAAATAAGCTTAACTTTCTCTTTCTTTGAAAACGCTTTAACTTTACTTTAAAACTTTACAACGTTACAATTACAAAATCGTTCCGTTACATTTTTCATTTAAAAACTTTACTTTTGAGGTAGCCGGTTAAGGTGTCCTCCTTTACTCTTTGTAACTTTACGTTTCACTTGTACAAGACAAATGTCTATCACATACTTTAACTATCACATATTGCCCGAGGGCAAGGTCCCTTTGCTCGCTTACACCTTAGGGTAAGACTTTTACTTTGCTATGCCTACACCTCACGGTGGGACTTTCTCGCATACACCGAAGTGAAGACTCCTTTGCCTACTCACACCTCAGGGTGAGACTTCTACTTTGCTTGCCTGCAGGACCTTTTACTTTGCGACTACAATGCAACTACTATGCAGTTATACTACGTCACGTAGTATAATGTCATTGAAATACATAACACGTAGACAAACAACACATATTAACACATAAGCATATAATATGGTATCTGTCACTATCAAGCTACACCGGCGTGCAGCTTCTTTGCCATTCTTTACTTTAACTCTTTACTTTCTTTAAAACACGTTTCAAAGATATTACTTTACTCTTTAACACTTTCTCTTTCATTTTTATAAAAACATATAATTATTATATAAAAATACTTTATCTTTCAAAACTATCTCTTTAACAGTATGCATGCCAGCCCTAAACCGTTTAAGAAAAAGGGCAATAAGAACTCACCTAACTTCTACTGTGTCTATCTCACTTAGCATTGAAACTTCAAGCTAGGTGGGATGCTATTATATCTGATTCAAGAGTCACGAATGGAACAAGTTTATAACCTACATATCTCAACCGAAAACTCCTATGTCCGAAATCTTTTTCGGTCGAAATCTATTTCGACCGAAAACTCTAGTGTTAGAACTATCTTTTATTAATGGCTTTTTCATTCGAAAACTTTTGTCCGAGAACTGTTTTGTTCGAAAGCATATGTCCAAAATCCTTTTCTGTCTAAAATACTTTTCGACCAAAATGTTATGTCCGAGATACTTTTCGATCGAAAAGTTCTGTCCGAAATCTATGGTGTTCAGAAATACTTTTCGGACGTATCCGAGTTTTCAGACAATTCATAGAGATTTCGAACGATTCATCTGTTCTTGATCAAATCCTTCATTTTTTATCCAAGTTCCAATCTTTTTACGTCCAAAACTTATATAAACCCTAAACCCACTTATTCAATACAGAAATCGAATCTGAGGTCATTTTAATACCTGTTTTCGCTTGCTTTCTTCTCCTTCAATCTCCTGTGATGTTCCAGCAACAATCTACGCCACGAAGGTAGGTCTCAGGTAGTGATTCAGAACTTTCTCTCTCTAAAATGGTAATGTTGAAGATGACAAGTGAGGGGTGGAGAGGCTGACTAGGGTTTTACCCCCCTTCTTGCGCACCATTTACTGGCCCAAGGCCCGATCTCATTCGAGCCCGCTTACTCTTTCATTCTTTCTTTATCTATTTTCCCGTAAACCGACGTTTTGTTTTTTGTCGTAAATTTTGGGATGTTACACCGTTGGTCCTTCGTCTTTTGAAATAATACCACACGATCCACGAATGTGTTGTATTACATTTCTCAACCAAACACATTCTCTACTTGCTTCATGGATCGCCAATATTTCTGCATGACTAGATGAAATGGCTGTAATTGTCTGCTTTACAGAACGCCATGAAAGTGATGTACCTCCACTTGTGAATAAATATCCAATTTGAGATCGACTAGTGTGAGGATCAGATATATAACCTGCATCTGCAAAACTAACTAAACTCGTTTCGATGGGTTAGCAAAATATAAACCCAAATCTTTCTTACCTTAAGGGTATCAAAATATTTGTTTACCATATTCGAGTATCTTCCCCTGGACACGAGGTATATCTTGCCGAATAAATGATCTATCTAATCTTGAATAGCTAGAAAGAAACATAAATGCACAATTACACTTAACTATGGTACGTCCAAACCTAGATTTTCTCATTCTTTGAAAATGATCATTCTACGTATCACGTAACTTAACAAACTTAACGTACTTAGATGATAATATTTGATCGTATTAAATGTTTCAACATCTTCTTGATGTCACTCGATTGATGGATAAAAATACCTTTATACAAATGTTTGATCTCTTAAATAGATACAACAAACATGTGATTGTTCTTTCAATAAAACATATGGATCATTTACAACATATTCATATCTTTATATTTCAATATAATTAGTGAGTCAATTATACCACACTCGACACGACTATTTCAATCCATATACAGAACTTATTATAATATAATTCTCAAGGTTGTATATAAATGCTTGAGACATTTATAATCCATCATGGACTTCTTTCCAACTTGACTAATTATGCATGTGCATTCACTCTTCAAGAGTTTGGTACATACACTTTATCATTTAACAAATCAGTTGCAAACATTGATAACATCAATTCAATTTCAATCCATATTGTACCATTTCTTATATACTGAGATATCATAATCTCCATGTACAATTTCTTCCCTTAACGTTTATTGATGCACAAGGGTTGTATATTTAAGATGTTTCAAATAACTTTTAAGCATGTAACTGCTTTAAGAAACTTATCAGGAGTTCCAGTTATATTCAATCCAATAACGTATACAACAAACATAATGTATACGGATCTGAACTTGTATTCAACGATCATAATGTTCTCGAGAACTTACTCTACGTGATTTTAGCACTATAAATCCTTCAGGGATTTTCTTGTAAATTTTGATCTCATATGAGTCATAACATTTTAAGATGCATATCCATTCTCTCTTTGTATTACCAGACTAATGAGATGTTGGAAGTCAATGCGTCCACCACTGGAGAATGTATCTCATAATAATCAATTATATGTCTTTGCAAAATTTTCGTGACACCAATTTTGCCTTAATCTTTCTTTCATTATTTCACATAATTTCTTCGCATAAAAGGCCCCACTTATATCAAACATATTTATAACTTCCTGAATCTGGACTGCTAGTCCAAACCATTTCTATTTTATGAGAGAATACAATTCTGCCTCATTTGCATCTTTCCATTTTGGCCAATCATTTCTACTTTTCACACATAGGCAGATCTTAATTATTGATCCTTATCGTTTCAAGCGCTACATTATATTCAAAAGTAATACAACATAAATTTTGTGTCGATTCCATACATTTCTAGACATGACATAATGTACCGAGATCTCTTTATTTTCAGGTACCTGAGGTTATTTTGGAACCATCATGTCTAGTGTCTCTCCAGGAGACCATTCTGTTGTACCTCGACTTGACCATCTTAAATATTGCTCCTTTTTTGAGGATTTTTATTCTTGGAATCGACTAGTCTATCACGCTGCTGATGTGCCATAGACTCATTATCAATATGTGATTGTCCTTCTTGGACACTAAAATTAATTGAGGCATTAGCAACTGGCATATGTGACCTAGTCACTCTTTTTAAGGTCAGTTAATGTGTCTGGTAACTGATTCTTATCTTGGTAAATGAATTATCTTTCAAACTTCATGTTCACATTGTTTAGTTTGAGGATCAACGATAATTCATTCCAAATCATTCTTTTTCCAGCTGCTTTTAATCTCCCCCTAATGTTAGGATGTTAATTCATTAAGTGAAAACCAATATATTGAGCCATAAATGAATCATTTCTACTATTCATACCCAACATATATTCTCAATCTCTTTTGAGGTCCCATATTTGTGCGTTGTGGTGGATCAGTTTAAATACATATACCGCACAACCAAAAATCTTAGATGGAAAATATTTGGTTCCTGACCAAAAACCAACTGTAATGGGGAGGAAATATTAAAACCTGTTGGCTTGATGTGAATTAATGTTACTGCATGCAAAATCACATGTAACCAAATATAAAATGAACTTTTTCTCTCATGATTATTGGGTTTGCAATCAATCAAAGACGTCTTCAACAACAGCAATTCGCGTATCAGAAAGTTCAACACTCATTCCAGTAATCATTAGTAACTTGGGAATTCAATTTGTCATTATTACCAAAATAAATATGATAATCTAGAAAAAAATGTGCTTGCTATCTCATTAGCTAAGCAACAAATCATGCAAACTTCTGGTTGCAAATTTGATAACCATTTAGACGATGCATCGATTTAAAACACTAAACGGAATCATGTAGTGATATATGCTTATATCCTTATCACTTCCAGAATATATCTATAGGGATTCACACCCTACTTTAGTTGGTAAATAATTAACTTCCCTTGAGAGCAAACATTACATGTTTAATTCCCAATTCAGGTTCTTCAATATGTTTCACATCATCATTGACTCGGGATGGTCTAACCGGTCATGCCAATCAATTAAATAATCATGATCAGTAAACTTCTTGTTATGATCATATATGCTTTAGCTGCACTCGTGTTTGTTTAATTCATAATGAAAAATACGAGAGAATAGTGTATTATTATTTTAAACGATCTTGTCATATCAACTTTTTATGCTTTTCAAACTTTATTCTCATATAATCACTCTCTTAATTTGCCACTATGGTGGTCAATCTCATTATTGTCATGATTATCGATACAAATTTTCTCAATTATGTCCATGATCATTACCTTTACACTGATTAATATATAGTCACATTCACTTTAGGGAATGGAGTAGAAACAAAAAAAATCATGGTTTTACATTCTTTTTCAGACATACGAATTTGAGGTCACTTGAAACCTTTGATACCTCTTTTCATAATATTGCTACTTCAGGAGTATATTTGACGCGTGACAATTTTGATAAATACATATATACTCGAACTACAGGTCGAGAAATAATTTAGCCATGTGTAAGTTTTCATTCCAAAATTCTCTCTCTAATAGTTCTACAATATCTCTCGATGATGTTTAAATCATCTCTTTAAACTGCTATTATAATGAGCTGTTAGAATGAAATTTTGATAAATAGACATGATTGATTTTATCAAACTTGTACCCTTCCTTTTCAAAATATCTACTGAGTCCAATTGTAGCATATATGACCAGTTTTCTTAAGATTATATAAAATCTCTTGAGATTAATAAAACACGTCTCGATGTGTTGTTTTTTAATGCTTCGAGCATATTAAATCATATTATTGATTTTCATTATAAATAATTTTCTCATTATATAAATTGAGAAATAGTTACATGTCCAAGTCATGCAGATCTTATTGGTCTTAAATCTTATGACCTTTTGTAAATTGATAATAAGATTTAGGGAGTACGACACTTCAAGTGCATATCTAAGCATATTTATACTCTTTGGTGATAGTAATAAAAACCACAACTTTAATCTTTTAGTTGCTTTATACAATGATATTTATATAAATAAACTATAGCATCCTTACATCAATATGGTATACCAAATGAAATTGTTCAAAGAATATAAAAGAACAATAAAAGTAAAATTTCACAAATAACCTTTAAAAGAGACTCCTAATAAATGGGTCAAAAGGAACACTCATTATTTTTTTTATACGATTCATTAGAGTATTTTATAAAATGTATCACTTCTACGATTATAATTTTCACGGATTGAATCATCCTTCCATTATTTCATAAATATATAAATACTTGTTAATAATCCATAAAATATCAATATAACATCGATTTGTTTTCAGAAAACTTTAAGTTTGTATTTCTTAACAAATTTTCTATATTAGTTTAACAATTTTATAAATACTTCAAACACAAGTTTATGGTTTTAAATTACAAAAGTAAACTTTTTTTTCACACACATATATATACATATGAGTGTTCGTATGTATCATAGAAAAATAGAATATGATTCCACATCAGCAAACTAAAATTAACAACAATAATTTCTTTGCATAGATTCCTTCAACTTTCTCCCCCCTTTTTTAATTTTCTTTTTAAAACCTTTTGAGTTAGCGGCAGTAATGTCAATATTAAAACTTTCTGTTAATTAATACAAATTATAAGCTAATTCATGTCAAACTTGAAACAATATATTGATTACAAATGTGTTTATTTTAAAATAGAAAAAAAACTAATAACAATTCATGTACCACAATTAATTTTTTTATGTACAAAACCCATTAGTCTTACATGGTCTTTACATATTCTTTGTTTTTATCATTATTATCATATATGTGGTAGAATAAGTAACAACCTCAATTAACACAGAGATGTCATATATAGATATGTAATATCTATAAGATAGAAATAAGATGATATAAATCCTTAAATTATAATAATGAAACATATTAAAAATGTATTATCTCCGGTCACTAATACCTTTTGTGCTCCAAATCCAAAAAAAATAATTCGCATCTTAATCATACGAATCAAGACGTTTATGGGTTAGAGATAGAGATTTAAATATAGTTTAAATTTTATATTTTAATGTTATCGATTATTATTACAGTCTGCAAGATTTCAAATCAAGACGTTTATAAAAATAATAATAATAATAATAATTTAAACAATTTGGATATGATTAGTGAAATAATATATCTTTTAGTAGTAAAAGAGAGAACTTTTTAGCATAATAAGAGTCAACTTTATTTGTAAACAATGTATAATTTGTAATTGTATAGGAATAAGAATCTACATCTTCTAACCTAAAGATGTATGAATTACAGTATGGATTATATAAAGAGATGTTAGAAAGAAAAAACAAGCCGAGTAGGTTATATGAACTCACCTTATGATAATACGGTTGAACTTCAAGAGCAACGTGCTAATAACGTGTTGTGTAACAACTAAAATAAGAACAAGTATTGTGAGGATTAGAGAGAGAAAGAGAACATGAAGAATAAGATCACTTCTTCTTATATTCTTGGAAACCAAATACAAGAGCCTCTATATATAGAGCTTAAGACATAAATGATAAAGGAAGTTGAAAACATGGATAGTCACATACATTTATAAGTAATAACAAACTCATTCATAACATAACTAGAGAATTTGTTAAATATACTATACCAATGTTCACGGTTTGTTTCAGCCGGTTTTAACGAGCATTTCGAGCTTAACCACTAACTACGACTTTTGAAAACAACAAGCTAAACCGGCCGAGTTTGATGGGTTGATCGTACCAGCCAATACTAATGGTTTAATGGTTGGGTTTTGATGTTTTAACATTTTTAACCGACTTTTTTAAACCGTTACTTTTTATTAAAGTTTTTAAAATGATAAAAGTTATTTATGACTATAAAACATATACACAACCGCATTTTACAAAAACAAAGAAAAAGAAAATAATAATGATTAAATGGTAGATGGGTCGGTTTAAAATTTCAAATTGTTAGCCAATTCAAAACACCGTCAAAACTGAACATATGAATATTAAACTGTAAGACCCTAAACCGGGCACCCTACGGTTGGTTCTCATCACTAGGTATTCTCTCTAAAATACCTGTTTAGTAAATCAAAAATACAGCGGAAGTCTTTCTAAAATAATTATTACACTTTAAGGTCATTATCATTATTACATTACCTCACGAATGCCTGCACACCGATCCTAGTAACACCGCTCCCAATCCAAGATACGTCGTCTCCGGAGCTCACCTGCACACAATCTAACATACGCACAAAGTCAGCTACGCTGAGTGAGTTCTAATAGTTTGATTTGAATAAAAGTCACTCGTCACAAAAGTTGTTTATCTTCACCCAGGACCCTCCGGTCCTAATAAAATAGTTTTATAAGTTATTATCATATCGATAACCCATGTTATCTTACGATATCCTAAAAGGGTTACCACCCCAGACTCATCCCACAAATATAATCCCATAAACCTCACCGATATGGATCAATCTTACTCCATAATTTACTTGTAAACTACTACCCGTAATAACCCAAAAACCTGGTTAACACAACAAATCCCTAGACACCGACTCACTCAGCCTCGGCCAAGACTCTCACCAATCAACTGACAAAACAGTTATAAACACCACATCACAATCCCGACACAACGGTCAATCTAATTCTACTCACCACATTAATACCATCTACACATCATCTTAATATCATCTCATGCACAATAAATATAACTCAACACTTGCATGCAATTCAACACATATATGCACATAAACACATACCTCGTCACATGCACCCTCGTCAGGGCGTTCGACACACCTCGAGCTCATCATTAACCTGCTCAATATTGTCACCTTGGGTGACTTCCTGAAGGACTTAGTCCTCCGTAATCCCGTTTCCCGTGTCACAAAGACAACGATGCAAACACACCCGTTTGTCGTGCCACCAGGACAACGATGCAAACACAAACACATAACACATAATAACATCACATTTCACTTATGTGACTAGTTAATTAGACGTGCACCCCATACATATTCCCAGGGTAATATATATCCTACACGACTCATAATTGTCTAGCTCATACCCGACTAACTCATAACACATGACATCACACTAACGTTTACACGACCCGTTAGCTAAGCATGCACCTCACATACGTACTCCGTGTAAAACATCCCACTTACACCCATAAGTTGTTTAGTTTATATTTTGACTCACCCTAACTAGGTTATAACATGACACACGTTATTAACTGTTTAACCCCTAGTTCACAAAGTCTAATAGACAACCCCTCATAGACTCTACAACTCATTAATGAACGTATTAACTCAAAAACTACTCGGGTTACAACCCAAAACTCTTAATATGTTTAATAAAACAAACATGTCACATAAGCGTCTACGATAGCCCCAAAAACCTTAAAAACATTTAAAAAGGGGAATTAGAAACTCACGGGTTTGAAGATCCAACTCTTGAACTGCAACGGTCTCTAAACACGAAAATTGAACCTGTCAACATAAGATCACAGGGTCAGAGTACGTCATGAACATGTGTCAATAATGTACAGACATTATAGTCCACTCGTCCCATGCAAAACCCTAACTCAACGTGTTCGCCCGAACCAGGTTATCCTAGACCCGTTAGAACCCACATACCCGACATTTTTTCTTATTTTGAAATAAGGCACTATATGAATAAGGGAGAAACTCCATGAAAGAAAAATGAATGATTCATATTTTGGTTCCCATGCAAGCACGTACATGTGCCATGCAAAAGAACCCTGATCTTGTAGACATGTATGCTTAAAGCGGGTCTCGATGCACGTGCGTAAAATGCCATGCAAAAACCCTAATCGGGTGTTACCCGCCCCTATGCTCCTCCCCGTCCATTACCATAAACCATCACCACCGTAAAACACCACCCTGCGCCTCCCGCCGTGTACCATTATCGTGTTCCGTCCTCTCGAGTCACCTTCGAGATCCCGTCACCTTTCTAGCCATGAGAAACCCTAGACGGGTTCTCTTTTCACGTAGGCACACAACTACCACCATCCCCCGCCATCCGCCGCCGTGGACTACCACCACAGCAGCCTCCTACGGCCACCGTACACCACCACCGCTGTCGACGCCGAGCACCCTCACGTCCCTTCTCTCTCCCTCTCTCTCCGTCCTCCACATTGTGCTACCACCACACACTACCGCTGTCACTACAGCCTTCCCCCAAATCCGTCGCGCCGTCTCACTTCCCCGTGACCACCACCACAGGCCGGCCACTCTTTCCCCTAAGTTCTTCCCGCCGGTCATGGCCACCAACCATGAAACCTAATCGGTTTCATGCTAACCGGAAACTAAGAAATCAAAAGAATAGATATGAGGGTTACCTTATGCGTTAGGAAGCCCTTCCCCCGCTCGTTGTCACCGTAGAACAGCCGCGAACCACCGCCGTCACCTCCCTCCTTGCCGGGTTCCCTCTCCGGTCGTCCTCCTTTGCCGCAAGGCACACACCTAGGTCGAATGACCTAGGGTTTGTGTTAATGTTGGTATATTAACCTTCCCAGGTTTACATCCGGGTCCCTAGCTCCCTTTTTGTGCGAATAGATCCAAACCGTTTCTCTTTTGGCTAACCGGGCCCCTTTTTAATTCATGGTTAGGGTTTTACTTTAAAACCCTCGTTAACCGTCTCATAAACAAGAGACTTAGGTCACTCTTTAGTTCAAATAATTCATTGGGTTTTCGGGATGTTACAAGTCTACCCCCCTTAAAAGAGGATTTGCCCTCGAATCCTGCGTCGGTATTTAACGAACCAATTTTCAGGTTTGTAAATAATATGGCAATAATATTATGGGATGTATATATATATATATATATATATATATATATATATTAATAATGGAAGTTTGAGGCTTTTTATAAAATGGAGGAATCATGTAGTTTTAGAACAAGGAGCCAATTTACAAACTGGAGGGACTGGATGTGTAAAAATAACAAATATGATTTTTTAAGGGGGTGTGGGTGGCGACACGCACACAAAGTGTGTGTGTGTGTCGTGAGAAAGAGATGAGAGGGGTGCTTGATCAAGAAGCTAAAATCAGAGAATTTGCATGCTTAATTCGGAAGTTTTGGCTTATAATATCTTTCCTACTCATCATGTAAGATCTTTTTCTTCTCTTGAATCCACCATCTATGGTGTTCATGGTGGGTTTTGATGAAATCAAGCTATTGGGCTGTTTTGGGTGGTTTGATTGAATAATAACTTGATAAAAGTTATAATCTAGCTTGATTAAAGGTCAAGGGTGGTAAATAACATCATGTTAACATCCAATTTGATGATTCAAGAATTACGTTTCTTGAGGGTAATTTGGGAGTTTTCTATTTAGGGATGTTTATTTGATGGATTGAAGGTTGGTAAGTGTCTATGGTGGTATTAGACACATGAATTGATATGAATCCTCAATCAATTTGATGAATTAAAAATTAGGGTTCTTGAGAGCCTAAATTAGGGGTTTTCAAATTGAAGAAGTTAAATGATGAATTGGTGGTTGATAAGTATTTATGGTGTTAATAAACACAATTTTTTAGTAGAAACCCTCAATCAATTTGATGAATCAAGAACCTTGAGAATTGGGTGAAATCGGATAAAAACCTTAACGGGTCAAATGGGTGGAATTGATTTAGAATGGTTAAAAGCTTGTGTGAAGCTTAATAAACCAAGATTAGATGATAGTGAAGATCATAGAATCTTGGGTGAGTGTTAAAATCTAGTTAGTGTATGTATTGGGGTAAATTAGATTACTAAACATGTGGATTGTTTAGGTGATCAAGGCGTTAAAGATGTTAGCTTTGAAGACGGATTGAAATCTTCATTGGCAAAGGTAAGTTATTTGCACTTACTTAGTAATGGATAAGTAGTTTATATATAAATAGATAATGTGGTAAATTCTATTTACTTGTTATATGTTATTTTGACTATGTGGCATATGGTCAAACTAAAGTGTGAAATGTGGTAAAAGTAGTATATTTGACTAATGTGGTTAATAGTCAAACATAATGTGGGGAAAGTGGCGTAGTTGACTAATGTGTAAATAGTCCACATAATGTGGTAAAAATGGTGTAGATGACTAATGTAGTAAATAGTCAAACATAATGTGGTAAATAGGTGTAGTTGACTTAGTGTGGTATAAGTCAAACCATTTGTGGATAAATGGTGAAAGTGATATAAAATTGACTTAGTGTGGTATCAGTCAAACCATTGTGGATAATGGTGAAATTGGTATAATTAGACTATGTGATTAATAGTCAAACTTGATTATGCAAATGTGGTAAATTGGTGTAATTAGACTATGTGATTAATAGTCAAACTTGAATATGAAAATGTGGTAAATATGTGTAATTAGACTATGTGGTTTATAGTCAAACTTGATTGTAGTATGTGGTAGAATTGATGTAGTTGACTTAATGTGGTAATTGGTCAAACTAATGGTTGATATGTGGTTAAATGGTGTAAATTACTCTATGTGGTCAAGGGTCAATTATATGACGTAAATTATACATGTTTTGCACGCATAATTATCCCTGAAATCATCACAATTAAAGATAATATGATAATAATTGATGCCTAATCCATCCATTTGTGTTCCGATATGATAATTGACCCGGATATGCAAAAACATGAAGAAAACACTCAAAATCAAGGTGAAATCAGCATTCGGAAGCCAATTGAACGAAACCAGACGCAGAAGGTCAAACCTGGAGATCAAAAAGTCAACAGGGAGCTGTATATGGAAATGAACGGCCGTGCAATGCCATGCACGGTCGTGCAAAGCTATATATGCCTCCCTGTCCTTCCTAAAGCTGCCAGATTCCGCACGTGAAAGAAAAGGGTACTTTGCATGCCCGTGCATTGCCAAAATCTTAGCCTATAAATAACAAGCTTATTCTAGTGTTTTAGGTGTCCAAGTTCAAGAGTAGGGAAGGCCTTAGTGCTCTGCTAAGAGCCGGAACTCTCTCGATTTTGGTCCATTTTAGCTTTCTTGTTTATTTTCATTTTTAAAGTCTTGTAATATGAAGCGATTCTTCTAGTTCGAGTAAAACAAGAGGCAACCTATACCCACTCTCCCTTGGTGTTGAATACCTCCACACATTATCTAAAGGTTAGTGGAGTCACTTGTATGGTCATTCATGGCTAGTCCTTTTGTGTTGCTCGAGTTGGTTGAACTTTAATTAATTAATAAAGTATTTTTAGTATGTTATGTTTTTAAAGTCTTTATTATAGTTTATCTTAAAAAGACAAGAATAAGTGATATTTAAACCAATCTAATAATCTTAAATCTTGTGAGTTACTTAAGCAACACTTCTTGTTTGGGAAGCTTATTAGAGTTTGTACCGTCTATATACAAATCTTGGTGCTAACAACGGCCGGGTAGTATAGATTTAATGTTATGAGTTGATTGGAGGTTTGGGTATTCAGCAAGCCGTTTGAGCCCTAACCAGACCGGGCGGTTTGTGTCGGTATTTCTTTACTTCTCTCGTGTCGGCTTGCAGAGGACTTTTAGCGGGAGCCATGGGGTTTGATCTTGAGAATGAAAGTATTATTTATTTAAAATAATACTATAAGTAAAGACAACTATTTAAGAACATAATTTGTTAGGTCTGAGCGTTCATAAAGTAGCTCTGGAGGGAGTTGCGCATTCCGACTTTCCAAAGGAAGTTACAACACATGACGTACTCAGTCATTGGATAATCCTAGTCCGAATAATGAATCACGAGATAACCGACGTACTTGAGACCCCGTTCAGGGTCCGGTGATTTATTAAGGAATAGTTGGCCGACCGTATCCACTGTTCCGTTACGAAATGCTAACTCCCCTATCGAAAAGGGTTAGTACTAGTAACTATGATCAACCTTACTTTAAATATAACATTATATAACAAGGGATAACAACTAGAGTAACACCTTAAACATGATAATACTTCTAATTACATTTCTTAACATTTTATTTTCCTTCTAAAACAAAACCCATTTTCCAACTTATTATCCCAGTCAGAGAATAGCGAGGGTTGAGTACGGGATCCGTGTCCATGGTTCGATACTTGGTTCTTACCCAGACTATACTACGCTGCGATAGGTACACTTGCCTATTGTGTGTGTATTTAGTTGAAATAATTATCATTTTAATTTATAAATTTAAAACCTGATTTTGTGTAGCTCTAAATAAAACATATTTATTACTACTAAAAAACGCCATCAAGTTTTTGGCGCCGTTGCCGGGGATATATATATTTATATTTTTATCTACATATAAAACACAAATCAAGTTTTTGGCGTCGTTGCCGGGGACACGGTAATTCTGCGTGTAACACCAAAAAATGTAGACCAATTTTAGAACTTTTAAACGATGCGGAAGCTAGGTCTCAATTAAACAATTACCATTTTCAAAACGGTCTAATTACAAGCAACATGTATTTGGTTATCAAATTTCCAAAAGAAAAGAAACCAAACTAGTTTTAGACAACCACAAGTCTAATTAATATTCAACACCTTGAAAACCTTTCTACAAGTTTGGTGTTACAAAAACAAACATCTAACTCAACTCGAGAATCCAATATCCACTTGAAGCGTGACCCGAGGCTTAATCCGGAGCTTTACCTACATCAAAACACCATATATAACACCATTAGTAATGATACAACATTGCACAAGAACCCCAGGTGCTTAACTCCCCAATTGGCCAAAAAAACCCCAAAATCACCCACCGGTGTATGGGTCGGCGTATGACAGACCCCTACCAGCGTCCCATACTCCGGTCTCAGGCCTACACACCCAAATTTTTAGTTTTTTGACTTATCCGACCCATTGTTCGACCCGTTTGCACCCTAGTGCTAGTAAATGGTATTTTAACACCAAACAAGTATTCCCCCACCCATTTGACCCCTTTTGATCGACTCACAACACCATGGCATGAGTTCCACACCCTGTTACCCAAACTCCCATTTTTGACCCATTTTCACTTTTATGCATTTAACCACCCATGAATTTACATAACCACATATACAAGTTATCTTCATCAAATTACCACCTCTTAGTTGGCTTTCGACGCATCGGTACGAGAACCTCAACTCGTTTTACCCGTTTCGACCCATTTTGACCCGATTGCGTTTTTGTTCAAAACGACACAATTAGGACTTGTGTAACCACACACACGAGTTTACCCCCAACCATTTTGAAACCTCTTAAATGGTTTCTAACACCCCGGTACGAGAACCACAACTCGTTTTACCCGTACTTGGAGTATTTGACTCCAAGACCTCCATTCGAGTATTCCACCCTCGATTATCACCGTTCGAGTGTTCCACCCTCGATTACACCCATTCGAGTATTCCACCCTCGATTACCACCATTCTTTATGTTTATATTTTATTATGTGATTACACCATTCACACTTACAATCATTCATATAAACATTTGCATAAAATCAACATTCATATAAGCAAGCATTCAATTATTCATTTACTTGAAGTTCTTAGACTTCAAGACCACCTATATTCACCCATGAAGTTCTTAGACTTCAAGACCACCTATATTAACAACACATAAGCAAAAGTGTTCATTCAACATACTATCTTACTTATTACACCCATGTATATCACCAAACGACATTATGAGGTTCATAAACCTCAAACACCATAAACACCCACCCTTTTTGCATACATCCACCATATGTGTTTCATCATATTAACATACACACAATTACACATAAGATAAACGACAATTCATCATGTATATAACGTGTACATCTACTACCACCTATCATTACTAAGTAAGTGCAAAGCACTTACCTTTTGCTAAAGATGATGCCGCTTGATCCTCCAAGCTAGCTTCTTTACTACTTGATCACCTATACAACCCATTTATAATTAGTAATCCATTGGTCACCAATTCACACCCAACACACCTTTATGATCTAAAGATCAAGACCCTAACTTAGTTTGATTAAGATGACCTTAATCAAACCCTCAAACCCCAAATATCACCTTTCAACCCAAATGACTCGTTTGACCAATTATAGTCAAACTTCCAATCCACCAATTCGCCATTTCCAATTAAGGTCTAACACCCACCCTAGACCTTATGGATTACAGCTATTCTATACTTGATTAATTACACCTTAAACAAGTTTTAACCTCCCTACACAATCATTCACCCATTTTGACCCGTTTGGGTTCCACCCAATTTCACCCAAACTCTTAATTTCTTAAATCATCAAATTGATTGAGGTTTCATACTCAATCATGTGCCTATTAACATCCTAGACACTTATTCACCCTCAATATATCGTCTAAAAATTCCAAATCAAAAAACCCCCAATTTACTACTCAAGAACCCTAATTTCTCATAATCTAAATTAGATGATTCTAGGATGTTAAACACCTCCCAACACCCTTAGTCAAGCTAGATAACAAGTTAAAACAAGTTATCTATCATCAATTTCACCCAATTCAACCCCAAACTCGTTTTTCTCCAAAATCCTCAAGAACACCATAAATGGTGGATTCAAGAGGTGAAAGAGAGCTTACTTGTTGTTTGGAATGGACTGAAAGAATCAACACCTTCAATCCGAGCATGCATAAACCGTTCTTGATCAAGGCTCATCTTTATCACTGGATTGCGACACACACACACACACACCATGTGTGTGTGTCGTCACTTTTAATCCTCCACCAAAATTAGCTTTAAGCTAAATACGAAAACAGTCCCTATACTTGCAATTTTGACTCCTTGCATCAAAATGTCAAGAATGCTCCTTTACAAATAAAATCCTCCACTTTTATTTATATAAAAACACCCCTACAATATAATTAATATATTATAGGTCAAACCCGAAAGTTGGTTCGTTACAAATCACTCCCCCTAATTTTGGGTTTCGTCCCTGAAACCCGATCCACCAAAAGATTAGGGTAACACCCGAGTATATATCCTCATATTCCTAAGTAGTTTCCGCCCCTTATCTAATGATTCCGCTGAACCAACACTTGGTTAATCCGCTTATACCACAAGCGTTTCACCTAGCTACTTAAGGTAGCCACCAGTTCCTCTAGATGAACATTCATCATCAAACGCCTCAACACCTCCATGAGAAGCAACATCCACTTCTCTCGCCATGCATTCCCGTGGATAAACCACAAGGAATGTATCTTGGAGTCTACACGATCCCCCGAGTAACTCCTAATGGAATACGACTTAATAAACAAAAGTGACGTCTGAACGGTCCAACAAAACGGGGACTTGGCCTCCCACGTTTCCGAAACCGATACACCCCCTTAATAAGGGAAACTTTTATATTGCCAAAGTTCCCATTTGAATTTCAATACACCTCCTCCCTAAATCCACTTAGGGTTTTCTATCCACCTTGAGTGGATTTTTTAATCACACTCAATAAACAAGATCTTTCATGTAAAGTCTTGAATTACACCATGATACTTAGTTGCATGACAACCAATAGCACCCAAAAAAACTGTATTCGACACCATTCACCATTTAGTAATTCAATCAATCGAATATGAATACTCAAATGGTAGATTAGATGGCACCATCTTTTAATCAATGGTAACTAATCACCTCATTTCCTCCAAAACGAAAAAGAAACTAACACTTCAATTCTGACTCAATAGGTATATATATACCATGTCGTATCACACACTTAATTGTGCCTCTTTTCTTTCCCAGCCATTAAAAGTTAAACTCCAAAACAACATACAACAACCCATGGGACTTATAAGTCTCATTGATCACCCATGAAGTTCAAAGACTTCAAGATAACTGTTGAAGTTCGGGGACTTCAACTCAACCTTCTAACGCTCGCCAGCAAATAGATTCATCAATTCCCTCTCCAAGTTCTCTCATTTAGTTGTTACAATGTAGCTGACTAGGATAATATGCGATACTCCTGTCTCGTTGTAAATAGACATAATCGAGTCTAATCCACGAGGCACTAAAACAACATACAAGGCATCCAGTCTTCCGAAGGAAACACATGTCAAATGCCATAGCCAAATCCTCTTTCTATAATCCATCACCTTGTGCATCCCAACGACTTTAGCGTAAGTCATCCTCTACACATCCTATAGAGTTTTTGCAAGCAAAAGTGTGTGTTTTTGTTGATTTTTGTGATAAAATAGGGGTAACTCTTGAGCACTATACTTAAAAACCGACTTTTTGTTGTGCATTTGAGTGTTTTGAGCATCAAAGGTTGGTTAGAAACGAGTTTCTGACCCTTTGCCTCATTTTGTTTAGTCATATCTTCAATTTTTTTTTGTCTCCGGTGAGATTCCAGTGACCGGAAAAAGTTGGTGAGGGTTGGTAAAAAAGTGACCTGCGTACTTACCCTTTTTGGCTTAAAAGGACAGTCTTCCTGCGTACTTACCAAGTACGCAAGACCATTTCTTGTTGCGTATTTAACTCCCTGCGTACTTGTCATTTACTCCTGCGTACTTGTTAAGTACGCAAGAGCAAATCTTAAGTGCGCAAGACCAAGTTCTTAAGTGCGCAAGGTCAGAATCTAAGTGCACACATTACTTTGACTTTTCTGAAATTTGACTAAGTGTTTCACCATGGCAAATCTTCAGAATATCGGTAACATGTTAAATTATGACAATGAGATTGGAACCCCACAGAAACCACCAAAGCTGCTTAACGTAAATGATTACTCAATCTGGAAAGCACGCTTTTAGCATTATATCTCATACACCGATTCCTCACTTTGGATACCCATTCTAGAGGGTTATAAGCATCCCACATATACATATCTTGATGAGGAAGTTCCCAAGCCTATCTCCAAACTTGATGAATAAGAAAAGAAAGTTTATGACAGAGAGAAGAAAGCACATGGATCTATTACTATGGCCTTGACCAGGGAGTTATTTCACAGCTTTAGAGGATACGATAACTCCAAGGATCTTTGGAAGGCTTTGCAGAAGAGATTCAAGGGAAACAGCGACATCAAGAAGAGTAAGAGGGATCTTCTTAGGAAGCAGTATGAGTGCTTCAGATAACTGGAGAATGAATCTATAGATGAGCTTATCTCTAGATTCTATCGTCTGCAAACTGAGCTGAAATCTTATGACCTGATCTATCCAAATGAGGAGTTAGTTGAGAAATTTCTGGATGCCCTACCACCAAAATTTGAGATGTACACCACTCTGATGAGAGAGAACTCAAAGTTTTATGAGATGACTATTGATGAAGCAATCGAAAAGGTTTAAGCACATGATATGAACCTAAAACGAAAAGAGAGCTCAGGGAGACCTCAAATAGAAGACCCTTCTATGTATTTTGGAACGTCTTCCACAGCCAAGTCATCGGGTTCTGGAATTGCCCTTTTCTCAGGGAACTCTCATGAGGAGGATAACTCAAATGTCTGTAGTGGTCATGCTTGCTATGCAGCATCTGGTTCTGGTTCTGGATCTCATCACCAAAATTTCTCAAGAAATCCTTCTCCCACATCTTCAGCTAACCAATCAGCAATAGCTAAGATAGCTGAAGATCATAGGGCTTTATTCTCATCATGTATGCTTGCCTATGAGAACTTCATTGGCGGTAAGCTCACGAATCCTGAAACCATAGAAGAAGACTTCAATCAGGTGGATCCGGATGATATGGAGGACACGGATATTCAATGGAATATGGCCATGATCTTGAGAAGGGCGAAGCATTTCCTGAATAGAACTGGCAGGAAGTTTATTGGTGGAAATTCGAATGCCAAGGTGGGATTTGATAAATCCAAGGCCAAGTGCTACAAATGCAATAACTTTGGGCATTTTGCAAGAGAATGTCAAAAAAACAAAGCACCGGCCTCGGGGTTCACCAGACCTAGTCAAGGGTATAACAACTCCAACAACCGCAATCAAGGTCAAGGTGGAATGTCCAATGCTTTGGTAGCACAACAAGACGACAACTTTGATTGGGGTGTTCATCTAGAGGTTGCCCTTTTTGCTCAAATGCAAGTTGGTCTCATGGCTGAGATTATGGAGATGATGGAAGCAGAGGAACGGGAAGCTTCTGTGGCTGACCAAGAAGAATCTACAACTGCATTTGCCCTCATGGCTATTGGAGATGCATCATGTTCATCTAATGAAGTAGATTCTAACTCTTTTGCTGTTATTTCTTGTTCCAAATGTCTAAGCTTAAAGGTTGAAAATTCTAAGCTTCAAGACAAAGTCGAACCCCTTCGTATTGCAGCTTTAAGCTACAAAGAAAACGAAAAATGATACAAAGATTCAATTGAAACGTTGAAGAAAGAAAAACGTTATTATTCACTTAAAATCAGCGATCAACAGTTTCATTTGGATGTTGCGTACAAGGGGTTAGGGAAAAGGAACAATGAGATCAACAAGCTGCAAAATGAGATCTTGCAGTTGAAAGGTAATATTGAGAAGTTGAAAAATTCTTGTTTTGTGGTGGAACACTACGAGTTTATAGTGAGACAAGTGAATGGCTTAGGGCTGGGTACTAATGCCATTCCTCCACCAGTAAGTGGGAAGTTTGTCAACGGATTAATTGACATTGATTTGTCTTGCCTTGATGAGTCCTCGAGTCTGGATGATTCCTCTAACAAGGATGATTCCTCAAGTAAGGCTGACTCTGCATCTGATGAAGAGTTCCTTACTGCTTCTGATGATGGGTCTAAGAACACCTGCCCTGAAGGAGTAGTCTCTGAGGAGTTGCTCGGTGAACAGAAAGTTAAGAAAAATATTATCACTAATTATGATAATTGTATTTTGACTGAACCCGATATCGTTGAATCAAATGAAAAATTAAAAGTGAATCTTTATGGGGGATATAAAATCATTAATCAAGTTAAGAAAGAAGCTTTTTCAGCTCATTATGGGCTTGGCTATCAAGAAAATATGCAAAAGTATTATATTCCTAAGAACCAATCATCATCGGGTCAAACTACTGTTAACCAAACAAGTTCTCCTGCTCATCATGCTGAGTCATCTAATGCCAGATCTAATGAGCCTTACGGGAGGACTTACAAAGAAAAGAGAACTTGCTTTCACTTGGTATGGTTGGTCACATCCTTGTGAACTGCCCTGCTAAGAACCAAGGGAAACGACCAATTGTTTCACAACCGGCTGTTATCTCTAAGTCACCACCAGTGAAGCATTCCAAGAGTCCAAAAGAAAATGTGGTGAAACCACCAGTAAAACATATGGTAAAGCTAAATATCACATCTGAGGCTAAACCATATGTTCCAAAAAGGGAAAAGCTATCTGCTAAACCTTGTGCTTCTACCTCTGGTAGTGCACCTACTGGTGAGAAACCTGTGGTTAAGCTTTCTAAGCCACAGAGGAGAAGAAGGAACAAGAGATTGAGGAAGCTGGAACAGCTGGCTGGAATTCAGCCAGGTGAAGCTTCTACTAGTTCACCTGGAGCTTCTGAATACAAGCCTACTGTTCTAGTAAAACAAAAGAAAAGGTCCTGGAACAAGAAATCTAAAAGTTCTCAATCTCCTGCTCCCAAGTCTTCTAAAGATTCATCCATTTTTGACAGTCACGACTGTGAATTAATCGAGGTTGTTTATTTTGAGAAAGATGGACAACCCAAGACCACTATGGATTGGGTCTCCAAATCTAATTAATTTCTTGTGACTCGTGCAGGGACATTCGAAGGGTACTATCTCTAATCGTTGGTATGTAGATAGTGGATGCTCCCGGCACATGACAGGAAACATGGCCCTGCTTCAAGATGTAAAACCATTCAGAGGCGGCTATGTGGCCTTTGCAGGCGAGAAGGGCGGCAGTATTACTTGTCAAGGCGTGGTTTCAAATGGTTGTGTCAGCTTCGACAACGTCAACTACTGCGAGCAGCTAAAGCATAACCTGTTGAGTGTTTCTCAGATGTGCGACAAGGAGTACTTCGTATGTTTGACAAATCTGAATGCATGATTCTCAAACCTGGTTTTGAAGTTCCTGAAGACTAGATTCTGATGCGAGCACCAAGGACAAACGAAACTTATCAGATTGATATGAGCGTGGCAACAACCACTTCATCAGTTGCTACTTGTTTGCTTTCCAAAGCGACAGAGCTTGACTCTATCTTGTGGCATAGGAAACTCGGATAAATTTCTTATCGTAAAATGAATCATCTTGTCCGAAACGGTTTGGTAACCGGTGTTCCTAAGCTGAGATTTGTCGTTGCAGATGACTATATGCCTTGTAAAAAGGGCAAACAGCAACGGAAGTCTCACAAGTCCAAGTTCCAAAACTCCATCGATACCCCTTTGGAGCTATTACATATGGATCTGTTTGGCCCCATAAGTATCAGGAGTATTGTAGGTAAGTCATACTGTCTAGTTGTAACTGATGACTTCTCACGATTTTCATGGGTGCATTTTTTAGGTACAAAGGACGAGACTGCTGACATTCTTCAATACCCGATCCTGGCTTGGAATCTCTTTGCAAGTTGAAGGTTATAAGAATAAGGAGTGATAACGGAACTGAATTCAAGAATAATTTGATGGAAATTTTCTGTCTCAAGAAGGGTATTCGTCACGAATTTAGTGCCCCGTACACAACTCAGCAGAATGGAGTTGCAGAACGGAGTTGCAGAACGGAAGAACATAACCCTAATTGAGACTGCAAGGACAATGCTGTCAGATGCAAAGCTTCCTGTAACTTTCTGGGCAGAAGCAGTAAATACAGCTTGTCACGTTTTGAACAGAGTTCTGGTTATGAAGAGGCACAACAAGACTTGCTATGAGTTGATTAACAATCGACCTCCCAATCTTGACTACCTAGTTCCTTTTGGTAGTCCCTTTTCGTTATTGCTACAATACAAAGACCGCAATTCTAAGTTTCATGCAAAAGTAGTGGAAGACATCTTCTTAGGATATGTTGCCAACTCGCCTTGCAAGAGAGTGTACAATATAGGAACTCGTACTGTTGAGGAATGGTTCGAAGTGGATTGCAGTAAGCACAACATTCCACCAGAACCAACTGGTCCAACTTGGGGTTTTGATTATGATGCGCTATTCAAGTCTATCAACCTTCCTGATTTGTCTGCGGATGTTGCCGCAAATGTGTATGATTTCTTTGGTGGCGGTGATGACTCCAGTTTCTCAACCCGTGCAACTGTACCGATTGTAACTCCCGATTCCAATGCTACATCTGCATCTGGAAATCATGACAGTGATGATGTTGAAGTTGTCTATGTTGACGGAAATGACGCTCAAGCTAATCCTAACACTCGTGTTGGAAATGAAGCTCCAGTTGATCCAATCAACATTGAATCATCGTCTTATAGATCACAGGATATGGGGGAGTTAAGCATGAACCTCGATTCAGAAATTCAAGAACCGCAAATACCAGAGACGAGAGTGCATAAGAATCATCCAATTGACAACATTATTGGTGATCCTCATGCCGGTGTTCAGACTCTTCATAGAACCATTACTGAGAACTCTAGTCTGTACGCTGAGATACTTGACACAGGTGTCATGGAAACATGTCTGTATGCTGCATTCGTGTCCCAATTGGAGCCGAAGAATGTGAAGGAGGCTCTCGCTGACAACTGCTGGATTGAGGCAATGCAAGATGAACTGTCTCAATTCTAAAAGTTGCATGTGTGGGATTTAGTTGACCTGCCAAGAGGCGTACAACCAATTGGAACCAGATGGGTGTTCAAGTGCAAAACGGATGATCGTCATGTCGTAGTGAATAATAAAGCAAGGCTGGTTGTTCAAGGATTTTATCAACAAGAGGGCTTGGATTACACTGAAGTATATGCCCCAGTTGCTAGACTTGAGGCCATTCGACTATTTCTGGCTTACGCCTCCTATGTCGGCTTCAAGGTCTATCAACTTTATGTGAAGAGTGCTTTCCTGTATGGAAAAGTTCATGAAGAGGTCTATGTCACTCAACCTCCCGGTTTTGAAGATCCGCATAATATCAATAAAGTATATAAGCTCGCAAAGCACTTTATGGTCTTCATCAAGCACCTCGGGCATGGTATGAGACGTTATCAAAACATCTACTGTCAAATGGTTTCGACCATGGACAGATTGACTCGACCCTCTTAATTCGGAAAGCAGGAGTTGATATTATATTCGTACAAGTGTATGTCGACGACATTATCTTTGGGTCTACAAATGAAGAGATGTGTAGGGAATTCAAACAGGTGATGAGCAACATGGGTGAATTGTCGTTCTTCCTGGGTCTGCAAGTCAGTCAAAGAAAGGATGGCATCTATCTACATCAAACTAAGTATGTGCAGGACATCTTGTCAAAATACAAGATGAATGATAGCAGTACTTATGGCACACATATCCCTGTCAATCACGGTTTGCATCCTGACAAAGATGGAAAGGATGTGGATTGTAAATTGTACCGTGGGATGATCGGTTCTCTCATGTATCTCACAACTTCAAGGCCCGACATAATGTTTGTTGTATGTTTGTGCTCAAGGTTTCAGTCACAACCTAAGGAGTCTCATATGACAGCTGTCAAGAGGATATTCAGATACTTGAAAGGGAAACCCCGATTGGGTCTTTGGTACTCAAAGCAGCAATCATTTGACCTCAAAGCCTATACTGATTCAGATTATGGCGGTTGTAACCTTGATAGGAAATCAACTTCAGGTGGATGCCAATTCTTGGGAGACAGACTGGTCTCCTGGCAGTGTAAGAAGCAGTTAACGGTTTCTGTCTCAACATGTGAAGCAGAGTACATTGCTGCAGCGAGCGGTTGTTCTCAGATATTGTGGATTCAACAGTAATTGAGAGACTACGGCTTAAACTTCACTGGAACTCCAATGTTCATTGACAACAATGCCACCATGTCCATCACAAACAACCCTGTGAAACATTCCAAAACTAAACATATTGAAATTCGCAACCATTTCATCCGTGATTGTGATGAAAAGCATCTCATTGAACTTGTAAAGGTTCACACGGATGACAACTTTGCTGACCTTTTCACTAAGGCGTTTGATCGAACCCGTTTTGAACATCTTGTCAACATGATAGGAATGTTCAATCCAGAGTGAAAACTTGTTTTTCTTAAATCAATTCAATTCATGAAAGTTAAATTTTATTTCTTTTAAGTTTTCTATATAGTTCTTTCAGTCTTAAAATATTTTACAAAAAAAAATCCAAACAAAATAGAAAATCAGAAAATTTCAAAGTTCACTTGAGAAAAGAGGAAATGATAGTACATCAGAAATGATCTAAACGTCCTAGACTGCTCATATGGGAAATGATTGTGTTATGCTTACTTGATTGTTTAAATTGTTATGTTCTTAATCTGCTTATTTACAAGTAATTTGAATTTTCAGTAGGCTGTAAGCATCTTTAAATCATTAGTAGGGTGAAAATTAAATCTATACTACAACTGTGATTTGAACCCATATTTGCTAGTGTGTGCGTAAAAGAATGCAAAAGATCACTATCGGATACAGGATGTTAGATTTTGGCAATTATTTTCTTCTGAGACCAGTTTCGGGATAGGTCGTTAGCACAATTAATGTGGTTCATCTCACTGCCCATACTCACAAGTATGCAATGAGAGATTGAATCAAGACATGTCTTTACATCAACCGTTGAGCGTGTATTCACCCTTGAATCACTCCTGATTCATTAAATTCAAATCCAGATAAAATTTGGATTCCCTTACCTAAATACTCAAACACCATATTCATTATTCTGAATCATCATACCGATATTCACTGAAGAAATCACATGAAACCAAGATAAATGATTCACTCGATTCTGAATCTTATGATTCATGATAATCCTTATGGATTCTGTTTGATTTTTCCTGTGCTAATTGATGTAGCGTCATTCAAGAAATTTAGAAAATCATTGGAAAAATCTTAGATGCCTTGAGATAAGTGCAAAGTAAGTTCATAGCACAACTGTGGGGCACACGTTGTATATTAATAACTATTACATTAACACACAAGAACGTGATACAAAGATGCTTTTGGTTTCAAATCTTATAATATTGCCAACTTGAATTACTTGTTTAGGTGCTTATTTCTTATGAATAAATAGTAATCCATGACATGATCCCATATTCTTTGATGTTTATCTTATATCGTTTTTGCTATAGTTTAGCCTGATATGATCCTCTGCTCGTGTCTTTGAACAAAAATAGTGTGTGTGAATATGTGTATATCGTTACTCTGAAAAGATCAAAAAGATTTTAAGTTTGTGTATAGTTCAATTCCAATATGAAAATCCAAAAATATTTGTGTTTAACCTTCGTGAATTGACTTTGAAACCTCTTGATTGAATGTTTTTATCCGGTTTCGTTATTTGACTTGACAATCTTCATAATTTGAGTTGAAATTTGTGCAACACAAGGGTTTCTGCGTACTTGTCAAGTGCGCAGGAATTAAACCTTGCGTACTTGCTATGTACGCAAGAGTTTAGTCTTGCGCACTTGCTAAGTACGCAAGACCCAAATGTGTGGGGTATATAAACAGGACTTAGGATTTTTTTCAGAGTTTCATCTCATTTCAAACCTGAGCGACTGTTGAATACTCCTGATCATTTTTCACTCAAAATTTCGTGTGTTCCTGAATGGTTTTTCGTCCCGATTCTAATTTTAACATCATCTAACTAACATTTGGTGAGAATCTAGGACCATTTCATCTGTTAAATCATGTGATATTGACCGATTTGTGACTTTGAGAATTGAGGGTTTTGATGATGGAATTTAGACCGATTTTGGGCGTTTTTGAAAGAAATTATGCCTTAAAGCTAGTTTAATAACATCTTTTGAAGCTTTGCATTACCAAATTTGTCCATAACACTTGTTGATTTTGGTTTTGACTATGTGGGTGAACGTCGGTTTGCACCGGTCAAAATGACTGGGTTGTAGCACAAGATTGATGTTGATTTTGGTTCTAGTGGTGATAAACATGTTTTTCGACTCATTGGTGACCTACATCACCATCAAATTTCACATTTTACATATTTTGGATTTGTGATATTTGGCCAAGTGTTAATCCTGCGTACTTAACAAGTACGCAAGACATAAGTCATGCGTACTTGCTAAGTACGCAAGGCATAAACCTTGCTTATTTACTAAGTACGCAAGAAGGGCCATTCTGAAATATTTCTAAGTCTGGATGTTCAGTTCATTGTGATTGTGCTATACTTGGTCATGTGTATTCAATTCCAATGATCATTCCTGTTCTTATTGCGTTCATTGTATGTTTTTGCATTGATGGCTCGTGCGTTTACTAGCGAATTCAATCTGCTGGCTCTAACATAACCCGAGTGGAAGGGTGCTGCACTTGAATATAGGGAAATAGTCAATTTCCTGAACCGCTTGAAGATCTTCTATGCTATCTCTGCTGATCCTATTGTCTCAAGACCATATCTAGAGCAATTCTGGGAAACTGCTGATCACGACTGTACAGTAACCCCAAACGTCATTAGGGCTGCTGTAGCAGGTCTTGATATTGCTATTTCTGAAGAAACCATCAAACGAGTACTACAGTTTAGGGACTTATCAACTGATCCGATGACTTACCCTGACTACTTCGTTGATGGATGCTGGAGACAAAGGATGGGGTATGTTGGTACCATGGACTACTCCTCGTATAAGAAGATGTGGGTACTTGATCAATGGCGTTACTTCACGCACGTCATGATCATGTGCATGTCTGCTAGGAAGGCGGGAAAGGATGCCATGGGGCATGACTTGGCAGCTGCAATGGTTGGCCTCTCTCTTAACAAGGGTTACAACTTTTCAAAGTATATCTACAAGTCTATCACCGATCAGATCAATGCTGCTGAGAGGTTTAGATTTCTATTATACCCACGGTTCGTGCAGCTGTTGATTAATGATGCTGTACCCAATCTACCTCAGATTGGAGAGAGACTACAAGTCAAACGGGTGGACAAGAGAGTGTTTGCATAATTTCTAAAGCCAGGTAGTGTAGAAGCTACCCCTGAGCACACTCCTCTCTTTGGCCACCTAATTAATGAAGCTTATGTGGTCCCTGCTGACTTCAGATGGTATAGTGCAGAGTCTGAGCCTGATCTCAGTGAACACAGTGATGAACAACAGGAAGAAGAGGAAGTTGAATCGAAGATGATATGTCTGAAGACGAAGGAGACGAAGAACAGGGAAGTGGGGGTGCTGAAGATTCCGACTCAAAAACGACCGAGTTGGATTCATCTGATTCTGATGATGCACCATCCCAGGCACACCCAAGGAGATTGACGAAGGTGACCCTTCCCGAGTCATATTTCAAGAGAAAGAGACAAGAGAATAGCAGTGATTATGAGCCCGATTCTGATTCGGACGCTGCTATACAGAGACGCAGAAGAGAAAGTATACATAAGCATCGGGGGGATAGGCCACACCTAGCTATCCCTCATGAGGTAGAAGTCAGTGCTCCGAGGCAAGAAAGTGTAACGACTGTGAGTACTGATTCCACTTCTACCTCACCTTCACAACAGCTTTATAGGCAACAGCGAAGGAGGCCACGTTTAACACCTGATGTGGCTACCACTGCTATCACAGAGGAGGTTTGTAAGACCCCTTTCCCGGGTAACCTCACTTGTTGGATTTATTCATAAACATAGTCATTAATTACTGAACTTTTAATTAAAAAACATTTAAACATAGCGAAATCATTCAACATTTAAGTACATTACAGCGGAAGTCTTAACATTCAAAACATTGTCCATGGTCTAAACAAAAATAAACATAAGGTGGGATGTCAGTCTCATGCCGGGCAGCCTTCACGCCTTCGCACGCCCCTTTCCGTTGTTACCTGAAATGTATACTAAAAGTCAGCTAACGCTGGTGAGTTCTAGTTTAATACGATTAGGTATAAACATTATATCTTTTAAAAAGTATACGTAATTATATACAAAAGATAACAAATACGTATTCAAAACTTTTACTTTTCTTTCATCTTCTTGTATGACTACATTCTTATGCATTCACCTTTACTTTACTTTAACATTCATTTGGTCATACACATAAGGGTGATCAACCCGTCTTTTACTGCGTATGTCACAAAGACATACCCCCTTAAGCTACCGTCGTAGCCCTTTTACTCCTCCGGTCCTAAAAACCGTCCGCCTTAAACCGTCCGGCCACCCTTCGGTCGTCCGTCTTACCCGTCCTACCGTCGTAGTCCGTCAATATTCGCCCGTCTTCCCTAAGGCATCCGTTTCCCACATGATCTATTGTTTATGCAACCGTTATACTATTATAAGGCTTTTGCTTCGACCGCCCATTTACGCCTTTCGTACGCCCTAGCTTGCGAAGGACGTACTTTTTCCCGGTTGCAAAATAGTCACATGGTCGTCCGTCTACATAAGTAGCCGTTGTCATCAAAGCGTCCATAACATTTACATACATTCATAACATGCAATATATAAAATATACAGCAAGATTTCATTCATTTACTTTATGTTCTTCTTTCATTCATTCTTTATAGCCATACGTTTCCTTCTTTATTCCTGATTCATATTCATATATATATATATATATATATAAATATACATATTTGTATACCATAGAACTCACCTGATGAGTAGTTTCTGAAATACACTTAGCTGGCTACTGAGTGTCACTAATGTCACTCACAATCTATATAATAAAGTCATACACGTAAGGTAGTGCTCCTAGATGACACTAGACATTACTATGCTTGAACCTAGTAGTTTCGATGGATTTGCTTATATCGAAACTTGGTAGTTTCGATAGGTTGCTTATGTCGAAACTTGGTAGTTTTGATAGGATTGCTTATGTCGAAACTTGGTAGTTTCGATAGGTTGCTTATGTCAAAACTTGGTAGTTTCGATAGGTTGCTTATGTCGAAACTTGGTAGTTTCGATAGGTTTCTTATGTCAAAACTTGGTAGTTTCGATAGGTTGCTTATGTCGAAACTTGGTAGTTTCGATAGGTTGCTTATGTCGAAACTTAGCAGTTTCGATAAGTTGCTTATGTTGAAACTTGGTAGTTTCGATAGGTAACTTAGGTGTAATCTTAGCTTCGGATCGTGGGCTCATATCGAAACTATGGTAGTTTCGATGGGTCTGCACATATCGAAATTGAGTAGTTTCGATGGGTCTGCACATATCGAAACTGAGTAGTTTCGATGGCTCTACACATATCGTCTTCCCAAAAATCTGAAGTTTTTGCATGCGAGTCTGATCGAGTCAATATCTCAATTTTCTTAGTTCAAAACGTTCGGTTTTCATTCTAGATGCTATACCTAAGCTCATTTTCAAGTTTCATCCGCAAAATCGTTACCTTTTTAGCCAAAACCCAAAAATCCTAAATTAAACAAAAACTCAGTTTAGAGTCGAATCGTTACCTGGATTGGGGTTGTGATTTGGAGGTTTTGCTCACGAGCTTAGCAGTAACGTGCTCCCTCAATTCCGGGACGATCCGTCAACTTTCTCTCTCTAGACCCGAGCTCTCCTTTCTCTCTCAAGAAGTTGCGTGAGTGGGGAATGAGCAGAGAATGGGGCTGCCTTGCCTCTTATATACCTGGGCTTCCCTCGGCCCATTGAAGCCGAGCCCAAGCCCGCTCCCTTTTGTTTAAATATTCCGACTAAATCACCGGTCTCGCTATATTTATTCGTTTTATTATTTTTGGGATGTTACAAGTCTACCCTCCTTAGAAAGGTTTTGTCCTCGAAACCTACTAATCGTTAAACAGCTGGGGATACAGTCCTCTCATTTCGTCTTCTTTTTCCCAAGTAGCTTCTGAACCCTTTCTGTGTTTCCATTGTACTTTTACTAATGGGATTGACTTATTGCGTAGTCGTTTCTCAGCTCGGTAAAGAATGGCTATTGGTTCCTCTACATAATTTAGACTGTTATCCACTTCGATCTCGTCGTAAGGTATGTGAGCTGTGTCGTCAGCTAGGTACTTGCGTAAGTGCGACACGTGGAACATAGGGTGTATTCCACTAAGCTCAACGGGTAGGTCGAGTTTGTAAGCAACTTGACCCACCCTCGCTAAAATCTTGAAAGGTCCGACAAACCTTGGACTTAGTTTGCCACGTTTTCTGAATCGAATGATTCCTTTCCATGGTGATACCTTTAACAGTACCATGTCCCATATTTGAAACTCTAAATCCCTTCTTCTCTTATCCGCGTATGATTTCTGTCTATCTTTTGCGGCTTTCATTCGAGCTTTGATTTGATCAAATTTCTCTGAAGTAGCTTTGACCACTTCAAGACTTGCAAAATCCTTCTGTCCAATCTCCCCCCAACAAACCGGGGTCCTACATCTCCTTCCATATAACATTTCAAATGGCGGCATGACAATAGTTGAATGATAGCTGTTGTTATATGAAAATTCTGCCAATGGTAGATGGTTGTCCCAGCTCCCACCGAAGTCAATGATACAGGCCCGGAGCATGTCCTCCAAGGTCTGAATGGTCCTTTCAGATTGACCATCGGTTTGAGGGTGGTAGGCGGTGCTGATGTTCAGTCTAGTGCCCATCGCTTCATTGAATTTCTTCCAAAACCTTGACGTGAATCTAGTATCCCTGTCGGACACAATCGACAGCGGCATACCATGTCTGCTCACAATTTCCTTGATAAATATTTCTGCTAGCTTTTCAGAAGAAGAAGTTTCACGTATTGGCAAGAAGTGAGCACTCTTTGTTAAGCGGTCGACGATCACCCAAATGGTATCATTGCCTTTAGCTATTCGCGGTAGCTTGGTAATGAAGTCCATCATGATCTCCTCCCACTTCCATTCCGGTATTGGTAGGGGTTGCATTTTACCGCATGGTTTCTGGTGTTCGGCTTTAACTAGTGAACACGTTAGGCACTTGTTCACGTACTCGGTTACATCATTCTTCATGCCAGGCCACCAATACACTTTCTTCAAGTCTTGATACATTTTGTTTGTCCCGGGGTGGATAGAATAGCGAGATTTATGGACCTCATCGAGTATTTTGGCTTTAAGCTCGCCAATCTTAGGTATCCACATCCGGCCAAACCTAGTTCGTACACCGTATGCATTTGCATCCAAATTCCCTTGGTGTCCTACTATTCTTTCCCGTTTTATATTTCTTTCTAATAGTGCTTCATCTAGTGCCTTTGATATCTCACTCATCAAATCTGGTGTTATAATCAGCTGACACGCTTTGATCCGTATAGGTTCCGATTTTTCCTTTCTGCTTAAAGCGTCAGCCACCACGTTTGCCTTGCCTGGATGGTACAATATCTCACAGTCATAGTCTTTCAGTAGCTCTAACCACCTCCTTTGCCTCATGTTTAATTCCTTTTGTCCGAAAAAGTACTTCAGGCTTTTGTGATCTGCGTAGATGGTGCTTTTGACTCCATACAGATAGTGCCTCCATATTTTCAACGCGAAAACTACTGCTGCTAACTCTAAATCGTGTGTTGGGTAGTTAACCTCGTGAATCTTTAGTTGTCGCGAGGCGTAAGCAATTACCTTCCCTCGTTGCATAAGTACGCAACCTAAACCCTGACCCGAAGCGTCAGAGTAGACTACTAAGTCTTCATTTCCCTCGGGTAGTGCTAAGATTGGAGCTTGGGTTAATCGTGCCTTAAGTTCCTCAAACGCGTTGTTTTGGGTTGAACCCCATTCATATTTCACTTCCTTCCGTGTCAACTTAGTTAGTGGCGAGGCTATTCTTGAAAAATCTTGAATGAACCTTACCAGTATGTCGTCTATAAAGACTATTACCGATCGATCCAACATTGGTCGACATACTCTATTCATCAAATCCATGAACGCTGCTGGTGCGTTAGTTAATCCGAAGGACATCACGAGAAACTCATAATGCCCATAACGCGTGCGAAACGCGGTCTTTGGTACGTCTTCTTCTCTTACTTTCAACTGATGGTAACCCGACCGAAGATCGATCTTTGAGAACCAACTCGCACCTTGCAGTTGATCAAAAAGGTCTTCTATCCTAGGTAGTAGGTATTTGTTCTTTACTGTCCTCTTGTTCAACTCGCGGTAGTCGATACATATGCGCATGCTGCCGTATTTCTTCTTTATGAATAGTACCGGAGCGCCCCATGGTGAAATGCTCGGTCTAATAAATCCTTTTTTTTATGTTAGTTCCTTTAGTTGAGACATCAACTCTTTCATTTTCGACGGAGCCAATCGGTAGGGGGCTTTGGCAACAGGCTCAGCTCCTGGCAGTAAGTTAATCTGAAATTCTATTTCCCGATCGGGTGGTAACCCAGGTAGATCCTCAGGGAATACTTCCGGAAAGTTGCACACCACGGGTACATTCTTGAGTTCATTCATTTTCACTCTATCATCAATAACACATGCCAAATAAGCTTCGCAACCGCGCCTCATGTAACTTTCGGCCTTGATCATCGAGATGATGTTCGTCATCGTGCAATTCCAATCCCCATAAACCGTAATTGGACTGCCGCTAGGAGCTTTGAGGTGTATCCTCTTACGTTTACATATGATTTGAGCTTCATTGGCAGCTAGCCAATCCATACCCAATACTATATCGAATCCTCCTAAGGTAAGAAGGAATAATCTAGAAAAGAACTTATGACCCTCTATTTCTATGAAGCAATCCTCTGTTACTTGAAATACTGCCGAATTTTTACCAACGACAGTTTGTACGCTATAGGCCTTTACTACGGTGTTGATAGTGCATCCTAGTTTACGACTAAATGCATTGGATATAAAACTTTTACTAGCACCAGAGTCAAATAAAATAGCAGCATGTTCGTTATTAACTAGGAACGTACCTGACACAACATCAGGGTTTCCCCTTGCTTCCTTCTCAGTCAGGGCGTAGGCTCGAGTTCTAGCCTTCGGCTGTTCCTTTTGTTTTCCCGAACCGGATTGTCTGGTTCTCCTGCAATTCTTGGTCAGATGTCCAAATAGTCCACAACCTTGGCATTTAGTGTCTCTTAAACAGTCGCGAGAATAGTGCCCCGCCTTCCCACACCTATACCAGATGGTGGAACCAACTAGGCACTCGCCTTGGTGTTTCTTCAAACATTTCTTACAAGTTTCGTATTCTTCAGTTCTTGGCTTCTTAGCCTGAGCTGTATAGTTCCCCTTTCCAGTTCCCTTAGACATGTTTTCCCATTTCCTTTTCTGTGTCTCAGGTAACAGACCAGGCAATACGCTCTTCAGTGTCAGTACAACCTCAAGGGCAATAGCATCCCTAAGTTCGGGTTCCAATCGCAGTACCCCTTCATTGTCACCTCCCGGTGGGGTCACATTAGTTCCATGCACTCTCTCGGTGTATTTCACGTGCATGCTTTCCTCTTCCTCTTGTCTTTGGTTCAATGGCGGTCTACCTACTCGGCCCGTATGGCCGCCTTGGCGTGCAGTTCTTCCTCTACTTGCCATAGTTTTCTAGAATTTTCTGATATGTAAAGGGAATACATCAATGTCATTGCTTCATATCATAGTTTTAGAACAGTACAAGCAAGGTAATTTTTTAATTACAGTGACCGGTTTGTGATTACTAATTTACATTGCTTTTCGGGTTCAAAACTCTTCAATTCGGTTGTGACATTGACATCTATTTGTTATAAGTTAAGGTATCTATTCTTATCCAAGTGTATTAACTCTAGTACTTACTTACCGTGCTGGCGTTGGCGTTGGTTACCCATACTGACATCCGTGCGTTGGTCCCATAATCAGCTTGAGTCCAGACATTTAGGGATGTCTGAATCTCTCAAACTATTGCTCTGATACCAACTTGTAAGACCCCGTTCCCGGGTAACCTCACTTGTTGGATTTACTCATAAACATAGTCATTAATTACTGAACTTTTAATTAAAAACATTTAAACATAGCGGAATCATTCAACATTTAAGTACATTACAGCGGAAGTCTTAACATTCAAAACATTGTCCATGGTCTAAACAAAAATAAACATAAGGTGGGATGTTAGTCTCATGCCGGGCAGCCTTCACGCCTTCGCACGCCCCTTTCCGTTGTTACCTGAAATGTATACTAAAAGTCAGCTAACGCTGGTGAGTTCTAGTTTAATACGATTAGGTATAAACATTATATCTTTTAAAAAGTATACGTAATTATATACAAAAGATAACAAATACGTATTCATAACTTTTACTTTTCTTTCATCTTCTTGTATGACTACATTGTTATGCATTCACCTTTACTTTACTTTAACATTCATTTGGTCATACACATAAGGGTGATCAACCCGTCTTTTACTGCGTATATCACAAAGACATAAACCCTTAAGCTACCGTCGTAGCCCTTTTACTCGTCCGGTCCTAGAAACCGTCCGCCTTAAACCGTCCGGCCACCCTTCGGCCGTCCGTCTTACCCGTCTTACTGTCGTAGTCCGTCAATATTCCCCCGTCTGCCCTAAGGCATCCGTTTCCCACATGATCTATTGTTTATGCAACCGTTATACTATTATAAGGCTTTTGCTTCGACCGCCTATTTACGCCTTTCGTACGCCCTAGCTTGCGAAGGACGTACTTTTTCCCGGTTGTAAAATAGTCACGTGGTCGTCCGTCTACATAAGTAGCCGTTGTCATCGAAGCGTCCATAACATTTACATACATTCATAACATGCAATATATAAAATATATAGCAAGATTTCATTCATTTACTTTATGTTCTTCTTTCATTCATTCTTTATAGCCATACGTTTCCTTCTTTATTCCTGATTCATATTCATATATATATATATAAATATACATATTTGTATACCATGTATGATCACATTGGCATTTATAGCATTTATTCATTTAGTGTATACACTTCAGCCCCAAAACATTTTAATTGATTTGCACATAACATAGAAGGGGGCACATAGAACTCACCTGATGAGTAGTTTCTGAAATACACTTAGCTGGCTACTGAGCGTCACTAATGTCACTCACAATCTGTATAATAAAGTCATACACGTAAGGTAGTGCTCCTAGATGACACTAGACATTACTATGCTTGAACCTAGTAGTTTCGATGGATTTGCTTATATCGAAACTTGGTAGTTTCGATAGGTTGCTTATGTCGAAACTTGGTTGTTTTGATAGGTTGCTTATGTCGAAACTTGGTAGTTTCGATAGGTTTCTTATGTCGAAACTTGGTAGTTTTGATATGTTGCTTATGTCGAAACTTGGTAGTTTCGATAAGTAACTTAGGTGTAATCTTAGCTTCAGATCGTGGGCTCATATCGAAACTATGGTAGTTTCGATGGGTCTGCACATATCGAAACTGAGTAATTTCGATGGGTCTACACATATCGAAACTGAGTAATTTCGATGGGTCTGCACATATCGAAACTGAGTAGTTTCGATGGGTCTGCACATATCGTCTTCCCAAAAATCTGAAGTTTTTGCATGCGAGTCTGATCGAGTCAATATCTCAATTTTCTTAGATCAAAACTTCCGGTTTTCATTCTAGATGCTATACCTAATCTCATTTTCAAGTTTCATACGCAAAATCGTTACCTTTTTAGCCAAAACCCGAAAATCCCAAATTAAACAAAAACTCAGTTTAGAGTCGAATCGTTACCTGGATTGGGGTTGTGATTTGGAGGTTTTGCTCACGAGCTTAGCAGTAACGTGCTCCCTCAATTCCGGGACGATCCGTCAACTTTCTCTATCTAGACCCGAGCTCTCCTTTCTCTCTATAGAAGTTGCGTGAGTGGGGAATGAGCAGAGAAGAGGGCTGCCTTGCCTCTTATATACCTGGGCTTCCCTCGGCCCATTGAAGCCAAGCCCAAGCCCGCTCCCTTTTGTTTAAATATTCCGACTAAATCACCGGTCTCGCTATATTTATTCGTTTTATTATTTTTGGGATGTTACAAGGTTCCTGTGATAGTGACCCTCCATGTGCAATCTGTCCAAGTGGCGGTGACAACTCCAATTCTAACTGAGTCTGTCACCATCACCCCTACCATTATCCAAACACCCTCCATCCCTACCTCAATCCCTACAATCACCCTCCAACACATTAGTGAACCCTTTCATGACTTTGACTTCAATAAGGGGTTCGATTTTGGAGAATTCTTTTCCTTCCCGACTAATCAAGACGAAGCATCGTCTTCCAGGGGACCTGATCCTCGTGATACCCGGATCACTACCCTAGAGACTCAGGTCGCTGGTCTTCTTGAAAAGCTACAGAAATCGAGAGAAGAATCTGACAAACAACAGGGGCAGATTAACTCTCTGATTGATGAAGTAGACGCACTAAAGAAACAGCGGGCGGCTGATGACAAGCATCGTTTAGAGCATGACACTATGGTGAAACTGGTCTGTGATATGGCCAAGTCGCTTGCTGCTCAGGGGGAGAGATTGAAGGAATTGTTAGAGAAGCAACCACCTAAGCCTAGCAGTGAAGAGGCTTGTCACTTAGTTGATCTAACTAAGGGTGATGATCATGACAAGGATCCTGAAGCCGGACCGAGTGGAAGTGAGTAGCAATCGTTGGCTTTGGCGATTGTTCCCATTTCTGCCGTGTCTATGGCTGAGGGGGAGTCTACACAGAGTGAAGGTGGAGGTGATGCTTCAGGTGGTTATAAAGGAAAGTCAGTGGCTGACGTTTTGAAAGATCTATCTGACGACGTGTCGGATGATGTGATCTTACTACTAGAGCCTAACTATTCCAAGGAAGCACAGATCGATGCTCTTTGCAATTTGGAAGAGGGAGAGATCGACTCTGGTGACGACTGGGATGAGGAGGATGATGTTGTAATCGAAGTTCCCAAGGGCGACGGGGAAGGAGAGTATGAGTTTGAAGATGGAGAGATTTTTGAAGTTCCATCCTTTGAAACTCATCATGATACAGGTTCAGTCGAGCCTGCTAGTATTGTTGAGGCGTCAACTGAAGCCTCCCCTGCCGACCCTACACCTGTGGATCCAGAGGCACAGAAAGACAAACATATTCCTGCAAGTTCATCGAAGGATCCGGCTCCTGTCTGGCAAAAGACATCAATCATAGACAAACATGGAGCGACAGAGATGATCTTAGCTATGAGGTTCGAGGAGGATAAGAAGTTGTTTGCAATCAAGCGAGCTGGGGGGGTTCAATACATGAAACCAACCAGCGAAGCTTTCAACTCCTTGCAAAGATACGACCTCATGAACCTAGCAAACCGAGAGCTGCTGGGTCACTCAAATCACGTAGTAGCGATGGGTTTGTGACAGGTTCTACATCGAGAAGTAAGATTTGGGAAGTTCGAAATGTTTAAGCCTCAAGTGCCTAAGCGAGTCAGGGACAAGAATGTTAGACATCCTGTGACTCATAAAAGCTTAAAGAAACTGGTATACAAGCCAGTGCTATGTGAAACCAAGATTCCCCTAAGCAAGTTATCTCAGGATATCCTCGGTAACATATGGTACTGGTACATAGATCCTAAATCGGGCGAGGAAGTGGTGATTGGAATGGTGTGGTCCGAGAGTGGAAGCTTAGTGCCAAGGGAACTGATCAGAGTCTTTGATGAAGTCTGCTTCATAAACTTTTCTGTGAAAGATCTGGAGGCGCTAGTTGACAAGTACTGCATGTACACGGACGAGTGGACAAAGTTCCTTGCTTCTAAATACGACAAGGTGATCAAGTTCTTCCTTGATTACAAGAAGAAGATGGAAGCTAAAGCTGGGGAGCAGTAAAGACCGAAGACAATCCAGAGTTGTTGTCAAGGGGGAGTTTGTTGAAACACTTTTGTGTGATATTGCCTTAGCTTTTGTACTTGTCTTGTATGTATTAGTCTTTGTATTGTAGTGTATGTACGTATTAGTTATCGAGTTGTAATTTCTAATGTATGTACTAGTCGTCTGTTTTCTCTAAGTGTTTTGCGCACTTAGCATGTGCGCAGGAATTACTTCCTGCGTACTTAGCAAGTACGCAAGAATACTCTGCGTACTTGTTAAGTACGCAGAAACAATTTGCCCTGCGCACTTAGATATCAGGTCTAGTATAAATAGGTTGTGGTGACAGAAGTTATGTACGCACTCATTTTGTAACATCTCTGTAACCTACAAGTTTTATAATAGACGAAGTTTGAAAGTGTTTTCGCTGTCGGTTTACTTTGTGTTACTTGATTCTCCACCTAGTCACAGGTATTCCACACCCGGTCAGACTAGTCACACACCCACACGTAACAATCCGAGACACCCGGGGAGCTACACCCATAAATCCCAATACTCAAAATTTAACCATAATATCAAAATCTTACATAAATCCCACAAATTTCATCTGGATTTGCATAGCCTTTTCAAAATCTAAACAGGCCCTTCATAGCATACCTCCACCCACACAAAACCCACAAAAATTTCAACAAAAAGATTGAAACTTTTTGTTGGGTTTGATGAAAATTATCAAACTTTCAAAACAAACCCTGCACGGTACGCATCCATTTCCACAAATCCCAGAAAAAAATTCTCGCTTTCCCTCCTGGGAATCGGAGGAATTTGAGGAGGGTAGATTGAGATTCGAATTGCAGTTTGCTTTTTGTAATAGAAACGGAATTTTCATACTTTAGTATGCATACAGTAGTCGATTTTGAGAAGAAATTGGTTGAATATAATTTTTTTGGTGGTTCCAGCGGTTAAACCACCGCCGACGCTATGCCGCCCAATCTGTCACCCACCCCTCGTCGTCTCCCACCAACGAACCCTTCTCTCTCTCCACCATTGAAGAAGATGGGGTTGCTGCGTTCAATTTGGCCTAATAAGCGCTTCAGTTTTGGGGTTACAGATTAGGTTTAATTTTGGGGTTACATATGAGGTTCAATTTGGGGGTTACATAAGAGGTTCAATTTTGGTTTGATTTTAGCAGGTGAAGAAGAATAGAGACGATAAAGGGACAAAATAGACAGGTGAGAGAGTAAATAAAGGAACGAAGACGTTAGAGAGAGAAAGTGGTGGTGGAGGTGGTGTAGAGATGAGAAAAGGTAGAATATATACCGTTTTTAACAATTTGAGCCCCTTTTTGTATTTTGGTCATTTAAAAAAAAAAGTTAACACTTAGTCATTTAGACTCAAATAGAGTCAAAAATGAAACGTCAGGGTTAAAAGAGACAGATTTAAATATAAGGGACTCAAATAGTTAAGATGATCAAACGTTAGGGACTCAAATAGTAATCTATACTACTATATAATACATATTAGAAGGACATGCTTGTAATTTACTAAAAATTTTAAGATACTTAACACAAATTGTGGTCCATAAGGTACAACTTACCAATGAATAAAATGTGTTCAATTATCATTTAACAACACAATTAAATCCCAACACTCAATAATTATCATTATTTAATGCATATGAGATTATTTAATTCACTACATTAAGTGTTATTTTATTTATAATACTAATTAATATTTAAATTTACATTTACTATTTATATTTTTATAACTAAATAATATTTAATTAAGTATTAAGTCTTGTAAAATTTCTTATTTTACAAGTTATAAGAGAAAACAAAATATTCTTAAAATTAACTATAAAGATTTAAATAATTTAAAGACTAAAATTGTATATTTTTTATAAAAATAATAGGTGATTAATTAAGTTAATTTAGCATTTCAAAAACTATAATTGTATTTTTAGTTAAATAACAAGGAAATGAAAAAAAAGAAAAATAATAATAATTGCAAAAGGGAAGTACCACCAGGGGGTACTCGAACCTGCGCCGTGTGTGCGCGCATGTGGGTGTGGCACGCGAACCACCTGGGTCGGCGTCCATTTCTGTTCTGCATCCGCTTCTGCGTGTATATGTATATAACAAATAAATAATTATTAAATGAAGCAATTTCGAAAAGAGAAGAACTAGCCGCGCGCGGGGTGGGGGGTTGGGGTTGGGGGTTGGGCTCGAACCAGCGCCACCTACGTGTGGGTATGACACACGAACCAACTGCGTTAGTGCTCACTATTGCTCTCAATCAACTTCATATATATACACACACGTACATACATAGATAAAAGTTTTCACGTGGCATAACCCTATTGGTTGGGTTTACTGTTCATTGTCATCCATTTTTAATAGATTAAATAATAATTAAAATTGTAAAATTTTAGAGACAAACTGTTAACTATCGTTTTAAAAATCTTCACACCAAACCCGCCAGGTTGGTCGGAATGACCGGCTGACCAAACAGGAAATAACGGTTAAGGTTTTACGGCTTAAATCAAACCAGGAACTAAAGTTGAAACTGTGGATCTTCAGTTATTGCGGAAATGAAATGAAGCTAAAATATTGGATGTTATTTTTTTATAATTATTTAAATGTTTAAGTATATATAATTACTAAATATTTACATAGTTATAATAATAATAATAATAATAATAATAATAATAATAATAATATATACCCAAATATAAACAATTCGTGTTAGATTGCGTTCTTCAAAAGAGTATCGGTGATACCCGACGCTTTGCGCGGGCCAACTCACTAGTTTACTCTAAAACATATTTAGAAATTGAATATTTATTTCATTCTTTTTATAAAACATTTTAAAAATATAACTATATGACGTTTCTAAAACGTGTATTAAAAAACTATATAATATGTAAATTTTTATTACTAAATATATAATATTGCATTTATTTAACTCGTGTAATAGACGGGGTTTTAACCTAGTATTAAACTATAATAATAAGGCATTCAAATGTAATATGCGTTCAAATCAAGACCCAACAATGTCTTCAAGATAATGCCCGAGTCATTGCATACATATAGTTTTAGAAGTAACATAGCCTATAGGACAAGTAAATACAATCATTTATATCAATTTACGATAAATATAATTTAACTTCCTAGCATGGCAAACTTCTTTTTGTGTATGATGAATTATAAAAATATTAGGACAACCTGTTGGTATAAAAAAAATACATTGGAATTTAAATGTGAAATTAAAAGATAAAATGTTTGGTTGAAGAATAACTTTCAAGTAAATGAAATTCAACATTAGTTTCATATAGTGAGAAAAAAATGTACCTTCATCCCTCCCCACCACCACTGTCGTCACCGTTACCACCGGCTCACGCCCACATCCCATCCCCAAAACCCCCCACCGGCCCACCACCATCACAACTATCACGGCAGCCATATTCAAATTTGTTTAACATATTTAAAAATCAAACAAAGTTATTTTGCCAAGTAAACACATCATAAACTTACCAAAGGGAAAGGGATTGTTATCAAGGAATAATTCCCGTTCTTATGTACTCATATTTGAATTCAAATGTTTATACTTTGTCATATATTAGTTGATGTATTCCCATGTAACTCTCCTATTTTATCTCTAGGTTTTCTCTATATTGTTGTAATCAAACTTTATAGTTGCAATGAACTTAATCAATTCTTGCTCTATCTAATCCTTAATATGGTATCAGGGTAAGGCTCAAACACACCCACACCCACAAACTCGTCTCCTCCATCGCCAAAAGGTTCATATCCTTCATCGCCAAAAGGTCCATTCATGGGTGAAGACACACTCTTCTTCTCTCTCTATCACTGCCATAATAGATCTTACTGTGATGACTTTTCCCTCAGCCCTAAAACTCACATCCACAAGCTATCTTGGATGGAAAACACAAATTGAAGCCCTACTCCATGGGCTCGATCTCTACCGATTCATGGACGCACTCACGTGGCTTTAAACAATGGTTTCATCAAGATCAGCTTCTATTCGAAGCTCTTGTAGGCACCCTATCACCTCAAATCATGCCCCTGGTCACAAATGCTTCTTCCTCACGCGAAGCTTAGCGAACCCTAGCTAGCATCTATGACTCCACTTCACGATGTCATATCAAACAACTACAACACTGACTCAAACAACTCACCAAAACTCCCGCTCAAACCATCAGACTATATGTAGAACGTCAAAACTGTGGTGAATGAACTCGCTATTCTTGGGAAGAAGCTGGATTAAAAAGATATCATTGACGCCATCCTAAATTGCTTCGATCAATCAACCTATAAACCCATCTTGGACGTTGTTCATGCACGAGATTCACCTATCTCTTTCAACGAGTTACAAAAAAAACTGATAAACCAAGAACACTCACTGGCATAACAGATTACTACGAGTGGTATTCACTAACCAGCATCAGTTTTTTATGCTCAAAATCGGACCAACAGTAGACCTTGGAACTCTCAACAAGGAAATGGTGCAGCCGGTTTACTTCCCACTCCTACACAGGCTGCTGGAAATCGTCCCTTCCTAGGAAAATGTTAATGGTGCCATCAGAAAGGGCACTCATTAACGAAATGTTCGGTATTTAAAAAGCTTTATCCAAATGCTCATATTCCTACTTTTAACAGAAACTTGCAAGTTAGGCATGCACAGGTTCACACAATGACCCCAAACAAAGCAACCATGCCATCAATTGCCAATTAGCTATTTGACAGTGGAGCTAGTTTCCATGCTACTAATGACTTATAACCTCTTCATTCACACACCTTATGACGGGACATAGGAGCTCGTAATTGGTGACGGTTCGTGTTTAAAAATTACTCATATTGGTTTTGTTATTATCCATACTTCAAACACTCATTTGATTCTTAAGAATGTCCTATATGTTCCATCATTGTCTCGTAACATTATATCTATCTCTCGTTTATGTCACGACAACAAATTTCTAATTGAATTATATTCGTTTGTTTTTGTCATCAAGGACCGAGCATAAAAAATTCCACTCATTCAGGGCACAACAAGAAAGGGAATGTATGAGCTACGTCATCTCTCATGCCCTAAGTCTTCACCATGCATCGTACCAATTCCTCCCTTTAGCATCATGGACTAGGCCACCCGCCAAATAAATTCTTCAAACTATTGTCATCTTTTATTTTAGTTTACTCTACTTTTGATGAAAGTTGTAATTCTTGTCGAATCAATAAAAGTCATCTTTTGTTATTTTATGATTCATCTCTTTCTTCTAATGATCCATTAGACTTAATTTTCTCGGATGTGTGGTGTTCTCTGGTGGAATCTTTTGATCATTACAGATATTACATAATTTTTGTTGATCACTTCACCATATATATTTGGCTTTATCCACTAAAATGAAAATCAGACTCTCTTTCCATCTTCACTAGATTTCAATACTTAGTTGAAGACAATTTTCAAAAGAAAATAAAACAGTTATTTTCGGATAATGGTGGAGAATATATCAAACTGACCCCTTACCTCTCATCGTGTGGGATCTCTCATCTTACCTCACCACCACATACTCCTGAACATAACGGTCAAGCTGAAAGGTGTCATCGACACATTATCGAAACCGGTCTAGCCCTTCTTTCCCATGCAAAACTTCCTGTGAACTTTTGGCCATTTGATTTTACCACCGCTGCTTACCTCATAAATCGCCTACTGACTTCTACTCTTCAAAATCTTTCTCACTGCCATTGTCTCTTCCAAAAACAACCAAACTATAGCAAAGTCAAAAGTTTTTGTTGTTTGTGCTACCCTTGGCTCCCTCTATATTCACCACATAAGCTTCATCCCCGATCTACTACTTGTATATTTGTTGGATACTCTCCAACTTAAAGTGCCTATTATGCCTATGATCCTCTCTCTTCCAAACTATATTCCTCTCGACATGTGGGTTTTGTTGAAGATGAATTTCCCTTTTCACAACTTACCTCCATAATCCTTCCATCACAACAAACTAATATGGCTTCTTCACACCAATTATATTACTGTTACTACCAATAACTCTCGCACCAATATGTCACCATCCCATGCATCCCATTCGGCTTCTTCACACCAATTCCATTCTCCTAATTTCCAAACTCAACTCAACGCACCACCTTCCATTAACTCGGACACCTCCTCCCCCACTCTACTTCCCAACAATCTACATCAGAACCTACCACCCAATCTAATTCGCCTAATAACTCACCCATTATAACTCCACAAATCATTCCTAACTCCAAACCCTCTACACATCCAAACTCCACCCCAAACCCACGTTTTTACAACTTAGATTTCCATCTTTATGTAGCCTCTCCTTCTTCTTCAATCGAGCCTCCCACCATAACTCATGCACTAAAAAATCCTTCGTGGCGCAAGGCTATGTAGGAAGAGTAAGATGCCCTTGAACGAAACCATACCTGGTCACTTGTTCCTTCTTCACAAGCACCAAACCTTGTTTAATGCAAATGAGTTTATCGTACCAATTATAAACCTGATGGCTCAAGATCGCCTAAAGACTCGACTAGTAGCTAAGGGTTTTCAACAACAACCCGACATTGATTACATTGAAACCTTTAGTCCCGAACTCAAGCCGGCTACCCTTCGTCTAGTTCTCTCCCTAGCCGTCTCTCACAAATGGGAGTTTTCGCCAACTAGACATAAATAATGCCTTCTTACAAAGCACCCTCAATGAAGACGTCTATATGACTCAACCCCCGAGGTTTGTTAACCCTTCTTTTCCCACCCACATTTGTAAACTTAACAAGGCCATTTACGGTCTCCGCCAAGCATCCCGTGCTTGGTATAATGAATTCAAATCCTATTTTCTCTCACTTTGTTTCAAACCTTGTATTTCGACTCCTATATCTCTTCACCCTTCATTCTGGTTCTTCCCCATATCTTCGTTCTTGTTTATGTTGTTGACATATTTGTCATCTGTCCATCTCCCCTCACCTAACTAGGTTCATCCATCTTCTAGCCACCAAATTCACTATCCTACTTCCTTGGTGTTGAGGTACTCCCTCACCCAAGTGGCATCTTACTTTACCTAAAGAAATATTTCTTTAGGTAAAATAAGATGCCACTTGGGTGAGGGAGTGAAAACCCAAGTGCCAACATGGGTAATTGAAAACCCATATCTACACCAATTACTACCTCCGAACCTCTCACATTAAAAGGTGGCGCACCTCATTCTTCACCTACATAATATCCTACACTAGTTGGTGCCTTACATTATTTATCTATCACTAGACCGAATATCTCCTTTACAGTAAATCATCTATCCCAGTTCGTGCATGTGCCTACTTCACTTCATTGGATAGCATTGAAATACCTATTGCGTTACCTTCACGACACTCTATCTAATGGTATCCTACTCTGTCACGATTCTCCCCTAACCTTACACGCTTTCTGATGCTGATTGGGCAGGGGATAAGGATAAATATAGAAGTAAAACAGGTTACATTGTTTATCTTGGTTCCAATCCCATTTCATGGAGCTCAAAATGCCAATCCACCTTAGCAAGAAGCTCAATTGAAGCTGAATTTCGTGCAATTGCATCCACTACCATCGAAGTCCAATGGTTAACATCCCTACTAACTGAGCTCGGCTTAAATTCTTTTACGTCCCCCACTGTGAAACCCTCTGATCCGGTGATAATCAAGTATCTAATACCCTGTAACACTCCTGGAAAGGCGGAATCAATCCAAGATCAACAATACCCGAGCAAATCGAATCCAACAAGAATAAGAACGAATACCGCCACATAAATGATAAATATCATCAAACGAATGGGTTCTATTGATAATAGATGTAATTACACTTGGCTAATACAGAGAACTTGTGATTACAACTGATCTGATCAAATAGCACAATTACATGAAAATGGTAATCACTTCTTACAAGTTCAAACAACAAACTATATATAGTAAAAAGATTTCGATCGAAATCTTCGTCCGAAAACGTTTTCGACCGAAAACTTTGAACTTGTACAATTTTGAGCTAACACTTGATTTTTAGGGACTACTAGGTTCCAACAATCTCCCCCTAGTCCATTGAACATCAAGGCTTCAGTTGTTGTCTGCATCAGGCTTGGCTTCATAACGTATTAACAGACATCTTGCAACAACCCTCATGTACAACTTTGCTTCAGTTTTGATCATTGAACTCATATCACATTGGATAGGATTATGGTACATAATCTTCAAATCTTAATCAGAAAAACTAAAGAGATCCATCAGATCGAAGACTTTGACCTCTAGTAAATCTTGTTATGTGATCATTGCTTCATGAGTCTTACTGTCACACTTGTAACACCCTGAAATTTCCCGTAAGAATTTAAGAGCTAAATATATTAGAAAATGAAAGTCCAGGGGTTAAAATGTAATTAGTCCAAATTTAGAGGATCAAAAGTGAAGATTTGGATTTTTGGACGGTAACGGATCGTCACGGATCATAACGGTCTGTTACGGGTTAACCAAGGAATTGCGCAGGAGATAACACGTGTCCAGATGACTCAGCCCAAATTTGGATGCATAACGGACGGTCACCAAGGATAACAGTCCGTCACACCACAATGTGATCAGAGGCCGCCAAGTGTAAGATGACTCATGCGCATTAGGTTGGTGACGGACCGTCACAAACCATAACGGTCCGTTATGGCAAGGAAGTGACGGACCGTCACCCAACATAACGGTCCGTCACGACGTGAGATTTAGCCTATAAATAGATGGCCGAACTCAGTAGTTTTCACACATCTAACACACCACTTTTGCACACACTCACCTCTGATATCCTAGTTCCAAGTTTCGCTTCGCGTTAGAAAGTCCGGTTTCTAGCCTTACGCCTTCAAATAGCCGTAGATAGTTCCAGCGTAAGGTTCTAATACTTTGGTTACTTACCATTAAGCTTTGATTATATAATGTTAAGTATATTATAGATCTTAATTAAAAAATATTGCAGTCGAGGTATTGTCCGAGGTATTTGACATATTATCGATACACTAAGCCGAAATACTGCCTAGGTGAGTTCCTCTAAACTTAATGTATATTGTTACACAGTTGTTATTTGAAATAGTGACCCTATTCCATGTATATATAACGCGTAATAAGTACTTTATACGTTCTGTTGTGGGATGGAACCTATGGGTGGATTATCTCATCATACTTGTGTGGGAGGACAAGTAGGGTGGGATAGTTTATTCGGTTTATACTGGTGTGGGAGGACCAGTCATGGAACGGTTGCCAATTATATATATATATTAATATATATATATATATATATATATATATATATATATATATATATATATATATATATATACCAAAAAGCTCATAAGAAATGTGGCATGTGGGTGGGATGTGGGAATGCTGATGATTAAATAACGACCATTTGTGGTAAAGGTTCATGAACTCACCAACTTATGTTGACTCAGTTACATTTAAAGATGTTGTAGGTGGATCTACTAGGGGTGTAACATCCATGGTTTTTCCGGCCGTATTTTTATTTATTTTGTACAATAATAACACCCCATTTAAATCTCGTACTTACCACATTATTTAATATTTTAACATGAGACATCCGAAATATTTTCTTATTTTATTAACTACGTTATTTAATTTTAAGGATGAAAAATCCTTTCAACGAAGGTGATGATGTGACACCCGACAAATTTCGGTTAATCTCGTCAATCTAAATTCCGTTATCTCACAAACTACAAAGACTAGTTTTGAAATTTATTAAAATATTACTTGGCACGGTCGCGTCATGCCTTAGCACAGTCGCGCCACTTACCCAGTTGAAACGCAAACGCAGTCTTTAATCACAAACATGTTCAAATCCGTAGTTGTAACGCATAGATTCAACCATTATTGTGCCGTTTCAAACCGTTCATCACTGTTAATCATTGCGAGTTAACCACATTATTGATTATGAAACCGAAACCGTCGATACCTTCATTTTCTACTATCAAACTCATCCAATTCATGTATCAATCTCGAAATAAGGCATCTGTGCATGATATTCAAACTCCTCTGATCACCTTTCTCATATCAATTTAGCCGGAGTCGCAACAGAAGACGCTGGGGACCAACACATCGGAGTCGGGACTGTGTTCTAGCCAATCTCCAACCATTAAAACTCCATTCTGGTAATCAATCACTTATGTAGATTCGTATTCATGTCTAAAACAAAAGTTTAATCGAACTACACCCTAGACACATTTTAATTCGGGCTTACAACATCAATTTGAACATGAACCAAATCTAGGGTTCATGACATATACGTTTTAATCGAACTACACCCTAGACGGGACCTCAATTCAATTAAATTATATGGTTAGATTCGCAAACATTCATTCTTTGAAAGCCCCATGAATCCAACCATTATTAATGCAAGATCTAATCAATTCATTTTTTTTGGAGAAAACCAGACATGGTCGTGCTCATTCCTTAGCACGGTCGTGCCATTACTCCAAGTATCGTTGTGCCTCTTGACGAGACGCGGTCGCGTACCGAGCCTTTGGCACGGTTGTGTGTCCCTCGATCAGTTTCTTTTTTTTTTTAAATAAATCATTTTAATATATTCTGTATAAACCCAAATTTCTTTATAAAAATTATTTTATAAAATCCCAAGGCCCGGGAATAGTTAATAAACTAAATTTTCCACTTGAAAATTTTAAAACAATTGTTTAATCCTTCCTAGCGGATTGAAAAATAATAAATCCTAAATAAAAAGTTTATATAAATATTTTTACAAACTATTTATATACTCATATATATTTACATTATTTTTATGACACCATATTATAATAAGTAAATGAATAAAAAATTTATTTATTATTTATTTAAATTAAACCCTAAAGCAATGGTTATTTTATTAAGTTCATATATATATATGTATACTTCGGAATTTCATTTTATACTAAACTTTTTTTCAAACAAATCCTAAACTTACACACATTCATTACATGAAATGACACGAATACTTTTGTACAAATCCCCGCACTCAAAATCCGTTGAACCCTATACTCGTATTAGACTTTGTACATAGTAATAATTCAAGTTCATACATTTTCGTTCTAGGATAACTTTGTGATTTACAAGAATCACTTTTGCTACCTATTGTTCGTGCTATCTACACCATCTATACAAGTGAGTATGATTACTCAATAACACACTATTTACAATTACATAAATACAATTCTACAATATGATCATATGTGTTTGTTTGTGCTTTGTGCTTGAATGCTAACTGTTAAGGCTACAAATACATGACATACTCGTGTAATCATTAACACATTACATTAGGATAACATTTGATTGTTATGCCCTACATCAGGAAAACATGTGTTGTTATGCCCTACATTTACATCAGGATAACATGTGTTGTTATGCCCTACATTTACATCAGGATAACATGTGTTGTTATGCCCTACATTTACATCAGAATAACATGCTTTGTTATGCCATACATTTACATCAGGATAACATGTGTTGTTATGCCCTACATTTACATCAGGATAACATGTGTTGTTATGCCCTTCAGTTACATGGTTACATTTGTGCAACTAGCTTAACTTAGATTCTCCATAAATGCTTTATAAACCATGTATCATATGAATTGTACACAAAACATTTGAACTTTACTTGTGGTGTCAAAACCAATGTATGCTCACCAACTATTTTTAGTTGACACTGTTTTCATCATGTTTCAGGTACTAAGGTATGAGATCACACGCAGGATACTATATATAGGATTTGGATTTAGTAAACAAAGAAATTGAACATGTTGATGTATTTGATTTTGGTTATTGATTTGAACTATTGTAATTAAATCTTGATGTAATTAATATATGAAACTTTAATTGATCATGAGCTTATGAACAATCTCCATGTCCCGCCCCGATGTTTCTGCCGTCGGTTAGGGTGTGACAGATTGGTATCAGAGCCTTGGTTATAGGGAATTAGGTTATTAGACACACATGACCTAGACTATAACCTTAGGACACCCTTCTTATGCCATGCTCTATGTTACATGGTATTTGCCACATTACTAAATGATACATGTTTAATACTTTGTATGATTATCTTACATGATATCCTAGGTATTACACCGCATGTTACATTACATGTTATTCTATGTGCTACACTACTTGATAATTCACATGCTTATAAATATGTTATCTATGTAATACTTCGCTTACCACACTGTTTAATTACATGCTACCTATTTGATCCCATTACATGCTACCCTAAGTCTTATCACACATTTATTCATATCTAAGTCTTTATACACCTTCACTTTTACACATTGAAAATTATGTCACCATCATCATTTGTGAACAAAATTTAAACTCTTAGGCCTAAAAGCCTATTAAAATTTTAAAATCCCGTCAAAGTTTTGAATTCTGAAAATTAGTAAAGAACATGTGCAACCCGGAAGGGTAAATGCATGTACTTTGGGTTTTTTGTCTAGGAAGGTATTTCATATAAATCTAAATCAACCGAAGGATCTGTATACCTTCTTGGAATTCCCGAAGTGAGTGTTCACCTATAGGCTAAAGCATGTCTTCTTGAAAGTATAAGAATTTGAATCACTTTGATTTATCAAAGTATCCATTTGGTTATGATACCGAATGAGTATAATCTAAACACCATCATTTTATTTATTGCAATTTAGTACACATACCTAAACATTCCTTTGTAAACTAACTATTTTATTAACATCATTTTCTCGTTCAAGCAAAACCTTTATCAAACCCTTAGTTTACAAATATTATCTGAAATAAAAATTTTCTATAAACTTTTTCACTTTGTAAGGTAATTTAATGCAACTGATTTTATAAAAACATTATCTTAATTAATAATTTATTTATGACTTTTTCTTCGTTAAATTAATTATTATTAAATCTTGACCTAATTATTAAATGATTTAGCCACTATTTTCCTTTGAAACATTCTCTTTATGGTAATTAAAATTAAATAAAAGGTTTTATTTATTCATCCATTTACCTAGTTATCCAACTTATTATTTTCACTATTTTATTAATTTATAAACAATAATAAATTACAATTACTTGTTTATTTACCAACAAAAAGCACAAATCAGTTATTCATAAGCACATCACTCTAAACACCTATAAAACCTTCTCGTTACCTTGCACCTTCGAAAATATATGAACATACTAGGCACTTCAAGGAGATGAATCCTTTCGCGTAGGCATTAACCATCCATATAAACCTCAAGAAGATTGAGAATTTAAAACCCAACTACCCACATTATACATGAACGTCAAGCAACACGCTTGTCCGAAACACTCGACCTCAAATTTCGATAGTTTACGTTACTAATGAGATTCAGTAACTTACATATGAGCATTCACATGATACATAACGCTGGATTTATCACATAATACATGAAACTTGTTTGTTTGCAATATACATAATACTAGATTGATCACATGATACATGGTTAAATTCAATATACATAATTCTATATTAATCACATGATAAATGATACATGGTTGAATACAATATACATAATACTAGATTGATCACATGATACATGGTTGAATACAATATACATAATACTAGATTGATCACATGATACATGGTTAAATTCAATATACACAATACTAGATTGTTCACATGATACATGATACATGGTTGAATACAATATACATAATACTAGATTGATCACATGATACATGATACATGGTTGAATACAATATACATAATACTAGATTGATCATATGAGATACAATATACATAATACTATATTGATCACATGATACATGATACATGGTTGAATACAATATACATAATACTAGATTGATCACATGATACATGGTTGGATACAATATACATAATACTAGATTGATCACATGATACATGATACATGGTTGAATACAATATACATAATACTAGATTGATCACATGATACATGATACTTGGTTGTTTATAATATACATGATACTAAATTGATCACATTATACATGGGACTTATTTGCTTACAATATACATGATACTAAGTTGTCCACATTATACGTGAAACTTATTTGTTTACAATGTATATGATACTAAATTAAACATGAAACTTGGATGTTTACATTATACACGGAACTAGATTCAGTACAATTGTTGCAATTGATGGAACAAGGCATGATAATTCACTTTATCCATGAAGGTTGAAAACTACAAACTTTTAAGCTACTCGGGGTTTGACGTATTCTTGTTCAAACACGAGGAAGCTATGGAACTCTAAGTTATGCCTCATTATTACTCTTTAGCTTTCTGATTGACTTTACTATCTAGGGGCACAATTATTCATTAGCAACTCATACGTGAAAACAATAGATGTGAACTAAGTAATTTTGTGTCCTCTCTTGACCCACATACAATGGGATGATCTATATGGACCATGCGATGAATTAAGTAATTACGGGTGCACACGTAATTATAAGAATCATCGCATGGAAAACATAATGCATCCTGTCGTGCGTTATGACATAAAAACTATCATGATATATAATAACGAAACTGATGCGATATGATAAGGGCATGGTGGATACGCCGCTGGTACTTCCTATATATAAGTGTTCCTGTCATATCGTCAGAAGTAGCGTTGTTCGTGACACGTGACGTTTTATGTTATTTTGACCTTGACCAATGTTTGTGAAACCTCTTATCCAGTGACATTTCTTGAACATATTACACTACATCCTAAACAAGTTTTGATCATCAAATTCTCATCGTTCTCATTTCGAGAGATGCATTCCATGTTTGAAGTCCAAGATATTCTTCGACAGTTTTCTTCCCAATTCTCTTCAAATTAAATCCACTATCATCATTCATGCCTGACTTTGAGTATCCGACCTAAATCTTGTTATCATTCGTACTCCCCAAACCTACAGTCAAAGCTCTTTAGGAATCCGAGAAACAAATGAAGCTCAAAGTACCTGCATGTCGTTCCTAAATCAGTAACCTCCACTAGTTGAATTTCGGGATGAAATTCCCTCAAATTGGGGATACTGTAACATCCATGGTTTTTCCGGCTGTATTTTTATTTAATTTGTACAATAATAACACCCCATTTAAATCTCGTACTTACCACATTATTTAATATTTTAACATGAGACATCCGAAATATTTTCTTTTTATTTTCTTATTTTATTAACTACGTTATTTAATTTTAAGGACGAAAAATCCTTTCAACTAAGGGGATGATGTGACACCCAACAAATTCCGATTAATCTCGTCAATCTAAACTCCGTTATCTCACAAACTACAAAGACTAGTTTTGAAATTTATTAAAATATTACTTGGCACGGTCGCGCCATACCCTGGAACGGTCGCACCTCTTACCCAGTTGAAACGCAAACGCAGTCTTTAATCACAAACCTGTTCGAATCCGTAGTTGTAACGCATAGATTCAACCATTATTGTGCCGTTTCAAACCGTTTATCGTTGTTAATCATTGCGAGTTAACCACATTAGTGATTATGAAACCGAAACCGTCGATACCTTCATTTTCTACTATCAAACTCGTCCAATTCATGTATCATTCTCGAAATCAAGCATCTGCGCATGATATTCAAACTCCTCTGATCACCTTTCTCATATCAATTTAGCCGGAGTCGCAACAGGAGACGCCGGGGACCAACGCATCGGAGTCGGGACTGTGTTCTAGCCAATCTCCAACAATTCAAATTCCATTTTGGTAATCAATCACTTCTGTAGATTTGTATTCATGTCTAGAACAAAAGCCCCAAACTAATTCAAGCTTACAACATCAATTTGAACATTAAACAAATCCAGGGTTCATGACATATACGTTTTAATCGAACTACACCCTAGACACGACCTCAATTAAATTACATGGTTAGATTCGCAAACATTCATTCTTTGAAAGCCCCATGAATCCAACCATTATTAATGCAAGATCTAGTCAATTCGTTTTTTTGGAGAAAACCAGACACGGTCGTGCTCATTCCTTAGCACGGTCGTGCCATTACTCCAAGTATCGTTGTGCCTCTTGACGAGACGCGGTCGCGTACCGAGCCTTTGGCACGGTCGTGTGTCCCTCGATCAGTTTCTTTTTTTTTTAAATCATTTTAATATATTCTGTTTAAATCCAAATCTCTTTATAAAAATTATTTTATAAAATCCCAAGGCCCGAGAATAGTTAATAAACCAAATTATCAACTAGGAAATTTTAAAACAATTGTTTAATCCTTCCTAGCGGATTGAAAACTAATAAATCCTAAATAAAAAGTTTATATAAATATTTTTACAAACTATTTATATACTAATATATATTTACATTATTTTTATGACACCATATTATAATAAATAAATGAATAAAAGAATTTATCTATTATTTATTTAAATTAAACCCTAAAGCAATGGTTATTTTATTAAGTTCATATATATATGTATACTTCGGAGTTTCATTTTATACTAAACTTTTATTCAAACAAATCCCAAACTTACAGAAATTCATTACATGAAATGACATGAATACTTTTGTACAAATCCCCGCACTCAAAATCCGTTGAACCCTAGACTCGTCTTAGACTTTGTACATAGTAATAATTCAAGTTCATACATTTTCGTTCTTGGATAACTTTGTGATTTATAAGAATCACTTTTGCTACCTATTGTTCATGCTATTTACATCATCTATACAAGTGAGTTTACATAGACCATTTTCCTTTTTGTATATTTTTGGTGTGAAACATGATTACTCAATAACACACTATTTACAATTACATACGTACAATTCTACAATATGATCATATGTGTTTATTTGTGCTTTGTGCTTGAATGCTAACTGTTAAGGCTACATATACATGACATACTCGTGTAATCATTAACACATTACATCAGGATAACATTTGATTGTTATGTCCTACATCAGGATAACATGTGTTGTTATGCTCTACATTTACATCAGGATAACATGTGTTGTTATGCCCTACATTTACATCAGGATAACATGCGTTGTTACGCCCTACATTTACATCAGGATAACATGCGTTGTTATGTCCTACATTTACAATAGGATAACATGTGTTTTTATGCCCTACATTTACACCAGGATAACATGTGTTGTTATGCCCTACATTTACATCAGGATAACATGTGTTGTTATGCCCTTCAGTTACAAGGTTACATTTGTGCAACTAGCTTAACTTAGATTCTCCAGAAATGCTTTATAAACCATGTATCATATGAATTGTACACAAAACATTTGAACTTTACTTGTGGTGTCAAAACCTATGTATGCTCACCAACTATTTTTAGTTGACACTGTTTTCATCATGTTTCAGGTACTAGGGTTTGAGATCATGCGCAAGATACTATATATAGGATTTGGACTTAGTAAACAAAGAAATTGAACATGTTGATGTATTTGATTTTGGTTGTAGATTTGAACTATTGTAATGAAATCTTGATGTAATTAAAATATGAAACTTTAAATGATCATGAGCTTATGAACAGTCTCCATGTTTCCGCCGTCGGTTGGGGTGTGACAAGGGGCTTTCCAGGTAGATAATAAATGTGGATAGTCGTCTGGTTGATCAGAGAATTGTTATGGTCGGAGGCATGTTGAGTAGAGATGTCGTGTGGATATTTTTTAGTTCCATGATAGGAACTGATGCTTGTTGGTTTGATTAGTTTGTAATAGAAGTTTGGTCCCTATGAAAAATAGTTTTTAGTTATTAATAAAAGAGGTTTACGACTTAGCTTCCGCTGTATGTTTTGGGTATCAACTTCATTGTAACTAGAAGGCGACCTTTTGACTAGTATGTAGTTATCTGACGAACAAAATGTTCTGTCTAGGAAAGGACAGTGTATAAATCTCTTCTAGACCCGTCGTTCTTTCCTGAGAACATCTCTGTTGGAGGTATTACTCTGGTTAGACGACTGTCCTGTGTTACGGGTGTGACAGATTGGTATCGGAGCATCAGTTTAAGGGATTTAGATACTAATAGGAAGTTAGTATCTAGACTTAAACTAGGGTTCTGTAAGATAGCTGGAATGCCATAGGTTGAGATGTTGATTTTCATTATGAATATAACAGGTAATATTGAGGAAATAGATAATTAAATGTATTCTTGGCCAAAAGTCTTTAATTTCTGATTTTCTAGATTATTACTAGTTATATGAATTCTGATGTTATACATCTGTATGTAGGTACAAATGGCAGGATGTGGTAGAGGACGAGGAAGAGGTAGGGGTAGGATGCCCAATACTAGGTCTCATACCCGTAACACGACAAACACGAACCCTGATTGAAATGAAAACGTAAATATGAATGTTGAACCCGAGAAACCGATGGAAGAAGTCATTATGACTGAAGCTCAATTCCATGGAGGGTGGCATCCGAGGTAACCCGAGTGCGTCAAACAACTCTACCTAGACTACTTAACGATGCTCTTAGGAGAAGAGAAAATCACAACAGTCTGGGCAACCGAAACGAAGGCACAAGTGGTGCCATTCCCCCAGCAGAAGACACCCTTCATACTACTCCTATAGGAAGTAATAAAGGAACCACCCGAACTCATGAGACAGTAGGAATGATGAATCAAAGCACAGGAGTTAATGGACAAGGATGCAAGTATAAGAACTTCAGTGACTGTCATCCCAAGCCTTTCAATGGAAAGAAGAATACCATTGCATCATTGCAATGGATCACGTCTATGGAAGCGGTAATTAAGATGAGTGAATGTAGGGCCGATCAAGCTATGAAATTTGCCGCACATTCTTTTGAAGAAGATGCCCTTGACTTGTAGGAATCAGCCAAACAGACAAAGGGAGAAGCTGTGATTGAGAGGATGACTTGGGAGGATCTCAAGTCTTTGATTATGAAGAGATACTGTCCACAAAATGCTATGGATAAAATTAAAGCTGAGTTTCTATGGTTCGAAGCAGGAACCATGACTCATCAGGAGTATACAACCAAATTCAATGAAATGGCCAAGCTGGTACCACGTCTAGTGACTCCTGAATCTAGGAGGATTAAGTGCTATGTTTAAGGCCTACCCCCTAAAATTCGTACTTTAGTGAATACTACTGCACTTGAAATCGTGGATTCAGCAGTACAACATAATGCAGTAATGTATGATGAGATAGAAGCACATGAGAAGGCCAAGAAGAGAAGCTTGGAAAAGACAACCTACGAACCCACAGATAACAAAATCCTAAGAAAAGAATAAGATAATTCGGGAAGAGGTGTACAAGGGATTACATGCCATCACTACCAGCAAGTGGGACACTTTATAAGAAATTTCCCAAGTATCAAATGTTATAATTGTAACGAATTAGGGCATTTTAAAAGTAATTGTCCAAAAGCATCTCAAACAAAGACAGGTGGTGGATCCAAAGGACGTATATTCATTTTAGGAGAAACGAAAGAGGGAGAAGAATAGGTACGTCTTTTATAAAATATTATGTGTTTAAAAGAGATAAACCACCCTAGTTATAAAATATACCATAAGAAGAATCATTGGGTCAAGAAGTATTTCCGAATTTTGAGGACGAAATTTCCTAAAGGAGGGGAAATTTGTAACACCCTGAAATTTCCCGTAAGAATTTAAGAGCTAAAAATATCAGAAAATGAAAGTCCAGGGGTTAAAATGTACTTAGTCCAAAGTTAGAGGATCATAAGTGAATATTTGGATTTTTGGAAGGTAACGGACCGTCACGGACCATAACGGTCCGTTACGGGTTAACCAAGGAATTGCGCAGGAGATAACACGTGTCCAGATGACTCAGCCCTAATTTGGATGCGTAACGGACCGTCACCAAGGATAATGGTCCGTCACACAACAATGTGATCAGAGGCTGCCATGTGTAAGATGACTCATGCGCACTAGGTAGGTGACGGACCGTCACAAACCATAACGGTCCGTTATGGCATGGCAGTGACGGACCGTCTCCCATCATAACGGTCTGACATGACGTTAGATGTAGCCTATAAATAGATGGCCGAACTCAGTAGTTTTCACACATCCAACACACCACTTTTGCACACACTCACCTCTGATATCCCAGTTCCAAGTCCCGCTTCGCATTAGAAAGTCCGGTTTCTAGTCTTACGCCTTCAAATAGCCGTAGATAGTTTCGGGGTACGGTTATGATACTTTGGTTACTTACCATTAAGCTTTGATTATATAATGTTAAGTATATTATAGATCTTAATTAAGAAATATTGGCAGTCGAGGTACTGTCCGAGGTATTTGATATATTATCGATACACTAAGCCGAAATACTGCCCAGGTGAGTTCCTCTGAACTTAATGTGTATTGTTACACAGTTGTTATTTGAAATAGTCACCCTATTCCATGTATATATAATGCGTAATAAGTACTTTATATGTTCTGTTGTGGGGTGGAACCTATGGGTGGATTATCTCATCATACTGGTGTGGGAGGACCAGTAGGGTGGGATAGTTTATTCGGTTTATACTGGTGTGGGAGGACCAGTCGTGGAAAGGTTGCCAATTATATATATACCAAAAAGCTCACAAGCAATGTGGCATGTGGGTGGCATGTGGGAATGCTGATTATTAAATAACGACCATTTGTGGTAAAGGTTCATGAACTCACCAACTTATGTTGACTCAGTTACATTTAAATATGTTGCAGGTGGATCTATTAGGGGCATTCCAGGTAGCTAATAAATGTGGATAGTCGTCTGGTTGATCAGAGAATTGTGATGGTCGGAGGCATGTTGAGTAGTGATGACATGTGGATATTTTTGAGTTCCGTGATAGGAACTGATGCTTGTTGGTTTGATTAGTTTGTAATAGAAGTTTGGTCCCTATGTAAAACAGATTTTAGTTATTAATAAAAGAGGTTTATGACTTAGCTTTTGCTGTATGTTTTGGGTATCAACTTCACTGTAACTAGAAGGCGACCTTTTGACCAGTATGTAGTTATCTGACGAACATAATGTTCTGTCTAGGAAAGGACGTTGTATAAATATCTTCTAGACCCGTCGTTCTTTCCTAGGAACATCCCTGTTATAGGTACTACTTTGGTTAGTCAATCGTCCTGTGTTACGGGTGTGACAATACTCCCATCTTGTAAAAGCTTTAATAAAGACTTCTTTCCTAGGAACATCCCTGTTATAGGTACTACTTTGGTTAGTCAACCGTCCTGTGTTACGGGTGTGACAAGACTCCCATCTTGTAAAAGCTTTAATAAAGACTTCTTTTCGAGCCGGAATGTATACAGTAGAAACAATATCTGCTGGCTTGACAATATACTTGAACTGCCTCTTGCCATCTTTATCTTTCTTCTTCAGTTTAATACACTTAGGTACTTGTGGCTGAAAACTATCAAACTTGTCTAATGCACATTGATTTCTCAAATACGTCTCAAAGTTTGCAGCATTAGAGTTCCTTGACTGATTAATCAAGTCCAGATAACTTAACTCTCTAATATCCCATGTAGGTAGTGTCTTGAACTTTGCACTTCCTTCAAAATACTGAATGTCACCCTCAACCCGCTTAATCACACACATCTTGTCACAATCCGGACTTTTCAGTTTAACTCCGTTAACAAAATCCAGTTAAAGTTAACCTAATTAACTTAACTCAAACTTCAGGGACTAATTCCATCAATAATCCAAACTATATTACTTGAAACTTTAAGGACTAATTATGTAACTAGTCCAAACTCAATTCGGATTGACTTTGAAAGTCAAAGTTTGGTAATTGTGTTCCGGTTGACTTTTGAAAGTCAACTAACCAGGTATCTAACTCCATCCAAACTTGAGGGACCAATTCTTTCTATTTCTAATCTTGTAAACATGAAACTGTAGGGACCAAAACTAAAATCCACCCAATCTTGATTTGGTTGGACTTATGAAAGTCAAACCGTGCTATTTTGATCGAATTCAAATCCCACGATTTGGTTCTGTCTGAATTCTGTAACTGAAACTGCTTGATTATAACATTAACAGTCTTAACAACTGAATTAAGAACCATCATGCCGAATTATACCAATTAAATGCCAATTATGGAATAACCGTCGACTCGCGCTATGAATTCATCAAATTCGGCGAATGCTCGTATTATTTCAACAAATAGAACACCTGCACATCTCAATCGAGCCTCATAGAACATGTATTACACCTCAATTCAATCGGAAATAGCAGTTAAGGTCGCCGGAGCTAAAGCTATCCACAGTCGGAATCTGTTTAATCGAACACCATCAATTCGAGCATCATTCTGGTAATCATTTACATCCCTGGTTTCGTTTAAGTGTCTAGATCAAAACCCCCTTATCAATTCGGGGTTCCATTATCTAATTTATCATGTACTAATTCTAGGGTTCATATTCATTCAGATTTAATCGAGCCATACCCTAGACACAATATAAATCCGATTAAACTATATAGATAGACTCGCCATCATCTAGTCTTTGAAAGCCCTAACCTTTTGAGATCTTATAACATCGAATTAAACGAAACCAGAATCTAGGGTTCTTCACGAATCCATATTAGTCCAACTCATTCCTAAACTCAGTTTAAATCCAATTAAACCGTATGGGTAGATTCGAAAACCCTCAATAATCAATAGCCCCATTAATTTAAACCCTTTCATTACCAGATTTCATCAAATCGATCTCGAGTTCATAGTCTAGGGTTTCGGTGTTTCAAAACAAGAATTGATCGACCCTGACTTGATGTTTTTACAATTAAACGCATATACAGGTTCGAAAACATACGATTAACAGAACCCCTATGTCTCTGATTTATAACGTAACCGAATTCGTTGATTTTGGGATGGAATTTGAATATAACTACCTTGTCACTTGGAGGCTGAGGTAGAATCTCAGGAAAGAATTAGGGAGTTAGAGATACCAATTGCAGCCGCTTTAGAGCCAGCTGAAGTACCCGATTTTTAGCCTGAGGATGAGCCCGAGGAAGTAGAGGAGGATGATGCTGAGTTAGTCATCTCATCCGCTGGCAGTGGAGCTTGATATTCCATTCTATTCTATCTTATATTATCTTGTCATTTCTTTATATTTTAAATAAAAACCTAAATGGGTAAGGATGTTCCCATTCCAATAAAATCTTAGTGGACTGTTTGCGTTGAGCTATTTATTCTATGACCTTATGATTTAAGTAGCCTTGTACTATAATCATAAACCTGCATGTCTTTACACATCTCCTTCTGTTTGCTTACACTTGAATGATGTCAATATGCGATGTATTTACTCATTTCTTATGTTTGTGAATATGAAGAATCATGGCCGGACGTGGTCGTGGCGGTCGCAACGGTGGTCGTGGAAATATCAACCTGACACCAGCCGAACTGGCCGCGTTGATTAATGACAGTGTTGCTGAAGCCTTAGCAGCGCACATTGTAGGTAAACCTGTTAACCGTTAACTCTAGACAACCAACTGTACGCATTTATTCCACTCTTTCCTAAACCCCAACCCTGTTAGAGGACAAATACACCATAGAAGTAGCAGACGGACAAATAATAGAAGCAACCCATGTTCTTAAGGGTTGTAAACTTGAACTGACTAGTCATAAATTTGACATTGATCTCATGCCGGTCACACTCGGTAGTTTCGACGTGATTGTCGGAATGGACTGGTTACCTAAGAACCAAGCTGAGATTGTTTGTCGTGAGAAAATCGTTCGCCTTCCTGTTCCTGATGGAGAAACCCTCTCTGTCCATGGCGAAAAGAGTGGTGCTGCTATGGGCATCATATCTTTCATGAAAGCACAAAAATGTCTACCTAAAGGACATACTGCCATTTTGGCTCTCGTCGCCGAACAACCATCTGAAGAAAAGAGGATTGAATATATACCGATCGTTCGTGATTACCCGAAAGTATTTCCCAAATACTTGCCTGGTCTTCCACCGCATCAACAGGTCGAGTTCCAAATTGATTTAGCACCCGGAGCAGCGCCTATTGCTCGGGCACCCTACCGACTTGCACCTAGTGAGTTGCAAGAATTATCGACACAACTGCAGGAGTTGTTAGATAAAGGCTAAGGAAGAACAATTGTATTGCAAAAAGCCTTAGGCACACGTTTAGACATGAGTACAGCATATCATCCGCAAACCGATGGTTAAACGGAACGTACCATCCAAACCTTAGAGGACATGCTACGAGCTTGTGTGATCGATTTCGGTAACACTTGGGAGTCCCACCTGCCTCTGGTGGAGTTCTCCTACAATAACAGTTATCACACTAGCATCAAGGCGGCACCATTCGAGGCATTGTACAGACGTAAATGCCGATCTCCTATCTGTTGGGCTGAAGTTGGGGATAGCCAACTTACAGGTCCCGAACTGGTATTCGAAACCTCTGAAAAGATCATTCAAATTCGAAACCGTATGGCGGCAGCTCATGATCGTCAAAAGAGTTACAACGATAAGCATCGTAAACCTTTAGAGTTTCAAGTAGGTGACATGGTTCTACTCAAAGTCTCACCTTAGAAAGGTGTAATTCGCTTGGGAAGCAAGGCAAACTGAATCCTCGTTTTGTTGGACCGTTCAAGATAGTGAAGAGAACTGGCCCAGTAGCGTATCAGCTGGACCTACCTGAAGGACTTAGTGGTGTGCACGATTTCTTTCATGTCTCGAACTTGAAGAAATGTCTAGCAGACGAAACACTCGCGGTTCCTCTTGAGGAACTACACATCGATGTACAACTGCGGTTCGTCGAAGAACCGGTAGAAATCATGGATAGGGAAGTCAAAACGCTGAACGCAGTAAAATCCCTATTGTCAGAGTTCGTTGGAACTTGAAACGCGAACCGGAATTCATATGGGAGCGCGAGGATCAGATGATGCGCAAGTATCTGCATCTGTTCAAGCAATCCACTTCAAACTCTTAAGGTACTATTTTAATTTTCGGGACGAAAATTCTTTCAACTACGGAATGATGTGACACCTCTGAATTTTTTTTTTTATTTTAATTTTCGGGACGAAAATTCTTTCAACTAGGGGATGATGTGACAATCCGGACTTTTCAGTTTAATTCCGTTAACAAAATCCAGTTAAAGTTAACCTAATTAACTTAACTCAAACTTCAGGGACTAATTCCGTCAATAATCCAAACGATATTACTTGAAACTTCAAGGACTAATTATGTAACTAGTCCAAACTCAATTCGGATTGACTTTGAAAGTCAAAGTTTGGTAATTGTGTTCCGGTTGACTTTTGAAAGTTAACTAACCAGGTATCTAACTCCATCTAAACTTGAGGGACCAATTCTTTCTATTTCTAATCTTGTAAACATGAAACTGCAGGGACCAAAACTGAAATCCACCCAATCTTGATTTGGTTTTACTTATGAAAGTCAAACCATGCTATTTTGATCGAATTCGAATCCCACAATTTGGTTCTGTCTGAATTCTGTAACTGAAACTTCTTGATTATAACATTAACAGTCTTAACAACTGAATTAAGCACCATCATGCCGAATTATACCAATTAAATGCCATTTATGGCATAACCGTCGACTCCCGCTATGAATTCATCAAATTCGGCGAATGCTCGTATTATTTCCACAAATTGAACACCTGCACATCTCAATCAACCGTCATAGAACCTCTATTACACCTCAATTCAATCGGAAATAGCAGTTAAGGTCGCCGGAGCTAAAGCTATTCACAGTCGGAGTCTGTTTAATCGAACACCATCAAATCGAGCATCATTCTGGTAATCATTTACATCCCTGGTTTCGTTTAAGTGTCTAGATCAAAACCCCCTTATCAATTCGGGGTTACGTTATCTAATTTATCATGTACTAATTCTAGGGTTCATATACATTCAGATTTAATCGAGCCATACCCTAGACACAATATAAATCTGATTAAACTATATAAATAGACTCGCCATCATCTAGTCTTTGAAAGCCCTAACCATTTGAGATCTTATAACATCGAATTAAACGAAACCAGAATCTAGGGTTCTTCGCGAATCCAGTTTAGTCCAACTCAATCCTAAACTCATTTTAAATCCAATTAAACCGTATGAGTAGATTCGAAAACCCTCAATAATCAATAGCCCCATTAATTCAAACCCTTTCATTACCAGATTTCATCAAATCGATCTCGAGTTCATAGTCTAGGGTTTCGGTGTTTCAAAACAAGAATTGATCGACCATGACTTGATGTTTTTACAATTAAACGCATATACAGGTTCGAAAAGATACGATTAACAGAACCCCTATGTCTCTGATTTATATCGTAACCGAATTGGTTGATTTTGGGATGGAATTTGGATCAGGTAGCGATAGGGGGGGGGGGGAGAACCCATTTGACTCTTATGATAAAAACATATGGAACCGGATCCTAATGCGATGACCTTAGCGGGCGGGACTGGTTAAGTGTGTTTGCTTGTGTGGGAGAGACTCGGGTTCGAGTCTCTCCACACTGTTTTATTTTTAAACATTTTTTCTTGTATTATTTTAATATAAAAATCAAATCCTATAATATTATATTATTATATAAATGTGTTTTAGCCCAGAAAACAACCCGTAGGCTCGGGTTTGAATTATTAACCTATCTTTTTATATTATTCCCACTTTTAAAAAAAAATATATATTTATGTTATTATCGAATAAAAATAATATATTTATATTATTTTCAAACCGTAACTTCGTATAAAGTAATATGTTTATATTATTTTCAACCCGTGGCTAATGTTATTAAATAATATATATTTATATTATTTCGTATCGTTTTATACCTCGTGTGACGTTTTAAGCTATTTAATAATATAATTGTTATATTATTTACCCACGTTTATACATTCGATTAAAAATAATATATTTATATTATATAATTGTTATTTTTCCACGCAAATGATTATTTAGTTAATCCGACGAGCCTAAAAATAATATATTAAATTATATTATACGAATGTATTTATTTATTTACTATTCGTTATTAATGTACGACACGTAACGCTTTTCCCTTAATTAGTATTTTAAGAAATGTATATATATTTTCGTAGACACGTTCGTCTACTCTTTAATCCTTAAAATGCGTTAAGACGTTCAATCTTCTGTGTCGTCGTCACAAATCCCAACTTGTCCCTAACTTATGTGTTTATAATTCTAGAGCATACGTAAGCTGTGCAGGCTAACACTTGAGATTTCAAATCTCATACTTGTGTGATATTACCTACTACGCAACGTAGGTGAGTTTCACGGCCCCTTTTACTGTTTTTTATTTGGGGGAGAAAACGTGTCACAACCCTTTTTGGGTTATTATAATTCATATGATATCACTGTTGAGGCTAAGCGTAACATACTATCACGGAAAGTCCTCACACATATCAGACCGTTAATATGGTATGAGCGAGGTAATTTTGGTAGTACTACTGGGTTTGACAAACCCCACCCGCGTTAGTCGCGCTAACTCGATTGGAGGTCGAACGGGTGTTATATTGACCTTAACACATTAGTCAGAGTTGATAGACCTGACTGGAGGCAAACAAACACACATACTGTCAGTTTCGGTTGCGAGCGCTTTAGCAAAACATGAATATAGGCATGCAACCTATTGATATATATATTGAATGTATATAATCCGCAAACGATTTATTTGAAATGATTGAAACCTGTGAACTCACCAACCTAGTGTTGACTCGTTTACTTACATGTTTTCTCAGGTTGGCACTCAGGATCACGTTAAGTCATGCATGTGTCTTGGACTTTAACTTAAATAATTATCGATTGAACAATCTTTATGTTTCGTTTGTATTTGAATTTGGGCGCGTTGTTTTGCGCATTTACTTTCGTTTAACGCTTCCGCATATACACTCTGAACCTTGATCTTTTATGTTATTACATTTCAAGTCCCATATAGTGTCGTTTGAAGTAACTAATGTCTTAGATCCTGGTTTGTCACCTTCCAAAACGGTAAAACTCTGTTAGTGGAATTTGGGGGTGTGACACATCTTCTTTTCATGATCAAACTTCCATCCAAGTATTTGACCTGTTAATGCCTTCTTCGGATTTCTGATCTTCTGAGTAATCTTCTCAACGGTCGACACTTTCTCAGTCTTTTTCCACCATAAACTTTTATCAATAACATTCGGTTTCGGTGTAGTAGTTGATTGGTCTTCTTCTTCATCAGGAACTTCAAATGGTATTCCATCATCCACTATCTTATCCATCTTTCCAATCACAGGCCCATCGCCTTCAACATATGTTTGCTTCTACTCATACCCATACTTTTCATAAAATTTATTTGACTCACCTTCATCACTTGACTCTTGTTCATTAGAACCACCACCAATATTACCAGTACAATCACTACTACTATTATCGTCATCAAAAGGCTTGTCATCATCTTTTCTTTAACCAGTAATAACAACTTCCTCCTCTTTCTCCTTCTCTTTATCTTCCTCTTTGTCTTTCTCTGTGTCATCAGTAATCTCCATTCCTTCACCTTGTTTATTAAGCAAACAATCAACATCAAACATATCCTGAGAGCCATAAAAACTTGCTTCAATTACAGAAGATGGAACACTATGTGGTTCTGCTATAGATGGTCCTACCTGATTCACATCACTTTGATTCACAGGGTTGGTTGGAGGGGTGACATTGTCAGAATGAGTTTGCAGCCCAAGGTGCTTCAGTACTATGCCTTGCAATTTATTGATTTGAGCTTGTTGTTGATAAATGATTGTTTGCTGACGACTACTTTCTACACGCAATTCTCTAATTTCTCTTGAATTTATTGCTTCTCGACTTTGTATGTTTGCAATATGAGTCTTCAATTGACTCACGGTATCTGCAGTCTCTTTTGTTGCAAAATTCAAGAATTCTTCATCAACTAAGTTGTAATCTTTTGAAGGTTTAAACTTTTGCTTCTCTGGAACATCTTTACCCTTGCCTTTGCCTGACACTTCTCTTCTAGCCATAGTCTTTAATCTTTTGCTTTCGGGAGTTTTGAACACGATACCCTTAGACGGACGAGGTCTAGAAGGCTCGGTATTTTTAGATTCAGATTCTTTTCTTTTCTTTGTTGGTGATGTTGCTTTTGCTTGTACTTCTGGAGTTCGTACAATTTCAAAAATCAAAGGATCTTCATTTTGAACCTCTGTCTCTACATTATGTGGTTCAGCAGGTTTGTTGACAGTTTCAATCGCTTCATCAATCGGTTGCTCAACATTTTCAGGCTCTTCTATATTGGCTTGTTGATTAACCTCTAGATTTTGATTAGCTTGTACAACATCCAGCATCATTGTCATTGTTATCATTTCCATCGTCACCATCATCACCATCATTTTCACCTTCAACATTCTCCACATCACTATCCATTATATAATCAACTTCATCATCTATATTAAAATCTGGATTTGGATCTTCTACAATCATATTTGGAAACAACTGAGTTTCTGTTCCACTGAACTTGCTTCTTTTCCTAACATTGTTCATACTGCTGAAAATGACTTCTTGCATTTGTTCTAAAGGTAACTCAATCCCATCATTTGGTAGATCAGGTAACAATGTATTTATGATCATCTGAACAAATCTAGGATACATCAAGAACTTGTAGTCTTGTCTTGGACCAACGAAGTTGCTTATCATAGCCTCAAATATCATTCTAGAAAAGTTGAATCTTCTGTGAGTTGCTAGACAAACCAATGCTCTGCTAAAAAAATTCACCAATCTGATCAAAAGCAGCTGTTCTCGGACTCATACAGTGGATAAGCACATGGACCAAATACCTCCATTGCTTCCCAAGCATAGTCTTAGTAACTTGTCGTCTTTGAAAGTCTCCTCCATAACCCATGGTCATAACAATCCGTGATACTCTTGTGTAACTCATTTTGTATGGGAAATTCGGTGAATCTCTGAAGTTGAGTACTTCCCTTATCACTTGTTCTGTTACTATGATCTTTTTCCCGCCTACTGTGCTTTCAATCCAGATCTCTTTGTTCACATGGAGATAAACGACGTTATCCCAGAATTCTCTAACATGGTTCCCATACACTTGAACTTGGGTTGAAATTGTTGTGTGAATCCTGGATTGATCCAAGAATCTTACAATCTCCTCATATCCTCTTGACTTTCATGTTAATGAAGTCAAACAAGCACAAATGTTATGCCTAGGCTCGAACTTTAACTGATTCATATCTGCAATGACAAAATTCAAGTATTAGAAAATTTTGAAAATTTCTAAAATTTTACAACTCCAAACATTTCGATCGAAAACTCTGAGTCGAAAACACTTTTCGATCGAAAACTCTAAACAAATCAAACCATAATACATGGCATTCGATTGAAAACTCCAAAAATAAAAAACTACATTTCGATCGAAAACTCTGAAATTCTGAAAAACTTCCAACTTTGAACTTTTTGACCGAAAACCCTTGAACACACCATTTTTCGATTAAAAACTCAGATTTAGTAAAATTTTCAAACTTAAAACTTTTCGATCAAAAACACTTTTCGGTCGAAACCACTTTTTGATCAAAAACACATTTCAGACAGATCAGTGTCTCTTCATTTTCATCCAAAAGAGATTTTGGTCCATTCAAACGACTTTTCGGTCGATCCATCGGAGATTTCGGGCAATTCAAATTAAAGTTATTCTAAGGCTTTGGATCTAATCTATGCACCTCTACGAGTCTCGAAAACATACCTCGATGATCTGAAACACAAGAGAAACTCGATGACGTCACAACAACGGGATTTCGCTCGAAAACTTTGGACTCGTGAAAATCGCCAAATGATCAATCGGAAACTGAATATGGTGGTGAAATGTTTTCGATCGAAATTTCCAATATATATAGCATACAAGATTTCGACTGGAAACAATTTCGGACAAAGACTTTTCGATCGGAAACTATTTCGATCAAAACGTTTTGGACAAAACAAGATTTTGGACAAGAGATTTCGACCAAAAACTTTATACTTATGAAATTTTAAAATTTTATTTTCTTTGTCCAATTCTAATATCATTAAGATCTGTTCCAAAATTTTGATACTTTCAAATACGAACAACAACAAAGAAAAATAATTTATACTTTATACAAAACACTTAAAAATGCACCCATATTTTCAGAAAACCCAGCATTTTCACATGTTGATAAACTGAATTGACATAGGATCATAAATGCACACTGTATTAATCACACTTCATATCAAATCAGGATCTACTCAGTTCAACATTGATTGCTAGTATATTTATCCACATAAACTCATGCATCATGTTTCAGCAAATACTGTGTGACATGTAAGGTAAGATTAATCAATACAATGTGTACCCCACAATCGAGATGGAATGAACTAAGAATCAACATAAAATTTCACCAGATCATGATCCAATCACCAGCATGAATGTAGCGTTCTTAGCACAGGAAAAATAATCCAAGTGGATTTAATTGGAATCATATTGATTCTGAATCGTTTGATTCATTGTCTTGGTTTCTGAGATAGTAAGCATGAAATTATATTGATTCATATGAGATGTGGAGAGTATATATGAAGAATCATGAATGATTCGGATATGCGGATATCCGTAAGATATTGGATATGTCAATTGAAATCACGAATGATTCAAAGGGCTGAACAGACTAACTTCTTGACTCTCATCCGAGATTTTCACCAGAACCATCAGCTGTATAAAGGTGTTTAACTCTAAATCATATATTTGACGGATATAGTCAATAGAGCAAACGAATTGTGCTAAGAACTCATCAAGATCCTGGTCTCCTGGTATGACTAGATTCAATTTGCATTCGAATGATGAAAGTACCGATATTCGATGTGGGTAAAACACAAAGATTGCAATTTAGTTAATCACACAAATATCTCCTAATTTATACATGTAGAGCCTATCGACATATCAATAATTGTAACTAATGTCACCATCATATCCAATTCATGTGTAGGCTCAGTTTACAAATATACTATCATTTCCTATTTGCAAGTCAATCAGTCACATCATTTTCAGCTTATCACAGTTAACATCAAACTACAAAAAATTCAAAACATAATATATGCACATTTTTCTCATATTTTCTCTTTTTCTTTTGTTCTTCCCCTAAAATTGTGATGCAAATTATTCAATCTATGACAAAACAAACAAACATACAAATCAACACAATTTTAAACACTAAATGAAAATCTTTTTGAAGAACAATATGGTCTTTCAATCAAAATCAAACTTTATTTTAAAATATTATATATTTTTTTATTAACATTAAAATCAGAAAGATATCATCCCCAACATTTCTACCAGATAGTTAAACCGATCAGTTGAAAATGCTTTTTGTAAAAATATCAGCTTTTTGCTCTAAGGTATCAACGTGGACCACCTTAATCAGACCATTATCAAAACAATCACTAATAAAATGTAACCTGATGGCGATATGCTTTGTTTTCGAGTGCTGAATTGGATTCTTTACTATGCCCAACACAGATTCATTGTCACAATAAATCGGGGTCTCCAAGAAGTTGATTCCAAAATCTATAAGTTGATGTTGAATTCAAATGACCTGTGAACAACAACTCGAAGTAGCTATGTATTCTGCCTCAGTAGTTGAAGTTGATACATTTGTTTGTTTCTCGCATTGCCATGACACTAACCTCTCCCCTAAAAACTGACATCCGCCAGATGTGGATTTCCTGTCTAAATTGCATCCACCATAATCACTGTCAGTATAAGCATAAAAGTTAAAATCAGAATCAGAAGGATACCACAAGCCAAGGTTAACATGACCCTTAAGATACCCAAAAATTCTCTTGACAACTGATTCATGGGATTCTTTGGGAGCAGACTGATATCGAGCACAAGAGCAAACAACAAACATAATATCAGGCCTACTTGCAGTCAAATACATCAATGAGCCAATCATGGAGCGATACAACTTTTGATTAACTTCAACACCGGACGGATCCACTGTGAGCGGTTCATGAGGAGCAATGGGGGTGGATGCTGCTTTGCAATCACTCATATTGAACTTTGTAAGAATCTCCTTAACATATTTTTCCTGATGAATAAGATTTCCAGCATCATATTGTTCCACCTGCAACCCCAGAAAGAATTGCATTTGACCCATTAGACTCACCTCAAATTTTAACTTCATGACCGTCTTGAACTCACGATAAAGATTCTCATTTGTCGAACCGTAGATAATATCATCAACATAAACTTGAACGATCAACAGATCAGAATCAATCTTTTATAAGAATAATGTCTTGACAATGGTGCCACAAACAAAACATTTGTTGTAAGATGTGTCGACAAGGTTTCATACCAAGCACGAGGCGCTTGATGTAAACCATACAAGGCTTTATCGAGTTTATACACCTGAAACGGATGATCAAGATCTTCAAATCCAGGTGGTTGATTAACATATACTTCTTCCTTGACAACCCCATAAAGAAATGCATTTTTCACATCCATTTGATAAACCTTAAACTTCAGGAGCAAAAACATCATCATAAAGAAGCATTGGCTAAAAATATACGAATGGATTGGCTAAAAACATCATCATAAACCTTAAACCTTAAACCTTAAAGAAGCATTGGCTAAAAATATACGAATGGATTCGATCCTAGCAACAGGAGCAAAAACATCATCATAATCCAACCCTTCTTCCTGATAAAAACCTTGAACAATGAGCCGAGCCTTGTTCCGAACCACAATACCATGATTATGTTTCTTGTTACGGAAAACCCACTTAGTTCTAATCGGGTATTTGCCATCAGGAAGATCTACAAGATACCAAACGTTAAGCTTTTTAAACTGAAGAAGCTCGTCTTGCATCGCTTCAATCCAGTTTGGATCCTGAAGAGCAATTGTAACGTTCTTTGGTTCCTCTTGTAATAAAAAGCATGAATATAAACAAACATTTATATTTCCTGATTGGCTTCTTGTTTTAACACCATCTTCAATTTGACCAATAATGTTTTCAACGGGATGAGCCGAATGAATTCTAAGATTTCAAGTTTCATCAACCTGAACTGATTCTTGCATATTAGTGACATTTACATCAGGGGATTGGTCACTTGAATCATCAACACTAGAAGAATTTAATTGATTAGCATCCTTAGTTGGATCATTTGAACTCTCTGACTTATCTTCAGGTACAACTAGTTCTTCATTAGTATCATGAAATTGTACTTCAGAATCAACATTTGTAACTGAAATTTCAATAGGTTCTTCTTGTGTCTGAGTAGAGGAAGTAACATCATCAGAAGTTTCATTTTGACCTGTCACTTGTTGAGGACCAACCATGAAGTCGCGAACAGTTTGATCAAGTCTTGTTGAAGACTCATCACTTAAATTTGAAGAACTTGCACCAGCCGATTCACATAAAGATTGTTGATCAAAAGTCTTGAAAATTACATCCGCAACAAAGAACCATTTTGGCCCACTTTGAACCGGAGGAACATTTGATTCTTGCCATTCCACGTAATAAGATTCTTGAACAATCTTTGTTCTCTTGTTATAAACTCTGAACGCTTTCTGATATGAAGAATATCCCAAGAAATAACATTCATCACCAACTACAGCAAACTTTGGCAATGAGTCCTGAGTGTTCAGAAGTGTACACGTGCATCCAAAAGCTCTGAAAAACTTGATATATGGCTTCCTTTTGAAAAATAACTCATATGAAGTCTCCGTATGCTGCTTCACCATTAGAACTCTATTTAACACATAACACGCCGTGTTTACTCCCTCTGCCTAGAAAATAATGGGTAACTTTGAATCCACAAGCCTTGTACGAGCAGCTTCAATTAAAGTTATGTTCTTTCTTTCAGCCACTCCATTTTGTTGCAGAGTCCTTGCTGCACTAAATTGATGAGTTATGCCTTTTTCTACACAAAACGAATTTATCAGTTTATTTTTAAACTCGGTTCCATTATCATTGCGAATAATTGACACTTTACTATCACAGATGTTTTCAATACGTTTGATAAATTCAATTATTGTTTCAGGTGTCTCATCCTTTGTTGCAAGGAAAAACACCCAAGAAAATCTAGAAAAATCATATGTAATAACAAGACAATAAGATTTCTTCGCAATACTCTTGACTCGAACAGGACCAAATAAATCCATATGAATAAGAAATAAAGGTCGAGTAAATGTTGTCACTGTTTTCTTTGGATGGGATTTCTTGTGCCATTTTCCTTTTGCACAAGACATGCAACTCTCTTGAATAATGAATTCTTTTCTGGGCAATCCTTGCACCAAATCCTTATGAACCAAATTGTTCATTTTTTTCAGATTTACATGACCCAATCGTCTACGCCACAGATAAGACTCCGAGCCAGTGGCTTTTGATAACAAACAGGATACGCTCACTTGTGTTGAGTGGTCATTCATATCTACCACATAAGTGTTGAATTTTCTTGGAGCACGCATCAAAATCAAATCTTCTGGAATAACCAGTCCTGGCTTTAAGAAAAAACACTCATTTGTTGTAAAATGAACCGGTATATCCTTATCGCACACTTGCGACACACTAAACAAATTAAACTCCAATTGTGACACATAGTTGACTTTCTCAAGAGTGATTAGATCATTTGAAACTGTTCCCTGACCAGTAATCTTCCCACCTTTTTTGTCTCCAGCAAAAGCAACGAAACCACCATCAAAGGATCCAAAATCATTCAGAATCTCTCTTTGTCCCGTCATATCATATCCCTTGAGCAACCTCTATCAAAATTCCAAGCATTATTAATAGTCCTCCCGGTTTGACTCTGCACATTTTAAGACATTTTAATGACAAACAGGTACCCTCCAGGCTGACTTTGACTTTTTACAGTCTTAGTCACCACGACTTGTTCCTTCAAATTCACAACATTCTTTGTTCCAACGATATGTGAAGTTTGTTCATTTTTAACTTTCCAAAAACAACCAACATTTATCCCATTAGTAAATTTTTCTTTAGTAAAATAACTTGGTTGGTTAGTTTTCTTCACATATCTCGAACTATTTTGGACCGCTTTGTCCACAAATTTTGGCAACATATAATCACAACATGCATTTGAATAAAATTCACTATGATCCCTAGAAAGCATGTAATTACGACTGTAACAACGAATCACTCCGGACTGTGAGACTTTGTCGTTTTCAGACGCCTTCTTGTTGACATGACTTTTTGATCTTTCTTTGTACCCTTTGAACTTTGACTCACTTGACTTGTAATTGCAACTTCTAGCGAAATGTCCAACTTGACCACAAGTAAAGCAATTGTAACTTTTAGTCTTTGACTTTGACTTGAACTTTGACTTTGACTGTGATTTAGAACACTCGCCTACTTCAAACAAGGATTGTCCTTTATCATACTCTGACGGACACACATTCTTTACTAACTTCCCTTTGCTTTGAGCAGGCTTATCTTTGACATCAATGAATTTGTCTTTGACATCGACTGATTTGCCTTTGACACTCACTTTATTTGACACTTTTATCTCACTTTGAATCTTTGTTGGTGCACTGATTTTAACTTGGACAGACCTTTTACTCTCTTGATCACTCATAAGTATATGATTCTCAGGAGCTATGAAATCATCTTTCTTAGGCTTTTCGTGAGAGAGGTCATAGTCTTGAATCAATTGATTCCCAAATTTATCTAACATAACATCTTCAGCTAGATATGAGTCTTTATGAATTGGAATATATTCTCCAGCTGTGTGCAACACTTTATCAAAGAAAGTAGATGTGGAAGAAACCTCAGACACATAATCAGAATCATCACACACAGAATTAGTAGAACATTTAGAAACATTAGAAATATCAAATTCAGAACAATTTTCTAAATCATGCTTGTCACAAGCATTTACATATTTTTGAAGATCACACTTAAAATCTAAGTACTGCTTGCAATCCCTTATGAATTCTTTAGTACACTGTTTATTGAAAGCTAAAAAAACTCTTAGCACCATCAATGACAACCTTATCTTCACCACAACCTGTTTTCACAGTTGTACTTACATACATATCATGAAAATTAGAATCACTTGCACTTATCAAATCATTTGATTTATGCGGTTCAGAAAATGGCACAAAATTATCAGGATGAGTTACTTTGTTATATCCTAAACCATCTTTGATGTACACAGTTCTTTTTTATTCACACATTCTTCCAAAACATTTCTATGCATTTTCCACTTTGCAATTATTACCCGTTCTTTGATTAAATCAGTTTAAGAGGAAATCAGTTTATCAGAAAGATCTTTGATTAAAACATCATTTTTATCAAGATATTCTTTAAACGTGACATTATCTTTTAATAAAGCTTTGATTTTTCTGGTGTAGGTGACCTCATTCTGTTTTAATTCATTATTCACCCTTTTTAGTTTATCATTCTCAGTAATCAAGAATACGTTTGCTGCATGATAATTTTGCATTTTATCAACACAATCAGGAGAACAAATAGAATACTCATCCTCAGAAGTTACCTCACTATCAGATGAAGTCTCAACATCATCAGCAGCAGCTTTGCCTTTTCCTTTATTGTCAGTTTTCAAGGCACATTCACTTTCACTTTCATCTGCCCTTTTAGAAACTTCAATATCAACCATCAGAGCCTCATCAAATTCTCCTTCAGAATCTTCAATTTCTGCCTCCCACTCACAGTTGCTCAATTGTTTTGACATTAAGGCAGTTGAGGCTTTCTTTGACTTTTCATCTTCTTCAATCATCTTAATCAATTTTACTCCACTGCCATCAATTTTCTTCTTTTTATCCTTTGGACACTCGCGAGCAAAATGTTCAAGTTGTTGGCAGTTATAACACCTCAGCTTTGCCTTATCAAACCCAACTTTCTTCCCAAACTACAGCTTGTCTTTTCCAACCTTCTAAAGATACTTCTTGGCTCTTACAACAATCATAGCCATCTGCCACTGCAAATCCATATACTCAAGATCATCAGGATTAATTTGCACAAGATCCTCAGCATCAAGAATTGCGGGTTGTAACTTTCCAGTGACAAAAGCATCATAACTACTCATGAATGCTCCAAACAATGCAATCTGATCCTTGTAGTGAATCTTGTGACTTGCTCACTCAGGGTTTCATTTTTCTTGTGGTTGATGTCACACCCCAACCGACGACGGAATATGTCAGGGCGGGACATGTAGACTGTTCAAAAGCTCATGATCAAACTAAATTTCATAACTTTATTAAATTGAATTACAGGTACAAATACATTTTGTTCAAACATCAGAAGCTAACAATACATCAATTTTATTTGTCACTAGGTCCATAAGCTCATATGTGATAAACTTGTACATCAACATATCCACCTAAAACATGTTTTAAATGAGAGGGTCAACTATAAATAGTTGGTGATAATACATAGGTTTAGATATCTCATGTAGTTTTCAAATAGTTTATACAATTCATATGACACATGGTAAATAAGGCATTTTATGGAGAATCTATAGCCGAAACTAGGTGTACAATCAAACCTTGTGACTGAGGCATAACACGCAGGTTACCCTAATGTAATTGTCGGTAACAAACACCCTACCCGAGTGGGTTTGTCAAACATAATAGATCTATCAATGTTAACTGTTGGCTTGTACTGAGTTATTGATTGTACGAGTGTATGTCATATATATGTAGTTCGACTCATAGCATTCAAGCACAAAAGCACAAATTACACAAATAGTCATAATGTAGAATTGTATATTGTAATTGCAAATAGTTTTCAATACAAAACATGTTTCACCCCAAAATATACAAAAATGAAAAAGGGGCTATATAAAACTCACCTTGATATTGTGACTTATACTTGAACTAGATCATGAGGACAAGTGAACCAGATCAACGATGCCTTAATTAAATAATCGCACATATTTAATATAAAGGAATGATTAAAGGAATAAGAAACAGAACGATTTGGGCTTTAAGATTTGGACGAACGAACGAACGAGAGACTATTAAAGATTCGAATTACAGTGATAAAATATAAATGAAATCACATGAAATAATGTTTTATAAATTTAAAAGATATTTTTATGTGTCAACAAAAAAATATTAATTGAAACTTTTAATAAAATAAATATCTTATTAAGACAACAGGTTAAATTAGCCATCATAATAATATTTATAAGAATATCATTTGAAATAAATTAATTACGCGAATTGTAGTATTATTATTTAGGAAAAGAAATTCCACTTTAGTAAGATTAATTATTTTGATATGAAATCATCATATTTGTGAGAGTAATAATAGGATAAATATATTCATACGATCATTTCACAATGTTAAAAGTTATACAATGAAATCGGAACATATACTATATGTTTGTCATCATTTGAAATATATATAGTGGGAACGAAATAATACGTACTTAAAATTAATATGGTTAATTTACAAATAAATTTGTAAAAAATTATGTTATTAGTAATATAATCATACACTAGTAATCCAATCATACTATTGTCTTTATGAATCACATTTTCAAGAAAATATCACTCTACTAATGTCAAAGAAATGAGACTTATTAAATTGTTAAACTTTATGATCAAAGGTAATAATATTACACATAATGATACCATAGTTTATAAAATTTAAATCTTTGCTTATTCTCATAAAATTGTTAATGTTTATATATGTCTTATTTTTATTTAAAATATATAAACTATACACACTTGCGTGTGTGAAGACAAAACAGAAAAAAAAAAGGAATCGATGAAAGGCCTGCCGGGTTAGAACCCGAGACTTTTCTGTTTGGTTTTCAAGGCTCTAACCAGTTGTGCTAGGTACTACTTTAGTTTGATTTATGACAATTATAAAAGTTAAAGACTTTTTAAAACATCAACTTCTTCCCCCAAACCAACACAGATCGCGAACCCAACCACATGTCCCTCCCAAAATCAATTTTAGAGATTGAAGGCAGTAAAGTGACGAGCGATTAACAGGGGAAACGGGTTACCTGAAGTTAGTTTCTCGCAATTCAAGCCGTACTAGAGGATCCTCCCCCCTGCGTGCATAGATCGTAAAAGAGAGAAGAAGGGACGAATTTGTGTACTGATTTCGATTGTGAAGTGATATGGGAACAGATGGGGTGTTAGAAAACGCGTTTACATTTTCGAATAACCGAGATTTGTGGGGTTGGAGCTTGATTTACGGGTTTGTTTCAAAGTTTCTCTTTTTAATTGGGTTTTGAATTTATTGCGATTAATGAGTGATAGTCGACGTTTATGGCTGTAAAAGCGTGCGAGTGATTCAAGAATTGTACGATTTGGTCCAAAATGGTAACATTCTTGATTGATTTCAACGGATTTGGTGAGTTTAGAATTTGATTTTGACTTTAGAAAGTCAAAATTCATGTATATAAGTATCCAGGGTCCAATGAGTAATGGGGGTTCACAAGAGTTCAATGACTTAATGAGGGGGTTCAAATGCTATAGAGGGGGTCCAAGACCCATATTCTTAGATAAATAATCATTTAATTTGATTATAAAATTTAGTTTTATAAACTTATATAAACTTAAAACTTGTACATATATATACATATATATCATTCTTTATTTTATTATAATTATTTTTCTTTTATAAAATAACAATTCATTTTATAAAACTTAAGGTTTATAATTAATTTATTTAACAAAAATATATATGTATATATATATGACATAAAAAAAATATAAAATAAAAGTTTGAAATCTCAAATCTCGAAGTCGTTACAAATTTGAAAATTGATATTGCACTATGTAAAATACAAGTGTGTTATAACAATGTTGAAATACTATGGCAGTTACAAATGTTATTATTGTACAAAATAAAATAATATACGCGAAAGCCACGGATGTTACAGTTGAACATATTATACTGCTTCAATAACAGATTAGTGCGACTCTCTTGCAATGCTGCATTTCCCTCAAATCTCATGCACAGTGTATTCCATAATCCTTGAGTTGTCTCATGTTGCTCAAAGTTTAGAAAAAGTTCAGTCGGAAGAGCTAAAATGATTGATCTCAACGCCCTGTTGTCTCTTTCAATCAGCTTCTTATCCTCCTCAGAATACAAGTCTGGATCAACAATTGGAACTAATCTATCAACGTTTGTAGTCTTTGGCACATGAGAACCTTTTACTATGGACTCCCACAGAGTATGCTCGGTAAACTTAAAGTAAGATTTCATCATGATTTTCCAGTTTGGAAACTCTGAACTAGATTTTAACAGCGGTGGCGACTTTCTCACAACACGCTCAGTATCGTACACCTTTCCAGCCATTGCACAAAAACAAATGAACACATGTCAAAATTCTGAAAAACTTCCAAGTAAAGACTTTTTGATCGAAAACCTTTCCGATCGGAAACTATTTCGGGCAGGACTTTTTGGTCGAAAAGTCAAGATTTTTGGCACTAGAAATTTTGGATACTTCAGAGATTTTGGACACACTTTTCGGTCGAAAAACTGCTGACCAAAAAGGCTTTTCGATCGAAAAGAGATTTCGGCTCCTTCAACAAGACTTTTCGATCGCTTCTTCTCAAGAACACCAAAAATCAACCTGCAACAATCCGGATGGAAAATCAGACCTCCAGATTGATTACAAACTTCATCTCCATCAATTTTGACTCTGAAAACTCAAAAATGGCGTGGAATAACACTCTGATTCGATAGAAATTGTTGAAAAACCACTTGAATATCACGAGCTATAACCAACAGCTCTGATACCAGTTGTGAAACCCTCTGATCCGGTGATAATCAAGTATCTAATACTATTTAACACTCCTGGAAAAGCGAAATCAATCCAAGATCAACAATACCAAAGCAAATCGAATCAAACAAGAATAAGAACGAAAACCACCACATAAACGATAAACATCATCAAACGAACGGATTCCATTGATAATAGATGTAATTACACTTGGCTAATAAAGAGAACTTGTGATTACAACTGATCTGATCAAAGAGCACACTTACATGAAAATGGTAATCACTTCTTACAAGTTCAAACAACAAACTATATATAGTAAAAAGATTTCGATCGAAATCTTCATCCGAAAACGTTTTTGATCGAAAGACTTTTCGACCGAAAACTTTGAACTTGTACAATTTTGGGCTAACACTTGATTTCTATGGACTACTAGGTTCCAACACCCACTATTTACTATGACAACTTGAGTGCCACCACTTACTTAAAAAATCCTGTTTTTCACTCTCGAATGAAACATCTTGCATTAGATTTTCATTTTATTCACGAAAAGGTTCAAGAATGTTCTCTCAGAGTTCAACACATTGCAAGTGATGACCAACTAGCTGACTCCCTCACTAAATAAACCGTTCTTTCTTATCTTTCTTTCCAAATGTTTAAGTAATAAAATATATTTATTATAACGTTTAATTCTTGAGTATACACAACACCCTAAAACAGTAAAAATAGAGATTCTTGAACTCACCTGATAGGCTAGGGTAAACATGCTATCACTTGCTCACCGATGTTGTTTGAAAATCTAGGGTGATAGTTAACTAAATCAGTTCTAAACGTTATTCTGTTTTGAGCAAAACTAAACCTTCAGTTTCGCTCCATGGATCTAAGCGAAACTATACTTGATTCGCCATTATGAGTCTAGCGAAACTAAGCTAGATTCGCCACTATGATTCTAGGGAAATGAAGCTAGATTTACTATTGTGAGTCTAGCGAGACTAAGCTAGATTCGCCACCCCAGATAAGGTGAAACTTGGTTAGTTTCGCCTAACTGCATCTTCTTCCCCAAAACCCTAGGTTTTGCATGTAAATGGCGTCTCAGGCTATTTATCATCAAGTTCTTATCTTTTTATGTCAAAAACGTTTGTTTGTTATCCGTTATTCTAGTCTAAGGTTTATTCCACGTTTCACACGTAAAAGTCGTAACTTTTTGATTCAAACTCATTTTAAGCTCAAAACCCCCAACCTTAAACAGGAACTCAGATCTAGCAAGGATTGTTACCTGTTTCCGGCTCCTTGCTGCCAGACGCCTACGGGATGGTCACCTTCGCGTTCTTGGAGCTCGATCCTTCCTTGCACCACTTTCTCTCTCTTTCTCTCTATCTCGACAATTTCCCTAAAAGGTGTGGGAATAAGGAAGGGAGGTGGGAGGCGACTAGGTTAATAGCCTCACTCCCCTTACATTCTCGGCCCATTACCTCGAGCCCACGAGCCCCATCCCTTTTATTTCAATCTGAGACCCGTCGTCCTTCATTTAACATTATTTCCTACTCGTGATGCCTTTTATTAGTTACAGGATGTTAGAAGTCTACCCCTCTTATTAGAGGTTTCGTCCTCGAAACCTTTTATAGGTTAAATAACCGATGGTACGATTCCCTCTTTCTGACTTCGTCTCCCATGTGGCTTCCGATCCTTTTCGATATTTCCATTGAACTTTGACCAGTGGGATGACTTTATTACGTAAACGTTTATCTTTCCTATCCAAAATAGCCACAAGCTCCTCGAATACATTACTAGGTAACATACCTAGTATCTTTACTTTCTTTTCTTATCTGTGTATGGTTAATACCACACTACTTTTCTTTATAACATATCTGTTATATAATATATATACAGGGGAGATATTAAATACAAAGGCTTTAAATCATACGAAGGGTACGAAGGAATATGAATGCGTCGCGTGTTCCTTTTTAATTTTAGTAGGAAGGATATTTTTGTCAATTTACCAGTTTTTAATTAAACGTGATTTCATTTTTTTCCGTTTTCCAAAGAAATCTCATATTTTCGTTTTCCAAAGAAATCCATATTTTTGTGATTAAATTGTTTTAATTTTGTGATTATATATTTCCGTTTTACGTGATTATATATTTCCGTTTCACGTGATTAAATTTTCCGTGATTTTTTGCATAAACGTAATTTCAAAGATTGTTCCAAAATCTAGAAGGTTTTGGTTTGAATTTACATCATTTTTGATGTTTTTTAGGAAAATGATAAGAGTGGGTATCTTTTTTTCTAACATAATAAAGATAACCAATAAATCATGATTATTAAAAGTGCAATAAACGTAATATGAAAAATCACGTAATGAAACGTAATCTGAAAAAAAACGTAATGTGAAAAATCACGTGTAAAAGATCACATGTGTTGATTTCACCTCAACAAATTTCCAATTTGGTCTTTTTTTAAACAGAATTTTCAATCACATTAAATTTAAACAAAATCACGATTTTTGTCAACAATTAACAAAATCACGCTTTTTGCAAAAATCAGGCATGAAGCGTGATTATAATAAAAATCATGCATGAAGCGTGATTATAAAAAACAATTCCGTAAAAAACGTGATTATTAAAAAAAATTGACATTTATGCCCTTGTTAACTTGGACGACCTGTTATTTTTTTTTCAAAGTAATAACGTTTGTGCCATCGCGTTATTCCCAACCCTATATCATATTAATCGGACGATTGGGGGCCCTTCGTACAGTTCGTACGCTTTGGGCCCTTTGTATGATAACCGGCAAGGCACAAAGGCACTGCCGGGGGTCTCTCTATTTATGACTGTCATGAACGCGCAGAACATGATATATGTCACTGGTTATGAGTTACGTATCGCCTTTCATGACCCCAACGTTTGGACGCACTAAGACTTTGGTGGATTCTATCACCGATCTAGACTCTTAATGTTTATGAAGATCTCATAAATGCAGCCATGGGAATTTTCATTAACATTGGTCCTTAAGTGATTGTAATCACTTAAGTCTGTATCACTATACATTGTTGTCTGTCTTTCTGTCCCATATAGGGAAAATCTTTCATAAGATTATTTAGCCAAATGATGGCAAAACCTTTTCTGTTAGACCATATGGTCAAAGCTTTCTTTAACATGGCAATGTATACCGAAACTTTGTCATTATAGCCCAAACATTGAAATGTTTAAAAATGGGCATCATAATCTTTTCTGATAAAATCTTTCTTTGATAAGCATACTGGTTCAAAACATTAAAAAACATTTAAAACCATAGCCTCATAACTTTCCATAACTTTCCATAACTTTAACTTAGTATATATGTCAGCTCAAAACTGTAAAATATGTAAATGTGAGCATTATAGAACTCACCTTTAAGCTTTGTTCTTTTTCCTACGAACACTTCACGTTAATAATGGCACATTCGTGACTCAGGGTCCTAGGCCATTACAACGTTACTTAGATATATGTATCTACTTTACAATGATAACCAAGCTAAGGAACTAGTCGGAACCTTACCTCGGCACTATCTGCGGCTAGTTGTTGCAGCATCTCGGAGAACCGAACTTTAGAACGTGAACGGGGGCATGAAAATTCTTGATTAGAGCTTGTATGTGTGTAGGTGAAGGTGTTTGAGTGTCTGTTTGGTGTACAAAAGTGAAGAGTTGACCTTGCTATTTATAGGAAAAAAATCAAAGCCGTGACAGACCGTTATAGCTGGTGATGGTCCATTACCCAATCCTTGACGGCTACGCACTTCTTCTCCACGTAACTGACTGTTAGGCCCCGTGACAGTCCATCATGGGTCTGAGTCACCAGCCACGTGTTGGCTTCTTGTTGAGAGGCTTACTTTTGCAGCGTGACGGACCGTTATGCCCTGTAACGGTCCGTCATAGGGTTTACACGCGTCATATTTTGCCCGATAGTCAGCAGACATGCGTCATTCCCTTGGTCATCCTGTAACGGATGGTTACCCACTATGACGGCCCATCATAGCCTTAAAATTCAAAATGTTTCACTTTTGACCCCTGAAGTTTGGGCTATTGTCAGTTCTAGTCCCTTGGGGTATTTTGATTTCTAAAACAAATTGGGATGTTACAAATCTCCCCTCTATATAAAGGTTTCGTCCTCGAAGCCTGTTATTACACAAATAAGAAAGGATATGACTAGGGGTGTTCAAAAATATCCGTATACGAAACCGAGCCCGAATTATTCGAAATTCCGAACCCGAATTATTCGAAAATTCGGAAATCCAAAAATTCGGATATCTGAATTTTCGGATTCGGATAGAGATTTTCAAAATTTTCGGAGAGTTCGGATATCCGAATATCCAAAATTTTACATTTATATTAATTTTCTTAAATTAAAAAAATAGCTTTTGAAATGAAAACCCTAATCTTATTCAGATGATGCCACACACCACAGTTGCCATTATTCACCATTTCAACTTCTTTTAGTCAAATACGCAACCCCCAATTCCTCCATATACTGGCCGACAATACCATCTTTCAACCTTCCCACCGGCCCATGGCCCACGGCCACCTCAACATCACCGCTAGTCCGCTGCTTCCCCACTCCAGCCTCCAGGTCTCGGTCGCAACCCAATTGGGTTTGCTTTAGTTCTGTTGTAAGCCCCCTCCGTCCACTCCCGCTTCTCTACTCCAGCCCTAATCCGCTAGTCCGCTGCTTCTCCGTTCCGTTACAAGCCCCCTTTCCGTGCACCATCGTGAGTATCTCAGATGACCTCTCATTTGCAGAACTAATCGGGTTGCTTTAGTTCCTGTTTACACATATTTGAAGCTATTTGATTAAATATTTGTTTACACATTTGATTTTGTCATGTTTACACATTATTGTCTACACTTTAGTTCTTGTTTACATTCAGATTTGTTTTTGGTTTTGTTTTCAAGAAACAAATTTCTTTATGAATTTGTTTTTGGTTTGGTTTTCAAAACAATTTGGTTGTACATTTAGTTTTATTTTATAAAGAGAAATCTCGGTTAATTTTATTTTCTATTTGGTTGTGTCACACCCCGCCTCAGGCACCATCTGAGCGTGTGTAACCGCGATTGGTACCTGTTCTTTGATCTCAGAGTATTTTGCAGCGGAAAATCTTTCTGGATCGTTTCTGTTATAAATCTCAACCTCAAGGGTTGCTTTTATAATGCTCAACCTCAAGGGTTGCTTTTATAAATCTCAAAACCTTGTCGGATAAACAAAGATCTTTGATTTATAAATTCGGGATTTAAACACCCGTTCATTTTCAAACGTTTCTGAAATCAAATACATTCCTTGTCCCACAGACGAGGATTTTGTAGCCACAAGGTATATCATGCACGGGAACATTGTCCATCAGCATCATCCCTATGCTATAAGGCTTCCTCATGCTAAGGGTAACTCAGTCCATACCACACTTGAGCCTGTAATTTTCTTTGTACAACATTGACTTCGGGCTATATCCGTAGTCAGCCCGACATCCAAGTTATTTATCCACAAACGTCCTCGGGTTATATCCGTAGCCAACCCGACAAACGTTATTTTATTTACAAACACTATGGGAAACCCAATAGCATTTAGTTGCTACCTGAAAACATTTTAGAAAATAAAACATCAGTGCGAACGCTGGTGAATACGTTTATCAAGACCTAAAATCATTTGGCACAAACAGTGATAAATTCATGATCATAATTTCTCTTAGGCTTAACCCACACATCCAGCAGGTTCTCATCCCTTGAACGTATGCCCCACCTTATACACTGGTATCTTTCCAGGTAAATAACTGCAGTGCCTAACCGGCTCCGGTCTTACATACAACATATCACACAGGAGTACGTCTTACATTTCTTACAAGGAGTACTAGCCGTGCCCGAGACTATCACCCGATCCACATGTATCGTTTGATCAAACTTTACGTATACTAATGGTCTGGATGCTTTGTTCGTGGGAGAACAATTATGCATCATTCCTTTAACACATGTTTGGCCGTTTTCATAAACGTAAATGTTTGATACTCAAAGTTTTGAAACAGATAAAGTATTCACCTTGAAAAGTAGAGAATGATGGCTTAAGGGAGTCTTTTAATGGTTAGAACTAGGGCTCTAGATTCCTTTCCTAGCTTCCTCGAGCGTTTACTGATTTCTACGAGCTTATACGCGAGAGTGCGGCTTTTAAACGCAAACCAGATAGACGGGAATGGAGTGGAATCGAGCTAATAGGTCTCTGAGTGAATTTTGATCGTAGGGGTCGAGTTTAGATGAGTAGAAATGGCTGGGATCGTTCAAATCTTTATAGGTTGATTTCTGGGTACGTAGCAGACCGTTATCAGGGCGGGTGGCGGTCCGACACCACCCATGCTTGCTTCAACCCTATATGTCAACTCCTGAATGGACCCCTTCTAAAATTGCGGTTGGCGGACTGTTACCCGGGGGCGTAGCGGTCCGCCACACTACTACGTGGCGAATTCTTCAGAATTGCGACTGGAGGACCGTTAGAAGCGGCAGTGGCGGTCCGCCACCGGTACACGCATCAGATTTCTTGCCCATTAGTCAGCATCCACGTGTCAAAACCGGGCTCATTTGCTTCATGGCTACGTTGCGGACCGTTACGGGTGTGTGTGGCGGTCCACTACCAGCCATTTTTCCCTCTGGCGGTCCGTAATATGTTAACTCATGATTGGACCCCTTCTCAAATTGCCGCTGACGGACCGTTACCCGGGGGCGTAGCGGTCCGCCACACTGCTATGTGGTGAATTCTTAAGAATTGCGGTTGGCGGACCTTTATGAGTGGCAGTTGCGGTCCGCCACCGGTACACGCATTAGATTTCTTGCCCATTAGTCAGCATCCACGTGTCAAAATTGAGCTCATTTGCTTCTTGGCTACGTAGCGGACCGTTACAGGTGTGGGTGGCGGTCCGCCACTAGCCCTTTTTCCCCTCTGGCGATCCACAAAAGCCGTAGCGGACCGTTTCGACTATCCTTAGCGGTCCGCTAAGGTGCCAATGTCCAAAATTTTCATTTTTAGCCTTGAATTTCTGGAACTTTGCACCACTAGCCCCTCAAGTTTTACCTTGTGAATTTCTTGGACATTTTTGTGGCAGGTGTTACATCCTCCCCACCTTGTTTTTAATGTTGTAATCGAGATTATCATTTAAACAAGTGAGGATATTTCTTTTTCATTTCTGACTCTAGTTCCCACGTGTACTTAGGTCCACGTCTGGAGTTCCATTCCACCTTGACTATCACAAGCCTTTTTCTTTTTTAATTTCTTCATATGCTTGTCCTCGATTTGCAAAGGTTATTCCACAAACTTAAGTTTTTCATTAAGCTCAACATCTTGCACGGGCATTACCAGAGTCTCATCTGCCAAACACTTGCGCATATTTGATACGTGGAACACATCGTGTATACAACTCATTTCGTATGGTAGTTCTAGTTGATAGGCTATGAGGCCGACTTGGTTTATGATTTTGAACAATCCTATGAATCATGGACTTAACTTTCATTTATTTATGAATCGCACCACGCATTTCCATCGCGATACTTTCAAAAGAACACGATCACCTATATTGAATTCTAGCGGCTTACGTCGCTTATCGGCGTAACACTTTTGTCTATCACGTCCCGTTTTCAACCTTTCTCTTATCTGCAATACTTTATCAGTTATTTCCTTGACTATTTCAGGTCCAGACAACTGATTTTCTCCTACTTCTGCCTAACATACTGGAGTCCTACATTTTCTACCATATAAGGCTTTGAATGGAGCTACCTGGATACTCGTATGATAACTATTATTGTTGGAGAAAACCATTAGAGGCAAGTGGTCGTCCCTACTTCCTCCAATGTCTATTACACAAGCTCTCAGCATATCTTCCAGAGTTTGAATTGTTCTTTCGCTCTACCCATCAGTCTGAGGATAGTATGCAGTGCTGAGATTCAATTTCGTTCCAAGCGCTTTCTAGAAACTGCCAGAATCGAGACGTGAAACGACTGTCTATATTTGACACGATTGATAGTGGCACACCGTGTAAAGACACTATTTCATTCACGTACAGCTGTGCCAACCTATACATACTAAATGTTTCTTTTATAGGTAAGAATTGAGCCGATTTCGTCAATCGATTCAAAATTACCTAGATCGTATCATTCCCTCGTGGGGTTCTAGGAAGTTTTGTGATGAAATCCATCGTGATCATCTCCCACTTCCATACGGGTAATTATAATTGTTGCAATAAACCAGATGGCTTCTGGTGTTCTGCCTTGACCCGGGAACATGTCAAACATTTTGCAACATAGATTGCAATATGTTCCGATATGCATTGTATACTTGGATTTATGGGCTTCTTAGAGAATCTTTCGTCGGAGATCACCAGTTACTGGTACCCATATCCGATTATTCATTCTCAGAATCTCATCCCTTCCTTTTGTTAATTGTTCTAGCATGCCCTTCATTCGTTCTTTTTCAATATTTTTTTCTTCTAGGGCAGCTTTTTGAGCTTCATTAATTTGAGTTGTTAATTCGACATGAAGATCTAGCCTTAGAGCACGGACTCTATTTGACTTTTCGTTCTCTTTTCTGCTCAGTGCATCAGCTACGACATTTGCTTTACCCTTATGGTAACATATTTCACAGTTGTAGTCACTAAGGATTTCCATCCATCGTTGTTGTCTTATATTCAGTTCCTTCTGACCAAAGATATACTTTAAACTCTTATGGTCAGTGAACACAGTGAATTCGACCCCGTAGAGATAGTGCCTCCATAATTTCAACACGAAAATTATGGCACCAAGCTTTAGGTCATGCGTCATATAATTCGTCTCATGGGTTTTCAATTGTCGGGATGCATATGCTATTACTTTGCCTCCTTGCATGAGCACACAACTGAATCCGGTATGTGATGTGTCACAGTATACTGCAAAGCCTTCATTTCCATCTTGCAAAGCCAGAATTGGTGCTTGCGTTAATTTCTTCTTTAGCGTCTCAAATGCTTTTGATTGCTTTGGTCCTCACTCATATTTCACCGTATTACGAGTCAAAGTGGTTAGAGGGACAACAATCCTGGAGAAATCTTGTATGAATCTCCTGTAGTATCCGGCTAATCCGAGGAAACTTCTCACCTCCGTTGGTGATTTCAGAATTTCCCATTTGGAAATAGATTCTATCTTAGCAGGGTCTACTTGAATGCCATTCTTGTTGATAACATGACCGAGAAATTGCACTTCTATAAGCCAAAACTCACATTTTGAGAACTTGGCATAGAGTTTCTCGGTTCTCAAGAGTTCAAGTAGTGTTGTGAGATGATCTGCTTTTTCTTCCTTACTCTTTGAATAAATAAGTATATCGTCAATGAATACTATAACGAATTTATCCAAGTAAGGCTTGCAGATTCTATTCATCATATCCATGAAAGTTGCTGGCACATTAGTGAGTCCAAATGGCATCATCGTGAACTCATAATGACCATATCTCGTACGAAACACAGTTTTGGGAATGTCCTCCTCCTGGACTTTCAATTGATGATAACCTGATTGGAGATCAATCTTTGAGAAATGTTTCGCTCCTTGAAGTTGATCAAATAGGTCATCGATTCTAGGGAGTGGATATCTATTCTTAATCATGACTTTGTTCAGCTAACGATAACCAATGCACATATGCATTGATCCATTCTTATGTTTCACGAACAGAACGGGTGCTCCCCAGGGTGACGAGCTAGGTTTGATAAAATATTTTTCTAATAACTCATCGAGTTGTTTCTTTAATTCCGCCATCTCAGTTGGATCTAACCGGTATGGGGCTTTGGCAATGGGTGACGTACTAGGTACCAAGTTAATCTTAAACTCCACTTTTCTCTCATGTGGTATACTTGGGAGTTCGTTTAGAAAAACATCAGCATATTCGGCTACAACTGGTACGTCTTTGATTTTATTTTTGCTATCGGTGGTTACCGATATCAAATATGCTATGCATCCTTTACGAAGGTACTTCACTACCTTTAACATTGTAATTATCCCAACGAAGTTGGGTAAGGTGTCACCATTAATTATAATGGTTTTGCCGTTTGGCACACGAAGTTCTATGGCCTTTTTATCACATAGGATACGGGCTTGGTCAGGGCCTAACCAATTCATTCCCAGAACAACAACAAAACCTGCCAATGTCATTAGCAACAGTTGTGCAGGTATGATATGTCCGTTCAACGTGATATTGCCTTCTTTTAGACATTCAGAGACTCGAATCTTGTCTCCGTTTGCCGTCTCTACCAAATACGTCTTGTCTAGTTTAGCTAGGGATTTATTCAATAGATGACAGAACTTCTGGTCTATGAAAGTTTAGTTTACACCAGAGTTAAATAAAACCCTAGCATAAACATCATTGACAAGGAACGTACATGTAATCACATCTTGAATTTCTGCCGCTTCGTGGGTGTTTAGAACAAATGCTAATCCATTCTTTTTCACCCCTTCAGCAGGTTTTGGATCATTCCATGCTGTCTTCTTTAGCTTTGGGCAATTGATCCTTATATGGCCAACCTCGCCACATTCATAGCAAGTGACACCCTTCTTTCTGATGCAATCTTCAGTTTTGTGGCCTGTCAACTTGCAATTGTTGTAGAAATTTGCAAATATGCATTTTCCTGGACGCCTCTCTTACAAATACGACATTCAGGAAATGTGGAATTATTGTTCTTTGGTGTGAATCCAGAACTGGGTTTTTTATTTTCATATCGGCCTTCGGTACTGGCCTCTTTCTTCTTCTCTTCATTATTCCAGATCATGCCATCAGTTAATGAAGCACCGAGCTCCATTGCATCATCCAGCGTATCCGGTTTTGATATTTTTACCATGTTCCGGATTTCACTTGCCTAATAAGGTTTGATTCTGGAGTGGCTAGATGTGGCACGATTCTTGCGTACTCCAGTAATTTGGTGGCATAATCTTGATGATTGGTACCCACCATTCTTAAACTCATGCATTTTCCTTCTATCTGCTCTCGTTCATTCATAGGGCTGAATTTTCTTTCTACTTTCTCCTTGAACATTCTCCAGCCTATTGAATTTTCCCTATCTCAGCCCTGGGCTGCTACAATGGTATTCCTCCATTCTAACGCCTGATCTTTAGTTTTCTCAATCCACCGCAGTGCAGCTACTCCACCCCCTTCCTGACAAAACTGTATGGTTTACAGTCTTGGAAGTTCTTGTAAGTACAACCTTTTGTTTTGTTCTATTTTACTTTTGTGGCTGTATTTGTTTCCCGATCCTTCCTCGTAAGAGGAATTATGGTAGTATTCTTCCCGTTCAGTTCTCATTGTTCGGGTACCTTGACGACTATATTAGTTGTTAGGCTTTTGGGAAATAATGGCAGGTTTAGAATGTACCGACAATTGTATCGAGGATTTTACTGACGGTTCCTTATTATTATCTGCCTGCCTTTTCTCAAACTCCAAAAAAATCATAGGAAGAGCTTCCTTAATTCCAGCAGCCACGAGCTTCTGGAATTCGATTTTCTGGTTGTTGAGTTCCGTGGCACTATTATTCTCTATTTCTGCCATTTTCTTCTTCCCTCGTGTGTTGTGGGAAGGTCCAGTTTGCTTCGACATTCTATATGAAAAATCAAATATAACATCAAAGCCGAAAACATTATTCTTTTATTAAAATTTACATAATACAAGGGAATACCGAACATAATATCAAATACTACGATTCCTAGTTTCTTCTAAAGCTTGGCGTAGTAGAACATTCTGGGCTTCAGTCTCGGCTTTCTCCCGTTCTAATTTTGCTATTCGATTTAGCAGATTTCTCACCCTCTCATCCACAGGTGTTTCTTCAATTACACGTGGGGTTGGTGCATTCACGGGTTCTTGATATGGATAGTACATTGGGTTAGAATCTACTCGTTCATCACCTTCAAGACTGTAATATGTTCGTATGGTATCTCCGGATATCCCTCATAAATATTATACGGGTTCATTGGGGTATAATTATGGCTTCCAGGACTGGGAACCAATTGAATACTTATAAAGGGCATATAAGGAAAATTATTGGTTTGTAATTCTTCCAGACTTCTGAATGTTGAACTTTCCGTATCGACATCGGGTTCATAACTGGTTTCATTTGCTATTTGTTCGTAGTAGTTAGGTGGAGCATATCTACGAATAAAGCTCGGACCTTTGCCTTTGCCTGGCATACTGAAAACACAAAACGAAATTATTTTATTAAACATATATTACAATACGAAAATTACAGAAAATACATTACAAAACATAAAAGTTAGTCTGCCATCATTTCTTCTGTAATATCGCCCAGTTCCCGCGTCTTTTCATAGATCTACAGTCCCCAAAACTTCCTTTTCTCTTTTTTTCATAAGGTAATCTTTCTTTACTGCACCAGTCTCTCGCAAAAAGCGATCGAGACATTCGATGGGAGAAGAAGGAATTTTATATGGGTAACGAAATTGTGGCAGGGGTTCATGAATACCTATAATAATGTCATTGTAGACATTATTAGCCCCGGATTTCAAAATTTCTTGGACGTTTTTATGGCATGTATTAAAGGTTGCAGTTCATGTGTTTGGAAATTTGGATATTGTTCAAATTATTTTTGAAAAATGCAATCCATATAGCTTTGCAAACGTCTAATTTGGAACTCTTATTTTTTTTTTGCATAATGTTGTAACTTGTAAGTTGTAATGGCAACAATTGTTTTTTTTTCCAAGAGGAAGCATTCCCTTTAAATTATAGTACTTGTATTGTTAATTTGTTTGGTAGAAAGTCAGGTTAATATGAATTTTGTGGTTCTCAATTTTGTTGTATATGTCAAGCACTTTTTTCTTGCTAAATTGTAGTGATTTGAAAATTCGAATACCCGAATCCGTATCCGAAATTCGGATATCCAAAATTTCAGATACAGATTCGGATAGTGAAATCCACTATCCGAAATTTTCGGATATCTGAAATTTTTTGAACACCCCTAGATATGACTTCATCATATCTTCCTCTATTTCCCAAATAGCTTCAGATCCCTTTCTATGCTGTCACTAAACTTTCACTAGTTTGATCACTTTGTTTCTTAATTGCTTTTCCTTTTGATCAAGAATTGCTATGGGTTTCTCGATATAATTTAACTTCTCGTCCACTTCTATGTCGTTCAGTGGTACATGGGATTCTTTATCTATTAGGCACTTTCGTAATTGTGATACATGGAACGCTGAGTGAATACAATGTAATTCTTCAGGAAATTCCAATAGGAATGCCACTTCTCCTACTCGAGCTAAAATCCGGAAAGGTCCGATAAATCGTGGACTTAACTTTCCTCTTTTCCGGAATCTTATACTTCATTTCCAGGGAGATACTTTTAGCATTACATAATATCCTACCTGTAATTCAATAGGTCGACGTCTCTTATCGGCATAAGATTTATATCGATCATGTACAACTTTTATACATGCTTTTATTTGCTTTAACTTTTTAGCTGTAGTTTGGACAATTTCTAGAGTACCTAACTCTTTCTGTCCAACCTCACCCCATCATATAGGAGTCCCGCACTTTCTAGCATATAGCATTTCATAGGGTGGCATTCCTATGCTGGCGTGATAGCTATTATTATATGAAAATTCTACCAAGGGTAAATGACTATCCCAACTTCCTCCGAAGTCGATGATACAAGCACGTAACATATCCTCAAGGGTCTTAATAGTGATTTCAGACTGACCATCGGTTTGAGGATGATATGCCGTACTTATATTTAGTCTAGTTCCCATGGTTTTGTGGAATTTCTTCCAAAATCTTGATGTAAACATAGTGTCCATGTCTGAGACAATTGACACAGGTACACCATGTCGTACTACAACCTCATTGATGAATACTTCGGCTAACTTTTCAGAAGTAAAAGCCTCACATATAGGAAAAAAGTAAGTGCTTTTTGTAGGCCGATCAACTATCGCCCAAATGGTATCATAACCTTTAGTTGTACGTGGTAACATGGTTATGAAATCCATTGTGATGTGTTACCACTTCCACTCAGTAATATCTAGAGGTTGCAATCTACCATAGGGCTTTTGGTGTTCTACATTAACTTGTGAACAAGTAAGTCATTTTGCCACATACTTCATATTGTCAAAAATTTTTCCTGGCCACCAGTAGTCCTTTTTCAGGTCTTGGTACATCTTTATGGTACCTGGATGTATTGAATATCGGGACTTGTGTGCTTCATCTAGCACTTTGGCTCTAAGTCCACCTTCAATGGGTATCTACATCCTACCAAATATGGTTCTTACGCCATAGGTGTTAACCTCTAACTATTCATGCCGTCCTACTATCTGTTCTTTCTTCACATTCTCTTCTTTTAAAGCCTCAGTCTGGGATTTCTCTATTTGTGTCATAAATTCGGGTGTAACTATTAACTGACATGCTTTTACCCTGATAGGAGGATGATCCTCTTTACTACTTAGGGCATCTGCTACTACATTAGCTCTGCCTGGATGGTAAAGGATTTCATAATCATAGTCCTATATCAATTCTAACCATCGTCTTTGTCTCCTATTCAGATCCTTTTGTTCAAAGAAATACTTTAAACTCTTATCATCTGAATAAATGGTACACGTATGAAAGACCCCGCTTCGGGTATATTACAGTTGGTCCTCATAACAAGTTATTCTCTTTAAAATACATATATTATTAATCAAACTACAACGGAAGTCTTTCTAAAATCTACAATAATTATTTAACGTCGTTATCGTCATAAGTTTACCTCACGGATGCTTGCACACCAATCCGAGTAGCACCGCTCCCAACCCAAGATACGCCGACCCCAAAGCTCACCTGCAACACAATCTAACGTACACACAAAGTCAGCTATGCTGAGTGAGTTCTAATAGTTTAGTTTAAACAAAAGCCAACTTGTCACATTTAGTAATTTTCTCTATTCAAGATCCTCCGTTCTTTAGAAAAATAGTTTTAACGATTATTAACAAACAGATAACTCCCGTTATCTATCGATATTCCCTAACAATTCACCACCCAAGATTCATCCCATATTTGTAATCTAGTAGTCTCACCGACATGGTTTGAAATTACTACACTAATGACTCATGATCTACCACACATGTAAACCCGACACCTGATTAACACCACAAATCCCTAATAATCGACTTACTCAGTCTTGACCAAGGCTCTCACAAATGAACTGACTCTACAGTTGTAAACACCACCTCACAATCCCGACCCAACGGCCAGTCTAACTTTACTCGCCTCACTAATATCATCTACACACCACAATAATATCATTTCACGCATAACTAATACAACTTAACACTTGCATACAATTTAACACATATATATGCACGCAATCACATACGTCATTATTACACCCTCGTCAGGGCGTACAACACACCCCGAGCTCATCATTAACCTGTTGAATATATTATCACTTTAGGTGACTTCCCGAAGGACTTTGTCCTTCACAATCCCGTTTACCATGTCATAGAGACAACGAGGCAAACACAGTACCCGCCGTGCCACAAGGACAACGACAAAAAACATACAACACAAATATAAACACATAAGATCATACTTCATTTACATGACTCATTAGCTATACCTGCACCTCGCACATAGTACTAGAATAACGTATCATACGCGTATTTATAAGCGTTTAGCTTACATCCCGACTAGCCCCGACTACACACATCATCAATCACTATCACACCCTGCCCGGGGCACCCCTTCGACGTTACTAGGCTACGATTTCAGTTGGCACCTTCGGTAACTGCTTTGATTTCAGAGTTTGGTTTGTACAACGGAATAGTGGTTTTTAACAAAAAAGATCTTTTTATCAATTCTCAACCACAAGGGTTGATTTCATAAATATTAGAATCTCGTTACGTAGATAAAATCTTTCTTTATTTAAATACTTGGGTATAATACCCGATTGTTAGTACATTTGATTATGAAATCAAAAACCCTGACCAAAGTCAGTATAGTCTACAATGAGGTATTCTGCCTAGGGAGTCGAAATCCTTTGGGCATCTTAACCTTGTCTTTTTATCATGTTCTTTTTATGCATAGCACGAACCTGTATAACATATTTTTCAGTTGCACCGGGTCTAGGTGTGTGGCCTGACCCAGTTATGCAACAAAACTGTCTCAGGGACTTACGCCATAGCCGGTCCCGGTATGCGGAGGTCATATCATTATTTTCCTGAAAACATTTGAAAATGAACGTCACCTATGTGCTGGTGAATACTTCATGGCCTCAAAACATTTTATAAGCATGGCAAAACAGTTTAATTAAACAGTTAAACATTTCATTATCGTTGGATTCTAGTGATCATGTCACTTTCTTCCATTTCATCCATTTGTATGCATCGGACAAGTACTCGGGGGCTACGCAGCATTCTTAGGCACTTTCTACGTTTTACTCAATCACCCTACATACAAGCCAACCCTTCCCGGCCTAACTAGACCCGAAGCGAGTATAAATATTTGATTAAACTTTATGTACACTTCTTGGGTAGTTTAAAGTCCGCTGGGATTGATCTCGCTGGTCAATCTCGTCTGGGACTATATGAGTAAATATTTAATTATCGTGTTTTGCCCTTTTTCATAAAGCATAAATAGTTTTGATCTTTTGCATGAAGGTGCCTATAGCACAATCACGATTACAAATCGTTTTGATGTAGACAAGTAGCTCTTAGAGTTGATTCCTAGGGCTCTAGCACCTTAACTTGCACTTTTATGCGTTCTTCGGGTTTCTTCGGCTCTAAATGTTCGAATTCGGTAACTAAACGGTCGTTGGTTGAACCGTGAGGAGCGGTTTCAAGAGTCGGGATGGCTGGAGAGCTCGGGAATGGCTCGGGTGCAGAGGAAGTTTGAGAGGGAGTTGTTGTGGTTGTGGAAAATGAGAAGCAAATGAGCTTCTATTTATAGGGCCAGCCTTGACCCCATAGCGGACCGCTAGCCATGTCTCTGGCGGTCCGCTACCGCCTACCCTTGCCTGCATGCGCGCCACGTGGCGACCATGCAAGGCAGATGTAACACGCATCTGTAGCGGACCGTGTGGAAAAGCTGTGGCTGTCCGCCACCCATCCACGCGTCCCGTATGCTGACGCATGCCCTACATGTGTCAACTGCAGAGGTTCCCTAGGGACCTGCGTAGAGGACCGTTAGCGTTGGCGCTGGTGGTCCGCCAACCATGGTTTACCCGTAGCGGACTGTTAGCAAATTAGCTAGCGGTCCACCACCCCTTGGGCGGCCAGATTCCTTTACTCTGTACCCTTTAAATTTTATAATTTATATTTTGTTTGTCTAACTCTTGGGTTTTCGATAATTCTCGTCGTCTTATAAGAGTTCGGGGCACAAATTGAGATCAGAATTTTGGCAGGCGTTATATCATCCCTAACTTTTTTGAAATCTAGTCCTCGAGATTATTTTCTGAATTTGTGTGGGTTTTTCTTTCTCTATTTCGATTCAAGTTCCCACGTGTACTCAGGTCCACGTCTGGAATTCCATTTCACCTTGACCAATATAAGCTTTTTCCGTTTCAATTTCTTTTCTTGCCGGTACTTAATTTGCAACGGTTGTTCCACAAATTTAAGCCTTTCATCCACTACTACATCTTGTAGTGGCATGGCCAAATTTAAGCCTTTCATCCACTAAGACATGGAATACATCGTGTACTCCATTCATCTCTATTGACAATTCTTACTTATATGCCACGGACTCGATTCGTTCTAAGAATTTTAGTGGTCCAACAAACCTAGGGCTTAACTTGCCTTTCTTTCCGAATCGTACCACACCTTTCCAAGGTGATACCTTAAGTAAAACATTGTCTCCAACGTTAAATTCTAATGGCTTTCGCCTTTTGTCGGCGTAACTTTTCTGGCGATCACGAGCCGTTTTCAATCTTTCCCTGATTTGTAATATCTTATCAGTGGTCTCCTGCACTATCTCAGGTCCTGATAACTGATTTTCTCCTATTTCAGCCCAACACACAGGAGTTTTGCCCTTTCTGCCACACAAGGCTTCAAATGGTGCAACTTCTATACTTGTGTGGTAGCTGTTATTGTAAGAGAATTCCATCAGAGGTAAGTGGTCATCCCAACTTCCTCCTTGGTCAATAACACACGCTCGGAGCATATCCTCCAAGGTTTGGATTGTCCTCTTGCTCTGCCCATCCGTTTGAGGATGGTATGCAGTGCTAAGGATTAAATGAGTTCCGAGAGCTTTTTGGAAGCTCTGCCAGAATCAAGACGTGAATCGACTGTCTCTATCCGACACGATGGATAACGGCAGTCTGTGTAAGGATACTACCTTGCTGACATACAATTGTGCCAACTTGTGCATACTATAAGTTTTTTTCATCGTTAGGAAATGTGCGGATTTGGTTAAACGATCAATGACAATCCATATTGTGTCATTTCCTCGAACGGTTTAGGGAAGTTTAGTGATGAAATCCATGGCGATCATTTCCCATTTCCATACCGGAAATTCTAGCTGTTGTAATAGCCCATATGGCTTTTGGTGTTCTGCTTTAACCTTGGAACAGGTTAGAAATTTGGCCACATATTCGGCTATGTGCTTTTTCATGCTGATCCACCAGTATTCTGGTTTCATATTTTTGTACATCTTATCACCACCGGGGTGCATTTTGTACTTGGATTTATGGGCTTCCTAGAGAATTTCTTCCCGGAGATTTCCATAGATTGGAATCCATATTCTCTTATCCATTATGAGGATATCGTCATTTCCTTTGATGAGCTATTCGATTCTTCCTCTCATTCCTTCGTTTTCGAGGTTTGCCACTTTCAAGGCTGATTTCTGTGACTCTTTGATTTGAGAGATAAGACTGGTTTCTCATGTTCTTTTCGACTTAAGGCGTCGGCTACCACATTAACCTTGCCTTCATGATAACATATCTCACATTCATAGTCGCTTAAGACTTCCATCCATCGTCTTTGTCTCATGTTCAACTCTTTTTGACTGAAGACATACTTTAGACTCTTGTGGTCTATGAACTGTGAACTTTACTCCGTAGAGGTAGTGTCTCCATAATTTCAGCGCGAAGAATATGGCACCTAACTCCAGGTCATGAGTTGTATAGTTCTTTTCGTGAGTCTTAAGTTGTCGAGATGCATAAGCGATGACTTTGATTCCTTGCATTAATACACATCCTAAACCAGTGTGTGATGCATCACAGAAAACTACAAAACTTTTGTTGCCTTCCGGCAGTTATAGAATTGGTGCTTGTGTTAGTTTCTACTTTAGCGTTTCAAACGCTTCGTTATGCTTTGGACCCATTCATATGTGATTTCCTTTCGGTTTAGTGTAGTCAAAGGAACGGCGATCCTTGAGAAGTCCTTAATAAATCTTTGGTAATATCCTGCTAAACCGGGAAACTTCTTACTTCGGTCGACGTTTTTGGGACTTCCAAGTTTGATATAGCATCAATCTTAGCTGGATCTACTTCAATTCCTTTCTCGTTTATGACGTGACCGAGAAATTTTACTTTTGACAACCAAAATTCACACTTCGAGAATTTGGCGTAAAGTTTCTTGTTTCTCAATAACTCAAGTATTGTCCTTAGATTGTCGGCATGATCTTCCTTACTCTTGGAGTAAATAAGTATATCGTCTATGAATACGATTACGAATTTTTCTATGTAAGGTTTACAGACTCGATTCATCATATCCATAAATGCTGCAGGAGCATTGGTAAGTCCAAATGGCATAACCGTTAACTCAAAGAGAATGTATCTAGTTCTGAACGCAGTCTTAAATATGCCAGATTCTTGGACTTTCAATTGATGATAGCTTGATCGCAGGTATATTTTGGAAAAGCATCTTGCTCCTTAGAGCTGATCAAACATATCGTCGATTCTTGGAAGTGGATACCGGTTCTTGATCATGACCTTGTTCAATTCCCGGTAATCTATGCACATACTCATCGATCCTTCTTTCTTCTTTACAAAGAGTACTGGAGCTCCCCATGGCGAGGAACTTGGTCTTATAAATCTTTTCTCCAATAATTCATCGAGCTGTTTCTTTAATTCAGCCATCTCAGTCGGAGCCAATCTGCACGGGGCTTTGGCTATCGGAGTCGTGCCTGGCACAAGATTTATTTGAAACTCCACTTCCCGATCTGGCGATGTTCCAGGTAAATCTTCTGGGAAGACATTAGGATATTCAGAGATGATTGGTACATCCTTCAGTTCCCGCTCAGTATTTCAGGTGTTTACAGATATGAGTTAAGCAAGGCATCCCTTCCGGAGATATTTTGTTGATTTTGTCATAGAGATCAAACCAACATGTTTGGTTGACTCGTCTCCTTTAATCGTCACTACTTCTCCTGAAGGTGTGCGTAGTTCAATGGCTTTTGAGTCACAAAGGATATGGGCTTGGTTAGTTGCTAACCAATCCATTCCAAGGACTATGTCTAACCCGGCCAATTCCATTGGCTAGAGTTGTACAGTTATGACGTGTCAAGATAATGTGATGGAACAGTCATTCAAGGATTTGGTGACTTGGATCTGGTCTCCGTTCGCGGTTTCGATTTTGTATGTTTTGTCTAGCTTAGCTAAGGGCTTATTAACTAGTTTACAAAACTTATGATCTATAAAACTTTGGGTTGCCCCAGAGTCAAAAAGCACCTTATCATAAGCATTATCAACAAGAAAAGTACCATACATGACATCGGTCAAATTGGCACGTTCTTTGGTGTTTAAACGAAATGCTCTAGCATTCTTTTTAGCTTCGGTGGTCGGCTTAGCACCTGAGCCACCAACGGCTTAGCACCTGAGCCACCAACGGCTTAGCACCTAAGCCACCAACGACTTTTGGTTTTGAGAATTCGCTTTTCTAGTGTCTTGTCTCGCCACAGTTAAAGCAAGTGACTAGTTTCTTTTGTGGACACTGATTGTTGTGATAGCCCGTGCACTTACATTCAGGGCAGGTGGTAAGAAATCGACATTTTGAGATCCATGAAAACAGCTGGTGCATTAGTCAAGCCAAATGGCATAACTAGGAATTCGTAGTGACCGTAACGAGTCCTAAAAGCCGTTTTTGGTATGTCTTCTTCCTGAATTTTCAGTTGATGATACCCTGATCGTAGATCAATTTTAGAATAGAAACTGGAACCTTGAAGTTGATCAAACAAATCGTCTATTCGAGTAAGAGGATACCGGTTTTTGATTGTTAGCTTGTTCAATTCCCGGTAATCAATGCACATTCTAAAGGTTCCATCCTTTTTCTTTACAAATAGGACCGGAGCTCCCCATGGTGAGAAACTCGGTCTTATGAAACCTTTGTCAAGTAATTCTTGTAGTTGGCTCGACAGTTCCTGCATCTCGGAAGGGGCTAGATGATACGGAGATCGTGCAACTGGTGCGGCTCCTGGTACTAGGTCGATCCGAAACTCGACTTGTCTTGATGGTGGTATTCCTGGTAAGTCTTCGGGAAATACTTCCGAATAATCTCTGACGATTTGTATGTCCTCAAGTCGACGTTCTTCGGGTTTCTTCTCGACGATGTGAGCCAGGAATGCACAATAACCCTTGCGTAGATACTTATAAGTTTTCATGCAGTTTATCGTTTTTAACATCGTTATACACCTTTCGCCTTGAATTGAAAGAATTTCTCCGCTTGGTAGAGGAATACTTACAATCTTCTCGAAGCATACTATCTCGGCACGATTCTTGGTTAACCAATCCATACCAATAACAATATCAAAACTCCCTAACTCGACGGGTAGAAGGTCTATACTGAATGTACGGTTTTCTAAACATAAAGTACAACCCCTAAAGACCTCTCCGGTTTCTATTAATTTCCCATTTGCTAATTCAATTGTATAACGTTGATCTAGTTTGCTGGCCTTAATACCGAGTAAGGATTTAAAATCATTCGACACAAAGCTCATATCCGCACCCGAATAAAAAAGTACAGAGGCATAGTGATTATTTATCGGGAACGTACCAGTGACGATGTTCGGGTCCTGGCGTGCGTCCCTTGCACCCATCACAAATGCCCTCCCTGGTGCATGAGCGTTTTTCTGATTCTTCCACTTGGGACAATCCTTCTTGAAGTGTTTTAGATCACCACATACAAAACATCCCGGTTTGATTTTCCCCAATCGGTTGTTAGTTCGACAAGCTTGAGTGGTGTGACCAAATTTGTCGCATTTTCCACACTTGATGCAAACACCGGCATGATGATTTCCACACCTCTTACATCTCGGTAGGCCCCTATCATACTCATTTCTTTCCACTGTGTTGGCTGCAAAAGCCTTCACAGTTCCTTGTTTCTTAAACTCTTGTTTTCCAGATTTGTTACTTGAATTTCCCATCCATTTTCTTTTCTCCCCAGATCTACCTTCCTCATTCTCCTTCCTCATAAACAATTCATTACGTACTGCATCATCCTTTAGTTTGAATGCTAAAGTTATAGCACTCTTGGTATCTATTGGATTAGATGATGTTACCATGCTACGAATTTGAGGCGCAAGGCCCCACAGATACCTTTCAACACGCTTATGTTCTGCTGTGACCATATGCGGTACCAGAAGTGCCAATTCATTGAAGCGGTCGGTGTATCCCGCTACATCATCTCCTATCATCTGTAGGTTCCACATCTCAGTTTCAATCTTTTGCAATTCGTTCCGAGGACAGTATTCCTAAATCATCATGTTTTTCAAATCTTCCCAAGACAATTGGTACGCTGTCTCTCTCCCCAAAGTCTTCATTTGAGTATTCCACCAAGTTAAAGCTTTATCAGTGAGCGTGCAGGTAGAATACTTCACTACGCAATCAGCGGTGCATTCACTTATATCAATCACCGACTCCATATGTTCTATCCATCTCATTAGTCCTACTGCACCCTCGGTGCCATTAAAACTGCGGGGTTTGCAGGATAGGAAGGCCTTGTAGGTACACTTCCTATTTGGAGCATCTGCATGATCACAAGTCATAACGTCATTAATTCGGATCATGACTATGTGTTATGGCTTATTTATTTATTTATTTTTTTTATTACCTCCGGAACCTCCGGAACCTCCTGCTGTACCGCTACCCCCTGCGGTACCGCTACCTCCTGCACCTCCTCCGCTATTTCGGTTTGCTTCATACTGCTCTATAGCGGCAGCTACTCGCTGTGCTATTAGTTGTTCCATGTTTGGGGAAATTGTCTCGTTGTTGTCACCAGTAGTGTTACGGGGTGTCCCACGCTTAGGTGCCATGACGTTCTTTCTAACATGTCAATTAAAAAGAAACAACATCATATATCAATAATGATAGATCATGACATAAGGATACCACAACATCAAACATGAACAACTATCATTACAACATAAACCATTACATACATAGTCAAAACATACTTAGTACATTGTTCCCAAAAGACGAGGATACAAAAGAGATGGGTTCACATGACCTCATCAGTACTAACGTTTTAAACTACATAATGTACTATGGGCACAACCCGCCCATAATAGGTTTAAAAGAAGAAGTGGGAGTACAACCCAATCATCATGGCAAGTCCCGCCATGACAAAACTAGCTCTCGCCACAAATTCTGCAGCCAAAGTCCTCTCCTCCAGCGCCTCCACCATGTCTCGGACCGTGAGAGTGAACTGCTAGTCCATATCAGCTCTCAACTCGAGGTAGTCAGTGGCACTCTGTATGTCTCGAGTGCTATCCTCCAGAGTCTGTACTCGAGATCCGAGCCCTTGACGTAAGCGCCTGGTTGCATCCCCCTGTGCCCGAATATCATCTAGGAGATCATCAAGACGCTCCTCATGCGTACGAACGCGAGCTACCAAGGTAGGCACAGTGAGCTCTATGGCTTCCCTAGTGTGGGGTAGGGGTGTTGGGGAGTTAGAAGACTCTCCAAGCTCAAAGGTAGATGGGATGCTCTCCATCTCCCTCCAACATGCCAGGGTACGAGGCATCCAACGGATGGTTCCCACGGTAGGGTGGTAGCAGGGTCGTTGCCTCGGTTGTTCCTCATCGGTCTCCAAGTCTTTCGGGTCACGGGCTGCCAGGTTTCTCTTGCGCGGAAGTCGAACCTTCTTCCTAGCACTTTGCACCTTAACTGGTCCTCCGCTTTTCTTTCGGTAGACGATGGGCGGTTCTCCCCGAGCGACATTGGGTGGTGTCGAGCTGCGAACTTGTACTCGATTTTTAGGGCGTGAGGCGGAAAGTTCCTCGTTGGATTCAGAGTCAGAGACGGGGTCAGAGTGTGAATGTGACGACATACTTGTGACTACAATATCCACATGACATGATGACTGGTTATGCAATGCTTATGCAATGAAAACATTTTAGTGAGTCATTCTAATTATAGACTAGGTTCCGTTTTAGACACCTAGTTTGCTATAATCAATGGCTCTGATACCAAGTTCTGTCACACCCCGCCAGGGCGGAAACGCGAGGCGCGACTTTCACTGGTTTCCAAAGCATATGATTACCGCAAACACATACATGTAATTGGATACATAACTGAATTTAAAATATTTACATTACAAAATATCAATTTGAGTTTACAAATGTTTAAGATTTCGCAAATATGACTCAAGACCATGAGTTATACAAGAGAAATCCTCCCAAAAGCCGTATCCACGTGCATGCATGTAACCTACATTGCTAACCTGATGACCACGTTCAATTTCCTGAAAACATACTTAAAACTGTCAACACGAGGTTGGTGAGTTCACAAGTTATTATAAAGAGTTATCATAAACCCAATGTTTAAATCTGATCTTTTTGCCGATCAAAACTCTTTGTTAAACCTGATCATTTTAACCTGATCAGTACTCTTTCGTTTAAACCTGATCACTTTAACCTGATCAGAATTCTTTACTTTAAACCTGATCACTTTACCCTGATCAGAACACTTTTGTGTAAAACCTGATCATTTTAACCTGATCAGAACTCTTTTGATAAACCTGATCACTTTACCCTGATCAGAACTCTTTTGTGTAAAACCTGATCATTTTAACCTGATCAAAACTCTTTTGATAACCCTGATCACTTTACCCTGATCAGAACTCTTTTATGTAAAACCTGATCATTTTAACCTGATCAGAACTCTTTTGATAAACCTGATCACTTTACCCTGATCAGAACTCTTTTGTGTAAAACCTGATCACTTTACCTTGATCAGAACTCTTTTGTGTAAAACCTGATCATTTTAACCTGATCAGAACCCTTTTGTGTAAAACCTGATCACTTTACCCTGATCAGAACTCTTTTGTATGTATTACCAATGAATATGATTACTAATCCCATCTATTGACCCCATTTGTAAGCTTGCAAGGAATACAAAATAGTATGTAATGTACGAGACCGTAACCAAACCCCAACTTTCTGTGCCTCCCCTCGCCTTTCTGCGAGTAAGACAATATGCGGTCATTCGGCCATTTTGACCCCTGGTTAGCGCGACTAACCATGACCGGAGGCGTCACCCCCAATAGTACTATTCATATAATCCCGGGCTAAATCCATAGCTAATGGTTACTAATTTATTACGAGGACTTTAAGCGCTTTATTGTTCCCTCAATACATACATACGGTCAGATCATTAGTTCCATTCATTTATACACAAAAGTCTTTTACATGTATGTTTCCACCCCAAATCATTTCAAAAACTTAGAAAAAGGGGGATTAGTGAAACTCACCTCGACAGTATGAATGCTAGCAAAAATTTGAATGACGGCAGATTCGCCTATCCGTATCCAATTTACACAAGGATAACATACACGTTAAGACTACTCGTCTTAAACGCAATTTGTTCACTTGACTTAGCCGATCTGATTACTTTTGTTTTAATTATCTTTTTAGTTTTTCCAACCTTGTTTTGTTATGAAAATAGTTCTGAGTTACTGCCTTATGGGGCTGATGAACAGGTATCTAAGCTTTCTTAGTTTCGATTGAACAGAACAGATGTCGAAACTTCCTAGTTTCGCTGAGTGAAATAGGTATCGAAACTACCTAGTTTCGATTGGTAAGAATAGTATCGAAACTACCTAGTTTCGATTGTACACAGGTATCGAAACTTCCTAGTTTCGATTGAGTAAATAGATATCGAAACTCCTAGTTTCGATAGAACAACCGGTATCGAAACTCCTAGTTTCGATTGAATAACTGGTATCGAAACTCCTAGTTTCGATCAATAGGTATCGAAACTCCCAGTTTCGATTGACTAACAGGTATCGAAACTATAGTTTCGATATCTGCACTTTGATTTACAGAATTCACTCTGTATATTTTTATGTTCAAATCTTGAGTTTGACACAGTTTTCTTGTTATCTTACTTGCGTTTGAACGATTTGTATGTTTAGTTACGGTTTTAAAGCAAATAATATGGATGGTATCGAGTTTTTACCTCAAACCGAGAATGGCGATCTTTAGAGAAAAACAGAGAAGTAGTCTTGAATCTTTTTCTAAGCTTTCTTCAAGAACACTTGAAATTCTCCTTATGACACCGAATTGTGGTGATTTTCGCTTTAAAACTGGACTTCGATTTGAAAGGGAATTGGGAATTTGCCGTAAGAAAAGAGAAGGTTTGAAAGGGATGGTGAAGTTTCGACTGAAGAGTATGGTTTTCATCTGAATCAAAGTGAATCAGGCAAGTGGGAGCATGGCTCCCTGACTCTCGGCCAAGAAAGTCAAGAAATAGGTTTAGGGGTTAATGATAACCAATTTTTTTTTTAAATATTAATTTATTATGGTATTAGTATCAATTAGAGTTTTAAGGGGTAATTTAATTCAGTTTCGATTCTTCACGGTATTAAAATTTTTAACCATTTTATGGCTCGTTGAAGAAAATATTAGAATCTTGGCTCAACGTAAATTTTGTGTAATATATACATATATATATTTTTCTGGTTATTTTATTTAACCATTTACGTTCGCATTAAGTCGGGTTATCCTGCTTACTTTTTCTAGTAACTCTTTACGGTTTACTAGACTTGGAACAAACTTCTTTGCTAGACTTCTTGACTTTACTTAGTCAAAATAAAATATCAGGAAATAATAATTATGAACGTGCGTTTATGAAATGTGGATATTGACCTGAAATGCTGGGTGTCACAATTTTCGACACATTTAATAGCCTTTTTACAAGAAAAAGAGACCGATTTTGTTGATTTTTGTGATAAAACAGATGTAGCTCTTGAGCGTTGTTTTAGAGGCAAAAATCCCTCAAAATTCAACCTCTTTGTTGTTTCTTTGAGTGTTTTGATCATCAAATGTTTGTTAGAAACAAGTTTCTAACCTTTTGGCTTGATTAATTCGTTCATAACTTCAAGATTTGAAGATCCGAGAATTTTCCGGCGATCGAAAAAAGTTGGTGGAGCAGGTGGATAAAGTGACCTGCGTACTTACCTTTTTTGGCAAAAAGGACTCTGTTACTGCGTACTTGTTAAGTACGCAAGAACAATTCTGTGTGTACTTAACTTTTGTGCCTGCGTACTTGTCATTCTTTCTTGCGTACTTGCTAAGTACGCAAGAGCATTTCATAACCGCGCAAGGCCAGTTCCTTAGTACGCAAGTTGTGAAGAATTTCTGATTTTTGACTAAGTTTAACACCATGTTGAACATTCAGAACATTAGTAGTATGCTGAACTATGACAACGAGATAGGGACTCCACAGAAACCACCAAAGCTACTTAATGTAAATGATTATTCTAACTAGAAAGCACGATTTGAGGAGTATGTCTCGTCCACTGATTCTACCATGTGGATACCCATCCTTGAAGGGTATAAACATCCTACCCATTGACGGGTGGTCCGTAGGACGACCTTTAAGTGCTATAAATGGTATTTTAATCCTACATTTAAGTCGATTACTTGTTAGAATTAGATGACTATGGTGGTTTAATGTTTCAGGTACAAAAAAGTTTAATGCATTTAACGCAAGGATTGAAGCAAGCGGAAAGAGACTCAATCATCATTGAAACAAACAAAGAAAATGAGAGAATGAACTGAGCTCCACCGTAGCTTACGGTGGTCACCGTAAGCTACGGTGGCATCTGGGGAATTTTCTTAGCACCGTAAAGCAGTTTTGGACCACCGTAGCTTGTTGCTCACCACCGTAAGCTACGGTGGGCACCGTAGCTTACGGTGGTCATTGGCGTGAAAAGTGTAACTGCCCTATTAAAACAGTTTTTGAAGAGGCTTTTGAGATCTTATCATTGGGGGCGATCCAGAACTGGAAGGAGGCGAATTTAGGGTGTCAAAACATTATTTTGGGTGTTTCTATTGTTACTTTTCCATTTATGATTCGTATGAACAACGGAATTGAAGTGATGATCAACCGAACGATGTGTGGCTAAGTTTTCATATGTTTTCCTCCGGATTGTAAGGTTTATCTTTTGAATGTTTGTTGATGTTTATGTTATTTGTAGGACAATAATCTAATCATTTGGTTGTGTTATTGTGGTGTTTATGTGTTTGATTGTAATCGTTGATATTGTTTAACATCGTTTTCTAAACCATCAGTTCTTGGTGCCGCTGGCAATCGAGATTTATTGGGAGGAATTCGGGGTTGGATATATTTAATTGATCATCGGGTGACAATCTTGCGTTCTTGTAATCCAAGCACTTGGTCCCCTTTTATCACAATCAAACATATTTTCATGAACTATGTCTATGTAGTTCTTCCTAATTAAACATCAGTATTATCATTCATGGAAACCTGAAACCGGGGGAAGACATATTCTCTCATTTCTGAATTACAATCTTTTGATTTGTGATTAATTTAGATAATTCTAGTTTTCAAAATCAACAATCAAAATTCTGAAAATTACATTTCTGCAATCTAGTTTAATTTTAGTTTACTATAAAAGCTACTTAGATAACACATTTTCCACAAACTCCTCGTGTTCGATACCCACTTACCGCTAGCTATTTAGTGTAATTGGTTTATTTTTGAGTGAGACTACGACCTCACGTTACTTACCTTTTTTGGCAAAAAGGACTCTGTTACTGCGTACTTGTTAAGTACGCAAGAACAATTCTGTGTGTACTTAACTTTTGTGCCTGCGTACTTGTCATTCTTTCTTGCGTACTTGCTAAGTACGCAAGAGCATTTCATAACCGCGCAAGGCCAGTTCCTTAGTACGCAAGTTGTGAAGAATTTCTGATTTTTGACTAAGTTTAACACCATGTTGAACGTTCAGAACATTAGTAGTATGCTGAACTATGACAACGAGATAGGGACTCCACAGAAACCACCAAAGCTACTTAATGTAAATGATTATTCTAACTAGAAAGCACGATTTGAGGAGTATGTCTCGTCCACTGATTCTACCATGTGGATACCCATCCTTGAAGGGTATAAACATCCTACCCATCTATTTCTTGAGAAAAATGTTCCCAAACCCATCTCTAGACTTACCGAACAAGAAAAGAAAGCTTATGATCTAGAGAAGAAAGCTCATGGTTCTATAACTATGGCATTGACAAGAGATTTATTTCATAGTTTCAGAGGTTATGATACTTCAAAAGATCTTTGGAAGGCTCTGCAGAAGAGGTTCAAGGGTAACAGTGACGTCAAGAAGAGCAAGAGAGAGCTACTGAGGAAACAATATGAATGCTTCAGATACTTAGAGAATGAATCTAATAGTTTAAGTTAAACAAAAGCCAACTTGTCACATTTAGTAATTTTCTCTATTCAAGATCCTCCGGTCTTTAGAAAAATAGTTTTAACGATTATTAACAAATAGATAACCCCCGTTATCTATCGAAATTCCCTAACAATTCACCACCCAAGATTCATCCCATATTTGTAATCTAGTAGTCTCACCGACATGGTTCGAAATTACTACACAAATGACTCATGATATACCACACATGTAAACCCGACACCTGATTAACACCACATATCCCTAATAATCGACTTACTCAGTCTTGACCAAGGCTCTCTCAAATCAACTGACTCTACAGTTGTAAACACCACCTCACAATCCCAACCCAACGGTCAGTCTAACTCCACTCGCCTCACTAATATCATTTACACACCACAATAATATCATTTCGCGCATAATTAATATAACTCAACATTGTCACGCAATTTAACACATATATACGCACGCAATCACATACCTCATTATTGCACCCTCGTCAGGGTTACCCTCGTCAGGGCGTATAACACACCCCGAGCTCATCATTAACCTGTTGAATATTGTCACTTTAGGTGACTTCCCGAATGAATTCATCCTTCACAATCCCATTTAGCATGTCATAGAGACAACGAGGCAAACACAGTACCCGCCATGCCACAAGGACAACGACACAAAACATACAACACAAATATAAACACATAATATCACACTTCATTTACATGACTCATTAGCTGCACCTGCACCTCGCACATAGTATTAGAATAAGGTATCATACGCTAATTCATAAGCGTTTAGCTTACATCCAGGCTCGCCTCGACTAACCCTTAACATGACACACACATCAATCACTGTCACACCACACCCGGGGCATCCCTAGGACGTTACTGGGCTACGACTTCAGTTGGCACCTTCGGTAACTGCTTTGATTTCAGAGTTTGGTTTGTATAACGGAATAGTGGTTTTTAACAAAAAATATCATTTTGCCAATTCTCAACCTCATGGGTTGGTTTTGTAAATATTAGAATCTCGTTACGTAGACAAAATATTTCTTTATTTAAATACTTGGGGTATAATACCCGATTGTTTGTACATTTGATTTTGAAATCAAAAACCCTAACCAAAGTCAATATAGTTTACAAAGAGGTATTCTGCCTAGGGAGTCCAAATCCTTTGGGCATCTTAACCTTGTCTTTTTATCAGGTTCTTCCTATGCATAGCACGAACCTGTATAACATATTTTTGGGTTGCACCGGGTCTGGGTGTGTGGTCTGACCCGGCTATGCAACAAAATTGTCCCCGGGACTTAGGCCATGGCCGTCCCGGTATGCGGAGGTCATATCATTCTTTTCCTGAAAACATTTGAAAATGAACGTCAGGTATGTGTTGGTGAATACTTCATGACCTCAAAACATTTCATAAGCATGGAAAAACAGTTTAATTAAATAGTTAAACATTTCATCATCGTTGGAATCTAGTGATCATGTCACTTTCTTCCATTTCATCCATTTGTATGCATTGGACAAGTACTCGAGGGCTACGCGACATCCTTAGGCACTTTCGGCGTTTTACAAACCAACCCTGCCCGGCCCAACTGGAACCGAAGCGAGTATAAATATTTGATTAAATTTTACGTACACTTCTTGGGTAGTTTAAAGTCCGCTAGGATTTATCTCGCGGGTCAATCCCGTCTGGGACTATATGAGTAAATATTTAATTATCGTGTTTTGCCCTTTTTCGTAAAACATAAATAGTTTTGATCTTTTACGTGAAGGTGCCTATAGCACAATCACGTGTTACAAATCGTTTTGACAAGCTCGCTTTCCCCATGAGAACGAGTATTTTTGATGTAGACGAGTAGTTCTTAAAGTTGATTCCTAGGGCTCTAGCACCTTAACTTGCAGTTTTATGTGTTCTTCAGGTTTCTTCGGCTCTAAATGTTCGAATTCGGTAACTAAACAAATGTTGGTCGAACCGTGAGGAGCGGTTCGGGAGTTGGGACGGCAGGAGAGCTCGGGAATGGCTCGTGTGCAGAGGAAGTTTGAGAGGGAGTTGTCGTGGTTGTGGAAAATGAGAAGCAAATGAGCTTCTATTTATAGGCCAGCCTTGACCCCATAGCGGACCGCTAGCCATGTCTCTGGCGGTCCGCTACCACCTACCCTTGCCCGCATGCGCGCCACGTGGCGACCATGCAAGGCAAATGCAACACGCATCTGTAGCGGACCGTGTGGAAAAGCTGTGGCTGTCCGCCACCCATCCACGCGTCCCGCATGCTGACGCATGCCCTACACGTGTCAAGACATGTGTCAACTGCAGAGGGTCCCTAGGGACCTGGGTAGTGGACCGTTAGCGTTGGCGCTGGCGGTCCGCCAGCCATGGTTTACCCGTAGCGGACTGTTAGCAAATCAGCTAACGGTCCACCACCCTTGGGCGGCCAGATTCCTTTACTCCGTACCCTTTAAGTTTCCGATAATTCTCGTCGTCTTATAAGTGTTCCGGGCAAAAATTGAGATCGGAATTTTGGCAGGTGTTATATCATCTCCAACTTTTTTGAAATCTCATCCTCGAGATTATTTTTTGAATAAGTGTGGGTATTTCTTTCTCATTTTCGATTCCAATTCCCACCTGTACTCAGGTCCACGTCTAGAATTCCATTTCACCTCGACCAATATAAGCTTTTTCGTTTCAATTTATTTTCTTGCCGGTCCTCAATTTGCAACGGTTGTTCCATAAATTTAATCCTTTCATCCACTACTACGTCTTGTAGTGGCATGGCCAAATTTAAGCCTTTCATCCACTAAGACATGGAATACATCGTGTACACCATTCATCTCTATTGGCAATTCTAACTGATATGCCACCGGTTAGATTCTTTCCAAGATTTTAAGTGGTCCAACAAACCTAGTGATTAACTTGCCTTTCTTTTGGAATCGTACCACACCTTTCGAAGGTGATACCTTAAGTAAAAAATTGTCTCCAACGTTAAATTCTAATGGCTTTCGCCTTTTGTCGGCGTAACTTTTCTGGCAATCACGAGCCGTTTTCAATCTTTCCCTGATTTGTAATATCTTATCAGTGGTCTCCTGGACTATCTCAGGTCCTGATAACTGATTTTCTCCTCTTTCAGCCCAACACACAGGAGTTCTGCATTTTCTACCATACAAGGCTTCAAATGGTGCAGCTTGTATTCTTGTGTGGTAGCTGTTATTGTAAGAGAATTCCATCAGAGGTAAGTGGTCGTCCCAACTTCCTCCTAGGTCAATAACACACGCTCGGAGCATATCCTCCAAGGTTTGGATTTTCCTCTTGCTCTACCCATCTGTTTGAGGATGGTATGAAGTGTTAAGGTTTAAACGAGTTCCGAGAGCTTTTTAGAAGCTCTGCCAGAATCGAGACGTGAATCGACTGTCTCTATCCGACACGATGGATAATGGCACTCCGTGTAAGGATACTACCTTGTTGACGTACAATTGTGCCAACTTGTGCATACTATAAGTTTCTTTCATTGGTAGGAAATGTGCGGATTTGGTTAAACGATTAATGATAACCATATTGTGTCATTTCCTCGACTGGTTCGCGGAAGTTTAGTGATGAAATCCATGGCGATCATTTCCCATTTACATACCGGAAAATTTAGCTGTTGTAATAGCCCATATGGCTTTTGGTGTTCTGCTTTAACCTTGGAGAAGGTTAGACATTCGGCCACATATTCGGCTATGTGCTTTTTCATGCCGATCCACCACTATTCTGGTTTCATATTTTTATACATCTTATCACCACCGGGGTGCATTGTGTACTTGGATTTATGGGTTTCCTAGAGAATTTCTTCCCGGAGATTTCCATAGATTGGAACCCATATTCGCTTATCCATTCTGAGGATATCGTCATTTCTTTTGATGAGCTGTTCGATTCTTCCTATCATTCCTTCGTTTTCGAGGTTTGCCTAAATCAAGACTGATTTCTGTATCTCTTTGATTTGAGAGATAAGACTGGTTTTTCTTGTTCTTTTCGAATTAAGGCATCGGCTACCACGTTAGCCTTGCCTTCATGATAACATATCTCACAGTCATAGTCGCTCAAGACTTCCATCCATCGTCTTTGTCTCATGTTCAACTCTTTTTGACTGAAGACATACTTTAGACTCTTGTGGTCTGTGAAAACCGTGAACTTTACTTCGTAGAGGTAGTGTCTCCATAATTTCAGCGAGAGATACATAAGCGATGACTTTGCTTCCTTGCATTAATACACATCCTAAACTAGTGTGTGATGCATCACAAAATACTACAAAACCTTTGTTGCCTTCAGGCTGTGATAGAGTTGGTGCTTATGTTAGTTTCTGCTTTAGCGTTTCAAACCGTCGTTATGCTTTGGACCCCATTCATGTGTGATTGCCTTTCGGGTTAGTGCAGTCAAATGAACGGCGATACATGAGAAATACTTAATAAATCTTCGGTAATATCCTGCTAAACCGAGGAAACTTCTTACTTGGGTTGGTGTTTTTGGGACTTCCCAGTTAGATATACCCTTATTCTTAGCTGGATCTACTTGAATTCTTTTCTCGTTTATGACGTGACCGAGAAATTGTATTTTGACAACCAAAATTCACACTTCGAGAATTTGGCGTAAAGTTTCTTGTTTCTCAATAACTCAAGTATTGTCCTTAGATTGTCGGCATGATCTTCCTCACTTTTGGAGTAAATAAGTATATCGTCTATGAATACGATTACGAATTTATCCAAGTAAGGTTTACTGACTAGATTCATCATGTCCATAAATGATGCGGGAGCATTTGTATGTCCGAATGGCATAACCGTGAACTCAAAGTGACTATATCTAGTTCTGAACGCAGTCTTAGATATGTCCTCTTCTTGGACTTTCAATTGATGATAGCTGGATCGCAGGTCTATTTTGGAAAAGCATCTTGCTCCTTGGAGCTGATCAAACAGATCGTCGATTCTTGAAAGTGGATACCGGTTCTTGATCATGACCTTGTTAAATTCCCGGTAATCTATGCACATACTCATCGATCCTTCTTTCTTCTTTACAAAGAGTACCGGAGCTCCCCATGGTGAGGAACTTGGTCTTATAAATCCTTTCTCCAATAATTCATCGAGCTGTTTCTTTAATTCAGCCATCTCGGTAGGAGCCAATCTGTACGAGGCTTTGGCTATCGGAGCCGTGCCTGGCACAAGATTTATTTGAAACTCCACTTCCCGATCTGACGATTAGTACATACTTCAGTTCCCGCTCAGTATTGCAGGTGGTTACAGATATGAGTTAAGCAAGGCATCCCTTCCGGAGATACATTGTTGATTTTATCATAGAGATCAAACCAACATGGTTGGTTGACTCGTCTCCTTTAATCGTCACTACTTCTCCTGAAGGTGTGCGTAGTTCAATGGCTTTTGAGTCACAAAGGATATGGGCTTGGTTAGTTGCTAACCAATCCATTCCAAGGACTATGTCTAACCCGGCCAATTCCATTGGCTAGAGTTGTACAGTTATGACGTGTCAAGATAATGTGATGGAACAGTCATTCAAGGATTTGGTGACTTGGATCTGGTCTCCGTTCGCGGTTTCGATTTTGTATGTTTTGTCTAGCTTAGCTAAGGGCTTATTAACTAGTTTACAAAACTTATGATCTATAAAACTTTGGGTTGCCCCAGAGTCAAAAAGCACCTTATCATAAGCATTATCAACAAGAAAAGTACCATACATGACATCGGTCAAATTGGCACGTTCTTTGGTGTTTAAACGAAATGCTCTAGCATTCTTTTTAGCTTCGGTGGTCGGCTTAGCACCTGAGCCACCAACGGCTTAGCACCTAAGCCACCAACGACTTTTGGTTTTGAGAATTCGCTTTTCTAGTGTCTGGTCTCGCCACAGTTAAAGCATGTGACTAGTTTCTTTTGTGGACACGGATTGTTGTGATAGCCCGTGCACTTGCATTCAGGGCAGGTGGTAAGAAATCAACATTTTCCTGGATGCCTCTTCTTGCATGTCTTGCACTCAGGAAAGCTAAACCGTCTTTCCTTTGTACTAGAGCCTTGACTAGTCTTTTTGTAATCTACCTTCCCTCGGCTAAAGGTTTCCTTCTTTTTATTTTCCTCCAGGGTTCAGACCATACCGTTCGTTAATTGAGCACCTAGATCTATGGCATCATTGATTGTTTTAGGTTTTGAAACCTTTACCATATCGCGGATTTCACTGACCGGTCCATAGATATATCTCTTAATGAGATTTGATTCGGGAGTAGTGACGTGAGGACGAAGTCTCACTCAAAAATAAACCAATTACAACTAAATAGCTAGCAGTAAGTGGGTATCGAACACGAGGAGTGTGTGGAAGATGTATTATCTAAGTAGCTTTTATAGTAAACTAAAATTAAACTAGATTGTAGAAATGTAATTTTCAGAATTTTGATTGTTTGGTTTCAAAAACTAAGATCAACTAAATAAATTGCAAATCAAAGATTAGTTTGTAAACAGATTAAGAGAAAGCGATCATCCTAGGTTTCTGGTTTCAATTGACATCCATGTTTAAATCCAACTAGAAAGAATCACATAGACATGATTCATGCGTGACCACTTGTTTGTGATAAAAGGGAACTAAGTACTCGGATTATGAAAATGCGAGGTTGTTACCCGATGACCAATTAACCAATGTCCAACCCTAATCCCTCCCGTGATATCTCGATTGTCAACGACACCAAGAACGTACGATTTAGATTATGATCAAAACATCAATCAACAATTTACAAACAAACATTTACACACCATAATAAACAAACAAACATTGCAAGTCTATTATTCTAGAAATACGGATAAAAACACAAATGTCTTAGACAAACCTTCAACCTAGGATGAACACCACAAGTTTAGCCACTCATTGTTTGGTGCATCATTATCAAACAAAAGTCAATGTTCATATGAATCAAAACACAAACCGAATTGTTTAGAGATTGTTTGGAACCCAGAAAATCACCCAAAATCGCCCCTGAAAACTGCTGCAAAACGTCTCCCAATGATTGGATATGAAAAGCCCCTTGAAGAACTGTTTTAATAGGGCAGTTACACTTTTCACGCCAGTGACCACCGTAAGCTACGGTGCCCACCGTATCTTACGGTGGTGAGCAACATTCTACGGTGGTCCAAAACTGCCTTACGGTGCCAAGAAAGTTTCCCAGATGTCACCGTAGCTTACGGTGACCACCGTAAGCTACGGTGGAGCTCAGGTCATTCTCTCCTTTTCTTTGTTTGTTTCAATGATGATTGAGTCTCTTTACTCTTGCTTCAATCTTTGCGTTAAATGCATCCAATTAAACTCTTTTGTACCTGAAACATTAAACCACCATAGTCATCTAATTCTAACAAGTAATCGACTTAAATGTAGGATTAAAATACCATTTATAGCACTTAAGGGTCGTCCTACGGACCACCCGTCACTTACCCACACTTAACCGTTGCTTTCCCCCAAGCATCTCATCAAAAACCATTTCCAAGTTCACAAGCGATCAACATGAATCAAGCAAACAAATGTCCTCATTTTACTAACTTTTTCTTAAACCCCGCATAACACACCCGTCACAATGACTCTCCTCTCGGCGACAAATAATAACTAGCAAGGCTGAGCTAGAACACACTTAAAGCAAATGGGTGATTGCACAATAATAGGTTTGTACTTAAATCAGTCCTTCGCCTAAAGAATTTACTAAAATGCGCACGTGAATCAAAGGGACTTAAGGGTTGGAACGTGGCTACGCATATGGGTAGGACATGGAAATATATATGTAGTAGCTAATGATCCGACCCGGTCTTATTATTACATCTAAATAAACTCAACTAATTAACTAACTACAAAGCCTCGCATTTTTTTTTCTTTCAAACTACTACCACATTTATTCTCATTCTTTTTGTATTTTTCTCAGATTTTTTTTCTCTTATTCTCTTTTTTTTCATTTTTTTTTCTTTTTTTTTTAAACAAAACAAAAACATCAAACACTACGTACTAAAACTACTAAACTACTAAACCGGGTCTTCTCAAACATGTAAGATATTTTGGGCGGTAAGCATGGGTTATCAAATGATAGGCAATAAGCTCAAATATGGTTACTAATGGACCAAACCCCCGCCCCTCTCGCTACCATGATCATATGTGTAATTTATGAGGCCCAACCCCCGAATCCCACACTCACACACATCGTGACGAGGCTACCTAAATGCCCTTATCCTTTTCACATACATATCAAGCTAAGGCCTCAAACCAAATTCAAGCACAAGTTCTAATGCACCCCCACCCATTGCCACTCTCATCAAAGAAAATATTTCTAACAATTCAAATAGATGGCTCAAACTCTCACCAAGAAAAAAGGTATACGGGGTTGCCGGAGTGTTATGCGGTTTCAATACTTTAACTTTTCAAATTTAGACCATTTTTCGCTTGATTTCATAATTTTTCAAAAAATTTCCCCCATCCCCACACTTGGGATACATTGTCCCCAATGTATGGCTTTGAAGAGAAAGATCGCTCAAAACACAACAAAATTTTTTCTTTTTCTTTTTTTTTTTTTTTAACAAACAAACAAACAAACTACCAGTATTTCAAGGCTAAAGAACATGACAAGTCTAAGGAAAGAGTACATGGACCTGATGAAGTTTGACACAACAGATGTTGTAAATGATCCGATTTCCTATCACCACCTTCACACAACTATCCGCACATCTTCCTCACACTTGAGTGTTGCCATAGCCCTGAAACATAGAAAAATAAAGAAATAACAATGTCAGTGAAAAACCCCGGGTTGCCTCCCGAGCAGCGCTAAATTTTCGGGTCTTCAGCCAGACCATGCCACCCCCGTTTATGGTGGCTCAAAGAAACGATTCCGGCCATCTCCATCACTACATCGTGCCATTGAGTAAAATGCATCCGTCCCATTTCGATTCGGTGGGTAATCAAATACACTCCTAATTGATCCCGTATGCTTTTCTTCACGATCTGGTGGGTGATTTATTTTCATTCTTTGACACACTTTTGTCATACAATCACTAGACTCACCACCCTTCCCCTCATTGGATTCATAAATAATCACTCTAGTTTGAACATCAAATGATAACTTACAGTTCTTTTTTGTCATGGTAATAACCCCGTCTCTACAATTGATTTGAGCATTTGCTGTGTATAGAAATGGTCGGCCTAAGATTACCCTTTGTTGCGCTGCCATTTTAGTAGAAGCATAGTTTAGGACCAGAAAATCCGCTGTGTACTCAAATTCTCCCAACTGAATCTTAACATTCCTAACTACTCCCCGTGGACGCCTCTAACTTTCATCTGCCAAGCTCACCATGGTGTCTATATCTTGCAGCGGGCCAAATTTATACATGTCATACAACTCGCCTGGTAGCACGCTCATGCCCGCCCCATAGTCCAACAATGCATGAGGAATTTTTAATTTTTCCACTCGGATTGGCACGATTGGTGCCCCATGCTCTTTGTCATTTTCCGCCTCGGCCTCCTTTCCTATACCTGCATTCACTTGACACGAAGAGGTTAGAAATGTTTCATTAAATTCATTATTGGGAACGGTACTTACCACATTAATGTTCATGCTTTTGATGTTCTTGGAATTTGTCACTGTGTCACTTGGTAGTTGACCTTTGTTCTTTTTTAAAATGGCCACCTCACTTGCAAGTTGACCCATTTGGGTAGTCAAGGATTGGATGGCTTTGTCGCTAATTTCATCTTTTTGCAACCGAGCCTCATCCATTTGATTCCTCCTTTGCATATCTTGTTGCATCATCCGGAGCATATCCATCACTTCATTCCCACTTGAAGTAACTTGACCCGAATAGCCACTTTGGTCACCACCCGGTTGTTGAAATTGCCTTTGGAAGCCTTGATTGTTGAATTGTTGGTGAGGAACATAATTTCCTTGACTTCCTTGGAAATTCGGATTGGCTTGATTAGCCGGGTTTTCATAACGCAAATTCGGATGGTTTCGTAACCCGGGGTGATATGTATTCGAGTTCATGTTGTAATTTCTACCACCGCCCCCTTGGCCTTGAATAGCATTCACTTCTTCATATTGCCCTTCAACAACACCCTCCAAACAAACATCCGCCCTATGACCCAATTCATTACAGTTAGTGCAAACATCATAAACTTGATTAGTAGTTTGCACATTACCATCCTCCACCGCATGCACTTGGGTTCTAGTAATGGCCGGTCTCGCTCTCCTAGATGATTGAGCCTTCCTCTTTGATGTGACCGCCATTTGTTCCAAAAATGCCCAATCGTCTTGCTCGTGATTAGTACCGAATGTACCATTCGTGATAGACATTAAGTCACGAGCATCTTCGGAATTCAACCCTTCATGAAACGCGTTCAACAATTCCTACACATCGATCCCATGATGAGGGCAATTTTTTATCATCAAATTAAACCGTTCGAAAGCTTCGTGAAACATCTCACCCGATTGCTGTTGGAAGCTTCGTAATGCCTTTCTTGCATCATTTGTCTTTTGAGCGGTGAAGAACTCTTCCAAAAACCGTTGTTGCATTTCAGCCCAAGTATAAATCGAAGCTGATGGTAAAGTATAAAACCATCTCTTCGCTTTATCTTCCAACGAGAATTGAAACAATACCAACTTTACTTCATCCGATGAAAATCCTTGCCCACCGATAGTATTGCATATCGAATCGTATGCCTCCAAATGAAAATAAGGTTCCTAGGTGGCTAATCCCTTATATTTCGGTAAACTTTGGAGGGAATTAGTTCTAACTTTGAACGTCCTCCCTTGATTGTTTTGAAGAATAACTACCGGTGAAGGATTGTTAGTAATAACCGGCCTAAAATGTGCTTCAATACCCCTCATGGCCTCCCGATTATATCTTCTTGGCACGCCCAACGGTACTTGTGGTGGCAAACTGGCTTGCCTAGGCATTTGTCTTCGAGGTTGAACTTGTCTAGGAATTTGTTGTTGAAATTGTGGTTGAGGTTGAAATTGTTGTTGAGGCACTTGTTGCTCATATTGTTGAACTTGTCGAGGTTGACCTTGTGGAGCTTGCGGTATATCTTGCGGTCTTCGCACAAATCCACCCCCTCCTTGAAATCCCGTTTGATTTCCATTACCCCCAAGGGTATATTCACCTTCATCATACCCCTCATAATCATCTTCATAACCTTCATCAAACCCATCATCTTGCACTCTCATAAACGGCATCGCGGGAGATTGTTGATATTGGAACCTCGATGGTGGTTGTTGTTGTTAAACCGGGGTGGTAAAGGTTATAGGTGGGTCTTGTTGAAATGGGAATGGTTGACTCTGTTAGGAGGACGATTGACCTTGAGTCGGGAAGAAATGGCTAAATGGTGGAAAGGTTGATGCCGTTTGGTAGCTCAATGGATTTGGTGGAAGTGTGCTTGTAGGAACAGTGGTATTTGTGGGTTTGCTCCCATTTGTTATAGGACTTGGTGGAATAGGAGGTGTGGTGGTTGGTAGTGTTTGACCCGTCGTGAGAATTGGTGGATCCATGATGTTTTTCGGTGTAGTAGGAGACCCAATGACTTTGTTCTCCCTAAGTAAAACTCGGTTCCGTGAAAGTGTCCGTTCAATTTCTGGATCAAATGCTAATGGTGATGACTTTTTGGAGCCTCTAGTATGCATACACCTGTAAGTACCTGCACACTAACACAACCAGCGTAAACCCAAAAATAACAAACAAAAAACTACGAAAGTTAACACACGTTGCGCACTACTCCCAGGCAACGACGCCAATTTGACGTGAGGACGAAGTCTCACTAAAAAATAAACCAACTACAACTAAATAGCTAGCGGTAAGTGGGTATCGAACACGAGGAGTTTGTGGAAGATGTGTTATCTAAGTAGCTTTTATAGTAAACTAAAATTAAACTAGATTGCAGAAATGTAATTTTCAGAATTTTGATTGTTTGGTTTCAAAAACTAAGATCAACTAAATAAATTGCAAATCAAAGATTAGTTTGTAAACAGATTAAGAGAAAGTGATCATCCTAGGTTTCCGGTTTCAATTGACATCCATGTTTAAATCCAACTAGAAAGAATCACATAGACATGATTCATGCGTGACCACTTGTTTGTGATAAAAGGGAACTAAGTACTCGGATTATGAAAATGCGAGGTTGTTACCCGATGACCAATTAACCAATGTCCAACCCTAATCCCTCCTGTGATATCTCGATTGTCAACGACACCAAGAACGTACGATTTAGATTATGATCAAAATATCAATCAACAATTTACAAACAAACATTCACACACCATAATAAACAAACAAACATTGCAAGTCTATTATTCTAGAAATACGGATAAAAACACAAATGTCTTAGACAAACCTTCAACCTAGGATGAACACCACAAGTTTAGCCACTCATTGTTTGGTGCATCATCATCAAACAAAAGTCAATGTTCATATAAGACAAACCGAATTGTTTAGAGATTGTTTGGAACCCAGAAAATCACCCAAAATCGCCCCTGAAAACTGCTGCAAAACGTCTCCCAATGATTGGATATGAAAAGCCCCTTGAAGAACTGTTTTAATAGGGCCGTTACACTTTTCACGCCAGTGACCACCGTAAGCTACGGTGCCCACCGTAGCTTACGGTGGTGAGCAACATTCTACGGTGGTCCAAAACTGCCTTACGGTGCCAAGAAAGTTTCCCAGATGTCACCGTTGCTTACGGTGACCACCGTAAGCTACGGTGTAGCTCAGGTCATTCTCTCATTTTCTTTGTTTGTTTCAATGATGATTGAGTCTCTTTCCTCTTGCTTCAATCTTTGCGTTAAATGCATCCAATTAAACTCTTTTGTACCTGAAACATTAAACCACCATAGTCATCTAATTCTAACAAGTAACCGACTTAAATGTAGGATTAAAATACCATTTATAGCACTTAAGGGTCGTCCTACGGACCACCCGTCAAGTAGCTAGATATGGCACTAGTCGTGCATATTCTAGTATCTTGGTCATGTAATCCTGATGGTTAGAGCTAACCATTCTTAAGTTCAGGAATTTCTGTTCTATTTGCTCTACTTCGTTGATAGGATATAATTTTGTTTTGACTTGGTCTTTAAATAAGTTCCAACTCATTTTGTATGCTCTCTCCCTTCCTTTTGCGGATACTAGGGCGTTTCACCATTCAAGAGCAAAGTTCTTGCAGAGGTTAGAGGCAAAGAGAACCTTGTCCTCTTTGGCACATTTACTTATGGCTAAGACTGATTCTGTTTTGTCTATCCATCGGAGTGTAGCTACTCCGCCTTCCATCCCAAGGAAGTCATAGGGTCTACAAGCTTGGAAAGTCTTATATGAGCAACCCTTGTGTCTACTCTTTTTTGTGACACGGTTTGTAACTGTCCGTAGAGCTGTCACTTGAGGAGTAGTGCTCGTCATTTTGGGTTCTCTTAGTTTTAGAATTTTGATGGGTACGAGTTTTCGAACGTTCCCTTCTCACAGAAATGGTGTGATTTGATTTGTTATGCTCAGGATTATGAAGCTTGTGCTCCTTCTCTTTTCCTTTGTTTTTGGCCTCGACTTTGGCAGCCTAGGCCTTTTCCAATGCCTTTAGCATTATTGGAATTGCATCATCAATTCCTTTGTTTATCATTTTCTGCATTTCATCAGTGCGTGCTTCTCTTTCTAATGCCTCGTCGGCCTGTTTCTTTCGTCCACGTGTATTTGTGGATGGTCCGGTTCTCATCGACATTCTAGACGACAGACATAATATTTAATAGAATTCAAAGATATTTTTGATAAGGAAAATACAAGATTTTTATTATTTCAAACTTCAAAATACAATACAGCAATTGAAAATAACATAGATAAGACATATTCTAACGACCCCTAGCTCTAATCAACGCTTGTTGTAGAGCGGCGATCTTGGCGTCTTTTTCAGCTTCAATACTTTCTAGCTCAGCTATGCGTGCTTGCATAGCTACAATCCTTTCTTCTCCCGGGGTTTCTTCGTTAATCCAGGGAGTATGGATTGGAGTAGGATTAGTGGAATGGTAAGTTCCATAGGGTATGTTGGAATCAGCCCTTTCCTCACCTTCCAATGTGTAGTGGTGTTTGTACGGGATTTCGGGTGGTCTCTCTTGATAGCTATAATGTTTACGTAGGTTTGGTTATAGCTTTCGAGTGTTGGAGCGGCGTAATAACTCATTGGGGTTTCATAGAAATAGTTGGATGTTTCTATTTCCCCTAGAATTTGAAAAGTTCCGCTAGTGTATTCGGAATTTGTTCCAAAATAGGATTCGGTTGATTGTGTTTCATTCGTTATTTCTAGGTGGTGCATACTTACGAATGAAGCTAGGTCCTTTTCCCTTCCCTGCCACTCATGGAAAACGAAAGGAAAATAAATACTTTTATTAATCAGATGAAAAGATTACAAAATTTTATTCGAATTACAGGAAAATAACATAAAAATGATAGTAGGACGCCTATTTGTTGACCACGCTTTTGGCATCCTTCGTTAATCTTTTTCCTTTGCAGCTAAATCCTTTTAGCAAAGGACTTATGCTCTTTGACCTTTTGAGCTAACTTCTTTTTGAATTTTGATAGATCCTTTTCGGTCTCTATCAACACCTCCCTGGTCAAGATAAGCTCTTTCTTGACTTGATCGGTTTCGTGAAGCAACCGATCGAGTCACTATATTGGAGATCCTGGTGTGGAAGCGGGATATCCAAACTTAGGTGGAGGGTCTCTTAGTCCTAAGACTATGTCATTGTAGACATTATCGTAGGCGTGAGTAGGTTTATGTTTTAGGGTAGCTCGAGGGCAATAGTCTTCAGGTATGGCGTTAAGATCATCAAATGTGGCTTCAATATCAGCCATCGGATCATATTCATCCTGGATGCAAGGATCCATTAGTTGTGGATGATTTATGTAATCGATGTATGATCCATAACTAGCTTCCTGATTCATTGAGCTTGTGTTGGCGTAATTTCCGTCGGCGTCCGAATTATTGCTCATGTATGGACCCAATACAATTGGGTAGTTGAGGTAATCAGCAAACGGTTCATAACTAGCTGATTGTGGTGAATAGGCTTCCACTGGAGGTAGAGGAAGGAATCCTTCAGATTCGGAGCTTTCATAATCTTCCAGATTTTTATATATCTCATCCAGACTAGCTCCCGTGATGGAAAGCTTTTCAACATGTTCTCTTACCCTCATTCGGGGCTTAGTGGCCTTCTTGCTAGACCTTGCCTCGAATTGATTTTTGGGAGGAGGATACATTGAAGGTGGGGGATTTTGAGGTGGAGGAGGGACTAGGTTATGTGGTGGTGTGCATCTCCAGTTATTAAAGTTAGAGCCACCCATTTGGCTCAGGTTGTCCGATTCATATTCCTTCTTTATTGATACCATGAGAAGTATCCTACTTCCATGGGTGCGTATGGATTAGCTACAGGTTCTTGTTTAATAGAAACATTAGGGTTATAGTAGCTTTGGTATCCTTGACCTCCTAACATAGTACTACCTGCATGTTTGACACTATTTAGCTTAAGGGCCAGCGTTTACCTACTTTCGATAGTAGGCATCTCTATCCTTAAACTGGTTAGAGCTTAGATTCTAACTTCAAGTATCTAATTCGCTAAAATCTCTAGCACTGATACCAACCAATGTCACACCCCGCCCCGGGCACCCCTGGGACATTACCGGGCTGCGACGTTAGTTGGCACTTTAGGTAAGAAAAAAGGATCTTTTTATCAATTCTCAGCCTCAAGGGTTGGTTTGTAATTATTAGAATCTCGTTGTGTAGACAAAAGATTTCTTTTTTTAAATACTTGGGTATAATACCCGATTGTTTATACATTTGATTTTGAAATCCAAAACCCTAACCTTGTCTTTTTCTCAGGTTCTTCCTAGGGAGTCAAAATCTTTTTCTCAGGTTCTTCCTAATACTTGGGTATCATACCCGATTGTTTATACATTTGATATTCTGCCTAGGGAGTCGAAATCCTTTGGGCACCTTAACCTTGTCTTTTTCTCAAGTTCTTCCTGTGCATAGCACGAACCTGTATAACATATTTTTGGGTTGCACCAGGTCTAGGTGTGTAGTCTGGCCCGGCTATGCAATAAAACTGTCCTCGAGACTTAGGCTGTTGTCGGTCCCGGTATGCGGAGGTCATATCATTCTTTTCCTGAAAATATTTGAAAATGAACGTCAGCTATGTGTTGCTGAATACTTCATGACCTCAAAACATTCATAAGCATGGCAAAACAGTTTAATAAAACAGTTAAACATTTCATCATCGTTGGATTCTAGTGATCATGTCACTTTCTTCAATTTCATCCTTTGTATACACTGGACAAGTACTCGGGGGGCTACGCGGCATCCTTACCCACTTTCTGTGTTTTACGCAATTACCCGACAAACAAGCCAACTCCGCCCAGCCCAACTGGATCCGGAGGGAGTATAAATATTTGATCAAACTTTACGTACACTTCTTGGGTAGTTTAAAGTCCATTGGGATTGATCTCGCTGGTAAATCCCGTCTGGGACTATATGAGTAAATATTTAATTATCGTGTTTTGCCCTTTTTCGTAAAACATAAATAGTTTTGATCTTTTGCGTGAAGGTGCCTATAGCATAATCACGTCTTACAAATCGTTTTGACAAGCTCGCTTTCCCCATGAGAACGAGTATTTTTGATACAGACGAGTATTCACCTTTGATTTTGAAGTCGGAGATTGAAAGATAATAATCTTAGTGCTTTAGTAGCTCTTAGAGTTGACTCCTAGGGCTCTAGCACCTTAACTTGCACTTTTATGCGTTCTTCAGCTCTAAACGTTCGAATCCGGAAATAAATGATCGTTGTTCGAACCGTGAGGAGCGGTTCGGGAGTCGGGACGGCTGGAGAGCTCAGAAATGGCTCGGGTGCAGAGGAAGTTTGAGAGAGAGTTGTTGTGGTTGTGTAAAATGAGAAGCAAATGAGCTTCTAATTATAGGCAGCCTTAACCCCGTAGCGGACCGCAAGCCAGGTCTCTAGCGGCCCGCTTATGCGAGCCACGTGGCGGCCATGCAAGGCAGATGCAACACGCGTCCGTAGCGGACCGTGTGGGAAATCTATGGCAGTCCGCCATCCATCCACGCGTCCCGCATGATGACGCATGCCGTACACGTGTCAAGACATGTGTCAACTGCAGAGGGTCCCTAGGGACATGCGTAGCGGATCGTTAGCGTTGGCGCTGGCGGTCTGCCATGCATGGTTTACCCGCAGCGGACTGTTAGCAAAGCAGCTAGCAGTCCGCTACCCCTTAGGCGGCCAGATTCCTTTACTCTGTAGCAGACCGATAACTAGTAGGTAGCGGTTCGCTACCCTTTAAATTTCAGAATTCATATTTTATTTTTCTAACTCTTGGGTTTTTGATAATTCTCGTCGTCTTATAAGAGTTCCGGGCAAAAATTGAGATCAAAACTTTCGCATGTGTTATAATCACTCTCTTAACTCTAACACCCATAATTACACTGACACCCCGTTGACCCTCTGAATCATTAAATGAAGGATTTATTGAAGCATGATTGTGTGACAAACACTCTTGGATGTTGTATCTACTTTTGTAACTGATCCTTTTGTATTTGTACTTGTATTTCTGACTTTGTTTGTATTGTTTTATCGAGTTGTAATCGTGTCTGTAAGTACATTTCTTGTAATCGTCTTTGTATGTGTTGTGCGCACTTAGCAAGTGCGCAGGTTGTATAACCTGCGTACTTAGCAAGTACATGCAAGAACAAGTCTGTGTACTTGCTAAGTACGCAGGAACAAAGCCCTCCGCACTTGTTAAGTACGCAGGCATCAGGTCTGTTAGTATATATAGCTGATTGTAGAAGTTGACATGTATGCTCTTATTCTGTAACTTGTAATCAGCTGATATTGATACTAGAAGAAGTTTTAAAGTGACTCTTGTTTGTTGTCGGTTTACTTGTTGTTATTGATACTCCATCTAGTCACGGGTATTCCGCACCCTTTTCGACTAGCCACACACTTGCAGGTGGATAAAGTGACGTGATTTGAGCATTTTTCGGCGATCAGAAAAAGTTGGTGGAGCTGGTGGATAAAGTGACTTGCGAACTTACCTTTTTTTGGAAAAAAGGACTCTGTTACTATGCGTACTTAACTTTTTTGCCTGTGTACTTGTCATTCCTTCTTGCGTACTTGCTAAGTACGCAAGAGCATTTCATAAGTGCGCAAGTACAGTTCTTTAGTACGCAAGTTGTGCAGAATCTCTGATATTTGACTAAGTTTAACACCATGTCGAACATTTAGAACATTAGTAGTATGCTGAACTATTACAACGAGATAGGGACTCCACAGAAACCACCAAAGCTACTTAAAGTAAATGATTATTCTAACTGAAAAGCACGATTTGAGGTGTATGTCTCGTACATTGATTCTACCATGTGGATACCCATCCTTGAAGGGTATAAACATCCTACCCATCTCCAGGCTTACCGAACAGGAAAAGAAAGCTTATGATCTAGAGAAGAAAGCTCATGGTTCTATAGCTTTGGCATTGATAAGAGATTTATTTCATAGTTTCAGGGGTAATGAAACTTTGAAAGATCTTTGGAAGGCTCTGTAGAAGAGGTTCGAGGGTAACAATGACGTCAAGAAGAGCAAGAGAGAGCTACTGAGAAAATAGTATGAATGCTTCAGATACTTAGAGAATGAACCTATTGATGAACTTATTTCAAGATTCTATCACTTGAAGACTGGGCTGAAGTTTTATGAATTGAAGTATCCTGATGACGAGTTAGTGGAAAAGTTTCTTAGTTCATTACCATCGAAGTTTGACACGTATACTACCTTACATGGAGAGAACCCCAAGTTTTATGAGATGACAATTGATGAAACGATAGGAAAAGTTCAAGCCCATGACATGAACCTAAAGAAGAAAGAAACCTCTGGAAGACCTCAGATTCACGATCCATCTATGTACTATGGGGGTTCTTCCACAGCAAAGTCATCGGGTTCTGGAATTGCTTTATTCTCAGGGAATCCTACTCAGGATGAAGAAAACTCTAATGGTTGTGGTGGTCATACATGTTTTGCTAAATCGAGATTTGGTTCATACCATCAGCATTCTTCAAGAGGTCCTACATCTACATCTTCAACTCACCAAACTGCTATTGCCAAGTTAGCTGAAGATCATGTGGCATTATTCTCATAATGTATGCTTGCCTATGAGAACTTCATCGGTGGGAAGCTGACTGATCCCAAAACTATCAAAGAAGATTTTAACCAAGTGGATCCAGACGACATGGAGGATATGGATATTCAATGGAATATGGCCATGATTTTAATAAGGGCGAAGCGGTTTTTGAACAGAACTGGTAGAAAGTTTATCGGTGGGCACTCAAATGCTATGGTGGGATTTGATAAGTCAAAGGCAAAGTGCTACAAGTGTTAGAATATTGGACACTTAGAAAGAGAATGTCAAAAGGATAAAGGACCAGCTTCAGGTTTCACTTGACCGAGTCAGGGAAATAACCAGAACTTCAACAATCAGCACAACCGCAGTCAGACTCAAGGAGCATTGTCCAATGCATTAGTGGTTCAGCGGGATGATAGCTTTGACTGGGGAGTACACTTGGAAGATGCCATTATTTCATAAACCCAGCTCGGTTAATGGTAGAAATTGTTGAAATGATGGAAGCTAAGGAACGGGAAGCAGCTGTTGCTGATCAACCAGAATCTGCCCTTGCTCTAATGGCCATTGGAGAAGCGTCTAGTTCATCAACTGAGGTAGAATCTAATTCTTTTGCTGTTGTTTATTGTTCTAAATGTTTAATCTTAAAGGGTGAGAATGATCGAATCCATGATCAACTCGAACCTCTACGTATGGCAGCTCTAAACTACAAAGAAAATGAAAAAAGTTTCAAAGACTCAATTGAAAACCTTAAGAAAGAAAAACATGAGTGTTCAATTAAAATCAGTGAATAACAGTTTCATTTATACGTTGCCTACAAGGGGTTAGAGAAAAGAAATGTTGAGATCGCTCGACTGCAAAATGAGATCCCTTAGTTAAGTGGCAAACTTGAGAAGTTAAATAACTCACGCTTTGTGGTGGAACACTACAAATCAGTGGTACGAAAAGTGAATGGCAAAGGTTTAGGTACTAATGCCATTCCTCCACCAGTGAGCGGGAAGTTTGTCAATGGCCAGTCGACATTGATTTGTCCTGTTTAGATGAATCCTCCAGTAAGGCTGATTCAACTTCTGATGAGGAGTTCTATTATGATGAAGGTTCTGAGGACACCAAAGTTGAGGGTGTTGTCTTAAAGGAGTTGAATGTTGAACATAAAATTGATAAAAACGTTGTCGTTGATCGTGATAATTGCATTTTAACTGAACCTGATACAATTGAGTCAAATGATAATCTGAAAATGATGCTTTATGGAGGTTTCAAATCCATTCAGCAAATAAAGAAAGAAATGTTTGCAAACAAACTGGGAAAGAATTTTCAAGAAAATATTGAAAAACATTACACCCCTAAAAGTCAATTAACATCAGGTCAAGCACAAGATGTTGTTCATATTCACCAAACAACTCCTATTACTCATCAAGCTGAATCATCTACATCCAAAATCAGAGAGCCCTATAGGAGGGTTTACAGAGAAATAAGAGTTTGCTTTCACTGTGGTACAGTCGGTCACATCAAGGTGAACTGTTCTGAAAAGAATCAAGGGAAACGGCCAGTTGTCCCACAACAGGCTGAACTCCCTAAATCACCACCAGTGAAGCAACCCAAAAGCCCAAGATCAAAATTAGTGAAACCACCAGTGAACCAAATGCTTAAGTCATCAGCAAAACCTGTGGCTGAGCCATCTGTTCCAAAACGGGAAAAGCAACCTTCAAATCCTAGTGTATCTACCTTCGGTAGTACACAAACTGGTGAGAAGCACGTGGTCAAACTCTCTAAGCCACAAAGGAGAAGGCGGAACAAGAATTGAGGAAACTTGAACAACAGCTAGCTGGTTGTCGACCAGGTGAAGCTTCTACTAGTTCACCTGTAGTTGATGATAGCAAGCCTACTATTCAAAGGAAACAAGTTTGGAGAAAGAAACTCGATATTTCTCAAATCTCTAATTCTGACTCTCCAAAAGATTCTCCAATTTTTGACAATCATGATTGCGAGTTAATTGAAGTTGTATATTTTGAGAAAAACGGATGACCCAAGACCACAATGGCTTGGGTCTCTAAAACTAATTAATTTCTTTTGACTCATGCAGGGACATCGGAAGGGAAGTACCACTAACCGTTGGTATGTTGATAGTGGATGCTCCCGGCACATGACATGCAACATGGCCCTGGTTTATGATGTCAAACCATTCAGAGGCGGCTATGTGGCCTTTCCATGCGAGAAGGGCGGTAGTAAAACTTCTCAATAGTGATTGTCCCAGCAATCTTCGGGTCCGTTATGCTACGAGCGTCTTTCAAAAGCGAGCGCTCACTTGGTGGAACGGTGAAAAATGGACTCTAGGCGTTGATGTGGAAATGGCCTTGCCATGGGATGAAGTGAAAACGCTAATGGCCGAGTAGTTTTGCCCTCGGAATGAAATGAAGAAGTTGGAAGCTGAATTTTGGGATCTTGCCTAAGATAGTGGTGAAAACCTAGTTTACACAACTCGCTTGCATGAGTTGAGTCTCCTTGTGCCACACATGGTTACACCATTGTCCCGTTGCATTGAGAAGTATATAGGTGGCCTACCTATGAAAATTCAAGACACCATGTTGGGAAGAAATCCCAAAACTCTTAAATACGACATACGCTTAGCCACCACGTTAACCGAAAACCACGTGAAGGCGGGCACGTAAACAAGAAAGGGTGCAAAGAAAATCAATGACAAGGCAACTCCAACTGAAACGAATAAAAAGGACAAAGCCGAACTTTCTTACAACAACAAGAAGCGTAAGGCTAGAAACTTTGTTGTCGTTACCCCTGCTGCCCCAACCAACCAAGTTGCTCCCATGGTACAAAACCTGAATAAAAAGCCATATGTGGGCAACAACCCTCAATGCAACACTTGCGAGTACCATGATTTCCCAAATGTACCGTGCCGTCTATGCACAAGTTGTGGAAGGTATGGTCATTTGGCAAATACCTGTCGATCTAGGCCTCCCGTTAACCAAGCCAATCCAGGAAACCGAGCCAACCAACAAGTTGCTACCCAAGTCCCACCGACTATTACTAATGGGCGTGCTTGTTTTGAGTGTGGTGATCCAAACCACTTTCGGAACCAATGCCCAAGTTTGTCTAATGCAAACCAAGGTGGTGCTCATGGGATTGCTATCAACATAAACACCATCGAAACTCAATTCAATACCGAGATGGTGAATGAGACCATTTGAAGCAAGTGTAAGATGGAGTCGAATAGAGATTTAATCTAGAATAAATTATGCATTGTAGTCAATTACGTTATCTTGTCTTTGTTTGAACTATTAGCACCTTCATAGGTTTTTCACCATCATTAATAAGAGTTTGAGCTCCTTAAAAGTGAGCCATTACTTGATAGAAACCGATGAACCAAAGGAAACCCTAACGGTAGAAGTTACGAGTGGAAACTCCATCATTATTGATTCTATCATTTGCAATTGTTCCTGTAATTTTAGAAATCGTATTTTCTCTATTTAACTTCGTATCTATACAACTTGAGAGCCTTGATATCATAGTAGACATGGATTGGTTATCTAAACGATGTGTCAGGATTGTTCGTTTCATGAAGTTATTCCAAATTTCCTTTCTTTCGAGTAGCACATTGAAAACCTTGTCCAAATGTAGTAACGCCAGAAGTACATAGCCTCTTCGCCCAGGTGGTGGAGAAGAAGGAGAAAAGGAAGAGTATTCAAGACATTCCTACTTTACGAGAATTTCCTGATATATTCCCCAAGGATCAACCCTGTACTTCCTTGTTCGCCAATTTGAACCCCTCGTCGACTTGAATCGAGATCTAATCCGTGACCAAACTTTATTCAAGAAGATGAATTATTTCGCATGGGCATTGACTATCCATATTACCATCGACGAAATTGAAAATTTGAAACTCGACTACCTACAGTGTACATGAACACCGAGCAACACGCTTGTCCATGAAGCTCCACCACCTACGAAATTCGATTGTTTACATTACCCATGAGATTCGTTTATTTACATTTAATTGTTCACATTATCCATAAGACTCGATTGTTTACATTATACACTAAACTCGATTATTTAAAAATTGATAAACTTGATTATTTGCAATTGACTGTTTACATTATACATGAGGCATGATTATTCATTTTATCCATGAAAGTTGATTGTTATAAGAAATTTTACTTTTGTACACTATCTAGGAAATTTGATTACACGAATCATCTATGAACATGAACATGATTGTCTATATTACTCACGAACTAGGGTACTAATAAAACCTTAGGTTTAATGTATATGATAAGCGTGAGTGTGAGAGACTATGAACTTGATTACCAACAAAGTTATCTATGGACATAGTTATTTATTAGCAACACATATGTAAAATAATAGTTATGATTTAAGTGATTTTGTGTTCCCTCTTGACCCACACACAATGGGATGATCTATACGGATCATGCGACGATTTGAGTAATTACAGGTGCACACGTAATTAAAAAAGTCAGCGCATGGAAAACATAGTAAATTCCGTCATGTGTTACGACGTAAAACATATCATGATATATTGTAATGAAACTAATGTGATATGATAAGGGCATGGTGGATACGCCGCTGGTACTTCCTATAAATAAGTGTTCCTGTCATATTGTAAGAAGTAGCATTCTTCGTGTCACGTGAAGTTTTATGTTATTTTGACATTGACCAATGTTTGTGAAATATCTTATCCAGTGACATTTCTTGAACATATTAGACTACATCCTAAACAAGTTTTGATCATCAAATTCTCATCGTTCTCTTTTCAAGTGATGCATTCCATCTTTGAAGTCCAAAATATTCTTCGACAGTTTTCTCCTTATTTCTCTTCAAACTAAATCCACTATCATCATTAATGCATGACTTTGAGTATCAGACTTGAATCTTGTTATTGATTGTACTCCTCAAACCGACAGTCAAAGCTCGCTGGGAATCCAAACATGACCCCGAGTTTAATTGGGGAAACGCGAGGATCTGTAACAACCCTAAATTAAATAAACCCGAATAAAAGAAATAGCGGTCGAGATTGATAAAGTAAGGTGGAAAGAAAACATGTGGGCTTGCCCTAGGGATGGCCCATGGGCCGTGAGCAAGGGAGGGAGGCCCTCAACTCAGATACATCACCACAGGCTTCCCTCACCTCCACCATTAGCGCAAACTTAGAGAGAGAGAGAACCGGGTCTAGAGAGAGAAAGCAAAGGAAACGGCTCAAAAGCTCGGGAATCATCACTCTCCATCTCAGGAACGTGTATCAACAAAGAGGAAACGAAACAGGTAACCTCCATGCTCGAATCTAAGCTTTTAGTTAAGAAATGGGTTTTAGGGTTTATGTAGGTTTTAAATCAAAAGTCGAGATTTTTACGTGTGAATTTGCATAAAAAGTATGTATTTAGCTTCATGAAAACTAGATATAAGTTTTGGATGTAAAAAGATCGAAACTTAGATCAAAAACGAAAAATTTAATCATAATCAGATGAATCGTCCGAAAAGTCGGATGAATGGTCCGAAAACTAATTTCGTCCGAAAAGTATTTTCAAACGGCATGATTTCGGACAAATGATCTCGAACAAGATAGTTCTTGGGCAAGAGATTTCAAACGAAATAGTTAACTAATAAAAGGTGTTTCTAACTATATAGTTTTCGGTCGAAAAGAGATTTCGACCGAGAAATATTTTGGTCGAAGATGATTTCGGACAAGATAGATTTCGGATGAAACATGTAGGTTATAACCTTGTTCCATTCGTGACCCTTGATAGATCCGTTAGCACCCACCTAACTCGGAGCTCCTAAGTATCCTACGTGAACTGCTCATCAGGTGAGTTCTATGTGCCCCATATATGTTACTTGCGAATCATTTCAAATGTTTTCGGGGCTGAAGTGTATACCCTAAATGAATGATTGATATGAATGTCAATATAAACATACGTGATATATCTATGAATGCTAAGATGATTATACTTGATATATGAAGAACGAATAATGAACAAAGAATTAAGCGTATGCATACAAAGAATGAATAAACAAATGGCATAACGTAAATGAATGAAATATTGTTATATATTTTATATATTGCATGTTATGAATGTATGTAAATGTTATGGACGCTTCGATGATAACGGCTACTTCAGTAGAAAGACGACCACATGACTATTTTGCAACCAGGACATATACGCACCTTAATCAGCTAGGACGTTTCAAATGTCATTAACGGACGATCACATTCATTGTCTTGAGATAAAAAGGCATAATGGTTGCACGAACAATAGTTCGCGTGGGAAACGGATGCCTTCGGGTAGACAGGCGAAAGGACGGACTACGACGTTAGTACTGTATGACGGACGGCCAAAGGTTTGCCAGACGGTAATGAAGGAAGGAATACTTCGGTAGAAAAGGTATGAAACGAACTACGATGGTAGTTTAAGAACGTTTGTCTTTGTGACTCACGTAAGCAAATGACGGGTTGAGCACCCTTATGTGTATGACCAATGAATGTTTAATGAATGCAAAGGTGAATACATATATATGTACACAAAAATGAATGATAGATGAAGACAATGGTGTGTTAAATGTGTATATATATATTTATATATTTATACTTAAAAGGAAAATTTGGTTATGCCTAATTGTTAAACTAGAACTCACCAGCGTTAGCTGACATTTAGTATGCACTTCAGGTAAGCAGAAGAAAGTTTGTACCAAGGCGTGAAGGCTACCCCACCACAAGACTGACATCCCATTTACTTACATTTCATGTTAAGATAATGTTTATGTTTGATGTTAAAGACTTCCGCTGCTATGTTATGTAATTGAATGATGTATTCTTTCGCTACTTTGATGTTTTAATTTAAGTTCTGCATTTGATGACTATGTTTATGAGTAAATCCAACGAGTGAGGTGTCCCGTGTAAAGGGCCTTACAAGTTGGTATCAGAGGAATAGTTTGAGAGATTCAGACATCCCTAAATGTCTGGACTCAAGCTGAAAATGGGACCAACGCACGGATGTCAGTATGGGTAGCCAACGCCAACGCCAACGCCAGCACAGTAACTAAGTAATAAAGTTAATGCCTGTAGATAGGAATAGATGCCCTAACTTAGAACACATAGATGTCAATGTCACCATTGATGTGAAGAGTTTCGAATCCGAAAAGCAAAGCAAATTATTAATCACAAACCGGTCACTGTAATTAAGAATTTACCTTGCTCGTACTGTTCTAAACTATGATCTGAAGAAATGACATTGTCGAGGCGGTCGTACTGGTCGAGTAGGTAGATCACCACTAAACCAAAGACGTAATGATGAGGAAAGTGTGCATGTGGAACGGGAGGAAAGCGTGCACGAAGAATGTATTGAAAGTGTGCATGAAACTAATGTGACTTCACCGGGTGAAGGCAACGAAGGATCTCTACGTCTAGAACCCGAAGTTAGGGATGCTATTACCCGTGAGGTCATACTGACTCTGAAAAACGTATTGCCTGACCTGTTACCTGAGGCACTGAAGAAAAGCAAGGAAGAGAACCATGAGGAAAAAGTTTATGATAGTGACGGGGATGAAGTGAACATGGGGTTGGCCACGAAAGGATGCACCTATAAAGTCTTCAAGGACTGCGATCTGCCAAAGTTTGATGGGAAAATGGATTTCGTGGACACATTCGAATGGATCGAGAGGATGAATTGGGTAACTAACAAAAGTGAGTGCTGACCGGATCAAGCTGTTAAGTATGTTGCTCACTTTTTCACCAATGAAGCACTAAGTTGGTGGGGAAACATCCAGAGAACTAAGTCGTCGGAGAATGACATGGGAAGACCTGAAAGCAAAAATGACATGGGAAGACCTGAAAGCAAAAATGATTAAGAAGTTCTGTCCACATAACAAGATCGACCGTGTGGGGAAAATGAGTTTTTGAATTTCAAGGCTGGCAATATGACTCATCGCCAGTACACTTCAAGGTACAATGAACTGGTACAGCCGGTACCCCATCTAGTGGAGACCGAGGAGAGACTGATCAAGTACTATGTAAAAGGCTTGCTCAAACGGTCCGTATTCATGTGAAAGCTAACCTACCCTCAAACTTCGTGTCCGTAGTCACCTTGTCTGCAATTGTCTATGATGATTATCCCAATGAAGACCCGGCTCCGGAAGCATCAAAAAGGAAATGGGAGAAACTGTCAAGGGGGATTGAAAAGGGGAACTATACAACAACTAAAGTTAAGAAGTCAAGGACAGATGAGTATGAAACGTGCCCAAAATGTGGGAAACTACACCGTGGTGAGTGTCGGGCTGGCTCAACCATGTGTTATAAATGTGGGAAGCCTGGACACTAATCAAAGGACTATATGAGCACCGTCAAGAGCTAGAACTATGGTTCGTTTGGGCACGCGGCTAAGGATTACAGGAAAACCGGACAACCTGGTTCAGGAAAAGAGAAAGAAGGGGAGAAGGAACAGCCGAAGGCTAGGACTCGGGCTTATGCCCTAACTGAGGAGGAAGCTAGAGGAAACCCTGATGTTGTATCAGGTACGTTCCTAGTTAATGATGAACATGCTACTATTTTATTTGACTCTGGTGCAAGCAAAAGCTTTATATCAAATGATTTTAGTCGCAAACTAAACTGCACAATCACCAACCTCGTAATGGCCTTTAAAGTAGAAACTGTTTTTGCTAGAAACTCAGTAGTCATCCGTTTGACTGATGATTTCATGATAGAAATAGAGGGCCATAAGTTTCCTTCTATAATGTACCTTCTGAACTTAGGAGGATTTGACATAGTGTTGGGCATGGATTGGTAGCTGCCAACGAAGCACAAATCGTATGTAAGCGAAAGATGATATATCTCAAAGCCACTGACGGCAGCCCGATTACGGTTTATGGTGATTGGAATTACACAATGTCGAACGTCATCTCGTTGATCATGGCCGAAAGTTACATGAGGCGCGGTTGCGAAGCTTATCTGGCATATGTTATTAACGATAGAATGAAAACGAAAGAACTCAAAGGCGTACCCACGGTGTGCAACTTTCCAGAAGTGTTCCTAGAGGACCTACCTGGTTTGTCGCCCGATCGGGAAATAGAACTTCAGATTGACTTATTACCAGGAGCTTAGCCCGTTGCCAAAGCACCTTACTGATTGGCTCCGTCAGAAATGAAAGAGTTAATGTCTCAACTTGAAGAATTGATAGAGAAAGGATTTATCAGACCGATCATCTCACCAAGGGGCGCTCCGGTATTATTTGTAAAGAAGAAAGATGGAAGCATGCGCATGTGCATCGACTACCATGAATTGAACAAACAAATAGTAAAGAACAAGTACCCACTTCCTAGAATAGACAATATTTTTGATCAACTGCAAGGCGCGAGCTGGTTCTCAAAGATCGATCTTACATCGGGTTACCATCAATTGAAAGTAAGGGAGGAAGACGTACCAAAAACCATGTTTCGCACGCGTTATGGGCATTATGAATTTCTCATGTTGTCCTTCGGACTAACCAACGCACCTGCAACGTTTATGGACTTAATGAATAGAGTATGCCAACCAATGTTGGATCGGTCAGTGATAGTTTTCATAGACGACATCCTCATCTATTCAAAGAACGAAGGTGATCACCACTGTCACCTAAAAGAAGTTTTGGAGATTTGGAAGCAGGAGAAGTTATACGCAAAATTCTCCAAATGTGCGTTCTGGCTTAGGGAAGTCCAATTCCTAGGTCATGTCATAAACCCAAATGGCATTATGGTAGATCCTTCAAAGATCTAGACAGTAAAAGAATTGAATGTCCCAAAGACACCGACGGAAATACGAAGTTTTCTGGGATTGGCAGGCTACTATCGAAGATTCATTCAGCATTTCTCAAGGATAGCCTTGCCACTGATAAAGCTAACACGTAAGGAAGTAAAGTATGAATGGGGCCCAACCCAAAACATTGTCTTTGAAGAACTAAAGACATGATTAACCTAAGCTCCAGTCTTTACCTTACCTGAGGGAAATGAAGACTTGGTAGTTTACTCTTACGCTTCGGGTCAGGGATTTATTTGTGTACTTATGCAATGAGGAAAAGTAATTGCTTATGCCTCGCGATAGTTAAAGATTCACGAGGTTAACTACCTGACTCACGACCTAGAGTTGGCGGCAGTAGTTTTCGCATTAAAAATTTGGAGACACAATCTGTACGGGGTTAAATGCACCATTTACTATAACCACAAGAGCCTAAAATACTTTTTCGAACAAAAAGAATTAAACATGAGACAAAGAAGGTGGTTAGAACTACTAAAGTACTATAACTGTGAAATATTGTACCACCCAGGCAAGACAAACGTGGTGGCTGACGCCTTAAGCAGAAAGAAAGAATCAACGCCTATCCGAATGAAATCATGTCAGTTGATTATAACACCGAACATAATGAATGAAATAGCAAAAGCACAAGATGAAGCATTGTTGGAAAGGAATATGAAAAAAGAAAGAATAGTAGGACAACAAAAAAATTTGGGTATAAATGCATACAGTGTACGAATAAGGTTTGACCGGATGTGGATACCTAAGATTGGTTAACTTAGGGCCAAAATCCTTGATGAGTGTAACGAACCAACTTTGGGGTTTGCCCTATAATATATTATTTATATTGTGAAGGGGGTATAATTATGTAAAATAAAAGTTGGTGGATGCATTTCTTTTAGTTAAAACTACCTAGTTTGGGTTGGAGAAATTAAATTGCAAAGTGGAGTGACTGATTTGGTAAATATCCAAATCTAGTTATTTGATGTTGGAGTATGGCAACACACAGAGAAAGTGTGTGTGTATGTATCGTATTTTAGAGAGAAGAAAAAAGGGGAGAAGAGGATTTTGCTCAAGAACTCAAATCTGAGATTGCCTGCTTGTATTAGAAGTGTTGTCTTGCACAATCCTTCATAATCATCAAGTGTCATCTTCTCTTTTTAATCCTCCATAAAATTCTTGTTCTTGGTGGGTTTGGGTGGATGAACCCTTGATAGTCGAAATTGGGGATGATGGTGTGTAAATTGTTGGGTAGGATTGATAATCTAGCATTACTAAAGCTAGAGGAGTAATCAATTCATGTTAATTTCATCAATTGAGAGTTTTGAAAATTAGGGTTATTGAGGACCCAATTTAGGGGTTTTTCAATTTGAGTGCTTAAAAGGTTGAATTGAGTGTTGATAAGTGTTTATGGTGTTATATAAACATATTTTCAAGTTGAAACCCCAATTGAATCGGTGAAATTTTAATTGGATGAAGTTATGGAAATTGGGTGAAAACCTTAACGGGAAAAATGGGTGATTGATTGTGTATGGAGGTTAAAACTTATTGAAGGTGTAATTAATTAAGTTTAGAATGGGTGTAATCCATAAGGTCTAGGGTGGGTGTTAGACCTTAATTAGAAATGGTGAATTGGTGGATTGGATATTTGACTATACGGGGTCAAACGGGTCATTTGGGTTGTAAGGTGATATTTGGGGTTTGGGGTTTGATTAAGGTCATGTTAGTCAAACTAAGTTAGGGTCCTCATCTTTAGATCATAAAGGTGTGTTGGGTGTCAATTGGTGATCAATGGATTACTAATTGTAAATGGGATGTACAGGTGATCAAGTAGTAAGAAAGCTAGCTTGGAGGATCAAGCGGGATTATCTTTAGCAAAAGATAAGTGCTTTGCACTTACTTAGTAATGATAGGTGGTAGTAATTGTACATATTTGATTTACATGTTGGTTGTTCAAATATCTTATATGTGTTTAATTGTATGCTGAAAATTAAGGAATTGCATATGGTGAAAATATGCAAGGGTGGGTGTGTGGTGTTTGAGGTCTATGAACCTCGCCTTGTTGTTTGATGAATTAAGTTAATAAACTTATATGCTGTATTGGTGTAAAAATTGACTTATGTGGTAAAAGTCAAACTTGTATGCATAACGTAGTTTGAAATTGGTGTAGTTGACTATGTGGCATATAGTCAAACTAGAATGTAGAATATGGTAAATTGGTGTAATTGACTTAGGTGGTGTAAAGTCAAACTATATGTGGTAATTCGGTGTAAATTGACTTATGTGGTATATCAGTCAAACCATTGTGGAATAATGAAGAATTTGGTGTAAATTGACTTATGTGGTATATAAGTCAAACCATTGTGGAATAATGGTGAATTTGGTGTAAATTGACTTATGTGGTATATAAGTCAAACCATTGTGCAATAATGGTGAATTTGGTGTAAATTGGCTTATGTGGTATATAAGTCAAACCATTGTGGAATAATGGTGAAATGTTGTAAATTGACTTAATGTGGTATAAGTCAAACCATTGTGGAATAATGGTAAATTACTATATTAATATGACTTGTAAGATGTCAATACTTGTTTAAATGTCAGTCTTGGAGTAAATTACTCAATGACATAACTTAACGAGTGTGGTAAACTCGGATGGTAAGCTTTTAGTCAAAGACTCCAAGTAATAACGAATGAGTCGGTTTGGATAAGGGGTAAAAATGAGTTGTGGTTCTCGTATGAGGAGTTTAAAACATTCACAAAATGTTGTTGGTTGTTTAAAAGGATCGGGGGCGAGTCGGGAGGGTGGAAAAGGTCGAAAACTAGAATTTGCTGTAGGTGGACATGGCCATGTCTATTCTGCACATGTTCATGTCAGAAATTTTTAGTTCTTCAGGTGGACATGGTTATGTCAGTCTGCACATGGCCATGTTTGGAAATTGTTGTGGGCATCAGGTGCACATGGCCATGTCTGATTTTGCACATGGCCATATCAGAAATCTTGTTTCTTCAAAACTCCCCATTTTTGGGGTATTTGCTTGGGTTTAATCCCATGGGGGTTTAAGGGAGGTTGTATATCATTACTAATGGTGTTTACTTGTAGGTAAAGCTCCGGTTTGATGTCTCGGGTCATGCTTCGTGTTGGATTGGATTCTTGGTTGTTTGGGTGCTTGTAAATGTTGGATATAGAACTCTTAGTTGGGAGTCATTAAACTTGTTTTGAGCCATCTCATGGATGTTGAAACTTATTGTTGCTTTTGAGATGTCGGTCGGTCATTTTAAAACAAACTATGTCGTTGTCATTTTGTAAAGAGTGTTTAATGGGACCTACTTCCGCGTGATTTTGAAAGTTAAAATCGGTTGAAATTTTTTGGTTATTACAATGAGGCTCATAAGTCTCGCTACTCTAACCACCCCAGGACGAACAAAATGTATCAAGATTTGAAGAAAGAATACTGGTGGCTGGGCATGAAGATCGATGTGACCCAACATGTAAGCAAGTGCCTAACTTGTTCACTAGTCAAGGCCGAGCACCCGAATCCATGTGGTAAAATGCAACCTTTGCCGATAATAGAATGGAAATGGGAGGAGATCACAATGGACTTCATTACCAAGCTACCGCGAACAGCAAAAGGCAATGATACCATTTGGGTGATCGTCGACTGATTGACGAAAAGTGCTCACTTCTTTCCAATACGTGAGGCTTCTTCGTCTGAGAAGCTAGCAGAGTTGTTCATCAACGAAATTGTGAGCCGGCATGGTATGCCATTATCAATCATGTCCGACAGGGACACTCGATTCACGTCAAGATTTTGGAAGAAATTCAATGAAGCAATGGGTACCTGACTGAATATCGGCACCGCTTACCACCCTCAAACCGATGGTCAATCGGAAAGGACCATTTAGACCTTGGAGGACATGCTCCGGGCCTGTATCATTGATTTCGGTGGTAGATGGGATAGCCACCTACCTTTGGCAGAATTTTCGTATAACAACAGCTATCACTCAACCATTGGCATGCCGCCATTTGAAATATTGTATCGAAGAAGATGTAGAACCCCGGTCTGTGGGGGGGGGGGGAAATTGTACAAAAGGACTTTGCAAGTCTCGAAGTAGTCAAAGCTACTTCCGAGAAATTCGACCAGATCAAAGCACGCATGAAAGCCACTAAAGACAGACAAAAATCATATGCTGATAAAAGAAGAAGAGATTTAGAGTTTCAAGTAGGGGACATGGTACTGTTGAAAGTGTCACACTATAAAGAAATTATCCGATTAAGGAAACGTGGCAAACTAAGTCCAAGGTTTGTCAGACCTTTCAAAATCTTAGCTAGAGTTGGTCAAGTTGCTTAGAGACTCGACCTACCCGATGAGCTTAATGGAATTCACCCAACATTCCACGTGTCGCACTTACGCAAGTGCCTTGCTGACGACACGGCTCATGTGCCATATGACGAAATCAAGGAAGATAACAGTCTAAACTATGTAGTGGAACCGACGACTATACTTGAATGAGCCGAGAAACGACTACTCAATAAGTCGATTCCCTTATTCAAAGTACAATGGAAACACAGAAAAGGGTCAGGGGCTACATGGGAGAAAGAGGACGAAATGAAGGATCTGTATCCGCAGTTGTTTAACTAATAATGAGTTTCGAGGACGAAACCTCTATAAGGAGAGTAGACTTGTAAAATCCCTAAATTAAATAAATCCGAATAAACGAGATAGCGGTCGAGATTGATAAAGTAAGGTGGAAAGAAAACATGTGGGCTTGGCCTAGGGCTGGCCCATGGGCCGTGAGCAAGGGACAGAGGCCCTCAACTCACCTACATCACCACAGCCTTCCCTCACCTCCACCATTTGCGCAAACTTAGAGAGAGAGAGAGAACCGGGTCTAGTGAGAGAAAGCAAAGAAAACGGCTCAAAAGCTCGGGAATCATCACTCTCCATCACAGGAATGTTTAGCAACAAAGAGGAAACAAAACAGGTAACCTCCATGCTCGAATCTAAGCTTTTAGTTAAGAATTGGGTTTTAGGGTTTATGTGGGTTTTGAATAAAAAGTCAAGATTTTTACGTGTGAATTTGCATAAAAAGTATGTATTTATCTTCAGGAAAGCTAGATATAAGTTTTGGAAGTAAAAAGATCAAAACTTGGATAAAAAACAAAGAATTTAATCATAATCAGTTGAATCGTCTGAAAAGTCGGATGAATGGTCCGAAAACTAATTTCGTCCGAAAAGTATTTTCGAACGGCATGATTTCGGACAAATGATATCGAACGAGATAGTTCTCGGCAAGAGATTTTGAACGAAATAGGTAACTAATAAAAGGTGTTTCTAACTATATATTTTTCGGTCGAAAACAGATTTCGACCAAGAAAGATTTCGGTCGAAGATGATTTCGGACAAGATAGATTTCGGATGAAACATGTAGGTTATAACCTAGTTCCATTCGTGACCCTTGACAGATTCGTTAGCACCCACCTAACTCGGAGCTCCTAAGTATCCTACGCGAACTTATCATCAAGTGAGTTCTATGTGCCCCCTATATGTTACGTGCGAATCATTTCAAATGTTTTCGGGGCTGAAGTGTATACAGTAAATGAATAATTGATATGAATGTCCATATGAACATACGTGATATATCTATGAATGCTAAGATGATCATACCTGATATATGAAGAACGAATAATGAACAAAGAATGAAGCGTATGTATACAAAGAATGAATAAACAAATGGCATAACGTAAATGAATGAAATCTTGTTTTATATTTTATATATTGCATGTTATGAATGTATGTAAACGTTATGAGTAAATCCAACGAGTGAGCTGTCCTGGGTAAAGGGCCTTACAGGATCAAATGCAGATCAGGTACTTGCACTTATTCTCTACAGACTCTTCCTAATTTCAATTTCGGGACGAAATTCCCTAAAGTAGGGGAGACTGTAACATTTGTGTTTTTCCATTTCATTGTATTCATCGTACAAGCCCATGTAATCCAAGAGCAAGTTCAAATTTCAACACAACATAAACCAAGTGTTCATTATACATTATGCATTGTACTAGTTATTATAACACATGATCAATCATAGTCATCTTTACAAATGCATTCATATTTCAACACATCATATTTATACTTCATCATTTTTAAAATATTATTTAAACATTTATTTATTTTCACTAAACATTTTTATATCAAATGACTTATATTTTCTATGGACTTAAAACTCTATCAAATTTCATATTTATGTCCCATAAATATATCAAACTTGTGATATATATTTATTCACTATATTATTATAAACCTTTCTTAACTAATGAATTAACTAATTTAAGTTAACATGATTTTAATTCCAATTTATTGTAACAATTAAGTTATAAGTTTCAATCTTTAGAAAAACTAAATTCAGACTTAGAAAGTCTAAAACCATACATTTATAACTACAAGGTTTATTGGTGTACCTTTTATAAAAATAATACTTTTTAACCTTTTACAAAAAAAAATCAATTTTGATATTTATTTAGTCATGAATGTTATTAAAAAACCTTAAAGATGAATACCCATTTTTTTTTAAAACTTACCAATTTTTATATTATATAAATTAATGGAATTTAAAGCTCTTAATTATCCTTGAATATTATGAAACATTTTATTAATAATTTACTAGTTTTTCTCATAATCCCCCACTATAAATAGACACTAGTTCTACCCCCATTCTCACACCATTTTCACAAAATTGAAGAGCCCCAAGACTACCATAATCAAGTTATAATCCCTCTCTCAAGATCCAAAGTCGTTTCCTTGTTCTTAAGTAAGTTCTATCCGAATTCTATTTTGCGTTTTAGTTTTCATTTTTATTTCTTGTTTTCCTTGTTTAGCACACTCATTCACACACACGTATATATATGTACATACTTATATATATATATATATATATAAACCCATGTATTATTTGTATAAAGTTATAGAGACCAATACATATTTTAACTATAACCAAACATATACGAATTTTAAATATTTTTATAAACTTTTGGGTGTGTAAACATATATATATATATATATATATATATAGGGGAAGGATCATAAAAAAACACATTGTTCATGAGAAAACTAAAAAACTATTTATTAAACGTAAAAAAAAATAATAAAAAAATCATAACTCAAAATATAAATCAAAAACTAAAAACCCGCTTCAGATACTTTTTCCCCACGTCGTCCTCCTTCGAAAAAAAAATCAGCGCCCTACTACATATGTGTAGTAGGGTTAGCTTTTGAGTTTAGTTTTTTGGGTTTAGTTTAGATTTAGGTTAGGTTTTTTTTTTGGGGGGAGGGGGTGGGGGGTTTAGGTTTTTGGGGGATGGGTGGGGTGGGTTTAGGTTTTTGGGTGGGGGTGGGGTGGGGGGTTTAGGTTTTTGGGTGGGGGTGGGGTGGGGGGTTTAGGTTTTTGGGTGGGGGTGGGGTGGGGGGTTTAGGTTTTTGGGTGGGGGTGTGGTGGTTTTTGGTTGTACTACACATATGCAACACTTTTAATGAGAAGTTTTTTGATTTTCTCATGAAAATGAGTTTTCTAGTGAACTCACCCCTATATATATATATATATATATATATATATATATATATATATATGTATTTATATAATTCGTCGTTTTAAACCAATTCTTTTATAAATGTTCAAGGGATTACAATAACTATCATTTTCAAATAAAAATATACATATTTATAACTTTGCATAATTATTATCACAAAAGTTTAACGAGTGATATGTGAAGATTATTATTTCTAACACGTGTAATGATTCAATACTAATTATGTAGTTGAAATCTTGGATTATAAAATATATTTTGTGATATAAAATAAATTGTTTTTGTAAATATTTGTCTTGTATAGTTTTGTAAATTCATTTATTTAGTATGTTTTCTTATATGAATCATTAAAACAAATTTATTATTTTTAATTAAAAAATAATTATGATCATTTTTATAAACCCATTTATTTTATAAAGATCTATACAACTTTTATATAATTTATTTTTATTATATAAAAACATATAAAACACATTTTCATACTCTTAATTAATAATTAATTTTGGTTTAATTATTAATTAATTAGAACATTATTTTTATACTTTAAATTTTGGTTTAATTACCAATTAATTTAAATAATTATATTTAACATTTATCTTTCATAAAAATCAAACTATATAAATAAAAAAGTTTTAATTATTTATTTATGTAGTTAACTAATTATCTATTCAACTAATTATTATTCATTTATTATTTTAAGTATTTACAAACAAGAGAAAACTATGTATTTATCTATTCATTCATTTATTCTCAAACAAAAGCACAATTATTATTTATACATTTACTTATTTATTTACAAAACAAATAAAGTCATTTATTTATTCTTTTACATATTCAAATTTCAATATAATTATTTATCAACATTTACATAAATACTATTTAAAACTCAAATAATTATTTTATTATTAAAATGAGGACACCCACATCAATCCCTTTGCACATTAGGATTCCCTTATTCATTTTTTACAAATTATTGATACACATATTCCATCAAACATAGGTTAATCTTGTGATTAGCTAGAACATTTGTGCAACAACAACATACTTGTGTGACTTTCAAGCTAGTCATTGCAAGGTGAGTTACAAAGCCCCGCATTTTACATTTTTATATTTTTGGGGTGGAACATGATTACATTGAACTATTTGCAATTTATACAATTCATACAACTTGTACATGTGTGTATTTTTGTGCCTTATGCTTTGAACACTATGATTTAACTACATTTATAACAAGTACAATCATTAACTCCGTACAAGCCAACGGTAATAATGATTGATCTATTGCATTTGACAAATCCACCCAGGTAGGGTGATTGCTTACCAACAAACACAAGGGTAACATGAGTGTTATGCCTAACATGTCACAAGGTTTGATTGTGCACCCGGTTTACTATAGTTATTCTCCATAATTTCCTATTTATATCATGTTACATGTGAATTGTACACAACAATTTGAAACTATTTGTACAGTCAAAACCTATGTATGCGCACCTACTATATTTAGTTGCCCTTGTTTTCATCATGTTTCAGGTGCAAATGTTTGAGATCATATGCAAGATGCTCCACTTAGGATTTGGACCTACATTGAATAATTAATTGAACAATTTGATGTATTTTTGTTTTGGATGTTTGTTTGAACTTATTTCATGAAACCTTGATTTAATAATTATATGAAATCTAGTTTGATCATGTGCTTATGAACAGTCTCCGTGTCCCGCCCCGACATATTCCGTCGTCGGTTGGGGTGTGACAATTACTGCTTCCACTTTTGAAGGATCTACCATAATACCATCTGCGTTTATCACATGTCCTAAGAACTAAACTTCTCGAATCCAAAACACACATTTAGAGAACTTGGCAAAAATTTGTTCTCTCTTTAGTGTCTCCAACACTTCTCTAAGATAACACATGTTGGGATTCTATCTACCAGTTTTAACTTTTAAAACATATTTAATTAATCTTATTAATTACCAAATCAGATTTGCATGGAGAAAGCGTTTGTACATGTTAACGGTTCTAAACCGGGATCCCGTCAGTGATCCCATTACACGCGTATAAACAATAAAATTAAAATCTAACCATAGCGGGATAGGGATTATACCTTTGACGATAACTGAAAGATCTGCACTATGGTTCAACAAGCGTCTTGCTAGTGACTGTTCACAAAACCCAGAATAAACCGAATAACCGTCTCACGGTTTGTACACGAGCCCGATCGACGGCGGCGTAGGAGGCAGCGGTGCGGACAGGGGCAGCATGTCGGCGATCAGCGGCGGCAGTCGTAGCCTACGGTGGTGGACAACGACACAAGGGGGGGGGTCTCCTTCTTTGCGCAAGTTTTAGGGTGGAGGCAACAAGTGGGCATTAGGGTTTTAGTTAAGTATGTATTTATAGATACCATAATTACAAACTGCACCACAGGGTATTAACTGTTAATTCCCTAGCAATTAACTGTTAATTACTTTTAATCCCTCGACTTTACTAATTACAATTAATTAGTAAATATTAACAATTAATGTTTAATTCTTAAACGTCTAAACCTTTCGCGCTTTAATTATTTCTCTAAATAATTAATCAACGAATTAACCATTTAAATAATTCTCTAAATATTTATCAACCGAATTATAAATCCGTGTATCCAACGAAAACAACTTTATCGCCACAGGGATTCAGTTTATCCGTAGATTCACTGGTAACATAAGCGTTACATCCCCAGACCCTAAGGTAGGACACTTTGAGTTTTTCCCCATGCCATATCTCATAAGACGTTTTATGTACCTTCTTTGTAGGAGCTAGATTAATGATGATCGTGGTAGTCTTAAGAGGAAAACTCTAGAAGGAGTGTGGGAGGTTTGTACGACACATCATAGATCGAACCATATCCAATAGAGTTCGATTTATCCTCTCAGACACACCATTAAGCTGTGGTGTTCCAGGTGGAGTAAGTTGTGAAATGATCCCGCATTTTTTTAGATGTTCGTCAAACTCTAGACTAAGATATTCACCACCTCGATCTGATCGAAGTATCTTAATCGTTTTACCCAGATGATTATGTACTTCGTTTTGATAATGTTTGAACATTTCAAACGTTTCATGTTTATGCTTTATAAGAAAAACATAACCATATCAACTGAAGTCATCAGTAAATGTGAAGAAGTATCTCTCTCCATTTCTAGACATTACTCTGAATGGATCACATACATCTGTATGTACGAGTCCTAACAGATGCTTAGCTCTTTGACCGATACTGGTAAAAGGAGCTTTTGTCAACTTACTACTTAAACATGATTCACATTCATCAAAAGACTCTTGACCGGTGGAATTCAAAATTCTTGCAGTCTGGAGCTTCTTCATGCGGTTCTTGTTTATGTGTCCTAGTCGACAATGCCATAGATACGTATAATTGAAATCTAATTCCATACGTTTAGAAGAGATATTGTATAATGCGTTATTGTTATGGACTTTTATCTCATAGATTTCATTATGAGGCTTTGCAGTAAAATAAAACAAGCTATTCAAATATGTAGAAATAAAATCACCATCAAAAGCATATTTAAAACCTTGTTCACGCAAAGCAGAAACTGAAACAATATTCCTAGTTAAACTAGGAATGAAGCAAACATTGTTCAAAATATGTTCTACACCAGAAGGAAGTAAAATAACATATTCTCCTACAGCCTTCACCGCGACTCTTTGTCCATTGCCAACATGGAGCTCCAAGTCACATTGCTTCAGCTTCCTAACCTTCCTTAGTCCCTGAAAATCACTACAAATGTGAAAACCACATCCAGTGTCAAACACCCAAGATTTGCTAGACAAAAAGAAGATCTCAATAATGAATATACCTGAGGACTGTCCTCCAGAAGTCTTTTTCTTCTTCAACACAACTAGATATTTGGAGCAGTTTCTCTTCTAGTGTCCAGATTCATAACAATGAAAATATTTGACATCCTTTAGAGGTTTCTTGGCAACAGCCTTGCCTTTGCCCTTGCCTTCTTCTTGCCTTTGTCTTTGGCTTAGATTTCCTAACTCGACCCTCCTTGATCATCAACACTGGACTAGACTTGCTAGAAGACGGTATGTTCATCTCGGTATTTTTTATCATCATATGCAACTCTGCGATGGTCTTGTCCCAACCATTCATATTGTAGTTTAAGACGAGCTGGTCATATGTCTTAGGCAATGAGTTGAGGATTATATCCCCAGCTAGCTCATTGCTTAAGGGACAGTCAAGATGTGTTAAATGATCAATATAACCTTTCATCTTCAGCACGTGAGTGCTGACCGAAGAACCTTCCTTCATACGATAGCTGATAAGTGATCTCATTACTTCAAAGCGCTCATGACGAGCTTGCTATTAGGAACATTTCCTCCAGCTGGATGATCAACCAGCTTCTGCTGAAGTTCTGGTATCATAGATGCCAGCATTAAGTAGGAGACCTTGATAGAATCATCGACATGTTTCTCCAGGTCCTACGATCAACGCCCGTAGTAGTCGTAGGTTCTTTAGGAATTGGTCCTTCGAGAACATACATCTTGTTCTCTGCACTGAGAACACTTTTTAGGTTACGATACCAATCCATGAAGTTGGAGTTGTTGAGTTATCCTTCTCAAGGACGGACTTAAGTGAGAAAGATGAGGTGGGATTGGATTCGTTAGACATCTACAAAATTCAAAAGGAAAGAGTTTTAGTATTTTCATGCTTAACGTCCTAATTAAATTTATGACCCAATTGCAAAAATATATAATTACAAGTGAGATCTCGATTCACCATTGCACAATGAATGGATGATCACTCTCCACTGTCATAGCTATTTAGGTGGATAACGATTACCGATTGTGTCAACTACACAATTCTCGGTTTGAGAGGCATGAAGAGTAATGTCAAGTTTGGATACGTTTCCCTCAACTAAGCCTACTTAATACGACTAAGTGATATTCACCCTTCAATGGAAACTGTAGAACCAACCTAACTGACTCAGAAATCGCGGCAGTACCTTCAACCGAAACCGTAGGACCGGATGCAGGGTAATTCTCTAACACCAGGGGTTCGGATTGGTCAGTTGAAGTGTCACAAATTATGGTGACGCAGAAATATAAATTTTTAATTTGGGATTTGCTTTAATTTTTAAATTACCATTTTAGGGTCAAAAACATATTGTACGACTAGGAGCATGAGCCAATTCATGCTATTTTAGTAAAACAAATTTTACTATATAGTTCATGAAATGCCTTTCAACACTCGACAATATCCAATTTTAAATACGTTATTTAATCTAAATTAGTCGTTAATCGCGAACCAGATTTTAAACGAATTAACTTTTAATTAATTTAAATTACTTTTAAATAAAACAATTTAATTTAAAACTCGTTTTACTTTTAAATGAAAACACTTTTATTTAAATTACATTTCCCAGAAATCTTTAAACATTTTAATTTTCTCATCGTTTTAATATTGTGTCAGAAACATTTTATAAAAATTTTGCGATTTAATTATTATCATCAATAATGTCAACAACCACAAAATCATAAAACAAATAATCGAGCAACTAGTAAAGTTGTTCGGTTTCGTTCGAGCCATCAAACGGAAATCGAACCGGTCTAGGGACAAACAAAAAACAATCATTCTCGTCGTCTCCCACTTAGTCAAAAATCTCCAGCTTCGTGTCCCGGTCGACTCCGTCTTCGTTTTTCAAATTTTCATCTCGTTCGGTTTACAATACATTTACATTTACAATAAATAATAAAATAAAATAAACCTAACTATTACATGGGTTCCAAATAACCCATACAATTTAAAGATAAATAAAACCAAAACCAAAACACAACCACGGGACACTAGTGTTCGATTTAATAACCCAATCAACCATAAATGAAATGGCTTGATCTTTTTGTCAAACAAACATTTTTGACAAATAAAACATAAGATCGAAAAATAAATAATTATGTCTAAACGCACGTAAAGGTGGCTCTGATACCACTGTTGGGATTCCATGTATCAGTTTTAAAACATATTTAACTAATCTTATTAATTAATAAATCAGATTTGCATGGTGGAAGCGTTTGTAGATGTTAACGGTTCTAAACAGGTATCCCGCCAGTGATCCGATTACACGCGTATAAAAAATAAAATTAAAATCCAACCATAGCGGGTTAGGGATTATAACTTTGACGATAACCGAAAGATCTGCACTTTGGTTCAACAAGCGTCTCGCTAGTGAATGTTCACAAAACCCGGAATAAACTGAATAACCGTCTCACGGTTTGCACACGAGCCCGGTCTACGGCGGCGTAGGAGGCAGCGGCAGGGATGGCGGCAGCCTGGCGGTGGCGGTGGTGGCCTATGGTGGTGGACGGCGACGCAAAGGGGGGGGGGTCTCCTTCTTTGTGCAAGTTTTAAGGTGGAGGCAACAAGTGGGGATTAGGGTTTTAGTTAAGTGTTTATTTATAGATACCATAATTACCAACTGCACCCCACGGTATTAACAGTTAATTCCCTGGCAATTAAATGTTGATTACTTTTAATCTCTCAACTTTACTAATTACAATTAATTAGTAAATATTAACAAATTAACGTTTAACTCTTAAACGTCTAAACCTTTCGCGCTTTAACTATTTCTCTAAATAATTAATCACCGAATTAACCGTTTAAATATTTGTCCACCGAATTATAAATCCGTGTTTTGTGAACTATAATGTTTACAACTAAACATTATTAATTTCTCGTTGTCCAAAGTGCACTCTTTGGATCGTAACTCGATAACAACGTTGATATAATCGACGATGACATCCTATATTCAACAACACATATGATCGCCCTCACTTTTTGAGTAGATCAAGATGTCGTCTAGAAATACTATCACTGATCAATCTAGCATTGGTCGACATACTATATTCATTAAGTCCATGAATGCTGTTGGAGAATTCGTCAATCCGAAAGACATCAGGAGGAACTCGTAGTGTCCATATCTGGTTCGGAAAGCTGTCTTTGGTATGTCTTCTTTTCTAACTCTTAACTGATGATACCCAGAGCGAAGGTATTTTTTCGAAAACCAACTTGCTCCTTGCAATTGGTCAAACAAATCGTCGATCTTAGGTAACGGGTACTAATTCTTACGAATAGTACCGGTGCACCCCATGGGGATATGCTCGGTCTAATGAATCCCACACTAAAAAGATATTGCAATTGAGTCATTGACTCTTTCATTTCCGATGGAGCCAATCGGTATGGTGCTTTCGCGACAGGCTGGGCTCATTGCACTAAGTCGATTTGAAATTCCATCTCCCGATCTGGTGGTATTCCCGGCAAGTCCTCTGGAAATACCATTGGGAAATTACGCACCACTAGTACATCTTTTATTTCTTTTTCTTTTACTTTTTCATTAATGGCATAAGCCAAATAAGTCTCACATCCTCGCGTCATGCATTTTTCAGCCTTCATCATAGAAATGGTGTTTGGCACTGTACTTTCTTTATCACCATGTATCGTAATTGAGCTACCATCTGGTGGTTTGAGATGAACTTGCTTTCTCTTACATATAATTTATGCCTCATCGGCTGCTAGCCAGTCTATTCCTAGCACTACATCAAATCCTCCTAATGTTAAGAGGAATAACTTAGCTAGGAATTTATACCCTTCAAGTTCTATTAAGCAATCATTAATTGCTTCTGTAACTGTTGTTGACTTGCCAATGCCAGTCTCCACCTTAAATGTACTTTCTATCTTTCTTATTGGATTCTTTAATAATGGACTTAATGAAGTACTAATAAAACTTCTGTTTGCTCCAGAATCAAATAAAATAGATACATTCACTTCATTGATTCGGAACATACCTGACACGACGTCAGGATTCTTTCTAGCTTCTTGTGTAAGAACATAAGCTCTCGTTTTCTCTTTCGGGTTTTCTGTTTCTTTTTCTTTGACTTTTCTAGATCCTTCAGCTTTGGTCTGTCTGCAATCTTTTGTTAGATGCTACATTCTTCCACAACTTCGGCATTTATTAGTTGGGCAACTGAAAGAATAATGTCATGTTTTTTCACACTTATAGCATAGGTTGGATCTAATTTTACATTCTCCAGAATGTCTTCTTCCACACTTCTTGCATTCACTGGTATCTTCAACTCTTACTTTCTTGTTGTTGGGTCCAGATAAATTCTTACCTAGTCTCTTGAAATTAGTTTTCCACTTCTTGGTGGATTATGTTTTAACCGGTTCATCTGCTGCTACATAATCATATACAACTCCACTTATTTCACCTACCTCATCGAATGTCTTTGGAGCATTTGCTTTAATGTGAGTTCAGACTTTTTATGGCAGTCCTTGAATGTAGCTTTTAATTCTTCTTTCTTCAGTGGAGACCAAGTGAGGTACCAATTGAACCAAATCATTAAATCTAGACATGTACTTGCGATGTGTCATATTGCCAGCTTTGAACGTCAAGAACTTCGACTCAACTTTATCAATTTCATTTTGAGGACAAAATTTCTTGATAATAAGTCCTTTCAATTCATCCCATTTCATATTATTGATAGCTTCAGCCGATTCGGACTGCTTGACGGTTTCCAACCAGCTAAGGGCTTCGTTAATAAACGAATGAGCAACAAACTTAACTGCTTGGTCTTCCCGACATTCACTAAGATTAATTACCACACTCAATCTCGTGATCCAATGGTACGTGGCTATGGCATCTTTCTTGCCATCCAGTTTGGGTGGATCACAGTCTTTGAATGGTAACTTCAGGAATTTAGCATTGAAGATAAGGACAGAAGAAGATAGGTAGCTTTCATGCCTAACTAAAACATGCTTTATAATTGCATCCATACTTCGGTCTAACATCTGAGTCACTGTCTGACTCGAAATACCTCCGTCTACCATGTGAATCTTTCTTTAGAAGTTCATCTTTGGATTCTTTTAACTCTTTTCTTAATGCTTTTAGTAAGGTCGCTTGTAATTTCAACCCCACCTCTTCTATTATGGATGTTCTTAATGCAGGTTCCAAAGTAAAGCATTCCTCACGAATGGAATCAACGTGTAATACCTATTCCTCATGCTCTGTTTCCACACGAGAAACATGATCATCATTCTCATGGACCTCAGTATCATAATGAGAATGTTCCTCGGTTTATCTCCTGTTAATGGGTGGTCGGTCTCGGCTCTACCACGACCTCAACCTCGAGCACCAGCCATATCCTTAAAAGAATATCGTTGTTATCAGGTCAAGCAATAATTCAGAACTCTACAGGTAACGCAAAATATTAATGACAGTGACCAGTTGTAATTAATAACTCACTTTACTTTCGAGTTCCAAACATTCCCATTCCATAATAACTCTGATACTTAGTTTCGTATCTTATGTTTAAGATGTAGATTACTTTGTGCTGACATCCATTTCTAAGATTTTTCCTTTCAGTTTAAGTCCAGACATTAAGGGATGTCTGAATCTCTTAAACTATGACTCTGATACCAACTTGAGACGCCCCGATTCCCGAGTTGCCTCGTACATTGGATTTACTCTTTAGCAATAGTGGAAAGTATTATTGTATTTTATTACAGCGAAAACGGAATTGTTTTACAAACAGATACACAAACTGTACAAAATCTGTTTGTAACTATTTCTATGTCCGAATGTCAGTCATTGAGTGTCAAGTAACGTTCATCTGTTTAATCCTTTCCTGCACCTAACATACATACTTAAAATAGGTCAGCTTAGGCTGGTGAGTTGAATCTTTATCTTTTACCAAATCGTAATCCGGTATATTTTGAAAAACATTTCTTTGACATATTTATCTTTTTTAAGGTCCTTGTATTTCTACAGGACTAAAAAATGTTGTCGCTAATACGTTTCGTGTTAAGTGTATAATTAATAAAATAAATTAATTATTATATTATGAAAATGTTTCACGAGATCAGGTTTTAAATTTATAAAATGATAAATACTCAAGCTCAAAACACACAATAGGCAAATTTACCTATCGCATCGTAATATAGTTTAGGTAAGAACTGAGTATCGAACCAATGGACACGGTCAAATTCCCATACTCAACGCTCGTTATCGTTTAGCCGGTTTAATTAGTGAGTGGGTTTTGTGTGCTTGTGAAGCAGAAAAGTAAATGACTGAAAAGAAAATGACGGTAAAGTAAATAAGAAAAAATGAAAAATGTTCGTGAAGTGTGTAACAGAAATGTAAATAACAGAATAGTATTTAATAGGAAAGTAAATAGCTCAAGAATAATCAGATCACAACGAGTATTGCTTCGGGCTTTGAATCCGCTTGGTATATGATAATGTTATGTTAACTAATCCGATGGTATGACTAATACAAATGTGTGAACGGTACACCGCTAGCGATTCATTCTCATAACATTTGGTTCATGAATTATGTTCCTTAATATTAAAATAGTAAGACACCTAGTCAGGGACATCATTACCCTCAACTCTTCAATAGATCTGTACATTCGTATGCTTAAGATCTATTTCCGACTTGGTTTAAGACATCAAACTTAAACACCTTTATTTTTATTAAAAGAGTGATTAGACTTTGTTCACCGGGATGCGATTCAACAATGGGACCATGTATAAAGACGTACCGTTCCCAATATGAGTTCACCAACTCTTGGTTTCTTGACAAACTCGTATAAAGACGTACGATCTTATCAATATTAACCAAGCTTTGGCTTATCAAAATCCGCTTGTATAAAGACGTAAAAATTTCATGAGAAGTTTGATTAAAAACGTTTTACGGTCTTACACTTTAAAATCAAGAACACTCACAAGTGTAAAGACTAATTTAGATAATAATAAAAAGTCCATCATGAAGATGGTTTTAAGAGAGAATAATTAAAGAACATAAACATATAATTAGATTAATAAGTTAAACATTAACATACACCAAATTTCATCTTCAACCAAGCAATACAAACGGTTTAGCCACGAATGGCCATACGAACTAGCATAATGTTGAGTTTCGTAGGCTCCCCTGTTGCGAACAAAGCGGAAGAGCCTCTCTACTCTCTACTCTCACTACAACTACGAACTCTAGGAGAGTGTATCTTCTCTGATATGTGGTGTAGGGTGTGTCTTGAATGAGGAACCCAAGACATCTATTTACAGACCTCAAAATGAGTAATGCACGGTCGTGCATTAGTTTGCACGGGCGTGCATTAGTTTGCACGGGCGTGCAAACACCCAGGGAATCAAAAAGTACACATGGCAGGGTACGAGGATACTTAGGGAGCAAGCAGGGCATTGCACGGGCGTGCAATGGGATGCACGGCTGTGCATCCCCTTTCCTGCTCCCTTTTTTGTGTTTTTGCTGCTGGTTGACTGGTGTTGACCTTGGTTGACTTCTTGGGGGGATCAAAGCTCGGGTACGTTCCTTCTAAATGCTTGATTTCTTGATGTATTTGAGTTGTTTTTGCTTTGTTTAACTCGGTACATCGTTTTTCCTGCAATTGTGAAATATAAACGTTTTGAAGTATCAATTGCAAGGTTTTTATTCAATTAGTACCATAATATGGGGATTATTATGCATGCAAAACATGTATAAATTATGACATATCATAATACCCCACACTTGTACTTTGCTTGCCCTCATGCAAACTCATGCATGATTAGACCCATAACTAAAAACTTTAAGAAAAGAAAAGAAGTTCTAAGTAAGTGGAGACTTCGGAAAAACATATGAGTCGCTTATTTTATTTTTGTATTTTTCTATTTTTAGGATGATGGAATCTATGACAAGCCTACTAGAACTTAAATTATGCATAATCTTTCACTCTTCACAATGTTCACTCAACTCTCAGGTTATATATATGGATAATGTAAGTCAAGCAGAACACTCAAGTTCGAATCGAATTATGCAATGGTCAAAAGCTTGTATGCAAATCAAGTCTCCACCAACTAACTAAGTAATATGCATGAATCAAAAAGGCTTAAAAGGGTTGTAATGTGGCTAAAAAGAAAATAAAGGGTGAAAATGATAATCTTTTTGGGTTTTTAGAGGTTTAAATGGTTTTAAAAGGGCTTCAGCTAACGTATGACACATGGTTAAGGCTTCTTGGATTAAAATTGGAAAATACTAGTGGGTGCCTCTATAGTATTCAGATAATGAGGGTATAACTAATATGAGGGCCCGTTTATGGTCAGATTCCCAAGACCGATACTTCTTATCATATTCAACTCTTCCCTCACTAGGTGATACACATTTCTGCCTTTCTGTATGGTCCTTCCGGCTTGTAAACTAACAACACCTACTTTGATCAGATGCGTATACTCATGTTGGGAATAAGTTTGATTCTTGCTGCATTTTCCATTGTGGCTCCAGTTGCCATATTTTACACATTTGCATATATTTTGGCTCTTCTTTTGGCAGGGCTCTTTAACAAGCCACAGAATGGTGGTATTTGTTCTTGCTTGTGCCACCGTTTTCTTATATTGAATGTTGCTTCAAATACTTTTTCTCGGAGTTCGGGTGGTAATACAGGCTTTGCGAAATGAATACAAGAAAGCAAATGAAAATCAAAAGAGTGTATTCTAGCTCTTTAAGTTATCACCGGTAAACGACCAACTTCTTTTTTTTTTTTAACATCAAGACAAATTCTTCAATAAATCCACTTCCTTAATTTCCTTGAAACATTTTTCAATATCTTCCTTGTAGATCGTTCGACTGTTTACTCCTAATACATCCACTTTCTTTTGTATACTTCAATTCCTTGAGTGAGATTCTTTTCGAATTGTCTTAAAAGTTTCATATTTGAAATAACGAAACAAGATAAACTAATGATTCTCCATCTTGAAGACAATTAGTCAATAACTGGTGTTTACAAAAATCTGGTTTGGGATAAATCGGTAATGGGTAGTGGAAAATAAAGCGGCTAAGGCTCAAAGGGGCTAACTACGCGGATTTTTAGTATTTGGGTTTGATTAAGGGATAATAAAAGGGTGATAAAGTCCTAGGTGCCTCAATTATTTTCATGTAATTACTAGTTCATAGTCTTGATATGTATAAGTCATACAAGTTCTAATTATGCATAAAATTCAACCGAAAAACAGTCAATGTACCAAACGAAGGAGCATGGGAAAATATGATAGTAATACTCGTGAAAGGCTCAGATTATTCTCACATGAAAAACGGATGGGATAAGGTTTAGTGATTTGTTATGCATAATATCCATTTGTTTCTACTTGCCATGTTTCATGATGTAGTGCAAAGCACACATCTTTTATCCTATAGTTTTCGTGCGTTTTACTTAGTTTTATATTCGTTTTGAGTCGTTTAAGTCTGTATTTGAGTCTATTGTATATTTTTAGGAGCTCGTGTAGAATAGGAAGCTATATCGTGAGGAAAACGAGCATGAGAAGAAAGCCTAAGAGAAAAGTGTAGAGATAAAGACTGATGGTTACAAAATTCTCTAAGTACATATGCTACGGACTCAACAATTATGCTGACTTACAAAGTTGCTGCGGATAAGGCATATGCTGCGGATAGTTAAGTTATACTTCTGATGAACAATTATGCTGTGGATAGTCTTATCCGCTGAAGTCCAAAGTTGCTGTTGATAGGCTTCTCATCAGCATCAAACATTGACGCTGCTGATGGGCAAATCATCAGCAACTTTGACTTTGCTACTGACACCTTTTGCTGTAACCCTGACACATCTATCAGAAGAAGTAATGTTATTGGTGCAAATGATTAAAGACAAAGCTAATACTTCTGAAGTCTCCTGCAAAGATTTCTAAGAAGACTTTTGACCTGATTCATACTGTTTGCTGCAGTTTGTCTTTTAGTTGTCTACCAATTGTAGTGTAACTTGTAACTGTCAAAGATCAACGGCTTGTGTTTGATCGGATCCTTAGAATCAAGGGTTTGTCTAGATTCTAAGTTCCTTTATATGTATTGTATCTTTTCATTGTACAAGTGTGCTTCCTTAGAGTTTTCTCTGTAACTTGTAAACATCGAAGATTAATACACTTTGCATTTATCTGTGTTTCTTGTTTACATTGCATAGTTGTGATTGTTTCCACCAATCTCAACTAAACAGAACCATCTTGTAAAACACCGATCCTACCAGTGCTATCAGAGCTTTGGCTCTCAGATTAAACAAACCAACACTTGTTTAATCACTATCTGGTTTTGTTATCTCTTTGCTGCTAAACCATATATCCAAAGTATGGCACATAATGTTGTATTTGATGATGTTGGAAGCCTTCACAGACCACCAAGACTGGTGTCTGGAGAAGATTATGACATGTGGAAGATTAGAACGGAAAGTTTCTTCTGCTACCAAGAATATGGAATGTGGAGATCCATAATTGATGTTCCGTATGTGCCTATGGTGGCTTCTGATGACTCTGGAGGTCCATCTGTTCCTAAAGAAGCCTCCAAATATTCAGAAGAAGACATCAAGAAGATGGAGGTAGATTTTAAAGCTCTGGGAGCTATAAAGATGTGCTTGCCACATGAAGTTTTTCATAACTTTAGAGAATACAAAACTGCCAAAGAGCTATGGGAAGCTCTTGAAAAGATGTTTGCTGGTTCTTAAGAAGTGAAAGAAAATAGAAGAGACATTCTAAAGCAACAATATGAAAACTTTGTCTACAAGGATGGTGAGTATCTTACCACTCTATACAACATGTACACCAATCTTGTGGGAGAGCTACAATGCTCTAAAGTCAAGCTATAGAATGAATACATTCTCACAAAGTTTATTAGATCTCTTCCAAGTTGCTGGACACTCTACACAATGTCAATCAGAAGAACTGAAAATCTGAAGACTCTCCAAATGATTGAGTTATTTGTTATGCTGAAGACATATGAGCTGGATATGATTCAAGCCATAGAAAAAGCTCAGGTCATTCATCCTCATCCTCATCATCCACCACTTCCTCTACACTACACTCTGACCACTCAGTTCCAAGTTCAAGCAACTACTATCCCCCCATTGTTACCCATCCGCAAACTCCCAACTCACAAACTAGCAACTCACAGTTTCTCCAAGAAGACCCACCTCAAAATAACTCTGCTGCATTTGTCTCTGAAAACCCAAGCAATATGTCATTTTTCAAAGAAGATCTGGAGTATTTTCATCCAGATGACCTAGAAGAAATGGACATACAACACTCTTATGCTATGTTATCTCTTAGAGCTAAAAGGTTCTACTCTAGAACTGGAAGACCTATTCCAAGCAACAACTCTAACACTAGAGTTGGGTTGGACAAGAGCAAGCTAAGATGTTAAAACTGTAATCAACTTGGCCATTTTTCCAGAGAATGTAAATCACCAAAGGCAAACCCAACTGCTGCATAGCCAAGACAGACACGTCAAAGTCAGGCAGGTCAAAACACTCCTCCTGCTCAAACTGCAGCTTGTGCAACTCAACAAGTGGGAACAACTGATTTTGACTGGAGTTTTCTATATAAAGAACCAACAGCTAACAACCAAGCTCTTATGGCAGACACCAAGGAGATACCACCTCAGGTATATGAACATCTCTGTTCTCAAGCTTGCATTGAAAAGCTTCTAGGATATAGAAAGCATAAACAAAATCTTACAGATCAAAATGAAGAGTTTCATCAAATGAAATCTGAATTCAAAAAGGTTGAAAACAGTTACAAAGAAAAGATTAACTGTCTAAAGAAAGAAATTTCATCATTAAAACATGAACAAACAAATCTTGAAACTCAGATTGATGATCCATTGGTTAAGCTAAAATCTACAAGAGTTGAGCTGGCAGATGAAAAGGTTCATGTTGACAAATATGAATTTACATCCAAAAAGCTGCAAAGACTTTTGGATGCTCAAATTCATGAGAAGGTGACTGCTGGTCTTAGGTATCAATCTGAGAAGACTTACAAATTCGTACCACCACCTGCTGACTATGTAGCCATCCATGAACCTAACTTCAACCTCACAAATCTTGACCATGCAAACCAAAACCTTGATCCTTCCAAGGAAGAAACAGTTGTGCAAGAATGCAATACCTCAACTGAATCTGAGTCCACTTGGTCAGAATCTACTGAAACCAGTGAAGCCCCATTACTCCCTACCAATGAAGTAATTCTAAAAACCACCAAATCTGGTAGTGTAATTCAAACAAATGGTCCAAGTCCCTTTATTACTTCCATACTAGTAACTCAGCTCACCAAGCAAGTCAAAATCAGCTATCCCCGTGAAGGAAGAAAGCTGATTATTGAAAAAGGGACAATCCTCAACCTCCACAAACCACCAAGCCACCCAACCAAGAAAGGTGTTTGACATCAGTCATGCACCTGGAGATAGAACTCCATATGTTCAGAAAATATTGGAGGAAGCGACTTTTGAACATAACAAAACTCATCCCTGGAATTTCAAAGATTTATTCAAAAGAAAGGACTGTGTGTACTTTCAAAGGGATAAAATTGCTAAATCATGTTTTGTTTGTGGTAAATATAATCATACTGCAAGCACCTGCTTCTATTACCTTCAGCAGCAACGAAATCTCAAGCAACAAGTCTTTGATAAAACAAACAAGAACAACAGGTAAGAAGCTATGAAGCAAAAACAACTCATTTAATAAAATCTCTCTCTCCACCAAGGAAGCAGATCCCAATAGCTCAACAATCTTGCATCATATGTGGTGAATCAGATCACTTTGCTGCAAATTGTAAATTTAATCCTTTCAACCAGCTTTCTCAATCATCAGTAACAACAATCAAGATCTTTCCTAGATAGAAGTCGGTCTATAGAAGAACTCCTACAGAAAAACCAACTTTCAACAGGAACGTAAATAAAGAGAAGCAAGTAATTGTTGTTGAACAGTTAGAAGCAATCAGGAGTGCTGCTGATCAATTTAAGCCTAAAAACATGAAGAACAAGTCTAAGTCATCAGCAACAACCAAGTTTGTTGCTGATCAGTCAAAGCCATCAGCAACAATCAAGTTTGCTGCTGATCAGCCAAAGCTAGCAGCAACCAAGTTTGCTGCTGATCAGTCAAAACCACCAGCAGCAAATCTTAAAATCCAGAAAGAACTATCAGCAGCCAAAGCCACATCTGCTGCTAATAGAGTAAAAAGGTCTGGAAAAATAATTCATGAATGGAAAGCCAAGTCCACACCTTCATCCTCTCAAAGTACTATCATTGGATCTATTGAGTGCCAGCATAGTGATGATTTTGGTCTCAAAACACACTCACCCAAGTCTGCACGTTCTTCGGTCCCTCCCTCTAACTAGATCTCTCTCATGTGTAGGGACAACCAGGTAACAAGGATAACACCTGGGTTGTAGACAGTGGTTGTTCCAGGCACATGACCGACAACAGATCCATCCTCTCAAATTTCAGAAACTTCTATAGAGGATATGTTGCCTTTGGGAGTGATTCAAAAGGAGGATCTATAACTGGACAAGGAACTATGTCCAATGAAAGAATGAGTATTGAAAAGGTGAACTTCGTAAAAGAATTAGAGTTCAATCTCATGAGTGTGTCTCAAATCTGTGATCAGAAGCATTGGATGTTTTTCACAGATAAAGAATGTTTTGTACTCTCCCCTAGGCTAAGCAAACCTCCTCTAGAGAAGATCTTACTGACTGCTCAAAGGAAAGATAATCTATATGTTCTTGATATGAACGAGGTCACTCCATCTGTTAGTGTATCATGTTTTCTGTCAAAGGCATCAATTGATGAATCTGCTCTATGGCATAGGAGATTAAGTCATGTTAATGTTAAAACCATCAACAAGCTGGTCAAAGGAAATCTTGTCAGAGGACTCCATGATAAGGAATTCTAGCTTGAAGATCACTGCATAGTATGCTTGAAGGGGAAGCAACAGAAAAGTTCTCACAAGCCCAAGACATTGAATTCAAATGACACTCTACTACATCTTCTGCATATGTATCTCTTTGGTCCTAAAAATGTCATGTCTATGGGAAAGAAGTCATACTGTCTGGTGATAACTGATGACTACACCAGATTCTCTTGGGTATACTTGAGAACAAAAGATGAAACTACTGAAATTCTTAAATCCTACATTCTTAGGGTTGAGAATCAAAGCAATCAGAAAGTCAAAATTGTAGGATCGGTGAATACAAGATGGTTCTATTCTAGTTGAGATTGGCGGAAACAATCACAACTAAGCAATGTAAACAAGTAAACAAGAAGAATACTGATAAATGCAATTTGTATTAAGCTTCAAAGATTACAGAGAAAACTCTTAAGAAAAAACACACTTATACAATAACTCTAAGTACTACTTATATAGTAACTTAGAATCAAGACAGACCCTTGATTCTAAGGATCATATCTAACACAAGCCGTTGATCTTGTATTTAAGCTATTCTACATGTAACGACAATAAATACTGCAAAAGTTATCTTTACTCAAACGTCTTCTTAGGCATCATTGCTTGAGTCCTTGGAAGAAGAGCGTCGTTGTCTTTTATTGTCTTGCATAAGTAACATTCTTTCGACGTGGAGTGTGTCAGTGTTGCAGCAGAATGTTGTCAGTGGTAATGGTTGCTTTATCAAAGCCAGACTGCTGCAACGTTTGATCTTCAGAGGGAATGGCTATCAGTAGCAATGTTGTTGATTAGCAGCAAGACACAACTGTCCATAGCTGCTAATGATTTTCCTATCAGCAGCAACTTTGGTCTTTAGCAGATAAGACTATCTGCAACAGATTTGTTATTCAGCAGAAAAACAAGTATCCGCGGCAGATAAGCTTATCCGCAGCAGTTTATCAATCTGCAGCAAAACTCTGAGGTCCACATCAGTTGTACTTAGAGAATTTTGTAGCCGTCCGTGTTTATTTCTACAAACTCCCCCTAGACTGATGCTACCAAAACTCTCTTACTGCTTTTGCTGCTGAAGATTTTCCATGTTAAAGAACTATCCTTCTACCTCATAGCCTCTTGGGTCCTGGCTAGGATTGTTTAGAGGAAGCTCAGATAGAGTCTTTATGTCTTTGCTTGGCATTTTGAAGATGGCCTTGCTTGAACATATCATCTTCTGTCCTTTAACATCAATCAAGATAAACTCGTTGGTATCAGCCTTGAAGGACTAACTGGTGAATGGAGAATGGGATTGAAGAGGTTTGGCATCAATGATTACATCTTTACTAGGGTTGAAGTGATGTTTGATCGCTAGTAAAAGATGTCTCCCACCTTCATTCTCTAGCTTATGGGCTTCACCCAACTCCAATATTCTTCTTAGATATGAGTCTGGGAGTTGCAGTACCTCATCAACAGATTTATAGATAGATCTTTTCAGTTTTTCCTTTCCCCTGAAGACTTCAAACCATTTTTCTTGAATGTTGTAGAACCAGACAACTATTTCTCTTGAGTATTCTGGTGTGATGGTAGGTTTGGTTTTCTTCTTGGAAGGCTGCTGATGAGGAGGAGCTGGGTGGAGAGATTTGGACTTTGTGGGAAGAGAGGAAGGAGTTCTAGGCTGGAGAGTGGAAGTATGGTGGGTGGAGGAAGTAGTGGATGAGGGAGAAGGCTTGGGTTTCTTTGATTTGTGTTCAGCAGTTTTAGTTATCACCCTTTTCTTGGAGCATGTCTTCCCCAATCTTTCTTCCTCTTCCTTCTTGACTTTGGAGTACAAGGCTTGCAAGTTCATGAAACTCATGGGGCCTAGACATTTTCCACTTTCTCCTCTGGCCTTCAGGAACTCAGTCATGGCCTTCCTTTCTTCATGGGTCCTTATGTTGAATGCAATGGTCTTCTTGTATTTTTTCTTGGCTTTTTCTTCTTCTTCATCCCTTTTCTTATTTGCCAATTAACCTTGCTGACCCATGAAGGCTTTGTAGATTTCTTTATTTGATAGTTTCTCAAGGTAGTCCGCATCCTCACCTTGAGAAATCAGAGCCGCTATCCATTCTTCTCTCATTTCTTTGGCTAGTTCAGAATCAGTTATTCTGAACTTAGCCTCTTCCCTTTTCTTCTTCTCCCTTTCTTCTTCTTATCTATTAAACTGTTCCTGCAGCTGAAGAGCTAGGGCTTCATCTTCTTGTAATTTAGAACCTGCAGGAAATCTGGCTTTGAGATCATCCAGTTGTTTAGCATACAGCTGGATTTGTTGTTCTCTGAAGAGCATGGCAGCTTTTCTTTCTTGAATTTTTCTTAGCTCTGTCATCTCCTCTTCTTCTCTTCTTCTTCGTCTTCTTTCCTCCCTTTCCCTTTGCTCTTTCACCAGTCTCTCTTCCACCTCTTCAGTCATTTCTCCCTTCCCCTTGGCTTTGGTTGATGCCTCTACTTCAGCTTCTTGGATCACAACAGCATATGTTTTAGATACTGTTGTGATCTCTGCTTCAGCTTCATTGGCAGTTTGGGGAGTGGATGGGGGAAGGTTTCTTGCTTCATCTTCTTCCCATTCACACCCAGTTACTTCCTTCCAACTTTTCCTTACATCCTCCAACTCTGTTCTTCTAGATTATGTTGCAATGTTCAGAGTGGCGGTTGGTGAGGAGAGAAAAGAGAAATATGAGTCTGAGGAGGCATATTCTGCAAGCGTCCCTCCTTTTCAGGACGAGCTTTGATAGTATTGATCATTGTTTGGCTCTCTAAGGAGTTGACTTTGCAGATATGTGTTCTGAGCTCAAAAATGTTGTATAGGAAGTCTGAGTTGAGGAGTAGGATCTCATTGATGTGGTTGAAGAAGACAGATGATCCATCACTCAGAAAGAAGGTGAAGCCAGAGGGCCCAGTGCACGACCATCCTAGCACTACCAGTCCCCTGACCATCTCAATGTGTATGAAGCTTCTCCAGCAAACAGTTTCTTCACAAGTTAAAGTACTGCTCCTGATCATGTCAAGTCTACTTGAAGCCAGTCATTGTGCTGCTGCTGTAGAAGATTCTGCGCGCTTTTTAGGATATGCCACCCTGTTTGCTTCTTTTAATAGTGCTTCAAACCAGGGCAGATTTTCCTCCATTAAGTCTTGGAACCTGCAGATTGCAAGTTTTGCTGAGAGATCTGAAGAGGTGTTGATGAAGTTGGATAAATATAGTTCAAGCACTTGAAGAGGATATAGTGCATCCCAGTTCAACTCTTCTACTCCGCTGAACTCTTTCCCAATCCAGAATCTCTCAGATTGATAATCATACCCCCAAGCTAGTATGGAGTCAAAATCTAGCTTGTCTACAGTCAGTGTGAATTTGGGGGCAGTGGTTAGACTTATTATGGCCGCTGCTTTAGGAAGAATGCTGACTGATGGAGGTGTGTCTTCATGGTGACTTGTATTTGTCAACACCTCATCACAGGCTCGAACAACCAACTTCCAATCCTCAGTGATTTCTTCCTCTTCATCTACTGAGTCTGGCAAGTCATGAACTTGAACAAAGGCAGGTTTGAATAAGGATATTTGAAATGCAGCCTGCTCTTGTATCCAGTCCTCAAGGCTGTCAGCATCATCTTCTACTACGACTATCTCCCCCTTTTTGGTTGCGTCAGTGTAAAGGGTTGCATCTGTTTGAGTTCCCACTGATACAAGGGAAGGAGTAGGCAAAGTTGGGCATTGATGGGCTTCATGCATAGAGACTTGGTGCCTTAGTTTGGACACTTCAACCTCTAGCATAGCCACCCTGGCCGTCAATTCCATATTTTTGAGTTTCAGACTGTCCTCATCCACAGTTGTGGAATCCTTGGAGCTGGATGTGGTCTTAGTCCTAGCCTCTGCATCCCCATCACCCTAGTTTTCTTGGCACCTGGGATTCCTCTCAGTGAAGAGTGTTTCAAAGGAAACATCCTCACTGTGAGTTGCCGTGGTTAGGGTCTTAGTTATGTTATCACTGTCCTCCTGGTTAGTTGATGTACGAGGAGTAGTGACAGCCCTTTCCACATTCACTCTATCAGTACTCCTAGAGTGAACCTTCTTAGGTGACGAACTTGGGTTAGGTGCACTAGCAGCCAAGTCAATCAATACCTCCGAGATAATGGTTTTTTTAGAAGGTATATCATTTTGACAAGGTGCCTCTGCACTTAAGTTCAGAGAAGAAAAATAATGGAATGGCTCAATGAGTTGTTCTATGGATCTGGGATGTGATCCTGATCCTAATAGAGAAGCTTCCAAGGAAGTCTCTCTAATGATGTGGCTATCCCTTTTGATATTCTCATCAGAATTTTGGGATTCTGAATGAGGGCTTTTAGGTTGGGATTGGGCCTTTGAGATAAGAAGAGAAGGAGTCTTCTTGCTACTTTTTCTGGTATATTTTGCCGCAACTGGGGCCCTTTGTTCCAGTTGAACGATAACATCTAAAACAGGTGTAAGTAATTTATGTGCCTGTGCATCCTTAGTAGTATGCACAGGGGTTCGAACAGTGGATGCAAATTGTTGTTCAGATGTGAACAGGAGGGTGTGGGATCAGTATCAGCTGGGATTGCTGAACTGTCACCCTGGGTACTTTGTATATTCATCATTGTAGATAACAATGGAACATTGACCCCTGAGAACTTTTTGGAAACAATTCTCATACTTTGAAAAATGTTATTTTTATGTCCCAGCATAAGATAGATTTTTGCAGATTTTGAAAGATCTTTTAATTCGTTATTGAAAACCTCCTGCAAGAATCTTGGGTACATAAAAAATGATTGCTTTGCACCTTCTTGAAGGTTATATCTCAAACCTTCAAATATGAGATGTGCAATGTTGAAACCCTGGATAGAAACCATACCATGAACAACAGAGGCAAGTGCAGAGCTCACTTGATGACATCCACTTCTCTTCTTGGATATGCATTGTAGAAGAGTGTGGCATAGAAACTTCCATGGAGGGTCCACCAGTGCCTTTTCGATTGTGTACTCGTTCTGATTTCCAGTGTACCCTATGGATACAAAGGTCCTCATGTATTCTTCCTTCAAGTATGAAATGGCGGCCCCCTCGTCTTAAAGCTTGAGATGTTTTCGTAGAGTAGCTTCAGTGATGGTGATGTGTTTGCCATCTACCTTGGCTTGGATTTAGGGTATCCCATGTTCGGTAGAGTAGACTGAAGAGTTCCAGAAGTCCTCCTTGTGAGGGATGTAAATGGTTGGGTTTACAGTGAGTGCATGGTGTATCTTTGATCGACAGAGAAAGTCGATCATGTCATTGAATCCCTCGGACTTCTTTCCTTTGATTAAGTATGTCGTGAAGTTGTGATATGGAGAGAACTTATCATCGGGATGGTTTATGTCTACCTCTGCCATTTTGTTGGGTTTGGAGGGAAAAAGGAAGGTTTTTGAAGGGTGGTTAAGGATGGAAAGCTTTGAATGATGTGGAGTCTTGAGAGAAAGTGATGGGAGTTAGGGTGAAATTGAATGTGAAGAGGTGGTGAAGAAATTTGATTTATGTTATAACGGCAGAGGAGAGAAAAAGCAAAAATTCTTGTACAGTACAACCTTGTTCACTTTTTACTGTTACAGCTGTAATACACTAAAGCAGTCATGGTAAAGACTGAACGTAATTTTATTTTATTTTTTTACAGCTGGTAAATGTTAATTTGGACTTAGATTTACCCATCAGCAGCAAACTTGGTTGCTGCAGATGGTTAAGCCTATCGGCTGCAAGATAGGTTGCTGTGGATGGTTAAGTCTGTCAGCAGCAAACTCAATTGCTGCTGATGGATGCAATAATCCGCAGTAAGGATGTCGCTGCTGACAGCCTTAAAGCTATCTGCAGGAAACTTGTTCCTGCTGATAACTTAAAGCAGTTAGTGACAAATTTTTTGCTGCTGATATATAACTTTTATTTTCAACAAAGGACAAACACATATACAAAACAAAATTTTAGAGACAGATTTTAATCAAAGTTCATCATACCAATAGATTCAACTAAATATCTAAATCTAGCTTCATCAAAAGGTTTTGTAAACAAATCAGCATATTGCTTATTGGTATGAACTTTGGTTAAAATAATTCTTTTTTTCTCAACTTAATCTCTTATGAAGTGATACCTGATGTCAATGTGCTTTGTCTTGGAGTGCTGCACCAGATTGTTTGTGATTGATATAGCACTCATGTTGTCAATGTGAATGAGAGTTGCCATGAAAGTCATCCTATAATCCAACATTTGGTTTTGTATCCAGATGACTTGTGCACAACAACTTGAAGCTGCAATGTATTATGCTTCGGCTGTAGAAGTTGAGACACAAGTTTGCTTCTTGCACTGCCATGGAATCAGTCTCCCTCCCAGAAACTGACATCCCCCTGATGTGGACTTTTTGTCCAAGTTGCATCCCCCATAATCACTGTCAGTGTATGCATACAGATTGAACATATCATTTTTAGAGTACCATAGCCCAAGTCTTGGGGCTCCCTTTAGGTATCTAAAAATTCTCTTGACAACTTGAAGATGTGAATTCTTTGGAGCTGCTTGGAATCTTGCACAGAGACATACTGCAAACATGATATCTGGCCTTGAGGCAGTGAGATACATGGGAGACCCTATCATTGCACGGTACTGATGTTGATCAGTGTCTTGACCATCTTTGTCTGGAGTCAGTTGATGGTGCACTTGCATAGGGGTTCTTGCAGCAGAGCAGTCAACCATCTTGAATCTTTCAAAAATGCTCTTGACATATTTAGATTGGCTGATGAAGATTCCATTTGGAACTTGTTTGACTTGAAGACCCAGAAAGAAATTTAGTTCACCCATTGAACTAATTTCAAACTTTGAGTGCATCAGGATCTCAAAGTTGTTACACAACTTCTTCCTTGTTGATCCAAAGATGATATCATCAACGTAGATTTGTACCAGTAAGATTTCTCCCCTTCATCTTTGATAAACAAGGTCTGGTCAATGGCACCTCTTCTGAAGTTGTTGCTTAGTAGATATCCAGACAAAGTTTCATACCGGGCTCTTGGGGCTTGATGTAAGCCATACAAAGCTTTGTCTAGTTTGAACACTTGGTTAGGATGTGCGGGATCTACAAAGCCTGGAGGCTGTTTGACATATACTTCTTCACCAATATTCCCATACAGAAAGGAACTCTTGACATCCATTTGATAGACCATGAAATTCTTTGATGTAGCATATGCCAGGAAGATTCTGATGGCCTCCAGCCTGGCAACATGAGCAAAGACTTCATCATAGTCAATTCCCTCTTCCTGAGTGTAGCCTTGAGCTATAAGTCTGGCTTTGTTCTTTACTACAATGCCTTTCTCATCTTGCTTGTTCCTGAATACTCATCTTGTGCCAATGGCAGATTGACCAGGTGGAAGATCAACAAGTTTCTAGACATCCTGTCTCTTGAATTGCAGCAACTCTTCCTGCATGCCTCAATCCAACTGCTGTGTTTCAGAGCTTCATCTATCTTCTTGGGTTCCACCTGAGATAGAAAACATGAAAACAAACATATATTGGCCTCATGAGATTTGCTACTTGTTAGAACTCCTTGGTGAACTTGGCCAAAAATATTTTCCAGAGGATGTTCCTTGTTGATCCTCTGTGCTGGTACCACCTCCAGCTGTATCCCTTGCTCAAGATTGCTTTGATTTTGATCAGGGATTTCTTCATTCATGGTGGAAGAGTCTTCAATATCAACAGCTACATCAGTATTATCAGCAATAGTATTTGCAACATCTACAACATTTACCGAAGAGTCTTCATTCAAATTTTCATTTTCAGACAGGGTGCTGCTAGTAACATTGGAGAGTCTGTTTCTAGCTTCACTTGCTTCAATGGCTTCCATAACAGATGGAGGATCAATGGATGGTCTTTTCAGACTGATGAAAGATTTAGGAAAATCCAGTCTGTAGTCAGAGGAGAAAGAGGAAGCTGGTGTTTGTGAAGAGGTAGATTCCATATTTGAGAAGATAAGAGGTTAAAATATTTGGGTGAAGGAGTCTATGTCAAAGAGCCAGCTTGCGCCTTTTCCCTGTTCACAGGCAATGTGTTCTCTACATTCCACATTGGCTGATTCTTCCACAATTCTTGTTCTTGAGTTGAATACTCTATAGGCCTTGGATTAAGAGGAATAGCCCACAAAATATCCTTCATCAGATTAGGCACCAAACTTAGTAAGAACCCCATGTGTGATCATAATTGTGCATGGACATCCAAAAGGTTTTAGAAATCCAATGTACGGAACTCTTTGGAACCATAGTTCATAGGGTGTCTTGTTGAGAGGCTTGACTATGAGAACTCTATTTTGCACATAGCAGGATGTGCTTACTTCTTCTGCCCAGAATGTGAGAGGCAGTTTTGAGTCAGCCAACATAGATCTTGCTGACTCAATTAGAGTTTTGTTTCTTCTTTCAGCAACTCCAATTTGTTGAGGCAGTTTTGAACCACACCATGAACTCCTCAACAAAATGGAGTTGCTGAAAGGAGAAACAGAACCCTTATTGAATCTGCCAGATCCATGCTGGCTGACTCAAAACTGCCTCATACATTCTGGGCAGAAGCAATTAGCACAGCTTGCTATGTGAAAAACAGGGTTCTCATTGTCAAACTTCTCAACAAAACACCCCATGAAATGTTGTTCAACCAAGTTCCCTACATTGGTTTTCTGAAACCTTTCGATTGTACATGCATTATTCTTATCACTAGTGATGTTCTTCCAAAATCCGGTGCCAAATCAGATGAAGGATACTTTGTGGGCTGTTCCTCTCAATCCAAAGCCTACAGAGTATTTAACTCCAGAACAAGAATAGGTGAAGAGTCAGCAAATGCGGAATATAGGGAACACATTCCATGTGAAAAGGGAAAATGACCAGACTGGCTCTTTGATATTGACTCCTTCTCTCAAGTATTTGAGCCCCTCATCTTCTCAAATATGGAGTCTATATCTTCCAAAGAGCAAGCCTCCACATCATCCGATGAATACATATTGGGATTCAATGGTCCCTCTGTAGGAATTAAAAGACCATCCATTTATCCTCCATATGTTGTGGAAGCCATTGAAGCAAGTGAAGCTAGAACAAGCATCTCAAATGTTACCAGCAGCAGCCTCTCTGAGCATGAAAATCAAAATGAGAACCTTGACAACTCTGTAGTTGGCATAGAGGTCTCTACTGCTGATGAGGAAAATGTAACCAATGATGCTGCTGATGTTGAAGACTCTTCTGCAATGAATGAAGATATTCCAGATCAAAATCAAAGCAATATTGAGCAAGCAATTCAGATGGATGTTGTTCCAACACAAAGAATCAACAAAGAACATCCATTAGAAAATAACATTTGCCAGGTTTAACAAGGAGTTCAAACAAGAAGAAAATCCCATGAGGCCAATATATGTATGTACTCTTCCTTTCTATCTCAAATGGAACCAAAGAAAATAGATGAAGCTTCGCAACACAACAGTTGGATTGAAGCAATGCAAGAAGAGTTGATGCAATTCAAGAGACAGGAAGTGTGGACCCTAGTTGATCTGCCACCTGGTCAAACTGCTATTGGCACAAGGTGGGTCTTCATAAACAAGCAAGATGAGAGAGGGATTATAGTCAAGAACAAAGCTAGACTTGTAGCTCAAGGCTACACTCAGGAAGAGGGATTTGACTATGATGAAGTATTTGCACCTGTTGCCAGACAGGAGGCTATCAGAATCTTCTTAGCATATGTTGCATCCAAGAGCTTCACTGTCTATCAGATGCATGCCAAAAGTGCTTTTCTATACGGGTAGATCGGTGAAGAAGTCTATGTCAGACAACCTCCAGGCTTGGTAAATCCTGCACATCCTGACAAAGTGTTCAAATTAGCAAAGCTCTTTATGGCCTACATCAAGATCCAAGAGCCTGGTATGAGACCCTGTCAGGATATCTACTCAGCAACAATTTCAGAAGAGGTGCCATTGATCAGACCTTGTTTATCAAAGATGAAAGGGGAGAAATCTTACTGGTACAAATCTATGTAGATGATATCATCTTTGGATCAACAAGGAAGAAGTTATGCCCAGATTTTGAGATCCTAATGCACTAAAAGTTTGAAATGAGTTCAATGGGTGAACTAAATTTTTTTTGGGTCTCCAAGTCAAACAAGTTCCAAATGGAATCTTCATCAGTCAATCCAAATATGCCAGAAGCATTTTGGAAAGATTCAAACTGGCTGATTGCTCTGCTGCAAGAACTCCTATGCAAGTGCACCATCAACTGTCCCCAGACAAAAATGTTCAAGACACTGATCAACATCAGTACAGGGAAATGATTGGATCACTCATGTATGTAACTGCATCAAGACCAGATATCATGTATGTAGTATGTCTGTGTGCAATATTTCAAGCAGCTCCAAAGAACTCACACCTCCAAGCTGTCAAGAGAATTTTTAGATACCTAAAGGGAGCTCCAGGACTTAGGCTATAGTACTCTAAGAATGATAAATTCAACTTATATGCATACACTGATAGTGACTATGGAGGATGCAACTTGGACAAAAAATCCACATAAGGAGGATGCCAGTTTCTAGGTGGAAGACTGATTTCATGCAATGCAAGAAGCAAACATGTGTATCAACATCTGCAGTAGAAGCATAATACATTGGAGCTTCAAGTTGCTGTGCATAAGTTACCTGGATACAAAATCAAATGCTGGATTATGGGGTGACTTTCATGTCAACTCCCATTCACATTGACAACAAGAGTGCCATATCAATTACAAATAATCATGTGCAGCACTCCAAGACGAAACACATTGACATCAGGTATCATTTTATTAGAGATCAAGCTGAGAAAAGGAGAATTATTTTAACCAAAGTTCATATCAATGAGCAGTATGCTGACTTATTCATAAAAGCCTTTGATGAAGCTAGATTAAGATATTTAGTTGAATCCATTGGCATAATGTACTTTGATTAAAATCTTTCTCTAAAATCATTAAAAATAAATGTGTTTGTCTTTCTTTTTTTGTAAATAAAGTCCTCTGAAAAATAAATGATCAGCAGCATACTGATAGGTTTAGTCATCTGCAGCAAAGAATTTGTCGCTGACTGCCTTAAGTTATCAACAGGAACAAGTTTGCTACGGATAGATTTAAGGCAATCAACAGCAACATCTTTGCTATGGACCATTACATCCATCAGCAGGAACCAAGTTTTGCAGCTGATAGACTTAACCATCCGCAGCAACCAAGTTTGCTGTGGATGGGTAAAAATGAGTCCAAATTAACTTTTACCCGCTGTAAAAACTACTTTTAGTCTTTACCATGACTACTACAGTGTGTTACAGTTGTAAGATAATGAAAAGTAAAAGGCTTGTATAGCACAGGCCAGCATTGTTCATCCACTTGTGCTCATCCACTCTTGCCGTTATAACAAAATCAAATTACCTCCTTCACCACTTCACATTCAATTCTAACCTAACCTTCATCTTTTCTCTCTCTCACTCAAGCATTCAAAGCTTCCCCACACTTAACTAACTTTCAAAAGCTTCATTCGTCCCTCCAAACCTTTCCATAATGGCGAACGTTGACATCGAAAACCCAAATGACAAGTTCTCAACTTACCACAATCTAACGGTGTATCTTGTCAAGGGTAAGAAATCCGAAAGGGGTTCGATGATATAATTGACTTTCTGTGTCGATCAAAACTACACTTTGCTCTGACTGTTAACCCCACAATCTATATATCCCATATGGAAGACTTCTGGAACTCAGCCATTTACTCAACCGAAGAGGGGATTCCGCAAATCAAAGCCAAAGTAGACGGCAAAGACATAATCATCTCTGAAGCTACACTCAGAAAACATCTCAAGCTTCAAGACGAGGGTGCCGCCAACTCGTACCCCAAGAATGAGTACATGAGGACCTTTGTATCCATATGGTACACTGGAAATCAATTGGAGTACATAATCGAGAAGGCACTGCTGGGCCCTCCTTGGAAGTTTTTGTGCCACACTCTTCTCCAATGTATATCTCAAAAGATGATTGGATGGAATCAACTGAACTCTGCTCTTGCCTCTGCTGTTCATGGTATGGTAACTGGCAAGGGTTCAATTTCTCTCATTTGATTTTTGAAGGTTTAAGATACAATCTTCAGGAAGGAGCAAAACAAGCTTTCTATATGTACCCTAGGTTCTTGCAGGATGTTTTTAACAATGAAGTAAAAGATATTTCAAAAACTGCAAGAATCTACACGATAGGGGGACATAAAAATAACATTTTTAAAAGTATGAGAATTGTTTCAGAAAAGTTCTCAGGGGTCAATCTTCCACTGTTATCTACAATGATGAACATACAAAGTACCCAGGGTGACAGTTCAGCAGTCCCAGCTGATACTGATCCCACACCCTCCACTTCACAGCGTGAACATACAACCGCTTCCCTTGTTCGAACCCCTGTGCAACCTACTGAGGGTGCACAGGTACAACAATTAATCACCCCTACTCTCCAAGCCCAACTGGAACACAGGGCCCCAGTTGAGGCAAGCTATACAAGAAAAAGAAAGAAGAGCAAGAAGAATCCTTCTATTCTTGTCTCAAAGGCCCAATCCAAACCTAAAATCCCTCATTCGAAATCACAACATTCTGATGAGAATATCAAAAGGGATAGCCACATTACTAGGGAAACTTCCTTGGAAGTTTCTCTATTAGGATCAGGATCACATCCCGGATCTATAGAACACCCCAATGAGCCCACACACTTTCTCTTTTCTTTGAACTTAAGTGCAGAGGCACCTAGTCAAGATAATGTACCTTCTCCAACTGCCACTATCTTGAAGGTACTGATTGTCTTGGCTGTTAATGTACCAGCCCAAGCTCATCACCCAAGAAGGTTCACTCTGGGAGTACTGATAGAGTGAATGTGGAAGGGGCTATCACTACTACTGGTCCATCAATTGACCAGGAGGACAGTGATAACATCACTAAGTCCCCAACCACGACAACTCATAGTGAAAATGTTTCTTTTTAAACATTTTTCACTGAGAGGAATCCCATGAGCCAAGAAGACCAGGGTGGTGGGGATGCAAAGGCTAGACCTAAGGCCCCATCTAGTTCCAAAGATTCCACATATTGTAGGTCCTGGGAGCCTCGTCGCGCAGCGGAAAAACAAAGATCTGATCGTCGATTCATGTGAGAACAAAGGAGACAAGACAGAGAAAAACACAAACAACAAATATGAGAATCCACACAAAAATGATACGTAATCCATAACAAACAATTCGTCTCACATTACATGCCGATGAAGTACACATCTCACGTTTACGCTCACGGTCCAGGGGCGGGGGACCTCATCTCGCTCGGACACCTCTCAACCTTGTTCCAGAAGTTCCACATACAAATGAGGCCATCATCTCAATTTATAGGGGAAGGAACAATACCTGCGCACTTGGCTAAGTACGAAGGGCAAAAGCCTTGCGTACTTACTAAGTACGCAGCACCAATCTGGTGTACAAGCTAAGTACGCAGGAACACCCTCCTGCATACTAGCTAAGTACACTAATACATAGAATTTTATCTATAGTTACTAAAACATGCTTCTACAGACTCCCTCTTAACTATATCATCAAATTCTATCTATAACTAACACTGATAAACATCAGTTTACAAAAAATGTCCCAATAGACTCCCTCTAAACTAATGACATCATGTGTCTTCTGGCGAGACTTGATCTTCTGGCATTCCACTTGTGATCTTCAAATCTTCAATCTGCAGTCTTCAGTTGCTGAGTGATCTGACAAACCCGACTCCCTCTTAACTGTAGCTTTCAATGTAGACCAAACTAAGTGCTTCAATAAGAACCAACTAACCCAATGCAACTCATTGTTGTTCATCCTCTCAGCAGTAGCTTCCTCCAACTTGACTTAGACTTCCTCCAAATCAACTGGCATATGATAGAGTTTGAATTTCCAATAACCTGCATCAAACTAATCAGCTCCCATAGGAATTCTAATAAGATAAACTTTAGTCTTCAAACCAGATGTGTCCAACTCTATCCTGTATATTCACGAGTCAACCAAATTCCCGAAGATGTTCATTTCCAATTTCCCCTTTCAATGTAAGCTCTATCTGACTAGACCAGAAACAACGGAACGTTTCTTATCCCGTCAGCCAATGATAAAGGTTCCATCTTCAACTAATAATCCAAAGGATATCCAGCTTCATCTTGAAAACACTAGATAGAATCTAACACGAAATCATGCTCAGCAGTGATCATCCTGAATCCAAAGTACAACATTCTTCAATTAGATCTTCATTCCTGGTTAACACCTCCTAATTTGTATACATTCACCGCGGTGAAGTTCCATAACTAGGCTGTTTATCTGGCATTCCGCCCAGATGCCAAATGAGAAATCCCATCATAATTAAATCACATCAAATCTTGAACACAGGCTTGACCAACGAGCATGAAAAATATAGTTTACACGAGAAATATTAGTTGAGATCCATGTTACGTTAAATAGGCTTATATATAGGAAGTACCAACGGCTTATCCACCACCCCTTTAACGTCTCATGAATACTCCTTAGATTTTATCCCCCTCATTTCTCTGTAAACTATGACCAGCTTCATCACCGCTTCACTCAAATCCTCAAAAACCACAACGAGACAACTCTATGATTTTATTCTTTTATTCCTTTGCAAAGATCCAAAATAGCAAAGCCTTGGGTTCAAGTTGTTCCATTATTCATCCCCTATTAAAGAAATATCATAGATACTCGTAGCCTACATATTCAGGTTTGAATACCTAAACAATATTCAGGCTAGGGTGGCTATGCTAGAGGCTGAAGTGTCAAAACTAAGACATAAAGTTTTTGTGCATGAAACCCATCAATGCCCAACATTGACTCCTCCTTCCCTTGTATCAGTGGGCAATCAAACAAACCCCTCTCTATACACTGATGCAACCAAAAAGGGGCGAGAAAATTACAACTGAAGATGACACTAACAGCCTAGAGGATTGGATACAAGAGCAGGCAGCCTTTCAAAGAACACTATTCCAGCCTGCCTTTATTCAAGTCCATGATGTGATGCCCCTCAGAGATGAAGAAGAAGAGGTCTCTGAAGAATGGAAGTTAGTTTCCAGGGCTGTAGATGAAGTATTCCATAAGGAGATGAAGTTTGAAAATGAAGATGAAGAAATGCCTCCTTCATTCCTTATATTTCCAGCTGCTACAAACATATCAAGACAGATCATAGCTCCCCAATTCCTACTAACTGCACACAACTTGGCATTTGACTCTATTCTAGCATGGGGGTATGATGGCATCCTTAAAAGATTCTGGATTGGCTGGGAATTTGCTGGAGCCTAAGAGCTTATCTTAGATAACCTAAATCTATTTGAAATCCTATCCCTACACCTGACTGAAAGTGTTAACACTTCCAAGGACCTATCCGCCAGGCTTGCCATTAAAAGATTCCATGATGTATGTGAAGACAATATGCCTCAGTTTGAGAAGTTTCTTGAAGAAGCAAAAAGGGTGGGTTATCCTGTAGGTCCCTTATTCGGTGCGTAACGGATCTCTAGAGTCGAGGTACGACACGGTGATAACGTGCGGAATCCATGATCAACGTGCTCGTGTAACTCAATCAACAACAACGGTGTAAATAAACTCTTTGTATTTCCACCACAATATCAGGTTACAAGATTACAAAATTTCTCTCGTCTCAAATCTGTCTTGTATCCCTTTTTCTGTTTCTGCTATTCTGTGTTCTACTGATATCTCCTATTTATAGCCACAGACCTGCACCAGGCGAACTTAACAAGTTCGCTTCACTGTGCTTAGGCGAACTTATTAAGTTCGCCTCTAACAGGCTAAGCGAACTTAATAAGTTCGCCTCTGATAGACTTAAGCGAACTTATTAAGTTCGCCTCTGATAGACCAGGCGAACTTATTAAGTTCGCCTCTGATAGGCTAGGCGAACTTATTAAGTTCGCCTCTAGCAGAACTTACACAAAATTTTATCAACAGTTACAAAACATGTCCTAACAGACTCCCCTTTAACTGTTGCTAACAATTCTATCAATTACAAGTCAAAGACTCTAAGACTAAGACATAATATATTCAAGCTCGTTGTCACCAGAATATGCTCCAACAGACTCCCCCTTGACAACAGCTTCAGAAGATTGTCATCAGTCTTCATATATCATCAAGCACACTGTAGTCTTCGTCTTGTTCATCTGCACATTCTTTTTCAATCTAGAAAAAAAACTTGGGAGAAGGACCCCTTGTCAACTTCTGTCTGCAATATTCAGTTTTTGCAAAGGAGAACAACCAAGAATAACCAACAATTAATATTTCCATGGAAGCTGGAAAAATAAAATCTTTTTGGTTTTTCAAACATAAGAAAGACAAAATCTTTTTTTGGTTTTTCTCTATTTAAACTGAAATGTAAAATACAAAATCACATCTTTTTGGTCGAACATCATGAGTAAGAAGATCATATCAGTATATATGAGATATCAAGCACACATCTTGGATATAAAATCCATATAATATCAAATGGTATCCTATGTCATTCTTTCAATCCTTGACCAATCAAACCAATATCTTTCAAGATTATCACACTCTATCTTTTCAAGACTTTTATATTGCATGTTATGATACGCGATAAACATTCAAAGAAAATAGGATCATGCTATGACACACAAATTTAAATAGTCAATAATATAAGATTTGAAACTAAAGCATCTCATTCCCACTTTCTTGTGAGTTAATGTACCATTTAAGTATGAAATACAACGTGTACCCCTAAGTTTCATGTTATCATTAGGACTTTGTATAACTCTTTCCAAAACATTGTGTGTGACATATTCTCCCCCTTGAGCATCAAGTCGTTGAAACAAATAGATTCTCAGTTATCAACAACTCGTTACTCTTGCAGATGTCATTCCCTATCATGTGCTTAGAACCACCACTATCAACAACCAAAATGGTATTAATAGTCCCTCTTGGTTAATCCTGCATAACTAACAAGAAACATTAATTTTAAATTGGGACCCAAGCCATGGTAGTCATGGGTCTTCCATCTGTATCAAAATAATAAACCTCACTCCATTCACAATCAAATCTCTCATCGATTTTAGGAGATTGGTCTGACAAGTCAGAAACAGAAACTTTAGATTTCCAAACACACTTCTGTTCATTAAGTTCTTTTTGCTTAAAATGTGAAGTGTTTGAACATTTTATTTCATTTGAAAATTGATTTGATTGTGAAAACTCTTGTTGTTCTAAAAGTTTTCTCAATCTTCTGTTTCTCCTCCGTCTTTGAGGTCTAGAAAGCCTAACCTCAGATTTTGAATTACCCTTTGATGTAACATGAGGTTTAACCACATTTGGGTTAACATAAGGCTTACCATGAGTTCTTACCTTTTCTGGAGTAACATGTCGGTTACCTTTGTCTTTGTGAGGACAAGCAATCCGAATATAACCAACAAGACCACAAGAAAAGCAAGATCTCGTCTCACGATATTGTCTCATATAAGGAATCTTCACATGATTAGATGCACTTGAAGAAGTTTCTCCTACATGAACTTCTTTTTGCTTTATTTTCTCTGGAACTCTAGATTTTGAAACAGATTTTGATTCTGGCTTCATCTTCTCAGGAACTACATGCTTGTTCCCTTTATTTTTGTAAGGACAGTTCACCACAATGTGTCCTATCTCATTACAATGAAAACATGTGCGCCTGTCTTTATAATCTCTGACATATGGAACTCTCCTTGAATTTGAAGAACTTCCAAATGTATTTTTACCAGATGAATTAGAATCAACCTTTTAGTCTTCTTTCTTAATCTCTTTCGGTATCCCCTCTACCTTAGATTCATCAAAATATTCATCAAAATATTCATCATCACTCTCATCAGAATACACCATATCTTCACCTGTGACCGGATTCACTTTCAACACAGTCTTAGGATCTAAATCCTCATCGTCTATAATCTCAGGTGTAACAGAATAATTTCCGTTGAATGGTGGAGGAACATAACCAATACCACTAGTTCCCTTCCCCTCTTCAGTATTATTATGATAATGTTCTAATAAGAATGATGAATTTGCAAAGCTTTCTAACTTTCTATGTAATCTAATCACCTCTGCTTTAGATTCAGCTAGTTCCTTATCTTTCTCAACAAGATCATTATTTCGTTTCTCAATTTCTGCAAAGGACATATCCAGGTGATATGCTTGCTCTTTGATCTTCAAAGTCAGAGAACTTATATCTCTCTTCAGTGATTCTATCCTCTCAAAACACACATTCTTATTATCTTTTAATTTCTGATTTACTGTGTGCATGGATTTCATATCACAAATGAGGTTTACATTGTCATCCATAACCCTCATCATTTTATCCTTAACTGAAACACAGTTAGAACAAAATGTTTCCGAGTTAGAAAATACCTCAGGTTTTACTTCTGAAGAAGATGCACTAGGAGCCATGAATACGTCATCATTAGCTTCACTCTTTTGATCAACAATGACAGGCTCAACATCAGTGTCTGATACACTCAGATCATCTTTAACTGTCTGAAAACTTTCTTCACTCATCACATCAGTCTCAGTAGATTGAGTACTTTCACCAGAACGAATACTCTCACTATCAGTTAAATCTGTAGAAGAATCACTTTGAGAATAACTCGGCTTCTCCAATACTTCGTTGATCAAGACTACAAACGCTTGAGAAGTTGCTTCACCCTTTTTCTTTAATGATTCCCATAGATCTTCTGAAGTTGGACACTTCCCGAGACTATGGATGATTTCTTTTGGTAAAGACAACTTTAAAGTTTCACGCGTCTTCATCTCTCGATCAAAATTCTGCTTTTCTACCTTAGTAAGAGCTGTCACTGGTTTTGAAACATCATAATATCCCATATAGTCATAAGTAGGATGCACATATCCTTCAAATATGGATGTTCAAAAGTTTTCATCAGTTTCTGATACGAACTGTTCAAACCGAACTTTCCAGCTACGAAAATCTGATATGCACAAAAGTCTCGGTGGCATAGTTTCAATCTCATTATCATCACATGAAATTGACATTTTAAATTTTTTGCGAAAATATCCGGAAAAAATTTCCCGCCAAAATACTCTTTTTAAAAAAATTTTAAAAATTCAAAATTTCAAAAATGATTCAAAACGACCATATGAACTTTCCCTAAATTTTTTTTTTTTTTTTTTAAGAACACTAAGTTCGCCTGATACTGTACAAGCGAACTTGTTAAGTTCGCCTGATTAAGTTCGCTTAAACTGAGAGAAGCGAACTTAATAATTTCGCTTGCTAAGTTCGCATGCACAAGAACTCAGCAAGTTCGCCTAAAACAGCTGAAACAAACTCAGAAACCCAAACACGAACAAACTCGGCTGAAAATCATGATTTCTGATCAAAATGATGGAATTAAGCAATTCTGAACCGTATGATTGTGTAGAAACTGATTAGGAACAATCCTATCAGATCAATTTCTTCAAACCAATCCAAAATCAATCCAAATTGATCAAAAATCTTTCATTTTTATCAAGAACACGAAAAAGATGAAAAAATCCTTCAAATTCTCTGAATTTTGATGTTGATTGGACACGAAAACACCACGAATCTTTTGCTAATCAAGAGCATTAGCTCTGATACCACTTGTAGGTCCCTTATTCGGTGCGTGACGGATCTCTAGACTCGAGGTACGACACGGTGATAACGTGCGGAATCCATGATCAACGTGTTCGTGTAACTCAATCAACAACAACGGTGTAAATAAACTCTTTGTATTTCCACCACAATATCAGGTTACAAGATTACAGAATTTCTCTCGTCTCAAATCTGTCTTGTATCCCTTTTTCTGTTTCTGCTATTCTGTGTTCTACTGATATCTCCTATTTATAGCCACAGACCTGCACCAGGCGAACTTAACAAGTTCGCTTCACTGTGCTTAGGCGAACTTATTAAGTTCGCCTCTAACAGGCTAAGCGAACTTAATAAGTTCGCCTCTGATAGACTTAAGCGAACTTATTAAGTTCGCCTCTGATAGACCAGGCGAACTTATTAAGTTCGCCTCTGATAGGCTAGGCGAACTTATTAAGTTCGCCTCTAGCAGAACTTACACAGAATTTTATCAACAGTTACAAAACATGTCCTAACATATCCAAGACTTGAGCATGAAGAAGCAGAGTCCTCAAGAGCAGCTGAAGAAAGGCAAAACCAAAGGCTGGGGTTGATAAGAAGCAGGGTACTAACTAAAGAACAAATTTTGTGCTTAAGAAAATACATGTACAATGAGGTGGTTTGTAGTCCACATGACTCATCTACAGATCGATCTCGTGACAGGACGTCTAGATAACTCGGAGTGCGGAATCCTACCGTGTTAACGTTTGTATACGAATTGACAATAGAAACAAGAGGTAAATAAACTTTCTCTTTGTATTCCACAAAACACAGAGTTTACAAATTCACAGAATACACTCGTTCAAGCCCCTTCTGCTCTCTTTAGAACAGAATCCTAAAGATGCTTAGGCGAACTTCTTAAGTTCGCCTCTCTATTAACTTGTACAATATTACTTAGGCGAAATTAACAAGTTCGCTCCTAAACTCTCTATGAACTTATACAGAATTTTATCAACGGTTACAAAACATGTCCTAACATGGTTAGAGGCTTGGAAGTTCATGGGTGGTCAAGCACTGAGCCTTCAGGGTTTCAATTCTTTTTTAGTGATGGATCATCATTTATAATTAACAATATTCAAGAAATCCTACTCCTCAACCCATACTTCATCTACAAGGTGTTTGAACTAAGGTCACATATCTGCAAAAAAGAAGTCAAGAAATGATCCTCATTGTTAAAACCTTTCTTGAGAAAGAGGGATGGATTGCAATGGAATACTCTGATTTAGACATGTCCTTTCCCTCTTCTCCAGCTGTCATTCTAAACACAGAAGAGGAATCTAGAAGAAGGGAAAAACAGAAAGTAATGACAGTTAGGAAGACTGTGACATGTAAAGAATGGACAAAAATGACAGGTGAAGATGAAGAAGCTACCCCCCTTCTGTCTACTCCTCAAATTGCCAATGAAGCTGAAGCTGACGTCTCAATAGCAACTCCCACATCTGCTATTGTGATCTATGAAGCTGAAGCAGAGGCATCCAATAAAGACAAAAGGGAAGGAATCATGTCAAAAGAAGAAGAAAAGAAGATAGGGAATGAAAAGAAAAAAGTAGAAAGAAGAAGAAGAGATGGCTGAGCTTAAGAAAGCTCAAGAAAGAAAAACTTCCATGTTTCTCAGAGAACAACAGATCCAGTTGCATGCAAGGTAACTGGATAGAACAAAAGTTCAAGTTCCTGCAGCTTCACAAATAAAAGAGGATGAAGCTCTAGCCCTCCAGCTGCAGAAACAACTAAACAAAGAAGATGAAGAGAGAGAGAGGCAGAAAATTGAAGAAGCCAAGTTCAGAATTACTGATTCTGAACTTGCAAAAGAAATAGGGAGGAGTGGATGGCAGTTCTAATTTCTTAAGGTGAGGATGCAGACTACCTTGAGAAACTTACAGGGCCTTTATGGGTTAACCAGAAGAACTGGCCAAGAAGAAAAGGGCTAAAGAAGAAGAAAAAGTCAGGCTGAAATCTAGGAAAGCTATTGCCTTTAACTTAAGAACTCACGAAGAAAGGAAGGTCATGATCCACTTCCTAAAGACAAGAGGTGGGAGTGGAAAGAGGCTGGGTCCCATGAACTTCATGAACCTGCAAGCCCTCTACTTAAAGGTGAAAAAGGAAGAAGAAGAGAGGCTAAAGAAGATAAGCTCTAAAAGAAGGGTAGACATTCAAACAGAGGAAAGAAAACAAAAGAAACCCAAGACTACTCCCTCAACCTCTCCACCTTCGATCCAAAAAATTCACTCTCACCCTCCTAGATCACTCTCCTCCCCTCCCAAAGAGTCCAAATCCTCTCACCCAGCTCTATCTCATCAACAGCCTCTTAGAAAGAAAAATAAACCTCCTACCACATCTAAAGAATCAAGAGAGATTGTACAATGGATTTATAGTGACTCAGATCAATGTTTTGAAGTGTTTAGAGGAAAGACAGAGATGAAGAGATCAGTCTAACAAATCTGTTGATGAGGTAATGCAGCTTCCAGACATTAACCTAAAGAAAATTCTGGAGTTGGGTGAAGCTCATGAGCCTGACAATGAAAGTGGGAGACAACTTTTTCTGGTGATCAAACATCACTTCAATCCTGGCAAAGATATCATCAAAGATGCAAAACCACTCCAATCCCACTTTCCTCTTGTCAAATGGTCCTATAATGCTGATAAAGATGAATACACATTGGTGGATGTCAGAGGAAACAAGATGAGATGTCCCAGCAAAGTCATCTTCAGCATGCCTAAAAGGGACATCAAATCTCTGTCGGAAATTCCTTTTGATAATCCTAGCAAGGATCCAAGAGGCTATGAGACTGCAAGGATAGTTATGCATATGCAAAAGCTTCAGGAACAAAGGTAGTAAGAGTGGTTTGGTAGCATCAGTCTAGGGGGAGTTTGTAGAGATAAAGACTGATGGCTACAAAATTCTCTAAGTACATATGCTGTGGACTCAACAATTCTACTGACTTACAAAGTTGCTGCGGATAAGGCATATTCTACAGATAGTTAAGTTCTACTGCTGATGAACAACTATGCTGCGGATAGCCTTATCCGCTGAAGTCCAAAGTTGTTGCTGATAGGCTTCTCATCAGCATCAAACATTGATGCTGCTGATAGGCAAATCATCAGCAACTTTGACTTTGCTACTGACACCTTTTGCTGTAACCCTGACACATCTATCAGTAGAAGGAATGTTGTTGGTGCAGATGATTAAAGACAAAGCTACTACTTCTGAAGTCACCTACAAAGATTCATAAGAAGACTTTTGACCTGATTCATACAGTTTGCTGCAGTTTATCTTTTAGTTGTCTATCAATTGTAGTGTAACTTGTAACTGTTAAAGATCAACTGCTTGTGTTTGATCTGATCCTTAGAATCAAGGGTCTGTCTTAATTCTAAGTTCCTTTATATGTATTGTATCTTTTTATTGTACAAGTGTGCTTCCTTAGAGTTTTCTCTGTAACTTGTAAACATTGAAGATTAATACACTTTGCATTTATCAGTATTATCACTGTTTCTTGTTTACATTGCATAGTTATGATTGTTTCCGCCAATCTCAACTAAACAGAACCATCTTCTAAAACACCGATCCTACAAAAAGTGAAAAAAAAAATCGGAATTTGGTTCCCTCGCGGTACACGAGGAAGAAGAGGACAACTTTCGTGGTACGCGAGGATCTTCAGAACCGGGCGCAACTATTTTGGCCCTCGCGGTACGCTAGGGGCTGGCTATGATCTCTCGCGATACGCGAGAAACGAGAAATCTGAGAAAAAACCCTAATCGACTTTTAACAGGATTCTAATGCCACAATATGGGGGATCGATTATTCTGCCATCTAGAGAGAGTCCAAGGGCGATTTTGGGGCTGTGGAAGTCAAGTTGAAGCTAAAGGTTGGATCTTTGGATTCTGGGTTCGTTGATTTAACGTTTTTGGTTTCAAGGTTTAGTCTTTGTTCTTGATTTGGTTGTTTGAACCTATGTTCTTGTTTATTTACTTCTGTTTGGATGTTTTAAACATGATCCTAGGCTAAACATTAATACCGCCTAAGTCATTAGATGAATACTTCGTAAAGTTTAGATTTTTATCGGTTTTGGTTTCAATTAATTGGACTAATGATTTTGTAATCAGTCTCTTGATGATAACTGTGATGAATATGCATGCTTTAATCTGATTTATGTTGATTTCAATTCCGTATGACAATTATGGATGTCTTCCAGTTTGATTTACATATCTAGATCGTAATCTGTGTGATTGTGGTAGTTTGTGTGGTTTGCTAGATGTAGTAGCCATAGGAATTGGAGTTGATAGTCATTAGATTCGAGTGTTCATCCTATCTCAATACCCGAGAAGTGAGAGGTAGTCAGTTAGTCTTCGGTATTAGGATTCTTAGTGAATTGTCTGAGAGGAAGTTTCCCTTAGGTGGTCTTAGTATTTGTTGCTATAATGTGTCATAGTTGTTATCTTGAGATTACCTCGTGCATTCTTCGAATGTATTATGGACAGTGAGACTGAAATGTGATCTGTCTTTTGGGTACATTATCATTGTTTGAGGGACTAAAAGGTAATCCGACTATCTTGTGAGTTTAGTACACTTTAGGTTCCTTAGTTGGTGACACCCTGAGAGCGATTAGGGATCCACTAGGTTGTCTAGAGCTGTTATCCTTAGAAACCCAGATCCATCATAGTTTCCAGAACCGATAGAAGTTGAGCTTTGCAGGTAGGATTCCGACCTAGGTGGTATTCTTCCATCTCTGATATCTTCCTTAGTACTTTGTCTTGATAGTTAGAATAGTTCTTATTTTTCTGCATTATTAGTTTAATTAGTAGTGTAGTAAACCCCCCAACCAAATCATCTTTATTCCGAGTCAGAGTCTAGTTTAGCTATAGTAGTGTCTCTAGGGTTCGATAATCTGGTTTACCATTAAGTTGTGCTACACTCGATAGGTGCACTTGCCTGTCAGTGCGGTTTAGTTCGAAGGTACTCCATTTATTACTTATGAGTCTATGTTAGGTTTTGTTATTTTTTATATAGACTGTCTCGACGACATCATTTCCATTTATTCATGTTAGTTTATTAAAGAGCAAACTCAAAGAGGTTTATATTCTTTCTAGGGTTTTTCAAAATTTTTAGGATTTTTAAGGAAAATAAGTTTAGGTGAAAATAAGGTTTTAGTCAAATGGGTAGAAAATCACAAGTTTAGTTTTACTGCTTTGAGAAAACAAGTTTATCCTGAATCTCAATTTCCCACCCCACACTTAAAATTGTACATTGCCCTCAATATACAAATGAATGTAATGAAGTACTATGCATGAAGTTTTAAGGGAAAAGAAACTGGTACTCCCCCGGTCAATTCGATGTATAACCTATGGCCAATGCTTGCGACTATAGTCAATGTTACGCCAAAAACTTCATCAAATCTCTCAAAAAGTTGATGTAATTTGTCGGCGCGCAAGCTTGTGGAGGTGGAGCGAAACTCCACAAAGAAATATAGAGACTACTTGGTGATGTTATGCTACTTGACACACAAAGAAAAAAATAAAACGAAACGGAAAATAAAAGATAGTAGTTAAGCTACTAAGTTCCTAGTATCGAGAAGGCATACCTGGAGGCTTAAACTTGTAGACAAACCTGAAGTCCATGTATTCTGTCGTATGCACCTACTTCTCAATTTATTCATGATCATCGGGTTGCCTCTCGGAGGGGGCACGTTTATTTAAGGGTCGTTGGCTGGACCCGTACGTGTTTCACCAGTTGCTTTCATCTAGTGAAACCTCCTCCACATTCTGATCAATTGGTCCATCGAAATAACGTTTCACTCGATGACCATTAACCTTGAAGGTTGTTCCGTTTGTTTGTTCAAGTTCCAGTGTACCATAAGGGAATATTTTTCTAATTGTGTATTGTCCTGTCCACTTAGATTGTAATTTTCCTTGAAACAGTTGTAGCCTTAAGTTGTATAGTAGGACTCTTTCTCCCTCTTGGAATTCCTCGTTCCTTAGCTTCTTGTCGTGAATCTTCTTTGCCCTATATTTGTAGATTGTTGAGTGCATATATGGTTGGTTTCGGAGTTCTTCTAACTCATGAACTTGCAGGAGACGATGTTCTCCAGCACTAGATATGTCGAGATTGACATCCTTGAGTGCCCAATATGCTTTATGTTCAATTTATATTGGGAGATGACATGCTTTCCAATATACCATTCGGTTGGGAGTAGTCTCACATGGTGTTTTGTAAGCTGTGCTTGGAGCCCATAATGCGTCTTCTAACTTATCAGGGCAATCTTTTCGATTAGGACTCACTACTTTTTCCAGGATGCGTTTGATTGCTCTGTTTGTAACTTCTACTTGCCTGTTTGCTTGGGGATGGTATGCTGTGGATAATTTGTGAGTACAACAATATCATTTAAGTGTTTTTTTCTAATTGTTAATTACAGTAGTGTGTTCCCCTATCGCTGACCAAGGCCTTTGGTGTACCAAATTGTGTGAATAATCTTTTTAGAAATTGGATGACGACCCTTGCGTCATTTGTTGGTAAAGCCTATGTCTCGACCCATTTTGACACATAGTCAACTGCTACAAGGATATAATGGTTGCCACGAGAGGGAGGGAATGGTCCAACAAAGTCAATTCCCCATACATCGAATATCTCTTAGACTTGTATGCTTGTTTGGGGCATTTCATCTCGCTTTGAGATACTTCATGTTCTTTGGCATGAGTTACATGTGTTAGTGAATTTATGTGCATCTTTGAATATGGTCGGCCAGAAGAATCCTGCCTCAAAGACCTTTGTTGCAGTGTAATTAGGTCCCAGGTGACCTCTTGTTGGTCCTTCATGACATTGTCGCAATATCTCACGAGCTTATTTCCCATGCACACATCGCCTCACTATCTAGTCTGTACATACACGGAACAGATATGGGTCTTCCCAGAAGTAGTGTTTGATATCTTGAAAGAATTTCTTTCTTTCTTGAAACGTCATTCCTTTCACTAGCACCCCACTTGCTATGAAATTTTCAAAGTCCACAAACCATTGGTATTCATTTGTGTCTTGTATGCGTAGTATATACTCATGAGGGAAGCTATCATTTATGGAAAGTTCTTTTGTTCCTCTAGTACTATCAAGACGAGATAAATGATCTGCTGTAAAATTTTCTACTACTTTCTTATCTTTTATCTCAATGTCAAATTCTTGCAATAGGAGAATCCATCTGATTAACCTAGGTTTAGCCCCTTGTTTGTTGAAAAGGTGTCTTAGGGCAACATGGTCAGTTTAGACAATGGTTTTTGATAGAAATAGGTAAGAATGGAATTTATCAAAGGTGAATACTACGGCAAGCAATTCCTTCTCATTGGTGGTATAATTTTATTGAGTATCATGTAGGGTCTTCCTTGCATACTAGATCGGATTAAAATGCTTCTCCTTTCCTTGGCCTAGAATTGCTCCAACTGCGTAGTCAGTTGCAACACACATTAGTTAGAACGATTTTGTCCAGTCGGGTGCCATCATGATGGGTGCATCAATAAGTTTTCTTTTCAAGAAATCAAATGCCTTTAAGCAATCACCGGAGAATCGGAAAGGATGATCAGTTTCTAATAATTGTGTTAAAGGCCTTGCAATTGACGAGAAATATTTATTGAATCTTCTTTAGAATCCTGCATGACCAAGAAAACTTCTAATCCTTTTAACTGAATATGGTGGTGGAATCATATATATAGTTTTCACTTTGGCGTTATCAACTTCAATGTTGTTTTTTGAAATCATGTGGCCTGGTACTATTCCTTCTTGGACCATGAAATGACATTTCTCCCAAATTAGTGCTAGGTTTGATTCTTCGCATCTTACTAACATTCTTTCTAAATTTGATAGGCAATAATCAAAAGAGTATCCAAAGATGGAAAATTCATCCATGAAAACTTCCATGGAATCCTCAATCATATCATGGAATATGGCGATCATACGTCTTTGGAAAGTAGCGGGTGCATTGCATAGCCCAGATGTCATACTTCTATAGGCAAAGGTGCCATATGGACAACTAAATATGGTTTTCTCTTGTTCTTCAGGAGTGATGGTGATCTGGAAATATCCCGAGAATCCATCAAGAAAACAGAAGAACATGTTTCCTGATAGTCGTTCCAACATTTGATCTATGAATGTAGTGGGAAATGATCTTTCCAGGTGGCTTTATTCAACTTACGATTGTAAATGCACACCCGCCATCCAGTAAATGTGCGGGTTGGTATTAACTCATTATTTTCGTTTGTGATTACACTCATCCCTCCTTTATTTGGTACAACCTGGACGGGGCTAATCCATGCATAATCTGAAATAGGGTAGATTACTCCTGTGTCTAGTAGTTTGATTACTTCTTTCTTCACAACTTCTTGAATCTTAGGGTTCAGCCGTCTTTGGGGTTGTACACTTGGTTTGTAGTTATCTTCCATGAGAATCTTATGAGTGCAGAATGAGGTGCTAATCCCTTGAAAATCCATCAACTTCCATGCCATAGCCTTTTTGTGGCTTTTGAGTACTCTTAGCAGTTTATCTTTTTCTTCATCTTTTAATTTGGCAGAGATTATGACTGGAAGCTTAGACTCTTCATCTAAGAATGCGTAAGTTAGTTCTCGTGGAATCTCTTTCAGCTCCAATGTAGGTGTTTCCTCTATGGAAGGTTTTGTTTTCACATTTTCAGCTCGATCTTCTAATTCCTCAATGTGCCTAGATTAATTGTCATGATAGGTGTGTTTTATCATGAATCCTTCGCAGACTAGATACTCTTCTTGGTTATCAGCTTGCCAATCTTCTTCTTCATTTCCCAAGACATAATGTACGTGGTACCCCATAAGGTATTCAAAATCATCGAAAAGAAAGGCAAGGTCGTCATGACTGCTGAGATGTTGAATGGCCCTCTTTAGATCGAACATGATCCTTTCCTGATGAATACTTAGTGCTAATCTCCCGCCCCAAACGTCAGTGAGGGTGAGGCCGGTATTGAGAACTGGTCTTCCCAATATGAGAGGGATACTTGTTCCTCCTTTAACATCAACCACCACAAAATCTATGGGGAAAACGAACTCGTTAATCTTTATCAGCGCATCTTCAGCAATTCCCTTTGGGTAACGAACGGTCCTATTGGTTAGACGTAATTCTAGTTTTGTAGGTTGGAGTTTCTTGAGGTCCATCTTGTCATAGATGGCCCCAGGTAGAATGTTGACACTGATATGTAGATCAACGATATCACTTCCTTGGACTGTCTCGCTTATAAGACATGAGATTATGAATTGGTCGGGAGGCTCTCTCCCTTTTAGGATAGCCGAGCATTCCTCGTTTAGAGAGATTTGAGGTTGTTCTTCCATTTTCTCCTTGTTGGTCAGCATGTCTTTTAGAAACTTGGAATGAGCTGGCATTTTATAGAGGAACAACTCGTAAGGTAAATTCAATTGAATTTGATGTAGTAGAGACTGAAATCTTTTGTATTGTCTTTCTAATCTTGGTGGTTCTAAGATCTCTTTAATGTCTCTTTGTGGTATCTCAGCAATAGTTACGTTGTCTTCGATGGTATCACTGGTGCTTTCGAAGGGTATTATGGTTACAACTTCAGTTCTTTGTTCCCTTAATTCTGGATTAACTTCGATGTTTTATGGGTAATCCAAGATTGCTGAAAGATCTTCATGTGGCTTTGTGGCGTAGAGTTTAATAATCTGGCTTTTTATTTCCTCTAAATTATGGAACAACTTGTCTGGATTCCAAGGATCTGGATCGGAGAAGAAGTAATCAGACTTTAATGACAAAGGGGTTGTGGAAGTAAATTTTCAAATGGTGAAGGGTGAAGGTACACGTCATGATCCATGGGTCGCCATCCGGAAAGGTAACACTCCTCGGTGTAGTGCGACCCCCCACATAACTCACACCATGAGTCTATGTAGTATCCTTCAGATTTGAAAAATTCTTCGTTGATAAACTCATTACTGTATGGATCCATGTTGCAAGATGAGAAAAGTTTGTGAAATGTTAAGGTTAAAAAGGTTAATCCGTTAACTCGAATGTAGCGGGTGCATTGCATAGCCCAAATGTCATACGTCTGTAGGCAAAGGTGTCATATGGACAAGTAAATATGGTCTTCTATTGGTCTTCAGGAGTGATGGTGATCTAGAAATATCTCGAGAATCCGACAAGAAAACAGTAGAACATGTTTCATGATAGTTGTTCCAACATTTGATGTATGAATGGTAGTGGGAAATGATCTTTCCCGGTGGCTTCATTCAACTTACGATAGTCAATGCACACTCGCCATCCGGTAAATGTGTGGGTTGGTATTAATTCATTTTTTTCGTTTGTGATTACAGTCATCCATCCTTTATTTGGTACAACCTGGACGGGGCTAATCCATTCAGAATCTGAAATAGGGTAGATTACTCCTGTGTCGAGTAGTTTGATTACTTCATTCTTCACAACTTCTTGAATCTTTGGGTTCAGCCGTCTTTGGGGTTGTACACTTGGTTTATAGTTATCTTCCGTGAGAATCTTATGAGTGCAGAATGAGGTGCTAATCCCTTGAAAATCCATCAACTTCCATGCCATAGCCTTTTTGTGGATTTTGAGTACTCTTAGCAGTTTATCTTTTTCTTCAACTTTTAATTTGGCAGAGATTATGACTGGAAACTTAGACTCTTCATCTAAGAATGCGTAAGTTAGCTCTGGTGGAATCTCTTTCAGCTCCAATGTAGGTGGTTCCTCTATGGAAGGTTTTGTTTTCACATTTTCAGCTCGATCTTCTAATTCCTCAATGTGCCTTGATTCATTGTCATGATTGGTGTGTTTTATCATGAAACCTTCGCAGACTAGATACTCTTCTTGGTTATCAGCTTGTCAATCTTCTTCTTCATTTCCCAAGACATCATGTAGGTAGTACCCCACAAGGTAATCAAAATCAACGAAAAGAAAGGCAAGGTCGTCATGACTGTTGGGATGTTGCATAGCCCTCTTTAGATCGAACGTGGTTTTTTCCTGATTAATACTTAGTGCTAATCTCCCGCCCCAAACATCAGTGAGGGCGAGGCCGGTATTGAGAAATGGTCTTCCCAATATGAGAGGGATACATTTTCCTCCTTTAACATCAACCACCACAAAATCTACGGGGAAAACGAACTCGTTAATCTTTATCAGTGCATCTTCAACAATTCCCCTTTGGTAACGAACGGTCCTATTGGTTAGACATAATTCTAGTTTTGTAGGTTGAAGTTTCTTGAGGTCCATCTTGTCATAGATGATCCCATTTAGAATGTTGACACTGATATGCAGATCAACGATATCACTTCCTTGGACTGTCTCTCTTATAAGACATGAGATTATGAATTGGTCGGGCAACTCTCTTCCTTTTAGGATAGCCGAGCATTCCTCGTTTAGAGAGATTTGAGGTTGTTCTTCCATTTTCTCCTTGTTGGTCAGCATATCTTTTAGAAACTTGGAATGAGCTGGCATTTTATAGAGGAACAACTCGTAAGGTAGATTCAATTGAATATGATGAAGCAGAGACTGAAATCTTTTGTATTGTCTTTCTAATCTTGGTGGTTCTAAGATCTCTTTAATGTCTCTTTGTGGTATCTCAGCAATAGTTACGTTGTCTTCTATGGTATCACTGGTGCTTCCGAAGGGTATTATGGTTACAACTTCAGTTCTTTGTTCCCTTAATTCTAGATTAACTTCGATGTTTTTTGGGTAATCCAAGATTGCTGAAGGATCTTCATGTGGCTCTGTGGCGTAGAGTTTAATAATCTGGCTTTTTATTTCCTCTAAATTATGGAACAACTTGTCTGGCTTCCAAGGATCTGGATCGGAGAAGAAGTAATCAGACTTTAATGACAGAGGGGTTGTGGAAGTAAATTTTTCTGATTGTGTATTGTCCTGTCCACTTATATCGTAATTTTCCTAGAAACAGTTGTAGCCTTAAGTTGTATAGTAGGACTCTTTCTCCCTCTTAGAATTCCTCATTCCTTAGCTTCTTGTCGTGAAACTTCTTTGCCCTATATTTGTATATTGTTGAGTGCATATATGGTTGGTTTCGGAGTTCTTGTAACTCATGAACTTGCAGGAGACGATGTTCTCCAGCACTAGATATGTCGAGATTGACATCCTTGAGTGCCCAATATGCTTTATGTTCAATTTATATTGGGAGATGACATGCTTTCCCATATACCATTTGGTAGGGAGTAGTCTCAATGGGTGTTTTGTAAGCTGTGCTTGGAGCCCATAATGCGTCTTCTAACTTATCAGGGCAATATTTTCGATTAGGACTCACTACTTTTTCCAGGATGCGTTTGATTGCTCTGTTTGTAACTTTGCCTATTTGCTTGGGGATGGTATGCTGTGGATAATTTGTGAGTACAACCATATCATTTAAGTGTTTTTTCTAATTGTTAATTACAGTAGTGTGTTCCCCTATCACTGACCAAGGCCTTCGGTGTACCAAATTGTGTGAATAATCTTTTTAGAAATTAGATGACGACCCTTGCGTCATTTGTTGGTAAAGCCTGTGTCTCGACCCATTTTAACACATAGTCAACTGCTACAAGGATATAATGGTTGCCACGAGAGGGAGGGAATGGTCCAACAAAGTCAATTCCCCATACATCGAATATCTCTTAGACTTGTATGCTTGTTTGGGGCATTTCATCTCGCTTTCAGATACTTCCTGTTCTTTGGCACGAGTTACATGTGTTAGTGAACTTATGTGCATCTTTGAATATGGTCGGCCAGAAGAATCCTGCCTCAAAGACCTTTGTTGCAGTGTAATTAGGTCCCTGGTGACCTCTTGTTGGTCCTTCATGACATTGTCGCAATATCTCACGAGCTTCTTTCCCATGCACACATCGCCTCACTATCTGGTCTGTACATACACGGAACAGATATGGGTCTTCCCAGAAGTAGTGTTTGATATCTTGAAAGAATTTCTTTCTTTCTTGAAACGTCATTCCTTTCACTAGGACCCCACTTGCTATGAAATTTTCAAAGTCCACAAACCATGGGTATTCATTTGTGTCTTGTATGCGTAGTATATACTCATGAGGGAAGCTATCATTTATGGAAAGTTCTTTTGTTCCCCTAGTACTATCAAGACGAGATAAATGATCTGCTGTAAAATTTTCTACTACTTTCTTATTTTTTATCTCAATGTCAAATTCTTGCAATAGGAGAATCCATCTGATTAACCTAGGTTTAACCCCTTGTTTGTTGAAAAGGTGTCTTAGGGCAGCATGGTCAGTTTAGACAATGGTTTTTGATAGAACTAGGTAAGAATGGAATTTATCAATGGCGAATACTACAGCAAGAAATTCCTTCTCATTGGTGGTATAATTTTCTTGAGCATCATGTAGGGTCTTCCTTGCATACTAGATCGGATGAAAATGCTTCTCCTTCCGTTGGCCTAGAATTGCTCCAACTGCGTAGTCAGTTGCAACACACATTAGTTAGAACGATTTTGTCCAGTCGGGTGCCATCACGATGGGTGCATCAATAAGTTTTTTTTTCAAGAAATCAAATGCCTTTAAGCAATCACCGGAGAATCGGAAAGGATGATCCGTTTCTAATAATTGTGTTAAAGGCCTTGCAATTGACGAGAAATATTTTATGAATCTTCTTTAGAATCCTGCATGACCAAGAAAACTTCTAATCCTTTTAACTGAATATGGTGGTGGAATCGTAGATATAGTTTTCACTTTGGCCTTATCAACCTCAATGCTGTTTTTTGAAATCATGTGCCCTGGTACTATTCCTTCTTGGACCATGAAATGACATTTCTCCCAATTTAGTGCTAGGTTTGATTCTTCGCATATTACTAACATTCTTTCTAAATTTGATAGGCAATAATCAAAAGATTTTCCAATGACGGAAAATTCATCCATGAAAACTTCCATGGAATCCTCAATCATATCATGGAATATGGCGATCATACATCTTTGGAAAGTAGCGGGTGCATTGCATAGCCCAAATGTCATACTTCTTTAGGGAAAGGTTCCATATGGACAAGTAAATATGGTTTTCTCTTGGTCTTCAGGAGTGATGGTGATCTGGAAATATCCTGAGAATCCGTCAAGAAAACAGTAGAACATGTTTCCTGATAATCGTTCCAACATTTGATCTATGACTGGTAGTGGGAAATGATCTTTCCAGGTGGCTTCATTCAACTTACGATAGTCAATGCACACCCACCATCCAGTAAATGTGCGTGTTGGTATTAACTCATTTTTTTCGTTTGTGATTACAATCATCCCTCTTTTATTTGGTACAACCAGGTCGGGGCTAATCCATGCATAATCTTTAATAGGGTAGATTACTCCTGTGTCTAGTAGTTTGATTACTTCATTCTTCACAACTTCTTGAATCTTAGGGTCCAGCCGTCTTTGGGGTTATACACTTGGTTTGTAGTTATCTTCCATGAGAATCTTTTGAGTGCGGAATGAGGTGCTACTCCCTTGAAAATCCATCAACTTCCATGCCATAGCCTTTTTTGTGGCTTTTGAGTACTCTTAGCAGCTTATCTTTTTCTTCATCTTTTAATTTGGCAGAGATTATGACTCGAAGCTTAGACTCTTCATCTAAGAATGCGTAGGTTAGCTCTAGGGGAATCTCTTTCCGCTGCAATGTAGGTGTTTCCTCTATGGAAGGTTTTGTTTTCACATTTTCAGCTCGATCTTCTAATTCCTCAATGTGCCTATATTCATTGTCACGATTGGTGTGTTTTATCATGAATCCTTCGCAGACAATATACTCTTCTTGGTTATCAGCTTGCCAATCTTCTTCTTCATTTCCCAAGACATCATGTACGTAGTACCCCACAAGGTAATCAAAATCATCAAAAAGAAAGGCAAGGTCGTCATGACAGCTGGGATGTTGAATGGCCCTCTTTAGATCGAACGTGATCCTTTCCTGATGAATACTTAGTGCTAATCTCCCGCCCCAAACGTCAGTGAGGGCGAGGCCGGTATTGAGAACTGGTCTTCCCAATATGAGAGGGATACTTGTTCCTCCTTTAACATCAACCACCACAAAATCTACGGGGAAAACGAACTCGTTAATCTTTATCAGCGCATCTTCAGCAATTCCCTTTGGGTAACGAACGGTCCTATTGGTTAGACATAATTCTAGTTTTGTAGGTTGAAGTTTCTTGAGGTCCATCTTGTCATAGATGGCCCTAGGTAGAATGTTGACACTGATATGCAGATCAACGATATCACTTCCTTGGACTATCTCGCTTATAAGACATGAGATTATGAATTGGTCGGGCGGCTCTCTCCCTTTTAGGATAGCCGAGCATTCCTCGTTTAGAGAGATTTGAGGTTGTTCTTCCATTTTCTTCTTGTTGGTCAGCATGTATTTTAGAAACTTGGAATGAGCTGGCATTTTATAGAGGAACAACTCGTAAGGTAGATTCAATTGAATTTGATGAAGTAGAGACTGAAATCTTTTGTATTGTCTTTCTAATCTTGGTGGTTCTAAGATCTCTTTAATGTCTCTTTGTGGTATCTCAGCAATAGTTACGTTGTCTTCGAGGGTATCACTGGTGCTTCCGAAGGGTATTATGGTTACAACTTCAGTTCTTTGTTCCCTTAATTCTGGATTAACTTCGACGTTTTATGGGTAACCCAAGATTGCTGAAAGATCTTCATGTGGCTTTGTGGCGTAGAGTTTAATAATCTGGCTTTTTATTTCCTCTAAATTATGGAACAACTTGTCTGGCTTCCAAGGATCTGGATCGGAGAAGAAGTAATCAGACTTTAATGACAGAGGGGTTGTGGAAGTAAATTTTCAAATGGTGAATGGTGAAGGTACATGTCATGATCCATGGGCCGCCATCCGGAAAGGTAACACTCCTCGGTGTAGTGCGACCCCCCACATAACTCACACCATGAGTCTATGTAGTATCCTTCGGATTTGAATAAGTCTTCGTTGATAAACTCATTACTGTATGGTTCCATGTTGCAAGATGAGAAAAGTTTGTGAAATGTTAAGGTTAATCCGTTAACTCGAATGTAGCGGGTGCATTGCATAGCCCAAATGTCATACGTCTGTAGGCAAAGGTGTCATATGGACAAGTAAATATAGTCTTCTCTTGGTCTTCAGGAGTGATGTTGATCTGGAAATATCTCGAGAATTCGTCAAGAAAACAGTAGAACATTTTTCCTGATAGTCGTTCCAACATTTGATGTATGAATGGTAGTGGGAAATGATCTTTCCAGGTGGCTTCATTCAACTTACGATAGTCAATGCACACTGTAAATGTGAGGGTTGGTATTAATTCATTTTTTTCGTTTGTGATTACAGTCATCCATCCTTTATTTGGTACAACCTGGACGGGGCTAATCCATTCAGAACCTGAAATAGGGTAGATTACTCCTGTGTCAAGTAGCTTGATTACTTCATTCTTCACAACTTCTTGAATCTTTGGGTTCAGCCGTCTTTAGGGTTGTACACTTGGTTTATAGTTATCTTCCATGATAATCTTATGCGTGCAGAATGAGGTGCTAATCCCTTGAAAATCCATCAACTTCCATGCCATAGCCTTTTTGTGGATTTTGAGTACTCTTAGCAGTTTATATTTTTCTTCAACTTTTAATTTGGCAGAGATTATGACTGGAAACTTAGACTCTTCATCTAAGAATGCTTAAGTTAGCTCTGGTGGAATCTCTTTCAGCTCCAATGTAGGTGGTTCCTCTATGGAAGGTTTTGTTTTCACATTTTTAGCTCAATCTTCTAATTCCTCAATGTGCCTTGATTCATTGTCATGATTGGTGTGTTTTATCATGAATCCTTCGCAGACTAGATACTCTTCTTGGTTATCAGCTTCCAATCTTCTTCTTCATTTCCCAAGACATCATGTACGTAGTACCCCATAAGGTAATCAAAATCATCGAAAAGAAAGGCAAGGTCGTCATGACTATTGGGATGTTGCATGGCCCTCTTTAGATCGAACGTGGTCTTTTCCTGATTAATACTTAGTGCTAATCTCCCGCCCCAAACATCAGTGAGGGCGAGGCCAGTATTGAGAAATGGTCTTCCCAATATGAGAGGGATACTTTTTCCTCCTTTAACATCAACCACCACAAAATCTACGGGGAAAACAAACTCGTTAATCTTTATCAGCGCATCTTTAGCAATTCCCCTTGGGTAACGAACGATCCTATTGGTTAGACATAATTCTAGTTTTGTAGGTTGAAATTTCTTGAGTTCCATCTTGTCATAGATGATCACATGTAGAATGTTGACACTAATATGCAGATCAACGATATCACTTCCTTGGACTATCTCGCTTATAAGACATGAGATTATGAATTGGTCGGGCGGCTCTCTCCCTTTTAGGATAGCCAAGCATTCCTCGTTTAGAGAGATTTGAGGTTGTTCTTCCATTTTCTCCTTGTTGGCCAGCATTTCTTTTAGAAACTTGGAATGAGCTGGCATTTTATAGAGGAACAACTCGTAAGGTAGATTCAATTGAATATGATGAAGCAGAGACTGAAATCTTTTGTATTGTCTTTCTAATCTTGGTGGTTCTAAGATCTCTTTAATGTCTCTTTCTGGTATCTCAGCAATAGTTACGTTGTCTTCGACGGTATCACTGGTGCTTCCGAAGGGTATTATGGTTACAACTTCAGTTCTTTGTTCCCTTAATTCTGGATTAACTTCGATGTTTTATGGGTAATCCAAGATTGCTGAAGGATCTTCATGTGGCTCTGTGGCGTAGAGTTTAATAATCTGGCTTTTTATTTCCTCTAAATTATGGAACAACTTGTCTGGCTTCCAAGGATCTGGATCGGAGAAGAAGTAATCAGACTTTAATGACAGAGGGGTTGTGGAAGTAAATTTTCAAATGGTGAAGGGTGAAGGTACACGCCATGATCCATGGGCCGCCATACGGGAAGGTAACACTCCTCGGTGTAGTGTGACCCCCCCACATAACTCACACCATGAGTTTGTATAGTATCCTTCAGATTTGAAAAATTCTTCGTCGATAAACTCATTACTGTATGGATCCATGTTGCAAGATGAGAAAAGTTTGTGAAATGTTAAGGTTAAAAAGGTTAATCCGTTAACTCGAATCTTTCTTGAAATAACCGTTTCCCCGGCAACGACGCCAAAAACTTGATGCATTTCGTGTTAAGTGTATAATTCATAAAATAAATTAATTATTACATAATGAAATTGTTTCACGAGATCAGATTTTAAATTTATAAAATGATAGATACTCAAACTCAAAATACACAATAGGCAAGTGTACATATCGCAACATAATATAGTTTAGGTCAGAACCAAGTATCGAACCAATGGACAGGGTCGAATTCCAATACTCAACGTTCGTTATCATTTAGCTGTTTAATTAGAGAATGGGTTTTGTGTGCTTGTGAAGGAGAAAAATAAATGACGAAAAAGTAAATGACAGTAAACTAAATAACATAAAATGCAAAATGTGCGTGAAGTGTGTAACCGAAATGTAAATAACGGAATAGTAAATACCAGGAAAGTAAATAACTCAAGAATAATCAGATCACAACGAGTATTACTTTGAGCTTTGAATCTGTAAGGCCCTAAACCCGGGAGGCCTCACTTATTGGATTTACTCATCAACACAAAGCACTTAAACATAAGACATTCAACACATTGCAGCGGAAACGATTTAAGCTTTAACACATGTAGCGGAAATACATAACATGTCTAAACATAACCTGTCTGATACAAAATGAAACTTGTCTTAAAAAACTGAAACATAAACATAAACGGGATGCCAGATGCTGATCTTCGGGTAACTCTTCTCGTCAAGCCAAGCATCCACGTCCATCTACTGTCACCTACACTCAACTAATGTGCATACTAAAAATCAGCAACACTGAGTGAGTTCTAACATTTACTTTAAATCAATTAATCAAAATATTTACTATTACGTACATACCGTCCTTAAGGCAAAACTTTACATAATTTACTTTTCAAAACAGTTTAAAACATATAATAAACCATCAATTCCTTTACAATATACTGCCCTCATGGCTCTAGGCCATGAACTGGCAAGTACCTAGCCAATGCCCTCATGGCTAGCACCATGAACCGACACTACGACTTAACCGTCAATTCACTTGTTACTACTGTACCGCCCTCATGGCTTACACCATGATCCGACGAGTACCTGGTCAACGCCCTCATGGCTAGCACCATGAACCAACACTACGGCTTTACGCTAAGGGGAGTTGCATGGTTCTCCCGAGCAACCGCCGTCACTCATACCAATTATACAACCGTTAGCGAACCCAAAGGTTCTTACTAATGGGTAGAACCCATATCTGACATCTTGTACAAGTAACATCTGTCCTAAGGACCTTTACAGCTAGTACACATTCCCGTAGGAAATCTATTCACTTTCTATTCATAAAACTTTACCTGACTTATTCATTACTTTAACATGTATTATGCCTTTGTTTATGTTTATAAAAATATAGTAAACGCTTGCCATAAATACTTTTACTTTAACTAGAATATAGCTTAGCATATATATATATCATGCCTTTGTTTATGTATATTATCACATGTTGATCTTCGGGTAACTCTTCTCGTCAAGCCAAGCATCCACGTCCATCTACTGCCACCTACACATAACTGATGTGCATACTAAAAATCAGCAACACTGAGTGAGTTCTAACGTTTACTTTAAATCAATTAATCAAAAGATTTAATATTACGTACATACCGCCCTTAAGGCAAAACTTTACATACTTTACTTTTCAAAACAGTTTAAAATATATAATAAACCGTCAATTCCTTTACAATATACGGCCCTCATGGCTCTAGGCCATGAACTGGCAAGTACCTAGTCAATGCCCTCATGGCTAGCACCATGAACCGACACTACGGCTTAACCGTCAATTCACTTGTCACTACTGTACCGCCCTCGTTGCTTACACCATGATCCGACGAGTACCTGGTCAATTCCCTCATGGCTAGCACCATGAACAAACACTACCGCCGTCACTCATACCAACTGTACAACCGTTAGCGAACCCAAAGGTTCTTACTAATGGGTAGAACCCATATCTGACATCTTGTACAAGTAACATCTGTCCCAATGACCTTTACAGTTGTACACATTCCCGTAGGAAATCTATTCACTTTATGTTCATAAAACTTTACCTGACTTGTTCATAACTTTAACATGTATTATGCCTTTGTTTATGTATATAAAAATATAGTAAACGCTTACCATAAATAGCTTAGCACATATATATCATGCCTTTGTTTATGTATATGAAAATATAGTAAACGCTTGCCATAATGATATATCTTTGCTTTATATGAAAATGTTAATACGTATATTAGGCCTTTGTTTATGTATATGAAAATATAATAAACGCTTGCCAATAATATAGGTATGCTTTGCTCAAAACGTACATTTGCCTCTTTTCAACTTTACACTAGAGCATAGCTTTTCACTTTTTGATTATAATATATAAAATATAATAAACTCTTTACACTAAGTATGCACACCACCCCTAAAGCAGGTAAAAAGGGGATTAGAACTCACCTGATATTCTGTCTACTGAAACAAAAAACTTAGGTTACACGAGTGCTATGTGATCTGTCCGTATCGATACATAAAATCGGTTACACTTGCAAGTCTCGGATGTTATACTGGAGAGTCGGCAGAGACAGTCGGCCGACACTCCCAAAAGTCGGCAGAGACAGTCGGCCGACACTCCCAAGAGTCGGCCGTCACTCCCAAGAGTCGGCCAATGTTTTCTCAAGAGTCGGCTGATACTCTTGAGTGTCGCCTAAACTTGCATTTAGGAATTTTGTTATGCTATAGGGGCCGATTCTCTTTAGGCCGATTCTCCCTGGCCGATTCTCCCTAGCCGACTCTTTCTACCATTCTTCTTCGCTGAGTGTCGCTACTTGCAAGTAGAGACTCTCAAGAGTCGGCTCAAGAACCCTAATTCCATAACAGATTCGTTGTTTAATCTAAAACCATAACCTTTTACGTTCAAAACACTTCTCTAACTCCCATGAAGCCAGATCTATATTGTTCATGTTCTTCAGATCTGAGCTAGTTTCTTACCTCTAATCGGCTCGTTTCTTCAGCAAAGCTTCGTGAAATATCTGGAGAAGAAGAATGGATCGGTCTTTGGGGAAAACCGACACCTTCTCTCTCTAACCTCTCTCCCTCTCTCTGTAGAACTTGTGAATGGTGAAAATGGTTGAAATGAAGGTGGAGAGGATGAAGTTGGGTTTTTATGGAGCCCAACTCACTCTCCAAAGCCGGCCTAAGCCCAAGGCCCACCTCCTTTCACCTTCCTTGTTCTTTGTAAATCCAATGCCCGACCTACGCTTTCGAATTTCGGGATGTTACAGAATCCGCTTGGTATATGATAATGTTATGTTAACTAATCCGATGGTATGACTAATACAAATTTGTGAACGCTACACCGTTAGAGACTCATTCTCACAACATTTGGTTCACGAATTATGTTCCTTAATAAGAAAATAGTAAAACTCCCAGTCAGGGACATCATTACCCTCAACTCTTCAATAGATCCGTACATTCGTCTACTTAAGATATATTTTCGAGTTGGTTTAAGACATCAAACTTAAATACCTTTATTTTTATTAAAAGAATGATTAGACTTTTTTTCTCCGGGATGCGATGCACCAATGGGACCATGTATAAAGACGTAACGTTCCCAACGTGAGTTCACCAACTCTTGGTTTCATAACAAGCTCGTATAAAGACGTACGATCTTATCAATATTAACCAAGCTTTAGCTTATCAAAATCCGCTTGTATAAAGACATACAAGTTTCAAGAGAAGTTTGATTAAAAAGGTTTTACGGTCTTACACTTTAAAATCAAGAACACTCGTAAGTGTAAAGACTAATTTAGATAATAATATAAAGTCCATCATGAAGATGGTTTTAAGAGCAAATAATTAAGTAACATATACATACCATTAGATTAATAAGTTAAACATAACATACACCAAACTTCATCTTCACCCAAGCAATACAAACGGTTTAGCCACGAATGGCCATACGAAGTAGCATAATGCTGAGTTTCGTAGGCTCCCCTGTTGCGAACAAAGCGGAAGAGCCTCTCTACTCTCTACTCTCACTACAACTACGAACTCTAGGAGAGTGTATCTTCTCTGATATGTGGTGTAGGGTGTGTCTTGAACGAGGAACCCAAGACATCTACTTACAGGCCTCAAAATAAGCAATGCACGGTCGTGCATTGGTTTGCACGGGAGTGCAAACACCCAGGGAATCAAAAGGTACAAAAATGCAGGGTACGAGGATGCTACGGGAGCAAGTAGGGCATTACACGGCCGTGCATCCCCTTGCCTAGTCCCTTTTTTGTCTTTTTGCTGATGGTTGACTGGTGTTGACCTTGATTGACTTTTTAGGGGTCAAATAAAGCAAATTAAATTATTACTATTTTTAATTATTATCCATTTTTAGTAAGATATTTAATGTATTACACTATAACTTACCTAAAAAAAGAATATTTTAAATATATTTTTTCTATTTATATATATATATATATATATATATATATATATATATATATAATACCCTTCAACTTATCAACTATACAGATTATACTTACATATTTCATTTTTCCACAAGAATAGGCCGATTATATTGTTATATACTTAAATTAAGAAAAAAGTACACAAACCTTAAAATTAAAAGTGAGATTGTAAATAAGAAAATGTAGTGTTGATGAATAGTATAACCATTTATAACATTAAAATGGTATAATTTTTTTTTACTAGAAATCATTTGATAAATAAAGCAAATTAAATGTAACATTTGATGCTAGAGATATCCTTACTCCAACTCGCAAGCGCATGCCGTAAAAAAAAACTCGCTAGCGCATGGCACAACTTTTGAAAGTTTGTTGTGGTTTTTGGACAAAGATGGAAATATTGTGGGCTACGCTATTCATACCTAATATAATTCCTATTTTAAGTTGTGTCTTTATTTCATGCCCATTTATTCAGTTATTCCTGAATTAAAACTTTGTTAAAAATTGGTATATACAATGAGGTTAGATTATGGTAAAAATGGTTTTAAAAATAAGAAGGGTAAAAAGGATTCTGGCCTTGACATGTGTCATTTTACTGTTTTTGAATACAGGGCATATTAATCATTGTGTCAAATATGTAAGGTTATTGTGTAATGTCAGGCCATTGTGTCAAATATTTTTCATAATTGTATTATATGAATTAATCATTGTGTTATATGTATTCGTTATTGTGTTTTACATTTTACATAATTTCGTGTTATTTTTGTTAATGTTTTTTATGTATTATATATAACATAGTGATACAAAAATATTTGACACAATGACCTTATATTAGACACAATGACTAGACCTGATATTACATAATGACCAGACCTGAAATTACACAATAACCTGATATATTTGACACAATGACCAATATGACCAAACCTGGCATTAGACAAAATGACGAGCAAATTACACAATGAACTGGAAAACGTAATTTTTTTCGTTTTTGTATATAACGACACTATACTCGTTTTAAAAATAAAAAACAATCGTTTTCGTCATTGTCTTTTACGTTTTAGATAATTTCGTGTTATTTTTGTCATTGTTTTTTTTGTATTATATATAACACAGTGATGAAAAATATTTAACACAATGACCTGATATTAGAAAAATATTTGACATTAGACACAATGATGAAAATTATTTGACACAATAACTTGACATTAAACACAATGACGAGCTAATTACACAATGAGCTGGAAAATATAATTTTTTTTTCATTTTCGTATATAACGACACTATACTCGTTTTAAAGATAAAAAACGCTCGTTTTTATGGTGTCAAATGTCAGGTTTGGTTATTGTGTTAAATATTTTTTATCATTGTGTTTTACGTTTTAGATATCTTCATGTTATTTTTGTCAGTGCTTTTTATGAATTATATATAATAAAGTGATGGAAATATTTAACATAATTACCTGACATTAGAAAAAATATTTGACATTAAACACAATGATAAAAAATATTTGACACAATGACTTGACATTATACACAATGACCTGCCATTAAACATAATTACGAGCAAATTACACAATGACAAGCAAATTACACAATGAGCTAGAAAACGTAATTTTTTTTAATTTTTGTGTATAACGACACTATACTAATTTTAAAGATAAAAAACGCTCGTTTTTATGGTGTCAAATGTTAGGTTTGGTCATTGTATCAAATATTTTTCATCATTGTGTTATATGCATTCATCATTGTGTTTTACGTTTTAGATGTCTTCATGTTATTTTTGTCACTGCTTTTTATGTATTATATATAACAAAGTGACGAAAATATTTGACACAATAACCTGGCATTAGAAAAAATATTTGATATTAAATACAATGATGAAAAATATTTGAAACAATGACTTAACATTAGATACAATGACCTGACATTAGATACAATGACCTGACATTAGACATAATGACGAGCAAATTACACAATGAGTTGGAAAACGAAACTATACTCGTTTTAAAGTTAAAAAACGATCGTTTTTATGGTGTAAATTTTTGTAAAAAATAATGTCGTATGTAAAAGTTATAAACGTTTAAAAAAGGGGGGGACTTGATAAAAAATCAACAAAAATGGTCATAACTAAAATACCATTCCAACGATTTTTTCTCCTACAATTTGATCTCAACCATTAAATTATTTCTACAATTTGATCTAATGGCCCTAAATCATTCTCACCATTTTTATTTAAAAACCTTTTTACTTGAACCTAACCCTATATAATGATTTGATAAAGAGTGTAAATAAAAAGATATATTTATGAATGCTTTAGTAAAACTTTGATTTTCTGTTAAAGTATGTGTAATGGGGGCGTGAAGAGGGGGCGTGGCCCACCCGGCCTTTCACGGGCTTTGTTTTAAAAAAACTATTGTTCGTCAAATAAATGGTTTTTTAATAAGTAGTTTGTATTTTATTTTTATGAATGTAGTTTTTTTTAAATGTAGTTTTTTATTTATTTAAGAATGTATTTTTTATTTTATAATTTAGTTTTTTATTTATTAAAATAAAAATTTAGTTAATTATTAAAAAATAAACGTGGGGCGTGAAACCACAACGTATCTTAATGATTTTGTCCAGTGATTATCCATGTGCTGATGTGACAATGACGTGACAGGGTGTGAATCACTTGGACGTAAAACCACTACAGATTATCTTAAAACTCATAGAATTCAACTTTGTTGTTTTCTTTTTTTTAACATAATCATATATATTTTTTCCATACATGATAGCACATTACACATGGATTTGTTTTGACAAATAATTCGAGTAGCATCCCAATAGGTTTCAAAGTTTAAAAATAAGTTCAATAGTAAGTGTACTTTAGAGAACTAAAATCTAAAAATAAACAAAGATAAAGCATCAACGTGAAGATTCGATAAAGTACAAACTTATTATGTTAGGCGAACTTGTTTTAAGTTCGCTTGTTTTGTTAGTTTCTTTGAATGTATATAAATAGTTGTTTTGTAATCATTATTGAGTTATCAATCAAATCATTTTCCCCCTAATAATTCTCTCTCTTTTATCTTTTCTCTCGTTTCAGCTTTCACTCTCGTTATAATAACATGGTATCAGAACATGTATGCTCGATTCTGTGATATTTTCTCCTTTTCTGTCTCTGTTCCGCATTAGTGTTTCATTTTTTCTTCTTTTTCTTGCAAATTCTTGCTTTTCTTGAGTCGATTGGGGTTCGTATGATGTTTTGTTCTGCTCAAAACATTCCTTTTGTGTTTCTAATCATTCCTACTGTTGGATTCCTTCATATTCGGTTTTGATTTCGTGTTATGATGATTTCTGGATCGATTTTACGATTTTTAGTTCGTTCAGGCGAACTTGTGTTCTGTTATAGGCGAACTTAGTAAGTTTGCTTGACAAGTTTGCTACCATCGGTTTCTTTTTTTTCAGTTTCGTTTCCTTGTTTTTCTAGTTATGCCTAATACTTATGACCCCCCTGCCATTTTGCATATGGATTTATCTAATCCTTTATTCTTACACTCCTCTGGTCATCCGGGTCTTTTACTTGTTTTCAAACCCTTGACAATTCTGCTTTCGGATCTTGGAAACGTGCTGTGTCCATTGCTTTATCTGCCAATAACAAGATTGGGTTTGTTGATGACACTATTGTCAAACCTCTTTTCTCTCATAATCTGGACTTATGGAAGAGGTGCAATGATATGATTATTTCTTGGATTCTCAACACTTTGTCTCGAGATATTGGTAAAAGTGTTTTGTATGTTGAGACTGCTCGTCAACTTTGGGACGAATTAACTGACCAGTATGGACAGAGTAATGGTACAAAATATTATCAGTTGCAAAAGTCTCTTTCTGACATTTCTCAAGGGAAAGATGATACTGCTACTTATTTTACCAAAATAAAATCTGTTTGGGATGAGCTTAATGCCCTCGAGCCTAATCCTCCTTGCACTTGTGGCAACTCTAGACTTATGGCTAAACGTGAAGCAGATCAACGTTCGATGCAATTTCTTGTGGGTCTTAATTCCTGCTATGAAATGATCCGGGGAAATATTATAATGATGAAGCTTGTTCTTCTATAAACCAAACCAATGCTTTTCTCATTCAAGATGAGAAACAGAGGGAGTTTCATTCATCTTCTCAGTTTATTCCTCAAAATGCTTCTATGAATGCCTCTGTGCAGGTGACAAAGAGTTCTGGAGCTCGAAAGGGTTTTGTTTGTAATCACTGTAAGAAGACGGGGCATGGTTTTAGTAAATGCTATCGTCTCATTGGGTTTCCAAAGATTCAAATTTACTAAACCCAAGGTTGCTACAAATGTTGTTTCCGATTATGGTGCCATTGCTTCTGTCTCTAGTTCACCTACTGGTATATCTACAGAACAGTACAATACTTTATTGTACCTTCTTCAGCACAATTCTGGAGTTCAAGGTGGTGTTCCTGTGTCCAACCACTCAGCTTTGTTAATTTTGCAGATATTATTGTTTGTAATTCGACTACGGTCGACACTACTTGGATCATTGATACTGGTGCAAGTAATCATATGTGCTTTGACTTCAATTTGCTTTCTAACGCTCAAGGCTACATAGTCAACGTTTGTGGACATTTGAGATTCATTGTTTTAATCTCTTTCTGTTGTGAATTATTGGAGCAGGCTACACAGTCAACGTTAATTTATTCATACTAACATTTTATTCTTATTATTGTACATACTAAGTTTATATCTTATTAAATTTTTTTTATCTCAATGGTTTTTTCTTTACTCTACTTGCAAAGTCGTTTATATGTGTATAATCGTTGTAAAACGGTTATAAAATGGTAATATAACTGTTACTAAAGGTTATAAATTTACCACTATAAATTACCAATTATCAATCTCATTACTTGCACATAAAAAAAAAGAGAAAACTCTTCTCAAGATAATTTTCAAAGATGATTAACCCAGCTTTAGTGTTAGCTACTATAATGATTATGGTTTGCCCTATTCTCCTTTTCAATCTCCCACGTGAAGATTTTGAAATTTTCTTATTCTTTTATTTGTTTGTAGCTCTACCAATGTATTTTATCTCAATTTTTATGAGTATGTAGATTCTAATATTCATCTAATTATTTGATCAATCTTGTTTCAAGCTTTATAATTATTTAATTTTATAAATTAAATGACATATACGAATCTAAATGCTTTGTTATAGTTCATCATGTCGAATCTTGCAAAGCTTGAAATTTTGGCTTTAGACATTACGAGAAAAAACTATCTGTTGTGGGATGCTGAAATACACTTGGATGCTAATAATCTTGGTGATACAATCAAAGAAGGAAATGAAACAAGTACCCAAGATAAAGCAAAGGCGATGATTTTCCTACGCCATCATATTCATGAGGCATTGAAAACTGAATACCTCACTATTAAGGATCCACTTGTCCTTTGGACCAAATTGAAAGATAGGTATGACCAGCAGAAAACAGTAATTTTACCAAGAGCTCGTTACGAATGGATCAATTTAAGGTTGCAAGACTTCAAGTCTATAAGAGAGTATAACTCAGAAATGTTTAGAATCACCTCGTAATTGATTCGGTGTGGGGATAGTATTACTGATAAGGAGATGTTGGAAAAAACATTCTCCACCTTTCACGCATCAAATCTGGTCATACAACAACAATATCGTGAAAGGGGTTTCACTAACTATAGTGATCTAATATCATGAGACTCGTCTAATTGGTACAGCCCCGTTCCCAGAAGTGAATGTGGCAACATACAATGACTAAAATAGAGGTCGCGGACATGGTCGTGGTTATAATCGTGGCGGTGGACGTGGAAGTAGTCGGGAATATTATCATGGTGTTCACTTTAAAAACACTAGAACCCACCAGAAGTCCCATGAAAACGAAAAGAAACCCAAAGATAAAAGAAATATAAAGAAACATGGAACTACACAAAATACATGTTATCGGTGTGGAAGTGATAATAATTGGGCTCGTACGTGTCGTACGCCCAAACACTTGGTGGAACTTTACAGGCCATCTATCAAAGGAAAAGGAATAGAGACAAATTTCATATATGAGGATAACAATGTTGATATCCTCAATGGTCATAAATACCTTACTAATATAACTCATATGGATGCTGATGATTGACTCATTAATACAACTGATCTGAATGCTGGTGGTTCCACTACTGATACAAATCAGTTGAATGCTTGTAATTTTCCTTACGCATGAATAATTCTTTTTTTAGTTATGTTATTTTTTTATGTCTTCCTTTAGGAAGTTATGTTTGTAATCCTACTTTATTTGAGTTATATTAAATATTTTGTTTATAAGACTTTGTTATGTATTTTTTTAAGCATATGGAGCATTTAACAAACTCACATATTAGTGATGAAAATGCATGCCTAATAGACGGTGTAAGCACACATAGAATTCTCAAGAAAATGAATTATTTCTCTAACTTAACCATAAAAGAAGCAAGTGTCGGTACTATATCCGGTAGTACAAAGTTAATTGAGGGTATTGGAGGAGCTTATATAGTGTTACCTGCTGGAACACAACTTAAATTTAACAACGCACTATTTTCCCAGTGTCTCAAAGAAATTTAATAAGCTTTAAAGATATTCGTCGAAATGGATATCATGTTGAGAGTACATGTGAGGGACATAATGAGTACCTTAGAATCGCAAATACGAATTCGGATAAAAAGCATGTATTAGAAAAGTTACGCGCACTTGCATCTAGTTTATATTGTACTTAAATTATTGCAATTAAATCAAATTTGGTCATAGGCCAAAAGTCTATGGACCGAGAAAACTTTATCATTTGACATGACTGGTTAGGCCATCCCGGATCGATGATGATGCGAAGAATTATATAAAATTCATGTGGGCATTCTTTTAAGAATTATAAGATTCTTCAAACTAAAGAAATTACATGTATGGCATGCTCAAAAGGAAAACAAATAACTCGTATGGCCAGCCGCGTAGGTGTCTACAGGCACAACAAAAGGCGACAAGAGGAGAGTTGTGGGGAGAAGGGGTAGCGGCGTGTGGCAGTGGTGGTTCCGACGAGGGTTAAACATGATGACGAGGACGAAGACGAGGAGCACGGGGTGGGGCTGGTACGAAGACAACAGTGAACTAGGTTAGGATTTTGCCCGACGAGGATGATAGTGGTGCTTGGCAGTGCCGGTGTGCGGTGGGAGGAAAGAAACCGGAATTGCGCCGAGTTAGGGTTCCATGTGTATGGGATGCGTATGTGTGAATAACCCGGCTCGCGCACGCAGGTTTCGTGAAAGGGGACTTGCATGAGCACATGTACGTGCATGCATGGGAATCGGGGTCCGTGCATGCGGGTTCTAAACGGGTCCAAGATAACCCGGTTGGAGCGGACACGTGGGTTAGGGTTTTTGCGTGAACAAAGGACGAGCGGACGAGACGGGTGTCGGTATCATTTGTATTTATACGTAACTGACACCTGTTTAGGATGTACTCTGACCTTGTGATCATATGTTGATAGGTTCAGTTTTCGTGCGAGGAGACCGTTGAAGTGCATGAGTTAGACCTTCATAACAGTGAGTTTCTAATCCCCTACTTTTTAAATGTGTTAGTGTTTTTGGGGCTAACGTACACGCTTGGGAAACAAGTTTAGTTTACTAAACGAGTTAAGAGTTTTGAGTCTAACCGGAGATGTTTTATGAACTAAATCCTTCTTTAATGATTTGGAAGGTCAACGGGGTGTCAGTGTAATTATGGGTGTTATGGTTAAGAGAGTTCTTCATGTGTGTGTCATGTTAAGGGTTAGTCCGGGTGAGTCGAGATATAAGCTAAACGCTTATAAATATGCGTATGATACGTTATTCTAGCGCTATGTGCGGGGTGTAGGTGTAGTTAAGGAGTCATGCAAATGAAGTGTGATATTATGTATTTATATTTGTGTTATGTGTTTTGGGTCGTTGTCCTTGTGGCACGACGGGTATTGTGTTTGCCGGTAAACGGGTTCGGGAAGTCACCTAAGGTGACAATATTCAACAGGTTAATTATAAGCTCGGGGTGTGTTGTACGCCCTGACGAGGGCGCAGTAATGAGGTATGTGATTGCGTGCGTAAATATGTGTTAAATTGCATGCAACTGTTGAGTTGTGTTTATTATGTGTGAAATGATATTATTATTGTGTGTAGAGGATATTAATGAGGCGAGTAGATTTTGATTGACCGTTGGGTCGGGATAGTGATATGGTGTTTACAACTTTCGTGTCAATTTATCTGTGCGAGCCTTGGTCAAGACTGAGTAAGTCGAAGTCTAGGGACTTGTTGTGTTGATCAAGTTTCAGGTTTACATGTGTGGTAGATCATGAGACATTGGTGTAGTAATTTTGATCCATGTCAGTGAGACTACTATATTATAATTATGGGATGAGTCGGGTGGTGAACGGTTAGGGGATATCGTAAAATAACGGGGTATCTATTTGTTAATAAACGTCAAAACTATTTTACTAAAGACCGGAGGGTCTTGAGTAGAGATAAATATTAGATGGGACAAGTTGGCTTTTGTTTAAACTAAACTATTAGAACTCACTCAGCATAGCTAACTTTGTGTGTACGTTAGATTGTGTGCGGGTAAGCTTTGGGGTCGACGTATCTTGGCTTGGGAGCGGTTCTACTCGGGTTGGTGGGTAGGCATTCGTGAGGTAAATTTAAAGACAATAATAATTAACATTTTTAGAGAGACTTCCGTTGTAGTTTGATTAATAACTTATACATTTTTAAGAGAACAACCCGTTATGAGAACTAATTGTAGGATGCCCGGGTCGGGGTCTTACAAGTTGGTATCAGAGCCGTGGTTTAAGAGAAAATCGGTGTTTTCACTAAAATAAAATACCTTTACTTAAACTGAAAATGGGACGAGGGTGAAACGAATGTCACCACGAGTAACCGCGAGCCAAGAGGTACGTATTTTGAGTTATACATTAATTGTTAGAGTATTGAATGAGTAGTGTAACACTACGTGAAGTTATGTGTCATGATTAGGTGAAGTTATGTTTTGTGAATTGAATAATGTGGAGTGGTATTTATTGTAACTATTTGAGATAGTTTGGTGTGTCGGCATGGTTTAGTGATTTTGTTGGTAACCATGTGTGTTGTGTACTTGTGACAAGTATGATGATTTAATAGGATATTGCGTGATGCTATGTAAGTTGTGTAGGATGCATGTGTATCCGGTGTGAGTGGAAGGTAGAAAGCTAGTGTGAATAGGATGGGAATGGTTTGGAATTCGAGCAGTAATATGGACCACCAAATTGCATTTGATCACCGTGATTTGGTAGTCTATGATTACTCTCATATTCTGAATTTGTGCCCATAGTAATCACTCCAACGTTCTATCTTGTGCAGGTGCTGATGGCTAAGATAAAGCGTACTAGATCGGTCATACGAGGAACTCCGGCTAGGGAGAGAGCAGATCGTCAGGACAAACCGACGGCTGCTGTAGACTAGACGAACAGTGACATGGGAATAGTGTTGGTGCTACCTGCGCCAAGTATGACTAGAGCTGAGGACGGCGGCATTCTGCGTGGTGCTGTGACCAGAATGACCGGATGGAAAAGGAGGGCGGTGTCAGCAGTACAAGATTTCCCTCCATGATGTGGACCTGTATGGCTGAAAGATCAACCACGTGCGACAGCTAAGAGAGCTCTATTTCAAGAGGACCCGGTGGATGATCCAGGATCCGATGAGGTAGAACCAGGGGAGGATGCAACAGATGCACCTGAGGTGGTCCAATAGTGATTTTGCGAACACTGTTTGAGATACTTGACTTCTTGATGAATAGTGGTTGTAACAATTGTTGATAGCGTGTTTTTAGTAATAAAAATATTTACAGATATTAGTTTCACGAGATCAGGTTTTAAATTTATAAAATGATAATTACTTTAACTTAAAACACACAATAGGCAAGTGTATCTATCGCAGCGTAATATAGTTTAGGTAAAAACCAAGTATCGAACCAATGGACACGGTCGAGCTCTAGTGCTCAACTTTTTTTATCGTTTAGCCGGATCAATTAGTGAGTGGGTTTTGTGTGCTTGTGAAGAAGAATAGGAAATGACATAAAAGTAAATGACGGTAAAGTAAATAAAAGTAAAGTAAAAACATGCGTGATGTGTGTAACAGAAATGTAACGAACAAAATAGTAAATAGCAGAAAAGTAAATATCTTGGAAATGATCAGGTCACGAAGATCATTGCTTCGGGCTTCGAATCAGCTTGGTACGTGATAATGTTAAGTTGACTAATCCAGTGATATGACTACTACAAACTTGTGACCCGGGTCACCGCTAGAGCCTCGTCCTCACGACATTTGATTCACGAATTAAAATTTTTAAATTAAAATAGCAGTGCCTCCTGTTAGGGATAACAGTTACCCTCAACCCTTCGAATGGTCATATCCGGTTTGGTTTAAGACATCGAACGTAAATGCTTTGTATTAAATTTAAATAAATAGGTGATTATACCTTGTTTATCGAGAGGCGTTGTAACAATGGGACCGAGTATAAAGACATACCATTCCCAACATGAGTTCACCAATTCTTGGTAGCATAATAAGTTCGTATAAAGACGTACGACCTTAATAATGTTGACCAAGCCTTGGCTTATCAATCTCTGCTCGTATAAAGACGTACAAGATTCAAAGGAAGTTTGATTAAAAAGGTTTTATGATCCTACACTTTAAAGTCAAGAACACTCACAAATATAAAGACGGATTTAGACAATATTAAAAGCCCACCAAAGGGTGGTTTTAAGATCAAATAATTAAAGACATAAACATACCACTAGATTAATACTTCAAACATTAACATGCACCAAACATCATCTTCACCCTAGCAATACAAAGAGTTTAGCCACGAATGGCCATACTAACTAGCATAACGCTGAGTTTCGTAGGCTCCCATATTGCGGACAAATAGGAGGAGCCTCTCTACTCTCTACTCTAGACTACAGAAACAGACTTTCTTTAGCTCTGGTTGGATGTGTAAGGGATGAAAAAACCAAGCCATCTATTTATAGCCCTCAAAATGAGTAACGCACGACCATGCATTAGATTGCACGGGCGTGCAAACATCTCGGGAATCAAAAAGGGTACAAAGGACAGTGTATCGGAGCCTTGGGGAGCAAGAGAAGGATTGCATGACCGTGAAATGGAATGCATGGTCGTGCATCCCCCTCCTGCTTCCCTGTTTCTTCTTTTAGCTGTTGGATGACTTGTTGTTGACCTGGTTTGACTTCTTGGGGGTCAAAGCTCGGGAATGATCTTCCAAAAGGCTTGATTTCTTGGTGTTTTTGACTGGTTTTAGCTTTGTTTATCTTCAGAACATCGAATAACATGCGATTACAAAATATAAACGTTTTAAGTATCAATTGCAAGGTTATTAATCAATTAGTACCATAATATGGGGATTATTATTCATCCAAAATATGTATAAATGATGGCATATCAGTTGTCACGAGAGATTGCGAGGTAAATTGACGTTTTGAGTGATTAGACGTTTACGTGGGGTGATGCTTAATTCAAATGTTGACTATGTGATTTTGATATTGATTCTAGTTTACCGCATTATTATTTGAACATAATTAACGATAATTGTGTTTGTGTCGGCGTAGGACTGTGCTTGCGGTAGTGGATTATGTGCGGTATGGTGTGATTGTGTGATTATATTTTGAATGACGTGAGTCCATATTGAATATAGTCTTTGCGGTGATACTAGAGTATGGTTGATTAGACGGTGTGAGTGATGTGTGATTTTTGATGTAGTTAAATATTATATAATAATATTTAGAGATTATGGTTTCACGAGATTAGGTTTTAAATTTATAAAATGATAATTACTTTAACTTAAAAACACACACAATAGGCAAGTGTACTGATGTGGTGCAAAACACATATGTTTATAATGCGTATTTTACCACATTTAAAGAGGTTTTGATTGTGAATTCATTTTATTATGATACTTATGTTTATATATGTTGATATTGTAGGTATTGAACGAGAAAAGAGAAGAATAAGTGAGTAAACAAGTTGAGGGAATAAACGGAATCGACAGGAAAAAGTCCGAACTTCAGAAGGGCATATCTTGGGCTAGAAAATGAGTTACTGGGCCCATAATATATGGATCTTAGGTATCTCGAAAATTCCTACAGCCTAGCGTGGAAGAAAACCTGAAATTCTAGCCGCGTCGGACCGGCATCCTCACCCAAGTCGGTCTGACGTCTCCTATTCGGGCAAAATTCGAAAATTAGTTTATAAAAACGATTTTTGATGGCTTTTTTAGTGTAAGGCCCCTTTTCCGGGTAACCTCACTTGTTGGATTTACTCATAAACATAGTCATAAATACTGAACTTAAATTAAAAACATTCAAGAGTAGCGAAAGAAATCATCATTTGAATACATAACATAACAGCGGAAGTCTTAACAATTAAAAACATAACATTGTCTTAGCATATGTAAAAGTGGGATGTCAGTCTCGTGCTGGGCAACCATCACGCCTTCGCACGACCCTTCTTTTCTGTACCTGAAATGTATACTAAAAGTCAGCTAACGCTGGTGAGGTCTAGTTTAAAAACAATCATACATAGCATTTATCTTATCATTAAGTAGTATATATATATATATATATAATATACGTGCTTTTGCATATTCTTTGTTTTACTGTTCTCACATACCATTCATACTGAGTATATACATATGTACATACATACTTACTTTGGGGAGAACATTCATTGGTCATACACATATGGGTGATCAACCCGTCATAATTGTCGCGTGAGTCATAAAGACAAACGCCGTGAGAACTACCGTCGTAGTACTTTTCATAAATCGTCCGGCCCTAGAAACCGTCCATCGTAACATAAATCCGTCTGGCAACCTTTGTCCGTCCGCCTAAACTCGTCCTACCGGCGTAGTCCGTTCATTCGCCCGTCTGCCCAAAGGCATCTGTTTCCCACGCGGCTATTATGCAACCGTTCTACATGTAATAAGGCATTTGCTTCGACCGTCCATGAGTGCCTTTTATACGTCCTAGCTTATGAAGGAGTGTTTTTGTCCCGGTTGCAAAATAGTCACGTGGTCGTCCGTCTACCGAAGTAGCCGTTGTCATCGAAGCGTCCATAACGTTTACATACATTCATAACATGCAATATATATAAAATATAAAGCATTATTTCATTCATTCACGTTATGTCATTCTTTCATTCATTCTTTATAATCATACGTTTCATTGTTGGTTCATTATTCATTTTGATACATATATGTGTATATCACATATGATCACATTGGCATTTATAAAATTTATTCATTTAGCGTATACACTTCAGCCCCAAAACATTTAATAAAGTTTGCACATAACATAGAGGGGGGACATAGAACTCACCTAATGAGCTAGTCTCGTCTTGTCCTAACAGCGGTCCAATGAGTGCCACACATGATCTGGATTGGTTAATTACACATACATCAGACGTAATTTAAATTACACACTTTTACTTCAGCTGAACTAGGCGAACTCAATGCTAAGTTCGCTGCCTAAAGTCTAGGAGAACATATAGGCGAACTTGTCCTAAGTTCGCCTGACTTGACCAAGCGAACTTAACTAAGCGAACTTAATCAAGCGAACTTAATGAGGCGAACATAATCAGGCGAACATGTTAAGTTCGCCTCTTGATGGCCATAAGCGAACTTGATAAGTTCTCCTGTCGAACAGTTATCTTCCCCAAAAAGTCTAAAATTCTTGCATGCTAATCTGATCAGGCCAATCTTACAACTTTCTTTGTTCAAAACGTGCGGTTTTCATTCTAGATGCTAGTCCTAAGCTTATTTTCAAGTTTCATCCGTAAAAAACGTCACCTATTTAGCTAAAACCCAAAAAACACCAAAACAAACAAAAACTTAGTTTAGGGTCGAATCGTTACCTGGATTGGGATTCAGATTCTAAGGTTTTTCTCATGAGCTCAGCAGTAACGTGCTCCTTAAATTCCGGGTCAATCCGTCAACTTTCTCTCTCTAGGCCCGAGCTCTCCTTTTCTCTCTAGATTGCAAATGGTGGAAGAAATGGGAGTTTAGGCTGTCTTGACCTTTATATACCTGGGCTTCCCTCGGCCCGTTGGAGCCGAGCCCAAGCCCATCCATTTTCCTTTCATTTTTGACGATTAAATCCCTATCGCGTTATTATTTATTTATTTACTATTTTTGGGATGTTACAAGTCTACCCTCCTTAAAGAGGTTTCTTTCTCGAAACCGTTTATACGTTAAACAATTGAGGGTATAGACCCCTCATCTCGTCTTCCTTTTCTCATGTAGCTTCTGACCCTTTTCTGTGCTTCCATTGTACTTTGACTAAAGGAATCGACTTATTGCGTAGTCGTTTCTCAGCTCGGTCAAGAATGGCTATCGGTTCCTCTACATAATTTAGACTGTTATCCACTTCGATATCGTCTTAGGGTATATTAGCTGTGTCGTCAGCTAGGCACTTGCGTAAGTGCGACACGTGGAACGTAGGGTGTATTATACTAAGCTCAACGGGTAGGTCGAGTCTGTAAGCAACTTGACACACTCTCGTTAAAATCTTGAAAGGTCCGACAAACCTTGGACTTAGTTTGCCACGTTTTCTGAATCGGATGATTCCTTTCCATGGTGATACCTTTAACAGTACCATGTCTCCTACTTGAAACTCTAAATCCGTTCCTCTCTTATCCGCATATGATTTCTGACTGTCTTTTGCGGCTTTCATTCGAGCCTTGATTTGATCAAATTTCTCGGAAGTAGCTTTGACCACTTCGAGACTTGCAAAATCCTTTTGTACAATTTCCCCCCCAACAAACCGGGGTCCTACATCTCCTCCCAAACAACATTTCAAATGGAGGCATGCCAATAGTTGAGTGATAGCTGTTAATATATGAAAATTCTGCCAATGGAAGATGGTTGTCCCAGCTCCCACCGAAGTCAATGATACAGGCCCGGAGCATGTCCTCCAATGTCTGAATGGTCCTTTCAGATTGACCATCAGTTTGGGGTTGGTAAGCGGTGCTGATGTTCAGTCTAGTGCCCATCGCTTCATTAAATTTCTTCCAAAACCTTGACGTGAATCTAGTATCCCTGTCGGACACAATCGACAGCGGCATACCATGTCTGCTCACAATTTCCTTGATAAATATCTCTGCTAGTTTTTCTAACAAAGAAATCTCACGTATTAGCAAGAAGTGAGCACTTTTCGTCAAGCGGTCGACGATCACCCAAATGGTATCATTGCCTTTAGCTGTTCGCGGTAGCTTGGTAATGAAATCCATTGTGATCTCCTCCCACTTCCATTCCGGTATTGGTAGAGGTTGCATTTTACCGCATGGCTTCTGGTGCTCGGCCTTAACTAGTGAACATGTTAAGCACTTGTTCACGTACCCAGTCACATCATTCTTCATACCAGGACACCAGTACTCTTTCTTCAAGTCTTGATACATTTTGTTTGTCCCGGGGTGGATAGAATAGAGAGACTTATGGGCCTCATCGAGTATTTTGGCTCTAAGCTCGCCAATCTTAGGTATCCACATCCGGTCAAACCTAGTTCATACACCGTATGCATTGGTATCCAAATTCCCTTGTTGTCCTACTATCCTTTCCCGTTTTATATTTCTTTCTAATAGTGCTTCATCTTGTGCCTTTGATATTTCACTTATCAAATCTGGCGTTATAATCAGCTGGCACGCTTTGATCCGGATAGGTGTCGATTCTTCCTTTCTACTTAAAGCGTCAGCCACTACGTTTGCCTTGCCTGGATGGTACAATATCTCACAATCATAGTCTTTCAGTAGCTCTAACCACCTCCTTTATCTCATGTTTAATTCATTTTGTTCGAAAAAGTACTTCAGGCTTTGTGATCAGAGTAAATGGTGCATTTAACTCCATACAGATAGTGCCTCCATAGTTTTAATGCGAAAACTACTGCTGCTAACTACAGATCATGAGTTGGGTAGTTAACCTCGTGAATCTTCAGTTGTCGTGAGGCGTAAGCAATTACCTTTCCTTGTTGCATAAGTACGCAAACTAAACCCTGACCCAAAGCGTTAGAGTAGACTACCAAATCTTCATTTCTCTCAGGTATAGCCAAGACTGGAGCTTGGGTTAATCGTGTCTTAAGTTCCTCAAACGCGTTGTTTTGGGTTGGACCCCATTCATATTTTACTTCCTTTTGTGTCAGTTTCGTTAGTGGCGAGGCTATTCTTGAGAAATCTTGAATGAACCTCCGATAGTAGCCTGCCAATCCTAGAAAACTTAGCATCTCTGTTGGCGTCTTCGGGACGTTCCATTTCTTAACTGCCTCAATCTTTGCAGGATCTACTATGATGCCATTTGGGTTTATCACATGACCTAGGAATTGGACTTCCCTAACCCAGAACGCGCATTTGGAGAATTTTGCGTACAACTTTTCCTGCTTTAGCACCTCCAGAACCTATTCTAGGTGGCAGTGGTGATCACCCTCGTTTTTTGAATAAACTAGAATGTCGTCTATAAAAACTATCACTAATCGATCCAACATTGGTCGACATACCCTATTCATCAAATCCATGAACGCTGCTGGTGCGTTAGTTAATCCGAAGGATATCACGAGAAACTCATAATGCCCGTAACGCGTGCGAAACGCGGTCTTTGGTCCATCTTCTTCTCTTACTTTCAACTGATGGTAACCCGATCTAAGATCGATCTTTGAGAACCAACTCGCACACAGTTGATCAAAAAGGTCGGATATTCTAGGCAGTGGGTATTTGTTCTTTACTGTCCTCTTGTTTAGTTCGCGGTAGTCAATGCGCATGCGCATGCTGCCGTCCTTCTTCTTTACAAATAGTACCGGAGCGCCCCATGGTGAAATGCTCGGTCTGATAAATCCTTTTTCTGTTAATTCCTCTAGTTGAGACATCAATTCTTTCATTTCTGATGCAGCCAATCGGTAGGGGGCTTTGGCAACGGGTTCCGTTCCTGGCAGTAAGTCAATCTGAAATTCTATTTCCCGATCGGGTGGCAACCCAGGTAGATCCTCCGGGAATACTTTCGGAATATTGCACACCACGGGTACATTCTTGAGTTCTTTCGTTTTCATTCTATCGTCAATAACATATGCCAGATAAGCTTCGCAACCTCGCCTCATGTAACTTTTGGCCTTGATCATCGAAATGACGTTCGGCATCGTGCAATTCCAATCCCCGTAAACCGTAATTGGACTGCCGCTAGGAGCTTTGAGGTGTGTCCTCTTACGTTTACATATTATTTGAGCTTCGTTGGCAGCTAGCCAATCATACCAAATACTATATCGAATCCTCCTACGGTGAGAAGGAATAATCTAGAAGGAAACTTATGGCCCTCTATTTCTATGATGCAATCCTCTGTTACTTGGAATACTGCCGAATTTTTATCAACGACAGTTTGTACGCTAAAGGCCTTTACTATGGTGTTGATAGTGCAATCTAGTTTATGACTAAATGCATTGGATATAAAGCTTTTACTAGCACCAGAGTCAAATAAAATAGCAGCATGTTCATCATTAACTAAGAACGTACCTGACACAACATCAGGATTTCCCCTTGCTTCCTCCTCAGTCAGGGCGTAGGCTCGAGTCCTAGCCTTCAGCTGTCCCCTTCAGCTTCCTTTTCCTTTCCAGAACCGGATTGTCTGGTTTTCCTACAATCCCTACTCAGGTGTCCATATCTTCCACAACTTTGGCACTTGACGTCCTTTAAGCAATCTCGGGAGTAGTGCCCCAGCCTCCCGCACTTATAACACATGGTTGAGCCAACAAGACATTCGCCTTGGTGTTTCTTTGAGCATTTCTTATAAAATTCATACCCTTCTGCCCTATGCTTCTTCACCTCAGCGGTGTAATTTCCCTTTCCATTTCCTTTGGACGAGTTCTCCCATTTCCGTTTCGGAGCTTCGGTAGCTGTGTCCTCGTTAGCATAATCGTCATAGACGATTCTAGACAGGTTGACTACCGATTCGAAGGTCGATGGTAGATTAGCTTTTACATGAACACGGACCCTTTGAGGTAGGCCCTTCACATAGTACTTAATCATTCGTTCTTCTGTCTCCGCTAGGTGGGGTACCAGTTGAGCTAGCTCATTGTACCTAGAAGTATACTGGCGGTGCGTCTTGCTGCCAGCCTTGAAGTTTAGGAATTCATTTTCCACTCGATCAATTTCGTTCTGGGGACAGAACTTTTGGATTATCAGCTTCTTCAGGTCTTCCCATGTCATTATGAAAAGAGCGTTTGGCGAGTTTGTCCTCTGAATGTTCCTCCACCAACTTAGTGCTTCATTGGTGAAAGAATGGGCAACATACTTAACCGCCTAGTCCGGTCGACACTCGCTGATGTTGATTACGGCGTTCATCCTCTCGATCCATTCAAACGTAGCCACCGAATCCTAGTTCCCATCAAACTTGGGTGGGTCTCTGTCCTTGAAACCTTTGTAAGTACACCCACGATTGCTTGATTCCTCCTTTACTTCATCCCCATCACTGTCATACACTTTCTCTCCATGGTCTTCTTCATCCTCCTCTCTACTTTTCTTTAGTTCCTCGGATAGTAGATCAGGCAATACTTTCTTCTGAGTGAGTACAACTTCGCGGGCAATAGCATCCCTAACCTCGGGTTCCAACTGTAGAGGCCCTTGATTGTCGCCCTCAGTTGGGGTCACATCTGTTTCGTGCGCACTCTCAGTATGTTCTATGTGCACACTCTCTTCCTCTTCATGTCGATTCAATGGAGGTCCACCGACTCGGCCAGTGCGACCGCCTCGGCGTCCAGTTCTTCCCCCACCAGCCATAGTTCCTAGTTTCCTGATAGTTATAAAGGGAATATATCAATGCCATTCCTTCAGATCATAGTTTTAGAACAGTTCGAGCAAGGTAAATTTTTAATTACAGTGACCGGTTTGTGATTACTAATTTACATTATATATATATATATATATAATATACGTGCTTTTGCATATTCTTTGTTTTACTATTCTCACATACCATTCATACTGAGTATATACATATGTACATACAATTTGGGGAGAACATTCATTGGTCATACACATATGGGTGATCAACCCGTCATAATTGTCGCGTGAGTCACAAAGACAAACGCCGTGAGAACTACCGTCGTAGTCCTTTTCATAAACCGTCCGGCCCTAGAAACCGTCAGTAGTAACATAAATCCGTACGGCAACCTTTGTCCGTCCGCCTAAACCCGTCCTACCGTCGTAGTCCGTTCATTTGCCCGTTTGCCCAAAGGCATCCGTTTCCCACGCGGCTATTATGTATGCAACCGTTCTACATGTAATAAGGCATTTGCTTCGACCGTCCATGAGTGCCTTTTATACGTCCTAGCTTATGAAGGAATGTTTTTGTCCCGGTTGCAAAATAGTCATGTGGTCGTCCGTCTACCGAAGTAGCCGTTGTCATCGAAGCGTCCATAACGTTTACATACATTCATAACATGAAATATATATAAAATATAAAGCAAGATTTCATTCATTCACGTTATGTCATTCTTTCGTTCATTCTTTATAATCATACGTTTCATTCTTGGTTCATTATTCATTTTGATACATATATGTGTATATCACGTATGATCACATTGGCATTTATAACATTTATTCATTTAGCGTATACACTTCAGCCCCAAAACATTTAATAAGGTTTGCACATAACATAGAGGGGGCACATAGAACTCACCTGATGACCTTGTCTCGTCCTATACTAACAGCGGTCCAATGAGTGCCACACACGATCTGGATTGGCTAATTACACATACATCAGACGTAATTTAAATTACACACTTTTACTTCAGCTGAACTAGGCGAACATAATGCTAAGTTCGCTGCCTAAAGTCTAGTCGAACATATAGGCGAACTTGTCCTAAGTTCGCCTAACTTAACCAAGCGAACTTAACCAAGCGAACTTAATCAGGCGAACATAATCAGGCGAACATGTTAAGTTCGCCTCTTGATGGCCATAAGCAAACTTGCCAGGCGAACTTGATAAGTTCGCCTCAACCTTGCCAAGCGAACTTGATAAGTTCGCCTGTCGAACAATCATCTTCCCCAAAAAGTTCAAAATTCTTGCATGCTAATCTGATCAGGCCAATCTTACAAGTTTCTTTGTTCAAAAGTGCGGTTTTCATTCTAGATGCTAGTCCTAAGCTTATTTTCAAGTTTCATCCGTAAAAACGTCAACTATTTAGCTAAAACCCGAAAAGCCCCAAAACGAACAAAAACTCAGTTTAGGGTCGAATCGTTACCTGGATTGGGATTCGGATTCGGAGGTTTTGCTCACGAGCTTAGCAGTAACGTGCTCCTTCAATTCGGAGTCGATCCGTCAACTTTCTCTCTCTAGGCCCGAGCTCTCCTTTCTCTCTCTAGATTGCAAATAGTGGAAGAAATGGGAGTTTTAGGTTGTCTTGACCTTTATATACCTGGCTTCCCTCGGCCCGTTGGAGCCGAGCCCAAGCCCATCCATTTTCCTTTCATTTTTGACGATTAAATCCCTATTGCATTATTATTTATTTAATTACTATTTTTGGGATGTTACATTGAGGAGAGTTCGATTGGAGGCAGCCTAGGGACGATAGAAGACGACTTAGAACATTAAAACTTAGAGTTTGGAGCATCCTATAAGCCTCGGAGTGATGATGGAAGATCATTTTCGGTTTGAGAACGTTCGGTTTGTGATTCGTCTTCGTTTCTAGAACTTTGTTTCCACTTTCTATCATGTTTATCTTCTGTTCTTCGACATTTTGGATGATTATGATTGGCTAAACTTGTTTGCAACCTAGATTAGGATGATTATTGACGTTGTTTGAATGTTTTTCGGTTGTGATTGACTCGTATGACGAATGCTATTGTCAAGGATATTGTTTTATTAATTATGAATGTGTATGAATGATGTGTTTTTGATATCTTGCATAAACTTGCTTCGCTTGTTATCCTGTTCGTTTTCTTTGTGTGTTTCGAGTAGGGTTTCGAGTTTTAGGTCATTTACTTGGTGTTTTTGGTCTAAACGATTTGATCAGTCGTAGGAGCAGTTGTGTGGGTCTTTAAAAATCAGTGTTTTACCAACCTTGAGTCCGAGAGGAGATACGTTTTCGGGTTGTCCTTTGGTTTTGGTGGTTTGGGTAGCAGTTGCACGAGAGTGAACTGTCCAGGTTATCTTTATCACCTGCAATTCCGTGTCTTGCACGAGAGTGAACTGTCCAGGTTATCTTTATCACTTGCAATTCCGTGTCATAGTCAGTATTTTAGTGCTTACTCCTTGCCCTTAGGTATGTCTAGGATAGTCTCCGGGTATAGTAACAGTTAAGACCGAGAGGTGAAGTTGTTTTCGAGTACTTGGTGTTCTAGGGAGTGGTGAGTCTGAGAGGAGATCCACTGTCTTGTTGGTGAGCTTATCTTGACCATCGGGATAGTTGGGTGTGTAGGTGAGTCTGAGAGGAGATCCTGCGTGCCTTAGTGTTTCCTGAGTCGGTCTATATTTAGAGTCGGTGTCGTGCGGTTGGTTGTCCCCGAAAGCATTTATACTAGTTAATAGGATTCCTGGTCTAGGTAGTGTTTGTCTCGTCTTTGTCAATTTCGTGTCTTGTTCGTTTCTAAGTCAGTTTCTTTTTTAGTTGCATCTTATTTGTTTTCGTTTAATTATATGCTTTAAAAATAATAAAAATAAAATCATCACTTGTTTTCCATCGGTTAGGAGTCAATAAAGGTTTAGTATTGAGAGCCGCCATAGACGTCCACGTATTGATATCTGGTCTTACCTACGCTTGTTACATACTGACCGGTACACTTGTCGTTTGTGTGTTTTAGGATTGGTAGTTCCTTTTTAAAACCGGTGTGTGAATTGACTTAATTATATATATATATACTTTACACGCATCATGTACCTATCGCAGCGTAATATAGTTTAGGTAAGAACCAAGTATAGAACCAACGGACACGGTCGAATTCCAATACTCAACTTTTGTTAACGTTCAGCCGATTTAATTAGTGAGTGAGTTTTGTGTGCTTGTGGAACAGGAAAGTAAATGACAGAAAATTAAATGGCGGTAAAGTAAATAGCAGAAAAGTAAAAACGCGCGTCAAGTGTGTAACAGAAATGTAACGAACAGAATAGTAAATAAAAGGAAAGTAAATATGTCGAAAATGATCAGGTTACGAATAGTATTGCTTCGGGTTTCGAATCCGCTTGGTACGTGATAATGTTAAGTTGGCTAATCCAGTGATATGACTACTACAAATGTGTGACCCGGGTCACCGCTAGAGCCTCGTCCTCATGACATTTGATTTGCAAATTTAAAAGCTTTAACAAGTGGTAGTGCCTCCCGTTAAGGACAACAATTACACTCAACCCTTCGAATGGTCATCTCCGGGTTGGTTTAAGACATCGAACGTAAAATGCTTTGTATTAGAGTTAAATAGGTGATTATATTTTGCTCACCGGGAGGCGGTGTAACAATGGGACCAAGTATAAAGACGTACCGTTCCCAACATGAGTTCACCAATTCTTGGTTGCATAATAAGTTCGTATAAAGACGTACGACCTTAATAGTGTTAACCAAGCCTTGGCTTATAAATCTCTACTTGTATAAAGACGTACAAGCTTCAAGAGAAGTTTGATTAAAAAGGTTTTACACTTTAAAAATCAAGAACACTCACAAATATAAAGACGGATTTAGACAATAATAAAAGCCCACCAAAATGGTGGTTTTAAGGACGAATAGTTAAAGACATAAACAAATCACTTGGATTAACACGTTAAACATTAACATGCATCAAACTTCATCTTCACCCTAGCAATACAAAGAGTCTAGCCACGAATGGCCATACTAACTAGCATAGCGCTGAGTTTCGTAGGCTCCCCTATTGCGGAACAAGGAGGAAGAGCCCCTCTACTCACTACTACTACACTCTAACTATGAAATAAGCTTTCTCTGGTGTGTTCTTGGGGTGTGTAAGGGATGCTTCAATGAAGAACTCAAGCCATCTATTTATAGGCCTCAAAATGACCAATGCATGGCCGTGCATTAGATTGCACGGGCGTGAAAACACCTCGGGAATCAAACAGGGTACAAAGGACAGTGTACCGGAGTCCGAATAACCTGCAATTGTGAAATATTAACGTTTTAAGTATCAATTGCGAGGTTATTAATCAATTAGTACCATAATATGGGGATTATTATGCACGCAAAACATGTATAATTTAGGACATATTAGTGAGTAGACTTGTATAGACATGAGTTTTGAATTTTCCTGTGTCTATGGTCTTAAGATAGTATAACCTAAATGCTAATGTCTAGGTGATGTTTGAAGTGCAACGTGTGCATTGCACCTTGTGTGAGTATTCTGGATGGGGTCCTATTGGGAGTTATGATTATACATTTTTACTAGGTGTAAATTTTCAGGACGAGGTCCTGTGATAAATTATGATATTCTTATATCTTACGTGTATGAAGGTTTAGGGGAGGCCTTGTATCTAGACTAAGTAGTGTGTCGTCTTGAAACATTGGTACGACCCGTATGGGGTACGACCGTGTTAACTCTGCGTGAGTAGGTGATGATGTGTGGCAGAGGCCACCGTTGTGATAGATAGAAGGTGTGGTTCAGGAGTTGGTGTGTCTATGAATGATGAAGTCATATGGTATACACATAGATTTTCTCAAGTCTAGCTAGTCGTGTGTGTATTTTGTGCGATTTAAATGGTTGGGTTACTAGTACGTACGTAGAACATTGTGTGTTCTGTAATTATATGTGTCGATGCGTGTCCTTTTAGTACATACTTAGTCGGGCATAGGATGGATGGTCGGGTGCCCAAGTATAGTGTGTCTATCTTGACGATTTACTCGACGATGATACATCGAGGTGATGCGAGAAGTTTTGACGTCTTTCTAGACGACCAGTGAGGTGCTTTTATGAGATGTTTGTGTTCATATCTCAGGAATTCGGAGCACGAAGCCAAGGGGTGGAGCCGTGAGGAATGTTGACGAAAGTGCTACGTGGATGCTTAATCCGAGATAGTTATGATGTGATCGAGATGACAACGCCAAGGACTTTAGCACGGAGTGAACAAAGTGGCGAAAGAGTCTCCATGAAATATATCCATCGGAGGAGTTATGTCAATGTAGAATACAAGGGGAGTGGGGATGTTTTCCCTGAACGAGAAAAGTGGTGACTAAGGCTTATGAGAAGATGGATTTCATGTTCGTATTTATGGATGAGACGCGAGCAATAATCACGTGGTATTGATAGAGCAACGGTAAGGAAAGCAGGATTCAGGAGGGATACGTGCAGGATTGCACCTAAGTGACTGGGAAGGATAGCCTACGTTGGTAGACATATGACTAGACTAAAGACAGCTTTCGGTGGAACCTCAGTTGAGGCTAAGGTGTTGGATATGTGGTTGAGATGCGAGAAAATTCTAGAGAAAACATCGGGAGCCGATGATAATGACTAGTTTGAGTAATATGTGCTTATTGATGAGGTACGTTAAACGCATGATAGCGATGTAAAGGAGTATCTCGGGAGAGACATGTTATGACTATAGAAACGGGAGGAGCTTTGCACAAGCTCTTGGATATTATCAAAGAAGGACAAAGGAAGTGCCTTAATGAGCAAGGGCAGTGGTGCCTGAGTTTGAGGAGTCATCACTGGATGGCTATTAGAATGCGAAATGAGAAGGACGAAGAATGATCCTAACCATGAGAAACAAGGAACCTTACTTGGGTATGACCATCGGGATAACGAGGTCATCAGGGCTATAAAAGGAGTGACATTTTGTGTGCTGTGAGAGGATCAAGAAACGCGATGAGTAAGCAACTAATTGACAAGGTTGTGCCATAAGAGAAAGAGGTGTGTGAGACTTACAAGTCCAAAGATGAATGTAGGCTATGAGCATGACATTCTTTGAACGCCAAGAGTGGACGTTAAAGGTCAAGGCAAGGTAATGGATTCGATAAATGGGAAGGTGAAGGTTTCGCACCAGATGGACTTGATGCACAAGTAAGAACGAAAATGTAGGTCTTATTGGTTCGTGCTGACGCGGGATTCGAGGACGAATCGTTATTTAAAGGGGTTAGACTTGTAACATCCCAAAAACCGACGAGTTATTAGTTCGGGTTAACGGATAACCCGAATCACGGGCAAATAAAAATGGTTAGCAAGGTTCTTATGTAAAGACCGGGTTGTCAAACTTAAAGGACCCGGTTGGTAATTATTGCAAACGTTCGGTTAAGAAACATGTTAGACGTATTAGGAGGGACCCAGAGGTAAACCGTAAGGGTTTAAAAACCAATTATTGAGCAAACCCTAGGCCATTCGGCCTAGGCTTGGGTTTACGGCAGCATCGAGAGAGGGGGAAGAGGAGCCGGAGAAAGTGAACTCTAGAATAGGTGGTTTACGGTGCTCTCGGGCAGGGGAGCTTCGTAGGTAACCAAGGTAATTCTCGTTCTCATCATTAATGAGTTTTGTTTACTTTTAGGTTCCGTTAAACCCGATTAGGGTTGGCTTCAGGCTCACGACGGCAACAACGGGGAGTGGTGACGATGACCGGTGATGGTCATGGGGGAAGATAGAGACACCATGACGGCGGCTCAGTGGCGTGCATCGGTATGCGACGGCGTAAGGTGGTGACCCGGCAGCAGGAAGCCGTAGGGGACAAGACGGTGGTGCATGGAGGCCGCCGGTGATGATGGGAAAGCTGAGCATGGTGGTGGTCGACCGTGTGGGTGGCTACGGACGCAACAGGAGCTGGAAAGAGCGGAGTCTTGGGGAGAAGGGGTAGCGGCGTGTAGCAGTGGTGGTTCCGACGAGGGTTAAACATGACGACAAGGACGAAGACGAGGAGCACGGGGTGGGGCTGGTACGAAGACAGCTGTGAACTGGGTTAGGATTTTGTCCGACGAGGATGATGGTAGTGCTTGGCGGTGCCGGTGTGCGGTGGGAGGAAAGAAACCAGAATGACGCCAGGTTAGGGTTCCATGTGCATGGCATGCGTATGTGTGAAGAACCCGGCTCACGCACGCTGGTTTCGTGAAAGGGGACTTGCATGACCACGTGTACGTGCATGCATGGGAATCGGGGTCCGTGCATGCAGGTTCTAAACAGGTCCAAGATAACCCGGTTGGAGCGGACACGATGGTTAGGGTTTTTGCATGGACAAAAGGACGAGCGGACGAGACGGGTGTCGGGATCACTTATATTTATACGTAACTGACACCTGTTTAGGATGTACTCTGACCTTGTGATCATACGTTGACAGGTTCGGGTTTCGTGCGAGGAGACCGTTGCAGGGCAGGAGCTAGACCTTCGTAACAGTGAGCTTCTAATCCCCTACTCTTTAAATGTCTTAGTGTTTTTGGGGCTAGCGTACACGGTTATGAAACAAGTTTAATTTACTAAACGAGTTAAGAGTTTTGGGTCTAACCGGAGATGTTTTATTAACTAAATCATTCTTTAATGATTCGGAGGGTCAACGGGGTGTCAGTGTAATTATGGGTGTTAGGGTTAAGAGAGTTATACATGTGTGTGTCGTGTTAAGGGTTAGTCATGTAAATGAAGTGTGATATTATGTGTTGTTTATATTTGTGTTGTGTGTTTTGTGTCGTTGTTCTTATGGCACGGCTGGTATTGTGTTTGCCTTATGTCTCTATGACACGGTAAACGGGATTGTGAAGGACGAAGTCCTTCGGGAAGTCACCTAAAGTGACAATATTCAACAGGTTAATGATGAGCTCGGGGTGTGTTTTACGCCCTGACGAGGATGCAGTAATGAGGTATGTGATTGCGTGCGTAAATATGTGTTAAATTGCATGCAAGTGTTGAGTTGTAGTTAATATGCGTGAAATGATATTATTATTGTGTGTAGAGGATATTAATGAGGCGAGTAGAGTTAGATTGACCGTTGGGTCTGGATTATGATATGGTTTTTACAACTTTTATGTCAGTTGATCTGTGAGAGCCTTGGTCAAGACTAAGTAAGTCGATGTCTAGGGACTTGTTGTGTTGATCAAGTGTCGGGTTTACATGTGTGGTAGATCATGAGTCATTGGTGTAGTATTTTCGATCCATGTCAGTGAGACTACTAGATTATAATTATGGGATGAGTCTTGGGTGGTGAACTGTTAGGGGATATCATAAGATAACGGGGTATCTATTTGTTAATAAACGTGAAAACTATTTTACTAAAGACCGGAGGGTCTTAAGTAGAGATAAATATTAGATGGGACAAGTTGGCTTTTGTTTAAACTAAACTATTAGAACTCACTCAGCGTAACGGACTTTGTGTGTACGTTAGATTGTGTGCAGGTAAGCTTTGGGGTCGACGTATCTTGGCTTGGGAGCGGTGCTACTCGGATTGGTGTGTAGGCATTCGTGAGATAAATTTAATGACAATAAAAATTAACGTTTTTAGAGAGATTTCCGCTGTAGTTTGATTGATAACTTATACATTTTTAAGAGAACAACCCGTTATGAGAACCAATTGTAGGATGCCCGGGTCGAGGTCTTACATGATCATAGCTATATATGTTGATGATCTAAATATAATTGGGACGCTTCAAGAAACTCATGAAGTAATTATTCTTTTAAAGAAAGAATTTGAAATGAAATACCTTGGAAAAACCAAATATTATCTTGGTTTACATATTGAGCATATGAATAATGGAATACTTCTACTTCTTTCAAATTATACTGAAAAGGTCTTAAAACGTTTCAATATGGACAAGGCAAATTCTTTAAGCACCCCAATGGTTGTTAGATCACTCAATGTAGAAAATGATCCATTTCATTCTTGCAAAGATAACGAAGATGCTCTTGGTCCAAAGGTACCATACCTCAATGTAATTAGGGCTCTTATGTATCTTACTAACTGTATGAGAACTGACATTTCGTTTGCAATTAATTTTCTAGCAAGGTTCAGTTCATCCCCTACCAAAAGACACTGAATGGGATTAAATATATTTTTCGATACCTTCGAGGAACAGCTGATTTAGGCTTATTTTATCCTAACGATTCTAAATAAGGTTTGGTTGGTTATGCAGATGCAGGTTATTTATCTGATCGTCACAAGGCAAGATCTCAAACTTGATACGTATTTAGGAATGGAGGAACTACAATTTCATGGCGTTCTCATAAGCAAACAATTGTTGTAACATCCTCAAATCATGCTGAAGTCATTGCACTACATGAAGCTTCTAGAGAATGTGTGTGGCTAAAATCTATGACACAACATATATTGACCTCTTGTGGGCTAGAGGAAGATAGAAATCAAACCCAGTCTACGAAGACAATGCAACTTGTGCCTCAAAGATGAAAGAAGGATATGTCAAAACTGACAAAACAAAACATATACCGCCAAGATTCTTTTCATACACTCAAGAACTTATTAAAGACAAACAGGTTGAAATGAGATATATCCAATCTAGCAACAATTCAGCTGATTTTTTCACAAAAGCACTACCTACGACAGTTTGAAAAAACATGTTCATGACATTGGAATGATACATGTACGGACAATGTAATAATTAGCAGATGACAACTTGAGGGGGAGCTGTACACTGCACTCTTTTATCCTTAGCTAAAGTTTTTTTTCACCGGGTTTTCTTTAACAAGGTTTTTAATGAGACAGTATTTCAAAGTTGAACCATGAAGTTAAAAAAGTGTCATAAATTAGGAAACGTATGGATTGTTGATCACAAGAATGTGGCAATATTTCTTAGGGGCAGTGTTGTGAATTATTGGAGCAGACAAACACAGTGCCACACTTAATTCATTTCTCAGAAAGTACCTTTTGTTTTCACCTTTTTCACTCATGTATATATATGGTCAAAGGGAAATCAAATGATGGACATCCGGATTCAAAAGAAATAAAATTCATCGTGTCCTATAAATATTTTCCTGTTGTCTTATTCTCTAGTTTTATAACACTTTCAATATTATGTGATTTTTTTGGCTTCTCTTCTACTTCCATTTTTGGCATGAATACGATAAAGTTCTATCATTATAAGTTGATCTCTCTTTTAAAAGCTTATGAGTATTTAATCTAAAGACTTGTTTTTCTACATTGAATGAGATCAATATTTATAAAAAGACTTGTTTTTCTACATTGAATGAGATCAATATTTATATAGAGAGGTTTTGAAGTCTTGATTTCTTGTCACTCATGATTTTCGATAATCTTGTATAAATAATGATGTTTGTTGATGTAAATCTGTAAATTTGGAACATTATGGGGGAATTGAATACTCTTTCTTTTCGTGGCACATACACATTTCTTCAATATTTATAATTCTGATTGATACTCGTTAAGAATTACAAGTCTATTTTACGGAATAATAGAAAATTGAAATGACAAGCTAATTAGAGAACAAACTCTCATGCTAACTTTGTTTAGAACACACTAATTACATATATTGAACTCTCTCTCTCTGATTTTATTCACTTGTGAAAGTGTGAGTATCTAAATCTCAAGACTTGAGGGATCCAAACAACTGTAAATAAATTATCAAATTGGGGTTACAATTGTAAATAAATTGAGTTTTAGTGTCGAACATCCAAACAAGGGGGCTTGATGGATCATTGTGCCCTTTTGACCACATTTTAACTTCCTTGATTAATATTGCTCTTCCTGAAGTCGGTTCTTCCAGGAGGTAAACATAAAAACAAGGTGTGTTTAGCAGTGGCGGAGTTAACAATTTTTTCTTATGATATGATTTTTTTCTCATACTCGGGTTTGAAACAACTCGGAGTCAAAATTTTCGCATCAAGTCGGGTCGGAACGAATCACGTAATAAAAACCAATATTATAATAAAAAGTTAAATACGGTTTTAGTCCCTGTGATTTGACATAAATAATCATTTTAGTCCAATATGTATCGATTACAATCCATACCATTAACACCATCCACTTTTTCCTGTTAACATTATACAAAAAGACTATAATACCCCTATTACTAAAAAAAATATATATAAATAATTATATCTCTTTTAAAAACCCTAAATCCCATATCTACCATCTCATTCTCTCCTCTCTGGTTCAAGACAACCACCCCACCTCCACACTACTGTTGTCACCTCCATCTCCACCTCCACCTCCGGCCACCACCTTCACCTCCGACCGCCACCTCCACACTCCGCCATCTCCACCTCCGAATCCTTATAATCAAATCCTGCTAAACCACCAACACCACTACCGATCTCCGACCCTGCTAAACCACCAAGACCACACTGCTCGATTCATCACCGTCCCTGCTGTTTGATTTTCTTGTTATTGTCTTCCTCGACTTGTATTTGAAGGCGGTGATATTTCATGGAACAGGGGCAACGAATTTTAGTTGATCGGTTGCTTGTTTCTTTCTTTTGGAGATTGTGGTCCTCCATCAGTGTTTCAGTTGGGGTGTTTAACTAAAAATCCTTGCACATACTAGAAGATTGAAGAAGAAAAAGGTTTGTTTCAGGCGAGGTGCACATACCAAAACATTGAGGACAAGCACATCTGAAAAACAAGTGCGCCCATTCTTTACTTTACTCGTCACCCCCTTCCGCGATTTGGAGTTCATTTAGGGCAAACCATTGATACAAATTCGTTTGAAATCATCAAACCCTAAATTTTAGGGCAAAATCGATACAAATTCGTTTGAAATCATAAATGGAAATTAGGCTTACAAGGGCTAGGGTATCAACACGGTACAGGTGTTTGCCGTTGTATTGAACAAGTTGAGAAATCTGCCTGGAATCAAATCTGTTACAATGAGATGAAGATGATAAGGGTGTTGTGGTAACAAATGCGCATCTGAAAACCGATGAATTGGTGACCTGGTATGGGAAGAAGAAAGGGGCGGTGGCGATGGTCTCGCTGACAGTGGCGGTGGCGGTGGTGGTCTCGCCGGCAGTGGCGGTGGCGGTGGTGGTCTCGCCGGCAATGGTGGTGGGAGCAGTTCTAGGGTTGGGGGTAAAGAGAATGCTTATATATATGGAGAGAGAGAGATATATATATATATTTTTTTTTGTTAAGGGTATTATGGTCTTTTCAAAAAAGTTAACAGAAATTTTTGGATGAAGTTAGTGGACCGTACTGTAATCGATACAAAACTGAAACTATTTGACTAAAAAAAGCAATTTAAACTTTTGGACTAAAAGGGTTATTTGTGTCAAACCACATGGACTAAAACCGTATTTAATTCTATAATAAAAGTACAATGTCATTGAAAAAAAAACACATAAGGTATCATACCTTTAAGAGTAAATTACACGGATGGTCCTTGTGCTTTGGGTCAAATTTTGGATTTCATCCCTAAACTTTAAAAATTATGGATATAGTCCCCAAAAACCATGTTTGCTTTCATCCTTGGTCCAAAAAGTTAACATAGGTTAACTTTTCTATTAAATTCATATAAATTTACCATTTTACCCTTATTTTAAAAAAAAAAGTCTTAATCAAAATAAAAGGGAAAAAATACCAAAATGGACATTTAACTAAAAAAGTTATCCAGAATAGATATGCTTATTTAGCCTGCTAAAACATGGACATTTTTCACAATAGCCGGCTAAAATTTCCATGCACACATTCCTTTTTACAGAGTACGAACCAATAGTGGAGTGACACGTGGCCCGCTAAAGCCTTCAAATAGCCGGCTATAGCCGTCTAATCCTGTTAGCCGGCTAAAGCCTTCTATTAGCCGGCTTAGCAGGCGCTTTTTTCTGAAATGGTATTTGGCTTGAGCCGGCTTCTTTTTTAATTTTTTTTTTTAAATATCAAAAGTGATTTTTATATATCAAAGGTGTATTTATTTTTATGTCTTCACATACAAAGTTGATATGAAAAAGTATCCCAAGACTCCTCCGGATTACGTATTGAAAAACAATTTCGTTGGGTCACATACGAACACATGCTAGTTTGAAATGGATTTGGGGAAACGGTTTTATAATACATAATCGTTTGGTCACATACAAACACGAAACGGTTTTCCAATACGTAATTCAGATGAGTCTTAGGATACTTTTTCATATCAACTTTGTATGTGAAGATATAAAAATAAATACACCTTTGATATATAAATATATATATATATATATATATATGAAAACCACTTTTGATATTTAAAAAAAAATTTAAAAAGAAGTCGGCTCAAGCCAAATACCATTTCAGAAAAAAAAAGCGCCGGCTAATAGAAGGCTTTAGCTGGCTAACAGGATTAGACGGCTATAGCCGGCTATTTGAATTCTTTAGCCGGCCACATGTCACTCCACTATTGGTTCGTACTCTATAAAAAGAAATGTGGGTACGGAAATTTTAGCCGGCTAAGTTTAGCCGTCTTAGCCGGCTATTGTGAAGAATGTTCATGTTTTAGCCGGCTAAATAAGCATGTCCATTCTGGATAACTTTTTGGTCAAATGTCCATTTTAGTATTTTTCCCAAATAAAAACCTTAAATGAATTGCATCATACCCAGCAATTTGATTTTGATTTATAAAAACCATGTTTGTGTTCCTCTGAGCCGAGGGCGAGAGGCAAAGGCACACACATCGGTTTGAGTACATGAATCGATCAATTCGATTCCTTGCAATTGTGTGGAAGAACGTTTTGGAGCATCAAACCCACCAGAATTGCAACCATAAGCCCGATTCTTCCATTCCATTTCTTCCCGTCGCCCCCATGATTGAAGAATCAAACACCAAAACCCAAATCTCGACACCCAAACTATCAACATCACCCATTTCGAGGAAACGTTCTCATCATCTTACCAGCCTTTCGATTTCGAGGAAACGATCTCATGATGCAGTGGAGGTTAGGGCAGAAACGAGACAAGGGTGGGTTGAAGACGTGAAAGAAAGAAAGAAAGAAGTGGGTGAGTTTTTACTTTTATTTTTTTTTTAAGTAAAGGTAAAATGGTAAATTTATATTGATTTAACATAAAAGTTAACCCCTGTTAACTTCTTGGACTAAGAATGAAAACAAACATGGTTGTTGGGGACTATATCCATAATTGTTAAAGTTTAAGGATGAAATCCAAAATTTGACCCGAAGCACATGGACCATCCGTGTAATTTACTCTATCTTTAATCAAGATTAAGTATAAAATTAACTAAAATTAATAATCATATAACTTTATAACTCTATAAGGTATCATACCTTTAATCAAGTATAAAATCAACTATAAAATCAAGTACAAAATTAACTATAAAATCAACTAAAATTAATAATCCTATAACACATAATTCAAGTAAAAAATCACATAACTTTAGTCAAGTCTAATTTCAATTTTAAAGATTAAAGAATAACTGACATTTACTCATGTTTAGCTTAATCAAATAATCGTCCAACGATGCCACTGGATAGGTATCTGTAAGAAAGTATGAGCCAAGATCAACAGCATATAGAAGCTAATCAGTGATCACGAAGAACAGGCGAACAACTCATTTTTTGGCCTTTTGCCATCGACCATTGTGAATTCAGAAGAAGGGAGAAGCGATCGACGACTAGTTAGAAGTCAGAAAGTCAATTTAAACAGCATTTTCTTTTTAATTTAGGTTAAATAATTGACATGAGCATATAATGGTTATTGCTTTATTGCGTTATAAATTAAAAAATAAACCATGGGCTTTTAATGATTTAATCTCCTCTATTAAAAATTAAATAATTGGATTTAATTTTCTTTAGTAAAAAATATGTAAAACGTTTAGGTAACCTTTTTCTTTAGTAAAAAATATGTATAGTTTTTTCATACCAATGGGGTAAAAATATATATATATATATATATATATATATATTTTTTGTTAAAACCAGTGGTATAGTTTTTTCATGCCAATGGGGTAAATATATATATATTTTGTAAAAGACAATAGTGTCGCTTGAAATTTTACTATTACATGTTACATATGAGACGTGAAATTGACTGGTGTCGGTGTACCCGTTCCTTAATATGTGGTTCTGCCACTGGTGTTGAGTGTGCATTCAACAAACTAGAGAAGAGAAGTTATTTCAAGCATAGTTATAAAAAAACAAACGTCTTGTGCGCCTAGGCGCAATTTTAAGGCGTTACACGTTAAATGAGCTTTGATTTTAAGGTGAACGCCTTGTGAAGCTGAAGAAGATTTTGTTACTTTACTTGAACATTTTGTTATTCAAGTTTTGCAATTACATTTGAATCTTGACTATTTTAGAACTTTCGTTACGAATTAGATGATATTAAATGTTAAATAATAGTTTTTCTTTATTTTATTTGAAGAATGGTATTATTTTTAAGTATAAATTCCTTTCATTGAAGTGCGCTTTTTTTTCCTCAGCCCTCGCTTTTTTTACGCCTTAACCTAGGACCCAGGCGAGGCCTATACTCCTTTGATAACTATGATTTCAAGCACCAAGTGAGGGCTCAAATTCTATCAACTAAGCTTACTTCTATCAACTAAGCTTACTTCTATCATTCCTAAATGATTAGGAAATCCGTATGTGATTTTTTTGAAATTGGCACTATCTAAGACATCTATTAGCATATCATCACATATGATATCATTCCTAAATGATTAGGAAATCCGTATGTGATTTTTTTGAAATTGGCACTATCTAAGACATCTATTAGCATATCATCACATATGATGATTTAAAGTAGTTTGAATTCATACATTCTAGACATGTAGCATAATCAAGAATTTGATGATTTGAGTTCTTGATGGTTTTTTTATTCTAAAATTGACTTAAATTGGGATTTGTACAAAATTTAGTGATGAGCATCACTAATTGATGGAAGCTAACTATAATCATCATCGAAATTTGTTAGAATAGATTGATATGACTAAATTGTGAAAGTGGTGATTTCTAATAAAATAATAAATTTGCCTAAAATTGACCCAATTGGTTATTTTATGAAATTGTATCGCCAAATTGACTAGTGATAATTTATTATGATAAAACATATTTCCCTTAATGTGTATGTGTTATGAATGCGGACTATTGTATAGCCCAACCCAATTGTTATGGGCTTTGTTTTTCCCTATCAATCAAACACGGATATCTGAGAATGTAAGATATCAACCCGAACTCTAGTGTGGAATCTAAACGAACGGTGATCGTGTGAAGTAACAAGCAATACGATCAATCACAAGTGAAACACGAGAGTAAATAAATTGATTCTATTTCTTAGGTAAAACTTGTATAATTAGAAGTCTGTCAAATTCAAACAATACCACCTATTTATAGAAAAACAAATTCTCAAGAAACTAGGCTAATTTCGCTTATAGCGAAACTACCACTAGTTTCGCCAATCTAGTAGTTTCGCTAGAGCGAAACTAAGTAGATTCGCTTACAATCAAAACTTAAAACAGATCGACTACAAACGATAGAGACATATACAAAAGACCTACAAACTATTGTTACAAAACATGTATCAACAGGCTTTAAGGTTTCATATTGGTTTCATATTGTATTGTCTGTGTATATTATGTATGTGATAATGGAATGAATGAATAGAATCAATTTCCTCTCTGATTTCTATCTTGTTTTTCTCTTGTTTAAACGCCCCAAACCGGGTACATCTCATAGTTGGCACAAAACATAACAAACATAGCTCTTAAACTGGAAATCGTAATCTATTACAGCGGAAGGCTTAAACATTCATAATCCATAAACAATTAAACTTCAACTACTTTAACAAATCATTGCTCAAACATAAACTGTCGAGAAAGGGAATGTCAGTCTTCAGCGCAGCAACCTGGCAGTCCATGCTATCTAGCCTTCATGGCTCCTTTACTCATACTTTCTCTTTACATTTACCACCTGACATGCATACTAAAAGTCAGGTAACGCTGGTGAGTTCTATCTTTACTTTAACTGTAAAATTTGAACTTTCTTTATGGTAGCTTAATTTTATAAAAAATAAAATAAGTTTTTCATTCTTTACTTTAAAACAAGCTTTGCCTTTTACTTTTAAACTTTCCAACGTTACAATGTATAAAATCATTTCGTCACTATCTTTCATTAAAACTTTTCTTTTTAGGAAACTTGTTAAAGTGTCCTCCTTTACTCTTTCAAACTTTCTTTTCACTCGTACAGGATAAGTGACTATCACATACTTTGACTATCACATATGGATCTTGTCCTCCGAGGACAAGATCCCTTACTCGCTTACACATCAGGGTAAGACTTTTACTTTAACTATGTCCATGCCTCAGGGTGAGACTTTCTCGCTTACACCTCAGGGTAAGACTCTGTAGGTCCAAAAACACAACTCAGATCCAAACAATGATTTCCAGATTTAATTTAATCCTCACAAACTACTACAAAGAAGCTGATATGAAGATCAAAGTGAATAAAAGATGAAGTAAAATGAAGAACATAACACTAAATCAAACATGATTCATGAAATAAGCCCAAATGATATGTATTGATAAGATCCTGACTATTACACTTTGGAAACCCTAAATCTTAGACAAAAACACGCACTAAAAGTGAAATTACAATGAAAGAGCTAACCCTAAAATGAGTAAATAAGAGAATATTTATAGGCTTCCCGAGAGTGTCGCCTTGCTCCGGGGCGACACTCTCTGAAGTGTCGTCTTGAAGTATCGTCGGGACCAAAACTTAGCCAAAATGACAGAATCAACCCTTGATCTTTTGCCGAATGGTATACAACGGTCTAAATAGACCCAACAATCTCCCCCGAGACCGTTCCATACTGTCTTCTTTACTTTTCTGATGATTTCCCTTGTTCCATGATATCCATAGCTTCTTTCCCCATTTCAAGAGCATGAGCCACTACTCTTGAGAATAGTAGAGCTTCATCTCTTGTAGCATTTCCAGCGGCATGATGGATACCAAAAGAGTATAAGGTTTGAAGATCAGAGGTGGAAAACATGAACATATCCATAGGATCCAAAACACGAAAATCGGGTTGATCAGAGGTACAGATGATTGCTTCACCGGTCAGGTTGTCATAATGCCATTTGATAAAGTTTTTGCGCCTTACTGGAAGCTGTAGTGGAATCTTGTCTCTTAGCACAACATCAGCAGGTTTGACTGAAATGGAAACCTTGCCTTTGTCGGTTATCTTTTTTGATCTCTTTCGGATGGTTTTGGCAGGCTTGAAAGTAGAAAAACCTTCGTTGCATTCTCGACGTATAAGACTTTCTGCCCAGTTTCCAACACCATTGTTGTGTGGATTTATTATGTTAAGCTTTCCAAGAGTTCGAACATCCCATTATGAAATACTTTGAAGGGCATGAACATTTTTGAAGTATTAGATGTCGCCGCCACTTCTTTTTACTACAAACATATCTTTCACTGAATCATACATCCAGCTGATGATCTTGCTAGTGTCTTGAGTTTTGTTTGCCTTGATAGTCTGAACAAGAGGATCTGGAGTAGGAGGTAGGGGTTTGAACCACTTGATTCGATCTAGAGAGAAGTCGGTCTCAACCGTCTCACCATCCACAGACTCATAGATAACCTTCTCATCCATTCCATCTTTCTCAAATTCAAGAGGAGGTTCTTCCAAGTCAGATTCAGACAGAGACTCGTCTTCATCAAAATCAGACCATTTAAAGTTAAATTCAGAATGATATCCCTCGTTTCCCTTACCACTTCATCATTGCCTTCGCCACATGTTGTGTGCATTTATGTGCGTTTTAATTGCATGCATGTGTTGATTGATTTTCATTGTGTTGAGGTGATATTGTTGTGGAGTTGAGCATTAGATTGATCATTGTGTCGGGATGATGATGTCGTGTTTACGACTGTTGTGTCAGTTGACCTTGTGAGAGTCTTGTTTAAGGCTTGTTAGGTCGTTGTCTAGGGGTTGGTCGTGTTAAGCGGACTTCGGGTTAATACGTGTGGTAGATTATGAGTTACTTGGTTTTGAGTATGGGATGAGTCTTGGGTGGTGGACCCTTATGGGAATTGGTTGGTAACATGGGGTACTTAGGTGTTAATAAACAGAAAATCGTCTTTTAAGGATCTTGATGTCTCGAGTCGACATAAATGATATTTGTGAGGAAATGGTTTCTACCTAAAATAACTATTAGAACTCACTCAGCGTAGTTTACTTTGTACGTACGTTAGATTGTTTTGTAGGTGGGTTTACGTGACAAGGTATCTTTGCTTGGGAGCGGTGCTACTCGGATTGGTGTGAATGCAAAAGGTAAGGTTAAGAACGTTAATGAGTTAAACGAGATAAAATTATTTCAAATAAGACTTCCGCTGATGATTTTATAATAAGACTTACTATTTTTAAAGAGGATACTCAGTGATGAGAGCCAACTGTAGGGTGCCCGGTTTGGGTGTCTTACAAAAAGCAACAAATCCTCTATCCAAAGAATGAAAATTACTCAGAAATTCTTTTTGTCCAGTTATGTGGTGAGAACAACCGCTGTCAACATGCCATGCATTATTAATAGTCCTCCTCGGTTTACTCTACACATAAAAAGACTTCAATGAGAAACAGGCACCCAGATCAACTTAGACCTGGGTTGACTTTGACTTTTTTACAGTATTAGTGTCTAACACATTCACCTGTTTAACATTCTCAACCTTTGACCCAAACTCATGTGAAGGTATATTTACCTTTTTAACTTTCCAAAATTGTTCATTATTAAAATTCTTCTTAATGAATTTTAGTGTAAAAAAGTTTTTGATATGTAGGATTTCTTCACAATTTCTTTGGTCAACATGAATCTTTTTGTTCACAAATCTAGGCATTTTATAATCATGAGAAGCATTAGAAAAACAAGCATGAAAGTTTCTAGACAGCATATAAGAACGGTTATATCGAAGAATCTCTCCGGACTCGAAATCTTTCGCGTTCACTGACGCTCTCTGACTTGCATACTTCTTTTGCTTATCAACTTGCACTCTTGTCTTTGACTCGATATGCCTATGTTTGCAATTTCGTGCAAAGTGACCGACTTTACCACAAGCATAATAGTTAAAGCTTCTAGGACGAAAATCATTCAAATTATGCTCTCTTGTTGATTTACAAAGTTTAGTTGTTCTGTTTGACTCTGTCTTTGGTTTTAAATTTGTCTTTGACCTTGACTTTGTCTTTGAATTTGACTTTGACTTTGAGCACTCACCAACCTCAAACACTGACTCAACTTTTTCACTTGCCGACAAACCTTTAACTCTTACAATATTTCCTCTGACTTACACATGCTTATCTTTGACATCAAGGAACTTGTCTTTGACATCAGTCGATTTGCCTTTGACCAATTTGAGTTTTGACTCTCTAGTTTCACTATTACACTTTTGAGGTGTTGATTTGATGACTATAGGAACTAACTTCCTTTTCTCAAATTCTTCCATAAGAATATGATTCTCAAGAGCAATATAGTCATTTTTCATTGGTTTTTCATGAGAAATATCAATTTCCTCAATGAACGGGTGACCATTTGCATCAAGAACTACATCCTCAGCTACAAACTTAGTTCTACTCACAAGCACATATTCATTAGCAGTATGCACCACTCTGTAAAAGAATGTGAAAGTGCAAGCTAGATGTCTCGGATATACAATCAGACTCATAGAATTCAGAAACAACCATAGATTCAGAAATATTAGAAACATTGTCACAACCAACATCATTCAAAGGAACATTGTCTAAAGCATCACCATCACACATTTTTACAAATTTATTTAGATCACACTTTAAATCCAGATATTGCCTATAATCTCTAACAAACTCTCTCGAACACTGTTTTTATGATAAGCATTAAAGTTTTTCACTCCATCCAAATCCCTTTCTTCATTTATCAACCCTGTCTTAACATTTACACTTATGTACATGTCATGAAAATTAGCATTACTACCTCTAAGTAGTTCACTTGACTGATGAGGCTCTGGAAAAATTCCATAATTGTCTAGTGGAGGAACATTTTTAAATCCAATTCCGTCTTTTATGTAAACACTCCTTTGTTTTGAAACACAATCTTCTTAAATTTTCTTTTGCATACCCCATTTAGCAATTAAAACTCCTTCTTTTACAAGATCAGATTGAGCAGCAATCAATTTATTAGTAAGATCTTTAATCAAAACATCTTTTTTATCAAGGTATTCTTTAAAAGTTACATTCTCTTTCAATAAAGCTTTTAATTTTCTTGTGTAATTTGCCTCATTCTGTTTGAACTCCTTATTGGTTTTTTTCAATTTATCATTTTCAGCAAATAGAAAAATGTTTGCTGCATGATAATTTCGCATACGCTGAATGCAATCAGTAGAACAAACAAACTCATAGTGTTTCAGAATTTACCTCGCTTTGATAACCAGAAGCACTAAAAGCATCCTCAGCAACCACTTCTTTTCCCTTCACCATCAAACAGACATTTCCTTTACAATCAACCTTCTCATTGACAATCTTCTCAAATACACTTTATCTCACACACAGCTTTCCCAGCTCCACTATCACTATCTTTCAAACTATCTCCAACTTCAGCCATCAATGCTTCATCATATTCAGCTGTCGTGTCTCCTATCTCTTCCTCCCATTCACAGGCTCCAATTTATTTAGATACCAATGCAGTCGGTGCTTTCTTAGTCAAGATATCATCTCAATCAGTTTAACACAAGACCCATCAGTTTTCTTCTTCTTTTCTTTAGGACATTCCCTAGCAAAGTGTCCTAGCTGTTGACAATTATAGCATCTCAACTTTGCTTTATCGAATCCCACTTTTCTTCGAAATTGTAACTTGTCTTTGCCTGTTTTTTGGAGATACTTCTTGGCTCGCACAACAATCATTTCCATCTCCCATTGGAGATCCATGTATTCCAGATCATCCGGATTGATCTGTGTCATATCATATACATCCAAATTGGATGGCTGGAGCTTTCCTAAAACAAAAGCATCATAACTCATGAAAGTGCCGAATAGAGCAAGTTGATTCTCCGGGATCTATGTAGTAACATTCTTTGCTTGAGAACTTTTCCCTTTTTCGTGTCCACACCCTCCAGAACCATAACAACTTTTACCATCATCAGACTTTGAACTACTCTCACTCCCTTGACCACCACTACCAGAAAATAAGGTTGCATTCACTGACTAGTTGTGGTTGACTTCTCAGGGTTGTTCATTTCTCTCTTCTTCCCTTCCAACTCATAAGACTCAAGTATACAAATGATGTCATCAAGAGATTTGTTTTTGAAATCAGGAGTTGTGTTCTTAATCAACATGCATGGTATACTCCAGGAGTCTAGTAATGAATCCAACAACTTTTTGCAAACTTCAAATTCTTTTATTTCAACCCCATTTTTTCTCAACCTATTGATCAAGGTAGTATAACGAGTCACTTGTTCGCTTAAAGTCTCTCCCTTGATATAATTGAACATGTTATATTGCTTCAACAAAAGATATGTTATGCTCTCTTGTAAGGCAGCATTCCCTTCAAACCTTAAGCATAAAGCATTCCACAAACTTTGGGCTGTCTCATGTTGTTCAAAGTTAAGATATAATTCTGTTGGGAGTGCTAGAATGATGGATCCAAGAGATTTGTTATCCCTTTCTACAGCTTCTTATCGTCCTCTGAGTACTGATCAGGATCTGCAATTAGAACCATTCCATCTGCATTCGCAATCATTGGCGTATGTGGACCTTTAACAATAGAATCCCATAAGGTATGATTAGTGAATCAGTAGAATGCCTTCATCTGGATTTTCTAGTTAGAAAATATTGAAACAAATTTTAGCATCAAAGGTGCCTTTCCCAGGTTTCTTTCAGCCTCATACACTTTTCCTGCCATTTTTAGTTCAATTAAATAGACAAATTCTAGAAATCAAGAAATTTTACAACTCTTGAGATTTCGAACGAAATCTTTTTCGGACGGAGATTTCGTTCGAAAACTATTTCGGACGAAGATTTTGTTCGAAAAAGATTTTCAACAATTAAGATTTCTGACAAGCTTTTTTGGAAAAGTTAAAGATTTTGAACGGGCTTACAGATGAAAAATCTGATCGAAAACTATTTCGTGCAAAAAGAGATTTTGGCTCCTTCAACTAGAGTTTTCGGACGCTCTTCCCAAGAATGCTGAAAAACGCTGAATCAGACGTGTAACTATCTGAATCTAAAATCAAACCCCAAAAACCATTCCAATCTCCATCTCCACTCAAAACTAGGCTGAAAAGTCGAAAATGGCGAAGAATTACGCTCTAATTTTATCTCTAAAAGCTGAAAAATAGCTTGAACCACCAAGAGCTGAACCAACAACTCTGATACCAATTGTGAAAGCCCGGATCTACTCCAAATCAAGCTACGAACACACTCAAACAAGTCTGGAATGGCGGAAACACTCCAAACAAGTCTAGAGATCCAACACCGACTCAAACTCTGGAATACGCATAAAAAGCCATAATCATAAGATGAAGTAATCTTAAAAGGCTTCTTTCTATTCAAGTAAAACTAATTTACAAATCAGTAATCAGATCTAAAACTCTAAGTTCCAAAAGCTTAGAAACAATTCAAACAAGCTAACTATATATGCATAAGATTTCGACCGAAATTGATTTCGTCCGAAAACGTTTTCAACTGAAAACTTACAACTTGTACAATTTAAAGATAAACGATTTGGTTTCGATGGACTACAGGTTCCAACAGATACGATGTCAGGGATCTCCTTTGCTTCCTCTGTTGTGATCTGGAAAGCCCTACCCCTTGGTTTTGGAGCTTCGATCCTTTTGACCTCATTGTCTGCCACCCTAGATCCTTCTCGTGTATTTTCTATGTGTGGTCTTAGCTCTGGAAATTCTCTGCTGAAATGTCCTTAATTGAAGCAGTTGTAGCATAATCTGGTCAGACTCATACACTGTGATGCCATGTGTCCCGCTTTTCCGCACTTACTACAACTTTGAATTTTAAATCGGCATTCTCTCGGATGCCTCTTTCCACAGGTTTTGAATTCCTTCACCTCTTTCCTTGAAGAGGGATTACTTCCAAGTTTTCCAAACTTAAATTTTCTAAGAGGAGCAGGAGAAGGAATGTCTTCTCTTTTCCTTTTCCCGTCTCTCTCATCTTGCCTCTTGAGCTCAGATTCACGCTCTCGGGCCCAATATATCATTTCTTCTAAGTTCACACATTTGGAAGGATGAATGAAATCTCTAACTTCTGTCTTTAAGACAAGATGATTGATATGCCCTAAATTATACGTGTTTTGCATGCATAATAATCCCCATATTATGCTATTAATCAAACAAAAGCCTTGCAAATGATACTTAATGCGTTAATATTTCACAATTGCAGGTTATTCGGTGTCCCAAGATAAACAGAGCAAAAACCAGCTTAAACATGAAGAAATCAAGCTTTCGGAGGACCAAACCCGAGCATTGACCCCCAAGAAGTCAAAATTGGTCAACAACAAGTCATCTAACAACTAAAAGACGAAACAGGGAAGCAGGAGGGGGATGCACGACCGTGCATCCCATTGCACAGTCGTGCAATCCCACTTTTGCTCCCCAAGGCTCTGGTACACTGTCCTTTGTACCCTGTTTGATTCCTGAGGTGTTTACATGCCTGTGCAATCCAATGCACGGATGTGCATTGCTCATTTTGAGGCCTATAAATAGATGGCTTGGGTCCTTCATTCCACACACATATACACACCTCAACACACCATTCCATACCTCAAGATAAAGAGAATAGTTCATTTCTAGTCGTATTAGAATAGTAGTAGTGAGTAGAGAGGCTCTTCCTCCTTGTTCCACAATAGGGGATCCTACGAAACTCGGTGTTACGCTAGTTAGCATGGCCATTCGTGGCTAAGCTTCTTGTATTGCTAGGGTGAAGATGATGTTTGGTGCATCTTAATGTTAGACGTATTAATATAGTGGTATGTTTATGTCTTTAATTATTCGTCCTTAAAACCACCATTTGGTGGGCTTTTATTGTTGTCTAAATCCGTCTTTATATTTGTGAGTGTTCTTGATTTTAAAGCGTAAGATCGTAAAACCTTTTTAATCAAACTTCTTTTGAAACGTGTACGTCTTTATACAAGCAGAGATTGATAAGCCAAGGCTTGGTCAACATTATTAAGGTTGTACGTATTTATACGAACTTCTTATACGACCAAGAATTGGTGAACTCATGTTGGTAACAGTACGTCTTTATACTTGGTCCCATTGTTACACCGCCTTCTGGTGAGCAAAATATAATCACCTATTTAACCTTAATACAAAGCATTTACGTTCGATGTCTTAAACCAACCCGGAGATGACCATTCGAAGAGTTGAGGGTAACTGTTGTCCTTAACGGGAGGCACTACCATTTTAATTTAAAGATTTTAATTCGTGAATCAAATGTCGTGAGGACGAGGCTCTAGCGGTGACCCGGGTCACAAGTTTGTAGTAGTCATATCACTGGATTAGTCAACTTAACATTATCACGTACCAAGTTGATTCGAAGCCCAAAGCAGTACTCTTCGTGACCTGATCATTTTCGAGATATTTACTTTCCTGTTATTTACTATTCTGTTCGTTACATTTCTGTTACACACTTCACGCACTTTTTACTTTTATGCTATTTACTTTACCGTCATTTACTTTTCTGTCATTTACTATTCCGCCTCACAAACACACAAAACCCAGTCACTCATAAATCCGGCTAAACGATAACAAAAGTTGAGCACTGGAAATCGACCGTGTCCATTGGTTCGATACTTGGTTCTTACCTAAACTATATTACGCTGCGATAGGTACACTTGCCTACTGTGTGTGTTTTTAAGTGAAAGTAATTATCATTTTATAAATTTAAAACCTGATCTCGTAAAACCATCCTAAAAATATAGTTATTATATTTTTATACTAAAAACGACACATCAATGATATCTTGTCATCCATATCTCTGGAGTTATCAACAAAGCAGGACAGAACCTAGCCTTGTCGAAAAAGATGCCACTGATTTCGTCCACTAACTCCTTGGTTTGACGGAGGCTCAAGAATTCCCCCGTAATCCTATCAATTGTCGCCCGCGGGCAATAGTGTTTCAGAAATATTTCTTTAAATTCTTCCTATCGCATTTCTTTAATTCTCTCTCTCCCTTTTTCATGTTTCACGACGCCCCACCACTCATCAGCTCTCTCTTTTAGCTGATTGGTGGAAAATGTCACTTCGTCTTCTTTATTACGATAACAGGCATAAAAAACTGTCTCCATTGATGCAAACCACCTTTGGCTTTCTAAGGGGTCGACTGCTCCATTAAACTCCTTCGGTTTGCATGTCATGAAATTCTTATACGTGCACTTGGTCGACTTGGCATCAACCTTTTGATTCTCATCTTCTTTCTCGTGAGGTTTCTCGACCCCCTTAAGATTTTCGAACCAACTTTCTATTGAACTTTGTAGTTCCGCTTGCATAATTGGTAAGTTCGCGTAAAATGCTTTTCCTACCTCTATAGGCTGGACACCCTATTTCCATTCCATTTTCAGGACCCGCCTCCTAGGGTGGACATCCCTTTTCCATTACATTTTCAGGACCCGCCCCGTAGGCTGGACATCCCGTTTTATTTACAAGGTCCGCCCCGTAGGCTATATAGACTTGAGCCAACCCTAGTTTTATCTAATAAATTTTTGTAAGGCCCGCCCCATAGGTTGGACACTGATGTAGTACAAAGCATACATATTTATTCAATTGTATTCGTGCGTTTTTAGATAGTTTTATATCTATTTTGAGTCATTTTTGGTTCGTATTGAGTCTTTGTTATGTTTATTGGAGCTCGTGTGAATTACAAGTCAAATCCAGAGGAGATCGAGCACAAGAACAAGTCCCAAGAAATTAAAGTCAAAACGTGGTAAAATAAGGTCCTCGCGGTATGTGAGGAGGAAGAAGCAATCTCTTGCAGTACGCAAGATATCCCAGAAGCGCGCCCGGTTAACTTTTTTCTCGCGGTACGCGAGGAACCGATGATATTCTCTAGCGGTACGCGAGAGGCCTATTAATCCGCAAAAATCCCTAATTCGACTTTAAATCAAATTGGATAGCCATTAGGTCGAGAGTTCGATCTTTTGGCCGTCAGAGCAAGTCCTTAGGGTGATTTCAGGAGTTTGGAAGGTAAGTAAAGTGCAAGATTTGAGCTTTCGGATCAGGGTTCATTAGCATTAGCTTATTCGGTTTCAAAGTTGTGATCTTTATCTTTGATTTCTGTGTTTGAACCTATGTTTTGTTCTTTTACTTCTGTTATGGATGTTTTAAGCCTGGTCTTTGGCTAAAACCTTAATAATGCCTAGGTCATATGATGAATTCTTGTTAAAGTCTTGGTTTTTATCAGTTTTTGGATCTATTGATGGATTAATGATTTCGTAAACAATCTCATGTTAATAATTATGATGATTATGCATGTTCAATTCTGATGTATGATTAATTATAGTTCCGTATGCTATTTGTGAATGTCATTCAGTTTGGATAGCGTATCTAGATCATAGACTGTGTGTTTGGGATTGATTGTATGGTTTGTTAGACGTAGTATTCCATAGGAACTGTGATTGAGAGTAGGTTAGATCTGAGTGTTCATCTTATCTCGATACTCGAAAGGTGAGAGGTAATTTGTTAGTCTTTGTTATTAGCATTCCGAGTGTAAACTGTCTGAGAGGAAGTTGCCTTACGTTCTTAGTAATTGTTGCTAGTCCGAGTCATAGTGTGTTGAACTGAGATTACCCCATGCATCCTTGATGTATTGTGGACAGTGAGACTGAGAGGTGATCTGTCTGTTGGGTACATTATCATTGTTGGAGAGACTGAAATGTAATCCGACTATTTGGTGAGCGTTGTGCATCTTTAGAGTTTCCTTGTTGGTGACACCCTGAGAGTGATTAGGGATCCACTAGGTGGTCTAGAGCTGTTATCCTTAGATAACCAGTTCCATTATTATTTCCATAACCGGTAGAAGTTTTGGCTTTGCAAGTAGGATTCCGATCTAGGTAGTGTTCTTCTCATTCCTGATATTCCCGAGTCTTTGTCTGATAGTTAGAGTCGTTCATCTGTCATCTTTTGATTTCTTTAGTAGTTTAATCATTAGTATAGAAAACCCCCTAAACCAATTATTCATATTCTAGTCAGTGTCTAGTTTAGCTATTCAGTGTATTTAGGGTTCAATAATCCGGTTTACCATTAAGCTGTGCTACACTCGATAGGTTCACTTGCATGTCAGTGCGGTCTAGTTCATAGGTATTCCATTTATTACTTAGGAGTCTAGATTAAGTTTTTATTTATAGTTTTTATAGACCGTCTGGGCGACATCAGACACCTTACTTTATTTCCCAGAATTTCCATTTGCTCCAGAACCCGCCCCGTAGGCTAGACGTTCTGTTTCATTCACAAGCCCGCCCCGTAGGCTGGACACCCCATTTCCATTCCATTTTCAGGACTCGCCTCGTAGGCTGGACATCCCGTTTCCATTCCATTTTCAGGACCCGCCCCGTAGGCTGGACATCCCGTTTTATTTACAAGGTCTGCCCCGTAGGCTATATAGACTTAAGCCAACCCTAGTTTTATCTTATAAATATTGATCAATAAAACATAATTCACTTGTTTTGAATTTTTACAAATCTTACATATAGACTTGAGCTCATTTATTAAATGAGCTCTAACATAGGAGCTGGAGCTTGTTTAAGTTGGACTTGATTCTAGCTTTAAGCGGGCCAATCTCGATTAGCTCACGAACGGCTTGACTCGTTTACACCTGTATTAAAAAATCTATAAAATATCTTCAAAATTATTCTTTTATAGAAAAATCCGCATGAAGCATATCAAGAATTGATGCACTGATCTCTCAACGTGATGGAGAATTGGCATCTAAAGTATCTTAATACGCTTATGTTACTCATTATATGATGTTATCCCGTTTGAATTCGAATTTAACTTTTATGATCTTTTCTCAAGTGTAACAAACACTTTTTGCTGGAATATTTTTTGAAATAGGCAATTTTAATGAACGCACATGGTTTCTAAGTGGGATTTGAAGATTTAATGGTTTCTAGGTGATTCGCTGGTTGAACTTGCAGATGTGAATAGTGCAGGCGGTTATCTGTTAATTAGTTGAACTAAAGGATGTGAACAATGAAAGTGAATAGGACAAGTGAAATCAACTTTGTTAATGTTCTTTTATTCACACTGTTCACATCCGCTAGTCCACTGTATGAATCGAAGACGATATATAGTTAGTAAAGTGGATGTTTACGGAATATAATGGATAGATAGGCTAACCGAGCAAAACCCAACTCGGTTGCTAGTTCAAACTTATACAAACCAAGGCTAAACGCAAACATATTTTTGAAACACTGATCAACGGTATTCAAATGTCATCATCACCTTCTTCCTCAGAAAAATTACTCGCTCTACCAGAAGATTTCAACGCAGGCTCTTCATCTTGTTCGTCATCATCCTCATCTTCATCATCTTTGTCTTCGATTATTTGTGGTGATGGGGCTTTCTGATCGTCTTCATCGTCTAAATTATCCTCTTGTTTTGCTAATTCGTCAGGCAAAACAACTTCATCTTCATCATCGTCGTCATCTTCATCGTAGGGTGATTTGATGTTCTCAGGTGTAGGAGCCTTTGCTGATGATCCTTCAATGGTGGGAGATCCAAGTGTTGTTTCTTCTGATGGTTGGATGAAGTCTTCCACTTGTGCAGCATCAACCTATGTATTTCCATTTAAACTTATTGCAAGTTATTTAAATATATTCTCTTTATTTGCTCATGATTAGATGTGATCTATTTCAAATAGATCTTTATCAAAGAAGATGATCATGCTTAAATCCATGTTCATATGCTAAAGTTAGTGATTTTATGCATGATGGAGGTTCATTACATAATCATAAATATTTAGAGAACAAAAAGAACCTCTTTTTGAGCCTTACATATGGTTAACATTTCATGTCTTGTCTCTTTCCCTCAATGAATCGCGACTGACCCTCTTTCTCATCCGAGCCGTGATCAAAGTGATCGGATGGATCAAAAGTGTTCTTTTTGTTCTCTAGTTATTTGTGGTTCTTTAATGAACCATCCCCTCTATGCATCACCATCTTTGGTTCAACAAGTTCTCACTTTGGAAAATTTTTATAAATTTCGCTCTACGTGAATAAATTTTGACATATAAAGATGAATTAACATATGTTAAATATGATAGTTGTATGATGTTATTTTGCTAACACTACAAAAATTATTGATCAAATATGATGTAATGGTTCGTTTTCTCATACATAAACACATCGTATGAGAAGGAAACGAAAATATCTGTTGTTTTCGACTAATTCGATTGCTTGTATCGCAAGAAAAAGATAAATGGTACAACAATGAAGACATGCATGGAATATTAAAGTGTGGAGGAAGAACCTGAGCAGAGGCCATGCAGGTACTGAGAAGAGATAGTGAAGAAGAAGCAAATGAGTTGTGGAATGATGATATTTGTTAGAGAATGAATAGCATATTTATAAGCCAAAAGGGTGGAAAGAAGCAAAGGAATAGTTGGAGGGGGAAACATGGGTAATCAAGAAAGATAACTTTTATGCTTTAAAGATTCGAAGGGTGTTGGTTAAGGTTTTCGATCCAGGGATGTTTGGATGTATGTTTTAGAACCGATTATTATACCGTTATAATTTATGGACGTAAATTGATATATTATTTTGAATGATCGGATTTTTTTTCCTGTTTATTTTACCATGTTGGGATTAAATAATAAGTGTAATAAAACTAATTATCCTAGTGTAAACAATGTTATTTGTCAATCACTAAAACAACTGTTTATCTAATTATTACGACTTTAGAGACACATATGTTTGTATTTACATAAAGAATATGGATTAAAACACAATGTTTAGATTATGTAGATGATTACAATAAGTTTAAGCAAGGAAATAAGTTGACAGTATCTATTTTAAGGATTTGGTAATTATTGACAAAGAACCAATGCCATTCCCACTTGTCTATGTGAAATGGCCTTAGTTTTGCCTAGTTGGCACTTAGAGGTAAATGGTATATAATGGGGGAGGTGGGGCAGGGGGTAGAGGTGGGGTGGGGAGTATTATTGAAGGGTTAATGTAAGGTGCTTTGATGCTTGAAACCACTTGCCAAAAGTTTTGATGCAAAAGGGGGTGCTTAATACTTTGAACATAGAAGGTTGCTCAACCCTATTCTATTCAACTTTGGGAGAGTACTTGATTTGCTTTTCTTTCTTTATGGTATTCCATCAACTTGTGCCCTTAGGAACTAGGATACTTTGGTAAATTTATACCATGGCATGGGTGATGTAGTCATTTGCCATCTTCAAACGAACTAAAACTAGTCACATCAATTAGTCTAGTTCATCCTAAAGGAAAAAAGTTACTCAACTTTCACGACGTGTTTCAATTTTATAAACTTTGGTATATTTTACATGTTACCAAGTTGCAATTAATACACTGCATTAATCATACGGTTCTCATGATTTTCTATTTTATATTCATAAACTTATGCTTCTATGGTTCTATCTATATAAAATAGACTAATACTTCAACACCCTTGCCTCTTGTAACAGGCTTTACAATAGTACAATCCTTACACTGGGATACCATTATTAGTTAGAAATTCTTTTGACAAAAGTTATTGTTGGACCATAAACTTTTAGGTCTTGTAATTTAATAGGTGAGAAAGTTACTGGGTCAAACAGAGGAGTTTTGAATATAACTAATTTCTTACACCGACCTAACAAGATTTTTATAGGTTGGGTTTAGTTCGGATGGTTTCGGATCAGTTCTGGATCAAAACCGTGAATATGTTTTTCTAGACAGCTTGTTTTCAAGTCTGTCTACAGGTTCATGAGTTGACCCATTAATTTTTGTATATATTTTTTTATTTCAAAACTTAAATTAAGAGTGTATTTTATGCCAAGATCTAAAAAATTAAAGAAAATTGAATATCATGTTTTATAGTTAAACATAATTCTTTTATATAAATTTATAATTTTTGAGTATTAATGAACAAAAAGTACGATAATAAGTTTCTGGTTAATTAGTGTCAACCCAAATAAGCTGCGTGTTTTTTTTTACGTCTCATGTTCTTGTCATATTCATGTTCGTGTCAAATTCAACTTGAGAAGACGGCCCATTTAACACCACTGAAGCTTAAAATAACGAACTAATTATGACTTAAGATGCTATATTCAAGCCTATGTTATTATTGGGCCAAATTAAGGGTCCTCGAAGTAGTATTGTAAAATTTTGGATTTTTATTGTGCGCTTGGTAATGGGCTATGTGTGTGCGTATTGAAATAGAATCTCATTCATAGTGACACCTACCGATTTAAATGTAGAGTAAGAAAAAGTAATAGACATGGCATCTATCTTTCACTAAACGTTGGCCATTTGGAGTAATGATAGCCTCAATACTTCCTATAGTGGATATATTGGGTTCGAATCCTTGTCACAGCGAAAAAGAGGTTTGTGGCCAGATCAAGGGGTTTACCTAGTTGGGGGTTCCTCCTGGGGTGGGCTGCCCTAAATGTTCTAGGTGTTGCACAGGAGAAACCCAATTATCCTAGAACATCTAAGTGTTGTCGGTCAAAAAAAACCATCTTTCACTAAATTAGATGACTAGAGCAAAAAAAGAGGTTTGTGGGCATATCAAGGGGTTTACCCAGTTGGGGGTTTCTCCTGGGGTGGGCTGCCCTAAATATTCTAGGTGTTGCCCCGGAGAAACCCAATTATCCTAGAACATCTAAGTGTTGTCGGTCAAAACAAATCTATCTTTCACTAAATTAGATGACTAGAGTAGACTAGTCTCTCAATAAGTTTATATTTCACTTTTTATTCATTTTTTTAGTGATTCCAGTGAAGGAATATTTATCTTTGCATTAGACACTGCGTAGTGGTGGTGTGGTGCCACTTCACCCATCATGGGCGTGAAACACAGCACCGGCCCCGGGTTAATGGGGGCGTGAGGGTGAAGATGTGAGGGTGTTCACGGGGTGAGAGGAGTGTTAAGCCTAATTCTTTTTTTTGTTGACTGCTTTGTTAAATAATTCAACAAAAAACAATATGAATGATTTTTTTTTGTTTAAAACCTAATTCTGTCAAAATAAACAAATAATATTATTAGAATTATAATAAAAAAAGGAATGCGTTTAAACAACGTTTTTTTTATCGAAAGTTTTTTTTTTCATGAAACATCTTTTTTAATAAATAAAAATGTTTGATTATTTTATAGAAATGTTTTTGAATACATATTTTTTAACTACGTTTCGATATTTATAATTGAGTCACCACAACTTTATACACTTCTTATTATAAATTATTATTTTTTAATATAAATAATATATACAAATTAAATTAAAAAATCAATAATTATGTAATTATTACAAAAATATACAACCTCATACCACAAAATCATGACTGATGTTACCTGACTCGAATTTCTATAACAACCGGCCAGTTGGTATCTAATTACGACCGCCATGGGGGGTTGTTGGGGGCAGTGAAGCCAGCGTTGTGGTTTTCCATCTTCATTGGTCTAGGGAAGGGTAAATCCATGGTGACACCGACAATGAGATGTAAGCTCTCAAACTTAAATGATACGAAACTAATAGGCCACTTTTTATACTAATCTCATGTGTTTTTGATCTCCAAGAAACCCTAATGAAGGAGTTACTCTTAACAATAAGTAAAGAGATGAAGGTTAAATAGCTATCATAAGGATGTATATTGGTTCCAACATATGTTAACTAATTTATCTAACGTCCATTTATTTGTCTTCAACCTATAGTATCGTGTTTATAATCTTTTTTCTAAGAGCATTCGCAGGCCGTTCTTTATCCTTATAATACACTAAAAATCACTACTTTTCTCTCTACTTTTCAATTAAATAATACTTTTTATACCTTTATCATTACCTTTTATCTCTCCTCCACTCACAACCACTTTAAAAAAATATTAAAAAATTTATACAGGTGAACAGTGTTTTCACAAATATACAAAAAATTTATACATTTTCTTTCTACTCCACTTACAACCATTTTAAACCACTACTTAAAATATACAAAATTCAGTTACAAACATATACCAAACCGGCTGTAAATGCTCTAATATAATAGAGATCACCAATAAAATCCTTTTTTTTTTATTTTGCTAGAGATTATCGATTACCGCTCATAACTTTATAACATAATTGTTTGAGAAAGTATTACAATAAGAATACTCTTAACACTTCTCTTGAATCTTTTGATGTTGATAATAGAATACAAATAGAGTTAAGATGACATAAAGAGCGTGTGTGTTTGTGTTTTAATTTGCAAGGGGGTGGTTGTAGTGTGGGAAGTGTGTTAAAACAGAGAAAAAAAAACAACTTTTCTCATGAAAGACTCTTATAATCAATTTTGTTTGTTATATTTCATTTTATAAAATACAAAATTTTATAAACTTAGTTTTATAAGAAAAATTAAAGTATTTTATTACTTTTACAAATTCTATTTTGTAAGAACTATTTTGATTTTATAAGCTGGATTAGTGATCATTATCTCTGTTAGCATATTCCATGACCAATCATATTGTGTGTTGATCACCCACTGTATTCGATAGTTACTCTTTGTGGCCGATCTTAAATGGTTGTATTTGTATATATTGATCTTAATTCTTCGATTTTAGATTATTGTATTTAACTTTGCTTTAAAATTTGATTGTTTGAGCCGTTGTCTTCATTCCTCTCCCTCTACGACTTCGCGATTCTTCCTGCCTCATCCATGTACTAGTATAGTCACAAATGTTATAAACAATATTAATAAGCATTTTTGCCGCCAAAGAGGTTGTGATGTAGTGGTTGAGGTGAGGTCTGAAGTCTCAAGGGACCCGGGTTCAATCTCTGCCACCATCATTAATTTCTGAGGCATGCAAATGAGGCCTAGTTCTTAGGCTGATTCACATGGTTTTACCCACGCCGATCCAGGGTACGAGTCTCGGCTCTCCCTCAAGCACGGAAGGGGCCGTATTGGGTGGGATTTTTCCTTGGATGCTCTCCAACTCCGACGCCAAGTGGGCCCGGTTAAGACAATATATTGGCCGGAGTTGGACGAGCATCTCCCATGTGATGGGGGTGTACGATGTCACAACATTCAATGTTCGGTGTTCAAAAAAAATAAGCATTTTTGTCTTTAAAACATTAACATATTTTTAAATATGCAAGTTGCATGTTAACACCTATTTTAATTCTCGTAGAATGTAGTTTTAAAGCTTATTAAAATACAACACGTATTTTAGGGTGTTTCGAAAATCCATTTGTTCTTCATGTTTGGCCTTCTTCATTCAAACGAACCGACATCATTATTTCATAACAATTCTCTTTTTTTTTCGTGGAAAAAATATTCAAATTAACAAAACTCACATGAATTTAAAAACTACTTCTTGTTCTTCCTCTTAACTTCTTATTTGTCCTTTTTATAACTTTGAGTAAATTATTATTTGAGTCCTTAACGTTTGTCTATTTTAACTAGTTGAGTCCCTTATGTTTCAAAACCTCGGTATAAACCCTGACTTTTCATTTTTGACTCCATTTGAGTCCAGATGGCTAACGTCGTTAGATTTAACAGTTAACTTTTTTTTTTTCTGAAATGACCAAAATACCCTCAGGACTCAAATGCTTAAAAACATTATATATGCTACCCTCTCTCTTCTCCCCACCGCCACCGCTGCCGCCATAAATAGCCATGACTCAATCTTTTACAGCCAAGCAGATTGCCCAAGGCTAATTTAAATTAATCAAACAACGGATTGAAAGAAAATTAACATATCCTAATCTACCATGCCAAACATTTTAATCATAATACTCGAGGATATAAGTAGAAGTAGATGCCATTTCATTCATTTTGTTATTTACAACCATAGTGTTAAGTTTGAACATAGCATTCAGGGCATAACCCTTTCCTACAAACACTCCTCTCTTGGTCAACACGACCTTATCAGATTCAATAACAAGTCTAAAACCAAACTTATTGAAAAACCAACCCTACACAAGATTCTTGCGTATCTCCGGTACATAAAGTGTGTTGCTTAAGGTGAGTTCCTTCCCGAAAGTCATCTTCAAGATCACATTTTTTTCACCCTTGATGTCCGCAGTAGCTTTGTTCCCAATGTAAAGCTTCAGATCACCAACTATCTCTTTGAAGGTTCTAAAGAGGTTCTTGTCACCACAAACATGGCGAGTAGCACCCGTGTCAACATACCAACCTTGTGGTTTGTCACGCGCAATGTTGACTTCTGCAATCATAGCCGAAGCTTCGGTTATCATTGCAACCATGTCCATCTCGACATCTTCCACCACATGTGCCCTCTCACGCTTTGGTGCTTTTTAATTGTAGGCCCTGTGCCCATCTTCTTGTGGAGTTCTAACAAGTTCTAGGAATCCGTTCGTATAAAAATAATAAAAACAATTCACTAATTATAATTACAATACAGAAGGAAATAAAGCAATAAATTACAATACAAGTTACAACGGAAATAAATGGAAAATACAAAGAATGGGGAAGAAGAAGAAAAAGATAGTTGTGGCTGAGGATTCGTATTCAATACGGGTCCCTTAAAACAAATTTTGAGTCTCCTAAGAGAACTCGTTTGTTTCCCAGGGTACAACAGCCGAAGCAGTATGTACTGCTGGGGAGGACCTAGCACCCGAAAGAATACATTGGAGAGAAGAGTATGAGGATCAGAAGTTGCTTGGTATTGCTGGTATTGCAAAAATATCAGGTGTGTGTTCAACCAAGGAGCACCTTGGTATTTATAGGGGAAACAAAGTTGAAACGGTTTAAAAGAATTAAAATAAAAATAATTTGCATTAAACGTCTTCAATGCAGTTTATTCTATTTTAATTCTCAAACTCGTAACTGACTTATGTTTCGAGATTCTGTGTATCAGAAGATGTGGAACTGAACTTGTATACTCAGGAGTCACTAGTCATCCTGACTAGATTTCCTCCTCCTGAGTAGAATGGCCTTCCTGAGTAAACTAGTCATGCTGACCAGATTTACTCTTCAGGAGTAGAGTTGCTTCTGCTGAGTAGATTTGGTCATGCTGACCAGATTTACTCTTCCGGAATAGGCTTGGCTTTACTGAGTAGATTTGGTCATGCTGACCAGATTTACTCTTCTCGAGTAGACTTTGCTCTCCTGAGTAAATTAGTTATGCTGACCAGACCTCGCACCAACCTTCAAAAATACTAAGGCGGCTCTCAAGCAGCTCGCGGTGAAGATAGTGTGCAAAGTGCGCCATCAAAACGTCACATTACGCCCAACGCCCATGCCACGCGCCCGCGCGTGGGCGTTATAGAGTTCAGGTGCTTCGCACCCTATAGGGTCCCATGAGTGTTTACCTTAAAGGAAACAAACTCCTTAGGAGGCTCCCACTAATATACCACTCCAAGATTGGTCTCCCCACCTATGTGGGACAAGTTTCCACACTTTTCCTTCCAATTTTCGTAACTTTACACAGTCCTAAACACCCAACTTTGAGCATCGATATCTCATTCATCTTAGCATAGTTTTATATGTGGTTTTGTTTGTTGCGAAGCTCTCACAACATAGAACACAAACCCAGACAGAAATACACAAAACCGCATCATTTGCATATATTTATTTCTGTCCAAAGTTGATAAAAAATCATTTTTGTAACTTAGTGAAAAACACATGTTTTCACCCAAAATTTCCAACAATCACCCACATAAATGGAGATCGATCCTTACTCTTAAACATCAAGATATAATTTCAACAGTAGAATATTGCCGGATAGGTAGGTGTTACCTTTGAATCTTCCGTTGTGATGCATACTTAGTCTCCTAATAGTTTAGTAGACGTGATGTCTTTGAACCAACCACTGTTTATGTTGACGACAATAAACATCACACAATACTCTTCCTGGTCTGGTCAACCCCTCATTGTCCTGAACAATAATGGTCCTAGAACACTTGCCTGGTTTATTGAGAGCTATAGGATTTGCGCCCCCCATAAATCCATTCGAATCGACCCCACTTCTCTCTCACATAGGTGATTTAACTTAAAATCATTAAAAGCACCAAGGTTATCAAGATTTACATAAATCATTAACCACAATTGTTGAAACCTGTCAAACCGTTGTGTTCCAAACATAGTATAGGGGCTAGAATGTAATTCATGTAAAGTTAAGACTTGGGTCAGAGAGTCGCTAGCGACTCTTAAGGTCGGTTACAGCCGACTCTCGCTGAGAGTTGGCAATCTGCCTGGCCGACTCTCTCTATGTTCTATAAATAGATTACCAAAATCTTAACAATGAGACTTTTTGATTGTGTATTGTCATAATTTGTGTTTGGATAGCCAGTTAGAGGGGTTTTGTAATCATTTTGTATCGAGGAGCTAATCTGTAATCATTCGAGTGGATGTTAATGAGAATCTGAGTTTTTATGTTTCATTTTTGTAACACCCAAAAATTCAACCCGATTTAAACTTTTAAAATATGCGTAAGTTAGGTCCCAAAACAATTTTAACGCATCAACAAAGTTTAAGATTTACAAACATAAGTTTGGACTTCAACACCAAAAGTAAAGAAGTTATAGATAACTACAACAATCCACAAGTTATAACACACCTAAACATGTTTGTAAATTCCCCCACGAGATGTCTAAACAAAACAAAAGCCAGAACACTATGAGAATCCAAATCCAGGAGAAGTGAGACCCGATATCACACCGGAGCTTTACCTACAACAAAATCACCCCAAAATACACCATTAGTAACGAGATACAACCCATGGGACAAGTCCCAAGTCAAATCACCGTAAACCAATCCAAAATCAAATTTTAATTTTAATGGCGTAAGGTTACTCCCTCCCCTATACAAACATGATTTTTTGCAGTTTTCGGCCTTTCTGACCGACAACCTCAATCCCCTTTGGTATTTAAGCCACAAAACTCACCTAATAATATCTATAAATCACCCACATCCAAGGTTACTCCCTCCCCCGTACACAAGCTTTTATCCTTCCTAATCAAAATCAACCCATTTTGACCCGTTAAGGATTTCACCCAAATTTTCACAATTTTCATCAATTCATAATTCCCCAATTAAATTGAGGTTTTATACATGAAAATGTGTTTATATAACACCATAAACACTTAACACACTCAATTCAACCTTTAAACATATCCAATTAGAAAACCCCCAAATTTCCATCAAGAATCCTAATTCTTGAATCATCAAATTGGATGTTATCTACAACCCTTAACCCTTAATCAAGCTAGATTATCACTTTTATTAAGTTAATAATCATTTACAACACCCAAGTCAGCCCCATTTCTTTATTTCAATAAAAACCCACAAAGACCACCATAAATGGTGGATTCAAGAGGTTAAAGAGAGCTTACTTGATGTTTGGAAGGGATTGTAAGAATCAACGTCTTTAATCCAAGCATGGAGAAATCGTTCTTGATCAAAGCACCTCTTTCTCCCTCTTTTCTCCCTTATTTGCGACACACACCCACACACCTTGTGTGTGTGGGTCGCCATTTTTAATATCTCCACCAAATCAACTTTGGGCCAATTACAAGATCAGTCCCTACACTTGCATAAATGACCCCTCTTCTCCAAATTAGTTAATTCTACCTTTTAAAAGGTACCCTCCAACTTTATTTTATTTAAATACACCCCTACAATATAAAGAATATATTATAAGGTAAACCCGAAAGTTGGTTCGTTATAAATCACTCCCTATAATTTTGGGTTTCGTCCCCGAAACCCAATCCACCAAAAGATTAGGGTAACACTCGAGTATTTATCCATAGATTCATGAGTAGTTTCCGCCCTTATCTAATGATCCTACATGACCAACACTTGGTTAATCCGCTTATACCACAAGCGTTTCACCTTTCTATATAAGATAGCCATCGGTTCCTCTAGATGAAACATCCATTATCCAATGCCTCAATACTGCTATGAGAAGCAACATCCACTTCTCTCGCCACACATTCCCGTGGATGAGCCACGAGGAATGTATCATGGAGTCTACACGATCCCCCGAGTAACTCTTAACGACAAACCACTCAACAAACAAAAGTGAAGTCTGAACTGTCCAAAAAAACGGGGACTTGGCCTCCCACATTTCTGAACCCGATACACCCCCTCTATAAGGGAAACTTTTATATAGCCAAAGTTCCCATTCGAAATTCAATAGACCTCCTCTCTAAATACACTTAGGGTTTTATGTCTACCTTGAGCATATTTTTCAATCACACTCAATATACAAGATCTTTCACGCTAGATATTGAATCGCTCCATAGATTCCTAGTTGCCCAACAACCAATAGCACCCAAACAAACGATATTCGACACCGTTCACCACTTAGTAATTCATTTAATAGAAAATGAGTACTTAAATGGTAGATAAGATGACACCATCTTGCAACTAATGGTAATTAGTCACCTGGTTTCCTCCGAATCGAAGAGGAAACAACCACCTTAATCTGACACAACGGGCACAGATGTATCATGTCGTATCACACACCTCTTGAACCAATGTTCTCCGACCACTCGAAAGAGTAGGTTCACTTTTGGTATTCGGCTTTAACCCGTCTGCAAGTGAGACATTTTTAACCACATACTTGATTGTGTTTCAATTCAGCCCCAGCCACCAAAAGTTAATCCTCAAAACAAACATACAAAACCCAAGGGACTTTTAAGTCCCAGTCGTCACCCATGAAGTTCAAGGACTTCAAGAACACCGATGATGTTCGAGGACGTCAATTCAACCTTCTAACTCCCCTCGCGTATATATTCATCAGTTCCCATTCCATTTTTTCTTAGTTGCTACAAACAATCTCACAACTGGCTAGGAGAATAAGTGATACTCCTACCTCGTTGAAAATAGACATAATCGAGTCTAATTCACGAGGCACAAAGGCCACCGATAGGCATAGGGTCTTGCTATGGAAGGACACGTCAAATGTCGTAGTCAAAACCTCATTCATAATCCAACACCTTATTCATCCCAACGACTTTAGCGTAAGTCATCCTTTGAGATTAAAAGATCTCAATCTTACAATCCCCCTTGAAGTTCGAAGACTTCATTTTCAATCACCGGTTGTGAAATTCTAAAACATCAAATGCCACCTATGAAGGACTCCAACACCATATACCCCTTGATTACTTTAATCATTGACGGGTCAACATATATGTCTTCAGAATTCACCGCCTCATCCAATAATAGATTTCCACAAAAGTCCAAATGGCACACCAAATCATTTCGAAGAAAGGCCTCTCATTTCAGGGAATTTCAGGAAACTCACAAAGATAATGAGCTTGAACAACATTGCTTCGAAGATAAAAGTGACTATCATCGAATAAATAACCACTGTATTAGCATACATGAATCTACACACCTTTCACATTGATCCACATAAACCGTGCAACTTCTAACAAGCCAGAAAGTTACATCCACAATCCCAAGTAGTCATAACGGAAATGATACCATTCAAGGGATAACGTCCTCCTCTACCTTCATTGTTGAACTAGGACTTATACACTTGTTCAAATCCTGACAAATGTACGTATACATTCTTCCATTTTTCTTTTTCTCAAGAGAATGGTTACACCCCAAGAAGTGACATTTGGGTATAGAACCCTTATGAACATCTTCACAGCTAGAACATCAAGTATTCCATTGCTCCGGTTGGTGTCAATGGAATAAGCCAGGCATACACCAATTCATGTGCCACGTGTTTCACCGTCTCTTGGCGAGAATGGGTCGACACATCACCTTTTAGTCATACACGACATTTTATGGTTACTAAGTAACCATACAAATTTCACCACAATCATAGAACTCCATTCCATATAATTGTTTCACCTACATCCTTCAGTTGTTAACTCATACATTTGTCAACATTATGAAATCTCCAATGTTGATCACCTTCGAATCCACTGATTCATATATAATCTAATCCAACAATTATGCCAAAATACTTCAGCCCCGTATTTGGTAGCTAGAAATGTTCGGCTCGACAGTCTTAAAATTTCTATTTTCTCTCATTTTCATTCGTGTGCTTTAACTCGGGACATTTACTTCGAATATGTCCCGGTTTGTAACCACCATAGCACACATGATTAGGACTAGAACACTATAGGGTAGTGTGTCCCATCATTCCACCTATGTAACTTCCACCCATAAGGCAACAACAAGTATTGCCTCCCCAAAGGGATTTCTAGCTCGGCTAGAATATTTGGCTTTCCTGAAGCCACCACAAACTCCTTCTCACACCCCACTAGTTTCCTCGAGTTTGATCTCCTTGTATCACATAATAATAAACTCCACTAGAGTTGTACACCACTAAGGAGATTCCACTCCAATAAGTTAACTGATATTGCAAGATCCGCAGCGGCTTGTGGATAAAGTTGATTTAGAACGTCTCTTGAATTCACCCAGTTGCACTATCTTCACGCTTTTATGCTTTTCTCCCTACGGAGAACTTCCAACCAATTATCCGCCATTTTCCGGAGTCGACTCTCCGCGAGTAATACTCCATCCGCCCATCACAATGGTTCACTTCAAAGCCAATACCATTATAGTGATGTATTGTTAGTTAATCGACGAACAAACTCCCACCATTTACTCATTTGGCTCGCCCACCACGACCCCATTGTGAAGACAAGGTTTCCTTCCTTCACGTATTCAACTACATTTGATCCTTCCGCCTTTAAGGCTTCATACGGTTCTTCAAAGTACCGCCTCAATGAACTTCTATCTTCCTTGAAGGAAAATTGACATGACATCACAGAAAGTTTTAGCCATCCTCCACTAAAATGTTGCTTTCTATTTCTACCGACTAATCCCAAGCTCATCCACATCCTCTAGGTGATATCCACATAGACTCTATCATACGTGAGTCATTAAATAAACTTCAATCTACAAATTCTGCCCACTAAGTTGTGTTTTCCACCTCAGTCATCCTTGACCGTATAGTAATAAGCTTGTAGGTGTTCTACCTACTTATAGGCCTCTAGTCTTAATCTATAAAGCCCTACCTCTTCCTAGGTGTATATTAATTTCCCCCGCATAATCATCTATGTACAAACATATAATATATACTTATACACATATAACCACCTTCACTTACTCATTGTCGGTGTTCATCATCATATGGTTATCATAAAGGTATTCGCACATGTTACATTAAGAATCAAACTGGCCAGACATGATTGATAATGTAATATGCCCAATTACATTCACTATCTCCATATAATGAATCCCTTAACAACTTTCTGTACAATTAGTTCACATTGGACACCAATTAAAACAAACAACACATAATCAACAACTACCTTGCCCTTTTAGCTCCGTGTCTCGGTTACGCCATCATTAGATTCTCATTTCTCCGACATATCAAGAGCATTATAGGTTTTAGTCTGGTGTCTCGCACATCAAATCCCTAAAACCATTGCTCTGATACCAAGTTGTAACACCCAAAAATTCAACCCGATTTAAACTTTTAAAATATGCGAAAGTTAGGTCCCAAAACAATTTTAACGCATCAACAACGTTTAAGATTTACAAACATAAGTTTGGACTTCAACACCAAAAGTAAAGAAGTTATAGATAACTACAACAATCCACAAGTTATAACACACCCAAACATGTTTGTAAATTCCGCCACGAGATGTCTAAACAAAACAAAAACCACAACACTATGAGAATCCAAGTCCACGAGAAACGAGACCCGAGATTACACCGGAGCCTTACCTACAACAAAATCACCCCAAAATACACCATTAGTAACGAGATACAACCTTGGGACAAGCCCCAAGTCAAATCACCATAAACCAATCCAAAATCAAATTTTAATTTTATTGGCGTAAGGTTACTCTATTTAATGTTATTGGCGTAAGGTAGGGCGTAAGACAGTAGGTTAGGGCGTAAGGTTACTCCCTCCCCTGCACAAACATGATTTTTTGCAGTTTTTAGCCTTTCCATCGACAACCTCAATCCCCTTTGGTCTTTAAGCCACAAAACTCACCTAATAACATCAATAAATCACTCACATGTACTAACATATATATATATATGTTAGTTTTTCATCCCCAAACCCGAGTACCACTACTCGTTTCTCACTCGGTAAGAGTTTAACAACAATTTCTATCAGTTCGTTAGTTTAGGTATATATCAACCTACAACTTTAGACATATAACAACCCATACACACCTTATGTTTTACCATTCATTTAACTTGACATATCCACATGTCTTACAAGAGATCCACCTCTCGGTTTCTCACATGGAGTATTTGACACCATGCCGACCCATGAAGTTTCCACACTTCATGTCACCCGTGAAGTACTTGAGCTCACTTTTATCCGTGAAGTACTTGACCTCACTACCACCCGTGAAGTATCACACTTCACATAACACCTCCATGAAGTATCCACATTTCATGTAATCAACCAATTTACCGTTTTACTACTAACGGTTGACTTTCAGCACATTAAATCAATTTTAGTCTATTATTACCACATTTTACATTTTAGTTGGCTCTTGACCACATTGAGTCATTTACACCATTTAACCACATATCACCCATTAGTTTGACCAATAACTACATGAGTCAATTTACATCTATTTACCACATTTGCACAATCAAGTTTGACTATTGACCACATAGTCTAATTACACATATTTACCACATTTTCACATTCAAGTTTGACTATTAACCACATAGTCTAATTACACCTATTTACCACATTTGCACATTCAAGTTTGACTATTAACCACATAATCTAATTATACCAATTTCAACATAATAGTTTGACCCTATACCACTAAGGACAAATTACACCATTTTCACCATTATCCACAATGGTTTGACTTATACCATATTAAGTCAATTTTATACTAATTTCACTATTTATCCACAAATGGTTTGACTTATACCATGCTAAGTCAGTTTACAACAAACACCACATTCTATATTTTATTTTGCCTATATGCCACACTAGTCAACTACACCAATTTACCAGGTTTAGTTTGATTATATTCCACATAGTTCAACTACACCACTTTTACCAAGTGTCATTCATTAGTTTGACTAATTTCCTCATTATGTAAACTACAACAATCCTACCACATTCACACTTTACTTTGACCATTTACCACATAAGTCAAAATCAACATACACCACATAAATAGAATTAACAGTACATCTATTTACATGTAACCACTGCTTATCTACTACTAAGTAAGTGCAAAGCACTATCCTTTGCCAACAATTCATCTTCCAAGCTAGCCACTCCATACCTTGATCACCTAAACAATCCACTTGTTTAGTAATCTAGTAAATACCCAATTATTCCTCAATTAAGGTATGACACCCGCCCAAGATCTTATGATCCTCACCTATCATCTAATCTAGGTTAATTAGCTTTACACATGCTTTTATCCTTCCTAATCAAAATTAACCCATTTTGACCCGTTAAGGATTTCACCCAAATTTCCACAATTTTCATTAATTCATAATTCACCAATTGAATTGAGTTTTATACATGAAAATATGTTTATATAACACCATAAACACTTAACACACCCAATTCAACCTTTAAAAATCTCCAATTAGAAAACCCCCAATTAGAAAACCCCCAAATTTTCCTCAAGAACCCTAATTCTTGAATCATCAAATTGAACGTTATCTATCACTCTAAACCTTTAATCAAGCTAGATTATCACTTTTATCAAGTTAATAATCATTTACAACACCCAAGTCAGCCCCGTTGCTTGATTTCAACGAAAACCCACCAAGAACACCATAGATGGTGGATACAAGAGGTTAAAGAAAGCTTACTTGATGTTTGGAAGGGATTGTAAGAATCAACATCTTCCATCCAAGCATGCAGAAATCGTTCTTGATCAAAGCTCCTCTTTCTCCCAGTTTTCTCCCTGATTTGCGACACACACTCACACAACTTGTGTGTGTGGGTCGCCATATTTAATATCTCCACCAAATCAACTTTGGGCTAATTACAAGATCAGTTCCTACACTTGCGTAAATGACCCCTGCTCTCCAAATTAGTTAATTCCACCTTTTAAAAGGTACCCTCCAACTTTCTTTTATTTAAATAGACCCCTACAATATAAAGAATATATTATAAGGTAAACCCGAAAGTTGGTTCGTTATAATTTTGTGTTGCTCTTCTTCTTTGTTTTCATTTATTCATCAATAAAACAACTTCTACATAGCTGATTTGTTGATTTGATCCTGTCTAGAATCATTCTAGAGCAAGGATCATATTGTTCAGGACCTACAATTTGGTATTAGAGCCACTGTGCTCTTGATTTTATTGATTTGTTTGGTATTTATGTTATTTTTTAATAGATCTGAATTTCTTCATTTCTAGGTTTGATTTGTATCAAGTTCAGAAATTGGCTTTGAAATTCATTCAGAAACATGTTTTTGAGGAGTTTGACATATCTGATTTGCATTTTGGTTTAGATCTGAGCATTCAGGGTTTGATTTTGTGAAGTTTTGTGAAAAAGAGTGTGTTTTGTTCTTGAGCCGACTCTCCAAAGCACACTCTCTTTCTTGAGCCGACCGTTGCATTGTCTGGCCGATTGTCCGGCCGACTCTCTAGTTGTACCACCGACTGTTGGAACTTTTTTAGGCCATCGCATATAAAACAGTCTGAAGACGGAAGAATTCTTTGTAGTTAAAAGATTTTGACTAAAATCTTTTTCGCTCGAAATCATTTTCGGATGAAATATATTTCGACCGAAATGTATTTTGAACGAAATCATTCTTTGTCTTCTTAGTATAAATACATGTATAGTTTGAATGCTTTGTATGAGAGTTCATTGCAAAATTTAATAAACACTTGAGTTTTACACCTTTAACTATGTGTTTTGATTCTATCTCGTTTCTTGATTATTCTACTCGATTCTAGTTTCTCCACATCGATAGATTGAATCTGCTATGAATAACCGGTTTTCACAAAACTTGTGATGCCATGGATGAGGTGTGATGCCATGATCAAAGGATGGTAAAACACATCCATGGAGAAAGAGATAAGGGACAACGTAAAATACACGAGCACGACGGATGATATATGGTCGGATTTAAAGGATAGGTTTGGGAAAGAAAACGCTCCATGAGCATACTGTTGGAAATTATATCTCCGAACCCGATTAATTAACGCTACTGATCGATTTATGACCCGTAAGAGTTACACATAGGGTAACGAACATTAAATCCATTTAACCTAATTAACTAGTAATTACGAACAGTTAGAGAGACAAATTATACTTATATATTGGTTAGACGGGATTTATTATTTATAGTGGTTTATAAATAATACATATTGTTTTAATCTTTTGTTCAAACAATAAACGGGTTCGGGCTTTTTATTACGTATTAGACTTTGGGCTCGGAAGTAATTAAAAGATGGGTTATAAGGAGATTAGGATATTAATCTCCTTCATACAAACCACAACCCTAGCCGTCGCAAGAGACGAAGGAGGCCAGCCCCCCTGCGCGTTTTTCCGACTGCCGCCGCCGCTATCCAGCGGATTTCCGACCAGCCCCGCTAGGCGCCCCCGTTGCTTGCTTGTGTTCGTGTCTAGCTCTCGTTCATTGTACCTCGGTGTCTCGATCGGTTATTTGTTAACCTCAAAGGTATTATTAATCTCGTTAGTAGATTAATCTTTATTCTATATTCGTATGGTTTTGTAATCTAGATCCTGTCTGGTTTTCCGTTTTTGTTGATTCTAAGTTTTATTTCGTTGCGTTTATTAATTGCTATTTAATTAATAATTAACTTTATTTATTATCAACGGTTTTTGATAACTAATAATTGATCTTCACTACAAAACCCAACAGTGGTATCAAAATCTTGATTACGACATACTAATCGGATCCGCTTTTTTAACCGGTTATAGATCACAAACTTTAACTCGTTTAAAGTTTCTGATCTAGGTTATTTTAGGGTAATTTTTTTTATTTATTTGGTCAAAGTTTTATTTATTTTATTTGACCAAAAGGATTGCCCGGTTTATTTGATTGTGATAAATATGTAAATATGGCACGACCCTGTTTTGTGTTAGTTTCAGTTTTGGTTTTATGGTTTTGGCCCATTTGATGGCTCAAAGTTGTAATAGGTTATTTCTTATGGTTTTGGCCCACTTTGATGACTCAAAGTTGTAACATCATATGGTTTTATTTTCATTATGTATTCTGTATAAATATTGTAACAAAGACCCGAAGGCAAAACTAAAGACGGAGACAGGAATCGGGGTTTTAGTGGGAGTCACTCAAGACAACTAGATGCACGCACGAAGTCTATCCTTGTGGTTGTTTGTGTGTTGTGACCCCGTGACCTAGTTTGGTATTGCTAATAGGCTTTAGCAAGATCAAACGTTTTTTGGCCATATGATTTACATATTTTGCTATTGTGGTTGCTTTTAATCTTATTATTGTTATAACATACTGACCTAATACCAAAATTTTTACAATCAAGATAAAAACAAGTTCTAAACGTTTTTATTTTACATCTTGTAAATGTTTTTATAATAAAACAAACAGTTTGTTTTAAAATAGATAATAACCAATAGAGTTTTGAAAATTTAAACAAATTTTAAATTTTCAAACCTCATCACTTAATAGTCTATTTAAACCATTAACTTTTAATTGGTTAATTACATGGCCAAAAACTTAGTTTTAATAGGTTATTTAAAGTTAAGTGTCATGAGAGATGAAGTGGTTTATAATATTGTCACGATCTAATATAGTAAAACTGGCTTTTACAACACACGTATGATTCATCATTCGTTGTGTTTAACCCTATTCGGTAAAACACTAAAATTTAATCCCATATTTAATATCAATATTCTATGCCATCCTACTATAAGGAACAGTGAGGCATAACGCGAAACATCAGTGTTTGGAGCCACAGCACCGCACTTGGTGCGTAGTCTATCCCTCCAAGGTGCAAGGATTTCGTTGACACATCCGGCCATTCCACATGTACATGTACTAGGGCGACTATTACTTTTCTCTCTTGTACATGCCCCAGCTGTATGGAGACTAAAAGTGGACATAGATGAGGCTAAACGTATCAATGCATAGACAAGAGTTGTCTTAGCGGCCTCATACTCAAGAATTGTGCTTTTTCACAATTGGCAATCATTGTCAGTCTGCCTTACATTTACTAATGTTGTGTGCCACAGCCGCCATTACAAACTGATATAACCAGATTCTCTATTCTTTTTTCTATTCTTGCTATGGGTCATTAATAAAAGAATTAATACATCCAAAATTCTAATTAATGTTTATGTTTTTGCTTATTCAACAGATGTCTACTGAAAAGAACACCTCCACCTTCGCTCTCAAGTCTTTACTTGAGAATGAAAAACTAAAGAATGCCAATTTTCTCGAGTAGCACCACATTCTAAGAATAGTTCTCAAGATGGCGAAGAAGCTCAATGTCCTAGATGGCCCCGTTCCTAACGAGCCCAAAAACAACACGGCCGCTAGGACTCATACACTCTCATGTATAGCGAGGATGCCATTGAGGTAGCCTATCTTATGAGGTAGCCCGTCTAATGCAAGCCACTATGTCTCCTGATCTCCAGAAGAACATGGAAGACATAGATGCCTACGACATGATAGTGCATCTTAAAGGCATGTTTGAGAAACAAGCCCGTCAAGAGCGCTACGACACCATGAAGCAGCCTATAAGCTGTCGAATGCAAGAGGGCACCTCTCTCAGCGCTCACATGCTTAAGATGAAAGGCTACATCGACCAAATGAACAAACTTGGATATCCCATGCAGGATGAAATGGCAGCAGACTTCATCTTGAACTCTCTCCCTAATTCCTATGACCAGTTCATAATGAATTTCAATATGAACGCATGGGTCAAGACTGTGCCTGAGCTTCACGGTACGTTAAAAACAGCCGAGATGAATGTTCCAAGTAACACTAATCAAGTGTTAATGGTAAGATCTGGTGGTGTTAACAAGCCCAAACCCAAGAAAAAGGGTAATAACAGCAAAGGCAAAAAGAAAGTTAATATTGCTGTCAAGACTACCACCAACAATAAAAAGCAAGTTGCAAAACCCACACCACCCCCTCCTGAGGAGCGTCATGCTTTGAATGCAACAAGATAGGGCACTGGAAAACGTAACTGCCCTGAATATCTAGCCAAACTAAGATCGAAGAGAGCCAACGGTGAAGGCACCTCTTTAGGTATTTCTATTTATGTTATTGAACTTTTTACTTTCTCTAGCGACACATGGGTATTTGATACTGGATGTGCTTATCACATCGTTAATGTATTGTAGGAGCCTGGGAAGTGGAAGAAGCTAAAACAAGGCGACATGGAACTCATCGTTGGTGATGAGAAGAGAGTACCTGTCACACCCCCAAATTCCACTAACGGAGTTTTATCGTTTAGTGTGTGACAAACCAGGATCTCAGACATTAGTTACTTCAAAAGACACTATATGGGACTTAAAATGTCATAACATAAAAGTTCAGAGTTAATGTGGAAGCGTTAATCAAAGAAAGTAAATGTGCAAAACAAACGCGTCCAAGTCTAATAATAACAGAAAACATAATAAGTGTTTGAATGTTTGAGATGTATTGATAATAACAATTTGACACCATGCATGCCCTAGCGTGCACCTGCTTAACGACTTAAGAAAACATATAAGAAAATGGGTCAACACTAGGTTGGTGAGTTCACAGGTTTCAATATTTGTAATAGTAGCGTTTACCAGATTATGTACTTTCAAATATGTATAACAATAGGTAGCTAACCTATGTTCATATCTTACTAAACCGCTGACAACCGAAGCTGACTGATTATGTTTGAATGCCTCCCACCATGTCTATCAACCATGGAGAATGTGTTAAGGTCAATATTTCACCCGTTCGACCTCCAATCAAGTTAGCGCGACTAACGCGGGTGGGGTTTGTCAAACCCAGTAGTACTACTAAAATTACCTCGCTAATTCCATATTAACGGTCCAATGTGTGTGAGGACTTTCATGATAGTGAGTTATGCTTAGTCTTAACAAGTGATATCATATGAAATACAATAACCAAAAGAGTTTGTGTCATGTTTTCAACCATAATTTAAAACAGTAAAAGGGGCCGTGAAAACTCACCTGAGTTGAGTAGTAGATGGTACTGCACAGAAATGAGATTGGGACCACAAGTGTTAGCATGTGAACGGCTTACGTATGCCCTAGAATTATAAGCATAGTAGTTAGGGATACAATTGGATTTTTGTGATGACGACACGGAAGATTTGAACGTCTTAAAACATACTTAGGATTAACGAGCAGATAAACTTGTCCACGGGAAAAAGGATTTCTTAATATACTAATTAAGATAAATGCGTTTCATGTCGAACGTCTCTAGTTACAAATAATATTAATGAATAAATATATTCATGCGTTTGTACCATTTAATAATGGTCTAGGAAAATAATATAACTTGTAATATAATTTTAGGTTTGGAGAAATAGCACAATAATTAATTACATGGCAAAAGTAATAAATATATTATTTTTATTCGGATCACAATAACGTGGGTAATAATATAATTAATTATATTATTTTTAAGTTAGAAGAGTTATACAAAGTTTATTAATGTCACATCCCCAATTTCAACAAACGGAGTTTTACCGTTTTGGGAAGTGACAAACCAGGATCTCAGTCATTAGTTACATCAAACGACTCTACATGGGACTCAAATGAAAATGTCATATTAATCAGAGTTTAATGCGGAAGCATAAAGAAAAGTAAATGCGCAAAACACACGCGCCCCAAAAGTCCAAAAGTCTAAACCAAACATAATTCAAAACAAGGTCCAAACAATTTAATAAAACATCAATCAATAGGAGAATCCCATGCATGTCCTATATGTGCATCTGTGCCTCCTGAGAAAACATGTAAGAAAATATGTCAACACGAGGTTGGTACATGTTTCAGTATATAAATAAACGTTTACCAGATTATTGATCATTCAATATGTATCTATAGGTAGCTAACCTATGTTCATGTTTAACTTAAGCGCTCGCAACCGAAGCTGACTGTTTGTTTATTTGCCTCCTGCCAGGTCTATCAACCCCGACGATGTGAGTAGGCTAACATTTCACCTGTTCGATCTCCAATCGAGTTAGCACGACTAACGCGGGTGAGATTTGTCAAACCCAGTAGTACTACTAAACATTACCTCGCTAAGATCCATATTAACGGTTCGATGTGTGTTGAGGACTTTCAGTGATAGCGTGTTACATTTAGCTTTAACATTGATAACATATGAATACAATATTCCAAAAATAGTTTGCGACATGTTTTCTCCCCCAAGATAAAACAGTAAAAAGGGCCGTGAAAACTCACCTGAAGGGCGTAGGTAGTTCACACTAGAATACGATTGGAACCACGAGTGTTAGCCTGCAACGGCTTATGTATGCCCTAGAATTATACACATAACAATTAGGGATAAAATGGAATATGTGACGACAACACGGGATTTTGAACGTCCTAAAGTAACGCTCTAATAATCAAGAGTAGACGAACGTGTCCACGGGAATAAGAATTATTTAATTAGTGATTAAGATATATATGTTACGCGACGAATGAAAAAATAATATATAATAAATATATTCAAGCGTTTTGTCGTTAACTAGAAGTCTAGGAAAATAATATAATTGATTATATTATTTTTAAGTTTAGCGAAGTAATGTAAACAATTAACATGCGTGACAAAAATAATAATTTATTATTTTTATTCGAGGATGTAATGAGTGTAAATAATACGAATAATTATATTATTTATAACTTTGAAACGCTACAAAAATGTTTATGAACGTGATGGAAATGATATATATATATATATATAAATATGTTATTTGTAGTTGGAGTTTTGGGTTGAAAATAATATAAATATTATTTTATAAATGAGTATTTTTAATAGTAAATATGGTTTACAACCCAAACCCGAGCCTACGGTTGTTTTCGGGTTTCAAAACACGTTAATATATTAATATTATAGGGTATTGATTTTATATTAAAATAACAAGAAAAACGATTTTTAAAAACAAAAGGGTGTGGAGAGACTGGAACCTGGGTCTCTCCCACACACGCACACAACTTTAACCAGTCCCGCCCGCTAGGGTATCGCGATATCAACCGGATTCAATTGCTTTTAATGCGTATCTCCCCTGCCCATCCTCTTTCCTAGCGAACTGAGACCAAAACCAGTCCCAAGACCCTCCATTCGATCGTGACAGGACAAGGATTCATAGGGCTTTTGTTCGTCGATTGATTACGAGTCTGGGGATGCAATTAATTGTAAAAATCGTTGAGTTTTGAATTGTCAATTTTAGTTTCAAAAGCTGATAACCCTAGTTTAAAACATAGATTCAAATTGACTAAATTTAATAAGATTGTTTGCTGGAATCATAGTGCTTTCAAAGGGTAGGTGTTTGCGAACCTGATCGTCTTGTTTAATTGAATTGAGATTGTGCTTAGAGTAGTGTTCGATTAAACAGTTTATATGAAGAACCCTAGTTATTAGTTTGCTATGAAATCGATGATATAGGTTCAAATTAGGATGGGGCTTTCATTATACAGATGAATACGAGTCTAATGGTATAAGTTAATTGGACTTAAACATGTTTTAAGGTAGGGTTCGATTAAACCGAATGGATATGAACCCTAGAATAGATTTGAGTTAAATTCGATAGTGAAAGCCCAAATTAACATAGGGCTTCTACTAAACGAGTGATTCCGATTCTAGCCATATGGTTTAATTGAATTATGATTGAGTCCAGAGTCAAAAGCCCCAAATTGGATTTCGTATGAACCCTAGATTCTGGATTTCGATCAATTTGATGTTATGAGCCCTAATAATCATAGGGCTTTCATTCAGAGGGTAAAAACAAAGCTAAAGATGCAATTAGTTACCAGAAAGGTTGACGGATTGATGCTGATTGACTAAACCGAGTGCCGACGGCTTGCGGGTTAGCTTCCGGCGACTTCTTCTACGATTTCGGCCAAATTGGTGTGCGGGATAGCTTCTGAGTTGCTCGACTGAGATGCGCAGATGTTCAATTGGGAATCAGTTACGATTTCCAATCGAAAACACTCGTGGCTTGCGAATTGGACTCAAGAACAACCAGGTTTACTTTCGAAAGTCAACCAAATTGGGTTTGGGCTAATTACAGATTCGGTCCATGTGATTTCATGTGTAATTGAGTTTCAAAATGGCAGAATTGGTCCTTAGAGTTTGATATTGAGTTAACAGGGTTAGAACTTAACAGAAATTTAACGGGAAATTTAACTGAGTTAATTTGAAAGGTCGGATTGTCACATCATCCCCTTGTTGAAATAATTTTCGTCTAAAAAATTAAATAAAATAATAAAAAATATTCCCGGATGTCACATCATCCCCTAGTTGAAAGAATTTTCGTCCTGAAAAATTAGAATAGTACCTTAAGAGTTTGAAGTGGATTGCTTGAACAGATGAGGATACTTGCGCATCATCTGGTCCTCGCGCTCCCAAGTGAATTCCGGTCCGCGTTTCGAGTTCCAACGAACTCTGACAATAGGGATTTTACTGCGTTTCAGCGTTTTGATTTCCCTATCCATGATTTCCACCGGTTCTTCAACGAACCACAGTTGTTCATCGATGTTTAGTTCCTCAAGAGGAACTGCCAGTGTTTCGTCTGCTAGACATTTCTTTAAGTTTGAGACATGAAAGACATCGTGTACACCACTAAGTCCTTCTAGTAGGTCCAGTTGATACGCTACTGGACCAATTCTCTTTACTATCTTGAACGGTCCAACATAACGAGGATTCAGTTTGCCTCACTTCCCGAAGTGAATTACACCTTTCCAAGGTGAGACTTTGAGTAGAACCATATCACCTACTTGAATCTCTAACGGTTTACGACGCTTATCGGCGTAACTCCTTTGACGATCACGAGCTGTCGCCATACGGTTTCGGATTTGAACGATCTTCTCAGAAGTTTCAAGTACAAGCACAGGACCTGTAAGATGACTATCTCCAACTTCGGCTCAACAAATAGGAGAACGGCATTTCCGTCCATATAATGCTTTAAATGAAGATGACTTGATACTAGTGTGATAACTGTTGTTGTAGGAGAACTCCACCAACGGTAGGTGAGATTCCCAAGTGTTACTGAAATCAATCACACAAGCTCGTAGCATGTCCTCCAGAGTTTGAATTGTACGCTCCGTCTGGCCATCAGTTTGGTGATCATCAAAAGAGCTACGCCGATAAGCGTCGTAAACCGTTAGAGCTTCAAGTAGGTGATATGGTTCTACTCAAAGTCTCACCTTGGAAAGGTGCAATTCGCTTCGGCCAGACGGTTTCGGATTTGAACGATCTTCTCAGAAGTTTCAAGTACAAGCTCAGGACCTGTAAGTTGACTATCTCCAACTTCGGCCCAACAAACAGGAGAACGACGTTTCCGTCCATATAATGCTTCAAATGGAGCTGTACTGATACTAGTGTGATAACTGTTGTTGTAGGAGAACTCCACCAACGGTAGGTGAGATTCCCAAGTGTTACCGAAATCAATCACACAAGCTCATAGCATGTCCTCCAGAGTTTGAATTGTACGCTCCGTCTGGCCATCAGTTTGAGGATGATATGCTGTGCTCATATCTAGACACGTGCCTAAAGCTTTATTTAACGATTGCCGGAAACGAGAGGTGAATCGTGCATCACAATAAAAAATGATAGAGATCGGCACCCCGTGCCGAGAGACTACTTCTTTCATGTAAATACGAGTAAGCTTATCCATTTTGTCGGTTTCCTTTATTGCTAAGAAGTGAGCAGACTTTGTTAAACGATCAATGATTACCCAGATGGTATCACATCCGGTAGGAGTTCGTGGTAATTTTATGATAAAGTCCATGTATATCTGTTCCCATTTCCACATGGGAATCTCTGGTTGTTGGAGAAGATCGGAAAGCTTTTGATATTCAACCTTGACCTTTGCGCAAGTCAGGCACTTGCTCACATAGGTGGCTATATCGGCCTTCATCTTAGGCCACCAATACAGCACCTTTAGGTCGTGGTACATCTTGTCAGAACCTGGATGAACGGAGTAACGAGATTTATGAGCTTCATCCATGACCAGTTCCCTTAAATTTCCGAACATTGGAACCCATATTCGCTCAGCGAAGTAGCGAATACCGTCAGATTTGACCTCGAGTTGTGCTTCCATACCGCGTGTACCTTCCAGTGGTAGGTTTTCCCCTTTCAGGGCTTCATGTTGAGCACTACGGATTTTGTCAGGTAATCCAGGGTGAATAGTAAGCTGTAGTGCTCGAACTCGTTTGGGCTTGGTTTCCTTTCTACTTAGGGCATCAGCTATAACGTTAGCTTTACCCAGATGATATCGGATCGCACAGTCATAATCATTCAAGAGCTCGACCCAACGACGCTATATCATGTTCAGCTATTTCTGCTTGAAGATATGCTGAAGACTCTTGTGATCAGTTTAGATGGTGCACTTAGTACCGTACTAGTAGTGTCTCCATATCTTAAGTGCGAAAACTACGGCTCCCAACCCTAGATCATGAGTTGTGTAGTTTTTCTCGTTAGTTGACGCGAAGCATATGCGATCACCGTTTCTCGTTACATTAATACACAATCCAGACCCTGAATGGATGCGTCACAATACACCACAAAATCATCCTTTCCTTCTGGAAGAGCTAGAATGGGTGCACTGCAAAGTTTCTGTTTAAGAAGCTGAAACACTGACTCTTGGTTATCGCCCCAGTTGTAGGCTTTACCCTTTTGAGTTAAGGTAGTGAGAGGTTGTGAAATCTTTGAAAATCCCTCGATGAATCGACTGTAATATCCAACCAATCCTAGAAATTGTCGCACCTCAGTCGGAGTCGTCGGTGCTATCCAATTCTTGATGGCTTCTATCTTTGATGGATCGACATGTATTCCCTTCTCGTTAACCACGTTTACTAAGAATTGAATTTCCTGGATCAAGAATTCACACTTGGAAAACTTAGCATATAGCTTCTCCTGCTTAAATAGTTCCAGAATTAGGCGTAGATGTTCTTCATGCTCCTCCTTGTTCTTGGAATAAATGAGAATGTCATCGATGAAAACGATGATAAATTGATCAAGGTATGGTTTACACACACGGTTCATGAGATCCATGAATACCACAGGTGCGTTGGTTAACCCGAAAGGTATGACCATAAATTCATAGTGGTCGTACCTTGTCCTGAAAGCAGTCTTAGATATATCCTCATCTCGGACTCTCAATTGATGGTAACCGGACCTAAGATCTATCTTGGAATAGAAACATGGTCCTTGGAGTTGATCAAAGAGATCATCTATACGAGGAAAAGGATAATGATTCTTGATTGTGACTTTATTCAGTTCATGGTATTCGATACACATACGGAAAGTTCCATCCTTATTCTTGACAAACAGGACCGGAGCTCCCCATGGCGATGAGCTAGGTCGGATGAAACCTTTATCCAACAATTCCTGTAACTGAGTGGACAACTCTTGTAATTCACTAGGTGCTAGTCTATATGGTGCCCGAGCGATCGGTGCCGCTCTGGGTGCTAGATCGATTTGAAATTCAACTTGACGGTGTGGTGGCAGACCAAGCAAATCCTCGGGAAATACTTCCAGAAATTCACGAACGATGGGAATATCATCAATCTTCTTCTCTTCTGATGGCTGCTCAGCAACGAGAGCCAAAATAGCAGTATGTCCTTTTCGAAGGCATTTCTGTGCTTTCATAAATGATATAATGCCCATGACTGCATGTCATAACCCATTCGGCGGCGGAATCACCGAACGTGACGTGTAGGATTGTTCAAAGGCATCGTGGCACTATTGTTGAAATATAAATTTAACCGATTTCATTAAACTAAGAATTTCAAATACAATTGTTTCAATTAAAGGAAATACATTGATAAACAAAAGACAAAAATATTTAAATTTGATATCTAAGGCAAAGTCCCTAGATTCCGTTTCCATGGTAGCATCAAACATCTCCTGAAAACATGTAAAATAATATTTGATCAACAATAAAGTTGGTGAGTTCATACAAGTTTCATACATATAATAATCATGTTTAAAGCAACAATTCACATGCATAGACATACTTTACTAATGTTCATACAATTTGTAATGATATAGTTCAAACCTATTGTTGACATAGCATACCTAGCATCCAAAGAATACTAGTCGAAAAAATAACATAACAAGATCGGGGGCTCCATAAAGGTAATGAAAAGCCGACGGGTGTCAATCCTATAGCGCTACACTTGTTAAGTGCGGTTTTGCAAGAATTAATGAACTATTGTATTAACAGGTTGTATTTAAGCATGTAGTCAAGTTGTTGTCACATGAGCATGTTAATGAATTGTGTTTGAATAAAGTGTGAATCTTGTAGTATATGTGTTTTGAATATGTACATGTTTTCAAGTCCCAAAGTGCAAAAATGTAAAAGGGGCAAGTATGAAACTCACGGTTTGGCGTGGTAACGAAAGGATGAACGGGAAGGTGAAGAGTCGGGAATGCCGGTTAACCTAAAAGGTAACGTAGGCATAAGTTCGGTGGAGAAGAAATAATAAATAATATATATATGTATAATAGTATCAAGTTGGTCATGCATCGCCGACGGCGGACCGAAACACAAACCCCTAACTTAGTTAGGAATTCGGATGGTCAAAAGTTAGTATAGTTAGTAATATACCACTTGAAGTGGCCAACAGAAAGGTTGGGAAATCCACAAACCTTGTTAGATTTATTTATAATATTTATGTATAGTATTTGAACACCTTGTGGCTATTGGATGTCTTATGGTAGATGAACCTATACTTCATCCAAATACCTTAGCACAAGGCTTCCATCATAGAATTTTGATGGAAGCTTGGTTTGGTTTTACCACAACTAGAGGTAAAATATCCAAACAAGAACATGAAGAAGAAGAAATGATAGTTGAAAGACCACAACTTGGACCTCAAATGGTGACTTATCTTAGATGTTTACCAAGGTAAACAAATGATAAGATCCTAGAGGTTTATCCAAGAGGGTGAAGGAAGAATTGTTAAGAAAAAAAAAAGGAAGAAACTTGATGAAAAATAAGGTTTTTACCTTATAAAATTCTGCCAAAAATCTTGGAAGAAATGGAGCACTTGGAGAGATTTGTGAGAGAATTTGGAGGGTGTAAGGGTGGAGGAGTGAAAGGGAGTGGGTATTTATAAGTGTGGATTAGGGTTTGGGGTATTAAATGAGTTAGTTGGGAGTTGGTGGTTGAAAGGGAGGTGATTCTTTTTTAAAAAGAAAAAAAATGAAATAATAATAATAATAGTACTAATGATAATATTGATAATAATACTACTAATAATAATAATAATAATAAACTGAGCGTGTATGGACGTGAAACGAGAATATAAATGTAAAAAAGTGAAACGCGTGTTTGTAATATATAATTTTGTAATATTGAACGTATGATGTTGTCTTGCATATGTATAAATGTAATGTATGTTGTAAACATGTAATTGAATAAATCCAATAAATTCATTGATCATAAGTCTCGGGTTACAATGGATTCAAAAATGAAAGTACAAGGGTACAAAATGTAAATAAACGATGATGTGGAAAGTACGGATATTACAGTCTCCCCGACTTTAGAAAATTTTGTCCCGAAATTTCTTTCATGAGGAAGACTCTGAAAAAAGATGCGGGTACTTGGCTTTCATTTGGTCTTCACGTTCCCAAGTGAATTCTGCACCACGTTTTCCTTCCCAACGTACCTTAATGATTGGAATACGACTACGCTTGAGTTGTTTAACTTCACGATCCATTATCTCAACAGGTTTCTCGACAAAGTGCATTGTTGGGTCGATCTGAATGTCTTCAAGTGGAACTTGGAGATCTTCATTTGATAAGCACTTTCTCAAGTTAGAGACGTGGAAGGTGGGGTGGATGTTGCTAAGCTCGATAGGGAGATCAAGTTTGTATGCAACAGAACCGACTTTCTCGAAAATCTTGAAAGGACCAACATAACGTGGGGATAGTTTTCCTCGCTTCCCAAAGCGAAAGACTCCTTTCTAAGGTGAAACCTTAAGGAAAACGAAATCTCCAACTTCAAAAGTAACCGCGTTGCGCTTTCGGTCGGCGTAACTCTTTTGTCGACTCCGAGCGGTACGTAGGTTGTCGTGAATTTTGAGGATCTTGTCTGTGGTCTCTTGGAATAACTCGGGTCCGGTAATTTGTGTTTCGCCGATCTCGGTCCAACAAACTGGTTACCGACATTTTCGACCATAAAGTGCCTCAAATGGAGCCATGCCGATGCTGGTATGGTAACTATTGTTGTAAGAGAACTCGATCAAAGGCAAGTGCACGTCCCAATTACCACCGAAATCAATGACACACGATCGAAGCATATCCTCAATAGTTTGGATAGTACGTTCAGTCTGACCATCCGTCTGAGGGTGGTAAGCCGTACTAAGATTGAGTTGAGTACTCATGGCTTCATTGAAGGATTCCCAAAAACGGGAGGTGAAACGACTGTCACGATCGGATATGATGTCCAAAGGAACCCCATGACGACTAACGATTTTCGCGATGTAGATTTGAGCTGGCCTTGCAACGGGGTAGCTCTCGCGGATGGGAATGAAGTGAGCAGATTTGGTGAGACGATCGATGATAACCCAAACGGAATCATGACGAGAGGATGTCAATGGGAGTTTGGTAATGAAATCCATAGCAATGCTCTCCCATTTCCAAACTGGAGTCTCCGGTTGCTCGAGCAAACCGGATGGACGTTGGTGCTCGGCTTTCACTCTAGCGCAAGTATTACACTTCGACACATAGAGCGCGATATCCTTTTTCATACCGGGCCACCAGTAGATAGAACGCAGATCCCTGTACATTTTGTGTGTACCAGGGTGGACCGAATACCGAGACTTGTGAGCCTCATGCATGATGGAAGAACGAAGATCGGAGCGATTGGGAACCCAAACACGATTCATGAAATAAAGTAAACCGTTGGGTTTGGTCTCGAGTTGGAGTTCGGCACCACAAGACATTTCGTTGTACATGTCGCCTTCGGTGACCGAAAGATGTTGGGCTTCTCAAATACGGACATGGATGTCGGATTGCATACGAGCACAAAGGAACTTCACATGGTGCTTTCGGCTGAGGGCATCGGCAACGACGTTCGCTTTACCGGGATGGTAGCGAATTTCGCATTCGTAATCTTTGATTGTTTCAATCCCTCGGCGTTGGCGCATGTTTTGATGCTTTTGGTTATGAAGATGTTGGAGAATCTTTTGATCTGTGAAGACCACGCATTTGGTACCATAAAGGTAGTGTCTCCAAAGCTTGAGAGCAAAGACGACGGCGGTGAGTTCAAGATCATGAGTCATGTAATTCTTCTCATGGATCTTGAGTTGACGGGATGCGTAAGCGATGACCTTGCCTCGTTGCATGAGAACACAACCGAGACCAATGTTAGAGGCGTCGCAATACACCACGAAGTCATCGTTTCCATCGGGAAGAGTAAGGATCGGAGCATTGCAAAGCTTATCCTTAAGTGTTTGGAAAGCTTCCTCTTCATTAGGGCCCCACTCGTAGGGTTTCCCTTTTTGAGTTAATGCGGTGAGAGGAACGGAGATCTTGGAAAAGTTGGCGATGAAACGATGGTAATAGCCCGCAAGACCAAGGAATGAGCGGACTTCGGTAGCAGATTTCGGAGCAATCCAGTTCTTGATTGCTTCGATTTTGGCTGGATCCACATGGATACCCTTATCACTAATAATGTGTCTCAAAAATTGCACTTCCTTAAGCCAAAATTCACACTTGGAGAATTTGGCGTAAAGTTGTTCTTTTCTTAGTAACTCCAATATTAAGCGAAGGTGTTCCTCGTGGGCGGATCGGGATTTGGAATAGATGAGAATGTCATCAATGAAGACGATTACGCATTTGTCCAAATACGGTTTGCACACTCGGTTCATGAGATCCATGAAAACCGCGGGTGCATTGGTTAGCCCGAAAGGCATCACCATAAATTCGTAGTGTCCGTATCGGGTTCGAAATACGGTTTTGGGAATGTCGTCCTCATGAACACGAAGTTGATGATATCCCGAACGGAGATCGATCTTGGAAAAACAAGACGCACCTTGGAGTTGGTTGAAAAGATCGTCGATGCGAGGCAAAGGATACGGATTCTTGATAGTGAGTTTGTTAAGCTCACGATAATCGATGCACATGCGGAACGATCTGTCTTTCTTTTTAACGAATAAAACGGGAGCGCCCCACGGGGATGAACTCGGACGAATGAAACCCTTGTCGGCTAATTCTTGAACTTGACCGGCAAGTTCTTGCATCTCGGAGGGTGCAAGGCGGTAAGGAGCTTTGGCAATCGGAGTCGTACCGGTATCAAATAAAACAAAAGCAAACCGACCATTGATAGGAAACATACCGTTCACCACGTCGTTATCAGTTTGTGCCTGCACCGCATTGATGTTGTAAGCACGGCCTCTTGGGTTTGTGGGTTGATTTTGGTTGGGTGGTTGGTTGTGGTTGTTGTTGTTGGTGGGGTTGTTGTGGTGGTGGTGGTGGTGTTGGTTTTGTGGGCATTGTGGGCTCATGTGGTTTGGATCACCACAACGGTAGCAAGCCCGACCATTTGTGATGGCCGGTGGGTTTCGGTTTGGTGGGGGAGCTTGGGTGTTTTGGGGTTGTTGTGGGTTGCGGCATAGGTTGGCAAGGTGTCCGAATTTGCCACACGAGGTGCATTTTCGGCATGGGAGGTTGTTTGGGTGGTGGTATTGGCAAGTGTTGCATAATGGGTAAGATCCACCATACGGTTTCTTTTGGGGTGTCGGGTCTTGGTTCATCGGCACTTGGTTCACGGGGGTGACAACCGCATAGTTCTGGGCTTGGGACTTGCGCTTTTTGTTGTTTTGGTGAGTAGGGGTTTTGGCGGGTTTTGGTTCGGTGACTTTGGGTTCGGTGGGCTCAACGGTGGCTTGGGTGGCGTGCTTCTTGGTGCCCCGAATGGTTAAAGTACCATCCTGAACACGGTTTCGGGAGAAAGCGGCCGCAAGGCGCATGGCCTTGGCGAGGTTGGTGGGTTCGGCGGCGGCGACCATGTCCTTGATGACGGACGGGAGGCCTTGTACGTACTTGGCCACGGATCGCTCTATGGTGTCAACTTGGCGAGGCGCAAGGACGGAGAGTTGTTGGAAGCGGAGGTTGTAGGCATCATTGTCACCGCTGTCCTGTTTGAGGGTGAAAAACTCCTCCTCGAGTGCTTGCAACTCGTGGGGAGGGCAGTACTCCTCGCGCATAAACGCTTTGAGTTCCTTCCAAGACAGGGTGACGATCTCCTCGTCGAGCTCCTTCTCGCTATCCCACCAAGCGAGAGCTTGCTCTTTGAAGAGGCTAGCGGCGTAGCGAGTCCGGAGGTGGTCCGGGGTCTCGCTTACCGAGAAGGTGTTTTCCATGCTCGCAAACCAGCTAAGGAGCTTGGTTGCACCTTCGAGTCCCGTGAAAGATTCGGGACGACAAGCAAGGAAGGTTCGGTAGTGTTGGGCGTGGGAGTTGGGAGTTTCGGTGTTGGATTTGACCGATCCGTTGGGGGTGAGGTTCTGGATGAGGCCAGGGATGACTTGGGCCATTTGCTTGGCCACGAGTGCGGCCAAACGCTTGTCCCTCTTGTTGTTCCTGGCGGTAGCAGAGTGGCGAGATGAAGACATCCACAAAAGGGGATTGTGAGACTTAGATCAATGGTTTTGCATAAAAATTGTTGTCGTATGAGTATGTAAATTTCACGTATGGCACAAGTAATCAAGTAATTTCATGTAATAGCACGTTTGTTCATGTGAATCATGTATGGAAATAGTGTATATAACAAACATGTGACGATGAAAGAGCATAAATTTAATTGGTTCTCGAATGTATTAGCGTTTTGAAGTTAGTAAGGCGAGTAGCGAAAAGCGAGCGTCCACGAGATCGAACCATGTTAGTATAATAATAGTAGTGAAAATAGTTTATATATAAAAGAGAGGCTTGTTTGTAAAAAGTTGGAGTGTCTCATTAGCTCGGCTCTTGAACTAACGAAAACGTCGACTAACCCAAGTGGTCAAACCTTCTATTGAGTTCGGGAAACACGTTTTGGCCTAATAGATAAAATACTCTCGCGGGTAATTCGGTTAACGGTATTTTACCCTTCCGGTTACTACGTGTCCCTAGTCAATAGCAAAGCCGAGACTTTGGCGAGATTGAAAATTTTAAGAGTGGAACTAATCACCAAATTGTGGATTTCACTCCTAGTTTGGTGGTGTCGTTCCGTTTTGTATAGGGTTGGTGCCTTAACCGTTTGAGATAGGAAATCACTCCTAACTTTAACGGTAAGGTTTCCCAAGAGCGTTTGTGAGTGGAATTCTTTTACCGTCAAGGTGAGGTTTTCACACCTAACTTGATGGTAAATTCCTAAGTCTTAGGCGGAGTGAAACTTATCACCGAATGAGGAATTACCCTCTTTTGGTGAGTTCGTTTCTTTGGTGAAATATGAGTGTCTTGATGTCTTGAAATCCATGACGGTGTATTTAGTCCAAAGAATAAGTAAGAAGCAAAGGTGGTAGAACAAGCGTATTAAGAGTCATAAGGAATGGTCTAAAACGGGTCCTTAGTTATAGGCTAGGTCAAATAAGCAATTTTCCTAATTCCCTATAACCATGTCTCTGATACCAATCTGTCACAACCCATTTGGCGGCGGAATCACCGAACGTGACGTGTAGGATTGTTCAAAGGCATCGTGGCACTATTGTTGAAATATAAATTTAACCGATTTCATTAAACTAAGAATTTCAATTACAATTGTTTCAATTAAAGGAAATACATTGATAAACAAAAGACAAAAATATTTAAATTTGATATCTAAGGCAAAGTCCCTAGATTCCGTTTCCATGGTAGCATCAAACATCTCCTGAAAACATGTAAAATAATATTTGATCAATAATAAAGTTGGTGAGTTCATACAAGTTTCATACATATAATAATCATGTTTAAAGCAACAATTCACATGCATAGACATACTTTACTAATGTTCATACAATTTGTAATGATATAGTTCAAACCTATTGTTGACATAGCATACCTAGCATCCAAAGAATACTAGTCGAAAAAATAACATAACAAGATCGGGGGCTCCATAAAGGTAACGAAAAGCCAACGGGTGTCAATCCTATAGCGCTACACTTGTTAAGTGCGGTTTTGCAAGAATTAATGAACTATTGTATTAACAGGTTGTATTTAAGCATGTAGTCAAGTTGTTGTCACATGAGCATGTTAATGAATTGTGTTTGAATAAAGTGTGAATCTTGTAGTGTATGTGTTTTGAATATGTACATGTTTTCAAGTCCCAAAGTGCAAAAATGTAAAAGGGGCAAGTATGAAACTCGCGGTTTGGCGTGGTAACGAAAGGATGAACGGGAAGGTGAAGAGTCGGGAATGCCGGTTAACCTAAAAGGTAACGTAGGCATAAGTTCGGTGGAGAAGAAATAATAAATAATATATATGTATAATAGTATCAAGTTGGTCATGCATCGCCGACGGCGGACCGAAACACAAACCCCTAACTTAGTTAGGAATTCGGATGGTCAAAAGTTAGTATAGTTAGTAATATACCACTTGAAGTGGCCAAGAGAAAGGTTGGGAAATCCACAAACCTTGTTAGATTTATTTATAATATTTATGTATAGTATTTGAACACCTTGTGGCTATTGGATGTCTTATGGTAGATGAACCTATGTTCATCTACTTCATCCAAATACCTTAGCACAAGGCTTCCATCATAGAATTTTGATGGAAGCTTGGTTTGGCATTACCACAACTAGATGTAAAATATCCAAACAAGAACATGAAGAAGAAGAAATGTTAGTTGAAAGACCATAACTTGGACCTCAAATGGTGACTTATCTTAGATGTTTACCATGGTAAACAAATGATAAGATCCTAGAGGTTTATCCAAGAGGGTGAAGGAACAATTGTTAAGAAAAAAAAGGAAGAAACTTGAAGAAAAATAAGGTTTTTACCTTATAAAATTCTGCCAAAAATCTTGAAAGAAATGGAGCACTTGGAGAGATTTGTGAGAGAATTTGGAGGGTGTAAGGGTGGAGTGAAAGGGAGTGGGTATTTATAAGTGTGGATTAGGGTTTGGGGTATTAAATGAGTTAGTTGGGAGTTGGTGGTTGAAAGGGAGGTGATTCTTTTTTAAAAAGAAAAAAATGAAATAATAATAATAATAATAGTACTAATGATAATAATGATAATACTACTACTAATAATAATAATAATAATAAACCGAGCGTGTATGGACGTGAAACGAGAATATAAATGTAAAAAAAGTGAAACGCGTGTTTGTAATATATAATTTTGTAATATTGCACGTATGATGTTGTCTTGCATATGTATAAATGTAATGTAGGTTGTAAACATGTAATTGAATAAATCCAATAAATTCGTTGATCATAAGTCTCGGGTTACAATGGATTCAAAAATGAAAGTACAAGGGTACAAAATGTAAATAAACGATGATGTGGAAAGTACGGATATTACACTGCACCAACCTTTTCACCCTGAACGGAAAGGGTTTCTCCACTCAGGAGAGGAATACGAACAATTTTCTCACGACAGATGATTTCAGCTTGGTTTTTAGATAACCAATCCATGCCGACAATTACATCAAAACTACCAAGTGTGACGGCATAAGGTCGATATCAAGTATATGACTAGCTAGCTCAAGCTTACATCCCTTAAGAATGTGAGTTGCTTCAATTATTTGACCATCAGCTATCTCTATTACATACTTAGCTTCTAACAGAGTTGGAGTTCCTTTTATCATATCACTAAATTTCTTAGATATAAATCTCCAATCAACACCAGTGTAAAAAAGGACAGAAGCAAAGTAATTATTTAAGAGAAACTTACCGGTGACCACATTATGATCATAACGAGCTTCTCCAGATCCTAGCATGAAGGCTCTTCCCTTCGCACCATTCCCTCCGTTATTGCTGTTGTTGCCACCATTGTTGTTATTCTGATTAGGGTTGTGGTTTCCATTACCTCCCTTCTTTATCTGAGGACAATTCTTCCGAAAATGTCCCTCCTTCCCACATTTGAAACAACCCTTTGTAGACCCAGGCTGTTGAAAAGGCTGCTTGGCTTGCAACTCACCCCTACAATCTTTGGCAGCATGACCTATTTTGCCACACCGCTAACAACGGTTGCAAACCCTGAAAGTGATGGAAGTTGCACTTGTTACACTTAGGAGATTTTCCCGCATAACCACCCTGATTTTGACTGGAAGAGGTCGTCTGGCTGAAGTTCTTAGTATGCTCAAACCTATGTTGTTGCTGCTGCTGCTGAGGTTGATTAACCTGGGATCTCTTGGAGTTGGAGTGAGTGTTGGAGTTGTGATCAAACTTGCGCTTACGATTGTCGGTGGAATTAGAGACTGAACCCCTCGGAGGTAGAGTTCCTTGAGTCACCGCCTGATCGGTTAGCTTGTGGGCTAGTCTGATCGTCTGCTGGATGGTAGTATGGTTGGATGAGGTGACCATACTCTGAATCTGAGGCACTAAGCCTCCAATGTACAGCTCAATCCTCTTGTAGTCCGGAGTCACCATGTGTGGGCACATGGTAGCAATCTCATGGGAACGAGTGGTATAAAGCTCAATTTCTGAACCTTCCATCTTTAGGTTCCTAAATTCTCCTTCCAACTTTTGAATTTCATCCCGAGGACAGTACTCCTCCCACGGCAGTGCATTGGCCATAGCTAAACCCAACATCTGGACCTGTGCATTCCACCAAGTAAGAGTCGGGCCCTCTAAAGTTCCGGAAGCGAACTTGACCTGATTGGCCAATGGGCAGTTGCACATGGCAAATACCGATTCTACTTTTTTGAACCAACGGAGCTGTCCGACAGATCCTTCAGCTCCACTAAAGGTGTGGGGTTTACAGTCCATAAATGTTTTGAAGGTGCAGGCTGGCTGCTGATTCTGTTGACCTGAATTTAGAAGCATAATATAGGATTGGGATTATAGAGCTTAGGAAAGGCGCTTTAAGAGATGAATTGACCTCATTAGTCAATAGTTAAAGCATTTTCCTGCAGCATTCTGTGTTGCGAGAGCCTCTGCCACACTATCGTTGATTAGCTGCTGTCATGTTGATGGTACCTCGGCCACCAGCACGACCTCCACGTCTTCTTGCTGGTATGATTCCTCACATTCACAAATACAAAACAATGAGAAATATATCACATATTAAACATTATTTATATACAAGTAAGGAAATACAACATCCAACATTTTGAAAATTAAATAAATTGTAAGGCTACAAAATAAATAACTCAAACATTAAACTTCTAATGCTTTTATTGAATGGGAATAACCTTACGCATCTAGGTTTGAAAAGAGAAATAACATAAACGAAGCATAAATGAAAAAGGAAAGTTAGGATAGAAAGATCATCAAGCATCCTCGTCATCGGAGGAAACGTATGATTGCGCATCGTCGATCTCCACTGGTTCCTCCTCGGATGGCTCCTCCTCGAAGGGCTCATCCTCGAAGGGCTCCTCTTTATCGTCTGAAAGTGGAATGTCCTCTGGAAATAGGGCTGCTTGTAGTTAGGCTTCTAAGTGAGTCACCCTCTCCCGAAGTCCTTCAGCAGCATGATCTGCTACTTGCAGATGGGCTTCCAGATTAGCCACTCTCTCTAGAATTACTCCTACATCATGGTCCGAGGTGTCCACCCTCGTCTCCAAATGTGTAACCCGATCCACCAAAAGGTTATGGACCTGATCCGTTGCTGCTAGTTCAGCGGTCAGATTCTTTATTTGCTCCTTGTTTTCTTTCATTTGTGGCTCTCGTTCTAGAATGCAGGGTATCTCATCAGTGGACTCCTTCATCTCCTTTAACTCCTTAGTTATGAGGAATACAAAAGCTGCAAAAGCTTGCTCTATGGTGCATGGCAAACTTGGCAAAGTGGAGGATGAGGAAGTGGAACCAAAATAGGGCGATGGAACATTTCCCATCTCGATCCACCTTTGGATCATCTTCGGATATGCACTCCAATTAAGTGTTGTGTTCCTTGCTCGTGCATTACTTGGTTCACCCTGTTCCACCGATTTGTCAATAGAACTAGTCCGACGCCTTTTGGGCTCCGGGGATGATAAGATAGGTGCCTTAGGTGAAGGTGGTGGGGGTCGACGACATGATCCTGTAACGTAATACATAAGTGCCAATATATAATTCTCATGATATGTAACTAATGTGTGAGGTTATAGTCTAGTATGCAATCCTAGTTCTCTATAACCAATGGCTCTGATACCAATCTGTCACACCCCCAATTTCAACAAATGAAGTTTTACCGTTTTGGGAAGTGACAAACCAGGATCTCAAACATTAGTTACATCGAACGACTCTACATGGGACTCAAATGAAAATATCATATTAATCAGAGTTTAATGCCGAAGCATAAAGAAAAGTAATTGCGCAAAACACACGCACCCAAAAAGTCCAAAAGTCCAAACCAAACATAATTCAAAACAAGGTCCAAACAATTTAATAAAATATCAATCAATAGGAGAATCCCGTGCATGTCATATATGTGCACATGTGCCTTATCTTAGCTACCTGAGAAAACATGTAAGAAAAGATGTCAACACGAGGTTGGTGAGTTCACAGGTTTCAATAAATAAATAAACGGTTACTAGATTATTGATCATTCAATATGTATCTATAGGTAGCTAACCTATGTTCATGTTCAACTTAAGCGCTCGCAACCGAAGCTGACTGTTTGTTTATTTGCCTCCTGCCAGGTCTATCAACCCTGGCGATGTGAGTAGGCTAACATTTCACCCGTTAAATATCCAATCGAGTTAGAGCGACTAACGCGGGTGGGATTTGTCAAACCCAGTAGTACTACTAAACATTACCTCGCTAAGATCCATATTAACGGTTCGATGTGTGTTGAGGAATTTCAATGACAGCGTGTTACGCTTAGCTTTAACATTGATAACATATGAATACAATATTCCAAAAATAGTTTGCGACATGTTTTCTCCCCCAAGATAAAACAGTAAAAGGGGCCGTGAAAACTCACCTGAACGGCGTAGGTAGTTAACACTAGAATACGATTGGAACCATAAGTGTTAGCCTGCAACGGCTTACGTATGCCCTAGAATTATACACATTGTAGGATCGTAAGATCACAAGGTGATTCTATTCTAGTTGATATTGGCGGAAACAATAACAACCAACAAAGTAAACAAGTAAACAGCAAGAATACTGATAAATGCACTGTTGTATTAAACTTCTGAGATTACAAGTTTACAAGTAAAACACTATCAAGAAGCACTATGAAAGCACAGCAAGCACACTTACAATGAAGTGTTTACTCAGTATTTATAGTAACTTAGAATCAAGACAGACCCTTGATTCTAAGGATCAGATCTAACACAAGCCGTTGATCTTGTTTATTAATCTAAATTACACGCAAAGGCTAATCTAGATAACTTTGCTGAAACGTCTTCTTAGGCATCATTGTTTGCATGCTTGGAGACACGCGTTATTGTCCTTTATTGGTTGCACCACTGAGGTTCCTTCTGCTTGGAGTGTGGCAGTTGCTTTTGCAGAAAGGTGTCAGAGGCGCTTCACATGGGTAGTCAGCTGCAACGTTTGGTCTTCAGTGAATAAAGCTATCGGCAGCAGAGATGAGTTGAATGCTGCTGATAAGACTATCAGCAGCAACATTTGTTGAATGCTGCTGATAAGCCTATCAGCAGCAACAAGTGTTGGATGCTGCTGATAAGCCTATCAGCAGCAACAAGTGTTGGATGCTGCTGATAAGCCTATCAGCAGCATTTGTACTTAGAATAATTTGGTAGCAATCAGTCTTTGGTTCTACAAACTCCCCCTAGACTGATGCAACCAAAATTCTTCTAATTACTTTGCTGCTGAAGCCTTTGCATGTGGCTGACTATCCTTTCAACCTCATAGCCTCTTGGATCCTTGCTGGGATTGTTCAGTGGAAGTTCAGACAGAGTCTTGATGTCTTTGTGTGGCATTTTGTAGATTGCTTTGCTTGAGCATCTCATATGCTGCTTCTTTACATCAATCAGAGTGAACTCATCCAAATCAGCATTGTAGGACCAAGATACAAATGGAGAGTGGGACTTGAGTGGTTTGATATCTATGACCACATCTTTGCTAGGGTTGAAGTAATGTCTGATTGCTAGCATAAGATGTTTCCCTCTCTCATTTGTAGGCTCATGAGCTTCACCCAGCTCCAAAATTCTTCTTAGGTCTGAATTTGGGAGTTGCAGAACCTCATCAACAGACCTGTATGTAGATCTTCTTCTTTCAGTTCTCCCCCTGAAGATCTCAAAGCTTTGATCCTGTGGATTGTAGGCCCATTCAACTATGTTTCTTGAGTCTTCAGGTTCAGATGAGGATTTGGATTTCTTCAAGGGAGGCTGTTGATGAGTGGGAGCTGGGTGGGATGATTTGGACTTGTTGGGTGGAGGAGTGGAAGGTTTGGGGAGGAGAGTGGAAGGATGATGGACTGATGAAGAGGTAGGTGAGGGAGAAGGCTTGGGTTTCTTTGTCTTTGGTTTTTCTTCTTCTTTGATAAGTACCCTTTTCTTGGAGCCATTCTTCCCTAGTCTTTCTTCCTCATCCTTTTTAACTTTGAAGTAGAGGGCTTGCAGGTTCATGAAATTCATGGGACCTAGCCTCTTTCCACTGTCTCCTCTAGCCTTAAGGAAGTCAATCATGACCTTCCTTTCTTCATGGGTTCTTTTATTCAGTGCAATGGTCTTCTTGGACTGTAGCTTGACTTTTTCTTCTTCTTCAGCCTTTTTCTTGCTAGCCAATTGACCCTGCTGACCCATGAAGGCTCTGTAGACTTCTTTAGTTGATAGTTTCTCAAGGTAGTCTGCATCCTCACCTTGAGAGACTAGAGTCTTTATCCACTCCTCCCTCATCTCTTTAGCTAGTTCAGAATCAGTTATTCTGAACTTAGCTTCTTCTTTCTTCTTCATCTCCAACTCTTCCTCTTCTTTATTGAACTGTTCCTGCAGTTGACGAGCAAGAGCTGCATCTTCTTCAATCCGGTCAACTGCATGAATCTTTCTTTTTAGTTCATCCAGTTGTTTAGCATACTGCTGGATGGTTTGTTCTCTTAGGAGAATGGCTGTTTTTCTTTCTTGAGCTTTTTTCATATCAGCCATCTCCTCTTCTTCTCTTTTTCTTCTTTTCTCTTCCCTCTCTCTTTTCTCTTTAAGCAACCTCTCTTCATCTTCCTCTGTCATGACCCCCTTCCCTTTGTTTATAGTGGGTGCCTCTGCTTCAGCTTCACTGACCACAACAGCAGATGATGATGCTGCTATTGGGATCTCTGCCTCAGCTTCATTGGCAAGTTGAGGGATTGACAAGGGATGATCACTTTCTTCATCAAGTTGATACTCAGGACCTTCTATTTCCCTCAGTTGATCCCTAAGAGAAGATCTTGTGCCAGATGCTGCAGATGTGGCTTCAACTTGTGGAGTATCTGAGTTGGAGTCAGCATCAGAAGTTGACACAGTCTCTTCTTGAGGAATCAGTCCTTCTTTTTCAAGATGGGCTTTGATGATGACCATCATTGCCTGGCTCTCCAGTGAGTTAATATTGCAGATGTTGGCTCTGAGCAGAAAAATCTTGAATAGGAAGTCTGAGGGCAGCTGAAGGATGTTCCTGGTGTTGATGATGAGAGAGGAGCCGTTGCTGAGTAGGAGAGTGTGGTCAAGGGACTTAGTGCTCACCCAACCTAGCACGTCCAAATCCTTGACCAGGAAGGCATACAGGAATCTTCGAAGGCCCAGAACTTCTACTTCATTGAGAAGACTGCTCCTTGTTATTTCAAGATTGCTAGGAGTCAGTCTTCTTTCTGCGGCCGCCGAGGATTCAGGATAAGCTACCCGATGTGCTGCTTGTAGTAAACTTTGGAACCTGGGTAGATTATCCTCCATCAGGTCATGGAACCTGCCAATGGCAAGTTCTGCTGAGAGATCTGTTGAGGTGTTGATGCAGTTAGTTAAATGCAGATGTAGGACTTGGAGGGCATTGAGAGAGTTCCAGTTCAGCTCTTCTACTCCGCTGAACTCCCATCCAATCCAAAACCTCTCAGATGATCCATCATACCCCCAAGCTAGAATGGAGTCAAATTCTAGCTTCTTTGATGATCTTAATAGTTAGGGGGTTGAGGATTGACCAATGATGGCTGCTGCTTCAGGGATGATGCTGAATGGTGTATTTGGTTGTTCTATGTCTTCAGTACCATTCAGCATTTCATCGACAGCCCTGACGACCAACTTCCAGTATTCAGATTTCTCTTCGTCTTCGTTATCTGGGACTGGCAAGTCATGAATTTGGACAAAGGCTGGCTTGAATAGTAAGCTTTGAAGTACAACCTGCTCTTGAATCCAGTCGTCAAGACTGTCTTTATCTTCTTCCATTGAGACCATCTCCCCCTTTTTGGTTGCATCAGTAGACAGGTAGGCATCAGTTTGGGTGCCTACTGATACAAGAGAGGGAGTGGCTAAAGATGGGCATTGATGGGCTTCATGCATAGAGATTTGGTGTCTTAGTTTGGACACTTCAGCCTCTAGCATAGCCACCCTGGCCGTCAACTCCAAGTTATGAAGTTTCAGTCTGTCCTCATCCACAGTTGTGGAATACTTGGACCCAGATGGGGCCGTAGGCCAAGCCTCAGCATCCCCATCACCCGCGGTTTCTTGGCGCCTGGGATTCCTCTCAGTGAGGGGAGTTTCCAAGGAATCACCCTCACCATGAGTTGCCGTGGTTGAGGTCTTAAAGATGTTGTCACTGTCCTCCTGGTCAGATGATGGACCAGCAGTAGTGACAGCCTCTTCTACATCCACTCCATCATAACTCCCAGAGTGGACCTTCAAGGGTGAAGAACTTGGGTTGGGTGTTTCGAAAGCAAGACCAATCAGTACCTCCTTGATAGTGGTAGTTGGAGAAGGTACATCACTTTGGTCAGGTTCCTCAACACTTAAATCCAAAGAAGACAGGAATGGCTCAAAGGGCTGTTCTATGATTCCGGGAAGTGATCCTAATCCTAATAGAGAGACTTCCGAAGGAGTCTCCCTAACAGTGTGGCTTTCCCTTATGATATTCTCACTAGAATGTTGTGATTCTGAGTGAGGGATGTTGGCTTGGGTTTGGGCCTTGGAGGCAAGAGAAGAAGGAGTTCTCTTGCCCCTTTTCCTTGTATACTTGGTTGCAACCGGGGCCCTGTGTTCCGATTGAGCAATCAAACTGTGGGTGAGTAATGTATGGGCTTCCAGATTAGCCACTCTCCCGAAGTCCTTCAGCAGCATGATCTGCTACTTGCAGATGGGCTTCCAGATTAGCCACTCTCTCTAGAATTACTCCTACATCATGGTCCGAGGTGTCTACCCTCGTCTCCAAATGTGTAACCCGATCCACCAAAAGGTTATGGACCTGATCCGTTGCTGCTAGTTCAGCGGTCAGATGCTTTATTTGCTCCTTGTTTTCTTTCATTTGTGGCTCTCGTTCTAGAATGCAGGGTATCTCATCAGTGGACTCCTTCATCTCCTTTAACTCCTTAGTTATGAGGAATACAAAAGCTGCAAAAGCTTGTTCTATGGTGCATGGCAAGCTTGACAAAGTGGAGGATGAGGAAGTGGAACCAAAATTGGGCGATGGAACATTTCCCATCTGGATCCACCTTTGGATCATCTTCGGATATGCACTCCAATTAAGTGTTGTGTTCCTTGCTCGTGCATTACTTGGTTCACCCTGTTCCACCGATTTGTCAATAGAACTAGTCCGACGCCTTTTGGGCTCCGGGGATGATAAGATAGGTGCCTTAGGTGAAGGTGGTGGGGGTTGACGACATGATCCTGTAACGTAATACATAAGTGCCAATATATAATTCTCATGATATGTAACTAATGTGTGAGGTTATAGTCTAGTATGCAATCCTAGTTCTCTATAACCAATGGCTCTGATACCAATCTGTCACACCCCCAATTTCAACAAATGAAGTTTTACCGTTTTGGGAAGTGACAAACCAGGATCTCAAACATTAGTTACATCGAACGACTCTACATGGGACTCAAATGAAAATATCATATTAATCAGAGTTTAATGCCGCAGCATAAAGAAAAGTAAATGCGCAAAACACACGCGCCCAAAAAGTCGAAAAGTCCAAACCAAACATAATTCAAAACAAGGTCCAAACAATTTAATAAAATATCAATCAATAGGAGAATCCCATGCATGTCATATATGTGCACATGTGCCTTATCTTAGCGACCTGAGAAAACATGTAAGAAAAGATGTCAACACGAGGTTGGTGAGTTCACAGGTTTCAATATATAAATAAACGTTTACTAGATTATTGATCATTCAATATGTATCTATAGGTAGCTAACCTATGTTCATGTTCAACTTAAGCGCTCGCAACCGAAGCTGACTGTTTGTTTATTTGCCTCCTGCCAGGTCTATCAACCCTGGCGATGTGAGTAGGCTAACATTTCACCAGTTAAATATCCAATCGAGTTAGCGCGACTAACGCGGGTGAGATTTGTCAAACCCAGTAGTACTACTAAACATTACCTCGCTAAGATCCATATTAACGGTTCGATGTGTGTTGAGGAATTTCAGTGACAGCGTGTTACGCTTAGCTTTAACATTGATAACATATGAATACAATATTCCAAAAATAGTTTGCGACATGTTTTCTCCCCCAAGATAAAACAGTAAAAGGGGCCGTGAAAACTCACCTGAACGGCGTAGGTAGTTAACACTAGAATATGATTGGAACCATAAGTGTTAGCCTGCAACGGCTTACGTATGCCCTAGAATTATACACATAACAATTAGCGATACAATGGAAGATGTGACGACAACACGGGAGATTGAACGTCCTAAAGTAACGCTCTAATAATCAAGAGTAGACGAACGTGTCCATGGGAATAAGATTTGTTAGTTAGTAATTAAGATGTATACGTTACGCGACGAATGACAAAATAATATATAATAAATATATTCGAGCGTTTTGTCGTTAACTAGAAGTCTAGGAAAATAATATAATTTATTATATTATTTTTAATTTTAGCGAAGTAACGTAAACAATTAACTTGCGTGACAAAAATAATAATTTATTATTTTTATTCGAGTATGTAACGAGTGTAAATAATACGAATAATTATATTATTTATAACTTTGAAATGCTACATAAATGTTTATGAACGTGATGAAAATGATATATATATAAATATATTATTTTTAGTTGGAGATTTTGGTTGAAAATAATATAAATATTATTTTATAAATGAGTTTTTTTAATAGTAAATATGGTTTACAACCCAAACCCGAGTCTACGGTTGTTTCCAGGTTTCAAAACACGTTAATATATGAATATAATATTATAGGGTATTGATTTTATATTAAAACAATAAGAAAAACGATTTTTAAAAATAAAAGGGTGTGGAGAGACTCGAACCCGGGTCTCTCCCACACACGTACACAGCTTTAACCAGTCCCGCCCACTAGGGTATCGCGATATCAACCGGATTCAATTCCTTTTAATGCATATTTCCCCTGCGATCCTCTTTCCCCGCGAATCGAGACCAAAACCAGTCCCAAGACCCTCCATTCGATCATGACAGGACAAGGATTCATAGGGCTTTTGTTCGTCGATTGATTACGAGTCTGGGGATGCAATTAATTGTAAAAATCGTTGAGTTTTGAATTATCAATTTTAGTTTCAAAATTGATGTTATGAGCCCCAATAATCATAGGGCTTTCATTCAGAGGGTAAAAACAAAGCTAAAGATGCAATTAGTTACCAGAAAGGTTGACGGATTGATGGTGATCGACTAAACCGAGTGCCGACGGCTTGCGGGTTAGCTTCCGACGACTTCTTCTATGATTTCGGCCAAATTGGTGTGCGGGATAGCTTCTGAGTTGCTCGACTGAGATGCGCAGATGTTCAATTGGGAAGATCATGATCGAATTTGAGGTGTACGTGACCATGGCCGACGGTTACGACTTTAGTTAGTCACTAAATGGTTTAATTCGACAATGATTACGATTAATTTGGTACTTATTGTTGTGAATGCGGCGAATGAGAGGAATTAGTTACGATTTCCAACCGAAAACGCTCGTGGCTTGCGAATTTGACTCAAGAACAACCTGGTTGACTTTCGAAAGTCAACCAAATTGAGTTTGGGCTAATTACAGATTCGGTCCCTGTGATTTCATGTGTAATTGAGTTTCAAAATGGCAGAATTGGTCCTTAGAGTTTGATATTGAGTTAACAGGGTTAGAACTTAACAGAAATTTAATGGGAAATTTAACTGAGTTAATTTGAAAGGTCGGATTGTCACAATTAACGTGGCGAAATACTATATAAATATATTATTTTTAATTGGAGTCACGGGTTGAAAATAATATAAATATATTATTTTAAAAGCGGGGAATAATATTAAAAATAGGTTATAAAACCAAACCCGAGCCTACAGGTGGTTTCCCGGGCTAAAACACATTAATATGGGGGTTATTTTTTTTATAAAAAAATAATATTAAAAAATGCATTAAACCAAAAAGGGGTGGAGGGACTCGAACCCGGGTCTCCTCCCCCACACACCAACACCTTAACCAATCCACCCGCTAGGGTTATCGCACAAGAACCCGGTCTTAATTCTTTTTAACATAGAACTTCAGTGGGTTTCCCTCCCATACGCACCCACGATTGAAACCAGTCACAAACCCACAGAATTCGATCAAAATTGAAAGCTAAGCATAGGGGTTTTGTTAATGATTGAAATCCGAATATGAGTGTGTGTTTAATTGTAAATATCGTTGATTTTAGAGTCGTTAATTTCTGTTTAAAAGAGTCGAAAATCCTAGGTTATGAACACAGATCAAATCGATTAAATCTGATGATGTTTGGAGTTAAAATCATGGGGCTTTCACTTATTAAGGGTTTGTGAATCAGTCTGTAAGGTTTAAATTCATTTAGATCAAGTGTAGGTATGGATTCGATTAAACAGAAAAAACATAAGAACCCTAGATACGATCCGAGTTCAATTCGATGATATGAGCCCTGGGTTTCATAGGGCTTTCAATCCAGACTTAGACACGACCCAAAGGACGTGCTCAATTTCATTATTTGATATCGAATTGTTAGGGTTCGACTAAACTGGAATTGTATGAACCCTAGGTTATCGGATCACGATGAATCTGATAATGTAAGTCTCAATTAGGTTAGGGCTTTTGATTTAGATGCTGAAATGAAGCCAAGGACAAAATTAGTTACCAGAATAGGATTCGAATTGAAGGTGCTCAACAAGAAAAAGTTCCAGATGTGAATGACTAGGTCTCCGGCGACTCCTGCTGCTATTTCCATCGATTTGAGGTATGAAACAGGTTCTGGGGAGTTCGAGTATGGTGCGCAGGTGATTCAATTGTGAGATTAACAGACGAAATGATCGAATTTGATCACTCTCGATGGTACGGTCGATGGTTATGGTATTATTGCTCATTAATTGGTTTAATTCGACCAATAATGCTGATTAATTCGATGGTTATGGTTGTTAATGCCACAAACGTGCGAAATCAGTTATATATTCAAATAGAAAACGATCATAGATTTTGATTTTGGATTAATGTCACGAGTTTCACTCTCAAAAGTCAACAAAATCAACTTTGGTTCAATTACAGATTTAGTCCCTGTGATTTATTTTATTTAAGTTTGGAAGTTGGCACAGTTGGTCCTTGTGGTTTGAATTGAGTTAAGAAACATGATTGTTTGACTTTCAAAAGTCAATAGGAACACAATTATTCGAATTTTGACCTCAAAAGTCAACAGAATGGGTTTTGACTAATTACACTACTAGTCCTTGTAGTTTTAAGTTTAGATAATGACAGAATTAGTCCCTAAGGTTTGAGATAGGGTTAAATTCCTGGATAGTCCGGATTGTCACAGTACCAGTTCTTGCAGCTGGAACATTTTATCTTTCATGTCCTTCTAGCCTTGTAATTATCTTGAATAATTGTTTGTTTGCTCCTGGTTTAACGAGAAACATTATTTCAGTTTCTTTATTGTTTGAACAAGAATTTAAGTATGCTTTTAATGGTATTTCTATTTCTGCTTACTTGAATGATATTTTCTATTTTGAGGCTAAACCTCGAAACGGTATTTATGAGGTTGACGTTCAAACAAATAATAACATATAAAATCTTTCTAAACGTATCAAATATAGCATCAATGATACATTTCTATGGCACTGTAGACTTGGTCACGTAAGCGAGGCTCTCGTGAGAAGGCTCCAATCCGAAGGGATCCTTGAATCCACCAGACAGGACTCCTTTGAAGACTGCAAATCTTGCTTAGCTGGCAAACTCACTAAGGGATCCTTCACCAGCTCTGAGAAGGCTCGCGTGAGAAGGCCCCAATCCGAAGGGATCCTTGAATCCGAACGAACCAAGGATCTGCTAGGACTCATTCACACGGATGTATGTGGCCCTTTCAAAACCTGTATAGAAATCATGAAAGATACTTTGTTTCATTCATCGACGATTACAGTCGATATGCTTATGTCATTCTTATGAAACACAAGCATGAAACTTTTGAAAAGTTCAAAGAGTTTCAAAACGAAGTGGAAAACCAACTCTGTAAAACTATAAAGACACTTCGATCAGATTGAGGTAGTGAATATCTCAACGCACAGTTCATGAATCATTTCAAAGAGCGTGGAATAGTTTCACAACCCACTCCACCTGGTACACCCCAATTTAATGGCGTGAGATAGAGGAGAAATCGAACCCTACTTAATATGGTTCGATCGATGATGTGTAGAACAGACTTGCCTCCCTCCTTCTGGAGTTATGTTCTTATAACCGCCGCCCACATTGTCAATCTGGCACCGACTAAAAAGGTAAACAAAACTCCATATGAGATATGGCATGGGTATAAACCCAATCTGTCTTACCTTAGAGTATGGGGATGTGATGCATATGTCACCAGCGATTCGGATGACAAGCTTGATCCTAGAGGTGAAAAGGTTGTTTTCGTCGGATATTATTTCTACCATCCTGATGCGAATATTATTTCCATCAAAAGGAAGGGACACTTCCTCGAGAAAGAAATTTTTGAACGAGGAACTTGAAATAATATCGTGGATCTTAAAGAAATTCGAGAACCACAAACAACCAATGATGAAGTCGGAGCGTCTGAACAACAAGAAGTTATTGCTGATGAATCAGACATAAACACAAGCGTTTGAAGAAGTGGTAAGATGTAGAATTAAAGACTGATGGCTACAAAATTCTCTAAGTACAAATGTTGCTGATCTCAGAGTTTGCTGCTGACCAACAAACTGTTGCGGACAAGCTTATCTGCTGCGGATACTTGTTCTCCTGCTGAAGAACAAATCTGCTGCGGATAGCCTTATCTGCTGAAGACCAAAGCTGCTGCGGATAGGCTTCTCAGCAGCATCAACACTTAATGCTGCTGACAGGCAAATCATCAGCAGCTTTGGATGGTCACATCTTGCTGCTGATCCTCATCTTTGCTGCTGACAGCCGTGTGCCTTGAAGACAAATCGTTGCAGCTGACTATCCGTGCCAAGCGTCACTGACAACTTTCTGCAAAAGCAACTGACACACTCAAAGCTGAAGGAACCTCAATGGCACAACCAATGAAGGACAACAATGCTCTTCTCCAAGCATGCAAGCAATAATGCATAAAGAAGACGTTTCAATATAGTTAACTAGTTTTAGACTAAACGTGTAATAGTTAGCTATATACAAAAGATCAATGGTCTGTGTTAGATCTGATCCTTAGAATCAAGGGTCTGTCTTGATTCTATGTGAGTATAAATACTGTGTAAACACTTCATTGTATGTGTGCTTTTTGATTGAGTTTTCATTTGGAATCGTTTATTTGCAAAAGCTTAATACAACAGTGTTCTTAAAAGTATTCTTTCTGTTTACTCGATTATACTTGTGTAGTTATTATTGTTTCTGCCAATTTCAACTAAGAACATAACCATCTTGTACTTTCACGATCCTACAAGTGGTATCAAAGCTTTGGCTCAGATTAAACAAACTCACATTTGTTTAATCACTTCTGGTTCTATTCTAAACTCTCTCTTTCATCAAGTCACCCAAAAACACAAAAACAAAGATGGCACAGAGCAATGGATTTGAAGACATCGGCAGCATCAACCGACCACCAAGATTGGTATCTGGGGAAGACTATGACATGTGGAAGAATCGCATGGAAAGCTTTTTCTGTTATCAGGAGTACGGAATGTGGAAATCCATCAGGGATGGATCCTACACTCCCATGGTGGCCTCTGCTGACTCTGGAGGACCACTAGTTCCAAAGGAGCCCTCCAAGTACTCAGAAGAGGACATAAAGAAGATGGAGGTGGACTTCAAGGAACTAGGAGCTATCCAAATGTGCCTTCCAAATGAAGTTTTTCATAACTTCAGAAGCTACAAAACTGCTAAAGAGCTCTGGGAGGCTCTTGAGAAGATGTTTGCCGGCTCTGAGGAAGTCAAAGAAAACAGAAGGGACATCCTGAAACAGCAATACGAAAACTTCATATGGAAGGAAGGTGAGTCACTAACCGTGTTGTATAACAGGTACACTTATCTGGTAGGAGAACTGAAGTGCTCCAAAGTAAAGCTAGAGAATGAAGATATTCTCAAAAAGTTTATCAGATATCTCCCAAGCTGCTGGACACTATACACAGTGTCTATAAGAAGAACAGAGAATTTAAAAACTCTCCAGATGACAGAGCTCTTTGGCATGCTGAAAACATATGAATTAGAAATGATTCAAGCCAAGGAAAGGAGCTCCAATCATCAATTAGCATCTTCTTCCTCCAGCATCTCATATGCGCTTCACTCCGACCACTCAATTCCTAGTTCAAGCAACTATTATCCTCCCATTGTCACCCATCCACAAACTCCCACCTCTCAAACAAACACCTCACCATTTCTCCTAGAAGCTCCTCCTCAAACATCAACCTCTGCTTCTTTTGTTTCTGAAAACTCAAGCAACATGTCATTTATCAAGGAGGATCTGGAATGCTTTCATCCAGATGACTTAGAAGAAATGGACATACAGCACTCGTATGCCATGCTCTCTATAAGAGCAAAAAGGTTCTACTCTAGAACCGGAAGACCCATTCCAAGTAACAACTCCAACACCAGAGTTGGCTTGGATAAAAGCAAACTAAGATGTTACAACTGTAACCTACTGGGTCACTTTGCTAGAGAATGCAAGGCACCAAGAGCAAATCCAACTACTCCTCAGTCAAGACAAGCTCACCAAGCCCAACCCAGACAACAACAACAAGCTACTCCTCCAGTTCAAACTGCAGCCTGTGCAACTGTTGGAACTTCTGAGTTCGACTGGAGCTTCCAGTATGAAGAACTGCCTGTCAACAATCAAGCTCTTATGGCAGACACTACAGAGATACCACCTCAGGTAATTGAACATCTTTGCTCTCAAGCCTGTATTGATAAAGTCTTGGGTTATAGAAAACATAACCAAAACCTTATAGATCAAAATGAAGAGTTTCATCAGATGAAATCTGAGTTCAAAAAGGTTGAAAATACTTATAAAGAAAAGATTAACTGCCTTAAGAAAGCGATTTCATCATTAAAACACGAACAAACTAATCTTGAAACTCAGATTGATGATCTACTGGTCAAACTAAAAGCTACTAGAGCTGAACTGGCAGAACAGAAAGTTCATGTTGAAAAATATGAATTTTCCTCCAAAAAGTTACAAAGACTTTTAGATATTCAAGTCCATGAGAAGGTAAAGACTGGACTTGGGTATAACAATGATCAGTACAATTTTGTTCCTCCTCCTGCTGACTATATTGCCATTTACGAACCAAGCTTCAATGTTGCAAATCTTGACACTGCAAACCGAAACCTTGATCCTTCAACGGATGAACCTTTCATCGAAGACTGCACTACCTCATCGGAATCTGAGTCAACCTACTCAGACCATGATGAAACCAGTGCAACCCCATCTGAAGCTGTTCTGAATAGAGTTGAAGTTCCTGCTGTTATTCCAGCTGTTCCAGCCCCTGTACCATTCAAACAGATCAAGATCAGCTATCCTCCAGATGGAAGAAAGCTAAACATTGAAAAGGGACAGACATCAGGACCCACAAACCCCAAGCCTCAGTCAAAGCCGATCACAAAGAGGAAGGTATTTGATATAAGAAAAAGTTCCATATGTTCAAAAGACCCTAGAAGAAGCCACTTTTGAACATGAAAAAGCTCATCCATGGAACTTCAAGGATCTGTTCCAAAGAAAGGACTATGTCTACCTTTCAAGAGACAAACTAGCAAGATCATTCTTTGTGTGTCGCAGATATAACCACACTGCCAGCACCTGCTTTCATTACCCGGAATACCAAAGAAATTCAAAGCAGCATGCCTTTGAAAAGACTAACAAAAACAAGAAGGTAAGAAGCTACGAGGTCAAAGCAACTAAGTTCAGGGAATCTCTATCTCCCCCAAGAATGAAGCTGCCTAAATCTCAACAAACTTGCATCATTTGTGGTGAATCAGACCACTTTGCTGCAAATTGTAAGTTTAACCCCTTCAACCAGATCCTTCATCAAGCTCCTCAAAGTCAAAAGGTAAAGAAGGATCAGCATACATCGGTTATTAGTCAAGTGAAGCCCAAGAAAACAAAGCAGAAGCTTTCAACAGCAACCAAGTCTGCTGCTGATAAGCTAAAATCCTTCGCAGCAAAATCTGCTGATAAGGCAAAGCCATCAGCAGCAAGAGTGTCCACTGCTGATAAGGTAAAATCCAAGGCAAAGCCTTCAGCAACAAAGAATGCTGCCACTTCAACAAAGCCATCAGCAGCAGCAGGATCTACTGTTGACAAGCCAGAAACATCAGTAGCAAAATCCGATGCTGACAATGTGAGGAAAACTAGAAAATCACCAACAAAGCTATGGAAAGCCAAACCATCTCCAAGCATTGTCATTGGTTCCATTGACTGCAAACATACTGAAAATGATAAACTAACAACCATCTTTTTCAAGTCTGCAGACTCTTGGGTTCCTCCTACTAATTAGAAATCTATCATGTGTAGGGACAACCAGGTCATAAGAATAACACCTGGGTGGTAGACAGTGGTTGTTCCAGGCACATGACAGGCAACAGATCCATCCTCTCTAACTTCAGACATTTCAATGGAGGATATGTTGCCTTTGGAAGCGACTCAAAGGGAGGATCCATTACTTGATAAGGAACTGTGTCCAACGAAAGAATGAGCATTGATAAGGTCAACTATGTCAAAGAATTGGACTTCAATCTCATGAGTGTTTCCCAGGTCTGTGATCAAAAGCATTGGATGCTCTTCACAGATAAAGAATGCTTTGTACTGTCTCCAGGCTTATCCACACCTCCTCTAGAAAGCATTTTATTGACTGTTTAGAGAAAAGAAAATCTCTATGTACTGGACATGAATGAAGTCACTCCATCTGGGAGTGTCTCCTGCTTTTTATCAAAAGCCTCAGTTGATGAATCAACTCTCTGGCACAGGAGATTAAGCCATGTTAATATCAAAACCATTAATAAATTGGTGAAGAATAATCTTGTCAGAGGGATTTCTGACAAAGAATTTCAGCTGGAAGTCCACTGCATTGCATGCTTAAAGGGGAAGCAACACAAGAGTTCTCACAAGCCCAAGACCTTGAATACAAATGACACTCCACTGCAACTGCTGCATATGGATCTCTTCGGTCCTACAAATGTCATGTCAATGGGCAAAAAGTCATACTGTCTGGTGATAACAGATGACTACACCAGATTCTCTTGGGTATACTTCTTGAGAACCAAAGATGAAACTGCTGAGATTCTCAAATTCTACATTCTGAGGGTAAAAAATCAAAGCAATCAAAAGGTGAAAATCATAAGGTGTGATCAGAGCACAGAGTTCAAAAACCACACTTTAAACTGTTTCTGTGAAAGCAAGGGGATAGAGAGACAATACAGTGCTCCAAGAACTCCTCAACAAAATGGAGTTGCTGAAAGAAGAAACAGAACTCTTATTGAGTCAGCAAGATCTATATTGGCTGACTCAAAACTGCCACTCACATTCTGGGCAGAAGCAGTTAGCACAGCCTGCTATGTGCAAAACAGAGTTCTAATTGTCAAACCCCTCAACAAGACACCCTATGAACTTTGGTTTCAAAGAATTCCCTACATTGGGTTTCTAAAACCTTTTGGGTGTCCATGCACAATTCTCATCACACATGGGGTTCTTCCTAAGAGTATTCCTCTTAATCAAATATTTATAGGCTATTCCTCTTAATCAAAGGCCTATAGAGTATTCAATTCAAGAACAAGAATTGTGGAAGAATCAGCAAATGTGGAATGTAGAGAACACATAGTCTGTGAGTAGGGAAAAGGTCCAAACTGGCTCTTTGACATAGACTCCTTCTCCCAAATATTTGAGCCTCTCACCTTCTCAAATATGGAGTTTACGTCTACACAAACACCTACCTCCACTTCATCCACTGACTACAGACTGGATTTTCCCAAATTTTCTATCAGTCTGAGAAGACCATCAATTGATCCTCCATCAGTTGTGGAAGCAATTGAAGCAAGTGAAGCAGGAACAAGACTGTCTAATGTAACCAGCAGCAGCCTGTCTGAAACTAAAAATCTAAATGAAGACTCTTCGGTAAATGCTGTAGATGCTGATGATGCTATTGCTGAAAATATTGATGTGGATAATGCTGCTGAAGACTCTTCCATCATGAATGAAGAAACCCCTGATCAAAATCAAAGCAATCTGGGGCAAGGGATACAACTGGAGGTGTTACCAGCATAGAGGATCCACAAAGAACATCCTCAAGAGAATATTATTGGCCAAGTACACCAAGGAGTTCTCACAAGAAGCAAATCTCACGAGGCCAATATATGCTTGTTTTCATGTTTCCTATCTCAGGTGGAACCCAAGAAGATAGATGAAGCACCCAAACACAGTAGTTGGATTTAAGCAATGCAGGAAGAATTGCTGCAATTCAAGAGGCAGGATGTCTGGAAACTTGTTGATCTTCCACCAGGTAAATATGCTATTGGCACACGATGGGTTTTCAGGAACAAGCAAGACGAGAGAGGCATTGTAGTCAAGAACAAAGCCAGAGTTGTAGCTCAAGGCTACACTCAGGAAGAAGGAATTGACTATGATGAAGTCTTTGCTCCTGTTGCCAGACTTGTTGATCTTCCTGGCATATGATGCATCCAAGAATTTCACTGTCTATCAAATGGATGTAAAAAGTGCCTTTCTGTATGGGAAGATTGGTGAGGAAGTATACGTCAAACAGCCTCTAGGCTTTATAGATCCTGCACATCCTACTCAAGTGTTCAAACTAGACAAAGCTCTGTATGGCCTACATCAGGCACCAAGAGCCTGGTATGAAACCTTGTCAGGATATCTACTAAGCAACAACTTCAGAAGAGGTGCCATTGACCAGACATTGTTTATCAAAGATGAAGGGGGAGAAATCATACTAGTTCAAATTTATATTGATGATATCATCTTTGGATCAACAAGGAAACAGCTGTGCAAAGACTTTGAGATTCTGATGCACTCAAAGTTTGAAATGAGTTCAATGGGTGAACTAAATTTCTTCTTGGGTCTACAAGTCAAACAGGTCCCAAATGGAATCTTCATCAACCAATCCAAATATGTAAAGAGCATTTTGGAAAGATTCAAAATGGCTGACTGCTCTGCTGCAAGAACCCCTATGCAGGTGCATCATCAACTGACTCCAGACAAAGATGGCCAAGACACTGATCAACATCAGTACCGTTCAATGATAGGGTCTCTCATGTATCTCACTGCCTCAAGGCCAGATATCATGTTTGCAGTATGTCTCTGTGCAAGATTTCAAGCAGCTCCAAAAGTTTCACATCTTTAGGCTGTCAAGAGAATCTTTAGATACCTAAACGGTGCCTCAAGACTTGGGCTATGGTACTCTAAAAATGACATGTTTAATATGTATTCATACACTGACAGTGACTATGGGGGATGCAACGTGGACAAAAAGTCCACTTCAAGGGGATGTCAGTTTCTGGGAAGGAGATTGATTTCATGGTAGTGCAAGAAGCAAACATGTGTTTCAACTTCTACAGCTGAAGCAGAATACACTGCAGCTTCAAGTTACTGTGCACAAGTCATCTGGATACAAAATCAAATGGTGGATTTTGGGATGACTTTCATGGCAACTACAATTCACATTGACAACATGAGTGCTATCTCAATCACAAACAATCCGGTGCAGCACTCAAAGACAAAGCACGTTGACATCAGGTATCATTTCATAAGAGATCAAGCTGAGAAAAAGATGATTATTTTAACCAAAGTTCATACGAATGAGCAATATGCTGATTTGTTTACAAAACCTTTTGATGAAGCTAAATTTAAATATTTAGTTGAATCAATTGGTATGATGAACTTTGATTAAAATCTATCTCTAAAAATTCCATTTTAAAATATGTTTTGTCTTATGCTGTAAATAAAAGTTATAAGTCAGCAGCATTTTTGTCCTTCAGCTGCGGACAGGTTTAATCTTCAGCAGCAAAAGATTTGCATCAGAATTTCAGCTGGAAGTCCACTGCATCAGATTTGCATCAGATTTACAAAACCTTCAGAGGGATTCCTGACAAAGAATTTCAGCTGGAAGTCCACTGCATTTCATGCTTAAAGGGGAAGCAACACAAGAGTTCTCACAAGCCCAAGACCTTGAATACAAATGACACTCCACTGCAACTGCTGCATATGGATCTCTTCGGTCCTACAAATGTCATGTCAATGGGCAAAAAGTCATACTGTCTGGTGATAACAGATGACTACACCAGATTCTCTTGGGTATACTTCTTGAGAACCAAAGATGAAACTGCTGAGATTCTCAAATTCTACATTCTGAGGGTAAAAAATCAAAGCAATCAAAAGGTGAAAATCATAAGGTGTGATCAGAGCACAGAGTTCAAAAACCACACTTTAAACTGTTTCTGTGAAAGCAAGGGGATAGAGAGACAATACAGTGCTCCAAGAACTCCTCAACAAAATGGAGTTGCTGAAAGAAGAAACAGAACTCTTATTGAGTCAGCAAGATCTATATTGGCTGACTCAAAACTGCCACTCACATTCTGGGCAGAAGCAGTTAGCACAGCCTGCTATGTGCAAAACAGAGTTCTAATTGTCAAACCCCTCAACAAGACACCCTATGAACTTTGGTTTCAAAGAATTCCCTACATTGGGTTTCTAAAACCTTTTGGGTGTCCATGCACAATTCTCATCACACATGGGGTTCTTCCTAAGAGTATTCCTCTTAATCAAATATTTATAGGCTATTCCTCTTAATCAAAGGCCTATAGAGTATTCAATTCAAGAACAAGAATTGTGGAAGAATCAGCAAATGTGGAATGTAGAGAACACATAGTCTGTGAGTAGGGAAAAGGTCCAAACTGGCTCTTTGACATAGACTCCTTCTCCCAAATATTTGAGCCTCTCACCTTCTCAAATATGGAGTTTACGTCTACACAAACACCTACCTCCACTTCATCCACTGACTACAGACTGGATTTTCCCAAATTTTCTATCAGTCTGAGAAGACCATCAATTGATCCTCCATCAGTTGTGGAAGCAATTGAAGCAAGTGAAGCAGGAACAAGACTGTCTAATGTAACCAGCAGCAGCCTGTCTGAAACTAAAAATCTAAATGAAGACTCTTCGGTAAATGCTGTAGATGCTGATGATGCTATTGCTGAAAATATTGATGTGGATAATGCTGCTGAAGACTCTTCCATCATGAATGAAGAAACCCCTGATCAAAATCAAAGCAATCTGGGGCAAGGGATACAACTGGAGGTGTTACCAGCATAGAGGATCCACAAAGAACATCCTCAAGAGAATATTATTGGCCAAGTACACCAAGGAGTTCTCACAAGAAGCAAATCTCACGAGGCCAATATATGCTTGTTTTCATGTTTCCTATCTCAGGTGGAACCCAAGAAGATAGATGAAGCACCCAAACACAGTAGTTGGATTTAAGCAATGCAGGAAGAATTGCTGCAATTCAAGAGGCAGGATGTCTGGAAACTTGTTGATCTTCCACCAGGTAAATATGCTATTGGCACACGATGGGTTTTCAGGAACAAGCAAGACGAGAGAGGCATTGTAGTCAAGAACAAAGCCAGAGTTGTAGCTCAAGGCTACACTCAGGAAGAAGGAATTGACTATGATGAAGTCTTTGCTCCTGTTGCCAGACTTGTTGATCTTCCTGGCATATGATGCATCCAAGAATTTCACTGTCTATCAAATGGATGTAAAAAGTGCCTTTCTGTATGGGAAGATTGGTGAGGAAGTATACGTCAAACAGCCTCTAGGCTTTATAGATCCTGCACATCCTACTCAAGTGTTCAAACTAGACAAAGCTCTGTATGGCCTACATCAGGCACCAAGAGCCTGGTATGAAACCTTGTCAGGATATCTACTAAGCAACAACTTCAGAAGAGGTGCCATTGACCAGACATTGTTTATCAAAGATGAAGGGGGAGAAATCATACTAGTTCAAATTTATATTGATGATATCATCTTTGGATCAACAAGGAAACAGCTGTGCAAAGACTTTGAGATTCTGATGCACTCAAAGTTTGAAATGAGTTCAATGGGTGAACTAAATTTCTTCTTGGGTCTACAAGTCAAACAGGTCCCAAATGGAATCTTCATCAACCAATCCAAATATGTAAAGAGCATTTTGGAAAGATTCAAAATGGCTGACTGCTCTGCTGCAAGAACCCCTATGCAGGTGCATCATCAACTGACTCCAGACAAAGATGGCCAAGACACTGATCAACATCAGTACCGTTCAATGATAGGGTCTCTCATGTATCTCACTGCCTCAAGGCCAGATATCATGTTTGCAGTATGTCTCTGTGCAAGATTTCAAGCAGCTCCAAAAGTTTCACATCTTTAGGCTGTCAAGAGAATCTTTAGATACCTAAACGGTGCCTCAAGACTTGGGCTATGGTACTCTAAAAATGACATGTTTAATATGTATTCATACACTGACAGTGACTATGGGGGATGCAACGTGGACAAAAAGTCCACTTCAAGGGGATGTCAGTTTCTGGGAAGGAGATTGATTTCATGGCAGTGAAAGAAGCAAACATGTGTTTCAACTTCTACAGCTGAAGCAGAATACACTGCAGCTTCAAGTTACTGTGCACAAGTCATCTGGATACAAAATCAAATGGTGGATTTTGGGATGACTTTCATGGCAACTACAATTCACATTGACAACATGAGTGCTATCTCAATCACAAACAATCCGGTGCAGCACTCAAAGACAAAGCACGTTGACATCAGGTATCATTTCATAAGAGATCAAGCTGAGAAAAAGATGATTATTTTAACCAAAGTTCATACGAATGAGCAATATGCTGATTTGTTTACAAAACCTTTTGATGAAGCTAAATTTAAATATTTAGTTGAATCAATTGGTATGATGAACTTTGATTAAAATCTATCTCTAAAAATTCCATTTTAAAATATGTTTTGTCTTATGCTGTAAATAAAAGTTATAAGTCAGCAGCATTTTTGTCCTTCAGCTGCGGACAGGTTTAATCTTCAGCAGCAAAAGATTTGCATCTGACTGCTTTAAGTTATCAGCAGGAACAGTTTTCCTGCGAATTTCTTTAAGACTGTCAGCAGCAACATCCTTGCTGCGGATTATTAAATCCATCAGCAGCAGATGAGTTAACTGCTGACAGATTTAATCTTCAGCAGCAAAAGATTTGCAGCTGACTGCTTTAAGTTATCAGCAGGAACAGGTTTCCAGCGAATTTCTTTAAGACTGTCCGCAGCAACATCCTTGCTGCGGATTATTAAATCCATCAGCAGCAGATAAGTTTGCTGCTGACAGACTTAACCTTCCGTAGCAACCAAGGTTGCAGCGGACAGGCTTATTCATCCACAGCAACCAAGTTTGTTGCTGATGGGTAAATTTAAGTCCAAATTAACTTTTAACCGCTGTAGAAATCAACGTCAGTCTTTACCATGTCTGCCTCGGTGTATTACAGCTGTAACAGTAAAAGGTGAATTAGGTTGTACTGTACAAGTCATTTTGTTTTTTCCCTCCTCTGTCGTTATAAGAACAAATCAAATTTCCTTACCACCTCTTCACTTTCAATTTCACCCTAAACCCACATCACTTTCTCTCAAGTCCCCACCACATTCAAAGCCCTTCATCTTTAAAACATTCAAAGCCTCCCATATTCTAACCTTCCCTCCAAATCAAACAACAATGGCAGACATCAATAACCCTGATGATAAGTTCTCCCCATACCACAACCTTACAACATATCTTACCAAAGGAAAGAAATCCGAAGGATTTAATGATATGATCGACTTCTTATGTCGATCAAAAATCTACTTTGCCCTCACAACCAACCCTACCATATATACCCTCATATGGAGGATTTTTGGAGTACCGCCTTCTACTCAACCGAACAGGGGATTCCCCAAATTAAAGCCAAAGTAGACGGCAAGGATATCACCATCTTGGAAGCCACACTCAAAAAACATCTTAAGCTTCAAGATGAGGGAGCAGCCATCTCATATTCGAAGGACGAATACATGAGGACCTTTGTATGCATTGGATACACTGGAAATCAGACCGAGTATACGATCTAGAAGGCGCTGATGGGCCCTCCATGGAAGTATCTCTGCCAAACTCTTCTCCGATGCATATCCCAGAAGAGGAGTGGATGGCATCAGGTGAGCTCCGCCCTTGCCACCGCCTTCCATGGTATGGTCACTAACCAAGGCTTCAACTTTGCACACCTCATCTTTGAGGGTTTGAGATATAACCTTCAAGAGGGTGCAAAGCAACAATTTTTTTTGTACCCAAGATTCTTGCAGGAAGTTTTCAATCAAGAACTAAAAGAACTTTCAAAATCTGCAAGAATCTACATCATGTTAGGACATAAAAATAATATTTTTCAAAGCATGAGATCTGTTTCCAAAAAGTTCTCAGGGGTCAATGTTCCATTGTTATCTACAATGCTGAACGTACAAAGTACCCCGGTGACAGTTCAGCAATCCCAGCTGATACTGATCCCACACCCTCCACCTCACATCCTGAACAACAATCTGCTTCCACCATTCGAACCCATGTGCATACTACTAAGGATGCACAGGCACAAAAATTACTTACACCTCTTTTGGATGTTATCGTTCAACCGGAACACAGGGCCCCGGTTGCAACGACATATACTAGGAAAAGGGGCAAGAGAACTCCTTGTTCTCTTGCCTCCAAGGCCCAAACCCAACCTAACAGCCCTCACTCAGAATCACAACATTCTGGTGAGAATATCATAAGGGACAACCACATTATTAGGGAGAATCCTTTGGATGTCTCTCTATTAGGATCAGGATCACTTCCCGGATCCATAGAACTGCCCCCTAAGCCTTTCCTTTCTCTTCTGAACTTAAGTGTTGAGGAACCTGATCAATATGATGTACCTTCTCCAACTACCACTATCTCGGAGGTACTGATTGATCTTGCTTCCAACACACCCAACCCAAGTTCGTCTACCCTGAAGGTCCACTCTAGGAGTTATGAAAGAGTGGATGTGGAAGAGGCTGTCACTACTGTTGGTCCATCAAATGACCAGGAGGACATTGACAACATTGCTAAGACCTCAACCACGGAAACTCACAGTGAGGATGCTTCCTTGGAAACTCCCCTCACTGAGAGGAATCCCAGGCGCCAAGAAACCATGGGTGATGGGGATGAAGAGGCTAGGCCTAAGGCCCCATCTGGATCCAAGAATTCCACAACTGTGGTTGAGGACAGACTGCAACTTCATAACTTGGAATTGACGGCCAGGGTGGCTATACTAGAGGCTGAAGTGCCAAACTAAGACACCAAGTCTCTATGCATGAAGCCCATCAATGCCCAACTTTACCTACTCCCTCTCTTGTATCAGTGGGCACCCAAACTGATGCTTATTTGTCCACTGATGCAACCAAAAAGGGGGAGATGGTCCCAATGGAGGAAGACTCAGACAGTCTTGACGACTGGATTCAAGAGCAGGCTGTATTTCAAAGCACACTATTCAAGCCGGCTTTTGTACAGGTTCATGACTTGCCAGCTTCAGATAACGAAGAAGAAGATACATCTGAAGACTGGAAGTTAGTCATCAGGGCTGTTGATGAGATGCTGAATGATGCTGAAGACATAGAACAAACATATACATCTTTCAGCATCATCCCTGAAGCAGCAGCCATCATAAGTCACTCCACTGCCCCCCAATTTCCACTGACTTTAACACAGCTAGAGTTTGATACAATACTAGCTTGGGGGTATGATGGAAAGTCTGAGAGGTTCTGGATTGATTGGGAGTTTGGTGGAGTAGAAGAGCTAAACTGGGACTTTCTCAACAGCATCCAAGTCCTTCACTTATACCATCTACAGGGCATCAACAACTCAACGGACCTCTCAGCAGAACTTGCCATTGGCAGGTTCTATGACTTGATGGATGATAATCTACCCAACTTTCAAAGACAAATACAAGCAGCAAAAAGGGTAGCCTATCCTGAATCTTCAACAGCAGCAGAAAGAAGACTGTCTCCTAGAAGACTTGAAATAATAAGGAGCAATCTTCTCACTGAAGAAGAAGTTCTGTGCTGGAGAAGATTCCTGTACAATAAAATGGTCAGGGATGTCGACGTGCAAGGATAGACAAGCACTGACTCCCATGACTTCACCTTCTTCCTGAGCAATGAATCTTCTCTAACAATCAACATCAAGGAGATCTTGCTCCTACCTTCAGCCTTGCTGCACAAGGTCTTTGAGCTCAGATCACTCATCTTCAATGTCAACTCCTTAGAAAGTCAAGAAATGATCAAGATCATCAGGGATTCTTTGTACAAGGAGGAATCTGGATCTGACTCAGACCTATCCTTTCTCTCTTCTCCAACAGTCAGACTGAACACAGAAGAAGAATCAAAAAGAAGAGAAGAGGAAAAGATGAAAGAGGCATGGAAGGATGTGACAGGTATGGAATGGGAAGAAGATGAAGTCAGTTCCCCTCCCTTATCCATTCCCCAAATTGCCAATGAAGCTAAAGCTGAGATTCCAACAGTAGCACCATCATCTACTGTTGTGATCAGTGAAGCCGAAGCAGAGGCATCCAACAAAGATAAGGGAAAGGGAATTATGACCAGAGAAGACGAAGAGAGGTTGCTAAGAGAAAAGAAAGAGAAAGAAGAAAGAAGAAGAAGAAGAGAAGAAGAGGAGATGGCTGAAACAAAGAAAGCTCAAGATAGACTCACAACCATTCTCCTCATAGAACAACAAATCCAGCTGTATGCAAAACAGTTGGATGAGCTCAAAGTAAAGATTCATGCAGATTATCAGATTGAAGAAGATGAAGCTCTTGCTCTTCAACTGCAGGAACAATTTGACAAGGAAGAAGAAGAACTAGAGAAGAAGAAGAAGAAGAAGAAGGAAGAGGCTAAGTTCATAATAACTGATTCTGAACTAGCTAAAGAAATGAGAGAGGAGTGGGTAAAGACTCTAGTTTCTCAAGGTGAGGATGCAGACTACCTTGAGAAACAATCAAATAAAGAAATCTACAGAGCCTTCATGGGTCAGCAGGGTCAATTGGCAAAGAAGAAGAAGGTTGAAGAAGAAGAAGAAAAAGCCAAACAAAAGTCCAAAAAGACCATTGCCTTTAATAAAAGGACCCATGAAGAAAGGAAGATCATGATTGACTTCCTTAAGGCTAGAGGAGAGAGTGGAAAGGGGCTAGGTCCCATGAATTTCATGAACCTGCAAGCCCTCTATTTTAAAGTAAAGAAGGATGAGGAAGAAAGATTGGAGAAGAAAGGCTCCAAGAAAAGGGTAAACATTCAAGAAGAAGAAAGGAAATCAAAGAAACCCAAGCCTTCTCTCTCACCCAACACTTCCTCAATCCAACAACCTTCCACTCTCCTTCCTAGACCTCCCTCCTCTCCTCCCTCAAAGTCCAAATCCACACACCCAGCCCCTACTCATCAACAACCTCCCAAAAAGAAAAACAAACTGACTTCCAAACCAGAAGACTCAAGAGAAATAATCAGATGGTCATACAGCCCTGAAGACCAATGGTTTGAAGTGTTCCAGGGGAGGACAGAAGCTAAAAGATCAATCTATACATCTGTTGATGAGGTACTACAGCTTCGAGATTTTGATCGAAGAAGAATGATGGAGCTGGGTGAATCCTCTGACCCTGAGAATGAAGGTGGGAGACATCTATTACTGTCAATCAGACATTACTTCAACCCCAGCAAAGATGAAATCATTGATGCCAAACCTCTTCAATCCCACTCTCCATTCATCAGCTGGTCCTACAATGCTGAGAAGAATGAATTCACTCTGACAGATGTTAAAGGACAGAAGATGAGGTGTTCAAGCAAAGCTATCTTCAAAATGGCAAGCAAAGACATCAAGACTCTATCTGAGCTTCCTCTTAACAATCCCAGCATGGACCAGAGAGGATATGAGGTTGAAAGGATAGTCAGAAACATGAAAAAGCTTCAGCAACAAAGGCATTAAGAGAATTTTGGTAGCATCAGTCTAGGGGGAGTTTATAGAAATAAAGACTGATGGCTACAAAATTCTCTAAGTACAAATGCTGCTAATCTCAGAGTTTGCTGCTGACCAACAAACTGATGCGGACAAGCTTATCTGCTGCGGATACTTGTTCTCTTGTTGAAGAACAAATCTGCTGCGGATAGCCTTATCTGCTGAAGACCAAAGCTGCTGCGGATAGGCTTCGCAGCAGCACAACACTTGATGCTGCTGACAGGCAAATCATCAGCAGCTTTGGATGGTCACATCTTGCTGTTGATCCTCATCTTTGCTGCTGACAGCCGTGTGCCTTGAAGACAAATCGTTGCAGCTGACTATCCATGCCAAGCGTCACTGACAACTTTCTGCAAAAGCAACTGACACACTCAAAGCAGAAGGAACCTCAATGGCACAACCAATAAAAGACACCAATGCTCTTCTCCAAGCATGCAAGAAATAATGTATAAAGAAGACGTTTCAATAAAGTTAACTAGTTTTAGACTAAACGTGTAATAGTTAGCTATATACAAAAGGTCAAAGGTCTGTGTTAGATCTGATCCTTAGAATCAAGGGTCTGTCTTGATTCTAAGTGAGTATAAATACTGTGTAAACACTTCATTGTATGTGTGCTTTTTGATTGAGTTTTCATTTGTAATCGTTTATTTGCAAAAGCTTAATACAACAGTGTTCTTAAAAGTATTCTTTCTGTTTACTCGATTATACTTATGTAGTTGTTATTGTTTCCGCCAATTTCAACTAAGAACAGAACCATCTTGTACTTTCACGATCCTACATAGGACTCGCAAAGAACCTAACAGATACCTATGGCATCTTGAGGGTGCCGAAGTCCTATTGGTAGCCGAGTCTAGTGAGGAACCTACTAATTACAAATCTGCTATTTCAGATTCTAAATCTGCAAAATGGCTGGAAGCCCTGAACCCCGAGATACAATCTATGCATGACAATCAAGTCTGGACTTGGTTGTGCTACCCGCCGAATCTCGGGAAGTAGGGAGCAAATGGATTTTCAAGAGAAAAACCTACATGCATGGAAATGACACACCTATAAAGCACGGCTAGTTGCAAAAAAGTTTTACTCAGACTCAAGGCAATGACTATGATGAAACCTTCTCGCCCGTTGCCATGATTAAATCGAACAGGATATTGCTTGCCGTAGCCGCGTACTATGACTACGAAATATGGCAAATGGACGTCAAAACTGCTTTCCTTCTAGGCATCTCTCTGAAGATGTATATATGGTACAGCCTGGCGGTTTTGTTGATCCAAAATATCCTAATAGGGTGTGTAAACCGAATAAGTCCATTTATGGACTCAAACAAGCATCTCGAAGCTGGAATCTTCGTTTTCACCAAAAGATCAAAGAGTTTGGTTTTGTCAAAAATGAAGATGAGCCTTGTGTTTACAGAAAGGCTATTGGGAACAATATATCATTCCTCATCTTGTATGTGGATGATATACTTATCATTGGAAACCACATCCATATGCTTAACGAAGTTAAACATTGGTTAGGAACTTGTTTTGCAATGAAAGATCTTGGAGAAGCAGCTTACATTCTAGGAATCAAGATCTACAGGGATAGATCTAAGCAGCTTCTAGGGCTAAGTCAAAGCATATACATAGAAAAAGTGATGGCATGCTTTAAGACGGAAAACTCCAAGAAAGGAGGTGTTCCTATGACTAAAGGCACTGTATTGAACAAATCACAATCTCCTTCAACGGACAATGAAACTAAGCGTATAGAAGCAATTCCATATGCTTCGGCGATTGGTTCTATCATGTATGATACGTTATGTACTAGGCTTGATGTCTCATATGCTTTAAGCATGACTAGTCGTTTTCAGCAAAGTCCTGGCATTGCCCATTGGACTGCAGTCAAGAACATTCTGAAGTACTTGAGAAGGACTAAAGATATGTTCTTAATATTTGGAGGAGTGGAAGAGGAGCTCACTGTAAGATGTTACACTTTCGCTAGCTTCCAAAGTGACCAAGATGACTCTCGCACGTCAGGTTTCGTATTCACTCTAAACGGAGGAGCTATCTCCTGGAAAAGCTACAAGCAGAGAGTGGTGGCGGATTCAACCACCGAATCTGAGTATATAGATGCATTAGATGTTGCAAAGGAAGCTGCTTGGATGAAGAAATTCATAACCGACCTCGATGTGGTTCCAAGCATTTGGAAACCAATCGAGAGGTTTTGTGATAACACAGGGGCTATTGCTCAAGCTAAATAGCCCAGATCTCATCACATGGTCATGCATATTCTAAGAAAGTTCCACTATATATGGGAAATTGTGGAACGTGGAGACATTATGATAAGCAAAGTAGACACAGATCAAAACCTAGCGGACCCGTTCACTAAGCCGATGACTCAGGAGAAGCATGATCAGCATAGAAATGCTATCGGTCTTAGATTTTCTAGCGATATGTTTTGATTTAGTATTAGGATGTACAAACATTTAAACAGTTGTACTTTTGAATTCAATTTGATTTACTAGTTAAATGCAGTTTTGAATCTTATAACTGTGTTTGATTTTAATACGTTTAATCCATGAATCTTGTATTCTTAATTATCCATAGTCGGTCAGAATCGTGGGAGCGACTCTGAATTAAGACTATTCTGAACTTGGACTCAAGTAGTTGACTTCCAATTTCACAGACCTCATCATGGATGACGTTGGATGTAACTCGCTTCAAATCACCTTCATGGATTTTAATCATAAGATGTTTTGAAATTGGTATACTCATTTAGTATCCTCCGACCTGAGATGCATACTAGAACTTTCGTTTACCAAGGACTGTTCTTTAATCACTCTCAACCGTTGTCGCATAACTTCCAGTCCTAAAGGCATTGGTTAGAAACAGATCTGAAGTTCAGTGGGAGCTGTATGTAGTCGATAAGGGATTATATACTCTTACATGATATGTAACAGTTAGACATCGTGGCGCCCTCGTGATTCAAACTGGTGAAGTGTAAGGCTTTACCCAAACTGACTGTGTGTTTGATTGGACCACTATGAATCTTGAACGAGAACAATAATAATTGAGCACTATATGAGAATAAATCTAATCCATGTCTCATTGATTCGATTAATGTCTTTTACATAAAGGATAAATGATGATAATTACCATAAGTCTATTGTCTTGCAATAATAAATTATTACTAATAGCAATATGTTTTGGTTAATGACTTTAAAGTGTCATACCTTATTATGGGCATCCATGTGTAGCTTGAGCACCGCTGGCTGTCCGCGTTAAGGAACTTAATCGAAGGCCGTCCAAGTGGGAGACTGTTGGAAATTATATGTCTGGTCCCGATTAATTAACGCTACTGACCGAGTTATGACCCGTAAGAGTTACACCTAGGGCAACGAACATTAAATCCACTTAACCTGATTAACTGGTAATTACGAACAGTTAGCGAGAGAAATTATATTTATAGTGGTTTATAAATAATACATATTGTTTTAATCTTTTATTAAAACAATAAACGGGTTCGGGCTTTTTATTACGCATTGGACTTTGGGCCCGATAGAAATTAAAAGAGGGGTTATAAGGACATTAGGAGATTAATCTCCTTTAAACCAACTACAACCCTAGGCGTCGCAAGAGAAGAAGGAGCCCAGCCCCCCTGCGCGTTTTTCCGGTCGCCGCTGTCCAGCGGATTTCCGGCAAGCCCCGCTAGGCGCCCCCGTTGCTCGCGTGTGTTCTTTTCTAGCTCCTGTTCGTTGTGCCTCAGTGTCTCGATCGGTTATTTCTTAACCTCAAAGGTATTATTAATCTCATTGGTAGATTAATTTTTATTCTGTATTCGTATGGTTTTGTAATCTAGATCATGTCGAGTTTTCTGTTTGTGTTTATTCTAAGTTTTATTCCACTGTGCTTATAATTACTATTTAATCAATATTTAACTTTAATTATTATGAACGGTTTTTGATAACTAATAACTGATCTCCACTGCAAAACCCAACACATACGAATTGAAACAAAGTCTCACCAACATTCGTCAAGATGGAGCGTCAATCTCAGCATACTACACCAAACTACGAGTGTTGTGGGACGATATCCAATATGTTCTGCCTGTTCGAAAGTGCTCATGTAATGGTTGCACCTGCAGTATTGGTAAACGTTTGATAAAACTCAAAGAAAAGGAAAAGCTTTACGAGTTTTTACTCGGACTCCACAGTGAGTATACTACCATAAGAACGCAGATTCTTGCAATGAAACCAACACCATTACTTGGCACGACATATCATCTCGCTGCTGATGATGAACAACAACGGATGAGCAAGTTAACAAAACAGGACCAAGAGAAGGAAGGCGCAATGTTGGAGGTTGAGCATTGTGATTTCTGTGGAAAAGATGGCCACAATAAGGATGGGTGTTTTAAACGAATAGGATATCCAGATTGGTGGTCGGGAAAGGGAGGAAAACATGAGAAAACGAATCCTAAAGCAACATGTGTTGAAATCAATTCAAGTCACGTACAAGGACTTACGAATGATTAGTACCAACAGTTCATAAAACTGTTTGCAAAGGAGAACGGCGAATCAAAGGGTATTACACCACCGGTAGCCAACATGACAGGTAAAACTGACCGAGGTAATAAATGGGTTATAGACCCGGGTGCCACCGATCATATAACATGTGAGGCTTCCATTCTTGAAAACCATTTTAAAACTCCTCATGAACTTCTTGTTACTATTCCAAATGGTGAGTGTGTTTCAGTTGAAGGAAAAGGACATCACACTTTACCAAATGGAACCAAGATCAAAGGAGTTTTATATATCCCTAATTTTAATTGCAACTTATTATTAGTTGGAAAAGTGTCAAGACCTTCAGTGAGCCGTCAATTTTTTTTTTTTTTTGATTTTTGTGTTATGCAGGGGTTGCGTTCGAGGACATTGATTGGAGTGGGTAGGTGCAATGGTGGTCTTTATCAGATGGGGATGGTGGAAAGCAAGAGACAAGCAATGATGGCTACAGTTGATGTATGGCATAAGCGTTTGGGTCATGCTTCACATTCCAAACTCTCATGTTGTTTTTCTCAAAAATGTTTCAATAAAGTCTAAGAACTTGGTTTGTCATCCTTGTTCCAAAGCCAAACATAAGAGATTGCCTTTTTCGGTTTGTACTACTAAAACAAACGCATGTTTTGTTTATTACATTGTGATATATGGGGAAGATAACATACACCCTCTTTTACGCGGGCAAACTATTTCTTAACCATAGTAGACGACTATAGCCGAGTCATTTGGACTTTTCTTTTAAAACACAAAAGTGAGGCAAGTAAATGTTTGATAGATTTCCACAAAATGGTGAAAACATAATTTGAGAAAATGTTAAAAGGAAAAGGTGTGACAACGGGGGGAATTTACATCAAACCTTATGCATGATTTTTATGCTAAAGATGGAATTGTGTTGGAAACCACTTATCTACACACACCCCAACAAAATGGGGTAGTTGAGTGCAGGCATAGACACTTGCTTGAAACAGCATGTGCTCTCAAATTTGAAGCAAACATACCCACGAGGTTTTGGGGAGAATGCATTTTAACAGCAGCTTACATCATAAATCGCATTCCCTCCAAAGTGATTAGTAACAGAACCCCATAAGAAATCATATATGATCAAGACCCTGATTTTGATCATTTAAGGGTTTTTGGCTGCTCCGGGGCAAGGCATTCTCCTGCCAAAAGAAGGGGGTATGAACCTCACAGCCTACTCTGACTCGGATTGGCTTGGGTGCCAATTTACGAGGAGGTCAAGAACCGGGTATGTATTACTACTGGGTGATGCACCGGTATCATGGAAGTCAAAGAAACAATCCGTTGTTTCCCGCTCCTCCGTCGAAGCGGAATATCGAGCCATAGCAAGTACTGTTAGCGAAGTGCTTTGGTTGAGATGGCTTCTCAAAGAGCTAGGGGAACCTCCTGATGCACCAACGCCTTATTTTGTGATAATCAAGCCGCCTGTCACATAGCAAATAATCCGGTTTTTCACGAACGCACAAAACATGAGGAAATAGATTGCTATTTTGTTAGGTAAAGAGTAGAATCACAAGAAATTCAGCCTACACCCATTGACACGAAGATGCAAGTTGCAGACGTCCTCACTAAAGCCCTTGGAACGAATAATTTCGCACTCTAATCGACAAGTTGGGCATTTGCGACCTTCATGCTCCAACTTGAGGGGGGAATAAAAGAGATATTCTATTTTTTTGGGCCATATTTTGGCTATTATTGGCTGCTCTTTTTACTCCTTAATGTTAGCCTAATTAGTTGTTTTCTTTCATGCAAATATAGGTTTTTCTCTTCCGTTGAAGATTGTATCTTTTCATTCTAATACAAATAAAACTCTCGATCCATAAGATTTATTAATATCTAAATGATTTTTAACATCAAAAATGCATCTACAAAACAAAAGATCATGCATTTGAAGCAGAAAACATGATGGAATGTTCTTCATGAATCATAGTATTCAACAATTAAGTATAGTGAGTTTTCACATCCAGATAGAATGTTCTAGTAAGAGGTTACTCAGTGGCATGTGCGGCATGTGCCGTCGCGCGGAACATATAATTTTGATTGTTTTTTAGGGGTATAAATTTTTTTAAATATATATATATATATATATAAAATTATATTTTATAAAAAACTATAAATTTATATATATATATATATATAATACATATTTTGATAGTTTTCAAGTGGCTTTTCTCTATAGTCACACTGGACATTTGAAATCTCGGAGACGACTCTGATTCTAATTTTGAATAAGTGTTTCTGTGCCGCAATTTATCTATTATGTAATTGTGGTGTGTATGGTCTCTCTCTCATCTAATTTATCATTTTATCCCTAAACCTCGAAAATGGTCATCTTTCTCATATTTCAACTTTTATTATATAAAAATAAATGAAAACTAATAAAAAAACTATATAATAAACTAATTTTTTAATAAAAAATAAATAGAAACTAATAAAATAAAGTATAAACATAAGTGTGTCAAAATGTATATTTAATGCATAAAGTATACCCAATGCCACATCATTTTTCTGCCTGCATTTCGCAACCACTTAGTAAGTTGGTGAAACCCCGATCCAGTGGCGGATCCAGAATTTTTTTTCAGGGGGTTCACTGTTTTTAGATGATCCAATTTCATAGGGCCGGACATAAAAATTTTCGGTTCGGTTCGATTGGTCGGGTCAGGTCGGGTCGGGCAGGGGCGGCTCAACCATTTTTGGAGGTCTAAAGCAAAGAAAAAAACATGAAAATTATGCTTCAAATGTTCACAAAATCAACTAATTTGTATTTAAGAGTCATCTACTCATTTGTTTCTATCAATTTTTTACCTCTAATCATATGAATGCTCAAGAACACACATTTAGTTCAAGAAAGAGTTCTTAGTTTTATAGCTTCACAACCGGATCAACCGAGCAGCAGTGGGCGCCGTCGTAAGGGGGTTCACCCTATAATATTTTAGGGGGTTCACCCTAGTTTTTTTACCTACCGTTACACTAAAATTTCAAAACTCGGGGGGTTCCTGTGCACCCCCCCTCGCTTCACTACATCCGCCCCTGCCCCGATCCTAACACACTATTTAAGCAAAAACCATTCTCTTATTTTTTGAACTCTCTTGCACATTAAAACCATTTTTAAGACATACCTAAATGAGATCTTTAGCTCCAAAAATACGGTCTCTGAAATCAAAGATCATGCACCGGAGAAAAAGTATTAAAATGTTCTTTATAAATCACCTATTGAACACTTGATCATATATCATATATGAGTCTTCACCTCTAATTAATTTTGCGATATTTTGTTTGAAGATCTCTAGTCATGTAATTTTGCGATATTTTGTTTGAAGATCTCTAGTCATGTAATTTTGTGATATTTTGTTTGAAGATATCTAGTCATAAAAGAGAAGCAATTAGTGAAAAGTGAAGACACAAACTTATAAAGATATGACTACATTGATTAGTAAAAAGCGAATAAGGTGATGATTACGTTGATTAATAAAAAGTGAAGATATTTGTATCTTTTCTACGGTGAGCAAAAAACCGAATTAACCAAACCGAAACCAAATTAACCGAAAAACCGCACAAAAAAACCGACTCAAACTAAAAACCGATGGTTTGCTTTTCTGTTTTTTGAAAACCAAAAGTTACAGTTCAATTTCGGTTTGTATTTTTTGGAAACCGAAAAACCAAACCAAACGTATACATATAGTTTTCTATAATAATGCATGCATACATGTGTTACGCATATTTACGTTAATATATTTGTTATTAATTTTATTGATTATGTTTATTTTATAACGTTAAGTATTTTATAAAAAAAACTAATAAATTATGTAGCCCAAAAACTTTAGTTTGTAAGGATAATGATTACTTTAATTATTAGTTAAATAAATTTATTCTAAAAAGACTCAAATCCAACTTTTAAAACAGAAAAAATGAAAATAAACCAACCCATACACACAATGAGAAGTTGTGCAAGGATAATGATCACTTTAACTAATAAGAATTTCTTAGTTAAGATAAATTTTAATGAATAAAAAAATGAGATTATTAAGTATAAATATATCTAAATTTCTGTTATAGATGAAATTTTCGGTGAGAAGTTTGCAAGGATAATGACTACTTTAATTAGATATATCTATAGTTAACTTAAAATGAAATTATTAAGGGTGATGGGGGCCCTCACGGCTTGCTCATGCGGCTTCCACGGCAACACCGCCGCCACCACCACTGCGTCATAGTGTGGCTTCATTTCACCGCTTCCCAGGGCCGTGATTTAGGTGTCACACCCTGTCTAGAACGGAAACACGGGGCGTAACGATCCATGGTGTTCATAACCTTTGATTACAACAAACGGCTTCTAATGCATTCATAATCAAATGTTTCAAGTCATTACATAAAATGATAAATTGTTTAAGACAATACATGCCAAAATATCACACTTAACCAAGTGGACGGTTTTTCAAATACAAGTTTGTTAGCTATGAGCTAGATGCCCTAGGTTATAACCAGAAAACTCCAAAAGTGGTTCTACGTGCATGCATGCCCTTTCCTTCATATTTTAGTTACCTGAGAAAACAAGCTTAAAAAGTCAACATAAAGTCGGTGAGTTCACAAGTTTAATTGAAATGTTTAACGTTGGACCACAAGATTTCTAGTTGTGTATTGTTCACCCAACAATGATGTCCCGCTATCATTAATTAAAACAATAGTGTAAGTCTATTATTATTACCATGAGCTCCCGTAACCGAACTCGACGTTGTAGTTGTGGCCCTTACCCAATGTTCTTAAAGCTAAACATTGTAATAGTTGATGAAAATTTTGCACCCGCTTTGACCTCCAATCAAGGTTAGAGCGACTAACCAAATAGATCTATTCATGCATTCCACGTTCATACCATAATTAACAATTACATAATAAGAGAAGACTTTGATGCGTTAAACGAGTTGACTCATGTAACAATGTAGGTACTTGTGTATAGTTTCAAGTTGAGCAATTTTTCTCCCCCTTATGTTTAAAAATCAATTCAAAACAATAAGTAAAAGTGGGGCCGTGAGACTCACCATATTTAACGAGGTGATGAGTGATGTTGTATGTAGTAAGTCCAGCAAGTATCCGACCTATCCGTGCCCTAAATTAATTAAGACACCAAGTCCTATGTAGTTGTTTAAGTGTGGATTGGTTACATGACCAATACCATGAAGTCTTGACCATTGCCTTGTAATAATCTACAAGGGTCCGACCCGATCGCCGTTGGTGAAATAACTTGTCTTTCAAGTAATTATATTTATTAAATCCTTATAATAAATATTATGATTTAATCTCTTAGTTGTCAATATCTCGTTTTCGGTTTAAGTTATTCTCCATGTTTAATAAATATACAATATATTTACTATAAGAGGATGTAAAATGTCTTAAAAATAATAATTATATTATTATATTGCTTAATCTTATTTTTAGTTGTCTCCACCTAGTATATTTATACATGTTTATCAATTTTTCATAAAATTAATATATTTATATAACTTTATTTTATAAAATAATTTAAAATATTATTATCTTGTTTTAATAATTATATTATACTTGTGTCATTTTTATTTAAATGGGGTTATACCCAAAAATCTTTTAAAGAAAAAAATTAATGTTTAATAATGAATACTAATCCACAGTACTTTAGGGTTTTATAGTTTTTAACCATTATTCCCTTCGTTAAAAATCAGTCTTTTCTATAATAATAATAATAATAGTAATTGGGTATAACCATTTTGCAAATATATCACCAACTAGTTTATAATAAAAGCCGAGAGAAGGTGGCGGAGGCGACGTAAGACCCGGTTTCTCCTCGTGATGTCCCGTATCACCCGATTAGCTCCCAAAATAACCCGTGTACTTCGTGTAACCATAACCTGGTGCCCGTAAGTGAGAATTGAAGACCCGTAAGAGATGGCGGAGCTCGGTTCTTGTCCCACAAAACCTGTAAAGGTGGTGGAGGGTCTCGGTGCTGTGGCGGCTGGAGGTGGCGGTGTACGACGGTGGTGGAGAGGGCTGGAGTGGGGCTGTCGGGGGCTGGAGTGGGGTGATGGTGGTGGTTGTCGGGTAATCGAGAGGGAGGAGAGGGACGTGTGGAGGTGGTTTATCGAATCAAGAGGTAGAAGGATGGTGGCAAGTGGTGATCGGTGGTGGTGGGGTGGTTTGTGGTGGTGGTTTGTGGTGACAGCCGAGAGGAAGAAAAGGGGGAAGAGGGTGGTGTGGGTCGGGAGGAGTGCTGAAGATAGGGAGGGTAGAGAGCAATGAAGGGTGATTTGAGATGGAGTGGTTTGTGTGTTGCATGGTTGCATGCTTATATAGCCCTCAAAGGGGGTATTACCCCTTAGTCTCTATGTCCCTTAAAAGACCAACTTGTCTCCCTACCAACAAGATGTTGGGTAGACATACACCCAAGTCATGCCCTTGGTGGGCTTCTTGTCTAACCGAGAACAAGAGGAGTACGGTGGGGGGGGGGGGTAGGGTAGTGGTGTGGTGTGGAGTGTTACCCGCTTGTTACTAGCCCGGTATAATACTCGTGTGTCATCGTTTCCATTTGTTGTTACGTGTCAGGAATGAGTCGGCTTTTGAAAATAATATAGGTTTAGTAGTTTGGATAAAATACGTGACCATTGTCATATGTTTAGATTTTATTTTTATCTGAGTGGGTATTCTCTACTACAAGAAATAAAGAGAAATGTTTCGAGATGTTTAAATTAATTTTTAGTTTATCACCAACGCGATATGAGGTTCGACGTGTCTCGAAAATTTCTAATATTTCCTGTGTAGTTGTGTAGTGGTTGGACTCTACTGGACCGGGTTAGACCTAATTAATTAAAATTAGTCTAATATGCACAGTTTCATATAATTATATTTAAATAATTATGTGGTAAAATTACAAGTTGTCACATCCTCCCCCAGTTAGAAGAATTTTGTCCCAAAATTAAGTTGGTGTTGTCTGCAACTGGTGCATTGTTGAACAACTAGGGATATTTGAGTGTCATTTTATCCTCGCGTTCCCAAGTGAATTCTGGTCCTCGCTTAGAGTTCCATCTGACCTTCACGATAGGGATGCGACTACGTTTCTGTTTCTTGATTTCTCGATCTATGATCTCAGCTGGTTGTTCCACAAAGTAGAGTTTATCGTAGATCTGAATCTCCTCAAGTGGGATAACAAGGGTTTCTTCTGACAGACACTTCTTTAGATTTGACACGTGGAACGTGTCGTGTACACCACTGAGTTCTTGAGGTAGTTTGAGTTTTTAAGCCACTAGGCCTACTCTGGCTAGGATCTCAAAAGGTCCGACGTATCGGGGATTGATTTTACCTCGTTTCCCGAATCTAACGGCTCCTTTCCAAGGTGAGACTTTCAATAGAACGTTGTCTCCTACCTGGAATTACAAGGGCATGCGTCTTATGTCGGCGTAGCTCTTTTGACGATCCCTAGCTGCATTGATTCTATCTCTAATCTTAAAGATCTTATCAGTTGTTTCTTGGAAGATTTCAGGGCCAGTGAGGTGGTTGTCCAACCTCTGCCCAACACAAAGGTGATCGACACTTTCGACCATAAAGTGCTTCAAACGGTGCAACTTGGATACTGGTGTGATAACTGTTGTTGTTAGAAAACTCAGCTAACGGCAGGTGAGTATCCCAATTCTTTTCGATGTCTATGGCACATGCCCTAAGCATGTCCTCTTGGGTTTGAATGGTTCTTTCACTTTGACCATCTGTCTGTAGATGATAGGCGGTGCTCATGTCTAAGCGTGTACCCAACGCTTTTTGGAGTGACTGCTAAAATCTTGAGGTGAAACGACTATCCCTATCCGAGATGATAGAGATTGGCACTCCGTGCTTTGAGACAACTTCCTTAAGATATATTCGTGTTAATCTTTCCATCTTATCTGTTTCTTTGATTGGTAGGAAGTGTGCAGATTTTGTCAATCGATCGACAATTACCCAAATAGTATCATAACCACTAGATGTTTTGGGTAATTTCGTGATGAAATCCATAGAGATTTGTTCCCATTTCCATTGTGGTATCTCAGGTTATTGTAGGAGTCCTAATGCCTTTTGGTGTTCTGCTTTAACTTTGGAACAAGTCAAGCATTTACTTACCTAGGTGGCAATTTCTACCTTCACGTTGGGCCACCAGTACAACTCCTTGAGATCCTTATACATTTTGTCGGATCCTGGGTGAATTGAATACTGGGATTTGTGTGCTTCGTCTTGTAACACCACGGCCGGCGGCGGATTATACGCGGGGGCTGACGCTGTTGTTCATAAGCACATAATCATCTATTAATTAGTGATAATATTATTTCATCATAATTAAAGCATCCGTTACAAATAGAAATGGAAAAAAGGAGTTCAAACATAACACAAGTAAATTTCAATCTTTATTAAAGCTAGGTCCATAGTCCTATGTGATCATGTAGTGTCCTCAAACCGGTTCACCTGAAAAGCATGTGAGTAAATGTCAACTACAAGTAGTTGGTGAGTAACATAGGTTTTGACACCAAACAAAAGTTAAGTAAAAAAATATTTGAAATTCAATATGTTCAAAGCATAACTAAGGCATAAATGTGAAAACATACAATGTTCAAAGTGTACAATCAAACCATAGTAAATGGAAAACTGTTAAAGTACAATCTAACTGATTGTGTTTTGGAAAAAGTAGTAATATGCTACACACAAAACGGGCCAAGGTCTGTGTTAACTGGTATCGGTTTCCCATATAAATGATCATAAAAGGTACTACCTTAGGCTTGCAACACTAGTTAATGATTTGTACTAAACATGAACACACGTATGGTCACAAAGTAGTTTAAGACATAAAGCACATAGTAATTAGCACGAGAACAATAGTATTGAATTTGGTATGTATAGTATGTAAACATGTTCCACCCCGAGTATTTGTAAATAATAGTAAAGAGAAAGTGCGCTATGAAACTCACATGTAATGAAGCTATTAATGGTATGAATTGTTAGAGGTGGATAGGCCTCGTGAGGGTTCCTCACAAATCAACCTACACGGATAAATTTGTATTCTAGACTCAACGAGAATAAACAATGATTTAATAAATAACTTATGAAATAGATAGTGGTTTAAATAATAATTTATATGTAATTATTCTAAGAATAATTAGTAAATAAAAATAATTTAATAAATAACTTATGAAATAGATAGTGGTTTAAATAATAATTTATATGTAATTATTCTAAGAATAATTAGTAAATAAATTATGTAATGAAAGGTTTAAACAATAATAAATAATTTATGGAATGGAAACAGGTTTAAATAATTTATTTCATAATTAATTAAAGTATTTAACTAATCTCTTTTATTTAAATGATAAATAAAAGCGATATTAAAATAAATAAGAATATAAGTGAGCTTTAAATGAAACCAATAAGATTTGTATAACTATTTAATAAAATAATCATTTAAGTAATCCTATAAATTTTATAAACGTTTAAATAATTATTCTTTGCAAAGATAATTATTTATATGTTTCAAGAATGGAGTAATTTAAATAATTACTTAGGATTTGTTTTATAAATACTACTATTTTATAAACAGAACAACATAGTTAGATTTATTTAAATAAATTATTTTTTTATATTGCTTATTTACGAATTAATATCTATAACATGTTTTTATTAGAACAAAATTAGTAAAACATCATTTTATATTTTTCGCTTTTTATAAACGTTTCGAAATACATTTATAAGATTTATACAAATTAATACGTAATTTAAATCATAAGTCCATGTATTAAAATAATCAGTTGGTTTAAAACAGAGAAAAAAAGGGTAACGGGACTCGAACCCGTGACCTGTGTTGTAGGAGTGGATGTGTTTAACCAAGTGCTCTGGGCTTATACCTTGTTAAAGTTTGAGTTTGTTTTGCACCTAAACATAAGGCCCCATGTTTCTTCTTCCCCAATTGCCTCAAAACGAAACCATAGGTCCCACATTCATATCAAATCGGTCCCGATTCAAAGGGGTTTTGCAATGGGGAGTAAGACCAGTCATGGAGAAGTGATAGTTACCTGAGAGTAGTTCTTGATTTGACGAAAAAAGAAGGTATTGCTCCCTGTTAGTAATCGCGGCCGAGAGAGGGACGGGGCAAGAGAAAAACAGGTTTTTGGGTTGATTTTGGTTGCCAGATGGTTTAGGGATTTCAAGGTACGATCAGCACATGCGTTATACACTTCAATCGGTTGCAATTACGTGGTTTGAATGCGATTCAAGGGTTCAAATTCCCTATAACCGAATTTCATCAATGAGTCCACAAAACCCATGATTGATCAATTAAACACGAATTGATACATCCTAATTGATTACAAACGTTTTGGTAATGGTTTGTGAAAGTTTACATTCGTAATTACATGGGATTGGAGGTGTTTTGGGTCGGGTTTGACTTCTCCAAAGTCAAAATTGGATAAGATAGTTTCAAGGTTCAAGCATTTGATATGAGGGGGTTCAATTGGGGTCATGGGAGTTTAAAGGCTTTGAGGGGGTTTATTTGCTAGGTAAAGGGTTTAATACCCAATTATTTGATTGAAATCAAATTAATTATTTATAAAAATGTTTTTATAAAAGTTATAAAATCTAAGTAATGCTTGTTTTATTATTAACTTGTAAAGGAAATATTTCAACATTTCCTTATAAAATTACAAATTGTGTAAATGGTTGATTTAATATGATTAAATACATACATGCTTACATATACATTTAAAATTCAATGTATATATATATATGTATATATATATATATAAAATGTGAACACAACATTAAAGCTCATAAGTTTATTTAATATTAAAAGTTGTGTCATTCATTTATTTAGTATAATAAAATATATATATTCATATTTATACATAAATATATGTGACGAAATAAAATACGTAGGTACATTTGTTATATATATAAATGTATGCATAAAAAAAAGAATGAAGGATGTAGTTAGATGGTTAAAGCTCAATGTTTCATTTATATAAATTTATTATAACCAAATATTATACATTCTCATATATAATATTAAAAGTTGTATGCGTGTTTTATTTAGAAATATCAAATGTGTTTACGTTGGCATGTGTAACCCCAATTAAATACATTTGTATATATATGAAGAAAATGAAACATGTAGTTACATGGTTTAAAAGCACACATGTTTTTATATATTAGAGAACTAATATGTTGTGCAAGGTTTAAGTCCTGAGATAATATATGTTTAAAATGAATGTGACATAATGAGTTTGAATAGGTAAGGGACTTTAAATTTTTATTATTGCCGAAAAATCATGGATGTTAAAGTATCCCCAAGTTGAGGGAATTTCGTCCCGAAATTCAACTGTTGAAGGCTACTGAATTAGTAAAGAGATGTGAGTTTGAATTCTCAACGAGCTTTGGTTGTAGAATTGAGGAGTATAGTGGATGGCAAGGTTCATGTCTGAAATTCAAGGTCAAGTCATCTTGTCAGGCATGGATAATGGTAGTGGATTTAGTCTGAAGAGGATTAAGGAGAAGATTGCCCTAGTATAATTTTGGACTCCGCGGATGAGGTGCATCACTTGTAATGAGAGTGATCAGAATTTGATGATCAAACTTGTTTAGGATATAGTCTAATATGTTCAAAAGTATCACTGGGTAAAGATTTCACGGACATTGATCAAGGTCAAAGTAATAGGAAAACCCTACGTGATACGGACAACGTTACTTCTGACAATATGACGGGAGCTCTTATATATAGGATATACCAGCGATATATCCACTATGCCCTTATCATACCCCATTAGTTTCGTTACTGTGTATCACCATAGGTTTTATGTCATCACACACGACAGAATTTACTATGTGTTTCCATGTGATGACTTTTATAATTACGTGTGCACCCGTAATTACTCAAATCGTCGTATGGTCCGTATATGTCATTCTATTGTGTGTGGGTACAGAGGGGACACAAGGTCACTAAATTTATAACTATCATTTTCACTTATGTGTTGCTAACAAATAGTTGTGTCAATAGATAATGTAATCAATCAAGGAATAACAATGTGGCACAACCTCATGGTTATCCTAAATAGATGGTATAATTCTTAAGTCTACCCACAACGTTCATAGCTCCCTCATGTTTGAACTAGGACACGTCAAACCCCGAGTAATTTAAAGTTTATAGCTTTAAACTTTTATGAATAAAGTGAATGATCATGTCTTGTATATAATGTGACAGTCAATTGCAACAATGTAAACACCCAAAATTCATGTATGATCTAGTATCATGTATATTGTAAACATCCAAGTTTAATGTATAATGTGAGCAATCTGGTATCATGTATATTGTAAACATCCAAGTTTCATGTATAATGTCAACAATCTGGTATCATGTACATTGTAAATAACCAAGTCTCGTGTATAAGGTGATCACTTAAGTTCCGTGTATATTGTAAACAACCAAGTCTTATGTATAATGTGCACAATCTAGTATATTGCAACCAACCAGGTTGTTGGAACCTGAAAAAACCGATGCATTCCTCATAACTATAGGGGCTAGTTTGTAACTTTTGTAATGTTAGGTTTTCGAGTCAAGAGTCGCTGGCAACTCTTGTCGGTTGTCGGCCGACTATCGACGGTCGGTAATCTTCATGCCGACTCTTTCTATGAGCTCTATAAATAGCAACCCAAGAACCTAATTTTTGGGGTTCTTGCACAATATGTCGTTATTATAGTCATATTAGAGCTGGTAGAAGGTTGATGGTGTTCTTAGTGTAATCCAGGAGCTTATTTTGTAATCGTATCATAGTGGATCAAATAGAATTGTGTCTTTGATGTTCTTATTTGTTATTGCTCTTCATCTTATGTTTCTTATGATCATCAACAAATTAGCTCGTCTATAGCTATTCTGTTAATTGTTTCCTGTTTTAAATCATTCTAGCATAGTGACCCTATTGTCAGGACCTACAATTTGGTATCAGAGCCTTTTGTGCTCTTGATTTTAGTGATTTTTGTGAGTTTTTGGGGTTTTCTGTGATTTCTGAATTTCTTTGATCATTCGCTTGTTCTGTATCAAGTTCAAAAATTGACTGTGAAATTCTCTCATAAATTTGTTTGTGAAGAGTTTGACAGATCTAATTGTCATTTTGGTTTAATCTGAGCATCCAGTGATTGATTCTGTATTGTTTTGTGAAGAAGAGTATGTTGATGTTCTTGAGCCGATTGTCCAGGGTAGACTCTCTTGTCTGAGCCGACTGTCACTTGATCCGGCCGATTGTCAGGGCCGATTTTCTATTCATCTAGCGATTGTCTCAGTAAATGCAAGTTTACGACTCACTTTTGTGAGGTAGCAACTCTTCTGAGCCGACACTTCAAGTGACCTTTCCAAACACCTTGTCGTGGTGACGTATGTTGCTTGTCTTCAGCCGACTGTCATGCTTGTTCCGAGCCGACTCTCTGAGCCGACTCTTGGATTTTCTCATTTTTTGAACTTGTTTGTGATTTCTTTGATTCAAGATGTCTGTTACTTCTATTACCCAAGCTGACTTGGAGACCGACTCCATGTCTAGACCTCCTAAGCTTCTATCCTCCGATGATTTCCCTAACTGGAAGAACTGCCTGAAAGCGTACTTTTACGTGACTGACTTCGGTCAGTGGGTCTCGACTACCAATGGTCCACACTGTCCTATGACGACTGGAGCTGATGGTGTTGTAGCTCAAACTGATCCCGCTGCTTATACCGAAAATGACAAACTTCTTATCCTAGGAGATTATAAAGCCTTCGGTGCTATCAATATGGCTCTCCCGGCCGACATCATGAACATGTTTGAGGAATACAAGACCGCTCAAACGTTATGGCAGGCATTATGTGATTTTTATGAAGGGAATATTGACTTGAAAGAAGGGAAGAAAGACATGCTCCAAAAACAATATGATACCATTGGGAGTATCAAAGGAGAAGGTTTGTCTAAGCACATCTCAAGGTTCATGGAAATTTCAAGCAAATTGAAGCAAGTCGGGGTAGTCATTAGAAATTCTGATCTAGTCAAGAAGTTGCTAGACTCTTTACCGCATGAATGGAACATACAATGTATGTTGATCAAAAGGCAATATGTGAATGAAGCCTTTACCTTATTTGATATAATCAACACCCTAAAGTCCTTTGAAATGGACATCGAAAAGCGTCAAATGAAACAATCAGGATACACCAAAACCATGGCACCAACCAATGTTGCTTTTATTGTTCCAACCTCATCAGGCAATGCTGCAAGCTCATCCGGAATCATTCCTGCTATGATGACCGCTCCCGTCACCAATCAGCAGAATCAACCAATCAATGAATCAAAGGGTAATAGTACCTCTACTCCAAATCCATCAAGTGAACGCATGGCATTGTTTGGACTGCCTTTCAACAGTTATCAAGCTCTAATCTCAACTGAGTTGAAGGAAGGGGTGACCCACGTTGAAGATGTTTTCCAAGTTGATCCAGATGATATGGAAGAGGTTGATCTAAAGTGGCAAATGGCTATGCTGACTCTTAGGGCTAAGTGATTCATGGATAGAACCGGTAAGAAGCGTCTTGGAGGAAAGTCTGCAGGGTTTGACATGTCTAAACTAAGATGTTACAACTGTAAGCAACTCGGGTTCTTCAAGAGGGAATGTCCCCATCCTATCACCGACTCTCTACCTATACCTACCATTGTTGCAATTATCGATGGCCAAGAACGGACTAAGAAGGAAAAAGAACCAAACAATGCCTTGGTAGTAAACGACTTTGATTGCAGCAATGAAATTGAAGAAGCTCAGGTTGAGGTGTGCAAGGCTCTTATGGTAAATTCTCCATCTACACAGTTTATGGTTCATTGTTAGGACATAGATTGTATGACAAAAGCTTTGTAATAGTTTAGGTCTTATTGTCTTTATGTTTTTCTTTAATTATTTAGTTTTGTCTAAGTATAAGTACAAGTTCTGCTAGAGGCGAATTTGATAAGTTCGCCTAGTCTATTAGAGGCGAACTTGTTAAGTTCGCCTAAGCATCTTTGAAGCGAACTTGTTAAGTTCGCCTACTCCAGAACTGATGTCTATAAATATAGAGTTTACAGAGTCTGTTTAACACACCAAAAAGAATGATTGAATGATCAAGTATTCTGTAAACTCTGTTTGGTGATATAAAAGAGAAGGTTTATTTACCTGTTGTTTCGTTTGTCAATTGATATACAAACGTTAATACGGTAGGATTCCGCACTCCGTGTTAACGAGACGTCCTGTCACGAGATTGATCTGAGATGAGTCATGTGGACCAACAAGTGGTATCAGAGCTTTTGCTCTTAATTAGCAGAAGATTCGTGGTGTTTTCGTGTACAATCAACATCAGATATCACTGAATTTGATGAGGATTTGAAGGATTTTTCATCTTTTTCGTGTTCTTGATAAAAATGGAAGAATTTTGATCATTTTGGATTCTTTTGATGAAATTGATCCGATAGAAGTGTTCCTAATTAGTCCCTACACATTCCTACGGTTCAAATTTGTCTAATTTGAACATATACATCAGAAATCATGATTTTCGGAGGTCTGAGTTCGTGTTTTCGTTTTTTCTGAAGTTTCAGCGTTTTAGGCGAACTTGCTGATTCAGTTGCAGGTGAACTTAGGGAGGCGAACTTAATAAGTTCGCTCGGTGAAGATCAGGCGAACTTAACAAGTTCGCTTGTGGTCAAGTTCGCTTGTCAGTGAGGTTCAGGCGAACTTACTAAGTTCGCTCAGACAGTAGGGAGGCGAACTTAATAAGTTCGCTCGGTGAAGATCAGGCGAACTTAACAAGTTCGCTTGTGGTCAAGTTCGCTTGTGATCTTGTTCGCTCAGTGAGGTTCAGGCGAACTTACTAAGTTCGCTCAGACAGTATCAGGCGAACTTATCTAGTTCGCTTGTGTTCTTAAAAAACAAAAAAAGAGTATTTTGGTGGGAAATTTGTTCTTGTCCAAATTTTTTAGGGAAAGTTTATATGGTTGGTTTATATCATTTTTGAAATTTTGAAATTTTTAAAAAAGAGTATTTTGGCGGGAAATTTTTTTCGGATATTTTCTCAAAAATTTAAAAATGTCGATTTCGTGTGATGATAATGAGATTGGAACTATGCAACCGAGACTTTTGTGCATATCAGATTACAGTAGTTGGAAAGTCCGGTTCGAATAGTTCGTATTAGAAACTGATGAAAATTTTTGGAGACCAATAACAGAAGGATATATGCATCCTACTTTTGACTTTCTGGAATTTAGTGATGTTCCTAAACTAGTGACAGCTCTTACTAAATTAGAAAAGCATAAGTTTGATCCAGAGATGAAAACGTGTGAAACTTTAACGATGTCTTTACCAAAAGAAATCATTCATAGTCTCGGGAAGTGTCCAACTTCAAGAGATCTATGGGAAGCATTGAAGAAAAAGGGTGAAAGAACTTCTCAAGCGTTTGTGATCTTGATCAAAGAATGTCGAAATGGCTTTAAGTGATAACAATTGGATAGAGACCATGCAGGAAGAACTTGCTCAGTTTGACAAAATTAAAGTTTGGAAACTTGTAGATCTTCCAAAGGGTGTGTATCCAATTGGTACGAAGTGGGCGTTTAAATGCAAGAAAGACGATCGAGGTGTTTTGGTGCGAAATAAGACAAGATTAGTTGTACAAGGTTTCAATCAACAAGAGGGAATTGATTACACCGAGGTTTATGCGCCTGTTGCTTGGCTTGAAGCTATAAGGCTGTTTCTTGATTTTGCTTCATATAAAGGGTTTAAGGTGTTTTAATTAGATGTAAAAAGTGCTTTCTTAATCCGTCTACAGTTTTCAAGCTTGATAAAGCTCTTAATCCGTCTACAGTCAAGGAGGAAGTTTATATGTGTCAGCCGTCGGGGTTTGAAGATCCAATTAATCCGTCTACAGTTTTCAAGCTTGATAAAGCTCTCTATGGTCTTCATCAAGCTCCTCGAGCGTGGTATGAAACGTTGTCTACACATCTTATGGATAATGATTTTGTTCGTGGACATATTGAGTCGACTTTATTCATTAAGAAAGCATGGGGAGAATACCTACTGGTACAAATATATGTAGATGATATTATTTTTGGCTCTACAAATGAAGGGTTATGCAAAGAGTTTGAGAGTATTATGAAATCAAAGTTTGAGATGTCAGCTATGAGAGAGTTATCATTTTTCCTAGGTCTTCAAGTTAATCAGAAGGAAGATGGTTTCTTTATTCATCAGTCCAAGTATGTAAAGGACATCTTGAGCCGGTTCAAGATGGAGGACTGTACCCCATATGATACTCCGATTCCGGTCAATCATAAATTGAATTCTGACCAGGATGGAAAAGAAGTTGATTGCAGAATCTACCGTGCAATGATTGGATCTCTCATGTACTTAACCGCTTCAAGACCAGATATAATGTTCGCTGTGTGTATCTGTTCCAGGTTCCAAGTAAAACCAAAAGAGTCTCATTTGATTGCAGTAAAGAGAATCTTTCGTTATCTGAAAGGAAAACAAAGATTGGGACTATGGTTTACTCATGGTTCTAACTTTGAATTCAATGCTTACACTGATTCTGATTTTTATGGTTGTTGTTTGGATAGGAAATCTACTACAGGTGGTTGCCAGTTCTTGGGTAATCGTCTAGTTTCCTGGTAATGCAAAAAGGAAACTACGGTCTCCATTTCAACATGCAAAGCAGAATACATTGCTGCTGCAAGTTGTTGTTCACAGATCTTGTGGATCCAACAACAATTAAGATACTACGGTTTGAATTTTACAAGAACCCCCATGTTTATTGATAATAATGCTACAATGTCTATTACAAATAATCCTGTTAAGCACAGTAAAACAAAGCACATTGAAATTATATATCATTTTATTCGTGATTGTGCATATAAGAAATTGATTGAGCTGGTAAAGGTAGATACAGATGATAATTTTGATGATTTTTTTACCAAAGCATTTGATCGTACCAGGTTTGAATTTCTGATCAAAATGATCGGTATGATCAATCCCGAATAAAAATTTTTCAAAACAATTTTCATGGGAGATTTTGTTTCAAATTTCTTTTATTGCTTTATTACATTTCTGCATTTTAAATTTCAGTCAAAAATTGTTATTTATAAAAATTCAAAACAAAATGAAAAATATAAAATTGACATCATTTGAAGTTATAGAAGAAATGACAGTACATCAGTGAATAGTTCATTACACATGACCTTAGTAGACCTTTGATATATGATAGTTTAAAGTAATTTGATTTGATCTAAATTTCAAAGTCTGCATAAATGAGAAATGATAGTGTTTTGAATGCTCTAATCTTGATAATATGTTTTAATTTGAATATGAGTTTGAAACTTGAATTGTCAATAGACTAGAAGCGTTTTTGAACCAATAGTAGTGTGAAAATTAAATATGATATGATTACATCTGTGATTTGAATCCATTATATGCTTGAGTGTGTGTGTGTAAAAGATCATTATCAGATATAGAATATATGGTTTTAAGAATTTCATGAGATCAATATTGAATTATGTCTTTAGCACAATCTCTTTCAGTTCACTTCACTGCCCATGCCCCGAAAAACATGCAATGTGTTGCTGAACTAAGATATGTTTCTGACAACATCTGTTAGAACATATATTCACCATTGAATTAGTTAGATACATCATCTATTCTGATTTTATTGAAATTTATCCAGATAATAATTGGATCCTCCTACCTGAATCTATTGATTCTCATTATAAAGCCAATTCATTAGAATCATTCGATTCTTAATCATTCTGATTCTTATATCCTTTGGGATCTGCTATTCTATACTTGTGCTAATAGAGATAATTTCATCTTGGAGATTGATCTAATATTTCAATAAACTGTGTATGTCTTGAAGATAATGCAAATTTAATTTCTGTTGGCATATATGTGGGGTACACGATGTTTTTCATCTAAATGGTACTAACTCACATGAATTTGGAAGAAAAATGCTTATAGTTTCAAATTATATAATATTGACAATTTAAAAAATTCATGCTTTGTATTGCAAATTCGGAATGAAAAATTGAGCATTTCATGACCTGATCTTGTTTACTTTGAAATTTATCGGGTATCATTTCAAATATTATTCAAATTGATTGCAAAAGTTACATAAAATTTGAAAAAGTATTGAGTTACATAAGTATGAGTTTGATTGTTTCATTTCATAGGTTACCCATAGTTGATAATAAACTGTGTGATGAATTGCTCATATACTGATTGCTCATGATGTTCATCCAAAAAATATGTATTTTAGTTTGCTCATATAAAATCCAAAAATATGTGTTTTCAGTTTGCACAGATAAAAAAAAATATGTGATTCCGTTTGTACAGATAAAATCCAAAAAGATTTTATCTTCAATGAGAATTTTATTTTTATTAAAAAGATTCGGGATCGGATACATGCTACAGATGGAAGTTCACAAGAATGTGTCGTGTTGAAAGTGAAGAATTTTTGTTCAAAGGAAAAGGTTTGGAGCAAACTTAATATGTTCGCATAAGTCTTGTTAAGCGAACTTGACAGGTTCCCCTAATGAAGCGAACTTAATTGTGAATTAATATGTTGTTCAGGCGAACTTATTCATTTATCTTATTCACTGTTAGAGAGAACTTATAAGAACGAACATACGGACTATTTTAGCAAACTTGTGTTTTCAGATCTAGGGTTTCTTATTTGAACTTTGGGTGTTTGTTTCTGGATCGGTTTTTGATTGTGAGTAATTCTAAGGTAATCTCAATGAATTTTATCTGGTAAATTGTCTGGAATTTGGCTTTTTACCTCTGTGTTCGTCAGTTTTAAACGTTGTACGTTTTTCTGAGATTTGAACAAATTTTATGTATTAAATCTTGAAATTGATGATTAACTGGTGTCGTGAGTGTTAATCGATGATAGTGTTATATTTGAATTGAGAATTTATACATGATTTAGACATGTTTGTGATTATGTGTGGAAGTTGTATCGACAAAACTGGTTCAGGCGAACTTGTTCAGGCGAACTTGTTCAAGCGAACTTATTATGTTTGCCTCTTGCAACACTAAGCGAACTTAGTAAGTTCGCCTAAGGGCTCAGGAGTGTTTTGGACTTGTGATTTTTTTTTTGTGTTGAAAATTTTTGTGTTAGATTTTTTTATCTTTTTGTTTGTTTTGCTTACTAATGTGTTTTTGTCCTCTACATTTACAGATGGCTCGTCGTGTTGAGTACAAGCATATTCAAGTGGCGTTATTGGATCCGAATATGTCTGAAGTTGTTAATTTTCAAGGAATTATCAATTTTCTAAATCGTTCAAGATTGCATGTGGCTTTATCTGCTAATCCGTATATCAGTTTACCGTATATTCAACAATTCTGGGATACTGTTCATCAAGATACGGATGTTGAACCTCACGTACTTCGTGCTACAATTAATAATACGGAGGTTGCTATTTCAGTGGAAACTATTCGTGCCGCATTGGCATTAGGAGGTGCTGTTGATGATCCTATGTCATATCCTGGAACACTGATAATGGGGTGTTTTCAGCGGATGGGTTACAGAGGAAGACCAAATGATACACAAGCAAGAAAAGGAGGTTTAGTTGGCGAATGGAGATATTTTATGCAGGTTATCATACAATGTCTGTCTCCAAGAAAGGCTAGTACTGATGGTCTAAAGAGTGCATTACAAGCTGCTATGGTTGCTTTGACCCTCAACAAATGGTTTAATTTTGCTTTATATATCTACCATGAGTTGGTCATGCAAATCAATCCTCTAGAAGGTTAAGGGTTCCTTATGTATCCTAGGTTCGTGCAAATGATTCTGAATCATTTAATTCCGGATTTACCTCAGCATCCAATCCGTTTGACTTTGACTCCTATGTCAAAAAAGATTTTTACTGATTGTACTATGGTGAAACAACAAAATGCTGCTCTAATTCCTGTTCCAACTCCTCTGTTTGGTCACATAATCAATCCTGATTATGTTGAGCCACCTAATGATCATTGGTTTCATCCTGAGGAGTTAGTACAAGGCCAAGTCCAGAATCAAGTTTCAATTCAACAACCAGTTCAAGCTCAAGTACAACAAGTTCCAGTTCAACAACAAGTTCCTGAACAACAACAACAACAACAAGTTCCTGCTCAACAACAACAACAAGTTCCTATTCCACAAGAACAGGTTCAAATTCCTGTTAATGAACCAGTTCAAGATGAGATTGCTCAAGATAATGATCAAGATTTGGGGATGAATATGGATGATTTTGATCATGAAGCTGTGAACTCACCTATTCATGAAGCTGAAGGAAATGTTGTAGATACGAGTTTCGGTGATACTATCTTACCTGATTCTGAAGCTACTGATACTGATTCATCTAGAGATTTTAGCTCAGATCATTATGCAAGGTTGGCTACGTTACCATTGGCTAATGCGGGGAAACGTATTAAATCTAAAGCTAGAAAACTGAGGCGTAAGTCTGTTCGGAATCCTCCTTCTAGATCAGTACTTGGCAAGAGAACTTTAATAGATGAAAGTTCTGACTCGGATACTGATGCTATTCCAGTTCTTAAAGCTCAGAAGCTTATGTCTGCTTCTATTGCTCATTCATCTCAAGGTGTTGAGGTTGCTAATTTTGTTGCTTCCTTACTGATTACACATCCTGCTTCTAAACATACATCTCCAGTTCTTTCTCCACATGTTCTACACACATCTAAAGCTGGTCCTTCAAAGCCGTCTGATTCTGAAAGAATTACATTCCTTGAATCACAGGTGCTAGCTTTACAGACTCAAGTAGATACGCTTGTGTCTATTGATTCTCAGAGACAGTTGGTCCTTCAAGCTCAAGCTACACAGATTGCTGACATGCAGTTATTGGTGTCTAAGCTTGTTGAGCGTCTTGACAAAAAGATGTGAATTTGTATTTTACATTTCAGTTTATATAGAGAAAAACCAAAAATATTTTGTCTTTCTTATTTTTGAAAAACCAAAAAGATTTTATTTTTCCAGCTTCCATGGAAATCTTAATTGTTGGTTATTCTTGGTTGTTCTCCTTTGCATAAATTGAATATTGCAGACAGAAGTTGACAAGGGGTCCTTCTCTCAAGTTTTCTTCTAGATAGAAAGAGAAAGTGCAGATGAACAAGACGAAGACTACAATGTGTTTGATGATATATGAAGACGGAGACAATCTTCTAAAGCTGTTGTCAAGGGGGAGTCTGTTGGAGCATATTCTGGTGACAACGAGCTTGAAGATATTATGTCTTAGTCTTAGAGTCTTTGACTTGTAATTGATAGACTTGTTAGCAACAGTTAAAGGGGAGTCTGTTAGGACATGTTTTGTAACTGTTGATAACAATATTGTTTAAGTTCATAGAGAGGCGAACTTAACAAGTTCGCCTAAGCATCTTTAGGAGGGAACTTGTTAAGTTCGCCTAAGGTGCTGGGTCATAGAGAGGCGAACTTGTTAAGTTCGCTTAAGGTGCTGTGTGTTCCTATAAATAGGAGTTACAAGTTCATATTCCATAGAACACTAGAGAAGAAAAAAGTGTAAGTGTGAGTTTTGGAGAGAACTGTTGTAATCAAGGATTATAGTAATACAAAGCGTTTATTTACACCGTGTTGTTGATTGAGTTACATGTTGCACGTTGATCATGGATTCCGCACGTTATCACCGTGTCATACCGCGAGTCTAGAGATCCGTCACGCATTGAATCGGGACATACATTCATGGAATGGAAGCAAGTCTGGTTGAAAAGGAGAAGAATTAAGTGCTGAGAAGAATTATCATCAACACTAACTCTATTAGTCATGTGGCTCTCCTTAGACAATTTGCTATTCAGGGGACATAGAGTTAGGTTATTGACACTGATGGAAGCATGACTGAGAATGCCAACATCAAGATCAAGGATGCAGTAAAGGAGATTAACGAAAAGAAGGACACTTGTCCTAGTTCCAGCTCAACGGATTGAGTTATCTCTCCGGAGAGTGCTGGTTATGGAACTCAAACCAATGGTGATGGAAGCTCTAATAAAGGATGCATTTGTAGGAAAACCGCTGCTGAGCTGATTCCACCTAAGGTAAAATCTCGTCTCTGTTCCTCTGATTGTATTGACATGATTGCTCACTATCGCACACTAAATCAACTCATTATTCGTGAGAAAGATGATGCTCTTGCTATCCTCAATCAAGTTAAGAAGAGCGAGGATACTCTCAAAGTCAGGTTGAACCAGGCTAATCAAGAAATCCAAAACCTGAAAGAGTTTGTTTATCGAAAAGAATTTTTGATCACAAATTTAACTGAAAAACTAACATTTTCAAGAAATGAATCTGTTAAATGGCAAATAATTATAGACAAATGGAACGTTAGCAAAAAGGCATAAGATACTATGTTGGACTGTCAGAACTCTCCATGTTTTATGAAAAAGGGGGTAGGACATTTGGATTCGAATGACTTTGAGAGGAAGATGTTTCACCCTCCCACCCATGGTCATTATTACCTTATTCCGTCTCCAAATCCTAAAAATGATCTTGCAAAATTATTTGTTTCTGTGACTAACGTAAATACTGTAGTTTTAAAAGGACATGATGAGGATGTTAGGGATGATTGTGGTGTTGGATTGGGTCACATGGAATGCAACCGAGAATCTGTTTTATCTTCATTTTTTGAATTTAAATTCCTAGAACCCAGAGTCATGTAATTCGGGCTCTGTTGATAGCAGTAATGGATCATGTTCTAGGATAATTAACTCTAACTATGATTGTAATGAACACAATAGCTGTAATGACTTTATTTCTATGAATGATGGTTGTTTTAATGATTCAATTGATACTGTGTCAAGAAATCAGCTTGAAAGGTTTATGACAAAAGAAATTCCATTGCTCACCCCAGCATCAACAAGTCAAAATGATAGTCAAAGTGACTCAGACTATTTGTCTACAAGAGATAGTAAAGAAAGTTCATATGATTCGGACAGATCTGTCGAAACATCCGCGGAATCATACAATGCATCTGATGAAGAAACAAGTCAAATGACAAATGTTGATAAAGAATCTGACCAAGAATCATCAATCACTCATGTTGATCTAAAGAAGGAGAAATTCATCAAAGGCAAAAGCAAAAATCAAATCAAAGTGCCAGTTCAGCAGCAATCATCCTCATCATCTTATCAATCTCCACATAAAAGAAAAACTTTTAAGCATGTTAATTGTTTTAGTTGTGGGAAGGGCGGTCACACTGCTAGGAAGTGCAGTAGTGCATCTTATCATAATAATTGGATCAAATTTGAACGACCTAAAATGCATAGTGTGAGAAATTTTAACAGACACCAACAAGACCACAATCCTTTTTATCATAAAATTGATAAAATTCGCCAAAATGTAAATCATTTTCTATAGGGAACATGTTGCTGGAGAATCAGAACTGATAGAATTACTAAATTGTATTGTATGTGACAGGGTTTTCCCATGAGGACTATTGATAATGCATGGCATATTGATAGTGGGTGCTCTCGTCACATGAACAGGCTAAAAGATCTGCTCACTAACTTCAGAATTATCGATGGGGATACGTTGCCTTTGCGGGTGACGAAAAAGGAGGAAAGATTACCGGACAGGGAACTGTATGCAATGGAACTCTCACTTTGGAGAAAGTGAATCTTGTTCCAGAACTCTGCTATAATCTAATGAGTGTATCAAAAGTTTGTGACAAACAGCTGTCTGTGCTGTTCAACAAAGCAGAATGTCTCTTTCTCAAGCCTGGATTTGTTATTCCAGAAGATCTAGTCCTGTTGAGGACTCCAAGAAGAAACAACACCTACATCGTCGACATGAATGATCCTGAAACAAAAGCTTCTATGGCTTATTTACTGTCAAAAGCATCTGACTCTGAATCACTGCTCTGACATCGTCGACTTGGCCATGTGAATTTTAAAAACATAAATCGTTTAGGAAAAGAAGATCTTGTGAGAGGTTTTCCCTCCAAGGACTTCAATTTTTCTGAAAAATGCATGGCCTGTGCTAAAGGCAAACAACACAAAAAGACACAGAAGTCCAAAGCAGTGAATTCCATTTCTTTTCCTCTTCAATTACTTCACATGGACCTTTTTGGTCCTGTCAGTGTTAAAAGCATCTCTAAGAACTTTTTTTATTTGGTTGTGACAGATGATTTCTCCAGGTATTATTGGGTTAATTTCTTAGCAACTAAAGATGAAACTTCAGAAGTATTGAAGAGTCTGATTCTCAAAATCGAGAAAATCTACAAGCGTTTGGTGATTTCTATTAGAAGTGACAATGGCACCGAGTTCAAAAATCATGTCTTGAATGAATTTTGCGAAAGCAAAGGAATCTCTCGACAATTCAGTGCTGCCAGGACTCCACAGCAGAATGGAGTTGCTGAAAGGAAGAACCGAACATTGATTGAAGCTACCAGAACAATGCTAATAGATTCAAAGCTGCCAATCATTTTCTGGGCTGAAGCAGTTAACAATGCTAATTATGTTCTGAATCGTGCTCTTGTGGTCAAGGGTCACAACAAGACTGCTTATGAGCAGTGTCATGGAAGGAAGCCCCTGATCAAATTATTTAGAGATTTTGGATGTTCATGTACTCTATTGAACACAGCAGAGAATCTTTCAAAGTTTGGTGCAATTGGTGACGAATATTATTTCATTGGATATTCTTCATTTCAAAAGGCCTACCGTGTTTACAACAAAAGGACAAAGATCGTGCATGAATCTTATTACGTTGACAGGCAAGAAGCAAAGACTACATATACTGGAACCGGTCCCGACCGGTTCTATGATGCAGATATTGTATTCGATAACTTCATTCCTCCTTCACCACTGGAACTCGTACCTGAACCATCTGCATCCGTTGAACCATCATTCATTCCATCCATCCATGCAGAAGATGAATTTTTGCCTTTTTTCAAAAAGAACCACATCTATTGTCGCCGATCCTTTGTTTGTTTCTGTCAACAATACAGTAACCTCCTCTCATTCTGAGGCTGCTGATACTAATCCTGCGCATACTTCTGGTGATGTCAGTTCTGGTCAAACTGCAACTGTAAATTCTAATATTGACTAGGACTTGACAAATGATCCCTCTTTCAATTACGACAGTGATTCTAACAATAATGATGGGCCGATTATTTATGATGAAAATTTAACGAACCTTCCTTCTCAAGTTGAAGTTGTTGATAGGCCATCTTTCAAAACTTTATCAAATCATCCTTTGGAGAATGTGATTGGGCCAATCACTGAAGGTGTTCGTACTAGAAGTTATTCAAATCCTTACAGCACGACCATGTGTAGGTCCAGATTTTAATCGGAAATCACTCAACATATCGATTACACACACACAGGCGGAATCTATGTGAATGGTGGTGAAACAGAGGGTAGAAACAGAATTGGTGAAGATAACAGCTAACCATACACAGAATCAACACAAAAAGGATGTGAAAAAGTAAGAACAAAGCATTAGACAAATGCAAATTGTATTGATTCTTCAAGAACAGTGAAAGAGAGAATTCAGGGTTACAACAGCTACTCACACCCTAGAAATTCTCAAACTAGGCTATTTATAGTAAGTTGACAGGCATCGAAACTATGCTCATCGAAACTACTAGTTTTGATGAAGCATTTACAAGTGTGATAAGCCTGTCGAAACTAAACTATCTATCGAAACTACTAGTTTCGATTGAACAAACCTCAATCGAAACTAAGTATTTTAGATGGCCCAGACTTAGAAAATGAAACATGAAATTACATGAAAATGAAAATACAAGTAAATAAACTAACTAGCAATGTTAAAAAAGAAATACATTGATGACAACATCTTATACAAAAATAAGACTCTACAATCTCCCCCTAAGCTGCTGCATCAATGTCTTCAACTTTTCTCTAAGCAGTTGGCCCTTGATTTGGTTTCTGGAAGAAAGGCTTGACGTTCAATGGCACCACTCTCTGATATGCCTTAGCATCTGCTTCATCATCATCATGAAAGAGCTTGATGGGGTTTTTAAACAAAAATTCAAGATCTTCAGGTTGAAACTTTAGAAGTTCCATGGGCTCAAAGATCACAATATCTTCCTTGCCTTCACACTCGATCACAACACTTCTGATGGTTGAGTTGTAAAACCTTTTTCTGAAATTTTGTAGCTGTACAGGTACTGATTGTGGTAGAACTATGGATTTGATAGTTTCAGCAGGCTTGTACCAAAGGCTTACCCAAGGATTTTGAGTTCTAGGATGTATCCTGGTTTTGTATATGATCCTCTTTGGAATAGTGGTCTTCATTGACCTGAAGTCATGGAGGGCTTGTTTCTTAAGAAACTGTTAAAAGTTGCGTGCCTCGTTGTCTTTTCCAGTATTTTGTAGGGGTAATTTGGCAAGAGCCCTAAGATCATATCTAGGGAGTGAGCTGAACTCATGAGGAGTTTTGAAGTGTTCTACTCCTCCCTTGTACCTCCTAACAATGTATAATTTCCTTTCATTGTCATATTTCCATCCCACGGGGGGGTCTCTTCAGCTCTTGGTACTCTACAAACCAATTATAATATTTTGGAGGCTCCTCAACGGTAATGTCCTCATCTAAGGCCTTTTTGGGTCGGGATAGTCTGGATTTGGTTTAGGAGGTTGAATTCGTTCAGAGGGGGTGGAATCAGTGTGAGTTGTTTGAGTTGGTTCAATGGGGGTTGGTTCAGTGTGTACCAGATCAACTTCAACATTTGCATCATCTTTATCATCGTCAGAGAATGCCTGAATCTCTTCTCCTTCCTCAGTGAAGTATCGTACCTTCTCTTCGTGCAGATCTTCTGTAGCCAAAATTTCTGGATAATCTTCATTAAAACCATAATTGTCAATTTCTTCCAGAAGAGCATTCAGCTCGTGATCTGACCCAATCTCTTCATCATCAAGAATGACCACCTCAGCACTTGATTCATTTCCTTTCCTTCATTCTCTGGAAGCTCTCCGTTCATTAACTGATGGAAGATCATAACTGGTTTCTTCTAACTTGACTTCCACAGTATCCTTTGTCTTGGTGGTTTGGCCAGTGAAGATTGTTAGAGCAGATTGAGGATTTGAGACAAAGGCAGGGGAAGAGGGTCCACCAGCAGAAGTGGTCTCCCCCTAGCCGTGGAAGGTGTTTCCTATTGAGAAGATTTAGTGAATGAAGCCTTGATTTGTTCAACAATGTCAGATAGGGCTTTAAACTCTTGTTGTTGCTGAGAGATTGTCTTTTGTTGGTTTTCCAATTGAGTTTGCTGAACATCAAGTTGTGTATGTGGGCCGCTAACTTCCAGCCTTAGATCTTTCACTTCTTCCTTGCTATCTCTTAGTTCAGTCTTCAGTTTCTCAATCTTTTCATCTCGCTTTGTTACTGCTTCCTGTAATCTTTTTACTTCCAGGCTCAGGGTTTTAACTCTTGGGACAGATGGTGAAGGATCAGGGATAGGAGATGCAGGTGGTGTAGTAACAGGTGTATGTGGTGGAGATGGTTGTGGTGAAGTGGTGGAATATGAGTAAGTAAGTGAGTGGGGGTTAAGTGTTAAGGAATATTAAACAATGATTCATCAGAAGAAGTTAAGGACTCATGTCCTATCTTGATTTTCTTTGCAAGAGGTTCTTCTTGTTCGTAATCAGACTCAGAATCAGCTCGTCTCTTGGAGGAGGATGCAGGAGGTTCGGTCTGTTCCTCATCTTCAGACTGATCATACTTAGTGCCATAGATGCCTTCATCCAAGGTGTCACTAGAATCAGCTTCAGGTTCAATATTCTCTTGAACCTCAATATTAACATCTGCATCTATGTTTTCAGCATGTTGCTCTTCAATTACTGGCTCAGGATTTTCCAACAGTTGATCCATAAAAGGAGCCTGTAAGATAGGCTATTCAAAATCTAGCTCTATTTGTGGGTCAGCAATTACATCTGGCTCTTGGTTCCCTTGATCTTGATCTGCCTCTTCTTCTTTAGATGATGAATCAAATTGCAGTTGTGGATCTATATCAGGAACAAACTCTTCTTCTTCACCCAAGATATGACCAAACAGAGGAATGTCAGCAATCACTCTGTTGTTTCTTTTGCTTGAACTCTTCATGTAGCTTAATTGCAGTCATGTGATCAAAGACAAATACATTGCCATCTTGTTGTAAGTTACGATGGAGATGATTAAAAATAATATGAAGGAACCTAGGGTAGACCAAGAACTTTTCTTTCACTCCTCGAGTCAGGTTTTCCTTTAACAGCCCAAATACTAACCCAGAAAAATTGTAATCTTTCCCTTTAATCAATCCTAAGACTGTTGATGCCACCATTGCATTGGCTGAGTCAAAACCACCTTTTCTGATAGTCAAGCAGTGAATGAAGACATGCACAATGTATCTCCATAGAGGTGGAAGGGCATTCTTGATAATCTGTCTGCCCTTGAATTCATATAGATGCCCTAGTCTTCTGAAACATAACATAATAACTTGGAAAATCCACCAGTGCTTCATGATTATCATTGAAGTGCAGCACCTCTCTAATAGTTACCTCAGAGAAAAGAACTTCTTGATTATGAACTGTGGCCCTGATATGCTCCACATTGTTTATAACAGTTGTAGTTGCAGTACTCTAGAATTGCCTTATAGTAGTTTCAAACACAGGTAGATTGTGACTTATGGCAAAGCTGATGTTGGAGTTGGCCAGGAAGTCAAGCACAGGTAAGAAGTCTGCATTTTTAGGATCAGTAGTGTTCAACACAGCACACACATTGTGCCTTTTGACAAATAGGAGATCCATATCTGTACAAAAGCAACACAATTTTTTTTCATACATCAGTCTAACACTTAGAAAAATTTCAGAAAGGCCTGATCGAAACTGCTAGTTTCGGGTGACCAAGCATATCGAAACCACATAGTTTCGGGAACCAAAGGGTATCGAAACAACTAGTTTTGATGGAAAACCTGTTCAAATTCTGAGAACATTTTAAAAACATAACACCCTTTTATCGAAACAACTAGTTTCGATGCCTGAAATCTGAACAAATATACATACTCAATAATCAAAGAAAAAGGATCCAGAACTTATACACAGACTCAAAGAATCAAGATCAAACAGGCAAAAAATGTTAAAACTAAGTAAAAGAGGTCAAGAAAGAGCCTGTGAGAATCGAAACTTCATCTTACCCAAAGCATCAACTTTAATCAGCAAGAATATACAAAAGGAGGTAAGATATCAACAATGATGACTTTATAGACAAGATCTAAGCCCTAATCGTCCCTTAAAAAGAAGTAACAGACGTAAAAGTTTTGAAAAACTCAAACCCTACGTTTGTTCAACTGAAAATCACGATAGAGACCATAGAAATTTGTTACCTGATGATGACAACGACGGAGGATCAGATAAACAACACTGATTAAGCAACTTAGACCGTTTTGAGATTTTGTGTGGTAGATGAAAGTGTGAAGAGGTATTGGAAATGAGAGTGAGAATGAACATGAAAGGAAACCTGATTATGAAGACATTTAATTTGAGCATGACAAAAGACTAAAATTCCCCTGTCGAAACTATTAGTTTCGATAGAACTAAGTAGTTTCGGGTGGATGGTAGTTTCAGATGGTTTGAGTAGTTTCAATGAAATGAAGTTTCGGGTGAACAGGAGATACATGATCAGAAACTAAGGAGATATGTACACAATTTAAACAATCTAATAAGGAAGATTAAGAAATTTATATAGAAAAGGTAAAAGTAAAACAGTAAAAAAAATAATAATATAAACACTTAGCCTTGGAAAAGATCCAACATGAGATCATGTCTGGTCAAACCCTTGAAACACTTCATATTGCACTCAGCTACTGTGAATCCCTGAGGATAGTCGATATTTGTGCAAGATAAACCCGAACATTTGTTTGTACATTGATTTCATGTGATTAAGAGGTACCATTTGAGCACGAAACACGGCGTACCCCACATTTTGAAATAAAATGGTTTTGAAAGCCTATCAATCCTCAAGAAATACCCGTATTCATTTTATCATCTCTTACAGGTTAACCAGGGTACCATCTTGGTAAGTCAAAATCACCACAAAAAATAAAATAAAATTCAAATGGATATAAGAGGTTGTATAATGAAATATATCCAAGTGGATATTAAAAGGTACGAACATTCTAGATCTTTGCGTAAGTAAAACATAAAAAGTCGTAAAATTATCCAAGCGGATAGGAAAAGTTTGAGCACCCGAGATCTTTGCGTAAGCAAAACAGACGGGGTCAAATCATCCAAGTGGATGGGAAAAAGATGAACTCCCGATATCTTTGCGTAAGCAAAACAGACGGGGTCATCAGCGGTAACTCTCGTTACTTTGACGGTCACCTGGCGCATGAATCAGAATCCAACACGTAAGCCTATATCTGATTGAATCGGTTTTCTTAGCTTATAAAATGGGTTAGATGTTTAAAAAATGGGTTCAAACACACGTGTACGAAAGAGAATTAGATTTTCACACTACTAAAAAGTTATAACCGTGTGTCTGGCCTACCGGCTATTCCTCAGTAAGCACCATCTCTTATGGTCCATTCCATGGTCAAGAAGTGTGATCAGACTCTATCATTTCTCACAAGGACGGATCCGATTTTCATGAAACAGAAACATGATACTCACAGTGAGTTTTTTCTTAAGCAAACAATAAACAAATCAAATATTTTCTTTTCTTTTTTACTATACAAAACAAATATTTTTCTTTCAATCTGAAAATTCCAATTTCTCCTTCAAAAGTTTTGCTTTCAAAGGTAAATAAAGAAAACAACTCTACAGAAAAAGTAAAATTTTTTTTTGGAAATCTTCCCGATTAACAAGTTTAAATAGAAAAGTTAATATGCGCAGGGGTTACTGAAAGTTGATCATGCCGAGCATCTCCACCAATTTCTCAAATCTGGCAGAATCAAATGCTTTTGTAAAGATGTCAGCGGTTTGCTTGTCGGTTTTGTCTTCAACGATTTTGATATGTTTCTTTTCGACACAATAGGGAACGACGGTGTTATCACACAGTATGGGAGTTTCATGGAAGGTGATCCCATAATCAAGCATTTGATGGTGGATCCATCTCACTTGGGAACAACAAAGGGCTACGGCAATGTATTCAGCTTCGGATGTGGATTAGGAAACGGTGGTTTGTTTCTTACATTGCCAGGAGATGAGGCGGTTTCCAAGGAACTAACAACCTCCAGAAGTGGACTTTCGGTCTAAGCTGCATCCCCCGTAGTCTGAATCTGAGTATGCCAAAAGATCAAACAAGTTACTTTTGGGATACCAAAGTCCAAGCTTTGGCTTATAATTCAAATATCTTAAAATACGTTTGACAACAAGTAAATGAGAAAGTTTAGGATTAGCCTGAAAGCGTGCACACAAGCACACTGCGAACATGATGTCTGGTCTGTTAGCAATGAGATACAGAAGAGATCCTATCATTGAGCGATAAAGGTGCTGATCAACGCTTTCACCATCCAAATCAGAATACAGACAATGTCGAACTTCTATAGGAGTCTTGTAAGGATGAGACTCAGTCATTTTGAACTTGGTCAGAATTTCTTTGACATACTTCTCTTGATGGATAAGAATTCCTGACTTAGACTGATCTACATGCAAACCCAGAAAGAACTTCATTACTCCCATAGAGCTTTTTTCAAACTTAGAACGCATCACTTCCTCGAACTCTTTACATAACCGAGGATTTGTGGATCCAAAAATGATATCATCAACAAAGATTTGCACTAAAATGGTATCCACACCATCCTTCCGTTTGAACATAGTTTGGTCAATTGCTCCTCATGTAAAACCATTATCAAGCAGATGCTTAGATAACCTCTCATACCACGCACGAGGTGCTTGATGAAGACCATACAATACCTTGTCAAGTTTGTAAACTCTGTTAGGATAGCTTGGATCAATGAAAGCCGGTGGCTGCTTAACATAAACTTCCTCTTAAACTTTTCCATACAGAAATACGCTTTTGACATCCATCTGATGAACTGTGAAGTCCATATAGGCTGCGTATGCGAGAAACATTCTGATGGCTTCCAAGCGAGCCACCGGTGCAAAGACATCCTCAAAATCAATTCCTTCTTCTTGATAAAACCCCTGAACCACAAAGCGGGCTTTGTTTCGAATCACGATTCTACTTTCGTCCTTTTTGTTATGAAATACCCAACGAGTGCCGATTGGGACTTTCTTCTTTGGAAGGTTCACCAGATTCAACACATGTAACTTGTTGAACTTCTGTAAATCTTCTTGCATGGCCTCTACCCAACTATTCTCAAGCAAAGAAGCTTTGATATTCTTAGGTTCAACTTGAGATATGAAACAGGAGAAGAGACCATCATTCATTGCTTCGGTGGCACTATGAGTTTGGACTCCCACATTAAGTGGACCAATGATGTTGTCTGTCGGATGATCCTTGTGAAATCTCAACTGTGGAATCTCATCCTCTTCCAATTGATCATCCAAATTAGTAATGTTATTGTCAGAAAGGTCAACTTCATCAACAATAGGGTCTGCAGCAGATGATTGTGCAGCAACATCCACTACTGGAGGAGTTTCTTCCTCAACAGTTTCACTTGTTGCTAGAGAGTCCGAAGAATCCAGAGTGGGTGATGAAGAGGAGCTTGAAGCAGAAGCAGAAGAGGTACCTAGGATATTCACAGACATAAGAGGATTAGCTGAGACAGATATGTTAGTGAAATTAGGAAGATTAAATGATTTAAACAAAGAATCGACATCAAAAAGCCAATCAGGACCGTCCCCAGCGTCCGTATGATTGCTTTCATGCCAGTTGATATCAATAGATTCCAGCACAATCCTTCGTCTCTTGTTGTAAACACGAAAAGCTCTTTGGTTAGAGGAATAGCCCATGAAGTAGCACTCATCCGCTTTGGCTTCAAAGTTGTTCAGCTGATCAGAAGTATTCAGCATTGTGCAAACACACTCAAATTTCCTGAAGAAATCAATAACAGGCTTGCGCTTGTACATAATTTCATAAGGAGTCTTGTTGCAACTTTTGGTGATGAGAACTCGCTTTTGCACAAAGCATGCGATATTGACTGCCTCGGCCCAAAACGTGACAGGAAGCTTAGAATCAACGATCATAGTTCTTGCTGCTTCTATCAACGTATGATTTCTTCGTTCAGCTACACCGTTTTGTTGAGGAGTACGTGGTGCACTGAATTGCCTAGAGATACCCTTACTTTCACAGAAAGAATCAAGAGTGGCATTCTTGAACTCTGTGACATGATCACTGCGAATAGTCTTCACACTTAGATTGAACAGATTCTTGATTTGTAGCAGATGAATCTTCAGAGTCTCTAGCGTCTCATCTTTCTTTTCCAAGAAGAATACCTAAGTAAACCAAGAGAAATCATCGGTTAACACCAAACAGTAAGATTTTCTTCCATGACTCATGACACTCACACGACCGAAAAGATCCATGTGAAGCAATTGAAGAGGAGAGTCAAATGAATTAGTGGTTTTGGGTCTTTGAGAAGATTTGTGTTGCTTGCCCTTTGAACAAGAGAGACAATGTTCCATGGGTGAGAAATCTTTCAAAGGAAAACCGGTGACAAGGTTTCCTTGAACAAGGCGGTTCATTGTCTTGAAGTTCACATGTCCTAATCTCTTGTGCCAGAGAAAGGACTCATCTTCTGAAGCTTTTGAAAGGAAGCAGGATTCGATTCCTGATGGATTATTTATATCCAGACTGTAAGTATTGAATCTTCGAGGAGCACACATGAGGATTAGATCTTTGGTAATAACCACTCCAGGCTTTAAAATAAAACATTCCTCGGAGTTGAAGAGGGCATAAAAGTCTTTATAACAAATCTGGGACACACTCATCAGATTGTACTTCAGCTGTGGGGCGAAATTGACATTCTCCAAGCTATTTACACCGTTAGTCACAGTTCCTTGACCTTCAATCTTTCCCCCTCTTGGATTTCCTTTAAAGGCGACAAAATCTTCGTCTGGTGGATGATAATCTTGCAATAAAGAAAAATGACAAGTCATGTCTTGAGCAACCACTGTCGACATGCCAGATATTGTCTCCAGTCCTCCTCAATTGTCCCTACACAAAATGAATCATTTAGACATTTGTACCCAAGCCATTGCTAACTTGGAACTTCTTAATTTTACAAGATACATTTCGGAAGTCATAGTCAGAATCCTCCTTTAATGTGTTCTCAAAAAGATCGTTATTCTTAATTTTCCAAATCCTTTTCGACCAATTTTTAGCATTTTTATTCCTTTTACGTCGCAAAGTTCTACTATGTTGTGATTTAGATAAAACATTTGAAGCACAATCAACTGAATTTTGAGAAACAGATGGAACGTTTTCTTCCTCAAAATGACATGTAGACAATTTACATGTCTTGAAAACATGATTGGATTCCCCACAACTAAAACAAACTTTATCACATGCTGGCTTAGCCTGATAATTGTCATCATAAGATGATGAAGATGATTGTGATGTTGAGACATCAGAACTAGAGGCAACTCTTTCTTCAATATTTCTTTCTTGAAGACTTTGATCTTCCTTTAATCTGAAAAATTCCAGATTACTCATTCTTTCTTGTGGAATATCAGTCACAACAACTCTCGCACTTTTAAAATTTGCAATACAACTCATAGCATTTACAGATTTAGGAACAAAAGGTAAAGCATTCTTAAACTTAGAAATAGCATTTTTCAAACTGTCATGCTCAGAAGGCACATAACCAAAATACAAATTTTCAATGTGTTCACAAATATCTGGTTTTGACACGGACATATTATTACTTTCATCCGACTCAAGTTCCTTTAAAACATTTCTCTTACTAGAACTCCCATCACAATCATCTTCGGAACCTACACAATTTGACTCTGCACAGGAAGCAAAACTGTTAGAATCTGAAGTTTGTATATAAGCATTAACAGATAAATTACAAACAAAAGGTGTGGGAACATGAGGAACTGGCATATCAGTAAATCTTTCAGACTTGGAATATGGAGGTGGGTGAGAGTTATACCCGATGCCTTATGTGACCTTTTTATGAATTTGGTTGTCAATGATTCCAAAAAGAATTTTCTGATCCATACCCATGTGTTCAACTTCAAAATTTTCTTTTTCAGCCTTTTGAAGTCTTTCAGTTAGAATTTGATTATTATTCTTTTGTGTAGTAAGTTGTACAATCAAAGATCAGTTTTCTCCAGAAATATCACGAATTTTCTTTAAGTAAAGTTTCTCATTTTTTGCCACTGAATCATACATCACCTTTATATGATCTCGTTCATCGACCAAGGCCTGGTTGATGAATCTATATTTCTGAATCCCATTTAAACATGATTTAGCACTGCAAAGTCTAGTCATTTCCTCAGCTGGTATGGTGGTGAGAACCTTAGAAGGTTCAATCATGACACATTTATCCTTTTCTTCAATGTCTGCCATCAGTGCCTTGTCAGTTGCTTCCCCTTCTTGATCTCCCCAATGATAGTGTCTATCAGCTTGATAGACCAGAGCTGTTTAGTTGGAAGTTGTAGTGGATTTGGGAGAGATGGCAACTTGCTTTCTAGATGAATTCTTCTTCTCATGCTGCTCCTTTGATGATGGCTCCTTGCAGTTCCTTGCAAAATGACCCAGCTGGTCACAGTTGTAGCATCTCACCTTGTTGATGTCAAACCCCAGAGTCTTTCCTTGCTTGAAACTATCCATCCCAGTCCTCTTGATGAATTTTTTGGCCCTTAGAGTCAGCATAGCCATGCACCAATAAATATCCATCTTTTCCAAATCATCCAGGTTGATCTGCTCCAAGTCATCAGGTTGAAAGCTGACAGGTGTCAAGTTTCTAGAAATTAGGGCATCATAACATGACATGAAAGCAGTCATGATTTGGCAGATACTGATCGGGAATCATAGTGGTTGGCTTCTGAGAGTTGGATGAAATAGTAGGCTGATCTCCAGAAATCGAAGGTGGGACATCAGTTTGAAAATAAGCCATTGTGGTTTTGTTGGATGAAGTGGAGGAACTTTGACCTGTAATAAGAGCTGTGTTTCCAGATTGATTAGTTGGGGTGACTGCACCCTTCTTTATCTCCAACTCATATGACTCCAAAATGCTGAAAAGTTCTTGCTGTGATAGGTCGCTTAGCTTTTTAGTTTTCTTGATCATAATCCGGTACATATTCCATTCCTCAGGCAGTGAATCAAGCAGCTTCTTGTTTAACTCAACAGTGGGATACTCAGTTCCCAAAACATTCAACTTAGATAAATGCTTGAGAAACAGTTGATCAATTCAGACATGGGTTCACCAGGGACACTGCTAAACATTTCATATTGCTTCTTGATTAAATCCCTCTTGTTTTCTCTAACCTCAGCACTTCCCTCATACCTTGTACACAAAGCAACCCAAAGATCGTTGGCAGTGGTATACTCAGCAAATATGTTAAACACATCCATAGGAAGAGCCATAGCAATAGATCCATAAGACTTGTTATCTCTGGCAAGTAAGGCAATATCCTTATCATCATTTCAGACACAAGCTTGGGACGTTGAACATCTGCAGTGGTATGGCTTGTGTGGACCATCAGTGATTGACTGCAAAAGAGTGTGGTCATGAAATTGAAAGAAAGTCTTCATTTTCTTGGTCCAGACATCAAAATCTCTAGTGGACACCAAGACAGGTGGTTTGTTTCCTCCGCATACTCATTGGAGCTTGAAGTTGTCATAATCTCAGAAAAAGAAAGTCAAGCAGTAGCTAGTTTCGGGTGGATAGGGTTAGTCGAAACAACTAGTTTCGATAGAGAAAAAGCTGATCGAAACTCCTAGTTTCGATAGAACAAAATTTCCTGAAACTTCTAGTTTCGATAGTGAAAAACAGACACCAGAAACAACAAGTTTCGATGAAGAAGACTTAGCAGAAAATCCAGCAAACTCAGTAGAAACTACAAGTTTCGATAGAAACTAGTTTCGATAGTCCAGTAGTTTCGTGTGATTAATCTGCAAAGGTTAGTTTCGATAGTACAAGACAAAAAGCTAGTTTTGATGATACCTTCTCGAGACAAAAAGTACAGACAATAAGTTTCGATGACCAACTAAAAGCAGAAAATGTCTCCCAGTTGTTTCGATACCTCCTTCTTCAAGCTTCAGCAGACTCCATTGATGAAAAGCTTCAATAATCAATAACGAAGAAACAACAATCCAAACCAGCGAAAAGCTTCCAAATAAACTTCTGAACATAAATCAATCCTCAGATCTGAGAAACTCGAAGAAATAATGCTAAAATCGATGAAACAGTGTATCCAAAACTCCGATGTAGAAACACTTCAATAATAGCCGAAAAACACCTAAAATTGATCAAAATAACCTGAATATATTCAGAAATAAAGAGCATAAAGCTCTGATACCAATTGTAGGTCCATATTTCAATCGAAAATCACTCAACAGATCGATTACACACACACAGGCGGAATCTGTGTGTATGGTGGTGAAACAGAGGGTAGAAACAGAATTGGTGAAGATAACAGCTAACCACACACAGAATTAACACAAAAAGGATGTGAAAAAGTAAGAACAAAGCATTAGACAAATGGAAATTGTATTGATTCTTCAAGAACAGTGAAAGAGAGAATTCAGGGTTACAGCCGCTACTCACACCCTAGAAATTCTCAAACTAAGCTATTTATAATAAGTTGACAGGCATCGAAACTATGCTCACCGAAACTACTAGTTTTGGTGAAGCATTTACAAGTGTGATAAGCCTGTCGAAATAAACTATCTATCGAAAGTACTAGTTTTGATTGAACAAGACTCAATCGAAACTAAGTAGTTTCGATGGCCCAGACTTAGAAAATGAAACATGAAAATGAAAATACAAGTAAATAAACTAACTAGCAATGTTCAAAAATAAATACATTGATGACAACAGCTTATACAAAAATAAGACTCTACACCATGCGTGCTTGTTTTCTCTCAAAGGATGTTCCAAAGAATATCTCCATGGCCCTGAAAGACTCAAGATGGATAGACGCCATGCAGGAAGAACTGGCTCAATTCAGGAAATTAAAAGTTTGGGATCTCGTTGACCTACGCAAGAATAAGTACCCAATCGGTACTCGATGGGTCTTCATAAACAAGACCGATGAAAGAAATGTAGTCATAAAAAATAAGGCACGTTTGGTTGTGCAAGGTTTTGCCCAAGAAGAGGGAATTGATTATGAGGAGGTGTTCGCTCCCATGGCTCGTTTAGAAGCAATAAGGATTTTCCTAGCATATGCGTGTTTCAAGAACTTCAAGGTCTATCAAATGGACCTTAAAAGTGCATTCTTATACGGAGAGGTCAAGGAGGAAGTCTATGTATGCCAGCCTCCGGGGTTTGATGATCCAGATTATCCAAGTCGCATTTACATAATGGCTCCAAGGGCTTAGTATGATACTCTGTCATCTTATCTTCTACATAATGGCTTTGAACGAGGGAAGATTGATATGACTTTATTCAAGAAGAAGATAGGAAAAGATATTATGCTGGTACAGATCTATGTGGACGACGTCATCTTCGGGTTGACCAATGAGAACCTTTGTAGAGATTTTAAGGATGTTATAAAGGCAAAATTTGAAATGATCAAGATGGGTGAGCTCACGTTCTTTCTCGGATGGGAAGTGAAGCAGTCACATGACGGAACTCTGATTCATCAAGCCAAGTATATTCAAAATATGCTCAAAAAGTTCCAGATGACTGACTCCAAAGCATCAGCAACACTTTTTTCTACTAGATCACCCATCTCTACTGATCTTGAAGGAAAACCCGTTGACAGGCATCATTACCGTTCTATGAGTGGGTCTCTACTATATCTCACTGCCAGCCGTCTGGATATCATATTCGCAGTTTGCTATTGTGCCCGTTATCAGACAAATCCCAAGGAATCCCATGAAATTGCTGTGAAAAGGATCTTCCTCTACCTAAAAGGCTCTCCCAAGTTAGGGCTCTAGTAGCCAATAGCTTCGATTTGGTGGCCTTCTCTGATAGTGATCATGGTGGATGTCAGCTTGACAGAAAGTCTGTGTCAGGAGGATGTCAGTACTTGGGACATTGTCTAGTGTCATGACAGTGCAAGAAAAAAACTTCGGTCTCCATCTCTTTTGTTGAAGCTGAGTATATCGATGCTTCCAGTTGCTGCTCTCAAATCCTCTGGATTCAGCATCAAATAACGGATTATGGTATCAACTTGAAGAATACTCCAATGTTCATTGACAACGAAGCTTGTGTGAAAATAGTGAAGAACCCGATCTATCATTCAAAAACAAAGCACATTGATGTGCGGGTTCATGCCATTTGGAATGCTTATGAAAAAGAGTATATTCAAGTCCATCCAGTGAACACCAATGATCAGAAAGCTGATAGCTTTACAAAAACATTTGTTAAATCCAAGTTTCTTGATCTCGTCCTGAAATTGGGTTTGTTGAACTTTGAGTAACATCTTCTATCCCTCATGCATTGTATATACCTCTGTTCATATTTTCTTTTAATAAAAAAAATCCAAAAATATTTTCTTGACCAAAATGAATTGATGATCGAGCTGCAAAAATATTTTATCTTTCATTTAGAAAATTCCATTTAAAGAGGTTGTCTATAAATAAAATTTTTGGGGGAAAGTGTCTGTGAGTAGAAAAGAAAAAAGAAAATAGTTTGAAAAAGATGTGTTTTTAGCCGTTTTCGCATAACTGTTATTGTGGAAAATGATAGTTATACTGACATATTTGTTCACCGTTTAGGATCAAAAGGGGGAAGCGGTTATACAGATGGACATGTTGGTAGGCTCAGCATTCAAACATATAGACTGCAACTAAGCGACAAAGATAATGACTGCTGAAAAGTGTATAACCATCTTGTTCAGGTCTGCTCAGAACCAAAGTCCCGTCACAAAGGGGTTGGGAGTTCTTATCATATTATATACTTATTCCAAAGAAAAAGCAAAAATACACACAATGACATGCATTAGGCAAATAAAAGAAATGCAATGACGTGCAAATCTAAACAAAAGACACCAATGATGTGCATCCTAGTACTGAATTTGTCAATCTTGAGCAAAAGACACGCAATGTCAATGTCGTGCATTAGGAACTTAAATCTCAAAAGATACACAATGTTAGTGTGTACATATATATAGTATATATTTGTGTTTTTGGGTTCGTGAGACTGCGAAGGGATTTTCTTGACAAAAATATGGCTTGTAAGACCGACGTGAAGTAAGTCCAGCTTATTTCATAAATCAAGGCATATAAGTCCGTCGTGCTTTGTCCCTGACGCAAAATCCTTTTAAAGATACCATAAACAGTTCACGGACCCGTGCTAGTTATGCTCGTTTAGCTATTTTAGGATTTTTGATGATCAACTTCTTTGATTATGCGTGGGCATAGACCTGATGCTCTTATCATCGCTCTCAAAAGACCATGAGGATGGGTAGGTTATACCTGACAAGTGTGGGGAACACTGATTTCGTCTTAATCTTACCAGAACATGATAATCGTTCACTAGTTGTATGTGGAAAGTATGGTGCATGGGTTTCAAAGGACAGATATACCAACAGTCGTTCGTAGGCCGTGGACATCCAAAATTCAATATGAAAAGGTATGTGACAAGCTATGTCGGTATGATTCCATGAGATCAGGTTTGCTATCCTCACTTATTATTTTAATCGTTTGTGCCTAGTTTTAGTTTTATATCCTTGTACAAAACCCTTTGTGTCCATATTTCAAAAATCAAGCTTGAGAATCGATTCGTCTTGGTCTAATGTTCTATTTTTTTCTGTCCCAAGCGACTCTTGAACCGACTGTCTAGTGTCGGCTCCCAAAATTTTTACCGTATATATATTATTTGAAAAGGGTTTTTTTTTTCATTTTATCTATAACCCTAGTTTTTACAAGCTCCTCCGGCGATCTGTTCACTGCTTCTTTCAGATCCATTGTTTCCGATTCAAAGCTTTTTGTGTGTGTCTTGCATCGAGTAAAGGTATTTTTATGATTATATACTTGATTTTTAACATCTTTTTGGTCAACAGAAGTTGGAATCATCAGCAAATTGGAAGCTTTATTAACACATTAGATCCTGAAATTGATGATTGTTCATTTCCCAAATAGCCGACTGTCCAGACGAAGATGATGAATAGAATCGACTCGTGTCAGTCAATTCTCATTACTAGCTTTGATCATTTTTTACGGGCCGATTCTTCTGAAAAGCTCATAAGGAACTATCGACTGTTTCTCCTTTGAAGCCGATTGTCACCCAGAACATTGAGCGACTCTTTCCTGATCAGGACATAACCTTGTCCCTGATCTTGGTGACTCTCTCTATTTGATCAAAATTCAACCGATTCTTCTTCGACAGACTATCAAGAGTCGATACCGACTTTCAGTGAAATTTGATTTATTCACCCATTTGGTCGACTCTCAACGTGAAATATAATTCTTTTTTCGATTCTTATTGCCGACTCTCATCTCTTTTATGGCTGACTCTCCTTCTTATTTTATTTTTATTTCATCTTATTTCTTTTGAGCTTAACTAAATTTCTTTATATATCATTGACTTACTTATATTGTGTGCACAGATAATGGCTGCAGAAGAGCTCGTGAGCGACCATCGTCACAATATGGCCATATGCTTTACCAAACCCATTCCTGAAGAATTCACCAAGGTAACCGACTAGATTTTACAAAGTAGGATATCCTACGCCATCTCATGGAACGAACCGGTCTACAAGAATCTTATTGTAGGTTTCTGGAACAACGCTGAAGCCTCACAACACTCGATTACCAGCGATCCTCTTATTAGATCTACTATTGGTAGACAAAAGGTGGTAGTATTTGAAAACACTTTCAGGGAAGCATTGATGTTACAGGATAACTCTCTTGAACCATACACTATTGACAAAAAGGAAGTTGAAAGACGCTTTATTGAGGAAATTGGACATCCTACGCCATCTCAGAAAGGGTGATATAATGAAGAAAGGATTATCTAAGGACTAAAAAACAATTCTACACATCTTCGTTCACTCCTTGTCTCGCAAAAGGGGAGGATATGATGGCCTCAAATTAAAATGGGATGAGTCATGGTGAAAGTCTGCAATCACGAAACCTGCATTGTTTCTCATCACATATTCTAATACATGTATAGCAATGTTACAAAGAAAAAATGGTTTCTATATCCTCGATTTGACCAAATGATTTTGAATCACCTTCTCAAGAAGCTACCACCAAAAGGAATCCCAATGAACTTCTCAAAACTTGATTCCCGGTTTTACATCGATCTTGTTAGAACTCATCTGAGCTTCTCTGGAAAGGAAACTCCTCTATTCAAGAAAAATGATTGAGAAAGAAATCGTCCCTGAAGTTGAAAGCTCGTCCGAAGATAGCTACAACACTGTGAGGAGAAGGGTTGAAGGAACCAGTGTATCTAACAAAGGAAAGTCTCTAGAATCTAAGAAAGATGCAGAAAAAAGAAAAGCGAAAGGTAAGGCTATCGATACCTCCGATAAAAAGAAAAAGAAAAGAGCTCTTGTGCCTAGCAGTGGAGATGGATTAATGACGTCAGCAAGGTTAGCCTACCAAAGAGAACAAGAGATAATCCAGCAAGACAACTCCATCATCCCATTCCTTAACGATGAAGACATTGAAGCAGATTTCATTGCTGGTATGACTCTTTCTGCACTTAGTCTTCCTCCACCTATGCAGTTAGAAGGTACTTCCAGAACACATTAATCTCCCACCAAGAATCAAGTTATTCCTCCTCCCAGCAAATCAAAACAATCAATCTCAGCCACCTAGAAACTTGCGGTGGTTCCAAGAAAAGATGCACCTCCTCCTCCAAAGAAGCCTATTGGACTGGACAATCTCAAATCTGAAATTCAAGCTCTAAGAAAATCCCATGAGAAGCTGAGAAAAGAGATTTTAGGAATGAAGATATGTTGGAATAAACAGATCAGGTGGAATGAAGTACACCGAAAAAACATGAGATGTGTTTCCAAAGCAATGGCAATGACGAAAGGAGCAGAGAATATTTTGAATGAACTGAACCGTGCAAGGGTAAGAGACAACGAAGAACCACTGACATTTCATAACGTCTTTGATGTGACAAGTTTTGATGAAGATGATGATTCTGAAGGACAAAGTGAATCTCAAGAGTTCTGAGGAGTGGAGGAGCCCACGGAGCATTAAAAGAATCAGGAATGCAACGGTTTCAGGGGAAATTGTTGGAACCTGAAAAAACCGATGCATTCCTGATAACTATAGGGGCTAGTTTGTAACTCTTGAAGAGTCGCTATGTCGGTTGTCGGCCGACTATCGACAGTCAGTAATCTTCATGCCGACTCTTGCTATGCGCTCCACAAATAGCAACCCCAGAACCTAATTTTCAGGGTTCTTGCACAATACGTCATTATTATAGTCATATTAAAGATGGTAGAAGGTTGATGGTGTTCTTAGTGTAATCCAAGAGCTTATTTTGTAATCGTATCATAGTGGATCAAATAGAATTGTGTGTTTGATGTTCTTGTTTGTTATTGCTCTTCATCTTATGTATCTTATGATCATCAACAAATTAGCTCGTCTATAGCTATTATGTTGATTGTTTCCTGTTTAGAATCATTCTAGCACAGGGACCCTATTGTCAGGACCTACACAAGTTTCATGTGTAAGGTGATTAATTAAGTTCCGTGTATATTGTAAACAACCAACTCTCATATATAATGTGCACAATCTAGTATATTGCAACCAACCAAGTTTCATGTATAATGTGATCAATTAAGTCCCATGTATATTGTGAACAATTTAGTTTCATGTATGTTTTGAACATTCATATGTAAATAATTGAATCGTATGAGTAAACTATCGAATTTTGTAGGCGATCGAGTTTTGTGGACAAGCGTGTTGCTTGGAGTTTCAAGTACAATGTAGGTAGTTGGGTTTTAACCTTTCAATTTTGTTGAGTTTATATGGATGGTTAATGCCTAGGCGGAATGATTTATCTACTTTAAGTGGTTAGTAACTCATGCATTTCCGAAGGTACGAGATGATGAGGAAGTTTTGCGGGTATTTAGAAAAATGTATACATGAATAACTGATTCGTGCTCCTTGTTTGCAAATAACCAGTAATAAAAATTTACCCTTGTTGGTAAATTAACAAGTTGAATAAACAGATAATTGAATAAATAAAACCTTTTATTTATTTGATTTACTTATCATAAAAAGAATGTTTTCAAAAAGGATAATGGGCTAATTATTTAGTAATTAAGCCAAGAGTTAAGAAACGATTAGTTTAATGAAATTAAAAAGTCATAATGGAGTAATTAATCAAGTCATAAATAATAATTCTTTTTTTTAAGAATAAAATGTTTGTTAATGATTTTACCAAATGAGTTGTACAAGGTAGGGTATTAAGTTTCTTTACAGGGTAAAGGGGTTTATAATCTAGATAAAATCTATAAACCAAGGGTTTGGTAAAGGTCTTGTTTGAACAAAATAACTATATTAATTGAATTAATTGATAACAAAATAATTAATTTACAAAGAAGGTTTAGGTTTCAATTATTTTATGTTTGTGTTATGGTTCAGATGCTCGGAGTCTCAGGCCGGTGCTCCTAAGCCAATCTGCCCTCATGTCAAACATGGATCTAGCAGCTGCAGGTGTTGGTGACTGATGGTCTGGTGATGTGGATCCGATGTCTTCCTCCTTCTCGAGCTCTGTCTCGGGATAGTACACTAGGGAGGGAGGAGGGTAGAAGTCCATGTCTAGCAGGAAAAGAAAAAGATTGTAAGTGATAATAAAATACTAAATGGTAAGTACGAAATTTTTCATGTGTTTAGAGTTTGACTAGTCACAACACCGAGTTTTCACAATAGTATGTTTGGAGTAACACTTGACCTATAAGTAGTGTACCCACGAAGAGGATTCCCAGGAAAGAGAGGTGGGTCGCAAGGAACACACTTAAGTACCCAATCTTTCTTTATTCAGAATCTCTTATGGGTCTACACCCACTCTTCCAGCCATCATGTACTAACAACAATATTGTTTGGGCTCATGGTCATGATGAGAATGATTATGGACTGGCTTCGAGGCCCCAAGGGTGAGATTTATTTACTCCAGTAAGCTTCCTTTTCTTGGAGGGTAAGTGGGCTCCTTTAATTTCTTATTAATGGGTATTAGGTCCAAAGGTTAACTTTTGTTCACAATTGATGATGGTGATATAATTCTTAGTGTATAAGGACGAGGGTGTATAAAGTCTTAGATATGAGTAAGTGTGTAGTAAAGCTTAGGGTGACATTCAATGAGAATCAATAGGTAGCATGTAATCAAACATGGTGGCAGATAAGGTGTTACCTGAATAGCAATTTTGTAAACATGTGAGTTATCAAATAGCGTAGCACACAAAATATCATGTGTTGTATCAAGCAAGGTAATACCTAGGAAAATATCTAGGATAATCACACAAAGGGGTATCCTAAGGTTATAGACTAGGTCATTGGTTTCTAATAACCTAATTCCCTATAACCATAGCTCTGATACCAATCTGTCATATCCCGGCCGGAGCGGATTATATGCCGGGGCTGACGCGGTTGTTCATAAGCACATGATCATTTATTAATAAGTGATAATATTATTTCATCATAATTAAAGCACCCGTTACAAATAGAAATGGAAAACATGGAGTTCAATCATAACACAACTTAAATTCAATTTTTATTAAAGCTAGGTCCATAGTCCTATGTGATCATGTAGTGTACTCAAACTGGTGCACCTGAAACATGTGAGTAAATGTCAATTACAAGTAGTTGGTGAGTAACAAAAGTTAAGTAAAAAAAGATTTGAAATTCAATATGTTCAAAGCATAACTAAGACATAAATGTGGAAACATACAAGGTTCCAAGTGTACAATCAAACCGTAGTAAATGGAAAACTGGTAAGTACAATCCAACTGATTTTGTTTTAGAAAAAGTAGTAATATGGTACACACAAAACCCGCCAAGTTCTATGTTAACTAGTGTCGGTTTCCCATATAAATGATCATAAAAGGAAACCTTAGGCTTGCACTACAAGTTAATGATTTGTACTAAACATGAACACACGTATGGTCACCAAGTAGTTTAAGACATAAATCACATAGTAATTAGCATAAAAACAATAGTATTGAATTTGGTATGTATAGTATGTAAACATGTTCCACCCCGAGTATTTGTAAATAATAATAAAGAGAAAGTGGGCTATGAAACTCCCCTGAAATGAAGCTAGTAATGGTATGAATTCTTAGAGGTGGATAGGCCTCGTGATGGTTCCTCACAATCAACCTACACGGATAAATTTTTATTTTAGACTCAACGAGAATAAATAATTCTACATCTATGTGAGTTTAGTTTGGGGTTGGGTGTGGGGTTTGTACAAGTTTGTAAGAAAATGTATGTTTATGTAAAATAGTGATAAGGTAATATTAATTAGGATTTAATTAGAATATCAAATTAATTGTATAAAAATAATATGCTTGAATTTATCTATATAAAAATGATTTAATAGATAACTTATGAAATAGATAGTGGTTTAAATACTAATTTATATGTAATTATTCTAAGAATAATTAGTAAATAAATTATGTAATGAAAGGTTTGAACAATAATAAATAATTTATAGAATGGAAAAGAGTTTAAATAATATATTTCATAATTAATTAAACTATTTAACTAATCTTTTTTATTTAAATGATAAATAAAAGCGATATTAAAATGAATAAGAATATAAGTGAGCTTTAAATGAAACCAAATGGATTTTTATAACTATTTAATAAAATAATCATTTAAGTAATCCTATAAATTTATAAACGTTTTAAATAATTATCTTTGCAATTATTCTTTGCAAAGATAATTATTTATATGTTTCAAGAATGGAGTCATTTAAATAATTACTTAGGATTTGTTTTATAAATACTACTATTTTATAAACAGAACAACATAATTAGATTTATTTAAATAAATCATTTTTTTTATATTGCTTATTTACGAATTAATATCTATAACATATTTTTATTAGAACAAAATTAGTAAAACATCATTTTATATTTACCGCTTTTTATAAACGTTACGAAATACATTTATAAGATTTATACAAATTAATTCGGAATTTAAATCATAAGTCCATGTATTAAAATAATCAGTTGGTTTAAAATAGAGGAAAAAAAGGGTAACGAGACTCGAACCCGTGACCTGTGTTGTAGCAGTGGATGTGTTTAACCAAGTACTCTGGGCTTGTGCCTTGTTAAAGTTTGAGTTTGTTTTGCACATAAACATAAGGCCCCATCTTTCTTCTTCCCCAATTGCCTCAAAACGAAAGCCTAGGTCCCAAATTTATATCAAATCGGTCCCGATTCACAGGGGTTTTGCAATGGGGAGTAAGACCAGTCATGGAGAAGTGATAGTTACCTAAAAGCAGTTCTTGATTTGACGGAAAAACGAAGGTATTGCTCCATGTTGGTAATCGCGGCCGAGAGAGGGACGGGGCAAGAGAAAAACGGGTTTTTGGCTTGATTCAGGTTGCCAAATGGTATAGGGATTTCAAGGTACGATTAGCACATGCGTTATACACTTCAATCGGTTGTAATTACATGGTTTGAATGCGATTCAAGAGTTCGAATTCCCTATAACCGAATTTCATCAATGAGTCCATAAAAGCCCATGATTTATCAATTAAACACGAATTGATACATCCTAATTGATTGCAAACGTTTTGGTAACGGTTTGTGAAAGTTTACATTCGTAATTACATGGGATTGGAGGTGTTTTGGGTCGGGTTTGACTTCTCCAAAGTCAAAGTTGGATAAGATAGTTTCAGGGTTCAAGCATTTCATAGGAGGGAGTTCAATTGGGGTCATGGGAGTTCAAAAGCTTTGAGGGGGTTTATTTGCTAGGTAAAGGGTTTAATATCCAATTATTTGATTGAAATCATTTTAATTATTTATAAAAATGTTTTTATAAAAGTTAAAAAATCTAAATAATGCTTGTTTTATTATTAACTTGTAAAGGAAAGATTTCTACATTTCCTTATAAAATTACAAATTGTGTAAATGGTTGATTTAATATGATTAAATATATACATGCTTACATATACATTTAAAATTCAATACATACATATATATATATATATATATATATATATATAAAAGATGTAAACACAACATTATAGCTCATAAGTTTGATTTAATATTAAAAGTAATGTCAATCATTTATTTAGTATAATAAACTATATATATTCACATTTATACATAAATATATGTGACGAAATAAAAGTCGTAGGTACATTTGTTATATATATATATATATATATATATAAATGTATGCATAAAAAAAGAATGAAGGATGTAGTTAGATCGTTAAAGCTCAATTTTCATTTATATAAATTTATTATAACCAAATATTATACATTCTCATATATAATATTAAAAGTTGTATGCATGTTTTATTTAGAAATATCAAATGTGTTTACGTTGGCATGTGTAACCCCAATTAAATACATTTGTATATATGAAGAAAATGAAACATGTAGTTACATGGTTTAAAAGCACACATGTTTTTATATATTAGAGAAGTAATATGTTGTGCAAGGTTGAAGTCCTGAGATAATATATGTTTAAAATGAATGTGACATAATGAGTTTGAATAGGTACGGGACTTTAAATTTTTATTATTGTATAAAATAAATGAATAAATAAAAAAAATTTATTGCCGAAAAATCATGGATGTTACACGTCTAACACTAAATCCCTAAGATTCCCAAAGCGTGGTACCCAAATTCGATTCATGAAGTAACGGGCTTCATCGGATTTGGTATCTAGTTGTTGATCCATACCTCGTAGGGATTCGTTTTTTAGGTTTTCTTCCTTGATTGCTTCATGTTGGGCATTACGTATTTGAGCGGTAAGGCTCGTATGAATTTTCATCCCCAATGCTCGCACTCGAAGAGTCTGGTTTCTTTCTTTTCGGCTTAAAGCATCGGCTACGACATTTGCTTTACGAGGGTGGTAACGGATGTCACAATCATTGTCATTCAATAACTCTACCCATCTTCGTTGTCTCATGTTTAGTTCCTTTTGATCGAAGATATGCTGTAAACTCTTATGATTGGTAAAAATGGTGCATTTTGTATCATAGATATAATGTCTCCAGATTTTAAGAGCAAAAACGACTGCCCCTAATTCCAGGTCATGGCTAGTGTAATTCTTTTCATGTACCTTGAGTTGTCGAGAGGCATATGCGAGGACTTTTTCTTTTTGCATTAGTACATAACCAATTCCTTGGTGTGATGCATCTCAATATACTACAAAATCATCTGCTCCTCCCGGGAGAGATAGGATAGGTGCATAACATAGTTTTGCTTCAATAAATGGAATGCGGCTTCTTGTTTGTCGTTCCAGTCGAACTTCTTTTCTTTTTGGGTTAAGGTCGTCAAAGGCTGGGATATTTTGGAAAAATTCACGATAAAGCGTATGTAATAGCTATCTAGACCTAAGAATTATCGTAATTCAGTCGGTGTCCTTGGTGGTTCCCAATTCTTGATGGTTTCAATCTTAGATGGATCCACATGTATGCCTTTGTCATTGATCACGTGATGAAGGAAATGCACTTCTTGAATCCAGAATTCACATTTCAATAATTTGGCATACAGTTTCTCATTTCTGAGCAGTTCTAAGACAAGCCTCAAGTGATGTTCATGGTCTTCCTTGCTTGGTGAGTATATCAAAATGTCATCGATGAACACAATCACAAACTTATCTAAATAAGGTTTGCAGACCCAATTCATGAGATCCATGAATACTGCGGGTGCATTAGTCAGACCAAAAGGAATGACTAGGAACTCGTAATGGCCGTAACAAGTCCTAAATGCAGTTTTAGGGATGTCTTCTTCTTGGATTCTCAGTTGATGGTATCCTAAACGTAAGTAGATCTTCGAATAGAAGCTAGAACCTTGCAACTGTTCGAACAAGTCATCTATCCTTGGAAGTGGATACTGATTCTTTACCATTAATTTATTTAATTCCTGATAATCGATACACATCCTGAAAGTTCCATCATTCTTTTTCACGAACAAAACCGGACCTCCCCATGGTGAGAAACTCGGTCTAATAAACCCTTTATCCAATAATTCTTGCAACTGATTGGATAGTTCTTGAATTTCAGATGGTGTAATCGGTGTTGCTCCGGGTACCAGATCGATACGAAACTCAACTTGTCTTGGTGGTGGAAGTCCAGGCAACTCTTCGGGGAAGACTTCTGGGTAGTCTCGTACAATCGGTATGTCAGCGAGTTGCTTCTCCTTTGGCTTCTTTTCTGTCACGTGAGCTAGAATAGCATGATATTCCTTTCTTAAGTGCTTCCGGGCCTTCATGCATGTGATAATTCTTAAGGTGGCTCCCCTCTTTTCTCCCTAAATGGTCAGGGTTTCACCGTCTGGGAATGGAATGCAAACTATCTTCTCGTGACAGACAATTTCTGCATGGTTCTTAGATAGTCAATCCATGCCGATAACAATGTCGAAGCTTCCAAGTCTCACAGGCATCACATCTAAACTGAACATGTGATCGCCCATGTTTAAAGAGCATCCTTTGATTATTTCTCCTATTTCTATCAATTTACCGTCGGCTAATTCTATCGTGTATGACTCATCTAGTGTAGTGGGTGTTATACCAAGTAAAGGACTAAAGTCGATAGAGACAAAACTTCTATCAGCTCCCGTGTCAAATAGTTTGGAAGCATAGTGATGGTTGACAAGGAACGTACCCGTAACGATGTAGGGATCTTGACAAGCATCCCCAGCTACAATCACAAATCCTTTACAAAACTTCTATCGGCTCCCATGTCAAATAGTATGGAAGCATAGTGATGGTTGACAAGGAACATATCCGTAACGATGTTGGGATCTTGACGAGCGTTCCCAACTCCAATCACAAATGCTCTACCATGGGCTTGGTTGTTTCCTTGGTTCCTCAGATTTGGGCAATCTTTCTTAAAGTGTCCAGTATTGCCACACTCATAACAAGCTCGATTTGCCCCGATGTTGACTGTTTGCTCAGGGGCTCTACAGTTGTTAGATCGTGAAAGTACAAGATGGTTCTATTCTTAGTTGAAATTAGCGGAAACAATAGCAACTACACAAGTATAATTGAGTAAACAGAAAGAATACTAATAAGAACACTGTTGTATTAAGCTTTTGTGAATAAACGATTACAAATGAAAACTCAATCAAGAAGCACACTTACAATGAGGTGTTTACATAATATTTATACTAACTTAGAATCAAGACAGACCCTTGATTCTAAGGATTAGATCTAACACAGACCGTTGATCTTTTGTACAAAGCTAATAATACAAGTTTAGTCTAAACTAGCTAACTTTATTGAAGCGTCTTCTTTATGCATCATTACTTGCATGCTTGGAGAAGAGCATTGTTGTCCGTCATTGGTTGCACCATTGAGGTTCCTTCTGCTTTGAGTGTGTCAGTAGCTTTTGTAGAAAGTTGTCAGTGACACTTGGCATGGATAGTCAGCTGCAAGGATTTATCTTCAAGGCACAAGGCTGTCAGCAGCAAGGATGAGGATCAACATCAAGACTGATCTGTTGAACGCTGTTGATAAGCCTATCAGCAACAACAAGTTTTGAACGCTTCTGATAAGCCTATCAGCAGCAACAAGTGTTAAACGCTTCTGATAAGCCTATCAGCAGCAACAAGTGTTGAACACTGCTGATATGCCTATCAGCAACAATAAGTGTTGCACGCTGCTGATGCAGCAGCATTTGTACTTAGAAGAATTTTGTTGCAATCAGTCTTTGGTTCTACAAACTCTCCCTAGACTGATGCTACCAAAATTATTCTAATCTCTTTGTTGCTGAAGCTTTTGCATGTGGCAGACTATCCTTGCAACCTCATAGCCTATTGGATCCTTGCTGGGATTGTTCAGTGGAAGCTCAGACAGAGTCTTGATGTCTTTACTTGGCATTTTGAAAATTGTCTTACTTGAACATCTCATCTGCTGCTTCTTAACATTAGTTAAGGTGAACTCATCCAGATCAGCATTGTAGGACCAACTTACAAATGGAGAGTGGGACTGAAGTGGTTTGATATCTATGATCACATCTTTGCTAGGGTTGAAATGGTGTTTGATTTCTAGCATAAGACGTTTCCCACCCTCATTTGCAGGCTCATGAGCTTCACCCATCTCTCGAATTCTACTGAGATCTGAATCTGGTAATTGTAGAACTTCATCAACAGATTTGTAAACAGATCTCCTTCTTTCAGTTCTCCCCCTGAAGATTTCAAACCACTGATCCTGTGAACTGTAGAACCAATCAACTATATCTCTGGAGTCTTCTGGTTTAGGTGTGGGTTTGGATTTCTTCAGGAGAGGCTGTTGATGAGAAGGAGCTGGGTGAGATGATTTTGACTTTTTGGGTGGAGGAGAGGAAGGTTTGGGGATATTTGTGGAAGGTTTTTGGATAGTGGAAGTAGTGTCTGAGGTAGAAGTCTTTTGTTTCTTGACTGGTCTCTTGTCTTCCTTTTTTGTGACCCTTGTCTTGAAGACTTTCTTTCGTAGTCTTCCTTCTTCTTCCTTCTTGACTTGTCTGTACAAGGCTTGTAGGTTCATGAATGTCATGGGACCTAGCCTCCTTCCACTTTCCCCCCTTTCCTTTAGGAAGTCAGTCATGACCTTCCTTTCTTCATGGGTTCTCTGGTTAAGTGAAATGGCCTTCTTGGATTTTTGACAAGCCTTTTCTTCCTCTTCAGCTCTCTTCTTCTTTACCAATTGCCCCTGCTGACCCATGATGGCTCTATAGATCTCTTTGTTCGAAAGTTTTTCAAGGTAGTCAGCATCCTCACCTTGAGAGATCAGAGCTTCAATCCACTCCTCCCTCATTTCTTTTGCTAATTTAGAATCAGAGATTCTGAATTTAGCATCTTCCTTCCTTTTCTTTTCTTCCTCCTCCTATTCTTCCTTGTTTAGTTGTTCCTGCAGCTGTCTAGCAAGTTCTTCATCTACGTCAACTTGAGACACTGCATGGAGTTTGACTTTCATCTCATCCAGCTGTTTGGCTTACTGCTGGATAAGTTGTTCTCTGAGGAGCATGGATGTTTTTCTTTCTTGAGCCTTTTTCAGGTCAGCAATCTCCTTTTCTTCTCTCTTCCTTCTTATTTCTTCCTTCTCTCTCTTCTCTCTGAGCAACCTCTCTTCATCTTATTTGGTCATAATTCCCTTCCTTTTGTTTACACTGGATGCCTCTGCTTCGGCTTCACTGATCACAACAGCAGATGATTGTGCTGCTGTTGGGATCTCTGCCTCAGCTTCATTGGCAAGTTGAGAGGTTGATAAGAGAAGGTCATTAGCTTCATCTGATTTGCACTCAGGACTTGTAAATTCTATCAGCATTTTTTGGACAGTGGATCTTGATTCATATGCTGCAGCAAAGATGTCTACTCGAGGGGAAGCTGAGTCAGAATCACTGTTAGAATTTGACACATATACTGCCTCAGCAATCCTTCCTTCTTGTTCAAGATGGGCTCTGATAGTAGCTATCATTACCTGGCTTTCGAGGGAGTTGACATTGCAGATATTTGCCCTGAGTTGAACGATCTTGTAGAGAAAGTTTGTAGGCAGTAGCAGGATGTTCCAGGTGTTGATGGTGAGAGAGGAGTCGTTGCTTAGTAGTAAGGTGTGGTCAAGAGACTTAGTGCTTACCCATCCTAGAACATCTAAGTCCTTGACAATGGAGTTGTACAGAAATCTTCTTAAGCACAGAACTTCTTCTTCAGTGATAAGACTGCTCCTTATTATTTCAAGTCTTCTAAGAGTCAGTCTTCTTTCTGCTACTGCTGAATATTCAAGATTGGCTACCCTTTTTGCTGCCAGTATTTGTCTTTCGAACTTGGGTAGATTATCCACCATCAAGTCATAGAACCTGCCAATAGCAAGTTCTGCTGAGAGGTCCGTAGAGTTGTTGATGCATTGTAGATGGTATAGGTGAAGGACTTGGATGCTGTTGAGAAAGTCCCAGTTTAGCTCTTTTACTCCGCTAAACTCCCAACCAATCCAGAACCTCTCAGACTTTCCATCATACCCCCACGCTAGTATTGTGTCAAACTCTAGCTGTGTTGAAGTCAGTGGAAATTGGGGGGGGGCAGTGGATTGACTTATAATGGCTGCTGCTTCAGGGATGATGCTGAAAGATGTATATGTTTGTTCTTTGTCTTCAACATCAGTCAGCACCTCATCAACAGCCCTGACGACTAACTTCCAGTCTTCAGAAGTCTCTTCTTTTTCGTCATCTGAAGCTGGCAAGTCTTGAACCTATACAAAAGCTGGCTTGAATAGTGTACTTTGAAATGCAGCCTGCTCTTGAATCCAGTCGTCAAGACTGTCTGAGTCTTCTTCCATTGGGACTATCTCCCCCTTTTTGGTTGCATCAGTGGACAGATAAGCATCAGTTTGGGTGCCCACTGAGACAAGGGAGGGAGAAGCCATGGAGGGGCATTGATGGGCTTCATGCAGAAGGATCTGGTGTTGTAGTTTTGACACCTCAGCCTCAAGCATAGCCACCCTGGACGTCAATTCCTGATTTTTAAGTTGCATACTGTCCTCATCCATATTTGTGGAATCCTTGGACCCAGATGGGGCTGTAGGCCTAGCCTCAGCATCCCCATCACCCATTGTTTCTTAGCGCCTGGGATTCCTCTCAGTGAGGGGAGTTTCGAAGGAAACATCCTCACTGTGAGTTGCCGTGGTTGAGGTCTTAGTGATGTTGTCACTGTCCTCCTGGTCATTTGATGCACCAGCAGTGGTGACAGCCTCTTCCACATCCACTCTGTCATAACTCCTAGAGTGGACCTTCAGGGGAGTAGAACTTGGGTTGGGTGTGTTGGAAGAAAGATCAATCAGTACCTCCGAGATAGTGGCAGTTGGAGAAGGTACATCATCTTGATCAGGTTTCTCAACACTTAAGTTCAGAAGAGAGAGGAGTGGCTCAAGGGGCTGTTCTATGGATCCGGGAAGTGATCCTGATCCTAATAGAGAGACATCCGAAGGAGTCTCCCTAACAATGTGGCTGTCCCTTATGATATTCTAACCAGAATGTTGTGATTCTGAGTGAGGGCTGTTAGGTTGGGTTTGGGCCTTGGAGGCAAGGGAAGAAGGAATTCTCTTGCCCCTTTTTCTGGTATACTTGGCTGCAACCGGGGCCCTGTGTTCTGGTTGAGCAATCAAACTGGGTGTTAGAAGTGTATGTGCCTGTGCATCTTCAGTAGAATGCACAGGGATTCGATCAAGGGAAGCAATTGTTTGTGATTCAAGAAGTGAGGTGGATGGTGTGGGATTAGTACCAGCTGGGTTTGCTGAACTGTCACCCTGTGTGCTTTGCATGTTCATCATTGTAGATAACAATGGAACATTGACCCCTGAGAACCTTTTGGAAACAGTTCTCATGCTTTGAAAAATGTTATTTTTATGTCCCAACATGATGTAGATTCTTGTAGGTTTTGAAAGTTATTTTAGTTCCTGGTTGAAAACCTCCTGCAAGAATCTTGGCTAAATAAGAAATTGTTGCTTTGCACCCTCTTGGAGGTTATATCTCAAACCCTCAAAGATAAGGTGTGCAAAGTTAAAACCTAGGCCAGTAATCATACCATGGAAAGCAGAGTCAAGTGCGGAGATCACTTGATGCCATCCACTTCTCTTCTGAGATATGCATTGGAGAAGAGTGTGGCAGAGATACTTCCATGGAGGGCCCATCAGGGCCTTCTCTATTGTATACTCATTTTGATTTCCAGTGTACCCTATGGATACAAAGGTCCTCATGTACTCGTCCTTTGAGTATGAGATGGTTGCTCCCTCATCTTGAAGCTTAAGATGTTTTCGGAGTGTGGCTTCCGAGATGGTGATGTCCTTGCCGTCTACCTTGGCTTTAATTTGGGGAATCCCCTGTTCGGTAGAGTAGACGACGATTTTCCAGAAATCCTCCATATGAGGGATATATATGGTAGGGTTGGTTGTGAGGGCAAAATGGATCTTTGATCGGCATAGGAAGTCGATCATATTATCGAATCCTTCGGATTTCTTTCCCTTGGTTAAGTATGCTGTAAGGTGATGGTACGGGGAGAACTTATCATCAGGGTTATTGATGTCTGCCATTGTTGTTTGATTTTGGAGGGAAGGTTTGAAGGTTAAGAGTGTGGAAGTCTTTGAATGTTTTAAGGATGGAAGGCTTTGAATGTTTTAAGGATGGAAGGCTTTGAATGTGGTGGGGACTTGAGAGAAGGTGATGTGGGTTTAGGTTGAAATTGAATGTGAAGAGGTGGTAAGGAAATTTGATTTGTTCTGATAACGACAGAGGAGGGAAAAAGCAAAATGACTTGTACAGTACAACCTTATTCACTTTTACTGTTACAGCTGTAATACACCAAGGCAGTCAAGGTAAAGACTGACGTTAATTTTTACAGCGGGTAAAAGTTCATTTGGACTTCAATTTACCCATCAACAGCAAACTTGGTTGATGTGGATGAATAAGCCTGTCCGCTGCAAGCTTGGTTGCTGTAGAAGGTTAAGTCTGTCAGCAGCAAACTCAATTACTGCTGTTGGATTCAATGATCTGCAGCAAGGATGTTGCTGCTGACAATCTTAAAGCTATCCGCAGGAAACCTGTTCCTGCTGATAACTTAAAACAGTCAGTGGCAAATCCTTTGCTGCTGAAGATTAAACCTGTCAGCAGCTGAAGGACAAAAGTGTTGCTGACTCATAACTTTTATTTACAACAAAAGATAAAAAGACATTTTTAAAACATAATTTTAGAGATAGATTTTAATCAAAGTTCATCATACCAATGGATTCAACTAAATATCTGAATCTAGCTTCGTCAAAAGGTTTTGTAAACAAATCAGCATATTGCTCATTTGTATGAACTTTGGTTAAAATAATCCTCTGTTTCTCAACTTGATCTCTTATGAAATGATACCTGATGTCAATGTGCTTTGTCTTGGAGTGCTGCACCAGATTGTTTGTGATTGATATAGCACTCATGTTGTCAATGTGAATTGGAGTTGCCATGAAAGTCATCCTGTAATCCAGCATTTGATTTTGTATCCAGATGACTTGTGCACATCAACTTGAAGCTGCAATGTATTATGCTTCAGCTGTAGAAGTTGAAACACATGTTTGCTTCTTGCACTGCCATGAAATCAGTCTCCCTCCCAGAAACTGACATCCCCATGAAGTGGACTTTTTGTCCAAGTTGCAACCCCATAGTCACTGCCGGTGTATGCATACAGATTAAACTTGTCATTTTTAGAGTACCATAGCCCAAGTCTTGGGGCTTCCTTTAGGTATCTAAAGATTCTCTTGACGGCTTGAAGATGTGAAATCTTTGGTGCTGCTTGAAATCTTGCACAGAGACATACTGCAAATATGATATCTGGCCTTGAGGCAGTGAGATACATGAGAGACCCTATCATTGCACGGTACTGATGTTGATCAGTGTCTTGGCCATCTTTGTCTGGAGTCAGCTGATGATGCACTTGCATAGGGGTTCTTGCAGCAGAGCAGTCAGCCATCTTGAATCATTCCAAAATGCTCTTTACATATTTGGATTGGCTGATGAAGATTCCATTTGGGACTTGTTTGACTTGTAGAACCAAAAATAAATTTAGTTCACCCATTGAACTCATTTCAAACTTTGAGTGCATCAGAATCTCAAAGTCTTTGCACAACTTTTTCCTTGTTGATCCAAAGATGATATCATCAATATAGATTTGAACTAGTAAGATTTCTCCCCCTTCATCTTTGATAAACATGCTCTAGTCAATAGCACCTCTTCTGAAGTTGTTGCTTAGTAGATATTGATGTGTTAGTATTTACACATCTTTTTGGCATAAAACTTCGCTCATTCAGTGATCAATTCTTGGTTATATTCAATGTTTAGACACTTATTTGCTTCATTTCCTGTTTTGTAGGTTTTTGTGAAGCTTGGTGAATAAAAAAGAAGATTCCAGGATAAACAAATGAACTTTTAGAGTTTCTGTGATGGAGGCACGGTCGTGCCCCTATTTGGCACGGTCGTGCCAAGCTCCCAAAACCCTAGGCACGGTCACGCCCACATCTGGCACGACCGCGCCAAGCCAAAATCCAAGGCACAACCGTGCCTTTGCCGCCCACGGTCGTGTGTCATCTCGTGAGTCTGAACAGCCGTACGTCCTCGATAAGTGGTACCCAATGGAAGCTACGGATTGGTCAAACCTCTGTCACACGGTCGTGCCAAGACCTAGACAAGACCGCGTCATTGTATTAGGCATGGTCGTGCCTTCTCTCCTGGCACGGTCGTGCCTCCCCTTTTCTATTTAAACATAACTTAATTCTCATTCATTTTATTCAGCAAACCAGGAGAAGAAACCCTACTGTTCCAGCTCGTGTCTTCCTTGTTCCAGCCATATTTCAAGATTCTTGTAGAGGATACAACATCAAGAGGATCACCATACATCAACAACAACATCTAGGCTTGGAGGAGTGGTTTGATTCTTGTTTTCATATCATGTTTCTCACTATTTTTCCCTGCTTATTTGTAATTTTGATGCTCATGATGAGCTAAAACTCTTGTTCACTTTGGTTTAGATGAAGTTTAGATACATTTGACATCATTCATGGATTATTGGCAATTATTATGTTAATGTTATGACAACCGTATGATTATTCTTTGATGAAATTATATGTTCAAGTATTTTGAGTTGTTTACAAGACTTGTATTTGTGTATGTCATATTATGTTGGAAAACTTGTGATTTATGCTTATATTCATGGATTGGTGTATGTATTTATACTAGTTTATGGCATTTGACTAGGAATGGTGAATGAAGTCTTGTTTATGAATCATTATATTTGTATGTATAACCTTATGCTTATGTTTGGAAAGACAAAGTATTTGTTATGATGTGTCATATTTAGTGTTATGTTTATCTAGGAATTGTTGACACATCCTCCTAATTTATATAACCTTTATATGAACATTGTATGTTGAAGAAATGCATATTGTTGTCTAAATTAATCAACTTGATGTGGATAGTGTGTTATTCATATTATCTTTCCAACTAGTTGTTGGATTAGTGTACCTTAATCGGAAGCTAGTTCAATCTTTATAAACATTGACATGATTATTAAACATGTGAGCCTCATTGTATGACTTTAGGTGGTTGGTTTGTATAATTCATGCTAGCTTTCCGAATAGTCATTTGATTAGATATCTTTGACGAGAATTTAGTCAATTTATGTATCGTGTATTTGCCATGTTTCTATGAGTGTATTGAATGTATTCTAAATGGATTCGACACCGAAGTGATATTTTCTCCTTGATTGTTTGATTTGTGATTTTAGTTTAGTTTTATATTTCTACATATTATTTTAATTAAAAATCAACTTAAACATCTTTTACCCATACTTGATTGAATTTTAGTCCCGGTTTATTATCGCATTCCACCGTGTCCACGGATTGATATCCGGTTTTTACCTTTACTATATTGCTATCCGACGGGTACACTGCCCGATGTGTGTGATTAGTATTTGGTGAAAACCCTTTTTAAAACTAATTGTGTAAAATACTTATAAAAATATATATATAGTTTACACGCATCAAGTTTTTGGCACCGTTGCCGGCGACACGGTTTTGCGAGAACGATTAGAATTAATTTTTAGTCATTTAGTATATATATTTTTGTGAATATCGTGTTTTCTTGTTGTTATTTGTAATTTTGTGTGTATAGACATTTTTACATTTTACTTGTTATTTTTAGCTTCATTTGTATATAAATACATCTTGGTTTTTATGCCATTTCATTTTTTTTATTTTTTACTTTTGTTTTATTTTCATTATTTTTTTATTATTATTATTTTATTTTATTTTTATTTTTGTCTAACTTGTGTTTTCTGTGTCCTAGGTTCGCGTATTTAAATCTAACTTGTCGTGCAGATCGTGTATGTTCTCAACTCCCATCGAGGAGGTTCCTGAGCCATCTTCCGAGCCGGAGCGTGATCTTCATCGAAGATTGCGAGCCCGTTCCCGATTTGTGGCCCGGTTACTCGAATTTGACGAGGTTGTTGTTGACGAGGTAGAGGAGATGGCGAATGAGGATGCGGGTCGGACGCTTTCGGATTTTGGCAAACCAACACTTGAGGGTTTGGAGTCGAGCATCAATAGGCCGACGGTCGGAGCACATCAGTTCGAGATCAAATCCAGCATTATACAGATGGTCAAGAACATGTGTCAGTTCGATGGCAAGGATCACGAGGATCCTAATACTCATTTGGCCGGTTTCTTAGAGATTTTCACCACTTTCAAAATTCGTGACGCTACCGACGATGCTATTCGGCTCCGGTTGTTCCCGTTTTCCTTATGAGATCGAGCCAAAGCTTGGTTACTGTCACTTCCCCCTAGGTCCATTATTACTTGGGACTAGATGGCTGCTAAATTCTTAGAAAAGTACTTCCCTCCGGAGAAAACATCAAAGTTGAGGGCTAGGATTCTTTCTTTCCAGCAGGATGACGAGGAGACGATCTATGAGGCGTGGGAGAGATTCAAGGAACTGATGAGGAAGGTTCCCCACCATGGATTGTTGAAGTGGTAGCAGTGTGAGACCTTCTACAATGGTCTAGAGATGACTGGGAAGCAGCTGATTGACGCATACGCGGGTGGATACATTGGAATAAAGACACCCTAGGAGGCGTATGACTTGCTAGAGAAGGTGGCATCAAAGAGCTACACTCAGCATACTTCCCGAGCGAGAACCCAGAGGCAGGGTGTCCATCACGTGGATGGAATTACCTCTTTAGCTGCCCAGGTGGAAGCACTTTCCACCAAGATTGATTAGATGTACGTCCACAAGGCCCAGTCCTTGTGTGAGTTTTGTGGTGGGGCGCATCCCACGAGTGCTTGTCAGGTTGGGGATCAGGGGGCCCACGAGCAGGTTGATTTCATGTCCAAACAGAATCGTCCCCAGAATAATCCCTACAGCAACACATATAATCGTGGGTGGAGGAATCACCCGAATTTCAGTTGGAAGTCTGGCAACAATAGCCAGCAACCACCCGGATTCACTCAGCGCCCCCCATTCCAGCATCAGTCCCACCAGTCTCAGGGACAGTGTTCCCAGTTTCGACCTCAGCAGGGCCAGTTTCAAGGCCAAGGTTCTAGCAGCGGTCCACCACCCGCACCTGAGGGTAAATCCAGTTTAGAGGACATGGTTGCACGGCTACTTGCCAACTCAGAGAGTCAGAATCAGTTGGCAAAGAAGCAGAACCGGTACATGGAGGAGCGTTTCCACGTGCATGAGACTGAGTTGAGGAATCAGAAAGCTTCGATCCAGACCATAGAAAACCAGGTCAGGCAGATCGCGAAGCTTCTTTCTGAGAGACCGCCACGTGGCCTGCCTAGCAACACTGAGCCCAATCCCAAGGCTCATGTGAAGGCCATCACTTTGAGGAGCGGTAGAGACACAGGACTGGATCCACAGGTTCCTGTGCATGAGTCATCTGAGGAGGAGGTTGTGATTGAGATTCCTGATGAGACACCGCCGAGGGGTAAACCGGAGAGCACATCGCGCCCTCGCGAGCCTGTGAGAGATTATACTCCCGTCGTTCCATACCCATGCAGATTGAAGAAGCAGAAGATGGAGGAGCAGTATGGTAAGTTTCTAGGGTTGTTTAAGCAGTTGCATATCAACTTATCATTTGTGGAGGCTCTAGCTCAGATGCCTAAGTATGCGAGATTCTTGAAGGATATCCTCACGAATAAGAGGAAATTGGAGGAGTTGTCTCAGGTGACGCTGAATGAGGAGTGTTCGGCGGTGATCCAGAACAAGCTACCAGAGAAGAGACGAGATCCGGGGAGTTTTACCATCCCCTGCTTGATAGGTAGCTTGTCGGTCAGCAACGCCTTAGCTGACCTTGGTGCTAGAATTAACCTCATGCCATATGCGGTCTTTGCTAAGCTTGAGTAGGGAGAACCTACACCGACACGCATGAGTATCCAGCTGGCCGATCGCTCGGTCAAGTATCCACGAGGGATACTGGAGAATATGTTGGTTAAGGTTGATCGTTTTGTGTTTCCTATAGACTTTGTGATTCTGGACATGGATGAGGACAAGAATGTCCCTATTATCCTAGGTCGACCGTTCCTGGCCACTGCCAAGGCCCTGATTGATGTGTATTCGGGGAGGCTTACATTGAGGGTGGATGAAGAGGAAGTGACCTTTGATGTAGGGAGATCCATGCAGCATACCTAGAATCAGGATGATTCACTTTACTTTGTTGAGGCAATTTATTCTTGTGTGAGTGATCATCTCCAGGACATAGTTGAGGAGGAGTCCCTGGACACCCAGATTGTAGGAGGGGAGACATTTGATCCAGTTGGTGAGGATCAGTTTGATGAGCAGTTGCACAGCCAGGAGAGCTATGAGTTTCCCCAGTGTTCAACAGTTTTTGCTATCGTTGATAGAGAGTCTGAGTCGATTGAGCGGCCTTCTATTAAGGACCCACCACCTGTTGAGCTTAAGGAGCTCCCGAGCTATTTGGAGTATGCCTTTTTAGATGGTGAGTCTCCATTACCTGTCATTATCGCCTCTGATTTGACGAGTGATGAGAAGGAGAGGCTACTGGAGGTGCTGAAGCAGCACAAGCAGGCTATTGCATGGAGGATTATGGACATTAAGGGAATTAATTCCTCTTTCTGTACCCATAAGATCCTTATGGAGGATGACTACAAGCCTGCTGTGCAGCACCAGAGAAGGTTGAACCCGAACATGCAGGAGGTAGTGAAGAAGGAGGTGATTAAGTTACTAGATGCTGGTTTGATTTATCCTATCTCCGATTCACCTTGGGTTAGCCCGGTTCAGGTTGTCCCTAAGAAGGGAGGCATGACTGTCATTACCAACGAGAGGAATGAGCTGATTCCTACTCGTACAGTCACCGGTTGGAAAGTTTGCATCGATTACCGTAAACTCAATGATGCAACTCGGAAAGATCATTTTCCCCTCCCGTTCATTGATCAGATGTTGGAGAGATTAGCGGAAAGTTGTTCTATTGTTTCCTGGATGGCTTCTCTAGCTACTTCCAGATCCCGATTGCTCCTGAGGACCAGGAGAAGACGACATTCACATGTCCCTATGGCACATTTGCTTATCGGCGGATGCCCTTTGGATTGTGTAATGCTCCGGCCACTTTCCAGCGTTGCATGGTGGCCATTTTCCATGATATGATTGAGGACTCCATGGAGGTTTTCATGGATGACTTTTCTGTGTTTGGGAGTTCCTTTAATCATTGCCTCGAGAATCTGGAGGGAATGTTCGCTAGGTGTAAAGAGGCCAATCTGGTGTTGAACTGGGAGAAATGCCACTTCATGGTGAAGGAGGGCATTGTGCTTGGGCACAAGGTTTCACGCGCGGGGATTGAGGTTGATAGAGATAAGATTGACACCATATCTAAGCTTCCCCTGCCGACTTCTATGAAATCTATTCGGAGCTTCCTTTGTCACGCAGGCTTTTACAGGCGTTTTATCAAAGATTTTTCTAAAATTGCCCGACCGATGACCCAGCTTCTTAAGAAGGAAGTCCAGTTCGTATTCTCTGACGAATGCCTCAGTGCATTCGATTTGTTGAAGGAGAAGTTGGTGAATGCCCCTATCATGGTGGCTCCTAATTGGAAGCTGCCATTTGAGATCATGTGTGACGTGAGCGACTTCGCTGTTGGGGCGGTCTTAGGACAGAGGAGAGAGAAGCAGTTTCACCCGATTTATTATGCGAGCAAGACGCTCAATGACGCACAGGAGCATTACACCACGACAGAGAAGGAGCTCATAGCCGTTGTCTTCGCTTTCGATAAATTCCGGTCTTATCTCGTCCTATCAAAGACCATTGTATTCACCGATCATGCAGCTCTTCGGCACCTGTTCAGCAAACAGGATGCCAAACCTCGGCTAATCCGGTGGGTTTTGCTGCTTCAGGAGTTCGACATTGAGATCCGCGATAAGAAGGGAGCGGAGAATGTCGCAGCGGACCACTTGTCCCGTCTTGAGTGCTCAGCTTCATCTGAACTTGTGGGGACATCCATAAATGAAAATTTTCCCAACGAGTTTCTCATGCACATACAGACACAGGATGAGGAGTGTCCATGGTTGGCTGACTTTGCAAATTTTCTTGCTAGTGGGATTGTGATTAAGGGCTTAATTCATCAGCAGAAGCGAAAGTTCTTTGTGGATGTCAAGCACTATCTTTGGGGGGATCCCTATTTGTTTTGAGTCGGGGCTGATTAGATCGTGCGTAGGTGTGTCTTTGGAGATGAGGCACGTCAGGTACTTAGACACTGCCACGAGGGCCCGACAGGTGGACATCATGGAGCTACCTTGACCGCGAAGAAGGTCTTTGACGCCGGTTTCTTCTAGCCTACCATCTTCTGGGACGCTCATGAGATGATCTGAGCTTGTGACGCTTGCCAGAGGGCGAGCAACATTTCGTCGAGGAATGAGATGCCCCAGAACAGCATCCATATTTGTGAGATTTTTGATGTCTGGGGTATTGACTTTATGGGACCTTTCCCAGCTTCTCGTGGCAACCGGTATATCCTAGTCGCTGTTGACTATGTTTCTATGTGGGTCGAGGCTCAAGCCTTGCCTACTAATGATGCTAGGGTGGTTGTTCAATTTCTGAAGAAGCTGTTCTCTCGCTTTGGTGCCCCCAAAGCCCTTATCAGTGACCGTGGGACCCACTTCTGCAACTCCCAGTTAGAGAAGGTTTTATCACGATATGGTGTGAACCATAGATTCTCCACAGCCTACCATCCACAGACCAGTGGACAGGTAGAGGTCACGAACCGGGGTATAAAGCAGATTCTTGAGAAGACGGTTGGTCAGAACCGTAAGGATTGGTCGGATAGGTTAGATGATGCACTTTGGGCCTTCCGGACTTCCTATAAGACGCCTATTGGTACCACACCATTTAGGTTGATCTATGGGAAGGCGTGCCATCTTCCGGTGGAGTTGGAGCATAAGGCCAATTGGGCGTTGAAGGCGGTGAATCTTGACTTGGTGAGCGCGGGAGAGAACCGGTTCACTCAGATTCATGAGCTTGATGAGTTGAGGAATAGCCTATGCAAACTCCACGATCTACAAGGAGCGCACTAAGAGTTTACATGACCGACACTTGAAGGACAAGAAGGAATTCCGAGTGGGTGGTCGTGTGTTGCTTTACAACTCTAGGTTACGATTGTTTCCCGGGAAGTTGAAGTCCCGATGGACGGGTGCCAACACGGTTAAGGAGGTGTTTCCTTATGGGACCGTTGAGATTGAGCACAAAGATGGGAGGATCTTCAAGGTCAACGATCATCGTCTTAAACCATACATTGACGGACCGGTTGACCCGGCATTGGAGGTAGTTGACCTCCACCCCAAGGACAAATGAATTCGGGGACTTGAGTCTAGCTAACGACTCGTTAATAAACTTAGTTCCGGTATCATCTTTGGTAACAATTTTTATATCTTGTTTCTATGTTTATTTTCTTATTTTTATTTTCTTTATTTTTTAGGATTTTACCATTTATTTTTTAGTTTAGGTGATCGGAACGTGTTTTGGATCAAGCGGACTTTGGTTAGTGATTGAGATGTCTCAGGTATGTTTTCTGAATTTTTAGACATTTTAGTTTGGAAGAATCGCAGTCGGGTTGGGTTCAAGCTGCATAAAACTCAGGTTTTTCTGTCTGCTGGGTTAGAGACACGGTCGTGCCTAAGCACTTGGCGAGGTCGTGCCTCTAACCCTAGGCGCGGTCGTGCCTATGTGATTGGGGCAGTTCAAATTAGTTCAAACATCCAAATGCTCAGACACTTCCCCCCCCCCCCCCCCAAACATATTCTGACCCTTCCCACTGCGATTCCCTCGATCTCTAACTTGTTGATCTCCATTTCTTCGATTCCAGGTACGCCCACGAAATCCTAATCTTTTCGTTTTCATGTTTAGGATTAGGATCATCATTATTTTTTTTTATGACTGAATTTCTAGGTTTTAATTATTTTCTGTTTTGAACTCCATTTTAGATATAATTACATAGGATCGTTAATATTAACTTCTTAGAATGTTGCTATACTAAAAGCCCCTTCATAATCATGCTAAAAATGTAAAATTTTGACTCCGAAAACCATAAAGTGGGTTGAGCACGGTCGCGCTCATGACCAGGCGCGGTCGTGCTCGGTTTTGGTAAGTTTCCAGAAACCAGTTTTTGAGTAAGCGCGGTCGTACCTCCTATGAGCGCGGTCGTGTCAACTTGGGTTTATGCTAGGCGCGGCCGTGTGTTTCCTTAGCGCGGCCGTGGGCCTCTTTTTTTGACCTAGGCGCGGTCGTGTCGTGTCTTGGCGCGACCGTGTCTCTGGGCTGGACTGCCCGTGGTCGGCCACAGCGTGACCGTTGGCTCAGATTTTGGCCTAGATGCGGTCGTGCCCCTTCCCAGGCGCGACCGTGCCCCTTCATAATCAGGTCAGAAACTTCATAACTTTAGTTTAGCATCTTCATAACTGTTTTGATTTTAATTTTGTTGTCGTGCAGATGGCAGGCAACAGGGACCACCCGTACCTTGAGTTTGACTTCAACGAGCATGAGTACGAGGCTCGTCTGAATGTTTTGTGGCCACGCAGAGGCTGGATTTTAGCCACTCGTCATTTAGAGCCTGCCGCCATAGACGCCATCGGTCAGCGGGACAGGTGGAACGACCTCGTCACCGCCCCGTGGTGCCGCTTGTTTAGACTTCACGTGATCCAGTATGTCGAGCTTGTGATGGAGTTTTTCTCCACTTATGAGTTCGATTATCCTTGCGCAGACTTAGAGCAGCCGGAGACGATTAGGTTTAGGCTAGGAGGGGAGTGGCGAGTGATGTCAGTTGCTAGGTTCGGGAGATTATTGGGCCTGTATACGAGGTAGGAGCTTCATACTGAGATATTCACCGATGGTATCACCAAGTTCCCGACAGAGGAGGACAAGGATCAGTTCTGGCATGAGTTTGGATTTGGGATGTACGATCCGAGTTTGACCAAGTCTTTGAGCCTTCGAGATCCCTTGCACCGTGTTCTTCATCGCTGTATTGTCTATTCAATTTCTGGGAGAGGACAGGGAGAGACGGTAGTGAACCTTAGGCAGCTGTTTTACCTATTCTGCCTTGTACGCCCGCGCACCTTCAATCTTGCGCATTCCATAGCGGGGTACTTGGTGAACAGCTCCGGGCGCGATGTTACCAGCGCCATTTGTGGAGGTCACTTCGTGACCAAGCTGGCGAGGCATTTTCAGCTTCTTACCGACGATTTGATAGGGGACCTGACCCCTGTGGCCGAGACCGTCGTGATGACCGTGCAGACACTGAGGAACATGCACGTCGCTCGTCGAGGCGTAGGAGGGATCAGATTGGTAGACAGATGGGGACGGACGTGGGATCCAGACCGTCCGGGTCCCGATCCAGATTTTGTTCAGGCCGAGGTCGAGGCCGTCGTCGCCGCCCATCAGGCACACGCTGCTCAACAGGAGCAGGGGAACGAGCATCAGCAGCCCGACCAGCCGCCTCCTCCGCCTCCGCCGCCACCACCGCCTGCGATTGTTATTCCACCGGACCTGTTCTTGCGTTATTGAACCTGGCAGTATGAGGTCCAATGCGCCGTTGCTGCTGCTGGCGGGGCACCATACGTTGTTCCCCATCCGTTCTTTATGCAGCCCGAGCAGCCACCACCATCTCCATCGCATCAGTCACCACCACCATCTCCACCACATCAGCAGCCACCACCATCTTCACCGCATCAGCAGCCACCACCATCACCACCAGCAGCAGGAGGCGAGGGAGGCGGGGCTACCGGCATCGACCTTGAGGGGGTACAGTGGGAGTAGTACCTCCCATTGCATTTTGGTATCATTTTTGTGAGTTGTACTTTCCTGTATTTTGTACAAACTCTTGTATCACGCTTCGGCGTTTTATGTTGTTCTTTTGTTGTATTTTTATTTCCATGTATTGTTATATATATTTGTCTTTACATTTCTGTTGATATTTTGGCTTGATGTTACTGATCTGTGTTTGATGTTGTTAGTCTTGATTAGACCTTGGAATTATGGAACTTCGTGGAACGTCATTTTTGTGGGTAGGCTTTTTGCGTGTGCCATGATCGACACGAGGAAAGTTTCAGTTCTCCCTTCACGCTTCATTGCATTGCATTCCATTTTGCTTTGCATGTTTTTGTATACATTGAGGGCAATGTATATTTCTAAGTGTGGGGTTGGGTGTTTGTTCTTTGCTTTACATTATTTTTGTTCTACATTGAGGGCAAAGTAGAATTCTAAGTGTAGGGTGGGAATTTATTCACGCGTTGTTTATCCTTTTGAGCATTTTATCACTTCAATTTTTTGCAAAATCTTCCTTCATAATTTTTATTGACACTAAATCAATTTTAAAAAAATTGAAAAACATAAAAATATAATAAAAGTTAACCGTTTAGCATTTACAATTTTTAGTAAATAATAGAGGTTTGATTTTTCGAAAGCAATTGAGATAGAAATTCCATCGAGTCAAACCCAATTTTTTTGTGATAACCATGAGTTTTAGTGGGCTAAACGAATGAATTGCATGTAACCTTTTGCTTATACCCATTACTTTCCGTTTCCGTGAGTTTATTTTTGAGCCTTGATAGCTTTAGACATTGTTTGCTCTCGTTTTTTTTTGCGGATTTGAGTGTGTCGGATGTTTCATGCTTATTAGAACTTGCTTTTAGTATACATTTTGAAATCATGAACATAAATATTGCATAAAAATGATTGAGACATTAGGATAAACCCTCCTTTGTGAGCCTTTTATTTTTATTTTCCCTCACCCGAACACATCCACTAGTTAGCCATGTTGAGCCTATCCTGTCGTTTCCTTTGATTACCCACAATACACCACATTCAAACCTTCATTAGCCTTCTTCATTTATTTTTCGCCCGTGTTAGAAATCCGATCGGCTAATGTTAATTTTATAGCTTTTATTTTGTTGTAATCTTCAAATTCTTGAGAAGTTTTTAGCTAAGAAAAGATGCATATTGACTTACTTCCCTTCAAAAGAAAGAAAAGAAATAGTGTACAAAAAAAAAATTCACCAAAATTAGGTGAATTATAGCCGATTAGAGCAATTTTGTGAGCAAAGATAGAAATAATTCGGTTGTTAGCCCTTATCTATATGGAAGCATTAGCTAGTTTATTTTTCTTATTAGATGTTATTTTAGTTTTTGAGTTAGCATAGCCGCCGGGTTTTTAGCCATTTAGCCACATTTAAATTCCACTTCCTTACCCTTAGCCATTGCCAAATTACAACCCATTTAAAGCCCTCTTGATTTGTGCTTTGTTTCAGGTTAGTTGGTAGAGATTTGATCTTTTAGCAAGCTTATGATTTATGCATGATTCATTGTCTTGGCATTTGAGTGTTCTATACATACTCCATTACTTGTATGATTATATATATTCCCGAGTGTGTGTGAACATTGTGAGAAGCATAAAGTTGCATGCTAATGATTTCATAGGCATATTCATTTGCTCATTCGGTTATCACGTCATTGGGCTCATTGGGTTTCATTTAGTTAATTTTGCATTTCTTGAAAATCTTTTCAAACCTTTATAAGTTTATTAATGCTTACGGTTTTCCCGATTTGATCCATAGTGTCATTGGAAGTTTTGTTTCATTTTGATTTCTTGCTTGAGGACAAGCAATGTTCAAGTGTGGGGTTGTTTGATGTGTTAGTATTTACACATCTTTTTGGCATAAAACTTCGCTCATTCAATGATCAATTCTTGGTTATATTCAATGTTTAGACACTTATTTGCTTCATTTCCTGTTTTGTAGGTTTTTGTGAAGCTTGGTGAATAAACAAGAAGATTCCAGGATAAACAAGTGAAGTTTTAGGGTTTCTGTGATGGAGGCACGGTCGTGCCCCTATTTGGCATGGTCGTGCCAAGCTCCCAAAACCCACGGTCGCGCCCACATCTGGCACGACCGCGCCAAGCCAAAATCCAAGGCACAACCGTGCCTTTACCGCCCACGGTCGCGTGTCATCTCGTGAGTCTGAACAGCCGTACGTCCTCGATCAGTGGTACCCAATGGAAGCTACAGATCGGTCAAACCTCTGTCACACGGTCGTGCCAAGACCTAGACACGACCGCATCATTGTACTAGGCACGGTCGTGCCTTCTCTCCTGGCACGGTCGTGCCTCCCCTTTTCTATTTAAACAGAACTTAATTCTCATTCATTTTATTCAGCAAACCAGGAGAAGAAACCCTATTGTTCCAGCTCGTGTCTTCCTTGTTCCAGCCATATTTCAAGATTCTTGGAGAGGATACAACATCAAGAGGATCACCATACATCAATAACAACATCTAGGCTTAGAGGAGTGGTTTGATTCTTGTTTTCATATAATGTTTCTCACTATTTTTCCCTGCTTATTTGTAATTTTGATGCTCATGATAAGCTAAAAGTCTTGTTCACTTTGGTTTAGATGAAGTTTAGATACATTTGACAACATTCATGGATTATTGGCAATTATTATGTTAATGTTATGACAACCGTATGATTATTCTTTGATGAAATTATATGTTGAAATATTTTGAGTCGTTTACAAGACTTGTATTTGTGTATGTCATATTATGTTGGAAAACTTGTGATTTATGCTTATATTCATGGATTGGTGTATGTATTTATACTAGTTTATGGCATTTGACTAGGAATGGTGAATGAAGTCTTGTTTATGAATCATTATATTTGTATGTATAACCTTATGCTTATGTTTGGAAAGACAAAGTATTTGTTATGATGTGTCATATTTAGTGTTATGTTTATCTAGGAATTGTTGACACATCCTCCTAATTTATATAACCTTTATATGAACATTGTATGTTGAAGAAATGCATATTGTTGTCTAAATTAATCAACTTGAGGTAGATAGTGTGTTATTCATATTATCTTTCCAACTAGTTGTTGGATTAGTGTACCTTAATCGGAAGCTAGTTCAATCTTTATAAACATTGACATGATTATTAAACATGTGAGCCTCATTGTATGACTTTAGGTGGTTGGTTTGTATAATTCATGCTAGCTTTCCGAATAGTCATTTGATTAGATATCTTTGACAAGAATTTAGTCAATTTATGTATCGTGTATTTGCCATGTTTCTATGAGTGTATTGAATGTATTCTAAATGGATTCGACACCGAAGTGATATTTTCTCCTTGATTGTTTGATTTGTGATTTTAGTTTAGTTTTATATTTCTACATATTAGTTTAATTAAAATTCAACTTAAACATCTTTTACCGATACTTGATTGAATTTTAGTCCCGGTTTATTATCGTATTCCACCATGTCCACGGATTGATATCCGGTTCTTACCTTTACTATATTGCTATCCGACGGGTACACTGCCCGGTGTGTGTGTGATTAGTATTTGGTGAAAACCCTTTTTAAAACTAATTGTGTAAAATACTTATAAAAATATATATATAGTTTACACGCATCAAATATCCTGACAAGGTTTCATACCAAGCTCTTGGTGCTTGATGTAGGTCATACAGAGCTTTGTCTAGTTTGAACACTTGAGTAGGATGTACAGGATCTACAAAGCCTAGAGGCTGTTTGACATATATTTCCTCACCAATCTTCCCATACAGAAAGGCACTTTTTACATCCATTTGATAGATAGTGAAATTCTTGGATCCCGCATATGCTAGGAAGATTCTGATGGCCTCCAGCCTGGCAACAGGAGCAAAGACTTCATCATATTCAATTCCATCTTCCTAAGTGTAGCCTTGAGCGACAAGTCTGGCTTTATTCTTGACTACAATACCTCTCCCATCTTGCTTGTTCCTGAAAATCCATCGTGTGCCAATAGCATATTTACCTTGTGGAAGATCAACAGGTTTCCAGACATCCTGCCTCTTGAATTGCAGCAATTCTTCCTGCATTGCCTTAATCCAGCTGATGTGTTTGAGTGCTTCATCTATCTTCTTGGGTTCCACCTGAGATAGAAAACATGAAAACAAGCATATATTGGCCTCGTGAGATTTGCTTCTTGTGAGAACTCCTTGGTGGACTTGGCCAATAATATTTTCATAAGGATGTTCTTTATGGATCCTCTGTGCTAGTACCACCTCCAACTGTATCCCTTGCTCCAGATTGCTTTGATTTTGATCAGGGGTCTCTTCATTCATGGTGGAAGAGTCTTCAACATCATTAGCCATATCAATATTTTCAGCAATAGCATCAGCAGCATCTACAGCATTTACCGAAGAGTCTTCATTTAGATTTTCAGTTTCAGACAGGCTGCTGCTGGTGACATTGGAGAGTCTTGTTCCGGCTTCACTTGCTTCAATTACTTCCACAACTGATGGAGGATCAATCGATGGTCTTCTCAGACGGATAGAATATTTGGGAAAATCTAGTCTTTAGTCAGTGGATGAAGTGGAGGCAGGTGTTTGTGTAGACGTAGACTCCATATTTGAGAAGGTGAGAGGCTCAAATATTTGGGAGAAGGAGTCTATGTCAAAGAGCCAGTTTGGGCCTTTTCCCTGCTCACAAACGATGTGTTCACTACATTCCACATTTGTTGATTCTTCCACAATTCTTGTTCTTGAATTGAATACTCTGTAGGCCTTTCATTGAGAGGAATAGCCCACAAAATATCCTTCATCAGATTTGGCACCAAACTTAGGAAGAACCCCATGTGTGATGAGAATGGTGCATGGACACCCAAAAGGCTTTAGAAACCCAATGTAGGGAACTCTTTGAAACCAAAGTTCATAAGGTGTCTTGTTGAGGGGTTTGACAATGAGAACTCTATTTTGCACATAGCAGGCTGTCACACCCCAAATTTCAACTACCGGAGTTTTACCGTTTGGGAAGTGACGAACCAGGATCTCAGACATTAGTTACTTTGAACGACTCTACATGGAACTCAAATGAAAATATCATATCAATCAAAGTTTCAATGCGGAAGCGTAAAGAAAAGAAAATGCGCAAAACACATGCGCCCAAACCAAAAGTCCAAAAGTATAAACGTCCAACCAAGCCAAGTACAATACAAAATAATCCAAACAAACATAAATAAGCAATAATCAAAATAGATGAATCTCATGCATGCCCTAATGTGCACCTGTGCCTTATCTTAGCAACCTGAGAAGACATGTAAGAAAATATGTCAACACGAGGTTGGTGAGTTCACAGGTTTCAATATATAAATAAGCGTTTACCAGATTTATGATCATTCAATATGTATCTATAGGTAGCTAACCTATGTTCATGTTTAACTCAAGCGCTCGCAACCGAAGCTGACTGTTTATTTATTTGCCTCCTGCCAGGTCTATCAACACTGGCGGTGTGAGTAGGCTAACATTTCACCCGTTCGATCTCTAATCGAGTTAGCGCGACTAACGCGGGTGGGATCTGTCAAACCCAGTAGTACTACTAAACATTACCTCGCTAAGATCCATATTAACGGTCCGATATAAGATGAGGACTTTCTGTGATAGCGTGTCACGCTTAGCTTTAACATCGATAACATACGAATTACAAAATCTCAAAATAGTTTAATTATGTTTTCTCCCCCAAGTTAAAACAGTAAAAAGGGGCCGTGAAAACTCACCTGCGTTGCGTTGTAGGTAGTATCACACAAATGATAAGTTGGAACCACGAGTGTAAGTCTCAAAAGACTTACGAATGCCCTAAAATTATAAACACATAAATTAGGGATAATAATGGGAATTGTGACAACGACACAGAAGATTAGAACATCTTAAAATATTCTAAGGATTAACGGGTAGACGAACGTGTCTACGGGAATATCGGTTTCTTAATATAATAAATTAAAAATCAAAGTGTTACGTGTCGAACATTAATAACGACTAATGTTAAATAAATAAATAAATAAATTCGTACGTTAGAGTCGTTTACAAAAGTTAGGAAAATAATATAATTTAATATATTATTTTTAGGTTTGTATGATTAACCAAATAATCATTTGTGTGGAAAATAATAAATATATTATTTTTAATCGATAATAAAAACCGATGGTAAATAAGATAACAATTATATTATAAATTACTTTAAAACGTCCCACGAGTTAATTTAAACGAGGTGAAATAATATAAATTATATATTAATTTATAACATGAGTCACGGGTTGAAAATAATATAAATATATTATTTTATACGAAGTTATGGTTTGAAAATAATATAAATATATGATTTTTAAAAGTGGGAATAATAATAAAATAGGTTATAAAACCAAACCCGAGCCTACTAGTGGTTTCCGGTTTCAAAACACATCAATATATTAAAATAATAATATGGGAATTAGTTTTATTTTAAAAATAATGATTTAAAAATGACCTAAAAAGAAAATAGGGTGGAGGGACTCGAACCCGGGTCTCCTCCTCTACAGCCAATCGAACTAACCACTACGCCCGCAAGGGTCATCGTATCCAGTACCCGGATCAAATCCGTTTTAATCCTCACCCCCCTATGTTCTTCCCTTTGACACAAAACGAAACCAAATTCAGTCCAATTCCCATGGAATTCGGTATCGATATGCCAAAAGATCAAAGGGGTTATGCTCATCAGTGTTATACGAACGTGTGTGTAGATTAAATTGCAAAACCATTTAGTTTAGGCTTGTTAAATCTTGATTTGAAAAATGAAACCCTAGAATTTGAACTCCAAATCGATTTGCTTAATTCTGATAATGAAAGGGTTTGAATTCATGGGGCTATTGATGATTGAGGGTTTTCCAATCTACCCATATGGTTTAATTGGATTTAAACTGAGTTTAGGATTGAGTTCGACTAAACTGGATTCGCGAAGAACCCTAGATTTCGGTTTCGTTTAATTAGATGTTATAAGATTTCAAAAGGTTAGGGCTTTCAAAGACTTGATGATGGCGAGTCTATCTATATAGTTTAATTGGATTTATATTGTGTCTAGGGTATGGCTCGATTAAATCCGAATGTATATGAACCCTAGAATCAGTACATGATAAATTCGATAATGTAACCCCGAATTGATAAGGGGGTTTTGATCTAGACACTTAAACGAAACCAGGGATGTAAATGATTACCAGAATGATGCTCGATTTGATGGGGTTCGATTAAACAGACTTCGACTGTGAATAGCTTTAGCTCCGGCGACTGTAACTACTCCTCCAGTCAAATTGGTGTATGAAACAGCTTCTGAGGAATACGTCTAGCGTGCGCAGGGTTAGATTTGAGAGAGTAACGATCAAAACGAACGAATTTGATGCGTATATGATGATAGTCGACGGTTTTGAGTTAAATGTTCATTATTTGAGTTTAATCTGAATCAATGTCCGCGTTTAATGTGTTAATGATGATTGTAAATTGTTTAATCGTGAGGAACGGTTACAAACTCAACAGAGATCGATCATGGGCGTTTAAATTTGGTTAAAACCATGCGTTTGACTTTTAAAGTCAACCAAAATAAGGAATGAGTTATTTACAGGTTTAGTCCCTGTGGTTTCATGTTCTTAAGTTCAGAATTAGGCAGAATTGGTCCTTGTAGTTTGAATTTGGTTATCTATATGGTTAGTTTGACTATCAAAAGTCAATAGGACTTAGATCTTTTGATTTTGACTTTACAAAGTCAAATAGAATTGAGTTTAGGCTAATTACACAAGTAGTCCTTGTAATTAAGGTTTGAAAAATGACAGAAGTAGTCCCTAGGGTTTGAGTTAAGTTAATTAAGTTAACTTTAACTGGATTAGGTTAACGGAGTTAACCTGGAAAGTTCGGATTGTCACATCATCCCCTAGTTGAAAGAATTTTTCGTCCCGAAAATTAAATAATAAAAAAAAATTTCCCGGGATATCACATCATCCCCTAGTTGAAAGAATTTTCGTCCCGAAAATTAAATAGTACCTTAAGAATTTGACGCGGAGTGTTTGAACAGATTAGGATATTTGCGCATCATCTGATCCTCGCGCTCCCAAGTGATTTCCGGTCCGCGCTTCGAGTTCCAACGGACTCTGACAATAGGGATTTTACTGCATTTTAACGTTTTGACTTCCTTATCCATAATTTCCACGGGTTCTTCGATGAAATGCAATTGTTCATCAATGTGTAGTTCCTCAAGAGGAACCAAGAGAGACTCGTATGCTAGACATTTCTTCAAATTTGAGATGTAAAAGATGTTGTGTACACCACTAAGTCCTTCAGGTAAGTCCAGTTGATACGTTACTGGTCCGATTCTCTTCATTATCTTGAATGGTCCAACATAACGAGGATTCAGTTTGCCTCGTTTCCCGAAACGAATGACACCCTTCCAAGGTGAAACTTTTAACAAGACCATATCCCCTACTTGAAATTCTAACGGTTTACGACGCCTATCGGCATAGCTCTTTTGACGATCACGAGCTGCTGCCATACGGTTTCTAATTTGAACCATTTTCTCAGAAGTTTCAAGTACGAGTTCAGGACCTGTAAGTTGACTATCCCCAACCTCGGCCCAACAAATAGGGGAACTACATTTCCGTCCATAAAGTGCTTCAAATGGAGCTACCTTGATGCTAGTGTGATAACTGTTGTTCTAGGAAAACTCCACCAACGGTAGGTGAGACTCCCAAGTGTTACCGAAATCGATCACACAAGCTCGTAGCATGTCCTCTAGAGTTTGAATAGTACGTTCTGTCTGGCCATCAGTTTGAGGATGGTATGCTATGCTCATATCTAGACGCGTGCCTAAAGCTTTATGTAACGACTGCCAGAAACGAGAAGTGAATCGTGCATCACGATCCGAAATGATAGAGATTGGCACCCCGTGCCGAGAGACTACTTCTTTCAAGTAAGTACGAGTAAGCTTATCCATTTTGTCAGTTCCTTGATTTCTAAGAAGTGAGCAGACTTTGTTAAACAGTCAAAAATTACCCAAATGGTATCACATCCGGTAGGAGTTCGTGGCAATTTTGTGATAAAGTCCATGGAGATTTGTTCCCATTTCCACATGGGAATTTCTGGTTGTTGGAGAAGACCGGATGGCTTTTGATATTCAATTTTGACCTTCGCGCAAGTCAGACACTTACTCACATAGGTGGCTATATCGGCCTTCATCTTCGGCCACCAATATAGCACCTTTAGGTCATGGTACATCTTGTCGGAACCTAGATGAATAGAGTAACGAGATTTATGAGCCTCATCCATGACTAGTTCCCTTAGGTTTCCGAATACTGGAACCCATATTCGCTCGACGAAGTAGCCGTCAGATTTGACCTCGAGTTGTGCTTCCATACCATGTGTACCTTCCAGCGGTAGGTTTTCCTCTTTCAAGGCTTCGAGTTGAGCACTACGGATTTTGTAAGGTAATCCGGGTGAATAGTAAGATGTAATGCTCGAACTCGTTTGGGTTTCGTTTCCTTTCGACTTAGGGCATCAGTTACAACATTAGCTATACCCGGGTGGTACCGGATCGCACAGTCATAATCATTTAAGAGATCGACCCAACGACGTTGTCGCATGTTCAACTCTTTCTGTTCGAAGATGTGCTGAAGACTCTTATGATCGGTGTAGATAGTGCACTTGGTACCGTACAAGTAATGTCTCCATATCTTAAGTGCGAAAACTACAGCTCCCAACTCTAAGTCATAAGTGGTGTAGTTTTTCTCATGAACCTTTAGTTGACGCGAAGCATACGCGATCACCTTTTCTCGTTGCATTAACACACAACCTAGACCCTGAATAGACGCGTCACAATACACCACAAAATCATCCGTTCCTTCCGGAAGAGCTAGAATAGGTGCACTGCAAAGTTTCTGCTTAAGATGTTGGAATGCTGACTCTTGGTTATCGCCCCAGTTATAGGCTTTACCCTTTTGAGTTAAGGCAGTGAGAGGTTGTGCAATTTTTGAAAATCCCTCAATGAATCGACGGTAATAACCAGCCAATCCCAGAAATTGTCGCACCTCAGTCGGAGTCGTCGGTGCTGCCCAATTCTTGATGACTTCTATCTTTGATGGGTCGACATGTATTCCTTTCTCGTTAACCACATGTCCTAAGAATTGAACCTCCCGGATCCAAAATTCACACTTGGAAAACTTAGCATATAATTGCTCCCTTTTAAGTAATTTCAAAATTAGGCGTAGATGTTCCTCATGTTCCTCCTTGTTCTTGGAATAAATGAGAATGTCATCGGTGAAAATGATGACGAATTGATCAAGGTAAGGCTTACACACACGGTTCATGAGGTCCATGAATACCGCAGGGGCGTTGGTTAATCCGAAAGACATGACCATAAATTCATAGTGGTCGTACCTTGTTCTGAATGTAGTCTTAGAGATATCTTCATCTCGGACTCATATTTGATGGTAGCCGGACCTAAGATCTATCTTGGAAGAGAAACTTGATCCTTGTAGTTGATCAAATTGATCATCTATACGAGGCAAAGGATAACGATTCTTGATTGTGACCTTATTCAGTTCACGGTAGTCGATACACATACGAAAAGTTCCATCCTTCTTCTTGACAAACAGGACTGGAGCTCCCCATGGCGATGAGCTAGGTTGGATGAAACCTTTATCCAACAAATCCTGTAACTGAGTGGACAATTCTTGCAATTCACTAGGTGCTAACCTATAAGGTGCCCGGGCGATCGGTGCTGCTCCGGGTGTTAGATCGATTTGAAATTCAACTTGGCGGTGTGGTGGCAGACCAGGCAGATCCTCAGGAAATACTTCTAAAAATTCACGAACGACGGGAATATCATCAATCTTCTTCTCTTCTGACGACTACTCAGCAACGAGAGCCAAAATAGCAGTAAGCCCTTTTCTAAGGCATTTCTGTGCTTTCATAAAATATATGATGCCCATGACTGCACCAACTTTTTCGCCCTGAACGGAAAGGGTTTCTCCACTCGGGAGAGGAATACGAACAATTTTCTCATGACAGATAATTTCAGCTTGGTTTTTAGATAACCAATCCATGCAGACAATTACATCAAAACTACCAAGTCTGACCCGCATAAGGTCGATATCAAGTATATGTCTAGCTAGCTCAAGCTTACATCCCGTAAGAATGTGAGTTGCTTCAATTATTTGGCCATCAGCTATCTTTATAATATACTTAGCTTCTAACAGAGTTGGAGTTCCTTTTATCATATCACTAAGTTTCTTAGATATAAAACTTCTATCAGCACTAGTGTCAAAAAGGACAGAAGCAAAGTAATTATTTAAGAGGAACTTACCGGTGACCACATTATGATCATAACGAGCTTCTCCAGATCCTAGCACGAAGGCTCGTCCCTTCGCACCATTTCCTCTACCATTGCCATTGTTACCACCATTGTTGTTATTCTGGTTAGGGTTGTGGTTTCCATTACCTCCCTTCTTTAACTGAGGACAATTTTTCTGAATATGTCCCTCCATCCCACACTCGAAACAACCCCTTGTAGATCTGTAGAACCAAAGACTGATGGCTACAAAATTCTCTAAGTACAAATGCAGCTGATCTTAGAGTTTGCTGCAACAAACTGCTGCGGACAAGCTTATCTGCTGCGGATACTTGTTCTCCTGCTGAAGAACAAATCTGCTGCGGATAGCCTTATCTGCTGAAGACCAAAGTTTTTGCGGATAGGCTTCTCAGCAGCTTCAACACTTGATGCTGCTGACAGGCAAATCATCAGCCGCTTTGGATGGTTACATCTTGCTGCTGATCATCATCTTTGTTGCTAACAGCCTTGTGCCTTGAAGACAAATCGTTGCAGCTGACTATCCATACCAAGAGTCACTAACAACTTTCTGCAAAAGCAACTGACACACTCGAGGTAGAAGGAACCGCAATGGCACAACCAATGACGGACAACAATGCTCTTCTCCAAGCATGCAAGTAATGATGCATAAAGAAGACGCTTCAATAAAGTTAACAATTTTTAGACAAAACGTGTAATAGTTAGCTACATACAACAGATCAACGGTCTTTGTTAGATCTGATCCTTAGAATCAAGGGACTGTCTTGATTCTAAGTGAGTATAAATAATGTGTAAACACTTCATTTTAAGTGTGCTTTTTATGCTTTTTGATTGAGTTTCAATTGTAATCGTTTATCTGCAAAATCTTAATACAACAGTGTCCTTAAAAGTATTCTTTCTGCTTCCTCGATTACACTTGTGTAGTTGTTATTGTTTCCGCCAATTTCAACTAAGAACAGAACCATCTTGTAATTTCTCGATCCTACAAGTGGTATCAGAGCTTTGGCTAAGATTAAACAAACTCACACTTGTTTAAATACTTCTGGTTCTATTCTAAACTCTCTCTCTTTCATCAAGTCACCAAGAACAAAGATGGCACAGAGCAACGGATTTGAAGACATCGGCAGCATCAACCGACAACCAAGATTGGTATCTGGGGAAGACTACGACATGTGGAAAAACCGCATGGAAAGTTTTTTCTGCTATCAGGAGTACGAAATGTGGAAATCCATCAGGGATGGACCCTACACTCCCATGGTGGCCTCTGCTGACTCTGGAGGACCACCAGTTCCAAAGGAGCCCTCCAAGTACTCAGAAGAGGACATAAAGAAGATGGAGGTGGACTTCAAGGCACTAGGAGCTATCCAAATGTGCCTTCCAAATGAAGTTTTTCATAACTTCAGAAGTTACAAAACTACTAAAGAGCTCTGGGAGGCTCTTGAGAAGATGTTTGCTGGCTCTGAGGAAGTCAAAGAAAACAGTAGAGACATCCTGAAGCAGCAGTACGAAAACTTCGTCTGGAAGGAAGGTGAGTCTCTAACTGTTCTATACAACAGATTTACCTATCTTGTAGGAGAGCTGTAGTGCTCAAAGGTGAAGCTAGAGAATGAAAATATTCTCAAGAAGTTCATCAGGTCTCTACCAAGCTGCTGGACACTTTACACAGTGTCAATCAGAAGAACTGAGAATCTGAAGACTCTCCAGATGACTGAGCTCTTTGGAATGCTAAAAACCTATGAGCTAGAGATGATTCAGGTAAAAGAAAGAAGCTCAAGCTACAAAACAGTCTCAACATCCACCACCACCTCCTCTGCCCTCCATTCTGAGCACTCAGGTCCTAGTTCAAGCAACTACTATCCTCCCATCATCACTATCCTCCCATCATCACTCATCATCACTCATCCTCAAACTCCAATCTCTTAAACATCAACCTCTGCTGCTTTTGTTTTTGAAAACTCAAGCAACATGTCCTTTATCAAGGAGGATCTGGAATGCTTTCACCCAGATGATTTAGAAGAAATGGACATACATCACTCGTATTCCATGCTCTCTATAAGAGCAAAAAGGTTCTACTCTAGAACCGGAAGACCCATTCCAAGTAACAACTCCAACACCAGAGTTGGCATGGACAAAAGCAAACTAAGATGTTACAACTGTAACCTACTGGGTCACTTTGCTAGAGAATGCAAGGCACCAAGAGCAAATCCAGCTACTCCTCAGTCAAGACAAGCTCACCAAGCCCAACCCAGACAACAACAACAACAACAAGCTACTCCTCCAGTTCAAACTGCAGCCTGTGCAACTGTTGGAACTTCTGAGTTCGACTGGAGCTTCCAATATGAAGAACTGTCTATCAACAATCAAGCTCTTATGGCAGACACTACAAAGATACCACCTCAGGTATTTGAACATCTTTGCCCTCAAGCCTGTATTGATAAAGTTTTGGGTTATAGAAAGCATAACCAAAACCTTATAGATCAAAACGAAGAGTTTCATCAGATGAAATCTGAGTTCAAAAAGGTTGAAAATACTTATAAAGAAAAGATTAACTGCCTTAAGAAAGAGATTTCATCGCTAAAATACGAACAAACTAATCTTGAAACTCAGATTGATGATCTACTGGTCAAACTAAAAGCTACCAGAGCTGAACTGGCATAACAGAAAGTTCATGTTGAAAAATATGAACTTTCTTCCAAAAAGTTACAAAGACTTTTAGATATTCAAGTCCATGAGAAGGTAAAAACTGGACTTGGGTATAACAATGATCAGTACAATGCTGTTCCTCCTCCTGCTGACTACATTGCCATATACGACCCAAGTTTCAATGTTTCAAATCTTGACACTGCATATCGAAACCTTGATCCTTCAACGGATGAACCTTTCGTCGAAGACTGCACTAGCTCATCGGAATCTGAGTCAACCCACTCAGACCACGATGAAACCAGTGCAGTCCCATCTGAAGCTGTTCTGAATAGAGTTGCAGTTCCAGATGTTCTTCCAGCTGTTCCAGCCCCTGTACCATTCAAACAGATCAAGATCAGCTATCCTCCAATTGGAAGAAAGCTAAACATTGAAAAGGGACAGACATCAGGACCCACAAACCCCAAGCCTCAGTCAAAGTCAATCACAAAGAGGAAGGTATTTGATATATGCCGTAAGCCCGAAGAAAAAGTTCTATATGTTCAAAAGACCCTAGAAGAAGCCACTTTTGAACATAACAAAGCTCATCCATGGAACTTCAAGGATCTGTTCCACAGAAAGGACTATGTCTACCTTTCAAGAGACAAACTGGCAAGATCATGCTTTGTGTGTGGCAGATATAACCACACTGCCAGCACCTGCTTTCATTACCTGGAATACCAAAGAAATTCAAAGCAGCATGCCTTTGAAAAGACTAACAAAAATAAGAAGGTAAGAAACTATGAAGTCAAAGCAACTAAGTTCAGGGAGTCTCTATCTCCCCCGAGAGTGAAGCTGCCTAAATCTCAACAAACTTGCATCATTTGTATCAGACCACTTTGCTGCAAACTGTAAGTTTAACCCCTTCAACCAGATCCTTCATCAAGCCCCTCAAAGACAAAGGGTAAAGAAGGATCAGCATACATCGGTTGTTAGTCAAGTTGATCCCAAGAAAACAAAGCAGAAGCTTTCAGCAGCAACCAAGTCTGCTGCTGATAAGCTAAAATCCTCCGCAGCAAAATCTACTGCTGATAAGGCAAAATCCAAGGCAAAGCCTTCAGCAGCAAAGAATGCTGCCACTTCAATAAAGCCGTCAGCAGCAGGATCTACTGTCAAAAAGCCAGAAACATCAGTAGCAAAATCTGGTGCTGACAATGTGAGGAAAACTAGAAAATCACCAACAAGGCAATGGAAAGCCAAACCATCTCCAAGCACTGTCATTGGTTCCATTGACTGCAAACATACTAAAAAGGATAAACTAACAACCATTTTTTTCAAGTCTGCAGACTCTTGGGTTCCTCCTACTAATTAGAAATCTACATCATGTTGGGACATATAAATATTATTTTTCAAAGCATGAGAACTGTTTCCAAAAATTTCTCAGGGGTCAATGTTCCATTGTTATCTACAATGCTGAACATACAGAGTACCTCGGGTGACAGTTCAGCAATCCCAGCTGATACTGATCCCACACCCTCCACTCCACATCCTGAACAACAGTTTGCTTCTACCATTCGAACCCCTGTGCATACTACTAAGGATGCACAGGCATAAAAATTACCTACACCTCTTTTGGATGTTATCATTCAACCGGAACACAGGGCCTCGGTTGCAACGACATATACTAGGAAAAGGGGCAAGAGAACTCCTTCTTCCCTTGCCTCCAAGGCCCAAACCCAACCTAACAGCCCTCACTTAGAATCACAACATTCTGATGAGAATATCATAAGGGACAGCCACATTATTAGGGAGACTCCTTTGGATGTCTCTCTATTAGGATCAGGATTATTTCCCAGATCCATAGAACAGCCCCCTGAGCCTTTCCTTTCTCTTCTGAACTTAAGTGTTGAGGAACATGATCAAGATGATGTACCTTCTCCAACTACCACCATCTCGGAGGTACTGATTGATCTTGCTTCCAACACACCCAACCCAAGTTCTTCTACCCTGAAGGTCCACTCTAGGAGTTATGACAGAGTGGATGTGGAAGAGGCTGTCACTACTGCTGGTCCATCAAATAACCAGGAGGACAGTGACAACATTGCTAAGACCTCAACCATGGCAACTCACAGTGAGGATGCTTCATTGGAAAATCCCCTCACTGAGAGGAATCCCAGGTGTCAAGAAACCATGGGTGATGGGGATGAAGAGGCTAGGCCTAAGGCCCCATCTGGATCCAAGGATTCCACAACTGTGGATGAGGACATACTGCAACTTCATATCTTGGAATTGACGGGCAGGATGGATATGCTAGAAGCTGAAGTGTCCAAACTAAGACACCAAGTCTCTATGCATGAAGCCCATCAATGCCAAGCTTTTCTTACTCCCTCCTTTGTATCAGTGGGCACCAAAACTGATGCACATTTTTCCACTGATGCAACCAAAAAGAGGGAGATAGTCCCAATGGAGGAAGACTCAGACAGCCTTGACGACTGGATTCAAGAGCAGGCTGTATTTCAAAGTACAAGATGGTTGTTATTGAAGCATTTTCTTTTGGTTGAAAGGATAGTCAGAAATATGCAAAAGCTTCAGCAACAAAGGCAGTAAGAGAATTTTGGTAGCATCAGTCTTGGGGGAGTTTGTAGAACCAAAGACTGATGGCTACAAAATTCTCTAAGTACAAATGCTGCTGATCTCACAGTTTGCTGCTGACCGACAAACTGATGCGGACAAGCTTATCTGCTGCGGATACTTATTCTCCTGCTGAAGAACAAATCTGCTGCGGATAGCCTTATCTGTTGAAGACCAAAGTTGTTGCGGATAGGTTTCTCAGCAGCTTCAACACTTGATGCTGCTGACAGGCAAATCATCAGCAGCTTTGGATGGTTACATCTTGCTGCTGATCATCATCTTTGTTGCTGACAGCCTTGTGCCTTGAAGACAAATCGTTGCAGCTGACTATCCATACCAAGCGTCACTGACAACTTTCTGCAAAAGCAACTGACACACTCAAAGCATAAGTAATCGCAATGGCACAACCAATGACGGACATCAATGCTCTTCTCCAAGCATGCAAGTAATGATGCATAAAGAAGACGCTTCAATAAAGTTAACTAGTTTTAGACAAAACATGTAATAGTTAGCTACATACAACAGATCAACGGTCTGTGTTAGATCTGATCCTTAGAATCAAGGGGTTGTCTTGATTCTAAGTGAGTATAAATAATGTGTAAACACTTCACTGTAAGTGTGCTTTTTGTGCTTTTTGATTGAGTTTCAATTGTAATCGTTTATCTGCAAAAGCTTAATACAACAGTGTCCTTAAAAGTATTCTTTCTGCTTACTCGATTACACTTGTATAGTTGTTATTGTTTCCACCAATTTCAACTAAGAACATAACCATCTTGTAATTTCTCGATCCTACAAGATCTAGGCTGTTGAAAAGGTTGTTTGGCTTGCAACTCACCCCTACAATCTTTGGCAGCATGACCTATTTTGCCACACCGCTGACAACGATTGCAAAACCCGAAGTGATGGAAGTTGCACTTGTTACACTTAGGAGATTTTCCCGCGTAACCACCCTGGTTTTGACCTGAAGAGGTCGACTGGTTGAAGTTCTTAGCAGGCTCAAACCTACGCTGCTGCTGCTGCGGTTGATTAAACCGGGGTTGGTTGGGCTGGGGTCCTTTGGAATGGGAGTTGGGGTGGTTATCGGAGTGGTGATCAAACTTACGTTTATGACTATCGGTGGATTTAGAGACCGAACCTCTTGGAGGTAGAGTCCCTTGAGTCATCACCTGATCGGTTAACTTATGGCAAGTCGGATAGTCTGCTGGATAGGGGAAGGGTTGGATGAAGTAACCATGCTTTGTATTTGAGGCACTAGACCTCCAATATAGAGTTCAATTCTCTTGTAATCAGGGGTCACCATATGCGGGCACATAGTAGCAAGCTCATGTGAACGCGTGGTGTAAAGTTCAATTTCAGAACCCTCCATCTATAGGTTCCAGAATTCTCCCTCTAACTTTTTAATTTCATCGCGAGGACAGTACTCCTCCTTCATCATTGACTTAAACTCCTCCCACGGGAGTCCATTTGCCATGGACAGACCCAACATCTGGACCTGGGCGTTCCACCATGTGAGAGCCGGGCCCACCAAAGTTCCAGCGGCGAACTTGACCTGATTAGCCACTAGGCAGTTGCACATGGCAATCACTGATTCTACTTTCTCGAACCAGCGAAGTAGTTCGACGGCTCCTTCAGCTCCACTAAAGGCGTGAGGCTTACAGTCCACGAATGCCTTGAAGGTGCAGGTTGGTTGTGGGTTCTGCGGGCCTGGAGTTAGAAACAATATAGGATTGGGATTATAGAGTTTAGGAAGTTGTTTTAGAAGGTGAATTGACATTATTAGTCAAAAACTAAAGAGTTTACCTGCAGCATTATGTGCTGCTAGAGCTTCCGCCACACTATCGTTTATTAGTGCCGCTAGCTCCGCTGCTGTCATGTTAATGGTACCTCGGCCACCAGCACGACCTCCACACTATCGTTTATTAGTGCCGCTAGCTCCGCTTCTTCATATTCACAAATACAAAACAATGAGAAATATATCGCATATTAAACATTATTTATGTACGAGTAAAAAAATACAACATCTAATATTTTGAAAATTAAATAAATTGTAAGGCTACAAAATAAATAACTCAAACATTAACTTCTCTTGCTTTTATTGAATGGGAACAACCTTACCCATCTAGGTTTGAAAAGAGAAATAACAAAAGCAAAACATGCATGAAAAGGGAAGATAGAATAGGAAGATCATCAAACATCTTCGTCATCGGAAGAAACATGTGATTGTGTATTAACGATCTCCACTGGTTCCTCCTTAGGTGGCTCCTCCTCCAAGGGCTCATCCTCGAAGGGCTCCTCCTCGAAGGGCTCTTCCTCGAAGGGCTCTTCCTCGCCGTCAGAAAGTGGAATCTCTTCAGGAAATAGGGCTGCTTGCAGTTGGGCTTCCAAGTGAGTCACCCTCTCTTGAAGACCTTCGGCAGTATGGTTTGCTACATTTTGCTGAGCTTCCAGAGCAGCCACTCTCTCCAGAACCCCTTCCATATCATCGTCCGAGGTGTCCACCCTCGTCTCCAAATGTGTCACCCGATCCACCAAGACGTTATGAACTTGATCCGTTACTGCTAGTTCAGTAGTCAAAAGCTCTATCCCTACCTTATTATCCTCTATTTGAGACTCTCTCTTCAGAATGTCAGGTATCTCATCAGTAGCATCTTTCACAATACTCAACTCCCTAGACAAGTAAAATACAAAGGTTGCAAAAGCTTGTTCCATAGTGCATGGTAAGCTAGGTAAGGTAGATGATGAGGAAGCAGAACCAAAGTAAGGTGATGGGACATTTCCCATTTCGATCCATCTTTGGATCATTTGCGGGTATGCATTCCAATTGCGAGCAGGGTTCATTGCTTGCGCGCTGCTCGTTTCCCCCTGGTCAACTGAATTGTCACTGGAACTAGTCCAGCGTCTTTTGGGCTTCGGGGATGATAGGATAGGTGCCTTATGTCCTGGTGCCTTAGGTGATGGAGGTGGAGTTGATGACATGTTCCTGTAACAATATATATAAGTGCCAAACATCCAAATGAAATGTAACTAATGTGTGAGGCTATAGTCTAGTATGCAATCCTAGTTCTCTATAACCAATGGCTCTGATACCAATCTCCTCCAGTCAAATTGGTGTATGAAACAGCTTCTGAGGAATACGTCTAGCGTGCGCAGGGTTAGATTTGAGAGAGTAACGATCAAAACGAACGAATTTGATGTGTATATGATGATAGTCGACGGTTTTGAGTTAAATGTTCATTATTTGAGTTTAATCTGAATCAATGTACGCGTTTAATGTGTTAATGATGATTGTAAATGGTTTAATCGTGAGGAACGGTTACAAACTCAACAGAGATCGATCATGGGCGTTTGAATTTGGTTAAAACCATGCGTTTGACTTTTAAAGTCAACCGAAATCAGGAATGAGTTATTTACAGGTTTAGTCCCTGTGGTTTCATGTTCTTAAGTTCGGAATTAGGCAGAATTGGTCCTTGTAGTTTGAATTTGGTTATCTATATGGTTAGTTTGACAATCAAAAGTCAATAGGACTTAGATCTTTTGATTTTGACTTTACAAAGTCAAATAGAATTGAGTTTAGGCTAATTACACAAGTAGTCCTTGTAATTAGGGTTTGAAAAATGACAGAAGTAGTCCGTGGGGTTTGAGTTAAGTTAATTAAGTTAACTTTAACTGTATCAGGTTAACCTAGTTGAAAGAATTTTTCGTCCCGAAAATTAAATAATAAAAAAAAAATTCCCGAGATATCACACAGGCTGTGCTAACTGCTTCTGCCCAGAATGTGAGAGGCAGTTTTGAGTCAGCCAACATAGATCTTGCTCATTCTATTAGAGTTCTGTTTCTCCTTTCAGCAACTCCATTTTGTTGAGGAGTTCTTGGAGCGCTGTATTGTCTTTCTATCCCCTTGCTTTCACAGAAACAGTTCAAAGTGTGGTTTTTGAACTCTGTGCCCTGATCACAACTTATGATCTTCACCTTTTGATTGCTTTGATTTTCTACCCTCAGAATGTAGGATTTGAGAATTTCAGCAGTTTCATCTTTAGTTCTCAAGAAGTATACCCATGAGAATCTGGTGTAGTCATCAGTTATCACCAGACAATATGACTTTTTGCCCATTAACATGACATTTGTAGGACCGAAGAGATCCATATGCAGCAGTTGTAGTGGAGTGTCATTTGTATTCAATGTCTTGGGCTTGTCAGAACTCTTGTGTTGCTTCCCCTTTAAGCAAGCAATGCAGTGGTCTTCTAGCTGGAATTCTCTGTCAGGAAGCCCTCTGACAAGATTATCCTTTACCAGTTTTTTAATAGTTTTGATATTAACATGACTTAATCTCCTGTGCCAGAGAGCTGATTCATCAACTGAGACTTTTGATAGAAAACAGGAAACACTCCCAGATGGAGTGACTTCATTCATGTCCAGTACATAGAGATTTTCTTTTCTCTGAGCAGTTAATAAAATCTTTTCTGGAGGAGGTATGGATAATCTTGGAGGCAGTACAAAGCATTCTTTATCCGTGAAGAGCATCCAATGCTTTTGGTCACAGACCTGGGAAACACTCATGAGATTGAAGTCCAATTCTTTGACATAGTTGACCTTATCAATGCTCATTCTTTCGTTGGACACGGTTCCTTGTCCAGTAATGGATCCTCCCTTTGAGTCACTTACAAAGGCAACATATCCTCCATTGAAGTGTCTGAAGTTGGAGAGGATGGATCTGTTGCCTATCATGTGCCTGTAACAACCACTGTCTACCACCCACGTGTTATTCTTGTGACCTAGTTGTCCCTACACATGATAGATATCTAATTAGTGGGAGGATCCCAAGAGTCTGCAGACTTGAAAAAGATGGTTGTTAGTTTATCTTTTTCAGTATGTTTGCAGTTAATGGAACCAATGATAATGCTTGGAGATGGTTTGGCTTTCCATTGCTATGTTGGTGATTTTCTAGTTTTCCTCACATTGTCAGCAGCGGATTTTGCTACTGATGTTTCTGGCTTGTCAACAGTAGATTCTGCTGCTGATGGCGTTGCCGAAGTGGCAGCATTTTTGGCTGCTGAAGGCTTTGCCTTGGATTTTGCGTTATCAGCAGTGGACACTCTTGCTGCTGATGGCTTTGCCTTTGATTTCCCTTTATATGTAGTAGACATTTTTACTGCTGAAGGCTTAACTTTTGTTTTTCCAGACTTTTCAAGATCAACAGCTGTTTTGTTTACTGCTGATGGTGTAAATCTAGATGAGCAGTTTGCAATCTGGTTGAAGGGATTAAATCTGTATTTGGCAGCAAAGTGGTTGGTTTCACCACAAATGATACAGGTTTGTTGAGGTCTTGACACCTTCACTCTTGGGGGAGATAGAGACTCCCTAAACTTAGTTGCTTTGGCCTCGTAGCTTCTTACCTTCTTGTTTTCTGTTAGTCTTTTCAAAGACATGGTGCTTTGAATTTCTTTGGTATTCCAGGTAATGAAAGTAGGTGCTGGTAGTGTGATTATATCTGCCACACACAAAGCATGATCTGGCCAGTTTGTCTCTTGAAAGGTAGACATAGTCCTTTCTTTGGAACAGATCCTTGAAGTTCCATGGATGAGCTTTGTTATGTTCAAAATTGGCTTCTTCTAGGGTCTTTTGAACATATGGAACTTTTTCTCTAGGCGTATGACATATATCAAACACCTTCTTCTTTGTGATCGGCTTTGACTAAGGCTTGGGGTTAGTGGATCCTGATGTCTATCCCTTTTCAATGTTTAGCTTTTTTCATCCGGAGGATAGCTAATCTTGATCTGTTTGAATGGGACAGGGGCTGGAATAGCTGGAATAACAGCCGAAACTTCAGCTCTATTCAGAACAGCTTCAGATGGGGCTGCACTGGTTTCATCATGGTCTAAGCAGGTTGACTCAGATTCCGATGAGGCAGTGCAGTCTTTGACGAAAGGTTCATCCGTTGAAGGATCAAGATTTCAGTTTGCAGTGTCAAGATTTGCAACATTGAAGCTTGGTTCGTGAATGGCAATATAGTCAGCAGGAGGAGGAACAGATTTGTACTGATCATTGTTATACCCAAGTCCAGTCTTTACCTTCTCATGGACTTGAATATCTAAAAGTCTTTGTAACTTTTTGGAGAAAAATTCATATTTTTCAACATGAACTTTTTGTTCTGCCAGTTCAGCTCTAGTAGCTTTTAGTTTGACCAGTAGATCATCAATCTGAGTTTCAAGATTAGTTTGTTCGTGTTTTAACAATGAAATCTCTTTCTTAAGGCAGTTAATCTTTTTTTATAAATATTTTCAACCTTTTTGAACTCAGATTTCATCTGATGAAGCTCTTCATTTTGATCTATAAGGTTTTGGTTATGCTTTCTATAACCTAAAACTTTATCAATACAAGCTTAAGAGCAAAGAAGTTCAAATACCTGAGGTGGTATCTCTGCAGTGTCTGCCATAAGAGCTTGGTTGGTGGTAGGAACATCTTCATATTGAAAACTCCAGTCAAAGTCTGAAGTTCCAACATTTGCACAAGCTGCAGTTTGAGCTGGAGGAGTTCCTTGCTGTTGCTGCTGTTGTTGCCTGGGCTGACCTTGGTAGCCTTGTCTTTGATGGCTGACACCTAGATTGGCTTTTGGCACCTTGCACTCCCTAGCAAAGTGACCCAATTGGTTACAGTTGTAACACCGGATCTTGCTTTTATCTAACCCCACTCTAGCGTTTGAGTTGTTGCTTGGAACAGATCTCCTGGTTCTAGAATAGAACCTTTTTGCTCTGAGGGAGAGCGTGGCATATGAGTGCTGAATATGCATTTCTTCAAGATCATCTAGATGAAAGCATTCCAGATCCTCTTTTATGAAGTACATGTTGCTTGAGTTGTCAGAGACAAAAGCAGTAGAGGTTGACTGTTGAGGAGGGGCTTCAAGAAGAAGTGGTGATGAGTTGGATTGTGATGCAGTTGGTGTTTGAGGATGAGTGACGATGGGGGGATAGTAATAGCTTGCACTAGGACCGGAGTGATCAGAGTGAAGCGCGGATGAGATGGTGGAGGAAGTAGAGGTTGATTGATGATTGGAGCTCCTTTCCTTGGATTGAATCATTTCTAATTCATATGTTTTCAGCATGCCAAAGAGCTCTGTCATCTGGAGAGTTTTTAAATTCTCCGTTCTTCTTATAGACACTGTATATAGTGTCCAGCAGCTCAAGAGAGATCTGATAAACTTTTTGAGAATATCTTCATTCTCTAGCTTTACTTTGGAGCACTGCAGTTCTCCCACCAGGTACGTGTACCTGTTATACAAAACGGTTAGTGACTCACCTTCCTTCCAGACGAAGTTTTCGTACTGCTGCTTCAGGATGTCCCTTCTATTTTCTTTGACTTCCTCTGAGCCAGCAAACATCTTCTCAAGAACCTCCCAGAGCTCCTTAGTAGTTTTGTAAATTCTGAAGTTATGAAAAACTTCATTTGGAAGGAACGTTTGGATAGCTCCTAGTGCCTTGAAGTCCACCTCCATCTACTTTATGTCCTCTTCTGAGTACTTGGAGGGCTCCTTCGGGACTAGTGGTCCTCCAGAATCAGCAGAGACCACCATGGGAGTGTAGGGTCCATCCCTGATGGGAGTGTGGGGTCCATCCCTGATGGATTTCCACATTCCGTACTCCTGATAATAGAAGAAGCTTTCCATGCGATTCTTCCACATGTCGTAGTCTTCCCCAGATACCAACCTTGGTGGTCGGTTGATGCTGCCGATGTCTTCAAATCCATTGCTCTGTGCCATCTTTTTTTTGTGATTTTGGGTGACTTGATCAAAGAGAAAGTTTAGAATAGAACCAGAAGTGATTAAACAAGTGTGAGTTTGTTTAATCTGAGCCAAAGCTCTGATACCACTTGTTAGATCGTGTAAGTACAAGATGGTTCTGTTCTTAGTTGAAATTGGCGGAAACAATAGCAACTACACAAGTATAATCGAGTAAACAGAAAGAATACTAATAAGAACACTGTTGTATTAAGCTTTTGTGAATAAACGATTACAAATGAAAAATCTCTCAAGAAGCACACTTATATTGAAGTGTTTACACAGTATTTATACTAACTTAGAATCAAGACAGACCCTTGAATCTAAGGATCAGATCTAACACAGACCGTTGATCTTTTGTACAAAGCTAATAATACAAGTTTAGTCTAAACTAGCTAACTTTATTGAAGTGTCTTCTTTATGCATCATTACTTACATGCTTGGACAAGAGCATTGTTGTCCGTCATTGGTTGCACCATTGAGGTTCCTTCTGCTTTGAGTGTGTCAGTAGCTTTTGCAGAAAGTTGTCAGTGACGCTTGGCATGGATAGTCAGCTGCAACGATTTATCTTCAAGGCACAAGGCTGTCAGCAGCAAGGATGAGGATCAGCATCAAGACTGATCTGTTGAACGCTGCTGATAAGCCTATCAGCAGCAACAAGTGTTAAGGTTGCTGATAAGCCTATCCGCAGCAACAAATGTTGAACGCTGCTGATAAGCCTATCAGCAGCAACAAGTGTTGCACGCTGTTGATAAGCCTATCAGCAGCATTTGTACTTAGAAGAATTTTGTTGCAATCAGTCTTTGGTTCTACAACAGTATTTGGTTGTGTGTCCTGGTTTCTTGCATTTGGTGCAAGTAAAACTTTCACAAGTACCCAGGTGATGGAGACCGCATTTGCTGCACTTGGGCTGCTTCCCTGCATATTGATTTTTCTCAGTTGGTACTGCAACATAAGATTTCACAGTTTCAGGCTTGTTGGGAATCTGATGCCTAGAGTTCTTTCCATCCCATTTCCTTTTTCCACTGAAACTCTTTTCAACAGAAACTGAACCTTTCTTCACCAGTACTCTAGAACGAACCGCTTGGTCAGTCAAATTTTGTGCCTACCTTATGGCACTCTCAATGGTGGTTAGCTTAGATGAAGTCACCATACTTTGAATCTGGGGTGCAAGACCCCAAATGTACCTCTCGATCCTTTTGATTTCTGAGGTAACCATGTGTGGAACTAGTCAGGCTAGTTTGGATAGATCCTTTTGAGTGGTGTCGGTTGCCACTTCAGATCCAATCATGGCTATGTGCCAGAATTCATTCGCCAATTTCAGAACCTCATTTCGGGGGCAGTATTCCTCTTTCACCATATGCTTGAAGTCATCCCATGACATCTCGTAAGCAACATCCATACCCAATGTCTGAACTTGGGAGTTCCACCAAGTAAGTGCTTGGTCTTGGAAGGTGCAAGTAGCATACTTGACCTTGCATCCATTAGTGTAGTTTCTTTTGTTAATAACTGACTCCATCTTCTCAATCCAAAGAATGAGACCAATTGCTCCTTCAGATCTAATAAAATGGCGAGGTTTGTAGTTCATAAAGTCCTTATAAGTGCAACCACTTGGAGTGTTGTTCTACCCTGAATTGATAGGATTATTAGTTTAGGGAAATAATCATAAACAGTGACCTCTAGAGTCGTTGTATTGTTGTTACCCAAAATACCTCTAGATCCAACTTCGGTCCCGTTGGTACCGCTGTTGATGTTGGTATTCCTAGCTCCGCTTTTATCTCTGTTGGTTCCATTGTTTCCACTCCCCGGGTTTCCTGATCCGCCTCCGGATTCATTGTTCCGGTTTGCTTCGTTCTGTGCTAGTGCTGCAGCTACTTCATGGGTTGTGTGGTCTTTGTGCTCTTCGTATTCTGTCGGGTGTTACGTCAGGGTCTTCCTTTGGGCGCCATGTTTTTCTTTCTAGTATATATGACAAGAAAAGAAAACAAGACAATATGCATAAAATAATTTTCATCACATGAACAACGAAATGTAAACAACCACAACAATCACAACACAAGGAACAAACACAATACATAGATGGATTTAAACTTGATACATAGTTTTACAAAATGATACAAAATGGACAAGGGTACAAAGCCTTGTCAATACAAGTTTTAAATCCTAGTCTAGGTGAGCACAACCCGCTCACATAGGTCCGCGAGAAAGGTGTGAGAATAATCCGGCCTGAGTGGCAGCGGTAGCCAGAATGGCACAGACGGTGGCGAGGGCTCGTGTCTGCTATAGCTCCTCTCGTAGGGCTACTGTCTCCTACTCCGCCGCCGTCACATGGAGTGTAACCGTAGCCAGGCTCTCCTGGAGCTCGGAAATCCTCTCATCAGCGTCGATCGTACACTCCCTGATGCCAGTGATAGCCGTGAGGTTATCCTCTGCGTGGTAAAGGCGTGTGCTCACAACGAGCACGACCATGGCCTCATGGTACTGTACGAGGTCTAGTCGGGTCATCAATCTCTCTTACAGATGCTCAACGCCCTCCTGGAGTCCGTCCAGTCGGCTGTCTTGGCGGACGCTACGTCCCACGAGGAGAGGGACAGTCAGCTCCATCGGCAGACCGGTGATGGGCAAGGATGTAGGAGCGTCGTAGGACTCTCCCACCTCATAAGTGGAGGGAGTACCCTCCTCATCTATCCAACTATGGAGACTGGGGGCTAGCCATCCCCATGTTCGGGATGAGGACCTAAGCCTCCTCGGTGTGGGGGCTGCTGGAGTGGGGGAAGTGGACCTAGCCCTCTTGGGCTCAGGCTCGGGAATGATGGTAGTAGGTGAAGCTGGCCTCTTGTGAGGCCGTAAGTCCTTCTTTCGCGGAGTGATGCGGAAGCGGGCACCTCCCAGATGGGTGCAGACATAGGCAGATGTAGCGGCAGGGCGGATGGTCCCCACGGTAGCTGGTATCACCTCGGGAACAGGGGCCACAGACTCATAATGTGCCGCCAGGGTGTCAGTCTCAGTAAGCTCGGGGGCCTCCTCAGGCTCCATCTCAGTATCCTCTATCATGGCCTCCTTAACAGGACTGTGGGGTGCAGGGGGTGCTGCGGATGAATCCACAGACGAAATCGATGAAGCCGGCTCCTCGTCGGAGTTTGATACGGATATCCATCCGTTGTGAGACATAGCTATGATATATTAATGTTAGTACAAACATATAAGTTGTGCGATGCAGATGTTCGTGTTCGGTTTCTAGGGCTATAGTCTAGGCTCACTATTGCAACCTAGTTAGTTATAACCAAGGCCCTGATACCAATCTGTCACAACCCACCTAGGGTGGAAACACGGGGCGTAACGATCCATGGTGTTCATAGCCATTGATTACAACAAACGACTTCTAATGAATTCATAATCAAAGGTTTCAAGTCATTACACAAAATGATAAATTGTTTAAGACAATACAAGCCAAAATATTGCACTTAACCAAGTGGACGGCTTTTCAAATACAAGTTTGTTAGCTATGACCTAGATGCCCAAGGTTATAACTAGAAAACTCTAAAAGTGGTTCTACGTGCAGGCATGCCCTTTCCTTCACGTTTTAGTTACCTAAGAAAACAAGCTTAAAAAGTCAACATAAAGTCGGTGAGTTAACAAGTTTAGTTGAAATGTTTGACGTTGGACCACAAGATTTCTAGTTTTGTATTGTTCTCTCGAACAATGATTTGCCACTATCATTAATTAAAACAATAGTGTAAGTCTATTATTATTACCATGAGCTCCCGTAACCGAACTCGACGTTGTAGATGTGCCCCTAACCCAATGTTCTGAACGTTAAACATTGTAATAGTTGATGAAAATTATGCACCCGCTTTGACCTCAAATCAAGGTTAGAGAGACTAACCACGGGTGGGATGTCAACCCAAATAGTTCTATTCAGGCATTCCATGTTCATACCATAATTAAAGGTTACAGAATAAGAGGGGACTTTGATGCGTTAAACGAGTTGACTCATGTAACAACATAGGTACTTGTGTCTAGTTTCAAGTTGAGCAAGTTTTCTTCCCCGTATGTTTAAAAATCAATTTAAAACAATAAGTAAAAGTGGGGCCGTGAGACTTACCGTATCTAACGAGGTGGTGAGTGATGTTGTATGTGGTAAGTCCAACAAGTATCCGACCTATCCGTGCCCTAACTTAATTAAGACACCTTAGGTCATATGTAGTTGTTTAAGTGTGGATTGGTCATATGACCAATACCCTGAAGTCTTGACCCTTGCCTTGTAATAATCTACAAGGGTCCGACCCGATTGCCGTTGGTGATATAACTTGTCATTCAAGTAATTATATTTATTAAATCCTTTTAAAAAATATTATGACTTAATCTCTTGGTTGTCAATATCTCGTTTTCAGTTTAAGTTATTCTCCATGTTTAATAAATATACAATATATTTACTATAAGTAGATGTAAAATGTCTTAAAAATAATAATTATATTATTATATTGTTCAATATTATTTTTAATTGGCTCCACCTAGTATATTTATATATGTTTATCAATTTTTCATAAAATTAATATATTTATGTAACTTTATTTTATAAAATGATTTAAAATATTATTCTCTTGTTTTAATAGTTATATTATACTTGTGCCATTTTTATTTAAATGGGGGTTATACCCAAAAATCTTTTATAGAAAAAAATTAATGCTTAATAACGAATACTAATCCACGGTACTTTAGGGTTTTATAGTTTATAACCATTATTCCCTTCGTTAAAAACCCGTCTTTTCTATAATAATAATAGTAATCGGGTATAACCATTATGCAAATATATCACCAACTAGTTTATAATTAAAGAAAGGGGTAGGGGTACTCACGTAAAAAGCTGAGAGAAGGTGGCGGAGGCGACGTGAGACCCGGTTTCTCCTCATGACGTCCTGTATCACCCAGTTAGCTCTCGAAATAATACGTGTACTTCACGTATACGTAACTTGATGCTCGTAAGTGAGAATTGAAGACCCGTAAGAGATGGTAGAGCTCGGTTCTTCTCCCGCAAAACCCGTAAAGGTGGTGGAGGGTCTCGGGGCTGTGACGGTTGGAGGTGGCGGTGTTCGACGGTGGTGGAGGGGGCTGGAATGGGGTGATGGTGGCGGTTGTCGGGTAATCGAGAGGGAGGTGTGGAGGTGGTTTATCGAATCAAAAGGTGGAAGGAGGGTGGCAAATGGTGATCGGTGGTGGTGGGGTGGTGTTGTGGTGGTGGTTTATGGTGATAGCCGAGAGGAAGAAAAAGGGGAAGATGGTGGTGTGGGTCGGGTGGAGTGCCAAAGAGAGGGAGGGAAGAGAGCAAGGAAGGGTGATTTGAGATTGTGTGGTTTGTGTGTTGCATGGTTGCATGCTTATATAGGCCTCAAATGGGGTATTACCCCTTAGTCTCTATGTCCCTTAAAAGACCAAATTGTCTCCCTACCAACAAGATGTTGGGTTGACATACACCAAAGTCATGCCCTTGGTGGGCTTCTTGTCCAACCGAGAACAAGAGGAGTACGGTGGGAGGGGGTAGGGTAGTGGTGTGGTGTGGTGTGGAGTGTTACCCGCTTGTTACTAGCCCAGTATAATACTCGCGTGTCTTCGTTTCCATTTGTTATTATGTGTCGGGAATGAGTCAGGTTTTGAAAATAATATAGGTTTAGTAGTTCGGATAAAATATGTGACCGTTGTTATATGTTTAGATTTTATTTTATTTTTAAATTTTTAGTTTATCACCAACGCGATATGGGGTTCGATGTGTCTCAAAAAATTTTAATATTTCTTGTGTAATTGTGTAGTGTTGGACTCTACTGGACCGGGTTTGACCTAAATAATTAAAATTAGTCTAATTTGCATAGTTTCTTATAATTATATTTAAATAATTACGTGGTAAAATTACCAGTTGTCACTTTAGGTGTGCAATCCGACCGTTTTTTTTACCGTTGGAGCATAGTGTGGGTGTGTGGCTTGGTGTGGCTTCATGGCTTGGGTGCCCCCACCTCTGAGTCTTGTTGTGGCTTCAAATAACGTGTCACTTTCTCATTAATGGGTGTGTGGCTTCTTGAGGCTTCGTGGCTTGGGTGCCCCATCCACCCTAACACTTACTCAAACCGATATGGATGTGTGATGTGTCGTTTTTAGTATATGAAAATATATAAATATATTTTTATGATGATTTTACGAGATCAGGTTTTAAATTTATAAAATGATAATTACTTTAACTTAAAAACATCGTAGCGTAATATAGTTTAGGTAAGAACCAAGTATCGAATCAATAGACATGGTCGAGTTCCAATACTCAACTTTTGTTATCGTTTAGCCGGATCAATTAGCGAGTGGGTTTTATGTGCTTGTGAAGCAGAATAGTAAATGACAGAAAAGTAAATAACGGTAAAGTAAATAACAGAAAAGTAAAAACATGCGTGATGTGTGTAATAGAAATGTAAAGAACATAATATTAAATAGTAGGAAAGAAAATATCTTGGAAATGATCAGGTCACGAAGAGTATTGCTTTAGGCTTCGAATCAGCTAGGTACGTGATAATGTTAAGTTGACTAATCCAGTGATATGACTACTACAACTTGTGACCAGGACCACCGCTAGAGCCTCGTCCTCACGACATTTGAATCACGAATTAAAATCCTTAAATTAAAATGGTAGTGCTTCCCGTTAAGGAAACAGTTACCCTCAACCCTTCGAATGGTCATCTCCGGGTTAGTTTAAGACATCGAACGTAAATGCTTTGTATTAAGTTTAAATAGGTGATTATATTTTGCTCACTGGGAGGCGGTGTAACAATGGGACCAAGTTTAAAGACGTACCATTGCCAACACGAGTTCACCAATTCTTGGTCTCATAATAAGTTCGTATAAAGACGTACGACCTTAATAATGTTTGTTGAAGAAATTCTTGTGACAAGCACTCCGAAGATTGTTCTTGGCTATGTAATGTATTTGTATTTGTATTTCAGCGTCTATATGTATTGGTTTATCGAGTTGTAATCATATATGTAGGTACTTGTCGTTGGACTTGTCTTGTAAAGTTTTTTGCGCACTTAACAAGTGCGAAGGATGTATATCTTGGGTACTTAGCAAGTACGAAAGAACAAGTCTACGTACTTGCTAAGTACGCAGGAACAATAGTCCTACGCACTTGCTAAGTACGCATGAAACAGGTTTAGTATAAATAGCAGGTCTTGACAGAATGTAAGTACGCATTCATTTGTAAGAATTCTGTAACCGGCTAAGTTTATAATAGACGAAGTTTGAAAGTGTCTTTGTTGTCGGTTTACTTTGTGTTGCTTGATACTCTACCTAGTCACGGTCATTCCGCACCCGGTTCGACTAGGAACACACTTGCATGTGACGATCCGAGACACTCGAGGGACTTACAAGTGGTATTAGAGCATTTTCTCTTTATTTAGAGTGTTGTGAGTGTGTTAGGAGCATTTTTTACACAATATACAACCTTTCTACAAGCAAAAGTGACCGATTTTGGTGATTTTTGTGATAAAATAGAGGTAGCTCTTGAGCACCATTTTAAAAGTAAAAATCAGTCAAAATCCGACCTTTTGTTGACTGTTTCAGTGTTTTGATCATCAAGGGTTTGTTAGAAACAAGTTTCTAACCTTTTGGCTTGATCAATTTGTTCATATCTTCAAAATTTGAAGATCTGAGGTATTTCCAGCGATCGGAAAAAGTTGGTGAGAGCAGGTGAAAAAGTGACCTGCGTACTTACTATATTTGGCAAGAAGTACAGTCTTGCTAAGTACGCTAGACCATTCTTGATGCGTACTTGACTTCAAACCTGCGTACTTGACTTCATTCCTACGTACTTATACTTTACTCCTGCGTACTTGATAAGTACGCAAGAGCAAATAGTAAGTGCTCAAGACCAATTTCTTAAGTGCGCAGGCCATTCTTAAGTGCGCACGTTGTGTTGACTTTCTGAGTTTCTTACTAAGTTTTACACTATGGAAAATTTTTAGAATCTTGGTAACCTGCTTAATTATGATAACGAGATAGGTACTCCGCAAAAACCGCCAAAGCTGCTTAGTGTTAATGACTATTCTAATTGGAAAGTACGCTTTGAGCATTATATCTCATACACTGATTCCTCTTTGTGGATACCCATACTTGAGGGTTATAAGCATCCGACTTATACATATCTTGATGAGATTGTTCCCAAGCCTATATCTAAGCTAGATGAAGAAGAAAAGAAAATTTATGATAGAGAAAAGAAGGCACATGGATCTATCACAATGGCCCTGACTAGAGAGCTTTTTCACAGCTTCAGAGGATATGATAATTCGAAAGATCTCTGGAAGGCATTGCAGAAAAGATTTGAGGGGAACAGTGACATCAAGAAGAGCAAAAGAGATCTCCTGAGAAAGCAGTATGAGTGCTTCAGATACCTGGAGAATGAATCTACAGATGAACTTTTATCTAGATTCTATCATCTGCAAACTGACTTAAAAGCTTATGATCTAACGTATCCTGATGAGGAATTAGTTGAAATGTTTCTGGATGCGTTACCACCAAAGTTTGAGATGTATAACACTCTGCTGAGAGAGAACCCAAAGTTCTATGAGTTGATGATTGAAGAAGCAATTGGAAAGGTTCAAGCACACGATATGAACCTGAAAAGAAAAGAAAGCTCAGGGAGACCTCAAATCCAAGACCCTTCTATGTATTATGGGACGTCTTCCACAGCTAAGTCATCGGGTTCTGGAATCGCCTTATTCTCAGGGAACTCTCATGAAGAAGATAACTCTAATGGTTGTGGGGGTCATACATGCTTTACAGCATCTGGATTTGGTCCTCACCACCAACATTCCTCAAGAAATCCTACCTCCACATCTTCAGCTAACCGGACTACTATAGCCAAGATAGCTGAAGATCATGTTGCATTGTTTTCATCGTGTATGCTTGCCTATGAGAACTTCATTGGTGGCAAGCTTATGGATCCTGAAACAATTGAAGAAAATTTTAATCAGGTGAATCCAAATGACATGGAGGACATGGATATTCAATGGAATATGGCCATGATCTTGAGAAGGGCCAAGCGTTTCTTGAATATAACTGGCAGGAAGTTTATTGGTGGGCATTCAAATGCCAAGGTAGGTTTTGATAAATCCAAATCCAAGTGCTACAAGTGTCAGAACTTTGGACACTTTGCTCGTGAATGTTAGAAGGATAAAGCACCTGCTTCAGGTTTCACCAGACCAAGCCAGGGAAACAACCAAGGAAATGGTCAAGGGTACAACAATTCTAACAACCGCAATCAAAGTCAAGGTGGAACGTCCATGCTTTGGTAGCTCAACAAGATGAAAGCTTTGATTGGGGTGTTCATTTGGAGGATGCCCTTATTGCTCAAACACAAGTTGGTCTCATGGCTGAGATCGTTGAGATGATGGAAGCAGAAGAAAGGGAAGCTTCTGTAGCTGATCAAAGGGAGTCTACAACTGCATTTGCTCTCATGGCTATTGGGGAGGCATCAAGTTCGTCAAATGAGGTAGACTCTAATTCTTTTGCTGTTATTTCTTATTCCAAATGTCTTGGCTTGAAAGCTAAAAATTCTAAGCTTCAGGATAAGGTCGAACCCCTCCGTATTATAGCTTTAAGCTACAAAGAAAATGAAAAACGTTACAAAGATTCAATTGAAACTTTAAAGAAAGAAAAACATGATTTTTCACTTAAAATCAGTGAACAACAGTTTCATTTGGATGTTGCGTACAAGAGGTTGGAAAAGAGAAATAATGAAATTACCAAGCTGCAGAATGAGGTTTTGCAGTTGAATGGTAAAATTGAGAAGTTGAAGAATTCTCACTTTATGGTGGAACATTATGAATCAGTAGTGAGACTAGTGAATGGCTTAGGGTTTGGTACTAATGTCATTCCTCCACCAGTAAGTAGGAAATTTGTCAACGGCTTAATTGATATTGACTTGTCATGCCTTGAAGAATCCTTAAGTCAGGATGATTCCTCTAAAAAGGATGATTACTCAAGTAAGGTTGACCAGCTTTTGATAAGGAATTCTTTTCTGATGAAGGCTCTAAGAACACCATAGTTGAGGGTGTTGTCTAAGAAGAGTTGCTTGATAAACATAATGTCAAGAAACCCATTGTTACTGATCGTAACAATTGTATTTTAACTGAACCTGATGCTGTTGAAACAAATGATAAACTAAAAATGATGCTTTATGGAGGTTTCAAATCCATTAAGCAAATTACGAAAGAAGCTTTTGCTAATAATTTGGGGAAGAATTTTCAAGAAAACATTGATAAACACTACACCCCAAAGAGTTAATTAAAATCAGGTCAAGCACAAGATGCTTGTAATGTTCATCAAACAACTCCTGTTACACATCAAGCCGAGTCATCTGCATCCAAAAGTAGAGAGCCTTACAGAAGGACTTACAAGGAAAGAAGAGCTTGTTTTCATTGTGGTAAGGTCGGTCACATCCTAGTGAACTATCCTGATAAGAACAAAGGGAAACAGCCAGTTGTTCAACAACAAAATGTTTCCCCTAAGACGCCATCAGTGAAACAACCCAGAAGTCCAAAATCAAAAGAGGTGAAACCACCAGTGACACCTATGATGAAGCCAAAGACCACATCTGAGGCTAAGCCATCTATTCCAAAAATGGAAAAGCAACCTGCTAATGTAACATCCCAAAAATAAAACGACAGTTATAATAACGCGTTAGAATGCGAGAACGAATGGAATAAACGAACGAGGCATGACGGGCCGGGCCTGATGGGCCGGCGTGCTAGAAGGGGCGAACATAGGGGAGTCTCCCCCTATAAATAGCCTAAGTCACCACCCTTTCTCTTATTTGCAACATCTACAGAGAGAAACTGTATAGAGAGAAGGTTGGTGGATTGACCCGAGATTGAAAAAGTGTGTTGCTCCAGAGATCGTGAGAAGAACCTCTGAATCAAAAGCTCGATACAGGTAACGACATGGCCTAGATCTGAGTTTTTGTTCGTTTTGGGGATTTTCGGGTTTTGGAAGAAAAGGTGACGTTTTTACGGATAAAACTGGAAGAAAACATAGATTTGAGTTCTTAAACTAAAAGCAAACGTTTTGAATGTAAACAAGTTCGGGATCTTGACGTGATCAGATCCGCATGCGAAAGTTAGGGTTTTTGCGGGGAAGCATGTCCTGCGTACTTATCAAGTACGCAAGAAGCAGGTCCTACATACTTATCAAGCACGCAAGAAGAAGGTCTTGCGTACTTATCAAGTACGCATGAAGCAAAGCATGCGTACTTATCAAGTACGCATGAAACGAAGTCTGCGCACTTATTAAGTATGCAAGAACAAGGACCTGCGCACTTTCTAAGTACGCAGGCATCAGGCTGGTTAGTAAAGTCAGTATAGTCGCCAAATTCAGAATGGTTAAACCGTTAGAGTCGAGATTAGGTCTGATGTGTATTTAACTAATCAATTTAGATCGGAAGTGACGTTGTTGGACCTTTGTTTACGACAACCCAGATTAGCTTATCAAGTAAGTTCTAGAGCCCTCTTTTAAATGTTTTATTAATGTTTTGGGCTGGTGTCCATACTTACCAAATGATGTTTAATGAAATTATGTTTTATGAAATGATGTTTACGAAAGGAAAGTTGAAATGTGTTTATGAAGTGTTTTGCCAAAGAGGTTTATGAATGGTTTACGAACGGTTTAATGATGAAATGTTTTATAATAAAATGTACGAATGCTTTAACTGAAATGATGTAAATGCGGTAACGGTTATTTTTATAAAAGTCACAAAATGAACGAATCTGCCACGAGTTCCTACGGGAACTAAGGTATGTATGCATGAATGGGCCTTACCCTTATGGGGGCCTTTGTAGCTGGCTAACGGTTGTACATATGGGTGGATAAAGGGGTGACGATGGTCACCATGGGATTACCGGAATCCCTATTGAAGGTACTAATCCTGCAAGGGAACAGGGCTTAAGGTGAAGGTACATGCTGTCCTTTGGGACGTCGTGCTTAAGGTGAAGGTGTGTGTATCCTTGTGATACCGTTCCTAAGGTTCTGGTGTTGAACGACTTTGGGGTATCGGGCCCTAGGTTTCTCCACCTACAGGTAATGTACGATGTCGAAGGGCCTAGTGGTGAGGTGCCTTGGGGTTTCTCCGCCAGTATGCGATGAATGGAATTCACAGTTACGAAAAGGCGCAGATTCGGTTCATGTTGATTTATGTTATGATGATATGATTACGAGGTTTTGATGATGTTAAGTTATTTCATGTCTTTACGTATGGTTTTATTAAATGAATGAATGTTATGTTTTTGGCATATGTAAATGTTAAAGTTTATGTAATGCTAGAACTCACCAGCGTAGCTGACTTTTAGTACGCACATTCAGTTTAAGGGCAGGTTATGATGATGGACGGTGATTTTGGGCGGCTTGATGAGTTACCTAGATGATATGAAGATTGGCATCCCGTTATGTTTCATTTATGTTATGTTTTTATGTTTAATACAATGTTACGCTTCCGCATGTTGAACGATGTTATCTTATGTTTTAAATGAAATTTTCCGCTGCGTTATTTTGATATTCAAAGTCTAAGAACTGTTTATGAATGAGTAAATCCAACAAGTGAGGCCTCCCGGGTTTCGGGCCTTACAAGTTGGTATCAGAGCAATAGTTTGAGAGATTCGGAGACTTCCAGTGTCTGAACTTAAACTGTGAATGGGACCGAAAGCGGATGCCAGTACGGGTAACTCGAGCCACAGCATCAGGTATGAAGGTAATATATATTTACATGTATAGTATGCCTTAGAAAGGATTAGGTAAGGACTTGTGTTCTGATGGAATCACAAAGGTGGTCAAATAGAAATCGAAAGATAGTGTAATGGTTAATTGTAGATGGCCAGTGTATATTAACATCTTACAGTGCTTGTTGAATTCTATTTGTTAACTAGCGTGATGACATTGGATTCCTTGTCTTATAGAACGAAATGGCAAGGAGAGGAAACGGAAGGCGTGGTGGGGGCCATACTGGTGGTCGTAGCGGTGGGCGCGACAGGACCCCTGCATGCCAAGAGTATAGTGAAGAAGGGAGTGTTCACACTGAGCCAGAAGTTAGTATGCACGGGACTGACCGACTCATGTCGAAGAATAACAATTCACTTTTGAACCGGAAGTGAGACCGGCTTTGGCACGCGAGTTCACTGAGTTGATGAAGGTTTCTTTGCTAGGACTTTTGGCAGAAGCATTAAAGAAGGCTAATGAGACGGGTAGGTCTAACACGGCGGTTGGTACTTCGAACACTGAGGCAATCAACGCACCGCTTAACCGTGGTTGCGACTATAAGTCCTTTAAGGCATGTTACCCGCCGGTCCTGACTGGGAAGAAGGACGCGGTGGCTACTTTTGACTGGGTGATACGTATGGAAGCCGCCATCCGTCTGAGTGAGTGTCGAGCAAATCAAGTTGTGAAATTTGCTGCTAACTCCTTGAGAGAGGAAGCATCCCATTGTTGGGAAGGTGTACGTCAAGCTAAGGGGGACGAGACGGTTGACGCAATGATGTGGAATGATTTGAAAACATTGGTGATTAAGAACTTCTGCCCGAGGAATGAAATCGAGAAGGTGGAAAGAGAGTTTCCTGGATTTAAAGCTGGAAGTAAAACACATCGGCAATACACTACCAGATTCAATGAATTGGCACGTCTGGTGCCGCATCTGATCACGACTGAGGAGAGAAAGATTGCTTGCTATATCCAGGGTTTTCCAGATAAGGTCTGTACTTTCATCAAAGCAAACACCCCTAGCACCTATGATTCGGTGGTGGGACTCAGTGGTGTAGTGTATGATGACCTGGCACTAAATGATGTTGCCATTGAGGAACCCAAAAAGAAACTAAACGAATAGGTGTAAAGATGTCTGGGGCTCGTGATAAGAGGGCTCGGGTTGAGGAGATAGCGATGTGTAATAAGTGTGGGAAGGAGCATATGGGGGTGTGTAGACTGGGATCCAATCTATGATTCAAGTGTGGCAAAACTGGACACTACTCACGTGAATGTCCCCATCTCTACAAGTGCTATAACTGCGGGGGGGGAACCGGGCATCTGAGTAGAGACTGCACAAAGCCAAAAATGGGGGAAACTGGGAAAGGGAAGAACACCGAAAAGAAGGATGAAAGGCCCCGGACAAGGACCCGAGCGTACGCACTGACGCAGGACCAAGCCAGGGCAGACCCCGATGTGGCGTCAGGTACGTTCATCCTTGACAACACTTTTGTTTCTGTGTTATTTGATTTGGGTGCCAGTAAGAGTTTTATATCTGCGACTTTTTGTAAACGAGTGAAGTACACTATCAGTAAGCTAGAAAGGGCCTTTAGCGTAGAAACCACTGAGGGTAGAACTGCGAGAGTGACCGATGTAGTTGACAACTCCATGATAAAAATAGAAGGTCATAGGTTCCCTGTCAGATTGTTTGTTATGGTTTTGGGAGGGTTTGATGTAGTGTTGGGTATGGATTGGTTAACTACCAACGAAGCACAAATCATATGTAAACGAAAGATAATCCGACTCAAGGCTCCAGATGGTAGCAAAGTCGAGATTTTTGGAGATCGTGACGCCCCGATGCCAAACGTCATCTCGATGATTAAGGCAACAGATTACTTGAGGCACGGATGCGAGGCTTATCTGGTATACGTAATTGACAAGTGTAAGGAAGTGAAGGAACTAGACGATGTACACGTGGTACGCGAGTACCCGGAGGTGTTTCCAGAGGCTTTGCCTGGGATACCACCCGACAGAGAGATTGAGTTCCGAATCGACTTAGTACCAGATGCCCAGCCCGTGGCTAAGGCTCCATATCGACTAGCACCAGTGAAGATGAAAGAACTTATGGCCCAATTAGACGAACTACTTGAGAAAGGATTTATACAACCGAGCATCTCGCCTTAGGGTGCTCCGGTGTTGTTTGTGAAGAAGAAGGATGGTTCGATGAGAATGTGTATTGATTATCGCGAGTTGAACAAACGAACGGTGAAGAACAAGTACCCTTTACCAAGGATCGACAACATGTTTGATCAATTGCAAGGCGCAAGTTGGTTATCAAAAATCGACCTTCGATCCGGGTACCATCAGTTGAAGGCGAGGGAAGAAAACATACCGAAAACTGTATTTCACACGCGTTATGGACATTTCGAGTTCCGCGTAATGTCTTTCGGATTAACGAACGCCCCTACAGTGTTCATGGATTTAATGAATAGGGTGTGTCGACCGATGTTGGATCGATCGGTAATTGTGTTCATTGATGATATCCTCATCTACTCCAAGAATGAGGGTGATCACGCATGTCACTTAAAGGAGGTGTTGGAGACTCTGAAGAAGGAAAAGTTGTATGCTAAGTTCTCCAAATGCACGTTCTGGCTTAGGGAAGTCCAATTCCTAGGTCACGTCATTAACCCAAACGGCATTATGGTTGACCCAGCAAAGATAATGACGGTAAGGGAATGGAATATTCCTAAGACGCCAACTGAAATCCGCAGTTTCTTGGGATTGGCAGGCTACTATCAGAGATTCATCCAGGATTTCTCGAAAATAGCTTCGCCGTTGACAAAGTTGACTCGGAAGGAGGTAAAGTACAAATGTGGTTCGACCCAGGATGAGGCGTTTAAGGAATTTAAGGAAAAGTTAACCAAAGCTCCAGTTTTGGCCCTTCCCGAGGGCAATGAAGACTTAGTAGTATACCCTGACGCTTCGGGTCAGGGATTGGGATGCGTGTTGATGCAACACGGGAGAGTAATCATGTATGCGTCACGGCAGTTGAAGATTCATGAAGCTAATTATCCGACTCACGATTTGGAACATGTTTCTATCGTATTCGCATTGAAAATCTGGAGGCATTACCTTTACGGGGTGAAGTTTACTATTTACTCCAACCACAAAACTTTGAAGTACTTCTTTGAACAAAGGGAACTTAATATGAGGCAGAGACGATGGTTTGAAATATTGAAAGACTATGACTGTGAAATCATATACCATCCTAGAAAGGCAAACGTGGTGGCTGACGCTCTAAGCCGAAAGAATGTGCTTGCTCCTATTAGAGTGAAAGCTTGCCAGTTGGTGGTAACATCAGATGTGATGAGGGAAATTGAAAGAGCTCAAGATGAAGCACTTAAGGTATAAAACATAAAGAAGGAAAGAATGGTTAGCCAACAGGACAAGTTAGAATATAACACCCTTGGTGTTAGGACACGTTTTGGGCGGGTATGGATACCTATGGGTGGAGAGCTTAGAACCAAAATCCTGGATGAGGCTCATAAGTCTCGGTACTCTATCGATCCTAGTGCCAATAAAATGTACCAAGATCTGAGAAAGGAATACTGGTGGCCTGGAATGAAACACGAGGTGACAAAGTATGTAAGCAAGTGCTTGACTTGCTCACAAGTAAAGGCCGAACACCAGAAATTGTATGAAAAGATTCAACCACTTGATATACCGGAATGGATGTGGGAACACTTTACCATGGACTTCATAACCAAGCTACCTCGCACAGCTAAAGGTCATGACACCATTTGGGTAATTGTGGACCGTTTAACGAAGAGTGCTCATTTCCTACCTATTCGCGAGACGTTCTCGTCGGAAAGGTTAGCGGAAGTATTTATTAACGAAGTAGTAGCATAGCATGGGATGCCTTTGACGATCGTATCTGATCGGGACACACGATTCACATCGAGGTTATGGAAAAGATTTCATGAGGCGATGGGCACGAGACTCAATGTTAGCACGACATACCACCCACAAACAGATGGTCAGTCCGAAAGGACCATTCAGACATTGGAAGATATGCTTCGTGCTTGTATCATCTGCCGTTAGCCGAATTCTTCTACAACAATAGTCATCACACGACGATAAGCATGCCGCCTTACGAAATGTTGTATGGGAGAAGATGCAGGACTCCGGTTTGTTGGGGTGAGATTGGACAGAATGAATTAGGAAGTATTGAAGTCGTTAGAGAAACGTCGAAAAGGTTTGATCTAATCAAAGCACGAATGAAGGCCGCACAAGATCGTCAGAAATCCTATGCGGATAAATGACGTAGGCCTATTGAGTTTGATGTTGGGGACAGAGTAATGTTGAAAGTGTCACCCTGGAAGGGAATCATACGATTCAGAAAGAGAGGGAAGTTAAGTCTGAGGTTTGTCGGACCACTCAGGATAATGGCACGGGTTAGTGAAGTCGCTTATCGGTTAGAGTTTCATGATGAGTTAAGTGGAATTCAACCTAACATCCATGTATCACACTTGTGAAAGTGTTTGGCGAATGAATCAGCTCACGTACCACTTACTGACATCGAGGTCGACAACAACCTTAACTACATCGAAGAACCCGTGGCCATCTTAGACAGAAAGGAGAAGCGTTTGCGTAATAAGATTATTCGATTGGTTAAAGTCCAATGGAAGCACCGACAGGTATCGGAATCTACTTGAGAAACGGAGACGGAAATGAGGGAGTCGTACCCTCAACTATTTGACTAATGATAGGTTTCGGGGATGAAAACTATTGAAAGGGGGTAGACTTGTAACATCCCAAAAATAAAAAGACAGTTATAATAACGGGTTAGAATGCGAGAACAAACGGAATAAACGAACGAGGCATGACGGGCCGGGCTGGATGGGCCGGCGTTCTAGAAGGGGCGAACATAGGGGAGTCTCACCCTATAAATAGCCTAAGTCACCACCCTTTCTCACATTAGCAACATCTAGAGAGAGAAACCGTAGAGAGAGAAAGTTAGCGGATCGACCCGAGATTGAAGAAGTGTGTTGCTCCAGAGCTCGTGAGAAGAACCTCCGAATCAGAAGCTCGATACAAGTAACGATCTGGCCTAGATCTGAGTTTTTGTTCGTTTTGGGGTTTTTCGGATTTTAGAAGAAAAGGTAACGTTTTTAAGGATGAAACTGGAAGAAAAACATAGATTTGAGTTCTTAAACGAAAAGCAAACGTTTTGAATGTAAACAAGTTTAGGATCTTGACGTGATCAGATCCGCATGCGAAAGTTAGGGTTTTTACGGGAAGCCGGTCCTACGTACTTATCAGGTACTCAAGAAGCAGGTCTTGCGTACTTATCAAGTACGCAAGAAGAAGGTTCTGCGCACTTATCAAGTACGTAAGAAGAAGGTCCTGCGTACTTGAAAAGTACGCATGAAGCAAAGCCTGCATACTTATCAAGTACGCATGAAACGAAGTCTGTGCATTTATTAACTACGCAAGAACAACGCCCTACACACTTGCTAAGTGCGCAAGCATCAGGCTGGTTAGTAAAGTCAGTATAGTCGCCTAATTCAGAATGGTTAAACCGTTAGAGTCGGGATTAAGTCTGATGTGTATTTAACTAATCAATTCAGATCGGAAGTGACGTTGTTGGACCTTTGTTTAGGACAACCCAGATTAGCTTATCATGTGAGTTCTAGAGCCCTCTTTTAAATGTTTTATTGATGTTTTGGGCTGGTGTGCATACTTATGAAATGATGTTTAATGAAATGATGTATTATGAAATGATGTTTACGAAAGGAAAGTTGAAATGTGTTTATGAAGTGTTTTGCCCAAGAGGTTTATGAATGGTTTACGAACGGTTTAATGATGAAATGTTTTATAATAAAACGTACGAATGCTTTAACTAAAATGATGTAAAGGCGATAACGGTTATTTTTATAAAAGTCACAAAATGAACGAATCTACCACGAGTTCCTACGGGAACTAAGGTATGTATGCATAAATGGGCCTTACCCTTGTGGGGGCCTTTGTGGCAGGCTAACGGTTGTACAACTGGGTGGATAAAGGGGTGACGATGGTCACCATGGGATTATCGGGATCTATATTGAAGGTACTAATCCCTGCAAGGGAACAGTGCTTAAGGTGAAGGTACGTGCTGTCCTTTGGGATGTCGTGCTTAAGGTAAAGGTACGTGCTGTCCTTTGGGACGCCGTCCTTAAGGTGAATGTGCGTGTATCCTTGTGATACCGTTCCTAAGGTTATGGTGTCGAACGGCTTTGGAGTATCGGGCCCTAGGTTTCTCCGCCTACAGGTAATGTACGGTGTCGAAGGGCCTAGTGGTGGCGTGCCTCAGGGTTTCTCCACCAGTATGCAATGAATGGAATTGACGGTTACGAAAAGGCGCAGATTCGGTTCATGTTGATTTATGTTATGATGATATGATTACGAGGTTTTGATGATGTTAAGTTATTGCATGTTTTTACGTATGGTTTTATTAAAAGAATGAATGTTATGTTTTTGGCAAATGTAAATGTTAAAGTTTATGTAATGCTAGAACTCACCAGCATAGCTGACTTTTAGTATGCACATTCAGTTTAAGGGCAGGTTATGATGATGAACGGTGATGCTGGGCGGCTTGATGAGTTACCCGGATGATTTGAAGATTGGCATCCCGTTATGTTTCATTTATGTTATGTTTTTATATTTAAGACAATGTTACGCTTCCGCATGTTGAACGATGTTATCTTATTTTTTAAATGAAATTTTCTGCTGCGTTATTTTGATATTCAAAGTCTAGGAACTGTTTGTGAATGAGTAAATCCAACAAGTGAGGCCTCCCGGGTTTGGGGCCTTACAACTAAACCCTGTGTCTACCTCTGGTAGTGCACCAAATGGAGAGAAGTCTGTGGTTAAACTCTTCAAACCACAGAGGAAAAGAAGGAACAAGAGATTGAGAAAGCTGGAACAGCTAACTGGAATTCAATCAGGTGAAGCTTCTACTAGTTCACCAGGTGCTTCTGAATGCAAGCCGAATGTTCCAGTAAAACCAAATGTTCTCAATCTTCTGATTCCAGATCTCCAAAGGATTCACCAATTTTTTATAGTCATGACTGTGAATTAATTGAAGTAGTTTATTTTGAGAATGACGGACGACCCAAGACCACTATGGCTTGGGTCTCCAAATCTAATTAATTTCTTGTGACTCGTGCAGGGACATCCGAAGGGAAGTATCTCTAATCATCGGTATGTAGACCGTGGATGCTCCCAGCACATGACAGGCAACATGGCACTGCTTCAAGACATTAAACCATTCAGAGGCGGCCATGTGGCCTTTGCAGGCGAGAAAGGTGGCAGTATACGTGTCAAGGCGTAGTTTCGAATGGATGTGTAAGCTTCGACAATGTCAACTACTTCGAGCAGCTAAAGCATAACCTGTTGAGTGTTTCTCATATGTGTGATAAGGAGTACTCAGTCATGTTTGACAAGTCTAAATGCATGATTCTCAAACCTTGGTTTGAGGTTCCTGAGGACTGGATTTTGATGCTTGCGCCAAGAACGAATAATACCTATCAGATCGACAAGAGCGTGGCGAAAACCACATCTTTAGTTGCCACTTGTTTTCTTACCAAAGCGACAGAGCTTGACTCAATCTTGTGGCATAGGAAACTCGGACATATTTCTTACAGAAAAATTAATCATCTTGTCCATAACGGTTTAGTTACCGGGTTCCTAAGCTAAGATTCTCCATTGAATATGAATGTATGCCTTGTAAAAAGGGCAAACACCCAAGCTCCAAAACTCCATCGATACCCCTTTGGAGCTCTTACATATGGATCTGTTGGGGCCCATAAGTATCAGGAGTATTAGAGGGAAGTCATATTGTCTAGTTGTAACTGATGATTTCTCATGTTTTTCTTGGGTGCATTTTTTAGGTACCAAGGATGAGAGTGCTGATATTCTTCAATACCTAATATTGAGTTTGGAATCTTTATGTAAGTTGAAGGTTAGAAGAATAAGGACTGATAACGGAACTGAGTTCAAGAATAATTTGATGGAGCTTTTCTGTCTCAAGAAGGGTATTCGTCACGAATTTAGTGCCCCGTACACACCTCAGCAGAAACGAAGTTGCAGAAAGGAAGAACAGAACCTTGATCGAGACTGCAAGGACAATGTTGTCAGATGCAAAGCTTCCTGACACTTTCTGGGCAGAAGCGGTCAACACAGCGTGTCACGTCTTGAACAGAGTCCTGGTTGTTAAAAGGCACAACAAAACTTGTTATGAGCTAATCAACAATCGTCCTCCAAATCTTGACTACCAGGTTCCTTTTGGCAGTCTCTGCTCTTTATTGTTACAGTACAAAGACCGCAAGTCTAAGTTTCATGCAAAAGCGGTGGAAGGCATCTTCTTAGGATATGTTGCCAACTCGCCATGCAAAAGAGTGTACAATATTTTTAGTAGGTCTGTGGAAGAATGGTTCGAAGTGGACTGCAGTAAACACAGCATTCCACCAGAACCAACTGGTCCTGCTTAGGGATTTGATTATGATGCTCTATTCAAGTCTTTTAATCTTCCTGATTTATTTGCCGATGATGCCGCAAATGTGTACGATTTCGTTAATGGCGGCGATGACTCCAACTTCTCAACCCGTGCCACTGTACCTATTGTAACTCCTGATTCAAATCCTGCTTCTTCATCTGGAACTCAAGAAAGTGATGACATTGAAGTTGTTCATATTGATGGAAATGACGCTCAAGCTGATCCTAACAATCGCGTAGGAAATGAAGCTCCAACAGATCCAATCAACATTGAATCTTCTTCTTCTAGAACACAGGATATGGGGGAGTTGAGCATGAATCTAGATTCAAACATCCAGGAATCGCAAATACCAGAGACGAGAGTGCATCGGAATCATCCAATTGAGAACATTATTGGTGATCCTGATGCCGGTGTTCAAACTCATCATAGAACCATTACTGAGAACACCAGTCTGTACGCTGAGATACTTGACACGGGTGTCATGGAAACGTGTCTGCATGCTTCTTTCGTATCCCAATTGGAGTCGAAGAATGTAAAAGAGGCTCTCGCTGACAACTGCTGGATAGAGACTATGCAAGATGAATTGTCTCAATTCCAAAAGTTGCACGTGTGGGATTTGGTTGACCTTCCGAAGGGTATGCATCCAATTGGAACCAGATGGGTATTCAAATGCAAGACGGACGATTGACATGTTGTAGTGAAGAATAAAGCAAGGTTGGTTGTTCAAGGTTTTTATAAGCAAAAGGGCCTGGATTACACAGAGGTGTATGCCCCAGTTGCGAGACTTAAGGCCATTCAACTGTTTTCGGCTTATGCCTCCTTGTCGGCTTCAAGGTCTATCAACTTGATATGAAGAGTGCTTTTCTATATGAGAAAGTTCATGAAGAGGTCTATGTCACTCAACCACCAGGTTTTGAAGATCCGCATAATATCAATAAAGTGTACAAGCTCGACAAAGCACTTTATGGTCTTCATCAAGCACCTAGAGCGTGGTATGAGACTTTATCAAAACATCTACTGTCCAATGGTTTCGACCAAGGACAAATTGACTCGACTCTCTTCATTAGGAAAGCAGGAGGTGATATTCTTCTTGTACAAGTCTATGTCGACGACATTATCTTTGGGTCTACAAATGAAGGGATGTGTAGGGAATTCGAACAGGTGATGAAGTCCAAGTTTGAAATGAGCAACATGGGTGAATTGTTATTCTTCCTGGGTCTGCAAGTCGGTCAAAGAGAGGATGGAATTTATCTACATCAAACTAAGTATGTGCAGGACATCTTGACAAAATACAAGACAAATGATAGCAGTACTTATGGCACACCTATTCCAGTCAATCATGGTCTGCATCCAGAAAAAGATGGAAAGGATGTGGATTACAAATTGTACCGTGGGATGATCGGATATCTTATGTATCTCACAGCTTCAAGGCCAGACATAATGTTTGTTGTATGCTTGTGCTCAAGGTTTCAGTCACAACCAAAGGAGTCTCACCTAATAGCTGTTAAAAGGATCTTCAAATACTTGAAGGGGAAACCCCGATTGGGTCTTTGGTACTTGAAGCAGCAGTCATTTGACTTCAAAACCTATATCGATTCTGATTATGGAGGTTGTAACCTTGATAGAAAATCAACCTCAGGTGGATGTCAATTCTTAGGAGACATGCTGGTCTCCTGGCAGTGTAAGAAGCAGTCAACGGTTTCTGTCTCAACATGTGAAGCAGAGTACATTGCTGCCGTGAGCTATTGTTCTCAGATTTTGTGGATCCAGCAGCAATTGAGAGATTATAGCTTGAACTACACTGGAACTCCTCTGTTCATTGACAACAATGCCACAATGTCTATCACGAACAACCCGGTGGAAAATCATATAATATTGACAAATTTAAGAATTCATGCTTTATATTTCAAATTCGGTGTGTGACGGATCTCCAGACTCGCGGTATGACACGGTGATAACGTACGGAATCCATGATCAACGTGCTCGTGTAACTTATTCAACAAAAACGGTGTAAATAAACGCTTTGTATTTCCAACACAATATCAGGGTACAATATAAAGTCTCTAATCAGTTCCTCCTGATATTGTCTATTCTGTCTTAACTTCTCTAACAGACTCTATAAACTATCTATTTATAAGCACCAGTTCTGCAGTAGGCGAACTTAATAAGTTTGCCTCAGATAGACTTAAGCGAACTTATTAAGTTCGCCTCTGTGTGAACTTATACAGAATTTTATCAACAGTTACAAAATATGTCCTAACAGACTCCCCTTTAACTGTTGCTAACAATTCTATCAATTACAAGTCAAAGACTCTAAGACTTAGACATAATATCTTCAAGCTCGTTGTCACCAGAATATGCTCCAACAGACTCCCCCTTGACAACAGCTTCAGAAGATTGTCATCCGTCTTCATATATCATCAAACAAACTGTAGTCTTCGTCTTGTTCATCTGTACTTTCTCTCTTTATCTAGAAGAAAACTTGGGAGAAAGACCCTTTTGTCAACTTCTGTCTGCAATATTCAGTTTTTGCAAAGGAGAACAACCAAGAATAACCAACAATTAAGATTTCCATGGAAGCTGGAAAAAGAAAATCTTTTTGGTTTTTCAAACATAAGAAACACAAAATCTTTTTGGTTTTTCTCTATATAAACTTAAATGTAAAATACAAAATCACATATTTTTGGTCGAACATCACGAGTAAGAAGATCATATCAGTATATATGATATATCAATCACACATCTTGGATATAAAATCCATATAATATCAAATGGTATCCTATGTCATTCTTTCAAGTCTTGACCAATCAAATCAATATCTTTCAAGATTATCACACTCTATCTTTTCAAGACTTTCATATTGCATGTTATGATACTCGATAAACATTCAAAGAAAATAGGATCAGGCTATGACACACAAATTCAATTTGTCAATATTATAAGATTTGAAACTAAAGCATCTCATTCCCACTTTCTTGTGAGTTAAGGTACCATTTAAGTATGAAATACAACGTGTACCCCACTAGTATGCCAACAGAAAGTAAATGCACTATCTTCAAGACATATAAGATTTTACTAAAGATTATCCGAATTTCCAGAATGAGGAGACATCACTTAGCACATGAATAGCATAATCCAAATTGGATTGTATAGGAATCAATGAGATTCAGAATCGAATGATTCAATGTCTTGGCTTATATATGTGGAATCATAAGATTCAGGTACGTGGATCCAACTGTTATCTAGATTATGAATTTAATGGAATCAGTAAAGATGATTTATCAATATGATCCAAGGGCTAATATATGTTTGACAGATGTTGTCAAGTACATATCTTGATTATACTTCAAATTGCATGCTTTTCGGGACATGGGCACTGAAGCAAATCGAATGAATAGTGGTAAGGACATAACCCGAAACTGATGTCATAGGAAAATCTTTATTAAAAGCTAATATTCTTTATCCGATAGTGATCTTTTAACGCACACACCCAGGCATAAAATGGGTTCAAATCACAGTTGTAACATATGCAATTATGTTTTCACACTACTAATGGTTCAGTGATGCTTTTAGTCTACTGACAATTCTAATTATATGCATACACAACACTATCATTTCCTATTAGTGCAGTCTCTGAATTTTAGATCAAAACATATAATTCAGATATATTAACATAAAGCACCAACCAGTCAATCTAAGGTCATGTGTGAAAGAACATCTACTGATGTACTATCATCTCTTCTTTAACTTCAAGTAATGTCGATTTTATCTTTTTCAATTTGTTTGGCTTTTTCAAAATCTTTTTCAAAGAAAGTAAAACAAAATTAAGTAAAATCTTCCATGAAAACATTTTATGAAAAAAAAAATTTACTTAGTTACTCAGGATTAAGCAAGTCAATCAATTAAAAACTCAAACCGATGTAATCCTGCAATTGAATGTCTTTGCCTTTGTCACCAACACAGTTCTGTACTCCCCCCGTCCTGTAGATTTCCCCTCAACTAGTCAAATGGCTGCATCAACAACTTTATGCTCACCATTGTCATCCTAAGTTTCAGGTTATCATTTGGACTTTGTAAAACTCTTTCAAAATAACATTATGTGTGACATATTCTCCCCCTTGAGCATCAAGTCGTTGAATCAAATATATTCTCAGTTATCAACAACTCTTTAATCTTGCAGATGCCATTCCATGTCATGTGCTAAGAATCACCACTATCAACAACCAAAATGGTATTAATAGTCCCTCTTGGTTATTCTTGCACATCTAACAAGAAACATTAATTTGAAATTGGGACCCAAGCCATGGTAGTCATGGGTCGTCCATCTGTATCAAAATAATAAACCTCACTCCATTCACAATCAAATCTCTCATCGATTTTAGGTGATTGCTCCGACGAGTCAGAAATAGAAACTTTAGATTTCCAAACATACTACTGTTCATTAAGTTCTTTTTGCTTAAAATGTGAAGTGTTTGAACAATCTTGTTCATTTAAAAAATGTTTAGATTGTGAAAACTCTTGTTGTTCTAAAAGTTTTCTCAATCTTCTGTTTCTCCTCCGTCTTTGAGGTCTAGAAAGCCTAACCTCAGATTTTGAATTACCCTTTGGTGTATCATGAGGTTTAACCACATTTCGGTTAACATAAGGCTTACCATGAGTTCTTACCTTTCCTGGAGTAACATGTCGGTTACCTTTGGCTTTGTGAGGACAAGCAATCCGAATGTGACCCACAAGACCACAGTAAAAGCAAGATCTCGTCCCACGATATTCTCTCATATAAGGAATCTTCACACGATAAGATGCACTTGAATAAGATTCTCCTACATGAACTTCTTGTGAAGTTTGAGACTGAACAAACTTTTTCTCAACAGGTTTTGATTCAGGCTTCATCATCTCAAGAACTACATGCTTCTTTCCTTTATTTTTGTAAGGACAGTTCACCACAATGTGTCCCATCTCATTACAATGAAAACATGTATGCCTGTCTTTATAATCTCTGACATATGGAACTCTCCTTCAATTTTAAGAACTTCCAAATGTATTTTTACCAGATGAATTAGAATCAACCTTTGAGTCTTCTTTCTTAATCTCTTTCGGTATCCCCTCTACCTTAGCTTCATCAAAATATTCATCATCACTCTCATCAGAATACACCATATCTTCACCTGTGACTGGATTCACTTTCAACACAGTCTTAGGATCTAAATCCTCATCTTTAATAATCTCAGGTGTAACAGAATAATTTCCGTTGAATGGTGGAGGAACATAACCAATACCACTAGTTCTCTTCCCCTCTTCAGTATTATCATGATAATATCCTAATAAGAATGATGAATTTCCAAATCTTTCTAACTTTCTGTGTAATCTGATCACCTCTGCTTTAGATTCAGCTAGTTCCTTATCTTTCTCAACAAGATCATTATTTCGTTTCTCAATTTCTGCAAAGGACATATCCAGGTGATATGCCCGCTCTTTGATCTTCAAAGTCAGAGAACTTATATCCCTCTTCAGTGATTCTATTCTCTCAATACACACATTCTCATTATCTTTTAATTTCTGATTTACCGTGTGCATCGATTTCATATAACAAATGAGGTTTACGTTGTCATCCATAACCCTCATCATTTTATCCTTAACTGAAACACAGTTAGAACAAAACGTTTCAGAGTTAGAAAATACCTCAGGTTTTACTTCTGAAGAAGATGCACCAGGAGCCATGAATACGTCATCATCAGCTTCCTCTTTTGATCAACAATGACAGGCTCAACATCAGTTTCTAATTCACTCAGATCATCTTCAACTGTCTGAAAACTTTCTTCACTCATCACATCAGTCTCAGTAGATTGAGTACTTTCACCAGTACGAATACTCTCACTATCAGTTAAATCTACAGAAGAATCACTTTGAGAATAACTCGGCTTCTCCAATACTTCTTTGATCAAGACAACAAACGCTTGAGAAGTTGCTTCACCCTTTTTCTTCAATGCTTCCCATAGATCTCTTGAAGTTGGACACTTCCCGAGACTATGAATGATTTCTTTTGGTAAAGACACTGTTAAAGTTTCACGCGTCTTCATCTCTCGATCAAACTTCTGCTTTTCTAGTTTACTAAGAGCTGTCACTGGTTTAGGAACATCATAATATCCCATATAGTCATAAGTAGGATGCACATATCCTTCAAATATGGATGTCCAAAAGTTTTTATCAGTTTCTAATACGAACTGTTTGAACCGGACTTTCCAGCTACGGTAATCTGATATGCACAAAAGTCTCGGTGACATATTTCCAATCTCATTATCATCACATGAAATTGACATTTTGAAATTTTTGCAAAAATATCCGGAAAAAAAATTTCCCACCAAAATACTCTTTTTAAAAAATTTCGAAAATTCAAAATTTTAAAAATGATTCAAAACGACCGTATAAACTTTCCCTAAAAAATTTTGACAAGAAGAAATTTCCCGCCAAAATACTTTTTTTTGCATAATTTTTTTTTTTATGAACACTATCTAAGTTCGCCTGATACTGCCTAAGCGAACTTAATAAGTTCGTCTGACTGAGCGAACTTGACCCCAAGCGAACTTGTTAAGTTCGCCTGATTAAGTTCGCCTAATCTGCATCAAGCGAACTTATTAAGTTCGCCTCTCTAAGTTCGCCTAATCTGCACCAAGCGAACTTATTAAGTTCGCCTCTCTAAGTACGCCTACAACAGAATTGCTAAGTTCGCCTGCATCAGCTGTTCAACCAAACACGAACCAAAAATTCTGAAAATCATCATATCTTGCTGAATTGATGGAATTTGATTAAATTGAACCGGAGGAATGTGTAGGAAATGATTAGGAACACTTCTATCAGATCAATTTCATCAAAAGAATCCAAAATCAATCCAAAATGATCAAAAATTCTCCATTTTTATCAAGAACACAAAAAAATGAAAAATCTTCAAAATCTCTGAAATTTGATGTTGATTGGACACGAAAACACCACGAATCTTCTGCTAATCAAGAGCAAAAGCTCTTATACCACTTGTAGGTCCCTAATTCGGTGTGTGACGGATCTCTAGACTCGCTGTATGACACGGTGATAACGTGCGGAATCCATGATCAACATGCTCATGTAACTCAATCAACAAAAATGGTGTAAATGAACGCTTTGTATTTCCACCACAATATCAGGTTACAATATTCAGTCTCTAATCAGGTCCTCCTGATATTGTCTATTCTGTCTTAACTTCTCTAACAGACTCTGTAAACTGTCTATTTATAAGCACCAGTTCTGCAGTAGGCGAACTTAAAGATGCTTAGGCGAACTTATTAAGTTCGCCTCTAATAGGCTAGGCGAACTTGTGATAGACTTAAGAAAACTTATTAAGTTCGCCTCTCTGTGAACTTATACAGAATTTTATCAACAGTTACAAAACATGTCCTAACAGTGACTGTGCTGAAAAGCAACTGGTTGAGCTTGTCAAAGTTCACACGGATGACAACTTTGCTGACCTTTTCACTAAGGCGTTTGATCGGACCCATTTTGAACATCTTGTCAACTTGATAGAAATGTTCAATCCTGAGTCAAAACTATTTTTCAATATCAAATCATTTCATGGAAGTTAATCTTTGTGTTCTTTTAAATGATTTCTGTATAGTTCTTTTTAATTTTCAAATATTTTACAAAAATCCAAGCAAAATAGAAAATCTTGAAAAGGTTTCAAAGTCTTTTGAAGGTAAGAGGAAATGATAGTATATCAGTAATGATCTAAACGTCTTAAGACTGCACATATGGGAAATTATTGCATCATAATTACTTGAAAGTTTAAGTTGTTTCAGTCTTAATTTGAATATTTGCAAGTAATTTAAATTGTCAATAAGCTATAAGCATTATTGAATCATTAGTAGTGTGGAAACTAAATCTAGACTACAACTGTGATTTGAACACATGTATGCATGTGTGTGTGTAAAAGAATATAAAAAGGATCATTATCAGATAAAGGACGTAAGATTTTGGCAAATATTTTCTTATGAGACTAGTTTTGGGTAATGTCTTTAGCACAATTTTTCAGTTCACTTCACTGCCCATACTCACAAGTATGCAATGGGAAGTTGGGCCAAGATATGTCTTAACATCATTTGTTCAACATATATTCACCCTTGAATCATACCTGATTCGTTGAAATCAAATCCAGATAAAAGTTGGATACCCTTACCCAAATACATAGATTCCATATTTATTAACCTGAATCATCATATGATATTCACAGAAGAAAAACCTATCATACCAAGACAAATGAATCACTCGATTCTGGATCTTATGATTCTTGATAATCCTTATGGATTCTGCTTGATTTTTTCTGTGCTAAACGATGTAACTTCATTCTGGAGATTTGAAAATCTTTGGGAAAATCTTAGATGCCTTGAGATAGTGCAATTTAAATTTTTGTAGCATAACTGTGGGGTACACGTTGTATATCTTATAATTAATATCTAAACACACAAGAACGTGATACAAAGATGCTTATGGTTTCAAATCATATAATATTGACAACTTGAATTCACTTGTTTATATTGCATATTACGTATGAATAAGTAGTAATCCATGACATAATCCCATATTCTTTGATGTTTATTGTGTATCATTTTTGCTTACAATAGCCTGATATGATCCTCTGCTCATGACTTTGACCCAAAAATAGCTTATGTGTATATCGTTATTCAGAAAAGCTCAAAAAGATTTTAAGTACAGTTTATCAAAAGTTAAGAAAAACCAAAAATATTTGTGTTTAACTTCCTTGAATTGTTTTTGAAACCTCTTGATTGAATGTTCATATCCGGTTCGCTATTTGACTTGACAAGTACGCACGCCTAGTCATATTTGTTTCATACCACTGATTCTTTTTTATCTAATGTTGTGTATATTATGTTCTTGCAAAGATGGATAGTGATGGCGGTGATGTGGAAGCAGGAGGAGATGGTGCTGAAGAGTCGGCTTTCGAAGCTACTGAATCTGATTCATCTGACTCTTATGATGAACCGGATCAAACACACCCACGGAGAATGGCGAAGGTTTACCTTCCTGAGTGGTCCTCCAAAAGACAAAGACAAGGGTCCCGCATACATGGTCATGGAGCTCAAACTTGATGTAGTCATCCTTGAGCTCACGGATTTTGACTTTGGGGAACCTCTGGTCACGTAGCTCAAACTTGACGTAGTCGTCCTTGAACTCACGGATTTTGACCTTGGGAACCTCTAGTACGATGCTATTAGACAAATACTACTTACATACTGATATTAGAGAATGAAGACATCTCCAGAGTTGCTGTCAAGGGGGAATTTGTTGAAGCAATTCTTGTGGCAAGCACTCTGAACCGGTTAGAGACTGAAGACATCTCCAGAGCTGCTGTCAAGGGGGAGTTTGTTGAAGCAATTCTTGTGACAAGCACTCTGAAGATTGTTCTTGACTATGTAATGTCTTTATGTATTTGTATTTCAGCGTCTATATGTATTGGTTTATCGAGTTGTAATCATGTATGTAGGTACTTGTCGTTGGACTTGTCTTGTAAAGTGTTTTGCGCACTTAACAAGTGCGCAGGATGTATATCCTGCGTACTTAGCAATTACGCAAGAACAAGTCTGCGTACTTGCTAAGTACGCAGGAACAATAGTCATGTGCACTTACTAAGTACGCATGAAACAGGTTTAGTATAAATAGCAGGTCTTGACAGAATGTAAGTACGCATTCATTTGTAAGAATTCTGTAACCGGCTAAGTTTATAATAGAGAAGTTTGAAAGTGTCTTTCTTGTCGGTTTACTTTGTGTTGCTTGATACTCCACCTAGCCACGGGCATTCCGCACTCGGTTCGACTAGGAACACACTTGCATGTGACGATCTAAGACACCCGAGGGACCTACAATTTTGACCAAGCCTTGGCTTATCAATCTCTACTTGTATAAACATGTAAAAGTTTCAAAAGAAGTTTGATTAAAAAGGTTTTATGATCTTACACTTTAAAATCAAGAACACTAACAAATATAAAGACGGATTTAGAAAATAATAAAAGCCCACCAAATGGTGGTTTTAAGGACGAATAATTAAAGAGATAAATATACAACTAGATTAATACGTCAAACATTAACATGCACCAAACATCATCTTCACCCTAGCAATACAGGAAGCTTAGCCACAAATGGCCATGCTAACTAGCATAACGCTGAGTTTCGTAGGCTCCCCTATTGTGGAACAAGGAGGAAAAGCCCCTCTACTCACTACTACTACTCTCATACTACTAGAAACAAACTATTCTCCCTATCTTGAGGTGTGGAATATGTATTGAGGTGTGGATGGGTGTGTGGAATGAAGAACTTAAGCCATCTATTTATAGGCCTCAAAATGAGTAATGCACGGTCGTGCATTGGATTGCACGGGTGTGCAAACACCTCGGGAATCAAACAGGGTACACAGGACAGTGTACTGGTCCCTTGGAGAGTAAGTTGGTCCTTGCACGGTCGTGCAATGGGATGCACGACCGTGCATTCCCTCCTTGCATCCTGTTTTATCTTTTAGCTGCTTGTGTTGACTTCCTTTGACCTGGTTTGACTTCTTGGGGGTCAATGCTCGGGTTTGGCCCTCCAAAAGCTTAATATGGGGGTTATTATCCATGCAAAACATGTATAATTTAGGGCATATCAATGTGGTTATGTAACATCCTGAAATTTATGAGGAATAATAAACGACGGTTTACAGGAAAGAAAAATAAAGAAAGAAAGAATGAGAGGAGAACGGACTCGAGCGAGGTCGGGCCTTGGGCCAGGTAAAGGAAGAGCAAAAGGGGGAGGGAGTAAAACCCTAGCCACCCACTCTACTCCACACACTTCATCTTCTTCATTTCAACCTAGAGAGAGAAAGGCTATAGAGAGAAAGCTCCAAAGATCCACACTGAGACATCCATTGGTGGTATAGATCACTGCTGGAATGTTCGTGAAGGTCGGAAAAGAAGGAAGCAAGCGATAACAGGTAACGATGGATTAAAAGTGGGTTTTTAGGGTTTTAAGGTGGGCTTTATAAAAGTCGGGATTTTTACGATGGAATTAGCCTAGAAAGCATGTATTTAGCTTCATGGGAGTATAAGTTTTGGATGTAAAAAGATTGGAACTTGGATCCAAAACGAAGAATTTGATCAAGAACAGATGAATCGTCCGAAATCTCGGTAAATGGTCTGAAAACTATTGTTCGTCCGAAAACTATTTTCGGACGGCATGATTTCGGACAGAAGTTTTCGAACGATATAGTTCTCGAACTAGAGATTTCAAACGAAAAGGGTTTTCGGACAAGTGATTTCGAACGAAATAGTTACTAAGTAAAAGATATTTCCAACTGGTTAATTTTCGGATGAAACGTATAGGTTATAACCTTGTTCCATTGGTGGCACTTGACAGATTTGTTAGCATTCCACCTAGCTCGAAGTTTTCCTTGCTAAGTGAGATAAACCACGTAGAAGTCAGATGAGTTCTTATTAACCTTTTTTCTCTAACGGTTTTGAGCTGGCATGCATATTAGTAGAAAAATTTTAAAGGCAAAGTATAGTATTTTATAAAAATGTTATTTTTATAAAAGGAAAAACATTGTAAAAATGTTATTTTTATAAATTGAAAGAGAAAGACATAGCTTTTTATAAAAAGGTCATTTATATAAAAAAGAAAGGTAAAGTGTTAAAAGGAATAGCACTATCCATTAAATGTTATTTCAAGAAAGTAAAACAAAGTAAAGAAAGGTAAAGAAGCTGCATTTTGGTGCAGCTTGATAGTGACAGTGACAGATGCCATATTATACTCTTATGTGTTAATATGTGTTATTTGTCTATATATTATGTGTTTCAATGGCAATATATTATGCGACATAGTATAATTGCATAGTAGTTGCAAAGTAAAAAGTCCTGCAGCCAAGCAAAGTAGACGTCTCACCCCGAGGTGTTAGCAAGCAAAGTAGAAAGTCTCACCCTAAGGTCTGAACAGGCAAAGAAGTCTTGTAAGCGAGAAAGTCCCACCCAGAGGTGTGGGCACAACAAAGTAAAAGTCTTACCCTGAGGTGTAAGTGAGCAAAGGGATCTTGCCCTCGGGCAACGATCTATATGTGATAGATAAAGTATGTTATAGTCACTTATCTTGTACGAGTGAAACGTAAAGTTGCAAGGAATAAAGGAGGACACCTTAACCGATTACCCCAAAAGTAATGTTTTAAATGAAAAGATATAACGGTACAGATTTATAACTGTAACGTTGTAAAGTTTTAAAGTAAAGTGTTTTAAAGATAGAGAAAGGAAAGCTTATTTATTTTTTCATAACTAAGCTACCAAAAGAAAGTTTTCAGTCTAAAGTAAAGATAGAACTCACCAGCTTTAGCTGACTTTTAGTATGCATGACAGGTAGAAAAGGTAAAGCGAAAGAAAAGTAAAAGAGTCATGAGGGCTGGATAGCATAGACATCGGGTGCTGTGTTGAGGACTGACATTTCCATTCCCGATAGTTATGTTTAAAACAATGAATTGTGTTATTTGGATTGTGAATGTTTTGAATTAAAGACTTCTGTTGTAATAGATTCTGATTTCTAGTTTGAGAACTATGTTTGTTGTGTTTTGTGCCAACTATGAGATGTACCTAGTTTGGGGTGTTTCAAGTTGGTATCAAAGCCATAGTTGGAGAGATTCAGACATTTTTGATAATGTCTGAACTTGAACTGAGAATGGGACAAAGGAAAGAAGGAAGGAATGTCAATGAAAGCAGCCCGTCCATGGAAAGATAGTAGACAGAAGGTAGTCGATGTCCTAACATAGAACATAGACAATAATGCCTAAGTACATATAGTAGACAATAAATTCTTTAGCATAGATAGTACCTAGTATGTGCCTTAGCATAGACAGTAGACAGTAGATAGAATGTGCCTTAAAGTAGAAACTCTGAACTTGAATGCAAATGTTACTCTGTAAGGAGATGTTTAGAACCCGAGTAGTAAAGTAAATTAGTAACTTCATACCGGTCTCTGTAATTAGTAATTTACCTTACTCGAGGTGTTCAAAGTTATTACTATCATGATAACACGAGTGTTCTTTGTTCGCAGTTCACACTAATGGCTAGAGGAAAGAGAGGTGGTCGCACTTTGGTAGTAATGGTCAAAGAGGCCGACCGCATGGTAACCAAACACGTCATGAGGAAAGTGAACACTCCCGCAATGAGACTGAATCGGTGCACGTGGAACATAATGACGGTGGGAACCATGTGTCGGTTCATAAAGATGCTCATGACGGGGATCTTGAATTGGAACCGATTGTGAAAGAAGCTATCGCGGCAGAGGTTACTTCAATCTTGAAGAAAGTTCTACCGGAAACACTGGGCGAGGCCCTTAAAGAGTTTGATATTGGGAAGAATGTGAAAAAAGAGTAAAGCAGCAAGAGAACTGAAGTCACTGATAGTGACGATTCTGATTATGAAATGGCAACTCGAGGTTGCAACTATAAGTCTTTTCGGGGGTGCGACCCACCTAAGTATGATGGACGAAAAGATGTTGTCGCCACTTTCGAGTAGATAGAGAGGATGAACAGTGTGATCAACATTAGTGAGTGACGTGATGACCAAGCGGTCAAGTTTACCGCTCCCTCATTCACTAATGAGGCGTTGAGTTGGTGGAGGTCCATTGAGAGAACCAAGACTTCTGCTGATATGAAAAAGATGAAATGGGATGACATGAAAAGGCTGCTAATCACTAATTTCTGCCCATAGAACAAGATTGACAGAGTTGAGAGAGAGTTTCTAGGGCTCTGTGCTAGTAATATGACTCATCGCCAATACACCTCCAAATACCATGAGTTGGCTCAGTTAGTTCCACATCTGGTGGACACTGAGGAAAAGAGGATCAAGTTTTACATCAAGGGACTACCATAGAAGGTATGTGTCACTTGAAAGCTAATACTCCTACAAGCTTCGAATCTGTGGTATCACTTGCGGGAATAGTTTATGATGACTTCGAATTCGCGGACCCATTGCCTACTGAGAAGAAAGTGACTAATGTCGTTAAGCGTACAGCAAAAGATTGGGAGGGACCGGAGACGAAGAAGCTGAGGATTGAGGATGGGATTGATTATGCTAAGTGTGGGCGGAAGCACTCCGGGGAGTGTCGTGTGGGTCTGAACATTTGTTACCGATGCGGGAAGACGGGGCATTATTCTCGAGAATTTCCTGGTGCACCGTCATGCTATAACAGTGGGATCCCTGGCCACATTGCCAAGGACTGTTGTAAGCCTAAAGTTGCTGGCTCGAGAATGGAAAAGATGCCAAAAAGCCAAAGGCAAGGACCCGAGCGTATGCACTAACACAAGAGGAAACTAGAGGTGATCCATATGTGGTGTCAGGTACGTTCATCCTTGATCATACCTTTGTCTCTGTACTATTTGATTCGGGTGTCAGTAGGAGTTTTATATCATCCTCTATATGTAGAAGAATGAAATGCAAAATTACTAAGGTAGAATAGGCTTTCACTGTAGAGACTGCTATGGGTAAAACTACAAGAGTAATAAAACTAGTGGATAATTGCACGATAAAGATACATGGCCATAGATTCCCAGTTAGGTTGTATGTTATGACCTTGGGAGGGTTTGATATAGTTTTGGTTATGGATTGGTTAGCTGCCAACGAAGCCCGGATACTGTGCAGACGAAAGATAGTTCAACTCAAAGCTCCAGGCGATAGCAAGATTTTGGTTTACGGGGATCGCGACGGCTCGTTAACGAACGTCATATCAATGATAAAGGGAGAAAAGTATATAGGGCGCGGATGCGAGGCCTACCTAGCCTATGTGATAGACAATGATGTAAAGGTGAAAGAGTTGAAAGACGTACCGGTAGTATGTAATTTTCCGGAGGTGTTTCCCGAGGATTTGCCTGGGTTACCACCTGACCGGAAGAAAGAGTTCCATATAGTCTTAGTGCCAGGTGACCAGCCCATGGCTAAAGCACCGTACCAACTTGCGCCTCTGGAAATGAAGGAGCTAATGATACAGTCGGAAGAACTTTTGGACAGAGGTTTTATCAGGCCGAGCATTTCTCCGTGGGGTACTCTAGTTCTATTTGTGAAGAAGAAAGATGGTGCCATGAGAATGTGTATCTATTATAGAGAGTTGAATAAGCATACAGTAAAGAACAAATATCCGCTACCAAGGATTGATGATCTGTTCGACCAGCTACAAGGCGCGAAATCGTTCTCCAAGTTCGATCTGCAGTCGGGATATCATCAGTTAAAAGTAAGAGAAGAGGACATACCAAAGACGGCGTTTCGCACGTGGTGGGCATTTCAAATTCCGCATGATGTCTTTCGGCTTGACGAATGCTCCTGCAGCATTCATGATTATGATGAACAAGGTGTGTAGGCCGATGCTGGACAGGTCGGTGATTGTATTTATAGACGACATACTTATGTACTCGAATAGTGAAGGCGATCATGCTTGTCATCTTCGAGAGGTACTAGAGATGCTACAAAAATAAAAGTTGTATGCAATGTTTTCCAAATGCACGTTCTGTCTTAAGGAAGTCCAATTCTTAGGTCACGTTATCAACGCAGACGGCATAATGGTTGACCTGGCTAAGATAGAGGCAGTAAAAGAATGGGAAATCTCGAAGACGTTGACCGAGATTCGAAGTTTTCTAGGATTGGCATGTTACTATCGAAGGTTCATTCAGGACTTCTCAAAAATAGCTTCGCCTCTGACAAAGTTCTCACGCAAAGAAGTAAAGTAAGAATGGGGTTAGGCACAGTCTGAAGCATTTGAAAGGTTAAAGAAAAGGTTGACCCAAGCACTAGTGTTGGCATTACCTGAAGGTAACGAGGACCTAGTGGTATATTCCGACGCATCGGGTCAAGGGTTAGGGTGCGTATTAATGCAGAGAGGAAAGATGATCGCATATGCGTCATGGCAGTTAAAGGTTCACGAGGTCAACTACCAGACTCACGATTTAGAGCTCGCGACAGTTGTCTTTGTGTTAAAGATTTGGAGGCATTACCTTTACGGGGTGAAATGCACGATTTATTCGGATCACAAAAGCTTGAAGTATTTCTTCGTGCTGAAGGACCTGAATATGCGGCAAATACGGTGGTTGGAATTACTAAAGGATTATAACTGTGAAATCCTATACCACCCGGGAAAGGCGAATGTGATCTCTGACGCCCTAATCCATAAGGAGACTCATTCTCCTATTAGGGTAAAAGCATACCAGTTGGTAATAACACCAGATTTTATGACAGAGCTAAAGAAAACACAGATAGAAGCGTTAAAGGAAGAGAACATAAAGAAAGAAAGAATGGTCGGTCAACAGGTAAAGTTAGAGATAAACACTCATGGAGTGAGGACCAAATGTGGTCGTATGTGGGTACCAAAGGGCGGAGAGCTTAGGGCCAAAGTACTTGTCGAGGCCTAGAAGTCTCGATATTCCATTCACCCGGGAACCACGAAGATGTATCAGGATTTGAAGAAAGAGTATTGGTGGCCCAACATGAATAATGACGTGACGGAATACGTGAGTAAGTGTCTGACTTTCTCGTAAGTTAAAGCCGAGCATCAAAAACCATACAAAAAGATTCAGCCTCTGGAAATACCCGAATGGAAGTGGGAGCGGATTACCATGGACTTTATTACAAAGTTGTCCCGCACAGCTAAAGGCCATGATACAATTTGGGTAATAGTGGATCGTTTGGCAAAGGGTGCTCACTTCTTACCGATCCGTGAAACGTATTCATCTGAGAAGCTGGAAGAAGTATTTATCAATGAGATTGTGTCTCGACATGGCGTGCCATTTTCGATTGTATCTGACCGGGACACACGATTTACATCGCGATTCTAGAAAAGATTTCGTGAGGCAATGGTTATGAGATTGAATATCAGCACGGCTTATCACCCACAGACGGATGGTTAGTCAGAGAGGACCATCCAAACAATGGAGGATATGCTAAACGCGTGCATTATAGACTTTGGTGGCAGTTGGGTTAGTCACCTACCTCTTGTAGAATTCTTCTACAACAACAGTTACCACACCACTATTGGTATGCCACCCTACGATATGTTGTATGGTAGAAAATGCCGAACCCCGGTCTGTTGGGGCGAGATAGGACAGAAAGAGCTGGGAAGCTTAGAGGTAGTCACAGCAACCTCTGAAAAGTTTGACCAGATTAAGGCTAGAATGAAAGCAGCGCAGGATCGTTAAAAGTCCTACGCAGATAAAAGGCGAAGACCTGTCGAATTCAATGTCGGGGATCAGGTACTATTAAAGGTATCCCCTTGGAAAGGTATTATTCATTTCAGAAAGAGAGGGAAGTTAAGTCCAAGGTTTGTTGGACCTTTCAAAATCTTGGCACGGGTTGGTGAAGTTGCTTACCGACTAGAGTTTCCTGATGAGTTGAGTGGAATCCACCCTACCTTCCAGGTGTCACACTTACGCAAGTGTCTAGCTGACGAATCAGCACACGTTGTAACATTTCTGATTTTCATTATCTATATTTCAGTTCAATGTGACACGTTTCAAATTAAAATTTAGTACGCTGACTTGTTCTATTTTTACCAACGATTAATTATTGTGTTTCGATACAAATCCGCAAATTTTACACGAGTATCTTCTATTAAACTCTACATAAGTTCATATTTATACAAATCTGCAAATACTGAAAATTTCAAGCATTGAATTTATAAATAATTAAACAGAAACCCTAATAGGCACGGTCGCGCCTCGTTCTGGAACGGTCGCGCCTCGTTCTGGAACGGTCGCGCCAAGTGCTATGGCACGGTCGCGCGCCTTGCTTTGGAACGGTCACGCCCGGTGCCTTGGCACGGTCGCGCCTCATATGGGTACGGTCGCGCCTCTCATCAGTTGAAACGTAAAAACGATCTTTAATCCTAAACTCGTTCAACTCCGTAACGGTTATACACGTTCATCAATTAACAATCATCATTAGTCGATTAAACATCGACATTACACCTAAATTAAAACCAATTACAGATTTTTAAACTAAAACCGTCGACCTCTTCCTCTTTTGCTCATCGAATCCATCATTCTGACTTTAATCCTCCCAAGCGAAAGCATTATCATCCTCTCTGAAGCTCCTGAACAGGTTGATTTCAGCCGGAATTGCAGCAGAAGACGCCGGAGATCAAACCGTCGTCGCCGGAACTCATCTCTACCGTACTCTATCAATTCGTCGTCCTTCCGGGTAATTAAAACCTTCTACACTATCGTTTTAGTCCATAGATCAAAAGCCCCAACGTAATTTGGGCTTACAATGGCCAATTTAACAGGGACCCAAATCTAAGATTCATTTCAAAATGGTTTAATCGAATACTACCTTGGGGATGTTTAAATACAATTAAACTATATAAAAATATTCGTAATAACCGAATGGGTGAAAGCCTTATAAATTCCAACATCAACAATATAAGAATTAGTCAAATTGTTTCTGTTTTGGAACAGACACGGTCGCGCTAGTATCCTAGCGCGGTCGTGCTTCATGAGACACGGTCGCGCCAATACCAGCGCGGTCGTGCCTCCCACACTCAGACCCGGTCATGCCTTTGGCTAGACTTGGCCATGCCTCAGAACCCTGGACACGGTCGTGCCTGGCCCAGACACGGTCATGGCTAGTGAACAGCTTAGTTTTATCCTCTGTATTGGTCAACACGGTCGCATCCCTGACTAGCACGGTCGCGCCCGTGGTTCTAGCACGATCGTGTGTTGTCCCAGGCACGGTCGTGTGTGTGAGAAAAGTCTTGGCAGAATAATTATTTCCATATTTTAAAAACAATAAGTATTTCAGATTAATTTTTAAATAAAAAGAATTGATTTTATAAAGATATATATTAACGTTATTTAAAAAGATCAAATTTCCATTCTAAAATAAATAGAAATTATTTATTTAAAAATTACAAAATTTAATTTATATTTATTGTTAAACCCTACACTTAATTATTATTTACACAATTTATTTAAACATTTTTATGAAAATAAAGTAAAGAAATTGATATTTAATATAAAACATCTAATACATTTTTATAACCAAATGACTAAGTTACATATTTTATGAATAAATAAATAAGGTAACAATTATTTATTTAATTTACATTTAAACAAAAATCATTTATTTAGGTTATACTTACTTACTCCTAATACCTACATTATTTTTTTATAACTAAGTAAATAAATAATAATTTTGTTTTATTATTTAGTTATTCCAAACTTGAACCTTAATTTTATACAACACCATTCAAGTACAAACCACTAACACCTACAACTTCAAATTCCTTATACACATATCCAATTTAACCTTAGACTTAGACATAGACTATTGTGCACACTATTGATTCAATATATATTACACTCTAGGTTAACGTTGTGCATTACGAGGACCTCGTTACTATCTAGTCTCTCGTGTTATCTACGCCTTCGAATCATGTAAGTATTACATAGCCCCTTTTACCCTTTTTACACTTTTTGGGGTGGAACATGAACATTATACAAACTATTGTTTACATTTACACAAACTACACAAATACAAATCATCTTTACATTCATGTGTGCAATTTGAGCTTTATGCCTGAGTGCTAGTTGTGCTAACTTTTGTGTGCAATTTAAGTGCAATCATTAACTATTCAAGCCGACGGTAAACAATGATAGATCTATTGAGTCTGACAAACCCACCCAGATTGGCGTGATTGTTACCTACAACACAATTTTGCATGCTAGTTACAAAGGTTTGATTGTACTTGGTTACACAATAGCTGCTCTCCATAAATACCTTATTTTATCATGTTATGTAAGGATTTGTCTATTTACAATCTATATGCTATCTATATACAAAGCTGTGTATGCTCACCAACTTTTTAGTTGACCTTATTTTATTCATGTTTCAGGTACTAATGTGTGATTTGATCAAGACTTGCTACACATAAGTTTTGGACCTAGATAATTTTAATAAAGGATTATGTATTTCATTTTATTTACTTGGTTTGATTTGGTTTTGTCTTGAATACTTGAAATGAATTTGGATGTTTAATATACTTCAATTTAGTCAACCTTGTGCTCATGAACAGTCTACATGTCCCGCCCCGATGATTTCGCCGTCGGTTGGGGTGTGACAGATTGGTATCAGAGCCTTGGTTATAGGGAACTAGGTTATTAGACTCCCTTGACCTAGACTATAACTTTAGGACACCCACTTATGCCATGCTTCATGATTATATGATATGTGCTACATGTTATGTGTTACATGCTATGTGTAACATGTTTTCTATGATTAGTTATTATTTCATTTTTGATGTCTTACTTGTTAAAATTCATGACTTATTAGACTATACTTAAAAAAATAAATTAACTAAACAATATCCCTACCCATACCCTAAGCCTCATAACCTTCTTACCTACTTCTTTATCATTATCATCATAGCATGTGGAAACTTCATGGAGTTAAATCTATAAAAAAAATTATTTCCTCGTTAAGACTTTTAAACTTTGTTAATTATTTGAGGACACGTGCAATCTGGAAGGGTGACACCTGTATTCTGGGTTTTCTGTCTAGGAAAACTTTTCGCATAAATCCCAATCAACTGAGGGGCCCGTATGCTTTCCTGGGAATTCTCGGGATGAGTGTTTACTTATAGGCTAAAGCATGTCTCCTTGAAAATTATATGAGTTTAATTAACTTTAATGTGTCATAGTACTCAAGTGATTTTATCACTATTTGAGTACAATCCAAAGTATGATTAACTATTTTATTTGTTATCTTATTCTTTTAAATCCAAACAACATTCATAAATTCTTACATCTTTTCTTGTGTTGTGCAATTCTGTAGAATGTCTCCCCGTCGTGCTCCCGTGACCAACAACAATACCGACATTGCTGCTATCCTTACACAACTTGTAACCCAACTCACTCAATTTAATGGTGCCACAAATGGTAACCATGGAGCTAATCGTGGTGGTGGTGCCAACCCACCACAATGCACCTTCAAGCACTTCAACTCATACAATCCTCTTAAGTTCTATGGTACCGAAGGAGCTACGGGACTTCTTCAATGGTTCGAAAGTATTGAGAATACCTTTCTCAATAGTGACTGCCCCGATAACCTTCGTGTTCGTCATGCCACAAGTGTCTTACAAAAACGGGCACTCACGTGGTGGAATGGGGAAAAGAGGAATAGAGGTGTGGAAGTAGAAATGGCCTTACCTTGGGATGAGGTTAAAAGGCTAATGACTGAAGAATTTTTTCCTCGAAATGAGGTAAAGAAACTGGAAGCCGAGTTTTGGGATCTTGCCCAAGATGGTGGTGAAAGTCTAGCTTATACAACTCGGTTCCACGAGTTGAGTCTCCTTGTGCCCCATATGGTCACACCTTTATCTCGCTGCATCGAGAAGTATGATGGTGGATTACCAAGGCAAATCCAAGATACTGTCTTAGGGAGAAATCCCGCAACACTTGAAGATGCTATCCGCTTATCTGCTACATTAACCGACAACCATGTGAAAGCGGGAACTCTAACTAGAAAAGGCACCAAGAAAGTTCCCGACACCACAACTCCCCCCGTACACATCAAAGAAGCCACCACTGAACCCTCCAGTAATAATAAGAAAAGAAAGGCTAGAAACTATGCTATGGTCACTCCTGCTATACCTGTTAACCAAGTTGCTCCTATGGTTCAAGCACCAGCCAAAAAGCCATATGTTGGGATTTACCCACTCTGTGCCACATGCAACTATCACCATCTCCAAACCATTCCATGTCACCTTTGCACTCATTGTGGGAAATATGGCCATATGGTCAATGTCTGTAGAGCCAAAGCACTTGCAGGCCAAGTCAACCCACCAACCCGAACCAATCAACAAGTGACTAATCAAGGTGTCCCCGCCATAGCAAATGGGCGTGCTTGTTTTGAATGTGGTAACCCAAATCACTTCCGTGATCAGTGCCCAAGGTTGATCAATGCTAGACAAGGCGGAGCTCGTGGGCGTGCTTTCAACATAAACGCCAATGAAGCTCAAGCCAACAATGATGTGGTCAACGGTATGTTCCTTGTTAATAGTCAATATGCCTCCATTTTATTTGATACCGGTGCCGATAAAAGTTTTGTGTCACTTAATTTTGAACCCTTACTTGCAAAGACAAGATCCCAATTAGAGAAAACCTTCACTGTCAAAATAGCAAATGGTGATTCGCTTACAATTGAGTCTGTTATCTATGACTGCTCTCTAGAACTTAATGAACATACATTCCTAATCAATCTTGTACCAATGCCACTAGGAGGTTTTGATATCATCATAGGCATGGATTGGCTATCAAATCATCATGTCGAAGTCATCTGTTTCGAGAAGTGCATCCGAATACCTCTACCATCGGGAGAGACGTTAAGAGTCTTTGGTGAAAAGCCTTGCAAAGGACTTAAGTTAATGTCATGCACTACCGCCCAAAAGTACCTACGAAAGAAGTACGTGGCCTTCTTAGCTCATATTGTTCAAAAGGATGTCAAAGAGAAGAGTATCCAAGACATTCCCATCATTCGGGATTTTCCCGAAGTATTTCCCGAAGATCTATCCGGTCTTCCACCCGTTCGACAAGTAGAACTTCGCATTGATCTTGTGCCCGGAGCTAACCCCGTGGCAAGAGCACCTTACCGTCTTGCACCTTCTGAAATGCAAGAACTTGCAAGTCAACTCCAAGAGCTCTCCGACAAGGGCTTCATCCGTCCAAGTCATTCACCGTGTGGTGCACCTGTCTTGTTCGTCAAAAAGAAAGATGGATCATTCCGCATGTGTATTGACTACCGCGAACTCAACAAGCTTACCATCAAGAACCGTTACCCTTTGCCTAGAATTGATGACCTCTTTGATCAACTTCAAGGTTCTACTTGCTTCTCGAAGATTGATCTTCGATCTGGTTATCACCAACTCCGTGTACAAGAGGAGTATATTCCAAATACTGCTTTCCGAACAAGGTATGGTCACTACGAGTTCATGGTCATGCCTTTTGGACTAACCAATGCACCCGCGGTCTTCATGGACCTCATGAATCGTGTGTGCAAACCGTACCTTGATAAATTTGTGATCGTCTTCATTGACGATATCTTAATCTACTCCAAGACTAAAGTCGACCATGAGCAACACCTTAGACTGGTTTTGGACCTCTTGAGGAAGGAACAATTATATGCCAAATTCTCCAAATGTGAATTTTGGTTAAAGGAAGTTCAATTTCTTGGTCATATCGTTAACGACAAGGGAATTCATGTTGACCCTGCTAAGATCGAAGCGGTTAAGAATTGGAATGCCCCGAAGACCCCCACCGAAGTTCGTTCATTTCTTGGTCTTGCGGGATATTATCGTCGCTTCATCTCAAATTTCTCTAAGATTGCTGTCCCTCTTACCGCTTTAACCCACAAGGGTAAAACTTATGAATGGGGACCAAAACAAGAAGAAGCTTTCCAAACTCTCAAGCAAAAGTTGTGCATTGCTCCTATTTTGACTCTCCCTGATGGGAATGATGATCTAATTGTCTACTGTGATGCTTCTAACCAAGGTCTCGGTTGTGTCCTCATGCAACGAGGAAAAGTAATCTCTTACGCATCAAGACAACTCAATATTCACGAGAAGAATTATACGACGCACGATCTCGAGTTGGGTGCGGTCGTATTCGCATTGAAGATTTGGAGACATTACCTCTATGGCACAAAATGTGTGGTGTTCACCAACCACAAAAGTCTCCAACACATCTTCAACCAAAAGGAACTCAATATGAGGCAACGACGTTGGGTTGAACTCCTTAACGACTATGACTGCGAGATTCGTTACCATCCCGGCAAAGCGAATGTTGTAGCCGACGCTTTAAGTCGAAAGGACTATGTGATGCTTCAATGTGTCCGAATTCAAACCGACATTCAAAATCGCATCTTAGAAGCTCAACACGTCTCAGTCACCGAGGGTAACATGTTCGAGGAAATGTCGTGTGGTGTTGAACTTCAGCTTGAATCAAAACCCAATGACTTACTTTATTACTTAAACCGTATTTGGGTTCCCGATCACGATGATCTCCGTATATTTCTCATAAACGAGGCTCACAAGACTCGTTATTCTATTCATCCTGGTGCGGATAAAATGTACCAAGATCTTCGCCAACAATATTGGTGGCCCGGTATGAAGAAAGACATTGCTCTCTATGTTGCCAAATGTCTAACTTGCTCCAAAGTCAAAGCCGAACATCAACGTCCTTCCGGTTTACTTGAACAACCGGAAATTCCCGTGTGGAAATGGGAGAACTTAGCTATGGATTTCATTACCAAACTCCCACGCACCTCAAATGGTTATGATAGCATTTGGGTGATCATTGACCGTCTCACCAAATCTGCTCATTTCTTGCCTATCCGTGAAAACTATCGAGTTGAGAAATTGGCCCGAATTTACATTGATGAAATTGTGAGTCGTCACGGTGTTCCCTTAAACATAATCTCCGATAGAGATGCTCGGTTCACCTCACGTTTTTGGCAATCTCTCCAAACTGCTCTTGGTACACGATTGGATTTGAGCACGGCTTACCATCCCTAAACTGATGGTCAGGCCGAGCGAACAATCCAAACTCTTGAGGACATGCTTAGAGCTTGTGTAATTGATTTTGATGGAAATTGGGATTCACATCTATCACTAATCGAGTTCTCCAACAATAATAGCTACCACACGAGTATCAACATGGCTCCATTTGAAGCTCTCTATGGTCGCAAGTGTCATTCTCCTATCTGTTGGAACGAGATTGGTGAAGCACAAATCACCGGCCCCGAGCTAATTCAAGAAACATCCGACAAAATTATACAAATCCGTGACAACATTCGAGTGGCGAGAAGTCGGCAAAAGAGTTATGCCGACAAACGACGAAAACCCTTGGAATTTCAAGTCGGGGACCTTGTTCTTCTAAAGGTGTCTCCGTGGAAGGGTGTGATCCGTTTTGGAAAGAAAGGCAAATTAGCACCTCGCTATGTGGGTCCATTTAAGATCCTTGAAAGGAATGGGAAAGTTGCTTACAAACTCGACTTACCTCCATCAATTGGCAATGTGCATCCTACTTTTCACGTGTCTAATCTGAAGAAATGTCTTGCTGATGAGAATCTCCACATACCTCTTGACGACGTGCACATTGACGAAACGATGCACTTCGTTGAGAGACCGGTGGAAATCATGGATCGTGAGATCAAGCAGCTCAAACGAAGTCGTATTCCTATTGTCAAAGTTCGTTGGGAATCTAAACGTGGTCCTGAGTTTACTTGGGAACGAGAGGACCAAATGAAGCTCAAGTACCCCATCTATTCACTGATACCGTTGCCTCCTCTAGCTAAATTTCGGGATGAAATTCCCTCAACATGGGGATACTGTAACATTTCTGATTTCCATTATCTATATTTCAGTTCAATGTGACACGTTTCAAATTCAAATTTAGTACGCTGACTTGTTCTATTTTTACCAACGATTAATTACTGTGTTTCGATACAAATCCGCAAATTTTACATGAGTATCTTCTATTAAACTCTACATAAGTTCATATTTATACAAATCTACAAATACTGAAAATTTCAAGGATTGAAAATAAATAAACAAAAACCCTAATAGGCACGGTCGCGCCTCGTTCTGGCACGGTCGCGCGCCTTGCTTTGGAACGGTCGCGCCCGGTGCCTTGGCACGGTCGCGCCTCATATGGGCACGGTCGCGCCTCTCCTCAGTTGAAACGTAAAAACGATCTTTAATCCTAAACTCGTTCAACTCCGTAACGGTTATACACGTTCATCTATTAACAATCATCATTAGTCGATTAAACATCGACATTACACCTAAATTAAAACCAATTACAGATTTTTAAACTAAAACCGTCGACCTCTTCCTCTTTTGCTCATCGAATCCATCATTCTGACTTTAATCCTCCCAAGCTAAAGCATTATCATCCTCTCTGAAGCTCCTGAACACGTTGATTTCAGCCGGAATTGCAGCAGAAGACGCCGGAGATCAAACCGTCGTCGCCGGAACTCATCTCTACCGTACGCTATCAATTCTTCGTCCTTCCGGGTAATTGAAACCTTCTACACTATCGTTTTAGTCCATAGATCAAAAGCCCCAACGTAATTTGGGCTTACAATGGCCAAATTAACAGGAACCCAAATCTAAGATTCATTTCAAAATGGTTTAATCGAATACTACCTTGGGGATGTTTTAAATACAATTAAACTATACAAAAAGATTCGTAATAACCGAATGGGTGAAAGCCCTATAAATTCCAACATCAACAATATAAGAATTAGTCAAATTGTTTCTGTTTTGTAACAGACATGGTCGCGCTAGTATCCTAGCGCGGTCGTGCTTCATTAGACACGGTCGCACCAATACCAGCGCGGTCGTGCCTCCCACACTCAGACCCGGTCATGCCTTTGGCTAGACTTGGTCGTGCCTCAGAACCCTGGACATGGTCGTGCCTGGCCCAGACACGGTCGTGCCTGGCCCAGACACGGTCGTGCCTAGTGAACAGCTTAGCTATATCCTCTATATTGGTAAACACGGTCGCGTCCCTGACTAGCACGGTCGCGCCCGTGGTTCTAGCACGATAGTGCCTTGTCCTAGGCACGGTCGTATGTGTGAGAAAAGTCTTGGCAGAATAATTATTTCCATATTTTAAAAACAATAAGTATTTCAGATTAATTTTTAAATAAAAAGATTTGATTTTATAAAGATGTATATTAACGTTATTTAAAAAGATCAAATTTCCATTCTAAAATAAATAGAAATTATTTATTTAAAACTTACAAAATTTAATTTATATTTATTGTTAAACCCTACACTTAATTATTATTTACACAATTTATTTAAACATCTTTATGAAAATAAATAAAGAAAATTATATTTAATATAAAACATCTAATACATTTTTATAACCAAATGACTAAGTTACATATTTTATGAATAAATAAATAAGGTAACAATTATTTATTTAATTTACATTTAAACAAAAATCATTTATTTAGGTTATACTTACTTACCCCTAATACCTACACTATTTTTTATAACTAAGTAAATAAATAATAATTTTGTTTTAATATTTAGTTATTCCAAACTTGAACCTTAATTTTATACAACACCATTCAAGTACAAACCACTAACACCTACAACTTCAAATTCCTTATACACATATCTAATTTAACCTTAGACTTAGACATAGACTATTGTGCACACTATTGATTCAATACATATTACACTCTAGGTTAACGTTGTGCATTACGAGGACCTCGTTACTATCTAGTCTCTCGTGTTATGTACGCCTTCGAATCATGTGAGTATTACATAGCCCATTTTACCCTTTTTACACATTTTGGGGTGGAACATGAACATTATACAAACTATTGTTTACATTTACACAAACTATACAAGTACAAATCCTCTTTACATTCGTGTGTGCAATTTGAGCTTTGTGCCTGAGTGCTAGTTGTGGTAACTTTTGTGTGCAATTTATGTGCAATCATTAAATATTCAAGCCGAAGGTAAATTGAGTCTGACAAACCCACCCAGCTTGGGGTGATTGTTACCGACAACATAATTTTGCATGCTAGTTACAAAGGTTTCATTGTACTTGGTTACACAATAGCTGCCCTCCATAAATGCCTTATTTTATCATGTTATGTAACGATTTGCCTATTTACAATCTATATGCTATCTATATACAAACCTGTGTATGCTTACCAACTTTTTAGTTGACCTTATTTTATTCATGTTTCAGGTACTAATGTGTGATTTGATCAAGACTTGCTACACATAAGTTTTGGACCTAGATAATTTTAATAAAGGATTATGTATTTCATTTTATGCACTTGGTTTGATTTGGTTTTGTCTTGAATACTTGAAATGAATTTAGATGTTTAATATACTTCAATTTAGTCAACCTTGTGCTCATGAACAGTCTACATCCCCCCCCCCCCCCCGATGATTCCGCCGTCGGTTGGGGTGTGACACACGTTCCACTTAACGACACCGAGGTGGATGGTAGTCTCACTTATGTTGTAGAACCAGAGCTATACTAGACAGAAAGGATAAGCAGTTACGGAGTAAAGGTTCAGAAGCTAGTTGGGAGACTTGTGTAGTGTAAAGCACACATCTTTATTCCATTGTATTCGTGCGTTTTTAGATAGTTTTGTATTCGTTTTTGGTTCGTTCTGAGTCTATGTTGTATTTTCAGGTGCTCGTATAGATTACAAGTCAAATCATGAAAAACTGAGCATGAGAACAAGTCCCAAGAATAAAATGCAAAAAAGTGGGAAAATTAGGTCCTCACGGTACGCGAAGACTCAGCATCAATCCCTCACGGTACGCGAGGAGAGCTAATCCGGGCCCCGACTAATTTGTTCCTTACGGTACGCGAGGAACCCGTGATATTCTCTCACGGTACGCAAGAGGCTCGTAAATCCGCAAAAAGCCCAATTTCAAGAATTAAAAGAATTGTAATGCCATTAGGTAAAAAGTTCGACATTCAGCCATTTGAGGGGTTTCTCTGGGCGATTTTGGGGCTAGAGAAATCATTCGGAGTCCAAGATCGAAGCTTTTGATTTTGCATTTGTTAAGTCTAGCTTATTCGGTTTTTAAAGTCTTGATCTTTGTCTTTGATCAGTTTGTTTTAGACTATGTTTGATTCATTTACTTCTGTGTTTTTGGTATTAAGCATGATTCTAGGCTAAACGTTTGATACCACCTAGGTCAATGATGATTTCTTGTTAAAGTTCTGATTTTTATCGGTTTTTGGAATCTTTTGATGGTTTAATGATTTTGTAAATATCTTGGTTTGATAATTGTGATGAATATGCATGTTTAGATATGTTTTGCAATTGATAATAGTTCTGTATGCTATTTGTGAATGTCTTTCAGTTGGAATAGCGTATCTCGATCATAGACTGTGTGTTTGTGATTCTTTGTGTGGTTTGCTAGACGTAGTATTCCATAGGAATTGTGCTTGAGAGTAGGTTAGATCTGAGTATTCGTATTATCTCGATACTCGAAAGGTGAGAAGTAATCGGTTAGTCTTCATTGTTAGGATTCTGAGTGTTAACTGTCTGAGAGGAAGTTACCTTAGGTTCTTAGTAATTGTTGCTAGTCCATGTCATAGTTTGTTGATCTGAGATTACCCCGTGTATCTTTGATGTATTGTGGACAGTGAGACTGAGAGTTGATCTGTCTGTTTGGTACATTATCATTGTTGGAGAGATTGTATGGTAATCCGACTATCTGGTGAGCGTTGTGCATCTTTATAATTTCCTTGTTGGTGACACCCTGAGAGTGATTAGGGATCCATTAGGTTATCTAGAGTTGTTATCCTTAGAAAACCAATTCCATCATTGTTTCCATAACTGGTAGAAGTCTTGGCTCTGCAAGTAGTATTCTGACCTAGGTAGTGTTCTTCTCATTCCTGATATTCCCGAGTCTTTGTGTGATAGTTAGAGTCGTTCATCTGTCATCTTTTGATTTCTTTAGTAGTTTAATCAGTAGTATAGAAAACCCCCAAAACCAATATTCTAAGTTATAGTTAGAGTCTAGTTTAGTTATTCAGTGTCTCTAGAGTTCGATAATTCGGTTTACCATTAAGTTGTGCTACACTTGATAGATTCACTTGCATGTCAGTGCAGTCTAGTTCATAGGTATTCCATTTATTACATAGAAGTCTAGATTAGGTTTTTATTTATAGTTTTTATAGACTGTCTGGGCGACATCCGAGACCGAGGCGGAAATGAAAAAGTCGTATCCTCATCTCTTTGACTTATGACAAGTTTCGAGCACGAAACCTTTTGTAAGGGTGGTAGACTTGTAACATCCCGAAATTTATGACGAATAATAAACGACGGTTTACAGGAAAGAAAAATAAAGAAAGAATAAGAGGAGAACAGACTCAAGGGTCGGGCCTTGGGCCGGCTAAAGGAAGCGCAAAGTACAGTGGAAACATCGGAAAGGTTCAGAAGCTAGTTGGGAGACTTGTGTAGTGTAAAGCACACATCTTTATTCCATTGTATTCGTGCGTTTTTAGATAGTTTTGTATTCATTTTTAGTCATTTTTGGTTCTTACTGAGTCTATGTTGTATTTTCAGGTGCTCGTATAGATTTCAAATCAAATCATGAAAAACTGAGCACGAGAACAAGTCCCAAGAATAAAATGCAAAAAAGTGGGAAAATTAGGTCCTCGCGGTATGCGAAGACTCAGCAACAATCCCTCACGGTACGCGAGGAGAGCTAATCCGGGCCCCGACTAATTTGTTCCTTGCGGTACGCGAGGAACCCATGATATTCTCTCACGGTACGCGAGAGGCTCGTAAATCCGCAAAAAAGCCCAATTTCGAGAATTAAAATAATTGTAATGCCATTAGGTAAAAAGTTCGACATTCAGCCATTTGAGGGTTTTCTCTGGGCGATTTTGGGGCTAGAGAAAGCTTTCGGAGTCGATGATCGAAGCTTTTGATTTCGCGTTTGTTAAGTCTAGGTTATTCGGTTTTGAAAGTCTTGATCTTTGTCTTTGATCAGTTTATTTTAGACTATGTTTGATTCATTTACTTCTGTGTTTTTGGTATTAAGCATGATTCTAGGCTAAACGTTTGATACCACCTAGGTCAACGATGATTTATTGTTAAAGTTCTGATTTTTATCGGTTTTTTGAATCTTTTGATGGTTTAATGATTTTGTAAATATCTTGGTTTGATAATTGTGATGAATATGCATGTTTAGATATGTTTTGCAATTGATAACAGTTCCGTATGCTATTTGTGAATGTCTTTCAGTTTGAATAGCGTATCTCGATCATAGACTGTGTGTTTGTGATTCTTTATGTGGTTTTCTAGACGTAGTATTCCATAGGAATTGTGATTGAGAGTAGGTTAGATCTGAGTGTTCGTATTATCTCAATACCCGAAAGGTGAGAGGTAATCGGTTAGTCTTCATTGTTAGGATTCTGAGTGTTAACTGTCTGAGAGGAAGTTGCCTTAGGTTCTTAGTAATTGTTGCTAGTCCATGTCATAGTTTGTTGATCTGAGATTACCCCGTGCATCTTTGATGTATTGTGGACAGTGAGACTGAGAGTTGATCTGTCTGTTGGGTACATTATCATTGTTGGAGAGACTGAAAGGTAATCCGACTATCTGGTGAGCGTTGTGCATCTTTAGAATTTCCTTGTTGGTGTCACCCTGATAGTGATTAGGGATCCACTAGGTTATCTAGAGTTGTTATCCTTAGGAAAATAATTCCATCATTGTTTCCAAAAACTGGTAGAAGTCTTGGCTTTGCAAGTAGAATTCCGACCTAGGTAGTGTTCTTCTCATTCCTGATATTCCCGAGTCTTTGTCTGATAGTTAGAGTCGTTCATCTTTCATCTTTTGATTTCTTTAGTAGTTTAATCAGTAGTATAGAAAACCCCCAAAACCAATATTCTAAGTTATAGTCAGAGTCTAGTTTAGTTATTCAGTGTCTCTAGAGTTCGATAATCCTGTTTATCATTAAGTTCTTCTACACTCGATAGGTTCACTTGCATGTCAGTGCGGTCTAGTTTATAGGTATTCCATTTATTACTTAGAAGTCTAGATTAGGTTTTTATTTATAGTTTTTATAGACTGTCTGGGCGATATCAAAGACCGAGGCGGAAATGAAAAATTCGTATCCTCATTTCTTTGACTTATGACAAGTTTCGAGGACGAAACCTTTCGTAAGGGGGGTAGACTTGTAACATCCCGAAATTTATGACAAATAATAAACGACGGTTTACAGGAAAGAAAAATAAAGAAATAATGAGAGGAGAACGGACTCGAGCGAGGTCGGGCCTTGGGCCGGGTAAAGGATGCGCAAAGTAGTCGTTCGCAGGGATCGAGTCTTTCTGTGTTTGAGTCCTTCTTATTTGTCTTTTGTGTCTTTAAGTTTATGCAACGTACTCATTCGCATGGATCACCCCAATATTCAGCTTATTCAGAGCCCGAGCGAGAGCTTCACGAGCGCACCGCGACTTCCGGGAGCGTTTCAAGACGTTGTGTAAAAACCAGGTATGTGATACTAGCCCTATCCTTTTTCCTAAAATAGGCGACGCTAACCCACCAGGGAGACGTATCGTGCACCAGAGAGCCAGTGATGGTGTTACTGGGGCGAGATCTCCGATCACCCGCCCGACTGTGCCAAACACAAACAGTTGGCAAGTCCCATAACACCATAACTCATTCCACTCAATTTCATAGCCTCGAGGATGAGGATGCACCAGGATATCTGTCCCGCTTCGTGCGAATCTGTGATACCTTCAATATCACTGGTGTCTAGGGACGTAATCTACTTGTGTCTCTTTCCATTCTCGCGCTCTGGGTGTGCTGCCACTTGGCTAGATACCCTCCCCCATAACTCTATCACCACTTGGAGGATCTACAAGCCAAGTTTATTAATAAGCACTATCCACCTTCCAAGGCCGCTCGCCTTAGGGACCAGATCCATTCCTTCTGCATGAACCCTAACAAGCCTTATCACATGGCCTGGGAGCGGTTCAGCGAGCTATTGAGCCGATGTCCCCAGCATGGTCTTTCTGACTGGGCGATAGTGGAGAAGTTCTATAATGGTCTCACCTTCGAGAAGCAGCAAATGTTCAATACTGCTACGGGAGGCTATATCATGGATAAGAAAGAACCTAATGAATGCGAGGAGATGTTCGAGAGCTTCGCTCTAGCTGAGCAACAGCAGCCACGTTCCGTTAGGAATTCCATTCCTACTGCTAGGACACCCACCTCTCCTGTGAGAGGTGTTCATCAGGTCAACCCTGATAATAGCATGGCTGCTGCACTTGCAGCGATGGCGAATGAGATTAAAGAGATGAAGTTGAGTGCTCAAAGGTGTGAGGTGTGAAGAGGAGGCCACGACACCAGGGACTGCCCCGTCAGTCAGCATGAGCATGTTGATTTTGTGGGCAACCAGAATCGAGGATTCAATAACTATGGCAATTCTTATTGCTCGGGATGGAGATCTGGAAACAACCCTCCTTGGTTTAATGTCCGCCCTAATCAGCATGCCGGCGGGATGGAGATCTGGAAACAACCCACTAGGTTGTCTAGAGTTGTTATCCTTAGAAAACCAGTTACATCATTGTTTCCATAACTGGTAGAAGTCTTGGCTTTGCAAGTAGGATTCCGACCTAGGTATTGTTCTTCTCATTCATGATATTCCCGAGTCTTTGTCTGATAGTTAGAGTCGTTTATCTGTCATCTTTTGATTTCTTTAGTAGTTTAATCAGTAGTATAGAAAACCCCCAAAACCAATATTCTAAGTTCTAGTCAGAGTCTAGTTTAGTTATTCAGTGTCTCTAGGGTTCGATAATTTGATTTACCATTAAGCTGTGCTACACTCGATAGGTTCACTTGCCTGTCAGTGCGGTCTAGTTCATAGGTATTTCATTTATTACTTAGGAGTCTAGATTATGTTTTTATTTATAGTTTTTATAGACCGGCTGGGCGACATCAGAGACCAAGGCAGAAATGAAAGAGTTGTATCCTCATCTCTTTGACTTATGACAAGTTTCGATGACAAAACCTTTCGTAAGGGGGGTAGACTTGTAACATCCTGAAATTTATAATGAATAATAAACGACGGTTTACAGGAAAGAAAAATAAAGAAAGAATGAGAGGAGAACGGACTCGAGCGAGGTCGGGCCTTGGGCCAGGTAAAGGAAGCGCAAAGAGGGGGAGGGAGTAAAACCCTAACCACCCTCTCCACTCCCCACACTTCATCTTCTTCATTTCAACCTAGAGAGAAAGTCTAGAGAGTGAAAGCTCCAAAGATCCATACTGAGACCTCCATTGGTGGCATAGATCACTGTTGGAATGTTCGTGAAGGTCGGAAAAGAAGGAAGCAAGCGATAACAGGTAACGACTCGTTCTCATAACCGATTTCTAGATCTAAAGTGGGTTTTTAGGGTTTTAAGGTGGGTTTTATAAAAGTCGGGATTTTTACGATGGAATTGGCCTAGAAAGCATGTATTTAGCTTCATGGGAGCTAGATATAAGTTTTGGACGTAAAAAGATTGGAACTTGGATCAAAAACGAAGAATTTGATCAAGAACAGATGAATCGTCTGAAATCTCGATGAATGGTCAGAAAACTATTGTTCGTCCGAAAACTATTGTTCGTCCGAAAACTATTGTTAGTCCGAAAAGTATTTTCGGACGGCAAGATTTCGGACAGATGTTTTCAAATGAGATAGTTCTCTAACGAGAGATTTCGAACGAAAAGGGTTTTCGAACAAAATAGTTACTGAGTTAAAGATATTTCCAACTGGTTAGTTTTCGGTCGAAAAAGATTTCGACCGAGATAAATATCGACCGAAAAAGATTTCGGTCAGATAATTTTCGGATGAAACGTATAGGTTATAACCTTGTTCCATTCTTGACCCTTGACAGATTTGTTAGCATCCCACCTAGCTCGAAGGTTTCCTTGCTAAGTGAGATAAACCCCGTAGAAGTCAGGTGAGTTCTTATTGCCCTTTTTCCCTAACAGTTTTGGACTGGCATACATACTGGTAGAAAGATTTTAAAGACAATGTATAGTATTTTATAAAAATGTTATTTTTATAAAAGGAAAGAGAAAGGCAGAATTTTGTAAAAATGTTATTTTTATAAAATGAAAGAGAAAGACGTAGCTTTTTATAAAAAGGTCATTTTTATAAAATAAAATTAAAAAAAAGGTAAAGTGTTAAAAGAAATAGTACTATCCATGAAATGTTATTTCAAGAAAGTAAAGCAAAGTAAAGAAAGGTAAATAAGCTGCATTTCAGTGCAGCTTGACTGTGACAGATGCCATATTATATGCTTATGTGTTAATATGTGTTATTTGTCTATATGTTATGTGTTTCAATGGTATTATATTATGTGACGTAGTATAATTGCATAGTAGTTGCAAAGTAAAAAGTACTGCAGGTAAGCAAAGTAGAAGTCTCACCCCGAGGTGTGAGCAAGCAAAGTAGAAAGTCTCACCCTGAAGTGTGAACAGGCAAAGGAGTCTTCACTTCGGTGTAAGCGAGAAAGTCACACCCTGAGGTGTGAGCACATCAAATTAAAAGTCATACCCTGAGGTGTAAGCGAGCAAAAGGATCTTGCCCTTGGGCAACGATCCATATGTCATAGTTAAAGTACGTTATAGTCACATGTCTTGTACGAGTGAAACGTAAAGTTGCAAGGAATAAAGGAGGACACCTTAACCAGTTACCTCAAAAGTAAATTTTTAAATGAAAAGATATAACGATACAATTTTATAACTATAACGTTGTAAAGTTTTAAAATAAGGTTAAAGTGATTTAAAGATAGAGAAAGGAAAGCTTATTTATTTTTTTATAACTAAGCTACCAAAAGAAAGTTTTCAGTCTAAAGTAAAGATAGAACTAACTAGCGTTAGCTGACTTTTAGTATGCATGACAGGTAGAAAAGGTAAAGTGAAAGAAAAGTAAAACAGTCGTGAGGGCTGGATAGCATGGACATCGGGTGCTGTGCTGAAAACTGACATTTCCTTTCCCGATAGTTATGTTTAAAAAATGAATTATGTTATTTGTGAATGTTTTGAATTAAAAATTTCCGCTGTAATAGATTCTGATTTCCAGTTTGAGAACTACGTTTTTTATGTTTTGTGCCAACTATGAGATGTATCCGGTTTGGGGCTTTTCAGTTTAAATATAAGTACATTAATTATAAATATTAGTGGTGCACAAAAAAACCGGTTCTGGAACCGGAACCGGCCTACCCGGCCCGAACCGGTTCCGGTTCCTACCCGGCACATGCAAGAACCGGTTCCTATCAAATTGTACCCGGTGGTTCCTACCTGGTTCTAAGTGATTTTTGCTCGACCGGTTCTTACCCGGAACCGAACCAGACCCAGTTCCTACCTAGACCCAGCTAGAACCGGTTCCTACCCGGTTATAGTCGTTAAACGTGTTTAAAAAAACCGCTTTTTAACGGCTATATGACCGTTGGAAGCTCCCATATGACCTTTTCTTTGTATTTTAGCCCGTCGTAAGTTAGTATAAATAGATGTTGGTTGAATTGGTTGAGTACCTAATTTGAAAACGCAAAACCGAGTGAAAAACGCAAAAAAAAAATACTTGTTTTACTCTCATTTCCGGCTTTCTACTCTCAATGGCTTACTCACAATCACAATCAACTGTTGCACAATCGCCAACTGTTATTCGGGTGATTCCGCATAACATGTCTCAAAAGACTCGTTGCAAGTTTTGTGGAGAAATGCAAAAAAAAAGATTTAATTGTAATTTTTCAAAATTTAAAAACCGGTATGAACTTAACTAGTGATTTTGGTCGGCTCCGCATGGCTTACCCGAACCGTACCTTTGCGTCACCGCTTATTAGGTAGATCCCCAATTCTTGGCAAATGATGAAGCGTACGATTGCGCTTGAACTTTTTCCGTATCCACATACCGGAGAATATTTGTTTCAAATTTTATATTATATAATGACAACTTTAAAATAGAAAACAAAATATTTTTAATGGCATTCGGTAACTCATCAAACAATACTAGCGCGGTTGAAAAATTAATAATAAAATATACACCGATTTGCAACGACGCATTTTTCCACACTGTTATTAATTTGGTAGTGCAAGACGGGCTCTCCGTTCAACACGTTGACGCGAGCAGCGGTTCGTTCGCAATAGTTTTGGGCCAGCGAAGACAAGTGGTGGTGTATGACTAAAACGATGAATACGACGAATAAAATAAAAATAAAAAGTTTGTGTTTAATAATGTATTTCTTTAGTTATAGAACTATTAAAAATAAATAAAAATTGAATTTTATGTTACTTTAACTATTAGAAAAAATATATATATTGGACCCGGTTTGAAACTGGTTCCAGATCAAAACCGGACCCGACCCAACCCGGTTCCACTGAATAAGGTTTTTCAAACCTAAAACCGGTTCCGGTCCCTAATCCGCTAAAATTGTACCCGGTCCAAGAAGAACCGGTTCGTGTTCTTTGGCTAACCCGGTTTGTACACCTGTAGTAAATATATCTAAATTTATGTTACAGAAGACATTTTCGGTGAGAAGTTTGTAAGGATAATGATTACTTAAATTAGATATATCTAATTAATAAATTATAGTCGACTTAAAATGAAATTATTAAGGGTAGTGGGAGCGCTCACGGCTTGTCCATACGATGCCGTGCAGCTTCCACAGCAACACCACCGCCACCACCACTGCGTCATAGTGTGGCCTTTTTTACGGCTTTCCAGCGCCGTGACTTAGGTGTGCAATCCGACTGTTTTTTTTTTTTTACCGTTGGAGCATATGATAGATGTGTGGCTTAGCTTCTTGAGGCTTCATAGCTTATTTGCCCCATCCACCCTAACACTTCCTCAAACCGTTAAGGATGTGTTTAAATATAACTATACAAGTACATTAACTATAAATATATCTAAATTTCTATTACAGATGACATTTTACGCTATTGTTAAGTTGATCTGTGATATCTAGTCGCATTTTAAGGGGGTGTTTGGGATTACTTTTCAAAACAACTTATTGACTTATCACCTTTTGAAATAAGGTAATAAGTTATAAGTTTGTTTGACCAATTCAAAATAAGATGAAAAATGTGAGACGAAGAAGTTAAAATCCAAAAGTAAGAAATTCTTACTTTTGAAAACAACTTTTAAAAAAATCAAAATTAGCATCAAAAAAGTAATCCCAAAACCCCGTAAATAGCCTCATAAATTATCATTTTTATGGTTTCCTTTCCTCAGTCGTACCCTATCTTCTTATAATATTATAAAAATAACCCCATTACCAAAAGAAAAAAAAATTAAACAAAAAAAAATAAAGACATTGAAAGAAACATAAGATAAGATCGTCATCTTTTAAAAAAGACCAATATCCCAATCATAAAACAACTCAAAATACCAATTAACCATAACCACCACTGATAACCCTATCCATTTACTGCAACTAGTCTTACCATCCAGTTTTCTTAGAATTAAAAAGCTTCCAAATAACAAAAACCATCAAGAACGAACAGCAAATGAAAATCCAACGTTCTCTAAGCTTCAACGTTGACACATTTCTTAGCAGGAGTACAGATGGACCAAACGATGCCGTACGGATCTTTCACCTTTCCCACGCGCCGATCACAGCACGCGCCCTCACCCTCGCTTATTTCACCCTCGGCAACAGCACCGGCCTTCACTGCCTGGTCCACAGCAGCTTCAATGTCCTCGGTCTCGAGGCAGAATACCACTCCAGACCCCACAGCTTTACCACTGTACAAAAATAAATAAAAAACAATTAAATACTTTCCAAAAATTCAAATATACAGAAGGCGAAGATAAAGCACAATCTAACAAATATACAGAAGTTAATATCTACAGGCATGATAATAAGAAGAAAAATATCTAAACAACGAGCATAAAATTTAAACGCAGAGGCTCCACAGACAGATCATTGTAAAATAAGCGTTCGACGTAATTTAAACACCGATTAAACAGACAGGAACGGTGTTAAGTTGTTCACGAAAGAAGACCAACATAGAACAATCTAGCAAATATACAGGCGTTAAAATCTACAACATGATAATAACAAAACAAGCATAAGAAATAAAACCTAAATGATGAAATAAAATTCAAACACACAGGCTCCACAAACAGATCAATGTAAAACAAGCGCTCAACGCAATTTGAACACCGATTAAATAGGTAAATCATACGGAATCTCTAAATCACGCAGATCGTAGAAAATGCACAGCATATAATCAATGAATAAAGCTTGATAGTCGAATGATGATATAAACACGGAAGATTAACACTTACGGGGCGGTAGAATCCTCAGAGAGATCAGAAACGAGAATACTAGACGAACCGAGTTTGATCTCCACAGAAAGAAGAAGAGGAAGCTCCTGATCAGCCTTCCTCTTCGGATGAGTGATGCGGTTCACCTCCTCGGCGCCGAACGCAGATTTGTAAAAGGCAACGGCATCGCTAACCTTCGCGTACTCCACAAACAGCTGCGGTTTCACCGCGGTAAACGTCACCGTCTTCTCCACAGCCGCTCCGTTTGCGTCGCCGGCAGCCGGTCCGTCAGTCACTTCTGTCGCCATTTCCGATGTGAGAAACTGAAACGAAACCCTAAGAGAGAGAAAGTGTTGGTAGAAATGAAATGAGAGAAGTTATTGGTGAGAGCAGGTACGAGGGTGCGATTTTATAGAAGTGAAGAAGCGGAACCGTTTGGGTTTGAATTGGACTACAGTATTAACCCCTAATTTTCGGGTGTAATTGCGATTGTACCACACACGCGTGAGAGGATATCGAAAGGACAAAATGGGGATATGAAACAGGAGGTTTGATTGAGGGGCTTGATGTTGGGTTTATTTACGATGTGTGCTACTGATAGAAACAAGGTGGATGAAACGCGTGCGACGTGGAGGGCCGTTATGGTGCCACACATGGAGAGTACTGGGTGACCTGCCTAAATTGTTTCCACACCAAAAAACTTTTGTTTTACGTGATCTTATTATTATTTTCTGTTAAATTTTACTTTAATTTTTTTTATTATATAAACGGTCTAAGCTCTAAATGGATAAAAACATAAAAATATTATAAAAAATTAATATATTCCAAAAACCGTTTCTTGAAAAGGTAAATCGAGAGCACTAAAAAGTAAAAACTGAAACTGAAAAACCAAAACTTGAAGAAACCGAAATCTAACGGTTTTCATTAATCAAAAACCATATTTTTTTGATTTGGTTTTTGTTTTGTGTGATAAATAAAATTATTAAACTTAACCTTTATTCTAAAGATTGAGGGTTTAGATTCTATAAATAACATGTACTTGTGGTTAACTACACTAGATTAAAAGCCGTTCTAAGAAAATAAAATTATTAAATTTATTATTATCAATTAACATAAATGTTTGATTATATAAAATTACAGCTTTCAACATTTAATTTAGTACGAATTAAAAAATATAAACCGTAAGAACATCACAATCATTTGTTATTAAAATCAAAATTAAATTCTTTGATTGGTGTATATCATAAGTTTTGGCAACCTGCGTAGACTGTAGAGGTGTGTAAAGGAATTTGAGTTAGGGAAATATGTGCATGGCGTGATTGAATATTTGAATTGCCCTTCTTCGATATTTTAGCATTATTGTGATTTTTCTTTTAGATCATGTGGTATGGTCCCGTGATCATCATTCGTGAGCAACCCTCACGCCGTGAACCCCCATGTCACACTGTTGGAGCATGTTTTGTGACAAGCGGCTTGAATATTGTTTGTATTTTATGAGAGTCGTTTATATCTGATCGAGATGTATATTCGAGTCTTTGTTCATGTATGTTTTGGGTTGTATTAGTGGCTGCGTACTAAGCAAGTACGCAGGGAGAGTTGCTCTTGTGTACTTAGCTAGTACACAAGCTAAGTCCTGCGTACTTAGCTAATTACGCAGGACCTGAGTATGTGAGTATAAATAGCTGATATGGTTCTTGGTTGAAACAGGTCTGAACAAGTTCTTGAGAGAAAACCCTTTGTAATCAGTTGTTTGATGCTAATAGACAAAGTTTTATATACTTGTGGTCGTTATCATCGTATCTAGTCATCTTGTTCAAGCTAATCACAGAGGATTCCTCTGTTGATTGGTTTCATCTCCTATACGTCAATCGATCTAACACCAGGGGACCTACAAGTGGTATCAGAGCCTCGGTGTTCGTTGATTTGTGTTTCAGATTCGAGTTTTTAGGGTTTTGAGCAGATCTGAGTTCGTCACTGGTCGCTACTTTTTCTGTCAAAAATCCTTAAATTCGTCTTTGTTATCGCTTCTATTGGTGTTTGGAAGGCTGAGGGTTTGTTAGATGATGATTTCTAAGCTTTTCGAAGCATCAATTTCTCAGATCCAACACTTTTCGAGCATTCTCTTCAAGATTAGTCAAGAACGCTGTTGTACTGACTAAGTACGCAGAATCACCTTTTCTGCGTACTTACTAAGTACACATGGGTTAGCTTTGCGTACTTACTAAGTACGCATGTGCATTTGGCTATGCGAACTTACTAAGTACGCATGTGCATTTGACTATGCGAACTTACTAAGTACGCATGTGCATTTGGTTGTGCGTACTTATCAAGTACGCATGATCATTTGGTTGTGCGAACTTGTTAAGTACGCATGAACTATCATCTGAGATTAAAAAAATTGGTGGGAAAACATTTCTTGGCCAAATTTTTTAGGGATCGTTTGTAACCTTGTTTCGGGCCAATTTTGAGAAGAAAGTGATATTGGTTTTTTCGGGACTAAAATTTGATGTGGATTGACGAAACAAGGACGAGATTTTTCTTGGATGATACCAATTGCCATACATTGTTTAAGTGTTCAAACCTGAAAATGTGGTATACGAGTATCCGGGATACTTCTTTAATAGGGAATGAATGCTGAATCAAGTTGAGCAACTGGGTCGTCTTCATCTAAAGGTCTCGTTTTATTTATGAAGATGTTGTTGCTTTGGGTCTTTGCAAAAAGAATCATATTGTTTAGGTATTCAAACCTGAATATGTAGGCTACGAGTATCTATGATACTTCTTTAATAGGGGATGAATACTGTAACAACTTGAAACCAAGGATTTGCTGTTTTGGTTCTTTGCAAAAGAATGAAAAAAAAACAAATTCCTAGATTTGACTAGTTTGTGGTTATTGAGGATTTGAGTGAAGCGGTGATGAAGCTGGTCATAGTTTTACAGAGAAATGATGAGGATAAAATCTAAAAGTATTCATGGGACATTAAAGAGGTGGTGGAAAAGCCGTTGGTACTTCCTATATATATACCTCTTTGACATAACATGGATCTCAACTATGATTTCTCGTGTAAACTATATTTTTCGTGCTCTTTGGTCAAGCATGTGTTCAAGATTTGATGTGATTTAGTTATGATTGGATTTCTCATTTGCGGAATGCCAGATAGACAACCTAGTTATGGAACTTTCACCGTGGTGAATGTATACAGATTAGGAGGTGTTAACGAGGAATGAAGATCTAATTGAAGAATGTTGGACTTTGGATTCAGGATGATCACGGCTGAGCATGATTTTGTGTTAGATTCTGTCAAGTGTTTTCAAGATGAAGCTGGATCTTCGCTGGATTATTAGTTGAAGATGGAACCTTTATCATTTGCCGACGGGATAGGAAACGTTCCCTTGTTTCTGGTCTAGTGGAGAGGAGCTCAAACTGAAAGGAAATTGGAAATAAACATCTTCAGGAATTTGGTTGACTTGTGAAGATACAGGATAGAGTTGAACACATCTGGTTTTGAAGACTGAAGTTTATCTTACTAGAATTCCTAACAGAGCTTATTAGTTTCATGCAGGTTATTGGAAATTCAAACTCTCTATCATATGCCAGTTGATTTGGAGGAAGTCTAAGTCAAGTTGGAGGAAGCTACTACTGAGAGGATGAACTATAATGAGTTGTGTTGGGTTAAGTTGGTTCTTATTGAAGCACTTGGTTTGGTGTACAATGAAATCTATAGTTAAGAGGGAGTCGGGTTTGTTAGATCACTCGGCAACTGAAGACTGAAGTTTAAAGACTTGAAGATCTCAAGTGGAATGCCAGAAGATCAAGTCTCGCCAGAAGACACGTGGTGTCATTAGTTTAGAGGGAGTATGTTAGGACATTCTTTGTAAACTGGTGATTGTCAGTGTTAGTGATAGATAGAATTTGATGCTATAGTTAAGAGGGAGTCTGTAGAAGCATGTTTTAGTAACTATAGATAAAATTCTATGTATCGGTGTACTTAGCTAGTACGCAGGAAGGTGTTCCTGCGTACTTAGCTTGTACACCAAATTAGTCACACGTACTTAGTAAGTACGCAAGGCTTTTACCCTGCGTACTTATCAAGTACGCATGACTAATGCCCTGCGTACTTAGACAAGTACGCAGGTATTGTTCCTGCCCCTATAAATTGAGATGATGGCCTCATTTGTAGGTGGAACTTTTGGGAACTAGGTTGAGAGGTGTCTGGGCGGGATGAGCTTTCCTGCCCCTGGACCGTGAGCGTAGATGAGAGATGTGTACTTTTGAACTAGGTTGAGAGGTGTCCAGGCGGGATAATTCGGATTTGGAATTTCGGATATTTCGGGTTCGGTTTCGGATACCGACACTTTTGAACACCCCTAACTGAATTGCCATTCTTCGATATTTTTGGAAATATTGTGATTTTTCTTTTAGATCATGTGGTATGGTCCCGTGATCATCATCCGTGAGCAACCCTCACGCCGTGAACCCATGTCACACCGCCCCCTCGTTTTCGTTAGGGGGTGGTGAGTGATTACCGTGAAGATCTTCACGTGGAGGAGAGTACCATTTTCATGATTCAAACGGTAATATTTGACCTTATGGTCGTTGGCCAACGGTCAAATTTAAAAAAAAACATTTTTTTATTTAATAACCCACTATAAATATATCTCAGATACCTAATAAATTACATAAATAATCACACCGTTCTCCTACAACTTTATACTTATTTTTATAAAAATGTCTTCATCTTCAAGCGACGAAGCCCGGAATATGATGTCCCGTGCTTTTTCAACGGCTGCGCTTCAGTGGTGGGAAGAAGCTGAATCCTCACAATCTTTTAAACGAAGGGCTCGTCTTAATCGTGATCGGACGGCTGCTTACACACTTCTACACAAAGACTACTTTGACGAATGGTGTACTTACAACGAGGTGCAATTTAGTACCCGGTTTAGAATGAGCCGGAATTTATTTTTAAAAATTAAAAATGATATGGAGAGAAAGGTTACTTGGTTCCGCCAACGGGTTGATGCAAGAGGTAGGATTTGTTTTACGTCCGTGCAAAAGTGTACCACCATGATTCGTCAAATGGCGTATGTCACCGCTAGTGATTCGTTCGATGATTACTTGAAGATGTCCCCCCGAACTATCAGTTCTTGTATTTACAAATTTTCTAAAGCTATAATTAAATTGTACCATAGTAGATATTTACGTAAACCGTCGGCTAGCGACATTCAACAATTATATGCGGCCCATGATGCTAAACACGGCTTTTTCGGGATGCTCGGTAGCATCGATTGTACGCATTGGGAGTGGAAAAACTGTCCCAATGCGTGGCGAGGTCAGTTTTCACGCGTGGATCATATGACTTATGGATTTGGCATGTGTCACACCCCAACCGACGGCGGAATACGTCGGGGCGGACGTGTAGACTGTTCATAAGCATAAGATCAAACTCAAGTTGCATATTTCATTAAATTCAAGTTTCATAACAATTGTCTCATCAAAACAAGGACATGCAAGAAACAAAGTACTTCAAATAAAATTTAATTGACTAACTACGTCTGCATATCCTATGTGATGCAATCTTGAACATGACTTTCAATTATTGGCACCTGAAACATGATGAAAACAGAGTCAACTAAAAATATTTGGTGAGCATACATAAGTTTTAGCATAACAAGTGTTATCAAAGTTTGAGTACAATTCATATGATATCATGGTTTAATAAGCAATTATGGAGAATCATTGTAGATAAAACTGGGGCTCACAATCAAACCTTGTGACTAATAGACATAACATAACAGTTATCCTTAAATGTTTTTGGGAACAATCACCCTAACCGGGTGGGTTGGTCAGACTCAACAGATCTATCATTGTATACCGTCGGCTTATACTGAGTTAATGATTGCACTTGCACTATGCACAAAAAGTAGGTAAATGTAGTTTGCACTAATAGTGTTCAAGCATAAGGCACAAATTACGCACATGATCATAATGTTTGAATTGTAATAATTGAAAATAGTTTGAATTTAATCATGTTTCACCCCAAAGATGTAAATATGAAAAAGGGGCTATGTAAACTCACCTTGAAATGAGTAACTTTAATGTCACACATGTATGCTGTTGTTGTTGCACAAATGATTTAGCAAATCATAAGATTAACCTAAGTTCAATGGTATAAGTGTATCAATAATCTGTACTAATGAAATAGGAAATCCTAATGCGAAAAGGGATTGATGTGGGTTTTTAGCCAAACAAGATAAATAGTGATTTTGAGTTCCAAATAATATTTGTGTAAGCCTTGATGAATAACTGCATTGAAATTTGATTATGCAAAAAAAAATAAGTAAATGACTTTCTTTGTTTTGTAAGTAATTCCCTATAACCATGGATCTGATACCAATCGGTCACACCCCGGCCGGCGACAGATTATACGCCGGGGCTGACGCGGTTGTTCATAAGCACATGGTCATCTATTAATAAGTGATAATATTATTTCATCATAATTAAAGCATCCATTACAAATAGAAATGGAAAACAAGGAGTTCAAATGTAACACGAGTTAAATTCAGTCTTTATTAAAGCTAGGTCCATAGTCCTATGTGTTTCATGTAGTGTCCTCAAACTGGTGCACCTGAAACATGTGAGTAAATGTCAACTACAAGTAGTTGGTGAGTAACATAGGTTTTGACACCAAACGAAAGTTGTAAAAAGGATTTGAAATTCAATATGTTCAAAGCATAACTAAGGCATAAATGTGAAAACATACAAGGTTCCAAGTATACAATCAAACCGTGTAAATGGAAAACTGTAGGCACAATCAAACTGATTGTCATTTGAAAATGTAGTAATATATATACACAAAACTAGCCAATGTTTGTGTTAGGTAATGAATCGGATTCCCGTATAAATGATCATAAAAGGTACTACCTTAGGCCTGCCTTGCAAGTTAATGATTGTACTAAACATGAACACACGTATAGTCACCAAGTAGTTTAAGACATAAAGCACATAGTAATAGCATAAGAACAATGATATTGAATTTGTATGTATTGCAATGTAAACATGTTTCACTCCGAGTATTTATAAACAATAGTAAAGAGAAAGGGGGCTATGAACTCACCTGTAAAGAAGCAAGTAATGGTATGAATTGACAAGTATTGTAGAAAACTATATCTATTTTAAACGATAAGTTAATACCAATTGAAATTAGTTAGAAGCCCTAATTAACTATATAGTATTTACAAAAAGGAAGTTTGAATTTATTTATATAATTATTCTAAAATAATTAAATAAATAATTTATGAAATAGGTAACATGTTTAAATAATTAGTTAAACTATTTAGATAATCTTTTTAATTTAAATGATTTAGGAAAGAGATTTCAAATAATTATAAATGTTAAATGCAATAAAGTGAACATGTATGGTTATTTAACTAAAATGATTATTCAAATATTTCCATTAGTTTTAAATAGTTATTCTTTGCCAAAACAATTATTTATAAGTTTAAATAATTATTCTTTGTCGAGATAATTATTTATGTGCATAAAAGAATTTAATATAATTTTTTTAATAAAGATTATTAATTTTATAAATAAGATAATAAAATTAAATTTGTCAAAACAATTCATTTCGACCATTTTATTTGAGAAATTTACAAGTGTTTTAATGTTTTTAATGGAATAAAATAGTTAAAAACATTTATTTGATATTTTCTGATTTCATAAAAGTTTCCGAATAAAAAAAATAAATCAGATTTAAAAACAATAGTTTATGTGTTGAAATCATCAATTGAATTAAAAAAGAAAAGAAAAAAGGGGGGTGCGGGACTCGAACCCGCGACCTAAGCTGGTGAGGCACAAAGTCTTAACCGGGCGTTCTGGGCTTGAAGCCGTGATAGGATGGAATTGCTCGTTATTTAATAAACAGGCCCAGACCTCTCTTCTTCCCCAAATCGCGAAATCCGAACCCTAGCCCCACAATCGGTATGAAGGCATGTAGATACGAACCCGATTCCTTAGGGATTTTGATCAGGGGATTAAAACGAGTTGAATGGTGGTCGGAATACCTTGAATGACTTCAAGATGAAGGGGAACGACCAAAGGTCAGGTTTCGTGTTCTTCGGGTCTGGATTGAACTCCAAAGGTGAGTGTAAACATGTTTTGATAGTTTATAAAGATAATGCAGGTGTCATAATGAAGTTATGCTTAGTTATAAGCTTCAATTTCACCTGAAACGCTCGCTTTGAATTGGTTCGATTACGGGAAGGTTACAACACGGATTTTGAATTCAAAATCATTGAATTTGGTTAACTGATTCGTTAATCTTAATTTAAACAGACCGGGTAACGTATTTGCATGATTGAATGGAGTTAAGGCACTTGAATTGAACGGTTTAGTGACCGATTTTGTCAAGGATTTCGCCCCTGTTTGACTCTCGAAAGTCAAAGGCGACGGGGAAGAAATAGGGAATGTTGGAATTTGCATAATGGTCCCTGAGGTTTCTTGAACTCACTATTTCATGTGCAAAAGTAGGTTTAAATAGAATTTAGGTTTCAGAACTTGTCACAAAGAACCCTGCACTTTTATAAGGTGTAAATTTATTAGATTTTTATAGGTTTTTTTGTAAAATATAATATATCTAAATATTATATTAAATGTTATAAACTTGAAAATTAAATTTACAAAATAAAAGTGATTTTGTAAAAAAATCATTTTCTTCAAGATAACATTTATAAGTCCTAATTTTATTTATAGACTTTAGTTTTTATAAGTTTATATAAATACATATATATGTAGATGTATATATAGGCTTAGTGACAACCTAACACATATCTATTTTTGGGCTTTAAACATATATTTAATATAATCGAAAGCATGTATATATATAATTACACATTCATTTAAAAAATAATTACATGTATATATATATATAAAGAAATTGTAGGTACATGCTTTAAACTCAAAGTTTTGTATCATTATCTTTTATAAAACTAAAGGTTATAGGTTTGACTTATTTAGTATAGTCCAATATATATATATATATATATATATATATATATATATATATATATATATATATAATACATATATAAATGATAGGGAAGAATGAAAAATATGATTGCTTGGTTAAATCTTACATGCTTTATTTGATATATATTTATTATAATAAGGTGTGTATATCTCTAGAAATATGCATACATGCCTCATTCATAATAGGGGAGCATTATATATATGTAAGTTTGAATATTTGAATTAACACACGTTAAAAGGATAATTGATGTGACATAATATGTGGGACCAGCACAGGGTTTGAATGAAGTGTTATTATTGCATAAAATAAGTAAGTAAAATAAAAAAAATATGGGCGAAAAACCATAGATGTTACAGTATGGGTCGGGTGCTAAGTAAAGGTCTCTTAGTGGGGATGGTAGCTGGTTGTGTAGGTGAGGTGCTTGATAAGGATTCCTTGATGGGGGTGGTTCAGATGCCCGGAGTCTCAGACCGGTGCTCCTAAGCCAATCTGCCCTTATGTCAAACATGGATCTAGTAGCTGGAGGTGTCGGTGGCCGGTGGTCTGGTGATGGGGATCTGATGTCTTCCTCCTGCTCGGACTCTGTCTCGGGGTAGTATACCGGGGAGGGAGGAGGGTAGGAGTTCATGTCTGGCAGGAAAAGAAAAAAGATTGTAAGTGATAATAAAATACTAAATGTTAAGTACAAAAGTTTTCATGAGTTTAAAGTCTGGCTAGTCACAACACCGCGTTTTCACAATAGTATGTTAGGAGTAACACTTGACCTATAAGTAGTGTACCCACGAAGATAATTCCCAGGAAAGAGGGGTGAGTCACAAGGAATACACTTAAGTACCCAGTATTTACTTAGTCAAAATCTCTTATGGGCCTACACCCACTCTTCCAGCCATCATGTACTATTAGCACTATTGTTTGGGCTCATGGTCATGATGGGAATCATTATGGACTGGGCTTTGAGGCCCAAGGGTGAGGTTCATTTACTCCGGTAGGTTTCTTAGTGGGCTCCTCTGGTTCTTATTAATGGGTATTTAGGTTCAAGAATTTGAATTTTGTTCACGAATGATGATCGTGGCCCAATTCTCAATGTGTAAAGGTGAGAGTGTACGAAGTCTTAGATATGAATAAGTGTATGGTAAAGCTTAGGATGACATTTAGTGGAAACAAATAGGTAACATGTAGACTTAATCAAACAGTGTGGCAATTAAGGTATTATATGAATAGAAGTTTTGTAAACATGTAAGTTACCAAGTAACGTAGCACATAAAATGATATATATTGTATCATACAGTGTAATACCTAGGGTAACATGTAGGATAATCACGCAAGGGTATCCTAAGGTTATAGACTAGGTCATTGGTTTCTAATAACCTAATTCCCTATAACCATGGCTCTGATACCAATCTGTCACACCCCAACCGACGGCGGAATACGTCGGGGCGGACGTGTAGACTGTTCATAAGCATAAGATCAAACTCAAGTTGCATATTTCATTAAATTCAAGTTTCATAACAATTGTCTCATCAAAACAAGGACATGTAAGAAACAAAGTACTTCAAATAAAATTTAATTGACTAACTACGTCTGCATATCCTATGTGATGCAATCTTGAACATGACTTTCAATTATTGGCACCAGAAACATGATGAAAACAGAGTCAACTAAAAATAGTTGGTGAGCATACATAGGTTTTAGCATAACAAGTGTTATCAAAGTTTGAGTACAATTCATATGATATCATGGTTTAATAAGCAATTATGGAGAATCACTGTAGATAAAACTGGGGCTCACAATCAAACCTTGTGACTGATAGACATAACATAACAGTTATCCTTAAATATTTTTGGGAACAATCACCCTAACCGAGTGGGTTGGTCAGACTCGACAGATCTATCATTGTATATCGTCGGCTTGTACCGAGTTAATGATTGCACTTGCACTATGCACAAAAAGTAGGTAAATGTAGTTTGCACTAATAGTGTTCAAGCATAAGGCACAAATTGCGCACATGAGCATAATGTTTGAATTGTAATAATTGAAAATAGTTTGAATTTAATCATGTTTCACCCCAAAGATGTAAATATGAAAAATGGGCTATATAAACTCACTTTGAAATGAGTAGCTTTAATGTCACACAAGTATGATGTTGTTGTTGCACAACTGATTTAACAAATCATAAGATTAACCTAAGTTCAATGGTATAAGTGTATCAATAATCTGTACTAATGAAATAGGAAATCCTAATGCGAAAAGGGATTGATGTGGGTTTTTATTCAAACAAGATAAATAGTGATTTTGAGTTCTAAATAATATTTATGTAAGCCTTGATAAATAATTGCAATGAAATTTGATTATGCAAAAAAAAAAAAAAAATAAGTAAATGACTTTCTTTGTTTTGTAAGTAATTAGATATCCGCATAATTAGTTTGTATCCCTTTTGTTTGAAAATATATGGATGAATGAATAAATATATAGTTTGTAAATGCATGAATTAATAATTGAATAATTAAATAGATAATAATTAGTTGAGTAAATAATAATTAAATACATAATAATAAAAAAATCTTTTATTTATTTAATTTGATTTTTATGAACAATAAGTTGTTAAAAATAGTAATTAAACCATATTTTAAGGACTAAAATCACGTTTTAATTAATTAATAATTAAATCAAATTAACTATTAATTAAAGGTATGAAATGTGCTATATATGTTTTTATATAATTAAAATAAATTATACATAAAAGGTGTAAAATATTTACGAAATAAATGTTTTTATAAAAATAACCAAAATTATATTTTAATTATAATTTATAAAATAAGTAATTTGTTTAAATTAAATATATTAATTTAACTAAAATTTATTAGGTTTTAATCCTAATAAGGATGAGTAAAAATGGTTTTCCTCCACAACTTATCAATTTAAAATAGTAGAACTGATCTGAGTATTTAGGGATTTATAAAAAATGATTTTTATAACAAGCTTTAAATGTTTAAAACCAGCTTTAAAAAGAATGAGGGCGGCCCGGCTCGAACCCGGGTGGGTTCTGGGCAAACCACATGCTATATGGCTGGTTTCGCATATAGTTAATCAAGAAGTAAAGGGAGTCCGGGTTCTGGGAGTACCAGACGCGCAAAAAGAAAAGAAAAGGGTGCGGGGATAGACTTGAACCCGCGACCCCGTTCTGAGTGGATCAAGTGGTTTATCGGTAGACCAGGGCGTATGCCTTGCTAAGGAAACTGAATCACCTAGTTTTGTGACACCCACATCCCGGATCACCCGAGATGCCGGCCACTTGTCGGATTTACTCATGAGATATAGAAATCATAGAAACATACACATCGGAAGACTTTTAAAATTTCTTTTATTTATAAACTTGTCTTAGAACATTCTAAGGAAAGTACAACATAACTATTCTAATGCCAGTTCTCAAGTATGCTAGATAGCTCGCAAGATGCCTCTATTCTAACCCCCTGCCTTTATTGCTGGAATCTACATCTTTACCTGATACACATGCTTAAACACGGGCCAGCTTTACGCTGGTGAGTTCTAGGTTTTTATCAAAATATCTTTGACATATCATCTTTCTGTTTCATGTCAGCTTTATCCAAACATAACATTAATCTTGTACAACTTATATCTATCGAGGTTCGTAAACCTCTCAAGTGGTCGTCACCACTTACCATTCCCTTTATATAAAGGTCATTCCCCCGTTACATACCACAAAGGAATGTAACGGACCGTGTTCCATTCCATAAGTTGCAAGATATTATGTGGGATTTGGCTATACATGGAAAAATATTCCTTTACAGACCAAAAATAGTCAAATCATTTCATGTCAATGCAATCACTACCAATGACATCTTTTCATCATCACTCATCTTGGTAAACCAAGACAAGTCTTAAAACTTTTAACATTCGTTAATTTCAAAACAAGGTGGTTATCTTCCCAGAGTAGTACCTCCAACAGATATGTTCCCAGGAAAGTATGACGGGTCCAAGAGAGATTTATACACCATTCTTTCCTTAGACAGAACATTCCGTTTGTCAGATAACTACATACCGGTCGGAAGGTTACCTTTCATTTTACAACATAAAACATTCCTTGCAACATCATGGATACTGGATCAAAGATTTAAATCAGTGGCATACAGTATCTAAAAACATTCCTAACACGTGTATCATGCTCAAAACATTTAAAAATGTTTCAAAGGGGCATCATAGAACTCACCTCTAACTTCCTGCTTGTTTAAATAACCTTTACGTGCTAATATGAGCAGCACAACGACTTTGGATCAGGTCCTAAGTCATTATAACATTACTTAATCATAAGTTCCTAGCTTAATGGAAATAACCAAGTCATTAGGAACTAGTCAGAACCTTACCTCAGAATTATCTCCTGCGTATTGTGCTCGAAAAGCTGGAAACCGGACTTCTTTACGCGAACCAGGGCTCGGGGCACGCTTCCCTAGGTTAAGTGTGTGTTTTGTGAGGTGTGTTGGTGTTGAGATGTTCTAAAATGGTTGGCCTTGATCATCTATTTATAGGGAAATTCTCAGCCCCGTAACGGACCGTTACCATTGGTGACGGTCCGTCACCCAATTTCTTGCGGTGTCCGTAACAGACCGTTATCTCCGTGACGGTCCGTCACGAGTATGAGTCACCTGCCACGTGTTAACTTCTGGATGAGCGGTCTAATTTGCGGTTGTGATGGACCGTTACCCTTCGTGACGGTCCGTCATAGGGTTTCCACGCGTCCCTTAGTCAGCTGACACGTGTCACCCCTTCAATGATTGTCGTGGTCAAGCCGTAACGGACCGTTATGCCGTGTGATGGTCCGTCACTGTCTGTAACGAACCGTTATCTCCCGTGAAGGTCCGTCACAGGTTTAAAACTTCAAATTTTTATTTTTAATCCTTGAACTTTGAGTCAAATGCATTTTTAACCCCTTATACTTTAACATAATGTCATCTTAACCCCCTAGGGTTTCATCAAATGAAACTTAGCCCCTACACTCGTATTTTATTGAAAATTTGGATGTTACAAATCTCTCCCCTTTACAAAGGTTTCGTCCTCGAAACTGGACATTACTTAAATAAGTAGGGATAAGACTGCCTCATTTCTTCCTCTGTTTCCCATGTGGCTTCAGATCCCTTCCGATGTTTCCACTGAACTTTCAGTTGTCCGATTACTTTATTTCGTAATCTCTTTTCTTTCCAGTCGAGTATATCCACTGGCTTCTCGACATAATTCAATCTTTCATCTATTTCAATGTCATTCAGTGCTACATGAGAGGTTTCATCTGCCAAACACTTTCGCAAGTGTGATAAATGGAATGTTGAGTGAATTCCACTCAACTCATATGGCAATTCCAGTCTATAAGCAACTTTCCCTACTCGAGCTATAATCTTATATGGTCCAATAAATCTTGTACTCAGCTTTCCTCTTTTTCTGAATCTAATGATTCCTTTCCACGGAGATACTTTCAATAGAATGTAGTTTCCAACTTGAAATTCTATGGGCCTTCGCCTTTTACCTGCATAAGACTTCTGTCTGTCCTGTGCGGTTTTTAGGCGAGCTCTAATCTGATCTAACTTTACACCTATTGCTTGGACAATTTCTTTGCTTCCAAGTTCTTTTTGTCCAATCTCTCTCCAAAAGATGGGAGTTCTACATCTTCTTCCGTATAACATTGCGTATGGTGGCATGCCAATACTTGCATGATAACTATTGTTATACGATAATTCTACCAAAGGTAGATGACTATCTTAAATTCCACCAAAGTCAATAATGCAAGCACACAACATATCCTCAAGTGTAACATCTTCGACTTCCGTGTTTAACTTATCTTATACTAGACTTATTTAATCAATGTAAACCATTTTGAATGTCATTACACGTGAATTACCGATACGACATACTTGTTGATCATACGATACCTTATGCTCTAGATGCTTATTGATGGCTTAATCGTGAATTGGGCCTATTTTAGGCCTAATAGGCCCATCATAACCCGTTAACAATCATGCAAACGTCAAATATGTTAAATTAAAGTTGTTATACCTTGTTACACTTGAAACGTTCAACAAAAGCTTGTAAATCTATGTATTGTGCCTTCGCAGCTTGTTATGCCCTAGAAAGCCCGTTTTCTCGTCCGCCGACCGTTAATTACCGTACGCGACTAACATAACCTTAACTTAAATATTTTTTGCTAAACATACTCATTTTGTTATGACAATCAACTTTCATGTTGAAAATATTTGCCAATTTCGCTTAGAAATGCTTAAAATCGTGAATTTCAAATGCGCGCACTCAACCGGGCCAAGCTAGGACCCAACCCACTTCCTTTTAGACCTAGCCCAAGCAAGAAATTGCAAAACCCAGCCCCATTTAAGCTAAATTTTGCAGATTTGAGCCCCCCCTAAAACCCTAAAGTGTTTTACAAGACATTCCATTTTTACAACCCTTAATCCTCAACTATAAATACAAGGCCTTGGACACCCCTCTTTCTTTGTAATTTGTAAGCAAGAGAATACCTCTCCCTCCCCCTTGAAGTTTTTGAAAACCTCCTAAAGGTTCTCGGAGTTTGAAGATCAAAGCAAGTAAGCATACTCTCCTAATTTTAATAATCTTTCTTCTTTTGTTCAATTCTTCTTCATCCCCTCAATCTTTTTCTATTTTCTATCCATGATCACTTGATCATGTGAACCCTCAGCCTTATAAACCCTCTAATAATCTTTAATAAACTAACAAATCAAGCTAACATCACCTACTAACAAACAAAGGATCCCGTTTGCAATAGCGGCTATGCCTTCGCATTTTGTGAATCCTCAAGACAACTATTGCAAAAGTGGTTCTGCCGATGCTTTAGTATGTTCTTGATAACTTAAAACATGTTAATAATTATATATTATCACTTAAATTAACCACACGCTAATCTAAAATAGAATTCGCTTGCTCGTGTCGGCTATGCCGATTGCATTATGTGATTCTCCAAAATGCTTATGTGAATATCATGGCTAGACCAGTGACATGGGACGTTTTGGCTAACAATCGTCTAATTTTTATTTACGTGTTCGGTAATCTTAAAACCCTAAACAGTCCACTTAAGTGCAACCGTTGATTTTGGACAGAAAATGTGCTGACTTTAACTAAGCATAACTTTATCATAATTAAAAAAAACTGATCAAACTCAAATTCCACGACGTAGTTCGTCGAATTTTCTTTCCCACCGTAATTGGCTTGTTTTCTAATTCAAAAGTACAAATCCGTAGTAGCCAAAACGGGACAGAAACCTTTTTCAGTATCTTCTGTCTTGTTTGACCGTTTTGACTATGATCCAAGTTTCAAATGGTAAAACTTTCTAAACGAAACTTTTTCGAAACATTATAAACTAGTAGTGTGTAAAATTTCATGATTTTAGCACGTTGTTTGATATTTTTAGCAAACCCATTTCTGTTCAGCTCTTATGCTGTCCAAATATGAGAATTTACAACATTAACAATTATATATTCAATCATCTATTTCTCGCATCCGTTAACGTTCCAACTTCCGATAAACGTCATCCGAAACCCTAATTAACTATATCATGATCTTTTAGGGCGTTGATCTAAATCCTAGAATTCTCTAGCTTTGCGAGTCAATCACCTCTCAACACAAATGTGAGTTTTACATAGCCCCTTTTTACATTTTACACATTTTGGGATGAAACATGATTGTTCAATGAAAACTATTTGCATTCACAAACATACAATTCTATAATATGATCATACGTGTAATTTGTGCTTTATGCTTGAATGCTATTAGTTAAGACTACATATACATGACACACTCGAGCAATCATTAACTCTGTACAAGCCAACGGTTAACAAGGATAGATCTATTGTGTCTGACAAACCCACCCAGGTAGGGTGTTTGTTACCGACAATACATTAGGGTAACCTGCGTGTTATGCCTTAGTCAAAAGGTTTGATTGTGCACTTAGTTCAACTATAGATTCTCAATAAATGCCTTATATACCGTGTATCACATGAAATGTATAAACTTTGAAATCTATATGTGGTGTCAAAACCTATGTATGCTCACCAACTATTTTAGTTGACCACGTTTTTCATCATGGTTCAGGTACGAATAATTGAGTTGATTAAGTTTGCTTCACTTAAGTTTGAGGACTTAGAATTTTAATTTTAATGAATTTGTTTATGTATTTCTCAATTCTTGTAAATGTTGGATTTGACTATTTGAATTATGAAATGAAATTTGGTTATTTAAATATTTCAACTATAGTAAACCATGAGCTTATGAACAGTCTACATGTCCCGCCCCGACGTATTCCACCGTCGGTTGGGCTGATGCTTTGAGTCGTAAGGATCATGTCATGCTTCATTGTATCAGAATTCAAACCGACATTCAAATTCGTATTCTTGAAGCTCAACACGTCTCGGTCACCGAGGGTAACATGTACGATGAAATGTCATGTGGAGTTGAACTTCAATTAGAAACCAAACCAAATGGGTTACTCTATTACTTGGATCGTATTTGGGTTCCCGATCGTTATGATCTCCCTACATTTCTGATGAACGAGGCACACAAGACTCGTTATTCTGTTCATCCCAGTTCGGATAAGATGTACAAAGATCTTCATCAACAATATTAGTGGCCCGGTATGAAGAAATACATTGCACTTTATGTTGCAAAGTGTCTAACTTGTTCTAAACTTAAAGCTGAACATCAACGTCCTTCCAGTTTGCTTGAACAACAGGAAATTCCAGTGTGGAAATGGGAGAATCTAGCCATGGATTTCATTACCAAACTCCCTCGCACTTCAAGTGGTTATGATAGCATCTGGGTGATCATTGACCGTCTCACCAAATCAGCTCACTTCTTGCCATCCGTGAAGACTATCGAGTTGAGAAATTGGCCCGAATCTACATTGACAAAATTGTGAGTCGCCACGGTATCTCACTAAACATAATCTCCGATAGAGATGCTTGTTTCACCTCTCGTTTTTGGCAATCCCCCCAAATTGATCTTGGTACACGATTGGATTTAAGCACGGCTTACCATCCTCAAACTGATGGCCAAACCAAACGAACAATCCAAAACCTCGAGGACATGCTTAGAGCTTGTGTTATTTATTTTGGTGGCAATTGGGATTCATGTCACACCCCAACCGATGGCGAAAACGTCGGGCGGGACATGTAGACTGTTCATGAGCACAAGGTTGACTAGATTTCAATAATTCAATCATCAAATTTCATTTCAAACGATTCAACCACAAACAAATTCAAACAAGTGCATAATGGAAATACATAATATTCTTTATTTAAATTTAACTAAGTCCAAAGCCTATGTGTAGCATGTCTTAATCAAACTCACATATTAGCACCTGAAACATGAATAAAATAAGGTCAACTAAAAAGTTGGTGAGCATACACAGGTTTGTATATAGATAGCATATAGATTATGAATAAACAAATCCTTACATAGCATGATAAAATAAGACATTTATGGAGAGCAGCTATTGTGTAACCAAGTACAATCAAACCTTTGTAACTAGCATGCAAAACTATGTTGTCAGTAACAATCACCCCAATCTGGGTGGGTTTGTCAGACTCAATAGATCTATCATTGTTTTCCGTCGGCTTGAATAGTTAATGATTGCACATAAATTGCACACAAAAGTTAGCACAACTAGCACTCAAGCATAAAGCTCAAATTGCACACATGAATGTAAAGAGGATTTGTATTTGTGTAGTTTGTGTAAGTGTAAGCAATAGTTTGTATAGTGTTCATGTTCCACCCCAAAAAGTGTAAAAGAGTAAAAGGGGCTATGTAATACTCACTTGATTCAAAAGGCGTAGCTAACACGAGAGACTAGATAGTAACGAGATCCTTGTAATGCACAACGTTAACCTAGAGTGTAATATGTATTGAATTAATAGTGCGCACAATAGTCTATGTCTAAGTCTAGGGTTGAATTGGATGTGGGTTCAAAGAGTTGGAGTTGTAGGCGTTAAGTTTTGTTAAGTATAACCTAAATAAACAATCTTTGTTTAAATATAGATTAAATAAATAATTGATGCTTTATTTATTTATAAAAATATGTACTTAGTCATTTAGTGATTAAAATGTATTGAGCGTTTTATATTAAATATAAATTTAGTAAATAGTTTTTGTTAATCTATTTTTATAAATATGTGTAAATGGGTTGTATAAATAATATCTAGGTGTGGGGTTTAATAATAAGTATAAATTTAATTTTGTAGGTTTAAATAAATAACTTCTATTTATTTTAGAATAGGAATTTGATCTTTTTAAATAAGGTTAATATAAATCTTTATTAAATCAATTATTTTTATTTGAAAATTCATTTGAAATGCTTATTGTTTTTAAAATATAAAGTTTAGTATTCTGCCAAGATTTCTCACACACACGACCGTGTCTGGGACAAGGCACGATCGTGTTAGGACCACGGGCGCGACCGTGCTAGTCAGGGCGCGACCGTGTTGATCAAACAGAGGACACAACAAGGTTGATCACAAGGCACGACCGTGTCTGGGCCAGGCACGACCGTGTCTAGGATTCTGAGGCATGATCTTGTCCAGCTAATAGGCACGACCAGGTCATATATGGGGCACGACTGTGCTCGGATAGGCACGACCGCGCTAGCAGATTAGCGCGACAGTGTCTGACTAATTTCAGAAACAAATCGATTAAATCTTATAATATTAACGTTGGAAATCATTGGGCTTTCATCCATTAGGTTATTACGATTCTATTGGTATAGATTGATTGTATTTAAAACATGTCCAGAACCGGGTTCGATTAAACCATTTTTGAATGAAACATAGATTCGGGTTCGTGTTAATTTCCATATTGTAAGCCCAATTGAGTTGGGGCTTTTGATCTATAGACTAAATCGAATGTGTATGAGGTTTCAATTACCCGAAAAGATGATGAATCGATAGCGCACGATAGAGGCGAGTTCCGGTGATGACGGGTTTGATCTCCGGTGCCTTTTGCTGCAACTCCGGCTAAATCAACGTGTTCAGGAGCTTCAGAGAGGATCGAATAAAGCGTACAGTGTTTGCTTGGGAGGATTATGGTCAAAATGATTGAAATCGATGGATACATGAAAATGATCGATGGTTACGAGATGAATTGGCTTAATTCGTCGTAAATACAGTGATTAAAATTTTAATTGGTTTCGTTAATGGTAGAAACGTGTGGAACAGTTACGAAATCGAACGATTATGTGATTAAAGGCTGCATTTACGTTTCAACTGACGAGAGGCGCGACCGTGCCTATACGAGGCGCGACCATGCCTAGGCACCAGGCGCGACCGTTCCAAAGCAAGGCGCGCGACCGTGCCAAGGCACTTGGCGCGACCGTGCCAAAACGAGGCGCGACCGTGCCTATTAGGGTTTCTTGTTAATTTATAAAATCAATCCTTGCAAATTTCAGTTTTGGTAGATTTATATAAGTATAAACTTATTTAGAATTTTAATAGGATATACCAGTGTAAAATTTGCAAATTTGCGGATTTGTATTGGAACATAGTATTTAATTGTTGGTACGAATAGAACAAGTTAGTGTACTAGAATTGGGTTTGAAATGTATCACATTGAACTGAAATACAGATAATGAAAATTAGAAATGTTACGGTATCCCCATGTTGAGGGAATTTCGTCCCGAAATTTAGCTAGTGGAGGCGACGGCATTAGTGAAGAGATGGGGGGTACTTGAGCTTCATTTGGTCCTCTCGTTCCCAAGTGAATTAAGGACCACGTTTAGATTTCCAACGAAATTTGACAATAGGGATACGGCTTCGCTTGAGCTGCTTGATCTCACGATCCATGATTTCCACTGGTCTCTCAACGAAGTGCATCGTTTCACCAATGTGCACGTTTTCAAGAGGTATGTGAAGGTTCTCATCAGCAAGACATTTATTTAGATTAGACACATGAAATGTAGGATGCACATTGCCAAGTGATGGAGGTAAGTCGAGTTTGTAAGCCACTTTCCCAATCCTTTCGAGTATCTTGAATGGACCCACATAGCGAGGTGCTAACTTGACTTTCTTTCCAAAGCGGATTACACCCTTCCACGGAGACACCTTTAGAAGAACAAGGTCACCGACTTGGAATTCCAAGGGTTTTCGTCGTTTGTCGGCATAACTCTTTTGCCGACTTCTCGCTACTCGAATGTTGTCACGGATTTGGATAATCTTGTCGGATGTTTCTTGAATTAGCTCGGGATCGATGATTTGTGCTTCGCCAATCTCGTTCCAATAGATAGGAGAACGACACTTGCGACCATAGAGAGCTTCAAATGGAGCCATGTTGATACTCGTGTGGTAGCTATTATTGTAGGAGAACTCGATTAGGGTTAGATGGAATCCCAATTGCCACCAAAATCAATTACACAAGCTCTAAGCATATCCTCAAGAGTTTGGATTGTTCGCTCGGTCTGACCATCAGTTTGGGGATGGTAGGTCGTGCTCAAATCCAATCGTGTACCAAGAGCAGTTTGAAGAGATTGCCAGAAATGGGAGGTGAACCGAGCATCTCTATCCGATATTATGTTTAAGGGAACACCGTGACGGTTCACAATTTCGTCAATGTAAATTCTGGCCAATTTCTCAACTCGATAGTCTTCACGAATAGGCAAGAAATGAGCAGATTTGGTGAGGCGGTCAATGATCACCCAAATGCTATCATAACCACTTGAGGTGCGAGGGAGTTTGGTAATGAATTCCATAGCTAAATTTTCCCATTTCCATACGGGAATTTCTGGTTGTTCAAGCAAACCGGAAGGACGTTGGTGTTCAGCTTTGACTTTGGAGCAAGTTAGACATTTGGCAACATAGTGAGCAATGTCTTTCTTCATACCGGGCCACCAATATTGTTGGCGAAGATCTTGGTACATTTTATCTGCACCAGGATGAATAGAATAGCGAGTTTTGTGAGCCTCGTTCATGAGAAATGTACGGAGATCATCGCGATCGGGAACCCAAATACGGTTCAAGTAATAAAGTAAGCCATTGGGTTTTGATTCAAGCTGAAGTTCAACACCACACGAAATTTCCTCGTACATGTTACCCTCGGTGACTGAGATGTGTTGAGCTTCTAAGATGCGATTTTGATTGTCGGTTTGAATTCGGACACAATGAAACATGATATGGTCCTTTCGACTCAAAGCGTCGGCTACAACATTCGCTTTGCCGGGATGGTAACGAATCTCGTAGTCATAGTCGTTAAGGAGTTCAACCCAACGTCGTTGCCTCATATTGAGTTCTTTTTGGTTGAAAATGTGTTGGAGACTTTTGTGGTCAGTGAACACCACACATTTTGTGCCATAGAGGTAATGTCTCCAAATCTTTAATGCGAATACGACCGCACCCAACTTGAGGTCGTGCGTCGTATAATTCTTCTCATGAATCTTAAGTTGCCTTGATGCATAAGCAATTACTTTGCCTCGTTGCATGAGGACACAATCGAGACCTTGGTTGGAAGCATCACAGTAGACAACTAGATCATCATTCCCATCAGAGAGAGTCAAAATAGGAGCATTGCATAACTTTTGCTTGAGAGTTTGAAAAGCTTCTTCTTGTTTTGGTCCCCATTCATAAGGTTTACCCTTATGGGTTAAAGCGGTAAGAGGGACAACAATCTTAGAGAAATTTGAGATGAAGCGACGATAATATCCCGCAAGACCAAGAAATGAACGAACTTCGATGGGGGTCTTCAGAGCATTCCAATTCTTAACCGCTTCGATCTTAGCAATGTCAACATGAATTCCCTTGTCGTTGACGATATGACCAAGAAATTGAACTTCATTTAGCCAAAATTCACATTTGGAGAATTTGACATATAGTTGTTCCTTCCTCAAGAGGTCCAAAACCAGTCTAAGGTGTTGCTCATGGTCGGCTTTAGTCTTGGAGTAGATTAAGATATCGTCAATGAAGACGATCACAAATTTATCAAGGTACGGTTTGCACACACGATTCATGAGGTGCATGAAGATCTCGGGTGCATTGGTTAGTCCAAAAGGCATGACCATGAACTCATAGTGACCATACCTTGTTCGGAAAGCAGTCTTTGGAATATCTTCCTCTTGTACACAGAGTTGGTGATAACCAGATCGAAGATCAATCTTCGAGAAGCAAGTCGAACCTTGAAGTTGATCGAAGAGATCATCAATTCTAGGCAAGGGATAACGGCTTTTGATGGTAAGCTTGTTGAGTTCGTGGTAGTCAATACACATGCGGAATGATCCATCCTACTTCTTGATGAATAAGACGGGTGCACCCCACGGTGAATGACTTGGACGGATGAAGCCCTTGTCGGAGAGTTCTTGGAGTTGACTCGCAAGTTCTTGCATTTCAGAAGGTGCAAGACGGTAAGGAGCTTTAGCCACGGGGTTAGCTCCGGGTATAAGGTCAATGCGAAATTCTACTTGTCGAACGGGTGGAAGACCGGATAGATCTTCGGGAAATACTTCGGGAAAATCCCGAATGATGGGAATGTCTTAGATACTCTTCTCTTTGACATCCTTTTGAACAACATGAGATAAGAAGGCTACGTACTTCTTTCGCAAGTACTTTTGGGCGGTAGTGCATGACATTAACTTAAGTCCTTTGCAAGGCTTTTCACCAAAGACTCTTAACGTTTCTCCCGACGGTAGAGGTATTCGGATGCACTTCTCGAAACAGATGACTTCGGCATGATGATTTGATAGCCAATCCATGCCTATGATGATATCAAAAATTCCTAGTGGCATTGGTACAAGGTTGATTGGAAATGTATGATCATTAAGTTATAGAGAGCAGTCGTGAGTAACAGCGTCAATTGTAAGGGAGTCACCATTTGCTACTTTGACGGTGAAGGTTTTCTCTAATTGGGATCATGTCTTTGCAAGTAAGGGTTCAAATTTAAGTGACACAAAACTTTTATCGGCACCGGTATCAAATAAAATGGAGGCATATTGACTATTAACAAGGAACGTACCGTTGACCACATCATTGTTGGCTTGAGCTTCATTGGCGTTTATGTTGAAAGCACGCCCACGAGCTCCGCCTTGTCTATCATTGATGAACCTTGGGCACTGGTCAAGAAAATTATTTGGGTTACCACATTCATAACAAGCACGCCAATTTGCAATAGCGGGAACACCTTGATTAGTCACTTGTTGGTTGGTTCGGGTTGGTGGGTTGACTTGGCCTGCAAGTGCTTTGGCTCTACAAACATTGACTGTATGGCCATATTTCCCACAGTGAGTGCAAAGGCGACATGGAATGTTTTGGAGATGGTGATAGTTGTATGTGGCACAGAGTGGGTAGATCCCAACATGTGGCTTTTTGGCTGGTGCTTGAACCATAGGCGCAGCTTGGTTAACAGGGACAGTAGGAGTGACCATAGCATAGTTTCTATCCTTTCTTTTCTAATTATTACGGGAGGGTTCAGTTGTGGCTTCTTTGATGTGTGTGGGAGGGGTTGTGGTGTCGGGAACTTTCTTGGTGCCTTTTCTAGTCAGAGTTCCCGCTTTCACATGGTTGTCGGTTAATGCAGCAGATAAGCGGATAGCATCTTCGAGTGTTGCGGGATTTCTCCCTAAGACAGTATCTTGAATTTGCCTAGGTAATCCACCAATATACTTCTTAATGCAGCGGGATAAATGTGTGACCATATGGGGCACAAGGAGACTCAACTCATGGAACCGAGTTGTATAAGCTAGACTTTCACCACCATCTTGTGCAAGATCCCAAAACTGGGCTTCCAGTTTCTTTACCTCATTTCGAGGACAAAATTATTCGGTCATTAGCCTTTTAACCTCATCCCAAGGTAAGGCCATTGCTACTTCCACGCCTCTAGTTCTCTTTCCCCATTCCACCACGTGAGTGCCGTTTTTGTAAGACACTTGTGGCATGACGAACACGAAGGTTATCGGGGCAGTCACTATTGAGGAAGGTATTCTCAATACTTTCGAACCATTGAAGAAGTCCTGTAGCTCCTTCGGTACCATAGAACTTAAGAGGATTACATGAGTTGAAATGCTTGAAGGTGCATTGTGATGGGTTGGCACCACCATTACCATTAGTTCCATGGGTACCATTAATGGCTCCATTAGCTTGGGTGAGTTGAGTTACAAGTTGTGCAAGGATAGCAGCAATGTCGGTGTTGTTGTTGGTCACGGGAGCACGACGGGGATGCATTCTACAGAATTGCACAACACAAGAAAAGATGTAAGAACTTATGAATGTTGTTTGGGTTTAAAAGAATAAGATAACAAATAAAATAGTTAATCGTGGTTTGGATTGTACTCAAATAGTGATATAATCACTTGAATACTATGACACATTAAGGTTAATTAAACTCATATAATTTTCAAGAAGACATGCTTTAGCCTATAAGTAAACACTCATCCCGGGAATTCCCTGGAAAGCATACGGGTCCCTCGGTTGATTGGGATTTATGCGAAACGCTTTCCTAGACAGAAAACCCAGAATACAGGTGTCACTCTTCTAGATTGCACGTGTCCTCAAATAATTAACAAGTTTAAAAACCTTAACGAGGGCATAAAGAAATTTTTATAGATTTAGATCCATGAAGTTTCCACATGCTAAGAAGGTGATGATAGAGGAGTAGGTAAGAATATTATGAGGTTTTAGGGTATAGGTAGGGATATTGTTTATTTAATTATTATTTAAGCATATCTTAATAAGTCATGAATTTTTAACAAGTAGAGCATCAAAAACGAAATAATAACTAATCATAGTAGGCATGTAACACATAGCATGTAGCACATATCACATAATCATGAAGCATGACATAAGTGGGTGTCCTAAAGTTATAGTCTAGGTCAAGGGTGTCTAATAACTTAGTTCCCTATAACCAAGGCTCTGATACCAATCTGTCACACCCCAACCGACGGAGGAAACGTCGGGGCGGGACATGTAGACTGTTCATGAGCACAAGGTTGACTAGATTTCAATAATTTAATCATCAAATTTCATTTCAAACGATTCAACCACAAACAAAGTCAAACAAGTGCATAATGGAAATACATAATATTCTTTATTTAAATTTAACTAAGTCCAAAGCCTATGTGTAGCATGTCTTGATCAAACTCACATATTAGCACCTGAAACATGAATAAAATAAGGTCAATTAAAAAGTTGGTGAGCATACACAGGTTTGTATATAGATAGCATATAGATTATGAATAAACAAATCCTTACATAGCATGATAAAATAAGGCATTTATGGAGACCAGCTATTGTGTAACCAAGTACAATCAAACCTTTGTAACTAGCATGCAAAATTATGTTGTCAGTAACAATCACCCCAATCTGGGTGGGTTTGTCAGACTCAATAGATCTATCATTGTTTACCGTTGGCTTGAATAGTTAATGATTGCACATAAATTGCACACAAAAGTTAGCACAACTAGCACTCAGGCATAAAGCTCAAATTGCACACATGAATGTAAAGAGGATTTGTATTTGTGTAGTTTGTGTAAATGTAAGCAATAGTTTGTATAGTGTTCATGTTCCATCCCAAAAAGTGTAAAAGAGTAAAAGGGGCTATGTAATACTCACTTGATTCAAAAGGCGTAGCTAACACGAGAGACTAGATAGTAACGAGATCCTTGTAATGCACAACGTTAACCTAGAGTGTAATATGTATTGAATTAATAGTGCGCACAATAGTCTATGTCTAAGTCTAGGGTTGAATTGGATGTGTGTTCAAAGAGTTGGAGTTGTAGGCGTTAAGTTTTGTTAAGTATAACCTAAATAAACAATCTTTGTTTAAATATAGATTAAATAAATAATTGATGCTTTATTTATTTATAAAAATATGTACTTAGTCATTTAGTGATAAAAATGTATCGAGCGTTTTATATTAAATATAAATTTAGTAAATAGTTTTTGTTAATCTATTTTTATAAATATGTGTAAATGGGTTGTATAAATAATATCTAGGTGTGGGGTTTAATAATAAGTATAAATTTAATTTTATAGGTTTAAATAAATAACTTCTATTTATTTTAGAATAGGAATTTGATCTTTTTAAATAAGGTTAATATAAATCTTTATAAAATCAATTATTTTTATTTAAAAATTCATTTGAAATGCTTATTGTTTTTAAAATATAAAGTTTAGTATTCTGCCAAGATTTCTCACACACACGACCGTGTCTGGGACAAGGCACGATCGTGTTAGGACCACGGGCGCGACCGTGTTGATCAAACAGAGGACACAACAAGGCTGATCACAAGGCACGACCGTGTCTGGGCCAGGCACGACCGTGTCTAGGATTCTGAGGCATGATCTTGTCTGGCTAACAGGCACGACCAGGTCATGTATGGGGCACGACTGTGCTCGGATAGGCACGACCGCGCTAGCAGATTAGCGCGACCGTGTCTGACTAATTTCATAAACAAATCGATAAAATCTTATAATATTAACGTTGGAAATCATGGGGCTTTCATCCATTAGGTTATTACGAGTCTATTGGTATAGATTGATTGTATTTAAAACATGTCCAGAACTGGGTTCGATTAAACCATTTTTGAATGAAACATAGATTCGGGTTCGTATTAATTTCCATATTGTAAGCCCCAATTGAGTTGGGGCTTTTGATCTATAGACTAAATCGAATGTGTATGAGGTTTCAATTACCCGAAAAGATGATGAATCGATAGCGCATGGTAGAGGCGAGTTTCGGTGACGACGGGTTTGATCTCCGGTGCCTTTTGCTGCAACTCCGGCTAAATCAACGTGTTCAGGAGCTTCGGAGAAGATCGAATAAAGCATACAGTGTTTGCTTGGGAGGATTATGGTCAAAATGATTGAAATCAATGGATACATTAAAATGATCGACGGTTACGAGATGAATTGGCTTAATTCGTCGTAAATACAGTGATTAAAATTTTAATTGGGTTCGTTAATGGTAGAAACGTGTGGAACGGTTACGAAATCGAACGATTCTGCGATTAAAGGCTGCATTTACGTTTCAACTGACTAGAGGCGCGACTGTGCCTATACGAGGGGCGACCGTGCCAAGGCACCGGGCGCGACCGTTCCAAAGCAAGGCGCGTGACCGTGCCTATTAGGGTTTCTTGTTAATTTATAAAATCAGTCCTTGCAAATTTCAGTTTTGGTAGATTTATATAAGTATAAACTTATTTAGAATTTTAATAGGATATACCCGTGTAAAATTTGCGGATTTGCATTGGAACATAGTATTTAATTGTTTGTACGAATAGAACAAGTTAGTGCACTAGAATTGGGTTTGAAATGTATCACATTGAACTGAAATACAGATAATGAAAATCAGAAATGTTACAATTCACATCTTCCCCTCATTGAATTCTCTTACCACAATAGCTACCACACAAGTATCAACATGGCTCCATTTGAAGCTCTCTATGGTCGTAAGTGTCGTTCTCCCATCTGTTGGAAAGAGATTGGTGAAGCACAAATCACCGGTCCCGAGTTAATCCAAGAAACATCTGACAAGATCATTCAAATCCGTGACAACATTCGAGTAGCGAGGAGTCGGCAAAAGAGCTATGCCTACAAACGACGAAAACCCTTGGAATTCAAAGTCGGTGACCTTGTACTTCTAAAGGTGTCCCCTTGGAAGGGCGTGATCCATTTTGGGAAGAAAGGCATACTAGCACCTCGCTATGTGGGTCCATTCAAGATCCTTGAAAGGATAGGGAAAGTTGCTTACAAACTCGAGTTACCTCTAGAACTCAGAAATGTGCATCCTACATTTCACGTATCCAACCTTAAGAAATGCCTTGCTGTTGAGAATCTTCATATACCTCTTGATGATGTACACATTGATGATACAATGCACTTTGTTGAGAAACCTATAGAGATTATGGATTGTGAGATAAAGCAACTCAAGCGAAGCCGTATTCCTGCTGTCAAAGTTCGTTGGAACTCTAAACGTGGACCAGAGTTTACCTGGTAATGCGAGGACCAGATGAAACTAAAATACCCACACCTTTTCAAAGGCTCTACAACCTCTAATAGTTAAGAGAATTTCGGGGACGAAATTCTCTTAACTAGGGGAGACTGTAAATCTACGACATTCGTGTTTAACTTATCTTATACTAGACTTATTTAATTAATGTAAACCATTTTGAATGTTATTACACATGGATTACCCATACGACATACTTGTTGATCATACGATACCTTATGCTCTAGATGCTTATTGATGACTTAATCATGAATTGGGCCCATTTTAGGCCCATCATAACCCGTTAACAATCATGCAAATGTCAAATATGTTAAATTAAAGTTGGTATACATTGTTACACTTGAAACGTTCAACAAAAGCTTGTAAATCTATGTATTGTGCCTTCGTAGCTTGTTATGACCTAAAAAGCCCGTTTTCTCGTCCGTCGACCGTTAATTACCGTACGCGACTAACATAACCTTAACTTAAATATTTTTAGCTAAACATACTCATTTTGTTATGACAATCAACTTTCATGTTGAAAACATTTGCCAATTTCGCTTAGAAATGCTTAAAATCGTGAATTTCGAATGCGCGCACTTAACCGGGCCAAGCTAGGACCCAACCAACTTCCTCTTGGACCTAGCCCAAAAAAGAAATTGCAAAAACCCACCCCCATTCAAGCTAAATTTCACAGATTTGAGCCCCCCCTAAAACCCTAAAGTGTTTTCTAAGACATTCCATTTTTACAACCCTTAATCCTCAACTATAAATACAAGGCCTTGGACATCCCTTTTTCTATGTAATTTGTAAGCAAGAGAATCCCTCTCCCTCCCCTTTGAAGTTTTCTAAAACCTCCTAAAGGTTCTAGGAGTTTGAAGATCAAAGCAAGTAAGCATACTCTCCTAATTTCAATAAGCTTTCTTCTTTTGTTCAATTCTTCTTCATCCCCTCAATCTTTTTCTATTTTCTATCCATGATCACTTGATCATGTGAACCCTCAGCCTTATAAACCCTCTAATAATCTTAAATAAACTAACAAATCAAGCTAACATCACCTACTAACAAACAAAGGATCCCTTTTGCAATGGTTGCTATGTCGTCGTATTATGTGAATCCTCAAGACAACTATTGCAAAAGTGGCTCTGCCGATGCTTTAGTATGTTCCTGATAACTTAAAACATGTTAACAATTATGTGTTATCACTTAAATTAACCACACGCTAATCTAAAATAGAATCCGCTTGCTCGTGTCGGCTCTGCCGATTGCATTATGTGATTCTCCAAAACGCTTCTGTGAATATCATGGCTAGACCGATGACACGGGATGTTTTGGATAACTTAATCTGATTATATTATGTATTATAATTATATTATAACAATCTTCTAATTTTTATTTACGCGTTCGGTAACCTTAAAACCCTAAACGGTCCACTTAAGTGCAATCGTTGATTTTGGACAGAAAATGTGCTGAATTTAACTAAGCATAACTTGATCATAATTAAACGAAACTGATAAAACTCAAATTCCACGACGTAGTTCATCGAGTTTTCTTTCCAACCATAATTGGCTTGTTTTCTAATTCAAACGTACGAATCTGTAGTAGCCAAAACGGGACAAAAACCTTTTTCAGTACCTTCTGTCTTGTTTGACCGTTTTGACTATGATCTAAGTTTCAAACGGAAAAACTTTCTAAACAAAACTTTTTCAAAACATTATAAACTAGTCTCCTGTAAAATTTCATGATTTTAGCACATCGTTTGATATTTTTAACAAACCCGTTTCTGTTCAGCTCTTATGCTGTTCAAATCTGAAAATTTACAACATTAACAATTATATATTCAATCGTCTATTTCTCGCATCCGTTAACGTTCTAACTTCCGATAAACGTCATCCAAAACCCTAATTAACTATATCATGATCTTTTAGGGCGTTGATCTAAATCCTAGAATTCTTGAGCTTTGCTAGTCAATCACCTCTCAACAGAAATGTGAGTTTTACATAGCCCTTTTTTACATTTTGCACATTTTGGGGTGAATAATGATTGTTCAATGAAAACTATTTGCATTTACAAACATTCAATTCTATAATATGATCATATGTGTTATTTGTGCTTTATGCTTGAATGCTATTAGTTCAGACTACATATACATGACACACTCGAGCAATCATTAACTCTGTACAAGTCAACGGTTAACAAGGATATATCTATTGTGTCTGACAAACCCACCCAGGTAGGGTGTTTGTTACCGATAATACATTAGGGTAACCTGCGTGTTATGCCTTAGTCACAAGGTTTGATTGTGCACTTAGTTTAACTATAGATTCTCAATAAATGCCTTATATACCGTGTATCACATGAAATGTATAAACTATGAAATCTATATGTGGTGTCAAAACCTATGTATGCTCACCAACTATTTTAGTTGACCACGTTTTTCATCATGGTTCAGGTATGAATAATTGAGTTGATCAAGTTTTCTTCAATTAAGTTTGAGGACCTAGAATTTTAATGAATTTGTTTATGTATTTCTCAATTCTTGTAAATGTGGGATTTGACTCTTTGAATTATGAAATGAAATTTGGTTATTTAAATATTTCAACTATAGTAAACCATGAACTTATGAACAGTCTACATGTCCCGCCCCGACGTATTCCGCTGTCGGTTAGGGTGTGACATCAAGCGTTTGAATCGTTCTTTCACTCTGACCATCCGTCTGAGGATGATATGTCCTGCTAATCAATAACTTAGTTCCCATATATTCATGGAACTTCTTCCAGAAACATGACGTAAAACGTGTGTCTCTGTCAGATATAATTGAAACAGGCACTCCATGCCGTGAAACAAATTCTTTAATAAATGCTTCTGCTAACCTTTCAGTAGAGTAAGTCTCACGTATTGGTAAGAAGTGAGAACTTTTAGTTAGCCTGTCAACTATCACCCATATGGTATCATAACCTTTAGCTGTTTTTGGTAGCTTAGTTATGAAGTCCATAGTGATATGTTCCCACTTCCATTATGGAATATCTAGTGGCTTCAATCTGCCATAAGGTTTTTGGTGTTCTGCTTTGGCTTGGGAGCAAGTCATGCATTTAGCCACATATTTCATGATATCGAATTTCATACCAGGCCACCAATAATCTTAGCATAGATCTTGGTACATTTTTGTAGTACCCGGATGAATTGAATATGGTGATTTATAAGCTTCATCCATAATTTTAACTCTGAATTCACCCATATATGGTATCCACATACGGCCGAATCGAATCTTAACTCCATACTCGTTCTCTTCCAAGTACTTCTCTAGTCCAACCATCCTCTCTTTCTTAACATTTTCTGCTTTCATCGCGTCTATCTGGACATTCCTGAGCTGAGTCATAAAGTCAGGAGTTACGACTAACTTATATGACTTCACCCTGATAGGAGGATGCTCTTCTTTTTGGCTTAGAGCACCTGCCACCACATTGGCTTTTAGGATTTCACAATCATAATCCTTTAACAGCTCTAACCATCTTCGTTGCCTCATATTCAGATCTTTTTGCTTAAAGAAATACTTTAAGCTTTTATGATCTGTGTAGATTGTTCACTTAACTCCATACAGATAATGTCTCCATATCTTAAGTGCAAATACTACAGCAGCTAGCTCTAAATCATGAGTCGGGTAGTTAGCTTCCTGAGATTTGAGTTGCCGTGAAGCGTAAGCTATAACCTTGCCTCTCTGCATTAATACACACCCCAATCCCTGATACGAAGCATCAGAGTAAACTACCAGATCTTCATTTCCTTCCGGTAAGGACAACACCGGAGCCTGAGTCAGTTTCTCCTTTAGCTTTTGAAAAGCATTTTCTTGTTCTGTTCCCCATACAAAATTTGTCTCCTTCTTCATAAGTTTTGTTAATGGGGTTGCTATTTTAGAGAAATCTTGAATAAATATTCTATAGTAACCAGCCAAACCTAGCAAACTGCGTATCTCTGTAGGTGTCTTTGGCGGGTTCCATTTCATCATTGTTTCTACTTTTGAAGGATCTACAAGAATTCCTTCTGTGTTTATCACATGACCGAAGAACTAAACTTCTCAGAGCCAAAATGCACACTTAGAGAATTTTGCATACAATTTCTCTTTTCTAAGTGTCTCAAGTACTTCCTTGAGATGGCATGCATGATCACCTTCATGTTTGGAGTAAATTAGAATATCATCAATGAACACCATCACAGATCGGTCCAACATTGGTCGACATACTCTATTCATGAGATCCATTAATGCAGCAGGGGCATTAGTCAAACCAAATGACATTACTAAGAACTCATAATGTCCATATCTTGTACGGAAGGCCGTCTTTGAAATATCTTCATCTCTAACCTTCAACTGATGATAACCCGACCATAAATCGATTTTAGAAAACCAGCTTGCTCCTTGTAATTGGTTGAACAAGTCATCGATTCTTGGTAATGGGTATTTGTTCTTAATGGTAAGTTTATTCAGCTCCCGACAGTTTATGCACATATGCATACTACCATCCTTTTTCTTCACAAACAGTACCGGAGCACCCCAAGGTGAGATACTTGGTCTGATGAAACCTCTGTCTAACAACTCTTGCAGTTGTGACATCAGTTCCTTAATTTCTGATGGAGCTAAACGACATGGAGCCTTTGCTACAGGCTTAGCACCAGGCACTAAGTCCATTCGAAACTTCACTTCTCTTTTTGGAGGTATTCCTGACAATTCTTCTGGGAAGACATCAGGAAAATCATAGACTACTGGCACGTCTTTTAATTCCTTAGTTTTCACTTTGGAATCAATTGCGTATGCCATATAGGCCTCATTGCCTCAAGTCATATACTTTATAGCTTTCATCATGGAAATAATTCTAACAGCTAATCTTATTTTATCACCGTGGATGGTAATCCAATTGCCGTCAAGAGTCTGTATCTGAACTGCTTTCTGGTTGCAAATGATCTGGGCATCGTTTTCTGCTAACCAGTCAATTCCTAAGATTATATTGAATCCTTCGAGGATCATTGGATATAGTCTAACAGGAAATCTATGTCCTTCAGGATCGATGAAACAACCTTGAATGACTTCTGCCAACTTCATCGTCTTCCCAATAGCCGTTTCGACTTCAAAAATTTCGACTAATCTTACAGTAGGTCTAGCTAATGAAGGATAGAAATCTAAAGATACAAAACTTCTACTAGCTCCTGAGTCGAATAACATAGTAGCAGGTACGTTATTAACGAGAAATGTACCTAATACTACGTCAGGCAATGTCTTAGCATCTTCGGTTGTCAGAGTATAAGCTCTACTCATGGCTTTCGAGGCTTTTCCTTCCTTTGCTTTTAATGGTTCGGGATTATTAATCTTAAGGGTTGGGCATTCCAACATTCTATGCCCACTTTCTACACACTTAAAACACTTAGGCTTGATAGGACAGTTGAGCGCCAAGTGCCCTGCCTGGCCACATTTGAAACAAACGCCGGATTTCAAACTACATTCTCCGGTATGATTCTTACCACAAGTGGTACACGTGGTGTTACCACTAGTAGTTATCCTTTTCTTCCACCCACCATCGTTTTGTTTCTTCTGGCCCTGAGAACTTTCAGACCATTTCCTTTTTGATTCCACTGGGCGAGAACTATAGACCTCGTCGTACATAGTCGAAGCAAGTTATACGGCGGATCTAAATCTCTTTAATTCCGAAGTTTCCACTAATCTTCGGATTTCAGATGGTAACCCTTGTACGTATCTCTTAATGCGTACAACCTCAAGGGTTACTAAGTGGGGTACCAACCGGGCCATCCTGTTAAATTTTGTAGTATACTCTCGGTGAGTCATACTACCAGCTTCTAGCCTGAGAAAATCTCTCTCGAGTTTGTCCATTTCGTTATCCGGACAAAACTCCTCAATCAGCAATCTCTTCAGCTCTTCCCAAGACATCCGGTCAATAGCCTTCTCACCCATAGCTATAACCAGATTTTTCCACCAATATAACGCCTCTGATACAAATGAGTGAGCGGCGTATTTCACTTTATGATCATATCTACATTCACTAATCTTTATTACCGCTTCAATTTCTCGGATCCACTGATGAGTGACCGTAGCATCCTTTGTACCGTCAAACTTTGGAGGACTGTCGTCTTTGAATGCTTTGTAGGAGCATCCCTTCCTTCCTTTCCTCACTGGTCTGACTTCATAAGAATCGTTGGATTCGTATTCATAAAGATCTTTATCGTCTATATTCTTAAGGACCTCTTATGTCTTATCTTTCCACTTACTTTCCTCTAGGCTAGCTAATAGGATAGCCAAAGCCGTATCCAAAGCTTTAGCCATAGCCGTGTATATTGCACTTTGCATTTGGGGTTCAACTACCGGTTCATTTACTTCTACATGGATCCCTATTTCTATTTCAGGTTCAGCATTTGCAGTAGACCGCGTCTGCCTTCTAGGAGTATTGGGATCAACCCTTCCTCCTCTTTTACCCTTTCCTCTACCAGCCATTTTCTACAAAATATATTGAATGATTTAATATTCGCATGATAGATTGATAGCTAGAACACAAGTGTATTATAAACGTTAATAACTGTGGCCACAATGAAATTAATCATTTACGCCACTTTCGGTGCTCTATTATCCTTTCATTATGTTCCCACTAAATACTCATACCTTTTCCTTTTACCTTTGGCATTAGGCTATCTTGACTGGCATCTCTGCTGACATTCCTATGGTCCCTAAATCCTAGTTTAAGTCTAGATACTTGGGCAAGTATCTAAATCTCTTAAACTATAGCTCTGATACCAACTTATGACACCCACATCCCGGATCACCCGAGATGCCGTCCACTTGTCGGATTTACTCATGAACATATAGAAACCAGAGAAACAAACACAACAGAAGACTTTTAAAATTTCTTTTATTTATAAACTGGTCTTAGTACATTCTAAGGCCAGTACAACATAACTATTCTAATTCCAGTTGTCAAATATGCCAGATAGCCCGCCAGATGCCTCTATTCTAGCCCCCTGCCTTTACTGCTAGAAGCTACATCTTTACCTGATACACATGCTTAAAACGGGTCAGCTTTACGCTGGTGAGTTCTAGGTTTTTATCAAAATATCTTTGACATATCATCTTTCTGTTTCATGTCAGCTTTATCCAAACATAACATTAATCTTGTACAACTTATATCTTATCGAGGTTCGTAAACCTCTCAAGTGGTCGTCACCACTTACTATTCCCTTTATATAAAGGTCATTCCCCCATTACATACCACAAAGGAATGTAACGGTCCGCGTTCCATTCCATAAGTTGCAAGATATTATGTAGGATTTGGCCATACATGGCAAAACATTCCTTTACAGACCAAAAATAGTCAAATCATTTCATGTCAATGCAATCACTACCAATGACATCCTTTAATCATCACTCATCTTGGTAAACCAAGACAAGTCTTAAAACTTTTAACATTCATTCATTTCAAAACAAGGTGATTATCTTCCCAGAGTAGTACCTCCAACAGTTATGTTCCCAGGAAAGAATGATGGGTCCAGGAGGGATTTATACCCCATTATTTCCTTAGACAAAACATTCCATTTATCAGATAACTATATACCGGTCGGAAGGTTACCTTTCATTTTACAACATAAAACATTCCTTGCAACATCATGGATACTGGCTCAATGATTTAAATAAGTGGCATACAGTATCTAAAAATATTCCTAACACGTGTATCATGTCCAAAACATTTAAAAACGTTTAAAAGGTGCATCATAGAACTCACCTCTAACTTCCTTCTTGTTTAAATAACCTTTACGTGCTAATATGAGCAGCACAACGACTTTGGATCAGGTCCTAAGTCATTATAACATTACTTAATCATAAGTTTCTAGCTTAATAGAAATAACCAAGTCATTAGAAACTAGTCAGAACCTTACCTCAGAACGATCTCCTGCGTATTGTGCTCGAAAAGCTAGAAACCAGACTTCCTTACGTAAACCGAGGCTCGGGGCACGCTTCCCTAGTTTAAGTGTGTGTTTTGTGAGGTGTGTTGGTGTTCAGATGTTCTAAAATGGCTGGCCTAGATAATCTATTTATAGGGAAATTCTCAGCCCCGTAGCGGACCGTTACCATTGGTGATGGTCCGTTACCTAATTTCTTGCGGTGTCCGTAACGGACCGTTATCTCCGTGACGGTCCGTCACGAGTATGAGTCACCTGCCACGCATCAACTTCTGGATGAGCGGTCTAATTTGCGGTTGTAACGGACCGTTACCCTTCGTGACGGTCCGTCATAGGGTTTCCACGCGTCCCTTAGTCAGCTGGCACGTGTCATCCCTTCATTGATTGTCGTGGTCAAGCCGTAACAGACCGCTATGCCGTGTGACGGTCCGTCACTATCCGTTACGGACCGTTATCTCCCGTGACGGTCCGTCACAGGTTTAAAACTTTAAATTTTCATTTTCAGTCCCTGAACTTTGAGTCAAATGCATTTTTAACCCCTTATACTTTAACATAATGTTATCTTAACCCCCTAGGGTTTCATCAAATGACACTTAGCCCCTACACTCTTATTTTATTGAAAATTAGGATGTTACAAGTTTTTAACATCTAACCCGATCTATCTTTCCAAGTTTAAACCCATAACCCTAGCCGCTAACTTGATCGCGTGCGTGCACAGGTATGAGCCCTGAATGATGGGGCTTTTGATCAGGAGACAGAAACGAGCAAAATGATATAAAAATTACTTGGAATGGATGCATGTAGAGGACGAACGGGTGGAGATTTTGATTCGATGTTCTTGTTGTTCGATGCAGTTAATCGTGATTCAATTAACTGGTTTATCGACATTGGTGTTCGATCGCGTTCCAGGAGTAAATGAATTGAGTTTAAGAGTTGAGGAAGGTTGTAAATGGTGTCGCGAAGGCTTAGAGACTGAGGTTATCGATCAATTTCATCCCAAACGTTTTATTTGATTACCAATCGCTTGAAACGGTTACAGACTTGAATATGGAGTTAATTCGTTGATTTCAAGTTAAATTGGGTCATCATTTGTGTTTGAATGCGTTAGTATAACGTCTACCCACTTCCTGATGCAGTTAGTCGTGATTCAATTCGCGAATTCAAACGAGAATCATCCGGGTTTGACTCAGGAAAGTCAAAGTCAATAAGGGGTGTTGAAATAGGGGTGTTGAAATTCGAATTTAGTCACTGATTTTTACTGAATTGGTTTGCTAAATGCGTTTGGAAGTGATCGAGCAACGTTCTAGCATAATCGATAGGCATTAACATTTAGAAATCGATCGATTTGAGACTGGATTTGGTGTGGTTTTGTCCCTGTTGACTTTTTGGAGTCAAACAGCGGGGGAAGCAGTCCAAAATCATAAAAGAAAGTCCAATTTGAAATGCAAGGGTCCAAGTTGAAGGTTCTATTGGATTGGGGGGTTCAATGCAAGAGTTAGGGTCCACAACCAAAATCATTAAGTTAAAAAGAAAATTATTTCTAAATGTACACTTGGATTATTTTATAAAAGTTTTGAAAAAGGAAATTTATCATATTGGATTTAATTTAAATAAGTTTATAGTGCTAAAAGGGTACACTATATATATAGGTGTTGGTTTGAATCGGTTTTGATATACAATCTCAAATATGTAAGCATATTTGTATACACGTATTAATAAATGATTATATACTTATATGTGTGTGTATATATATGTATATATATATATATATATATATATATATATATATATATATATATATATATATATATATATAGGAGTGGGAAATACATGGTTAAATTATATAAAAATGAAGAATAATAATATGGGACTGAAATGTTATTATTGTATAAAATAAATTAAAATAATACCAGAAAGTCTTGGATGTTACATCATGCGTTCTTTGGCGTTGCGGGTTCCAACAATGACATTAACGTTCTTAATCAATCGCCTATATTTGATGATATGATAAACGGAACCGTACCGGACACGTCAAACGAGAATTAGGAATATAATGTATGCTTGTGTAATTTTGCACAGAGGACCAAGAAGTGGCAATTTGTCAATATAACCCAAATGAAGAGGAGCCAACCTACGAAGAAATTGACGAAGATCAAAAGCGAAAAAAACGTCAAGAAATACAGCACCGGGATATTCATGATGCACTTAAAGCGGAACTTGATCGAGCATATTTATCAACGTTCTCAAGATTTTACTAAAATATTAGTTTTTTATGTGTTTTTATAATTTATGTAATTTTATTTATGGAGATTTTATTTAATGTAATTTTATTTATATAAAAATAATATATAATTTTATTAATAAATTGTAAAATGCATTTAATGCTCACACCACACTCACTCACTTGGGTAGTTAGATTGCCAAGTGAGTGTGGTGTGAGAATTGAAGAAAATGACGTGGCGCCACATGGCAACCACTTTTCTCCTAACTAACCCCTCACTCACTTGGATATAGCAAATGCTCTTAATCCTATGTTTTTAAAAAAGTATGATCGGTATCTACAATGTTTTATTTTCAAAAAATTATTATATTTTTTTTTCCTTATGATATGTATCATTGCTACGGATGAAATAATCAAAACCCGTCATAGTTCAGCTGATAAGTATACCATCTTCTAAAGGGATTTGGAGTGGTCATCAAGGAGTCCATTGGGGCCAATGGGGAGATCGGGAACACCATTCCCTGCTACTTGGGGCCGACGAATGGAGATGAGAAATGGGAGTTCACCACTGAGCCACTCATCGAAGGCAACCATCATATGGTCTTTGCTTTTTGACCAGTGGCGGACCCCGAAATTTTTGTAATGGGGGTCGGTTGAGTAGTGATATATAACGTGCATATAACACTAAAATTTTTTCATTTAGGGGCAATCGGGGGCTATTTTAAAATTTTATAGGGGGCGATTGAGATTTTTATACGTATTTAACACTAAATATTTTTTTCATGGAAGGCGGCTGCCCCCCATAGCCCCTTTGTAGGTCCGCCCCTGTTTTTGACCATTGGGCATCAATTTAAAAAAAATACATATATATATATAGGGGAAGGTTCCGCTAAGAAGTGGTTTTTCGCTAAAAAACGCTAAGAAGTGGGTCAAACTCCGATTGAGCTCATTCAAGCGGCGTTGTAACCGTCTCATCGAACTCTAATCCGGACCCAAAAACCTAAACCCCCCTCCACCCGCACCCCCAAAAACCTAAACCCCCCTCCAACCCCACCCCGAAAAGCCTAAAACCACCACCCCCCAAAAACCTAAACCCCCTCACCCCACCCCCCCAAAAACCTAAACCCACCCCCACCCACCCCTAAAAACCTAAACCCCCACCCCCACCCCCAAAAAAAACCTAAACCCTAAAATCTAAACCCTAAAAGCTAAACCTTAAGGCTAAACCCTAAGGCTAAAATCCTAAAATTCAACGCTAAGATCTAAACCCTAAAAGCTAAACCCTAAAAGCTAAACCTTAAAAGCTAAGCCTTAAAAGCTAAGATGGTAGAGTTCGACGATACAGTTCTAATGCCGCTGGAATGAGCTCAATCCGAGTTCGTTTGATATCGTTTCTTAATGTTTTTGTCACTTCTTAGATTTCTTAGCCGAAAACAACTTCTTATTTGATCCTCCCCCTATATATATAAACCAATTTAATCTTAATCTTTTACATAATAGATTATTATAAAAAAATTCTCATTCTATAAATATCATTTATTCTCTTTAAAAATGGTGATACCATGGACTATAATCAAGGAAGCGGCATTAGCATGTGCGTGGATCAATACTTCGGAGGATGTCAATACGAGTAACATTTTCGGTAGTTTTTGGATACGCGTTTCGAATCGTTTTCACACCGCAATTAACCATGAATAATTTTGTGACACTCGACAATTTCAGGTTAAATCCGTACCGATGTCTTAAACATAATTGTGAGAAAAACATAATGCATTAGACTTAACTTTAACAAATTAGGTCACACCACACATAGCAAAGTCCACCTTACTTCAAGCATTGGTAATTTAGGAGAATTACCGGATCTCATATACACGGCCACCTGACCTTTTTTATCGACGTTGGTGATAATTTTTAATAAAATAACTTAACTAGTTATTTTACATATAACACTACAAAATATATATATTTGTAACTAATAAAAATCATATTGCATGAAATCAATTAGCACATCTAAATTTTGCGAACACATAAACTTCTCTTTTAAAAACCGACACATACCCGAACATTACAAATCAACTTCATTATACCCGAGTTCTATTTAGCGGGTATTCCACCGGGTAAACAACTAGCACCCAACACCACCTCAAACACCACCTTACCACCTCTCCCTCTTTCTCGGCCGAGAAGGCTACCCTCAAAGGGTTCTCCCCTCTCTTGATCCCTCTCGAACCAACATGCATGCTTTGTCTCCCTAAAACATCCTTGTCCCCTTGAGACGCCCATGTCTCCTCTAGACATACTAACCATTGTGTATTACACAAGTGAGGAGGCTATAAAAGCAAGCTTTTGGGGTCATCCAAACACCACACAACACCTCCACCATCTAGAGAACTAAACAACTCTTCCCTTTCCCTTTCCCTTGTATTCGACGGAACCAACACCCCCTCTCTCCCTTTCTTTCCCTTTGTGCGACGGCAACACACCACCCTCCCCATCCTTCCTTGGTACAGTTTCATCCACACACACATACACCTCATTTGCATCCAAGACTCAAGAGATCAAGACTCGTGGAGTAATTTCGGGTGTCATCAAGCGTTCTCGTCGGTGATATGTGTTCCTCTCCACCACCTTCTCCTTGATTGTTTACGTGAGCACTCGAAATACCTAACTATTATTATTTACTTAACACTATGCAAGTTAGTTAACATGTTCACCCATGAATAGATGGAAACTTAATAAAATGTTGTTAATGATTCTTGATAAATAAACCCTCATTATTTAAATAGAATATGTGATCTTGCATGAATTGTATGCATGATATTATTTTTGGAAATGGTACATAAACTTATAAGTTTTCTTTTTATAACTTAACTATTTATTTATATACAAATGGTAGTATTTTATGAAGCATGGCTATTTTTGGTTCATAAGGTTATGATGAAATTAACATATAAAATACCATAGGGTTATATTCCCTTATATATATTTAGGACATGGAAACTAAACTAAAACTTGAATTTAAGTGATGATAAATTATTTTGAAGTCATTAGATTTTATAACATAAAGGTTTTCTTTACTATTAAAAATATAAATTATAATTTGGAAAAATATTTTGATGAATTAATAAGTATAAAGTAGTTTTGATATTTAAGAATTATTAGGCATCCTGTTTTATTAATATATATACGTAAAAATATATGTTTTGGGTAGTATGACGGAAACTGACAACAACATAAAGTATGACAATTTTTATTATTTTATGTATATCATAAGTGGGAATAAACAATATTTTTATGAGTATAATATACATAAACGAACACACACACACACATATATATATATATATATATATATATGGGAAGGTTCCACTAAGAAGTGGTTTTTCGCTAAGAAACGCTAAGAAGTGGGTCAAACGAACTCCGATTGAGCTCATTCCAGCGGCGTTGGAACCGTCTCATCGAACTCTAATCCGGACCCAAAAACCTAAACCCCCTCCACCCGCACCCCCAAAAACCTAAACCCCCACTCCAACCCCACCTCAAAAAGCCTAAAACCACCATCCCCACCCCCCAAAAACCTAAACCCCCCAACCCCACCCCTCCAAAAACCTAAACCCACTCCCCAAAAACCTAAACCCCCCACCCCCCAAAAAAACCTAAACCATAAAATCTAAACCTTAAAAGCTAAACCCTAAGGCTAAACCATAAGGCTAAAACCCTAAAATTCAAACGTAAAATCTAAACTTTAAAAGCTAAACCCTAAAAGCTAAGATGATAGAGTTCGACGAGACGGTTCCAACGTCGCTGAAATGAGCTCAATCGGAGTTCGTTTGATATCGTTTCTAAGCGTTTTGGTCATTTCTTAGAGTTCTTAGCGAAAACATACTTCTTATTTGATCCTCCCCCTATATATATATATAACCTTGGAATAAAACCAAAGATGATAATTATTTACTTTCGAGTAAATAACTAAACATTTTATTTTTACTTAAGGAAAGACGTCAAGTCCTTAATGAAAATTTAGAAACCAATTATTTACCAAAATGTTAGTATATATTGTTAGAGGTTAATTTTTATATGCAGGATCCTGAGTGTAATGTAATTCGGAATCCAAGATCCCTAATGATTTCAAAGACTGACATGAAGGATAGCAGCTCTCAACAAGTTTATTTCAAGATCCTCAGAGAGATGCAAAGAGTTCTATAATATCCTGAAGAAAAATAATAAATTTGAATGAGAAGAAAAACACGAAGAAGCATTCCAAGCCTTGAAGAAATACTTATCATCAGCACCCCTATTGGTGAGACCGGAGGATAATGAGCCATTATCCTTATATTTGGCAGTATCCGGAAATGCTGTAAGTGCTGTGCTAGCCAAGGATCATGAAGGGCAACAATATCCCGTTCTACTACATAAGTAAAAGTCTATTAGATGCAGAAACCAGGTACTCACATCTTGAAAAATTAATTTTAGCATTAGTTACGACATCTACTAAACTTAGACATTATTTCGGAACACATCCTATTCATGTTAAAACTAACTATCCTATAAAGTGTGTTTTGAGAAAACCAGAAATGTCAGGAAGAATGGCAAAGTGGTCTGTTAAGCTGAGTGCCTATAACCTGATATATGAGCCTAGGACTGCAATCAAATCCCAAGCACTACCGGACTTTGTGGCAGATTTCAGCAATGATATTCAACATGAAGCAGACATGGAAGTCCAACAACTAGAAGAAACACAAGAAAGTGGACACTGTTCACTGATGGTGCATCTAATGTAAGAGGCACAGGATTAGGTATCATACTGAAATCACCACAGTGGGACATTATACCCTAATCCATTAGTGTGGATTCCAAGAAACAAACACTAAAGCAGAATACGAAGCATTAATAGTAGGATTGCTACTGGCTAAAGATATGAGGATCAGGTATCTCAAGGGCTTCGAAATATTCAGCATTGAACAGGTTCCTAGGGAGGAAAATGTCGAAGCTGATGCCTTGGCAAGCCTCGTATCGGCTCTCAAGATACCATTAGATGACAAGATCCCAATTGTACACATCATGAGCCTAACAATTGATCTACTGGAACATAAGGGAACAAAAGTGTCAATTTCGGAGAGCCTCGAAATCCGTGATCCTAAACAAACTAATAAATCATGGACCCTGCCCATCAAGAGATATCTGTAGAATGGCAAAATCCTGATAGAGGAAAGGAATCACAGAGCCTTCCGCATGAAGGTATCACGTTTTGTTATTTTGCATGATACTTTATACCAAAAATCTTTGACAGGTCCGTAGTTGAAGTTTCTGGAAGATCATGAAGCACAAGAATAACAAAACTAGACTCTGACACGGGCTAAAGATTGATTTGGTTTGGGGGGGGGGGTTTACTACACTACTATTAAACTAATGAATGAAGAAAACTAAGATCGACTCAACTATCAAGACAAGTACTAAGGTGAAATCAGAAGATGGGAATAATACCACCTAGGTCGGAATCCTAGTTGCAAAGCACAACTTCTACCGGTTCTGGAAACTATGATGGATCTGGGTTTCTAAGGAAATAACTCTAGACAGCCTAGTGGATCCCTAATCACTCTCAGGGTGTCACCAACTAAGGAACCTAAAGATGTACTAACTCACCAGATTGTTGGATCACTTCTCAGGTATTTCCAACTATGATAAAGTACCCACATGACAGATTACCTCTCGGTCTCACCGTCCACCAATACACTCAAAAAATGCACGGGGTAATCTCAAGATAACAACTATGACACGAATAGCAACAATCACTAGACACCTAATACCGGCTTCCTCTTAGACTGCTGACACTCGGATTCCTAATGATGAAGACTAAACGACTAATTCTCACCTCTCGGGTATTGAACTAGGATACACATTCAATTCTAATCAGCAATCAATCACAATCCCTAGGGTCACTACGTCTAGCAAACCGCCCTAATCACAAACCCTAAGATCTATGACAAAGATACGCTAATCATACAGGCAGACAACCACAATCAACGCAAGGAATTGAAATCAAACACAAGATCAGATCTAAACATGCAATAACATCACAATTATCAACTCAAGATCTTTTACAAAATCATAAACCCATTAATTAAATCCAAAAACTGATAAAAATCCAAACTTTAACAAGTATTCATCATATAACCTAGAAAATATCAAAGTTCTAGCCTAGAATCATGCTTAAACAACCAAGATAGAAGTAATAAACAAGATTCATGGTTTCAAACATCCAAATCAAAGATAAAAATCCAATCTTTCAAACCCAATACGTAAAACTACAAACCCGGGATCCAAAGATTCAAGCTTTATCCTTCAATTGGCTTCTCCAACCTCAAAATCGCCTCTAAACCCTTCTCTGGACGGATAAAAATCGAACTCCCTTCATAATGGCTATCAAAATCTATTTAATTTGAAAAACTAGGGTTTTGCAGAATTTTGCTCTCTCGCGTACCGCGAAAGAAATGATTAGGGTTCCTCGCGTACCGCAAAGAACAAAATAGCCGCGGCCAGACTTGGAAATCCTCGCGTATCGCGAAAGATTTCCTCTGACGCGAAGACTTGAAATTCTGCTTTTTCCACTTTTGATCCTCCGGCTTCATTCTCGTGCTCGATTCCTTCCCAATATGACTTGTATTTCATACGAGCACCTGTAAACAAGACAAAGACTCAATAGTATACAAAAACTACTCAAAACAAAGATAAAACTAACTAAAAACGCACTAAACAATAGGAATAAAGATGTGTGCTTTGCACTACATCACCGACTATGAGGAAGGATTCCACGAACTATGCCTAGAAGTGTGATGCCTGCCAAAGACACAACAACGTACCTCATCGGCCAGCAGAGCCCATGCATCCAATCATCTCCCGGTGGCCATATATGAAATGGGGAATGGACAGAGTTGGCAAACTACCCAAAGCTCCAGGAGGAAAAGTATTTATGCTAGCAATGACTGACTATTTCTCCAAGTGGATTGAAGCAGAAGCTTTCGTCCAAATCAGAGACAAGGAAGTGGTGTCTTTCATAAAGCGAAATATCCAAACAAGATTCGGGATCCCGGCAAAAATAGTGTGCGACAACGGATCCCAGTTCATCAACAAAAGAATAACTTACTTTTGTGCCAGCTGGGGAATAAAGATGATAACAACAACTCCTGTCCACCCTCAAGCTAACAGACAGGTGGAGTCCAGCAACAAAATCATTGTCAACAACCTCAACAAGAGGTTGGACGCCAAAAAAGGAAAACAGGTAGAAGAACTACCTTTTATCCTTTGGGCATATAGGATGAGCGCGAAGAATGCAACAGGGCAAACCCCATTCTCATTACTATTTGGCACAGAGGCAGTGATTCCTACAGAGATGGTTATCCCTACAACAAGATCTAGGCTTCAAACTCCTGAAAACAATGACGAAGCCCTCACTCAAGATCTTGACACCATCGACGAGATTAGGGATCATGCCAAGATCCGGATTGCAGCGTACCGGCAAAGGATAGCAAAGTCTTACAAAAAGAACCTGAGAATGAGAATATTTCAAGTGGGTGACTTAGTGCTCAGAAAGACCTTCCAGAATACCATCAATCCTAATGAAGGAAAACTAGCACCCAAGTGGGAAGGACCGTATTTGATAGACTCAGAGGCTTGCAAAGGTGCCTACTGGCTGGCAACTATGGAAGGAGAGGTCCTCCCAAGATCTTGGAATGCCATTCATCTCAAGGCATACTTCATGTAAGTTAGAGTCCAAACTCTAAAACAGGCTGGTATGTTTCTTATCCTTATTTCAATTTTTATTCATTATTTTACCAAGTTACTGACTTAACCATCGGATGGGTGTTAGCCTAGCTAACACCCACCTTCACCAAGGTTTAAAGGTTTTGCAGATTAGACTCCTAAAGACAATGAGCAAAGTAATTGGGACTGGCCATCTCTCTAAGTATAAGGTAATCCAAATCCCTTTTAAGGTTTAAAGGTTTTCACCTTTCCAAAGTTGTTGGGTTTATACACCCTGCTAGAACGTACGAGCTCCAAGTATAGTTCGAGATAGTAGGATCATTCCATGTAAAAATGGCTGGCAATTTCATTATTGTTGGCTATATGTTGGACCCTACGAATATTTTCAATGGAATAACATGGACATGTTATACATCGGGCATGACCCAAGCCTTTAACATTGACATGTTAAACATAAAATCTCTTTTGGCATGACCCAAGCTTTTAACATTGACATGTTAAACATAAAACTTCATTTGGCATGACCCAAGCTTTTAACATTAACATGTTAAACATAAAACGTCGTTTGACATGACCTAAGCATTTAGCATTTGCATGCTAACCAAGATTTACTCCGAAATGGGGACACCCCCAACTATCCTAAGACATGAATATTGAAGAAAGACTAAGCGAATGATTTGCTTGTCAGCAATACATAGGAAATAACCAAGAGATTGTAACCTACGGTTGCTCAAAGCTAAGTTCACCCGGTACGTATACTCGTTCAAGATTTCTCTTTTATCTCGATTGATATTTTATTTTCTAAGTACATAACCTAGTTCTAATGTTTTTATGAGATGAATTTTTCAAAACATTTTTGACCTTGAATTACTATTTTTCAAAAATTGTTTTTCTACGTAATGAGTTTCACTTATCTAAAATAGTCACTCCAAACTAAAGCATTTATCAAGCATTTAGCAAAAAATATCAGGCATAGCATGGAAGTTGTTAAAACCTAAAGCATTCAAACAATCCCTAAACCAGGGATACCATGTGGAAATTGTTTTGAAACATGCAAACCATAAAACTCCCAAAACAAGGGAGACCAAAAAACTAAATTGTTTCAGAAACATGCACCAAGGTTAGATTGTTCAAGAACCACAAGTCAAACCATTAAAACCAAAGTTCAGGCCTAAGAATCCTTGCCCTCATTACTTTGTGCTGCATCCTCCTCCACACCCACTTCTTTCTCACCATTCCTGCTAACCTCAGCTTCACGCCTCTCACTTGCCTCAGCCACCTCGCCACCTAGAGCCACCAAAGCATTACGCCACCCCTGAGGGTCCCAAGTTGCGATATCAAAAGCCTTGTCGCTGGCCTGTTCTGTCATCTGGATCCTAGCTTGGACAATGGTCATAGTGGCAGACTTCTTGGCATCATTCAGGATCCCCATGAGCTCTTGGGATTGTTGGGTTTTGATCTCCTCCATCTCTTGGCACTTTGGGCCTTGATCCTTCCCAGTTCCTTCTTCAGGTAAGCGAGTTCCATAGCCTCCTTCTCCATCAACTTACTCTTGGCTGCAGCAATCTTCTTTAGGTTTTCCACCATCTTCTCCGCGTCATTGGCCCTTCTCACCTCGGCATTATAGCATGTTTCCATCTATTCCAATAAATACATGTAAGTTTTCAGGATACAGGTATGAAATCAGGGAGGTTAGAATCTACTTACCTTCTTATTCAAATCATGAAAACCCATCTCCTCGAAGGATTCAACATCTACCAGGTCAATACTTTTCCTCTTCTTGCCCCCAGATGCTTTGGAGCAAAGAACGGGAGAAGAAGACCTAGGGATCATAGGAGTAGGCTTCTCCTGCTTGATTATTGTACCTCCCCCAGAGATCAAACTGTCAATGTCCGCAAGAGTAAAGCTAGAACCTGATTTGTGAATACCTGCAAAAGTTTAACATATTAGAATCACCTAAGATAAGAAAAGATGAGAAAAAGTTACTCGCCGCTAGACATTCTGGATTCTTAGTGGTGAGTATCAGTGCTTCCTTCGGTAGTTGGGATTTTATATCGAAACGTCCTCTCTTAACAGGTAGTTCCAGAAAACACCTTACCCTCTTGACTGTATCTGCTCTTGGAGGTGGTATCTCAGAAAACTTGAGGGCTACACAAAAATAATTATTATTCAGGTTAATCTAAAAAATAACGGAATGCTCATGAATCCTATAGACTAGATCCTACCCTTTTTGACCCACTGAAGAGGCAGATGATCCCCACCAAAGATAGAGCTGCGCTTCACAAAGAAAAATTTCCCTTTCCAATCATTATCGTTTTGGGTAACTTTTAGAACCAAATGTGCTTGACCAGATTTAACTTGGAAAAGAAAACGAGATGAACCGCGAGTTCAAAGATTGTAGACGCTAGCCAACTCGGAAACGTTCAAATCAATAACATTAGTTTAATCAAGTTCTCTAGGGTATTCAGAGTTCTCCAAACCATCGGCATGGTCAGTGAGTAGCTAAGACCAGTGAGCTCGAAGAACTCGGAAATCAAATATGGAAATGGGTAAGATAAACCAAGACTAAAAGGGAAAGTGGGAAAACATACCCAAGTTATGGAAACAAAATCATACCTAACCTTAGCGTCGAAACCTCTAAAAATCGTATTTTTAGGGAATGCCTCACTAGCTTTCAAGAACTCTATTTCATGATCAGAAAATGTATAGTGTTCCTGATCGGGATGCCCGAGAAGCTTCTGATCAATGAAATCATCGAGAGGAACGTTGGCGGAGGAAGACTGAGATCGAGTTGATTTTTTAGCCATAACTGAAAATCAGAAAAAACAAGTTGAGATCTAGAAATTTTACCTCTTGAAGAGACCTCTGCTATGGTGAGAAACTATGAAGATGAATACGGGAAAGAGAGATTGTAGGGAATGATTATAACCGCCTAAGCACGACGTCATTACCTAAATTCATGGGCCTCATTAAGACGTGTCCTGTAATGACTCCCTTTTGAAATTTTTTACAGTTATCGATGAAGCATCTCCAGCGGTCAAAACTTGGGGACAATTGTTACGGGTCAATTTTATGACTCAGGATCCCGTATCACAAGTAAGTTTAGTATCCCGAATGTTAACGGTACTAATCAATTATTTCCTCTTTGTCTTTGACTTGTTTTCACAGGCATTCAACAAAGGACTTAGTCCACCCATAGAAGTCAGAGATTGACTAAAGAAAATGTGCGTAGAAGCTCTCCCAACGGTCACAAGTGAATACCGAGCTCTTCCCAAGATAATCGGAGAGTTAGTTAGGTTATTTTCTTATTTAATAGAGCATGATGATCGTATTAGAACACACAACTCATACTCAAATACTCTCTGTAAGCACTTAGCACGATCATCTACTGCTCTATACTTGTAATCTTTGTTATCATTTATAAGAAGAACAAGAGGCAACGTGACTTTAGTCACCTCCCGAGGTTTTATGCCGGAGATCATCAAGGATCAAGGGCTTTCCTCGTAAATATCCATGTCATTTTATTGCTTTCAATCTTACATTTGTCATACGAAATATACAAGCACACTACCTCACTTACTAATTTGATCACGAAATTATACTTGTTAATGTTTTGTCAAAGCAGTAACGTTGACCTAATTGACGATCGGACATCCTTTATCCAACAATTTCTCACTTGGACGATTCATCAATTAATCGGTTTACATAGACAGTGGTGGACGCCTAGCTGCATCTCACTGCCCCTAGCAAGGCATGATGTATTATTATCGTCAAACTATTTCCTTGTGAACAAGTAACTCTTACTTTACCAAGTGTAACAGTCATGGTAAACATATCTAGGATTATGTTGATATCTGCTAGTCATGCTTAATGCGTACGATACGTTTGGTCTAGTACATAGCATGGCATACATGATGGAACCAATTGCAGAAGCATATGGAACCTTTTCCATTTTCTTCTTTTCCTCGTCAGACTGAGGGCATTGTTTATTATTCAGTATGGTTCCATGTGCCATGGGCAAAGATCCTCTCTTAGAGTCTTGCATGAAAAAGCGTCGAATGACCTTATCAATATATGTACTTTGACTTAAACCTATAAGCCACATCGATCTATCTCTATAGATCTTTATTCCCAGAATATATGCGGCTTCACCAAGATCTTTCATTGCGAAACATTTACCTAGCCAGGACTTTACGTCTTGTAGAATAGGAATATGGTTTCCAATGAGTAGTATGTCATCTACATATAGAATCAGAAAAGTGATATAGCTCTCGCTTGCCTTCCTGTAGACACACGGTTCATCTTCGTTCTTGACAAAACCAAACTCTTTGATTTTCTGGTTAAAGCGAAGATTCCAGCTTCTAGATGCCTGCTTTAATCCATAAATGGATTTGTTTAACTTGCATACCTTATTAGGATTCTTTGGATCTTCAAAACCTTTCGGTTGAACCATATAGACATCTTCGGTAAGGTGTCCGTTTAGGAACGCGGTTTTGACATCCATTTGCCATATCTTGTAGTCAATACGCGGCAATGGCAAGTAAGATCCTAATCGACTTAAGCATGGCTACTGGCGAGAAGGTTTCATCATAATCAATTCCTTGAGTCTGAGTAAAGCCTTCCGCTACCAGCCTTGCTTTGAAGGTTTGCACGTTTCCGTCCATGTTGATTTTCTTCTTGAAAATCCACTTACTTCCTACGGTCCGACTCTCAGGAAGAAGATCAACCAAGTCCCATACATGGTTGTCATACATGGATTAGATTTCAGGATCCATGGCTTCAAGCCATTTCTTAGATTCTGAATCTAATATTTCAGATTTGTAACTAGTGGGCTCAGCCTGATCAACTATTAGGATGTCGTCAATCTGGTGAATCCCGATATAGCGGTCGGGTTCATGACAATCCCTAGTATTTCTACGAATGTTTTGTGTCATAGTTGAATCTTGAATATTTCCAGATTCAGTTTGGGATTTGGTTACTTGTGGTTCTCGGATCTCATCCAGATCCACATGGTTCTCTACAATCCCTCGCGCAAGAAGTTCCTTATCTAAGAAGGTAGCTCTTCGTTTAATGAAAACCCGGTTTTTAGCAGGATTGTAGAAGTAGTAACCAATTGTTTTAGGATATCCGACAAAAACAACTTTATCGCCATGAGGATTCAGCTTATCCGTAAATTCACTGGTAACATATGTGTTACATCCCCAGACCTTAAGGTAGGACACTTTGGGTTTCTCCCCATGCCTTATATCATAGGGTGTTTTGTCCACCTTCTTTGTACGAGCTAGATTTATGATTCTTATGCCAGTCTCAAGAGAAAAACTCCAGAAGGAGTGTGGGAGGTTTGTACGACACATTATTGATCGAATCATTTCTAATAGAGTTCGATTTCTCCTTTCGGACACACCATTAAGCTATGGTGTTCCAGGTGGAGTAAGTTGAGAAATGATCCCACATTTCTTTAAATGTTCATCAAACTCTTGACTGAGATATTCACCACCACGATTAGATCGAAGCATCTTAATCGTTTTACCAAGCTGATTTTGTACCTCGTTCTGGTATTGTTTGAACATTTAAAATGTTTCATGTTTATGCTTCATAAGATAAACATAACCATATCTACTTAAGTCATCAGTAAATGTAACGAATTATCTCTCTCCACTTCTAGATATTTTTCTGAATGGACCACATACATCAGTATGTACGAGTCCTAACATATCCTTTGCCCTTTGATCGATATAGGTGAAAGGAGCTTTGGTTAACTTGCCACTTAAACAGGATTCACAATCATCAAATAACTATTGACCTGTGGAATTCAAAATTTCGTCGGTCTGGAGTTTCTTCATGCGATTCTTGTTTATGTGTCTAAGTCTACAATGCCACAGATACGTATCATTGAAATCCAATTTCTTACTTTTGGATGAGATATTGAATATAACATTATTATCATGGACTTCTATCTCATAGATTCCATTATGAGGCTTTGTAGAAAAATAAAACAAACCATTTAAATATGCGAAAATGTAATCACATCAAAAGCATAAGTAAAACCTTGCTCCCACAAAGCGGAGACTAAAAATATTCTTAGTCAAATTAGGAATAAATAAACATTGTTTAAAACAAGTTCTAAACCAGAAGGAAGTAAAAGAATGTATTTTCTTACAGTCTTCACTGCGACCATTTGCCTATTTCCCACATGGAGCTCCAAGTCACCTTGCTTCAGTTTCCTAACCTTCCTTAGTCCCTGCAAATCATTACAACTGTGAAAACCACATCCAGTATCAAACACCCAAGATTTGCTAGATAGAGAGAAGATCTCAATAACAAACATACCTGAGGTCTATCCTCTAGCAGACTTCATATGCTTCAATTCAGCTAGATACTTTGGGCAGTTCCTCCTCCAGTGTCCAGCTTCATCACAATGAAAGCATTTGACATCCTTCAGAGGTTTCTTGGCAACAACTTTGCCCTTTCTCTTGTAGCTTTTCTTGCCCTTTCCCTTGGCTTCAGATTTCCTGACTGGACCCTCCTTGATCATCAGCACTGGACCAGACTTAGCAGAAGTCGATTTGTTCATTTTGACAGTTTTAGCATCATATGCAACTCCAGAATGGTCTTGTCCCAAGCATTCATATTATAGTTCAAAGTGAACTGGTCATATGATTTTGGCAGCGAGTTAAGGATTATATCCTCAGCCAATTCATTGCTTAAGGGAGAGTCATGCTAAGTGTTCAATATATCCCTTCATCTTTAACACGTGAGTGTTGACCGAAGAACCTTCTTGCATACGACAACTTATAAGTAATCTCATCACCTCAAAGCGTTCATGACGGGCTTGCAGCTGGAACATTTCCTGCAGTTGCCAAATCATGTAGAGTGCTGGCATATCTACCAGATTCTTCTAAAGTTCCGGTATCATCGATGCCAACATCAATCAAGAGACCTTGATAGAATCATCAACATGCTTATCCCAAGTCTTACGAGCTAGGCTCGTAGCAGCAGCAGGTTCTTCAGGGATTGGTTCCTCGAGAACATGCATTTTGTTCTCAGCCCTGATGAAAATCTCCAGGTTTTGGAACCAGTCCATGAAGTTGGAGTTCTCAAGTTTGTCCTTCTCAAGGATTGATGTTAGGGAGAATGAGGAGTTGGGATTTGATTCGTTAGACATCTACAAAATTCAAAAATAAAGTTTTAGTATTTTCATGCATAACGTCCTAATTAAATATAAGACCCAATTGCAAAAATTATATAATTAGGAATGAGATCCCGGTTCACCATAACTCAGTGAATGGTTGGGCACTCTCCACTGGCACGGCTAGGTAGGTAGGTAACGATTACCAATTGTGTCAACTATAAAATTCTCGGTTTGAGGGGCATGACGAGTATTGTCAAGCTTTGATAGGTTTCCCTCAACTACGCCCACTTAAACGACTTAAGTGATATTTGTCCTTCAATTGTAACTGTAGACCCGACCTAAGTAACTCAGGAATCGTAGTTCTACCTTCAACCAAAACTGTAGGGCCGGATGCATGGTAATTCACTAACAACAGGGGTTCGGATAGATCAGTTGAACTGTAACAATTTAGGGTGGCGCAGAAATATCGATTTTAATTTGGGATTTCTTTAATGTTTTAAAATTATCGATTAGGGTCAAAAACATTTTGGACGACGAGAAGCATGATTCAAGTCGTGTAATTTTAGTAAACCGATTTTACTAATTTAGATCGTGAAACGCCTTTCAACACTCGATACAATCCAATTTTAAATAACTTACTTAATCTAAATTGGTCGTTTTATCGCGAACTGTATTTTAAAGTAATCAACTCTTTAATTAATTTAAAATTGTTTTAAATAAAACTATTTAATTTAAAACATGATTTACTTTTAAATAAAAACACTTTTATTTAATAACCTTTTTGAGAAAAATAAACGATTTAAATATGTCGTCGTTTTAAGATTGTGTAAAAACTTTTCGGTTTAATTATTATCCTAAATAATGTCACAACCACAAAAATAAATAAAACATATAAACCGAACAAGTAGTAAAACTTGTCCGGATTCGTTCGAGCCATCAAACGAGAACCGGACTGGTCTAAGGGATAACAAAATAAACAATTAATCTACTATCTCTCACTTAGTCCAAGATCTCCATCTTTAACCCCGTTATCGTCCGCCGTGGTCTTCAAATCTTCGTCTCGTTAGGATTACAATTTTATTTACAAATACATTAAAAATAAACAAAAATAAATAAACCTAACTATTACAACGGGTTCCAAATAACCCATAAAATTACAAAGAGAAACATACCAAAAACAAACATCACAACCACGGGTCACTAGTGCTCGATTCAATCAACACAATCATACTAAACGAAAAAGGCTCTATCTTTTGTCAAACAAAAGTTTTGACAAATAAAACACTAGATCGATAAAAATAAATAATATGTCTAAACGCGCGTAAAGATAGCTTTGATACCACTTTTGGGATTCATCGTACCTGTTTTAACTTTTAAAACAAAATAATATGTAAACGTTTTAAATAAATAAATTAGATTTAAACAGCGGAAGCAAATAGTACGAATAACAGTTCTAAACTGGATCCCATCAGTGATCCGATTACAGGCGCATAGACAATAAAATTAAATAACAACCACAGGGTGTTTCAGGTTATACCTTCCACGATTAACCAAATAAAGACACCTTGGTTCAACAAGCGTTTCGCTAGTAGACAGTTCACGAAACTTGCAAAACACGTCACACGGTTTGCGCAAAAGGGACACGGCGGCGGCGGCGGTTCCGGCTCACGGCCGCAGCGCAAGGTGGTTCTCGGTGGCGGTGGCGTCGCACGAAAACCGAGGGAGAGGGGGAGGGATTTCGAAAACTCTTTGGTGGCTAGATTTGGTTTTAGGGTTAACACATAAGGATATATTTATAACTACATTAATTACAAATCACACCCTCGGGTATTAACATTTAATTCCATGTAATTAATTATTAATTACATTTAACCCTCATAGTTTACTAATAACAATTAATCAGTAAAAACCAGATCTTTTAATATTTAACACTTAATCATTAAATACTTCCGCACATAATTATTTCTCTAAATAATTAATCAAAGGCTATGTAAACCACGAATCATTACATCTCGCATTTCCGCCTTGACGGGGTGTGACAGATTGGTATCAGAGCCATTGGTTATAGCGAACTAGGTTGCATTAGTGAGCCTAGACTATAGCCATAGAGACAGGACACGATCATTGCACTACATAGATATTTGCATGACTTATATGATTTGTACTAACATTTCGCAGCTATGTCGTATAACGGCTGGAGATCTATCTCGGACTCCGACAAGGAGCCCCATCCCGAGCCTGCATCACCAGTCTCGCCTGTAGACTCCTCCGCAGCATCCCCAACCCCTCGCAGCCCCATGGAGGACGCGGTAATCGAGGATCCCGAGGAGGATTCATATGAGGAGCCTAAGGAGACCCCCTGAGCCTACCCGAGCAGTCCAGGAGATGGATACCGAGCCAGCACTGGCTGAGCCTGCGGTCCCCAACACCAAGGAGACTCCCGCCACCGTAGGGACCATACACCCTACAACCACTCCCTCATTCTTTTGCACCTCCCCCGGAGGAGCCCGCATCCGCATCCACATCACGACGCGAAAAAGGGTCCTTCCACCTCGTAAGAGGCTAGCATCATCTACCCCTACCATCCCTGAGCCCGAGCCCAAGAGGGCTAGGTCGTCCTATAGGAGGGGGGGATGGGTTGCCCCTACCTTGCAGAGGTGGGTAGAGGAGGAGGGTAATTCCTCCACCTATGAGGTAGGAGACTCATCATACACTCTCACACCCCTACCCATCACCGGGCAGCCCATGGAGCTAACCATACCCTTACTGGTAGCATGTGACGTTCACCATGAGGATCAGATGGACGGCTTGTTGGAGGAGATTGAGCACGTCCAGACACGTGTGGAGGGACTAGACGCCCTCTAGGATCAGCTGATGAGACTAGACCTCGTCCAGTACCACGAGGCCAAGGAGGTACTCAATCTGAGTACCCGCCTTGACCATCTTGAGGATGGCCTCTCGGTCATTTCTGGCTTTGAGGACTGGACCATAGACGCCGACCAGCGGATCTCTGACCTTGAGGAGAGCAGCAAAGCAGGAGGTGGCGACCCTACGCGGAGAGCTACAGGAGACGAGGACTCTCGCCTATCTGCGCCATCCTGACCACCGCTGCTACACAAGCGGGATTATTCACACGCCTATCAGGCGGACCTATGTGAGCGGGTTATGCTCACCTAGTGTAGGATTAAAACTTGTATTGACAAGGCTTTGTAACCTTGTCCATTTTGTACTATTTGCAAACTATGTAACAAGTTTAATCCATCTATATATTGTGTATGTTTCATGTGTTTATGATTGTTGTGGTTATTTACATTTCCTGTTCATGTGATGACAATTGTTTTATGTATATTGTCTCATTTTTCTTCTTCTCATATATACTAGAAAGAAAACCATGGAACCCAAGGGAAGACCTCGACGTAACACCCAACCAAACACCAAGATGACACAATCCATGACGTCCGCAGAGATATCACAGTTAGTAGCCCAGCAAGTGGCCGCTACAATGACACGAAGCGAAGCCAACCATAACACTGGATCCGGAAATGGATCAAGAAATGCCGGAAGCGGAAATAATGGAACTGGCAGAGAAGACAGTGGAACTAGGAACACCAATGTCGGAGGTAGAGGTACTAACGGAACTGGAAATGGATCTGGAATCACACAAGGTAATGCAAACAATCACGATGTTCCATGACATATGTAGGTCCCGTGGGTGACGGATCTTTCACGTGCAACTGTGTGGGCTAGTCAAACAGAGTGTGGAATTCCCTTTGACTAGGTGAACAATAACGACAAGGAAAACGATAACAAACATGAGTAAAACAAACTCAGTCTATTAGCATATAACAACCAGTTACAAGTCTGCTTTTCAAATTATATATGTATTAGTCACAATGAAAGTGTGCATAGCAACAACATGAACCATCCATTTATATTATCAGACCTACAACCTACTAGCTTGTACGCAGGAACAACCTCTGCGTACTAGCCTAACTACGCAGGATGACACATGCGTACTAGCTAAGTACAAAGGAACACCCTCCTGCATACTTTTTTAGTACGCACCTAATACATACAACTGAAAACAACAAGTACAAAGCAAGTTCTAAGACGAACAATTACACCTCGATAAGACGAATACAACAGAGACTGAAATACATACGTATACAAAAGACACAAATAAACACAGTACAATCTTCAGAGTGTCTGTCACTAGGAATTGCCTCTATAGACTCCTCCTTGACAACAACTCTGGAGATGTCTTCAGTCTCTACAGATCTTCAGCTCGAGAGTCGCTTCCCATCCCTTTCTCGTATTCAAAACATACCTTGACTAGCTTGTCGTACCTGGATGCTAGAAGCTTCATCCATTAATCCGTGCTGATGCAGTACCTGTCGTTCAGAACCTCCAAATCTTTCAAAGTGAAATTGATAAGGGTGATTTCATCAAAGACCTGAATCAACTCCTATTGACTTGGGATCAGTTTTCCCCACCATCACCGCCTCACCTGTAATCGGATCCACATACCAGTTACTCATATTCCCAAGAATATCCTGTGGAATCTTCTTCATGGGAATATTAGTCTCACACAACACAGGTTTGTAGATTAATTTCTTCATAAACTTGTTAGTCACGGGATTTTTTCTGGTCTTGTCCCTGATTTTCTTTAGCATCTGAGGCTTAAACACATCAAAGTTTCCTGAAGTTCCTTCTCTTTGTAGAACAACCCATAAACCTCTAGCAACTGCATTGGAAGGTTCACCAATCAAATCTCAGTGTGCCAGGTTCACTAGTTCGTATTTGGGCAATGAGTTGAATGCTTCACTGGTTAGCTTCAGATACTGCACACCTCCAGATCGTTTGATAGCAAACAAACCCACATCCTCCTCAAATCGGACAGAAAGAATCATCCCAGTAGCTCCATGCTTGTTAACATAATGAGACTTTTGCTAAGCAGGAGGTTAATCCTTCTTGAACCACTCTTCTGGAAGCTCTCTTCCAGACTTCAGTAGGATCAGCCATGGGACTTGGTCCAGTAAGAGGAGCATTAGTTGAGATTGCTGCACTACTAACCTCAGTAATCTTCTCAGAATCATCATAAACTGTGTTTTCAATCATTGATAGATCAGAGGTTGAAAAATCTCCCCATCCTCCAATTCATAAATGCCCTCTCCTGAACCCTTAGGAAACTTAACCAACACATCCTCGTCATCCACACTCCATTCATCACCATCATCCTCAATCTGACCCTCTTCAATGTCATCTAAGCGGTCAGTTTGATCAGCCTTGGAGTAATCAGGCTCTTGTAAAAGAATAGCAGCATCAGCAAGTTCTTTTAAACATCCGTCTCCTGTTTACCCCTCTCTTCACCAGACACTTAACCACCTCCGCCAGAAGACTCCCTTGAGACATAGCTACTGCTGAAATTGGTACAATAGCCAAAGCTTGATGCTCACCACCGCCAGTACCAGCCTCAGGATCCTTGTCTTCCACATCATCCTTTGTCAAATCAACTTGTTGACAGGCATATTTGGTGTCAGGTTTCTTCTTCTCCCCCTGAGCATTGAGCTTCTTGGACAATTCCTCAACTAAGGCAACCGTCTTCTGGTGTTGTTTATTTTGAAGCGCAAGTCTTGCTTCAATTATTTGCCTGTGGGCCAGTTGATTACTGAGAAACTGCATTTGAAGATCACCATGCCTCTTCGAAGATCTAATCTGCTCTTGAGCACAAAGCCACTGGTGCCTAAGTAGAGTTGTCTCGCCAATAAGAGAGTTTATCTGAGTTTGCTGAGACTCAGATTCACTTCTTGAATTGCTAACAGACTCCAGCAGCGATGCAACTTGTGCCTCAAGATAAGCAATACTAGCACCATGAGGATCAAGATCCCTAGATGTGGATGCTTCAGCAGCTTTGTGGGTCGGAGAGGTGAAGATATCAGCAAAGTCTAATCCTTGAGAGAATTCTTCATAAGTGATAGGCATAGATGTGGGATGAGTTTGTGGAAACGGGAACTGTTGAAACTTGTGTTGTGGAGGTGATGGGAGTAGAAATCACTGATTCTGTCATAATGGGGACGGTACTCACTAGAACTTCAACTGTAGTCATAGGAAGATAAACTATCTCAGGCACTTCCTCTAAGACAGTTGTCACCACAACCGTTGTCAATCTCGGTCTCTTCCTCTGATACAGCTGAGCAGGACTAGCTGAAACTCTCTGAGCCTCAAGACGAACATTGATGTCCCTCATGATCGTCTCCCAAGTCTGTCAGACTTGGTCTTCATTCTTTGTTCAGTCTCTCTTTGCCTTGTAGCTTCAGTCTCTGAATCATCGTCATCGAGATTGTATTCCTCGTCAAAACTGTCTTCCCTTTGTCGTTTAGAAGATGATTCAGGAGGGGGACCGCGAACTTGCCTTCTTGGATGTGCCTGATCAGGTGCATCATCAGAATCAGAATCCGACTTAGTCCTTTTAGAATCAATATCCTCCGCCCCTTCACCCTCATCTTCTTCATCATCACCTCCTTGTTCACTTTCTTCCTCAGAAACACTCACATGCTATTCTTCTTCCTATTGCTGTTCAATTTGTTCATCCGAATGTTCTTCACTAGCCTCGGACTCAGACTCAGGATTGTACCACAAATCATCAGGTGGTGCCACATAATCAACATTGATGAGGTGACCTAAAAGATGTGTACACAGGATTGGGTTCCTCAGTCCCCGCATTCATGAAGTGAGCAAACACACTTTTGTCAACCCTCTTCACTTGCAACTATTCTCCAATTTGTGGCAGATTCAGTAGGAAATGCTTGATTAGCAGTTGAACAAATCTGGGATACAGAAGAAATTTGAACTTCTTAGAAACATTGATCTGGTCTACCATGAATCTGTATACATATTTGAAGAAGTTGTACCCCTTGTTCAGAGACAAGCCCACCATTGCTGATGCCAAATCACGTCCCATGGCATCCTTACCAGCCTTCCTTGCAGAAATACACATAATCATGACTTGTGCAAAGTACCACCATTGATCCAGTAACCACTTCTTAATGTAGAAAGAATAGTCTTCCCTTCCCACATATCCCATCCTCTGTCTCCAACAACCCAGTACCATGAAGTCAGGGTAAGCAACCAGATCACCCGCCTAGTCTTGAAACTATAGAACAAGACTGATGATGTCTTCTGAGATAGCTATATCTTGACCTGCAACAGTTGCCCGAATGACATTGGGAACAATTGTGCAATCATGATTTGCTGTCTCCCAGAACTGTTCCACGTATGGTTTGGAAACAATAGGATTTGCTGATATAGCGTAAGTACTCTTTGAACGATAGACGAAGGTGACTATCTCTTGGTAATTCACCGTTGCACCTTTTCATTTCGGATTAACAAGTGCCAATAGATTGAATTCACTGGTAAATGTATGATCCATACCTGCAAGAACACACATAGAACAACATAAGAACAGAAACAATCATTAAAATTGAACACACATCACTTGGATTGGTAAAAACACATGAATCACATTTCCACACTTAGAAAAATTTCAAAAAAACATCTTTTGCATACTAACTATGTGCGCATGAAGTACCACCTGCGTACTAGCTAAGTACGCAGGGACTTGGTCTTGCGTACTTAGCAACTACGCAGGGACTTGATCTTGCGTACTTAGCAAGTACGCATGATCCGAAAGTTGTTCATATTCAAATTTGTGAAAAATGTTGATTCAGTGTTTTTGTCCAAAGTCTTGCACTCCAAACCAGCGAAAATTGGTTCTAACCAGTTAGGACCAAAACCAAGGACAATATCAAGTCAAACAACATCCATTATGAACAATAATGCAGACCGACGCAACTACGACCCAAGTCTTAGACAAAATCTCAAAATTCCATAACATTAACACATATTATGAAGCCATTAGGGTTAAATCATGTTTATAAACAAGTTTCAAGTATCAATCACACATATTAACACCTAAAAATCATTAAATTTTGCTCAAGAACGATCATCAAAACCCTAGTCTTCATCGAACCAAAAAATGCAGAATTCATGGATTATAGTAGTCAAGATACTTACCAAATTATGTTATAGAGATTCAGAAACAAGAAATGAGATGAAAAAGGGTCTTGGAACACACAAGATTTGAGTGAAAAATGGTGTGGGTGAGTCTTGGAGCGTTTAAACGAGTAGCAGTTGTTTGAAATGAATGAAATTTGTTAACACCCGTTTATATACCCGCTGAAATAGCCTCTTGAGAACTTAGCAAAGTTCGCAGGACCTGCTTCCTGCGTACTAGTAAGTACACAAGGCTAATCCTACGTACAAGGCTAAGTACGCAGAAATCCCTTCATGCGTACTTAGCTAAGTACGTAGAAGACTTAGCCAATTTCAATTTCAACTCAAATATGAAGTATTTCAAATCCAAAGCCGTTTTGGATAGAATTGGTCAATCCCAAGCTGTAGAAAAATGTTCCATGGAATTTAAAACTAGAATCTTTTTGATTTTTCTAAAATAAGGTAAAACTATACTTCAAATCTTCTTGTATTTTCCAATTTTTTAAAGCAGAATAAACTGAAAATATTTTTGTTCTTTTCTGAATAAGAGAAAGTTAAGTACAAGAGATAGATTAGAATGTACACGACATATGTACAGGGATATTCTTTTTGCTCAAAGTCATGAGTAGAGGATCATATCAGACTATTATATAGAAAACGTGATACGCGATAAACTTCAAAGAAAATGGGATCGGGTGATAACATACTACTTATTCAAACAACAAATTTGCAATACAGAACATGTCAATTTAAGTTGTCAATATTATAAGATTTGAAACTACAAGCCTTTTTGTTCCACGTTCTTGTGAGTTAAGGTATAAATTAGTATGAAATACAACGTGTACCCCACAAATATGCCAAGATAAATTAAATTGCATTATCTCAAGACATAATTTTTTCTCAAAGATTATCCTAATTTCCAGAATGAAGAGACATCGTTTAGCACATGAAAAATAAAGCAGAATCCATAAGGATTATCAATAATCATAAGATTCAGTATCGATTGATTCATTTCTCTTGATTTTTGGATATAATTTGCAATGAGTATTAAGATGATTCAGGTTAATAGGTATGGAATCTGAAGATTCGGGTAAGGGGATCCAACTGTTATCTGGATGTATCCTCAATGGAATTAGATGTGATCCGAGGGGTAGCATAGGCTTGACGGATGTTGTCAAGACATATCTTAGTTCAACTTCAAATTGCATGCTTTTTGGAACATGGACAATGAAGAGAAACGAATAAATTGTGCTAAAGACATAACCGGAAACTGGTCTCATAGGATAATACTAGCCAAAATCTTACATTCTTTATCCGATAATGATCTTATATATACACACACACATCCAGCATAATATGGGTTCAAATCACAGTTGTAACATAATTCATTATGTTTTCACACTACTAATGGTCGAAAAACGCTTCTAGCCTACTAACAATTCAAATTACATGTAGATATTCAAATTAAAGCTAGATAATTGATAACGTGTTTTTAGTAGTAATAAATATATTCTATTTAGATATACTCATAATCAGGTTTTAAATTTATAAATTAAAATGATAATTAATTCAACTAAACACACACAATAGGCAAGTGTACTTATCGCAGCGTAGTATAGTATGGGTAATAACCAAGTATCGAACCATGGACACGGATCCCGTACTCAACCCTCGCTATTGTCTAACTAGGATAATAAGTTGGAAAATGGGTTTTTTTTAAAAGGGAAATAAAAAGGATAAGAAATGTAATTGGAATTTTTACCTCGTTTAAGATGTTACTCTAATTGTTATCCCTTGTTAATTAATGCTATATTTAAAGTAAGGTTGGTCATAGTTACTAGTACTAACCCTATCGATAGGGGAGTTAGTATTTTGTAACGGGACAATGGATACGGTCCGCCGACTATCTCGTGATTCATTATTCGGACTAGGATTATCCAATGACTGACGTACGTCATGTCTTGTAACTTCTTCCGGTAAGTCGGAATGCAAGACTTCCTCCAAAGGTACTTTATGATCCCTCGACCCTAACAAATTATGTTATTAAATAGTTCTCTCTGCTTATAATATTATTTTAAATATATAAGATTTTCATTCTCAAGATTAAACCCCATGGCTCCCGCTAGAAGTCCTCTTCACCGACACGAAAGAAGTAAAGAAATACTGACCCAAACCGCCAGGTCTGGTTAAGGCTCAAACGGCTTGCCGAATACCCAAACCTCCAATCAACCCATAATATTAAATCTATACTACCCGGCCGTTGCTTGCACCAAGATTTGTATATAGATCGTACAAACTTGAATAAGATTCCCAAACAAGAAGTCTTGCTTAAGTAACTTACAAGATTTAAGATTATTAGATTGGTTTAAAGATCACTTATTCTTGTCTTTTTAAGATAACTCATAGTAAACACTTCAAAAACATAACATACTAAAAATACTTCATTAATTAATTAAAGTTCAACCAACTCGAGCAACACAAGAGGACTAGCCATGAATGACCATACAAGTGACTCCACTAACCCTTATATAATATGTGGAAGTATTCCAACACCAAGGGAGAATGGGTATAGGTTGCCTCTTGATTACTCGAACGAGAAGAAACATTCATATTACAAGACTTTAAAAAGGAAAATAAACAAAAAAGCTAAACGGACCAAAAACGAGAGAGTTCCGGCTCTTAGAAGAGCACTAAGGCGTTCCCTACTCTTGATCTTGGACACCTAAAACACTAGAATGATCTTGCTATTTATATGCTGAGATTTTGGCAATGCACGGCCGTGCATTGGATAGCACGGGCGTGAAAAGTACCCTTTTCTTGCACGGAGGGAATCTTGGCAGCTTTAGGAGGTTAAGGGAGCCAGACAGGCCTTTGCACGGCCATGCATTGGAATGCACGTCGGTGAATTGGCCCAGTTCTACTCCATGTTGACTTTTGATCTCCTGCTTTGACTTCCTGCATCTGGTTTCGTTCAATTGTCTTCTGAATGCTGATTTCACCTTGATTTTGAGTGATTTTTTCATGTTTTTGCATACCAAGGTTAATTAACCTATTGTAACACAAATGAATTGATTAAATAGCAATTCCTATCATTTTGTCTATAATTGTGATCAATATGGGGATAATTGTGCATGTAAAACATGTATAATTTAGTTCATATCATAATACCCCATACTTAAACTTTGCTTGTCCTCAAGCAAACTCATGTATGATTATAGCCATAGAAGTATGGTTTTGCTAATCCAAAGCTCTTGTCCCAAATGGTTAAACATCCTTCATAAAAACAATGATTTGTTGATTGCACCTTTCGATTGTTTCTCCACAATAGGGTAGTAAGTCTAACATACTTGATGGAACTATGATTATGCGCAAAGTTACAGTCTCACAATTGTTCACTCAACACTCGGGTTTAATATATAGATAAGGTATGTCAAGAGAACACTCAATGCTACAATTATTGATTGCATAATCATAGGCTTGTATAAAAATAAAATCTCCACCAATTGATATAAAATATGTGCATAAATCAAGAGGGCTTTATAAAGGGTTGTAATGATTGGCTTGGGGTTAGGGTAGGAAGTTTTTAGGAAAAGTGGCTAAATGTTGAAAATCTGACTTGGCTTAACGATCAAAATGTAAATGATTCCTTTATTTAACTTAGATTAGACATTGTGACTAATCTAAGGACTCTTTTAAGGTCAGATCGTCAAGACCAAACCCCTTTGTCGAGAATGTCAACTTCTTCTTGTCTTTGAAATATTCATTGCTATCAATTCTTCAAAAATCGTTCGGCTGTTTCTTCCTAATACATCCACTTTGATCAGTTTTGGATTCTCCAATTTTTCGAGTGAGTTTGATTTTCTTTTGATAAGATTTCGTCACTAACTTGGGCGATTTACTAATTTCTTTTTGGCTGGCCATTTTTCTTTTCACAATAATTCGTCTTTTCATATTAAATGAGTTTCTTTCTTCGAACGTAAGATGGATCTATAAACTTTCGGCGGATAATCATTCCTTAATTCATAGCCAAGTCATTTTTCAACTGAAAGGGTTAAAAGATAAAAAGGGTAATTTGTCGGGTTTATAGGGTTGAGATGTTGGGTATAGAAACGAAAAGGTTTAGGCTCAAAGGGGGGTAACTAAGGGATAATGTTTAGGGTAGGTAAAAGGAAAAGAAAAAGGCTAAGAAAGTGAGTTAATCCTAATGCCTCAATCATTTTTATGCATTCTTTTATTCTATGATCTTGAAATGTATATCTTATGCAAGTTCTAGAATGCAAAACAATAATTAGCAAACACTTTATCAAACGAAATGAGCATGTGAAAAATGTATTAATCAACGGCATCAAAAACTTGATGTGTTACGTAATAATTCTCGGATAGGCTCAAATTCTCACATGAAACGGAAGATAGGGAGGTATAAAAGTAATAGTGTGCATAAACTTATTTCTTCCTTTCTGTTGTGCTTTCTAATCTTCCCTATTTGTTTCCTTAATTCAATTCAACGGTGTTTCAAATTGCTGTTTTTAGAAGCCTGTTTATTCCAAATGAAATTTAAGACTTTATGCTTTTAGATTATTTATGAAGCTGCCAAACGTTTGCAGATCATTTTGAAGACGTTTTATTACTTCTACATTTTGATTTATTGGATTGGTTAATTTGAAATCATGCACTTGTCATACTTGGGACGTAGTTAGGCATTCAAATCATTAGTGGGGTTTCACCCCACACTTAGTTTCAGACAATATGAATGTATGCAATATAATATGTGTCATGAAAAATAAATAGAGGGTGGTGAGATTGATACTCCCTTAACATGATTCCATCATTATGTGATTTGCAGGCTTCCCATTTTGCCTAGATTGTATGTCCGGGTTCGAACCAAAACCTGTGATGCTATGCAATGCTCAAAATATAAGTTAAATACTAAAATTAAACAGAGTTAAACTAATATTCTCCCATTGGGCGGCCGAAAGGAGGTGGTGGTGGTGCCACAATATCAACGGTTACCAAGGTAACCGATAAAAAACCTGTAGTGTCAATGTCCAACAATGGACAATAAAAACAATCATAAAGTGTCAAAGTTTAAGAGCCACCAATTGCATCAGATAAGAACCACAAATATCCGGAGTGAGAAGGTAAGACCTGTTACTAATATGGTGGCGGGGTCACTGCTGGTGAGGACCTGGAGGAGGCTGATAATGCTGGTGGGCATACGGGTTGTGTGTGTGATCATAAAAGTCTTGTCGCATGTCGTCCATTGTTTGCCCTAGCTGACCCATACGGATCATCAAGTCCAACATAGTGGGATCTGCAGTAGGATAAAACATACTTGGGTCCTCTTCGGCGTGCTGCTGTAACTGCAGTGCGGGCTCCCCTTCTTCATCGGATGGGATAACTGCTCCTTGCCAAGGATTACCCCGATGGTCAACCAACCTATACACCCTTTGGATCTTTCTCATCATCCTCATGTTAATCAACATCTGCCTGTTCACCTCTTCCACTGGTAGGTCCATATTGGTAAGCATACCAAGGTTTACGGGACTTAGGACCCCTAAGTACGCGGCTAAGTGAGTGATAAAGGGACCCAGAGATATGGCTGCTGGAAGAGTACCCGTAAGCACGGGTAAAGAATTTGGCAAGACTGTAGGCCAAATTGCAGGGGACTTGATCAATGAGACAGTGTAGGTGGAATAGGTCCCTGACTGTCACGACTCCGGTGCTATCTTAGCGCCCACCAATGGTGTGGACGATCACTCGGTGCAGTAATCGGTGTAATGGATGGAGAATCTTTATGCTCTTTTGCTTATGTGGGTCTTAATGACCTGAACCAATCCTTGCCCATACCTGCTGTGCTTCACCTCTCCGAACTCATGGATTGTACCATCCGTGATTTTCTTATGCTTTGTTTTGTGCAATAATAACATTTTAATTTCAATTCTGGCTCATTACATTGTGTCACATTAACCATAATTACAAAATTGTATTAAATTCAAAATTTCATTCATACAAATTCATATTTTAGCCTTACAATAGATATTTATATATATATATATATATATATATATATATATATATGATGTGACATCCGGCTATTTAGAGATAACTCTGTTAACTCAAGTTCTGTTATCTCACACAAACACAATTAATCCAGTTAGTCCAAGTTATTCAATCACAAACCCCAGGGACTAATTCTGCCATTCCTCAAACTCAAACACATGAAACTATAGGGACTAGTTATGTAATTACTCAAAAATTGATTCTGTTGACTCTAAAAAGTCAAAACTTCATGCTTTGATGTTCTGTTCACTTTTGTGAGTCAAACCCGTAGCCTTTGATTCCAATTCGAATTCATAAACGAAGGCATGCCCGAATTTGTAAACGAAATGCACGATAATGACTTAAACGATCATCATTAGGACATTAAACATCATTATGATGTTGAATTAAACCAAGTAATTACCATTAAACCAATAACCGTCGAACTCATAGCTAAAGTCCATCGATTTGTTCATTTGGTATAGTAATTTCGAAATCAAACACCCTGCGCACGCTAGACGAGTCGCCCAGAAGCTGTTGTGCGCACCATTTTGGTCGGAGAGGTAGCCGGAATCACCAGAGACTTGAGCACACGAAGTCGGAACCCTATCTAGCCGTTCTCCTCCAATTCGATATCGAATTTGGTAATTGCTTACACCATTAGCTTCGTTTCCATCCCTAGATCAAAAGCCCTAACCTTTTAGAGGCTTATAACATCAAATAAATCAGGAACGAATTCTAGGGTTCTTGTCATTTCGGGTTTAATCGAAATCCACCTTAGACTCAACTTAAATCCAATTAAACTATGTCAGTAGTTTCGCAATGTTCTAATCTGTAATAGCCCCATGAATTCAATCTCTTTCATATTAGAATCGATCAATTGGATTTTGAGTTTATATTCTAGGGTTTCGAGATTTCAAACAAGAATTAAACGATCCTATAGTTAATGATTTTGCAATTAAATCTCACCTCAGTTTTGCAATAACTCGATTAACAAAACCCCTAATCAATTTTTCTTGATCGTGGTCGAGATCATTGGATTTGGGACTAGTTTGAATTTGGTTTTTATGGGAGGAAGGACTCAGGGGATTTCCAAGTTAAAAACATATGAATCCGGGTATTGATGCGAGACCCTAGTGCTGTGGGGGAGGTGACCCGGGTTCGAGTCCCTCCACCCTGTTTTTGGCCTAAATCATTTTTAAACATTTATTTTTAATATAAAAATTATCCCATTATTATTATAATACTATATTAATATAGTGTGACCCCGAAAAACACCCGTAGGCTCGGGTTTGGTTTTTATAACCCGTTTTTAATATCTCTTTCCCGCTTTTAAAATAATATATTAATATTATTACTCAAACCCTCAATAATATATATATATATATATATATGTATTATTTTCACAACATTAATATTTACCGTGTCATACTTCGAACTTATAAATAATATAATTATTTATATTATTTACCCACGTTTATATTCTTGAATAAAAGTAATATATTTATTATTTTTTACCACATAAATGATTATTTTTGTTAATCCTACGAATTTAAAGATAATATAATAAGTTATATTATTTTCCTACACCATTATTTAATGGTATAAACCCACGAATATTTATTAAATAATATTACTCGTAATTAGAGACGTCCGACACGAAACACATTTATTTTAATTATTATATTAAGAAAATCTCTTATTCCCGTGGACAAGTTCGTCTACTCTTTAATCGTTAGTGCGTCTTAAGACGTTCACTCTTCCGTGTCATCGTCACAATATCCCATGTGTCCGTAACTTTTTATGCTTATAATTCTAGGGCATACATAAGCCGTTTACAAGCAAACACTTGTGGTCCCAATTGCATCCTTGTGTAGTGCTACTTGTACATAACTCAGGTGAGTTTACAGAGCCCCTTTTTTCACTTTTACATTCTTTGGGGTGAAACATGATTACATTCAAACTATTTTCAATTATTACAATTCAAACATTATGATTATGTGTGCAATTTGTGCCTTATGCTTGAATACTATTTGTGCAATCAACATTTACCTACTTTTTGTGCATAGTGCAAGTGCAATCATTAACTCAGTACAAGCCGACGGTATACAATGATAGCTCTATTGTGTCTGACCAACCCACCCGGTTAGGGTGACTGTTACCGAAAACACTTAAGGATAACTGTTGTGTTATGCCTCACACTTAAGGATAACTGTTGTGTTATGCCTAACATCTAAGGATAACTGTTATGTTACGCCTCACACTTAAGGATAACTGTTGTGTTATGCCTAACATTTAAGGATAATTTTTGTGTTATGCCTTTCAGTCACAAGGTTTGATTGTACACCCCAGTTTAAACTATAGTGATTATTAAACCATGTATCATATGAATTGTACACAAACTCTTGATATTACTTGTGGATTCAAAACCTATGTATGCTTACCAACTATATTTAGTTGACCCTGTTCTCATCATGTTTCAGGTACTAGTGTTTAAGATCATATGCAAAATACTACATATAGGGCTTGGACTTAATGAACAAAGAATTTGAACACGTTGATGTATTGGATTTATGGTTGTTGATTGAACTTATGTAATGAAATCATGATTTAAGGAACATATGAAATCATAGTTGATCATGTGCTTATGAACAGTCCACACGTCCGCCCCGACGTATTCCGCCGTCAGTCGGGGTGTGATATGGATGCTATTTGTGAAGATCGGGTGACGTAGCTCTCCATGTCTGTATAATCTCATTTTAACCCCAAAGTCACCCAAGGACATTTCATACCATTGCCTAGCCATCCTAAACCTCACACAATCGTGCTTTAGCTTGCTAAGCACGGGTCTGTCAAATTGAAAAGATTCCAATAATTCTAAGGTCATTTCATAGTAGGTTGGTTTTGGTTGTTGAATATCAAAGAATTTGACCCATGGTCTAGTAATTGAGGCACTGCTTCTTCTAACAGGCTAATATTTTCTAGAGTGGCATCGCAGATGGTCTTATGAGTTCAAAATTCCTGTTGCATAAGACCAGGCAGGGTATGGAAGGCATGAGCCTCAATGGCATTGTCAGGATCGAAGATCAGTCAAGGATGCATATTTGGCGGGTTTTATAGCATTGGTATTGGATGGTATGGTGGAGATGGTGTAGGTGGAGCATCTTGTGGTGGTATAGATGAAGATGAACTAGAGCTTGATGGGGCGTTCCTTCTTTTTCGGCCTGCTTGTCTGGAGGATTCTGCCATTTCCTATATAATTACCGGTTTGAAAAAGTTAGTGCCCATCATTTAGAGTTGCTCTAATCAACACATCTAGGTAAGCAACGGTGCCAAAAACTTAATAGTATCAAAACAATGCCAAGAACTTGATAGTTATATTAAAACTTGATATAGAAATGAACTATATATATTTTTATTTTTAGGATCACATAAAAAAACAAAAAATTGCACAAGGAAATAGCATAATTATGTTACTTGAATCCATAAATGGTCTATTGTATCTTAATTGAACAAGGCATAAATTTGAATGGTGCAATATGACTACTAAAATAGATGGTCAAAATGTTGACTTTGAAAAGTCAAACATATCAAAATTCTAAACATAATTCAATCAATCAACAATTTTTCCACAATATAACTAAATCCTAAACACATATAAACAAGATTCATGTTTCAATTCGTATTTCCAAGCTCAAGAGTTAGTCAAAATTCAAAAACTAGTTCATACGAGTTGAAGAAATGTGCTTAAACAAGGCAAAAAATGCTACATTATGCTCCTATTTAGTCAACCATGCATTTAGTTTAAGCATTGAGTTCAGATTCAAGCACATTCAAACAAAGATGCAAAATGAAACTCTAGCTCTATTTGAGTCAAATCTGTCAATTTTGAAGCATAAATCGACTAAAAGATGACAATGGATAACTTTACATACCTTTGGGAGAAGATTGGAGAACAAAAACGAAGAAAGCAGGTGAAAATCGGAGGTTTTTGGTTGATTTCGGCGAGAGCCGTTTGAAAGGGAAAAAATGGGGGGGGGGAGGTTTGAGGATTCTGCAGGTTTCTGCCTTTTTAAGACCTGACGCGCTTTTCCGTGATGCATGGCCGTGCATCCTGATGCATGGTAGTGCATCCTCCCTCTGACCAAAATTATATATATATATATATATATTTTACAAAAAGTAAAATGCTTAATATATAATATTATTTAGAAAAATAAGTATATTTTTAATTAAAGGATAACTAAAAATAATTTAATTTTCCATAAATATTATTTTATTGAAAATTTAAAATGAATTTGTCATAAGGGAATGTCACCGTAAAAACTCCGATTTTAATTTAGAGAACGTACCTTGTTTATTGAATTCCAATTTTCGGATATTGAGCTTGTCATTATCTAAAATAAAGAAGAATTTATAAATGTTAACCACTAAAAACCATTCGAAAGCGTTACGCCTGATAAAAAGTGCTTTCGAATGTTCGGACTTTTATTCATTAATTTCTCTTAGCAATAATTTCTCGGTCGCGATCCTTGAAAGATCCTACAAAGACAGATCAACTAACACAAGTACCAAAAAAATAAAATAAAAGTAAAAAGAATAAAATTAAAATAAGATGGGAAAATAAATTATAAATAAAACAAGTAAAATAAAGATGAAAATAAAAATAAAAGGAAAAATAAAGCAGAAATAAAACAAAGAAAAAAAACAGAAATAGTTAGTCTAACGACTTAGATCTTTCGCAGAATTACCGTGTCATCGGCAACGGCGCCAAAAACTTGATAACGTGTTTTTTGTAATAATATATATATTCTATTTAGAGCTACACATAATCAGGTTTTAAATTTATAAATTAAAATGATAATTACTTCAACTAAGCACACACAATAGGCAAGTGTACCTATCGCATCGTAGTATAGTATGGGTGAGAACCAAGTATCGAACCATGGACACGGATCCCGTACTCAACCCTCGCTATTGTCTGACTAAGATAATAAGTTGGAAAATGGGGCTTGTTTAAAAGGGAAATAAAAAGGATAAGAAATGTAATTGGAATTTTTACCTCGTTTAAGATGTTACTCTAATTGTTTTCCCTTGTTAATTAATGCTATATTTAAAGTAAGGTTGGTCATAGTTACTAGTAGTAACCCTTTCGATAGGGGAGTTAGTATTTTGTAACGGAACAGTGGATACGGTCGGCCAACTCTTCCTAATGAATCTCGGGACCCTAAACGGGGTCTAAAGTCTGCCGGCTATCTCGTGATTCATTATTCGGACTAGGATTATCCAATGACTGGCGTACGTCATGTCTTGTAACTTCTTCCGGTAAGTCGGAATGCACGACTTCCTCCAAAGGTACTTTATGAACGTTCGGCCCTAACAAATTATGTTATTAAATAGTTGTCTCTGCTGATAATATTATTTTAAATAAATAAGACTTTCATTCTCAAGATCAAACCCCATGGCTCCCGCTAGAAGTTCTCTACAAGTCGACACGTGAGAAGTAAAGAAATACCGACAAAAAATCGCCCGACCTGGTTAGGGCTCAAACGGCTTGCCGAATACCCAAACCTCCAATCAACCCATAATATTAAATCTATACTACTCGGCCGTTGCTAGCGCCAAGATTTGTATATATACCGTACAAACTTGAATAAGCCCAAACAAGAAGTTTTGCTTAAGTAACTTACAAGATTTAAGATTATTAGATTGGTTTAAAGATCACTTATTCTTGTCTTTTTAAGATAACTCATAGTAAAGACTTTAAAAACATAACATACTAAAAATACTTCATTAATTAATTAATGACCATACAAGTGACTCCACTAACGCTTAGATAATTTGTGGAAGTATTCCAACACCAAGGGAGAATGGGTATAGGTTACCTCTTGATTACTCGAACGAGAAGAAACATTCATATTACAAGTGTAGAACCAAAGACTGATTGTTACAAAATTATTCTAAGTACAAATGCTGCTGATGGGCTTATCAGCAGCATTCAGCACAAGTTGCTGCTGATAGGCTTATCAGCAGCATTCTGCACAAGTTGCTGCTGATAGGCTTATCAGCAGCGGTCACCCATGTTTGCTGCTGATAGGCTTACCAGCAGCAACCTTCACTTTTTGCAGCTGATAGTCTTATTCACTGAAGACCAAACGTTGCAGCTGACTATCCAGGCCAAGCGTCTCTGACACTTTTCTGCAAAAGCAACTGACAGACTCAAAGCAGAAGGAACCGCTATGGTCAACCAATGACGGACAACAATACACTTCTCCAAGCATGCAAACAATCATGAATAAAGAAAACGTTTCAGTAAAGTTAACTAGATTAGCCTTTAAGTGTAATGTAAATTAATAAACAAGATCAACGGCTTGTGTTCGATCTGATCCTTAGAATCAAGGGTCTGTCTTGATTCTAAGTTACTATAAATACTGTGTTACCACTTCATTGTAAGTGTGTCTTGATAGTGCTAGTAGTGCTTGTCACACTTATTCATTGAGTTTCTCACTTGTAATCTTTGCATTCACAAAAGCTTAATACAACAGTGTTTATCAGTATTCTTTGTGTTTACTTGATTATAAATTGTGTAGTTGATTTTGTTTCCGCCAACCTCAACTAAGAACAGAACCATCTTGTATTCTCACGATTCTACAAGTGGTATCAGAGCTTTGGCTCAGATTAAACAAACTAACTTTTGTTTAATCATCTCTGGTTCTATTCTAAACTCTCTCTTTGAACAAGTCACCCAAAATCAAAACAAAAATGGCACAGAGCAATGGCTTTGAAGATATTGGCAGCATCAACCGACCACCAAGGTTGGTATCTGGAGAAGACTATGACATGTGGAAAAATCGCATGGAAAGCTTCTTCTGTTACCAAGAATACGGAATGTGGAGATCCATCAAAGAGGGTCCATATATTCCCATGGTGGCCTCTGCTGATGGTGGAGGGATACAAGTCCCGAAGGAAACCTCCAAGTACTCTGAAGAGGACATCAAGAAAATGGAGGTGGACTTCAAGGCACTGGGAGCCATCCAAATGTGCCTTCCGAATGAAGTTTTTCACAACTTCAGAAGCTACAAAACTACCAAGGAGCTCTGGGAGGCGCTGGAGAAGATGTTTGCTGGCTCTGAAGAAGTCAAAGAGAACAGAAGGGACATACTGAAGCAGTAGTATGAGAACTTCGTTTGGAGGGAAGGTGAGTCCTTAACTATTTTATATAACAGATTTACCTATCTTGTAGGTGAACTGCAGTGCTCCAAGGTAAAGCTGGAGAATGAAGACATTCTCAAGAAGTTCATAAGATCTATCCCTAGTTGTTGGACATTATACACTGTGTCCATCAGAAGAACAGAGAATCTGAAGACTCTTCAGATGACTGAGCTCTTTGGCATGCTCAAAACCTATGAATTAGAAATGATTCAAGCTAAAGAAAGGAGCTCCAGTTATCAATCAGCTACCACTTCCTCCACTACCTCCTCAGCGCTTCACTCTGATCATTCTGGTCCTAGTGCAAGCAGCTACTATCCTCCTATTGTTACTCACCCTCAGACCCCAACCGCTTCACAATCTAACTCATCACCATTTCTTCTTGAGGCACCTCCTCAACAGCCAACCTCTACTGCTTTTGTCTCTGACAACTCAAGCAGCATGTATTTCATAAAAGAGGATCTGGAATGCTTTCATCCAGATGATCTTGAAGAAATGGATATTCAGCACTCATATGCCATGCTCTCCCTTAGAGAAAAAGGTTCTATTCTAGAACCAGAAGATCATTTCCAAGCAACAACTCAAACAGCAGAGTTGGGCTTGATAAAAGCAAGATCCGTTGTTACAACTGTAACTAAATGGGTCACTTTGCTAGGGAGTGCAAGGCACCTAAAGCCAATCAGGGTGCAGGCCATCAAAGACAAGCCTACCAAAGTCAGCCCAGACAGCAGCAGCAACAAACTCCCCCAGCACAAACTGCAGCCTGTGCAAATGTTGGAACTGCAGAATTCGACTGGAGTTTTCAATATGAAGATGTTCCTGTCTCCAACTAAGCACTTATGGCAGACACTGCAGAGATACCACCTCAGGTATTTGAACATCTATGCTCTCAAGCTTGCATTGATAAAGTTTTAGGTTATAGAAAACATAACCAAAACCTTATAGATCAAAATGAAGAGTTTCTTCAAATGAAATATGAGTTCAAAAGGGTTGAAATCACTTACAAAGAAAAAATTGAATGCCTTAAGAAAGAGATTTCATCTCTAAAACATGAACAAACCAATCTTGAAACTCAGATTGATGATCTATTAGTAAAACTTAAATCAACCAGAGCTGATCTGGCAGAACAGAAAGTTCATGTTGAAAAATATGAATTTTCTTCTAAAAAGCTACAGAGACTTCTAGACATTCAAGTCCATGAAAAGGTAAAGCTTGGAGGACTTGGATATGGCAAGGAACAATACAATACTGTTCCTCATCCAGCTGACTATGTTGCCATCTATGAACCAAGCTTCGATGTCGCAAAACTCGACACTGCAAACAGAAATCTTGATCCTTCAATGGATGAACCCCTTGTTAAAGACTGCACTACCTCATCAGAATCTGAGTTAACCCTCTCAGACCATGATGAAACCAGTACAGCCTCATCTGAAGCTGTTCTGAATAGAGTCCCAGTCCCTACTGTTCTCCCAGCTGTTCCAGCCCCTGTACCATTCAAACAGATAAGGATCAGCTATCCTCCAGGTGGAAGAAAGCTAAACACTGAAAAGGGACAAACATTAGGACCCACAAACTCCAAGCCTCAGTTCATGCCAAATCAGAAGAATCAGCAACAGGTTAGAAGAGTTACGACCAAGAAAACTCAGTTCAGAAACTCTTCTTCTCCACCAAGGAAGCAGCAGCCCAAGGTTCAGCAGTCCTGCATCATATGTGGGGAATCAAACCACTTTGCTGCAAAATGTCAGTTTAACCCCTTCAACCAGATCCTTCTTCAATCAGTGCATAAACAAAAGAAGGATCAGCATACTTCAGTTGATAGGCCAACTGCAGCCAATAGAAGAGTTGAAACTGCAGAAAAATACAAGCAGCAGCAAAAGGCAAAGCCTTCAGCAGCCACCAAATCTGCTGCTGCTCAAACAAAGCAGTCAGCAGCAAAAACTAAATCTGCTGCTGCTCCAAATAAGCTTTCAGCAGCAAAAGCAAAATCTGCTGCTGAAAAGCCAAGGTCATCAGCAGCAACATCTGCAGCTGATAAGCTGAAGCCATCAGCAGCAAAACCTGCCCCTGCTGACAGGCCAAAACCTCAAGCAGGAAAATCAGCTGTTGATAGAGCAAATTCATCAGCTGCCAAAGCCAAATCCGCAGCCGATAAAGAAAAGAGAACTGGAAAACCACTTCTTAAGCAATGGAAAGCCAAAATCTCTGCTCCTGTCAGCAAAATCATCATCGGTGCTGTTGAATGCACGCATGATGAATCATAATGTCCAAGAACTCTTTTCTTCAAAAAGGAGAGCTCTTGGACCACTCCTACTAACTAAATCTCTTTCATGTGCAGGGACAGCCAGGTAACAAGAATAACACCTGGGTGGTAGATAGCGGCTGTTCCAGGCACATGACAGGCAACAGATCCATCCTCTCCAACTTCAGACATTTCAATGGAGGATATGTTGCCTTTGGGAGTGACTCAAAAGGTGGATCTATCACTGGACAAGGCACTGTGTCCAATGAAAGGATGAGTATTGAAAGAGTCAACTATGTTAAAGAACTTGACTTCAATCTCATGAGTGTTTCTCAAGTATGTGATCAAAAGCATTGGATGCTCTTCACTGACAAAGAATGTTTCGTGTTAGCTCCTGGCCTATCTAAAGCCCCCCAGAGAAGATTCTCCTAACTGCTAATAGAAAGGACAACTTATATGTGCTTGACATGAATGAAGTCACTCCATCTGGTAGTGTTTCATGTTTTCTGTCAAAGGCATCAGTTGATGAATCCGCTCTCTGGCACAGGAGGTTAAGCCATGTTAACATCAAAACAATCAATAAATTAGTGAAGGACAATCTTGTCAGAGGGCTTCCTGACAAAGAATTCCAGCTAGACGATCATTGCATTGCCTGCTTGAAGGGAAAACAACACAAAAGTTCCCATAAGCCCAAGACATTGAACACAAATGACACTCCTCTCCAGCTACTGCATATGGATCTCTTTGGTCCTACAAATGTCATGTCAATGGGCAAAAAGTCCTACTGTCTGGTGATCACTGATGACTTCTCCAGATTTTCTTGGGTATTCTTCCTAAGAACAAAAGATGAAACTGTTGAGATTCTCAAATCCTATATTCTCAGGGTAGAGAATCAAAGTAATCTGAAGGTAAAGATCATAAGGTGTGATCAGGGAACAGAGTTCAAAAATCACACTTTGAACAGTTTCTGTGAGAGCAAGGGCATTGAAAGGCAGTACAGTGCTCCAAGAACTCCTCAACAAAATGGGGTTGCTGAAAGAAGAAACAGGACTCTGATTGAATCAGCAAGATCTATGCTGGCTGACTCAAAGCTGCCCCTTACTTTCTGGGCAGAAGCAGTAAGCACAGCTTGTTATGTGCAGAATAGAGTCCTTATTGTTAAGCCTCTCCAGAAAACTCCCTATGAACTCTGGCTCAAAAGAGTTCCCTATATTGGCTTCCTGAAGCCCTTTGGATGTCCATGTACCATCCTCATCACACATGGAGTTCTTCCTAAATTCGGTGCAAAGTCTGATGAAGGTTACTTTGTGGGTTACTCCTCTCAATCGAAGGCCTACCGAGTGTTCAATTCTAGGACTCGGATTGTGGAAGAATATGCTAATGTGGAATGCAGGGAACACGTTGTCTGTGAACAAGGCAAAGGTCCCAACTGGCTTTTTGATATAGACTCCTTCACCCAGATATTTGAGCCCCTCATATTCTCAAATATGGAGCCTCCTTCTTCAAACTCAACACCTTCTACCTCAACCTCTTCTTCTGACTACAGACTGGAGTTTCCCAGTCCCTACATCAGGATGAAAAGGCCATCCATTGATCCTCCATCAGTGGCAGAAGCTATTGAAGCCAGTTCAGGTGAAGCCGGTACATCCAACACCACAAGCAGCAATCTCTCTGACAATGAAATCCTAAATGAAGCCTCCTCAATTCATGATAAAGAGGCCTCTGATGCTAATGCTGCTGACTATGTGGATCACAATGATCAGATCCTCCAAGCTCCTCTCCACCCATTTGAAGACAATACTGATCTAAACCACAGTAATCTTGAAGAGGGAATACGGCTGGATGTGATACCTGCTCAGAGAATAAACAAAGAGCATCCTCTGGAAAACATCATTGGCCAAGTCCACACAGGCATCCAGACAAGAAGTAAGTCTCATAAAGCCAACATTTGTTTGTTCTCTTGCTTTCTATCACAGGTGGAACCCAAAAGGATCGATGAAGCTCTCAAGCACAACAGCTGGATTGAAGCAATGCAGGAAGAATTACTGCAATTCAAAAGACAAGATGTTTGGAAGCTTGTTGATCTTCCACCTGGTCAAACAGCCATTGGAACAAGATGGGTTTTCAGAAACAAGCAAGATGATAGGGGCATCGTAGTCAAGAACAAAGCCAGACTGGTAGCTCAAGGTTACACTCAAGAAGAAGGCATTGACTATGATGAAGTTTTTGCTCCCGTTGCCCGTCTGGAAGCCATTAGAATTTTTCTGGCTTATGCAGCATCCAAAAACTTTATGGTCTATCAAATGGATGTGAAGAGTGCCTTTCTGTATGGCACGATTGATGAAGAGGTCTATGTCAAACAGCCTCCAGGCTTTGTAGATCCTGCACATACAAACAAAATCTTAAAACTGGACAAAGCTCTCTATGGATTACACCAAGCCCCAAGAGCCTGGTATGAAACTTTATCTGGATATCTACTTAGTAACAACTTCAGAAGGGGGGCCATTGATCAGACACTTTTCATCAAAGATGAAGGGGGAGAAATTTTGTTGGTTCAGATTTATGTTGATGACATTATCTTTGGATCTACAAGAAAGAAGCTCTGCAAAGACTTTGAAGTTCTGATGCATTCCAAATTTGAAATGAGTTCAATGGGTGAACTAAATTTCTTTTTAGTACTTCAAGTCAAACAGGTACCAACTGGAATCTTCATAAGTCAATCCAAGTATGTCAAAAGCATCTTGGAAAGGTTCAAAATGACTGACTGCTCTGCTGCAAGAACTCCTATGCAAGTGCACCATCAATTATCTCCGGATAAAGAAGGACAAGACACTGACCAACATCAGTACCGAGCAATGATAGGGTCTCTCATGTACCTCACTGCCTCAAGACCAGATATCATGTTTGCAGTTTGTCTCTGCGCAAGATTTCAAGCAGCTCCAAAAGTGTCTCATCTTCAAGCTGTCAAAAGGATCCTTAGATACCTAAAGGGAGCTCCAAAACTTGGGCTATGGTATCCAAAGAATGAAAATGTCAATCTCTATGCTTACACTGACAGTGACTATGGGGGTTGTAACTTGGACAAAAAGTCCACATCTGGGGGGTGTCAATTTCTTGGAGGAAGGCTCATCTCATGGCAATGCAAAAAGCAAACATGTGTTTCTACTTCAACAGCTGAAGCAGAATACATTGCAGCTTCAAGCTGCTGTGCACAGGTCATCTGGATCCAAAATCAAATGCTTGACTATGGAATGACCTTCATGCAGACTCCAATTCACATTGACAACATGAGTGCTATCTCTATCACAAACAATCCGGTGCAGCACTCAAAGACAAAGCACATCGACATCAGGTACCATTTCATAAGAGATCAAGCTGAGAAAAAGAGAATTATTTTAACCAAAGTTCATACAAATGAGCAATATGCTGATCTGTTTACAAAACCTTTTGATGAAGCTAGATTCAGATATTTAGTTGAATCAATTGGTATGATGAACTTTGATTAAAATTCATCTCAAGTTTCTCCTTAAAATGTGTCTTTTTGTCCCTTGTTGTAAATAAAAGTTATGGGTCAGCAGCATTTTTGCCCTTCAGCTGCTGACAGGTAAAAGCATCAGCAGCAAATGTTTTGCCACTGATAGCTTTAAGTTATCAGCAGATACATGTTTCCTGCGGATAGCTTTAAGGCTTTCAGCAGCAATTCCTTTGCTGCAGATCTTTAAACCTTTCAGCAGCAAAATCTGCTGCTGACAGACTTATCTTTCCGCAGCAACCAAGTTTGCAGCGGATAGGCTTATCCATCTGCTGCAACCATTTTTGCTGCGGATACTCTTATCTTTCAGCAGCAACCAAGTTTGCTGCTGATGGGTAAACATAAGTCTAAATTACTTTTACCCGCTGTAAAATTTACCGTCAGTCCCTTCCATGACTGCCTTGGTGTATTACAGCTGTAACAATGAAAAGTGAAACAGGTTGTACTGTACAAGTGAAGTTGCTTTTTCTTCGTCTGCCGTTATATCACTATCTCAAACGTTCCCACCACCTCTTCATTTTCAATTTCAAACCCTAACCTTCCATCACTTTCTCTCCCGTCCCCACAGCATTCAAAGCCCTCCATAATCAACCACCATTCAAACACCCTTCTCTTTTCCCTCCAAATCCATAACAATGGCAGGCGCAGACATAAACAACCCAAACGACAAGTTTGCTCCATACCACAACCTCACTGCATACCTAATAAAAGGCAAGAAGTCCGAGGGTTTCGACGGTATGATCGACTTCCTCTGTCGGTCCAAAATTTACCATGCCCTAACCGTCAACCCAACCATATATACTTCACACATGGAAGATTTTTGGAGCTCAGCCGTGTATTCTACTGAACAGGGCACTCCTCAAATCAGAGGCACAGTAGACGGTAAGGAAATGATCATCACTGAAGCAAAGCTCCGCCAACACCTCAAGCTTCAGGATGAAGGGGACGCCCTCTCTTACCCAAGAGACGTATACATGAGGACCTTTGTATCCATACGGTACACTGGGAATCAAACATAGTATACGATAGAGAAGGCACTCATGGGTCCCAAATGGAAGTATCTCTGCCACACTCTTCTCCAATGCATATCTCAAAAGAGGAGTGACTGGAACCAACTAAGCTCCGGACTTGCGTCGGCAATTCACGGTATGATAACTGGAGCAGGTTTTAATTTTTCCCACCTCATTTTTGAAGGTTTGAGATACAACCTTCAAGAAGGGGTGAAATCTCAGTTCTTTATGTACCCAAGATTCTTGCAGGAAGTGTTCAACATTGAGCACCAAGTTCTTTCAAAAACTGCAAGAATCTACTCAATTTTGGGACACAAGAACAACATTTTTCAAAGCATGAGAACAGTTTCATCAAAGTTCTCAGGGGCCGATGTTCCATTGTTATCTACAATGTTGAACACGCACAGTGCCCAGGGTGACAGTTCAGCAAACCCAGCTGATACTGATCCCACACCCTCCACCTCACTGCCACAAACTCAAACTACTGTTTCCCTTGATCGAACCCCTGTGCATTCTAATGAGGATGCACAGGCACATACATTACTCACCCCCAGTTTGATTGCTCAACCGAAACACAGGGCCCCGGTTGCAGCCAAGTATACAAGGAAGAGGGGCAAGAGAACTCCTTCTTCTCTTGCCTCCAAGGCCCAAACCCAAGCCAACATCCCTCACTCAGAATCACAACATTCTAGTGAGAATATCATAAGGGAAAGCCACATTGCTAGGGAGACTCCTTCGGAAGTCTCTCTATTAGGATTAGGATCACTTCCCGGATCCATAGAACAGCCCTTCGAGCCATTCCTCTCTTCTTTGAACTTAGTGTAGAGGAACCTGACCAAAGAAATGTACCTTCTCCAACTACCACTATCAAGGGGGTACTGATTGGTCTTGCTTCCGAAACACCCAGCCCAAGTTCTTCACCCTTGAAGGTCCACTCTGGGAGTATTGAAAGAGTGGATGTGGAAGAGGCTGTCACTACTGCTGGTCCATCAAATGACCAGGAGGACAGTGACAACATCTTTAAGACCTCGACCACGGCAACTCATGGTGAGGGTGTTTCCCTGGAAACTCCCCTCACTGAGAGGAATCCCTGGAGCCAAGAAACCACGGGTGATGGGGATGCTGAGGCTCGGCCTACGGCCCCATCTGGGTCCAAGGATTCCACAACTATGGATGAGGACAGTCTGAAACTACACAACTTGAAATTGACGGCCAGGGTGGCTATGCTTGAGGTTGAAGTGTCCAAACTACGACACCAAGTCTTGATGCATGAAGCCCATCAATGTCCCTCCACGGCTTCTCCCTCTCTTGTCTCAGTGGGCACTCAAACAAATGCCTATATGTCCACTGATGCAACCAAAAAGGGGGAGAAAGTCTCCATGGAAGAAGACGAAGACAACCTTGAAGACTGGATACAGGAGCAGGCTGCCTTCCAAAGCTCACTTTACAGGCCAGCTTTTGTACAGGTCTACGACCTGCCAGTACCAGAAGATGAAGAAGAAGAGATCTCTGAAGACTGGAAGTTGGTTGCCAGGGCTATGGATGAAGTGCTGACTGATGTTGAAGGCAAAGATCAAACATCTACATTGGTCAGCATCATCCCTGAAGCAGCAGCCATCATAGGTCAATCCACTACCCCCCAAATCTTCAAATCTTCAAAGAAGCTAGAGTTTGACTCTATTCTAGCTTGGGGGTATGATGGATCAGCTGAGAGGTTCTGGACTGGATGGGAGTTCAGCGGAGTAGAAGAGCTGAACTGGAACTCACTCAATGCCCTCCAAGTCCTACAACTATATCTATCTAACTGCATCAACTCTTCAACGGATCTCTCAGCAGAACTTGCCATTGGCAGGTTCTATGACCTGATGGAGGATAATCTACCCAAGTTCAGAAGACTCCTACAAACAGCAAGACGGGTAGCTTATCCTGAATCTTCGTCGGCCGCAGAAAGAAGACTGTCTCCCAACAATCTTGCAATAACAAGGAGCAGTCTTCTCACTGAAGAAGGAGTTCTGGGCCTTCAAAGATTTCTGTATGCCTTCCTGGTCAAGGAGTCGGACGTGCTAGGATGGGTAAGCACTAGGCTCCTTGACCACGCTTTCTTCCTAAGCAACGGTTCTGCTCTCATCATCAACACCGGGAACATCCTTCAGCTACCAACAAATTTCCTCCACAAGATCTATCTACTAAAAGCCAACATCTGCAATGTCAACTCCCTTGAAAGCCAGGCGATGATAGCAATTATCAAAGCTCACCTTGAGAAGGAAGGAAGGATTGATGAGGAAGAAGATGTGTCATCCTCTGACACTGACTCCAACTCAGATTCCCCTCCAGTTAACATCTGCGCTGCAGCTTATGAAGCAAGATCCTCTGTGAGAGAAAGGCGGCTAGAACTTACAGATCATGAGTGCCAAACTAAAGACCTTCCCTTATCTACCTCTCAACATGCCAATGAAGCCGAGGCAGAGATCCCAACAGCACAACAATTAGCTGTTTCTGTGATCAGTGAAGCCAGAGCAGAGGCATCCAATGTTAATAAAGGGAAGGGCATCATGAAAAAAGAGGATGAAAAGAGGTTGCAAAAGGAAAAGAAAGAGAAAGAAGAGAGAAGAAGGAAAAGGGAAGAAGAAGAGTTGGCTGAAGAGATGGCTCAAAAACAAAGGCATGAAGATAGAAAGGTAGCCATACTTCTCAGACAACAGACAATCCAGCTGTATGCCAAACAGCTGGATGAAATGAAGATAAAAGTCCATGCAGGGTCTCAAGTTGAGGAAGATGAACGACTTGCTAGACAACTGCAGGAACAGTTTGCAAAAGAAGAAGAAGAAGAAGCTAAAAAGAAAAGGAAGGAAGATGCTAAGTTTAGAATCACTGATTCTAAATTAGCAAAAGAATTAAGGGAGGAGTGGACTGAAGCTCTGATCTCTCAAGGTGAGGATGCAGACTACCTTGAAAAACTGTTAAACAAAGAGATCTATAGAGCCTTCATGGGTCAGCAGGGGGAATTGGCAAGGAAAAAGAAAGATGAAGAGAAAGAAAAAGCTCAACAGAAGTCAAAGAAAGCCATTGCCCTTAATCTAAGGACCCATGAAGAAAGGAAGAAGATGACTGACTTCCTTAAGGCAAGGGGAGAAAGTGGAAAAAGGTTAGGTCCCATGTCCTTCATGAACCTACAAGCCCTGTATACAACAGTGAAAAAGGAAGAGGAAGAAAGACTGGAAAAGAGACCAGTCAAGAAACAAAGAACCTCTGCACCAGAAACTACTTCCTCTCTCCAAACACCATCCACAAACATCCCCAAGCCTTCCACTCCTCCACCCAAAAAGTCCAAGTCATCCCACCCAGCTCCCACTCATCAACAGCCTCCCTTGAAGATACCCAAACCCACTCCTAAACCAGAAGACTCAAGAAATATAGTTAACTGGTTCTACAATTCACAAGATCAAGTGTTTGAGATCTTCAGGGGGAGAACTGAGAGAAGAAGATCCACTTACAGGTCTGTTGATGAGGTTCTGCAATTACCTGATTCCGATCTTCAAAGAATTTTAGAGCTGGGTGAAGCTCATAAGCCTACAAATGAGAGTGGGAAACATCTTATGCTAGCTATCAGACACTACTTCAATCCTAGCAAAGATGTGGTCATGAATATCAAACCACTCAAGTCTCACTCTCCATTTGTATCTTGGTCCTATAATGCTGATTTGGATGAATTCACTTTGATTGATGTAAAGAAGCAGCAGATGAGATGTTCAAGCAACGCTATCTACAAAATGCCACACAAAGACATCAAGACTCTGTCTGAACTTCCATTGAATAATCCCAGCAAGGATCAAAGAGGCTATGAGGTGGAAAGAATAGTCAGCCATATGCAAAAGCTTCAGCAACAAAGGGACTAGAAGAATTTTGGTAGCATCAGTCTAGGGGGAGTTTGTAGAACCAAAGACTGATTGTTACAAAATTATTCTAAGTACAAATGCTGCTGATAGGCTTATCAGCAGCATTCAGCACAAGTTGCTGCTGATAGGCTTATCAGCAGCATTCTGCACAAGTTGCTGCTGATAGGCTTATCAGCAGCGGTCACCCATGTTTGCTGCTGATAGGCTTACCAGCAGCAACCTTCAATTTTTGCAGCTGATAGCCTTATTCACTGAAGACCAAACGCTGCAGCTGACTATCCAGGCCAAGCGTCTCTGACACCTTTCTGCAAAAGCAACTGACAGACTCAAAGCAGAAGGAACCGCCATGGTCAACCAATGACGGACAACAATACACTTCTCCAAGCATGCAAACAATCATGAATAAAGAAAACGTTTCAGTAAAGTTAACTAGATTAGCCTTTACGTGTAATGTAAATTAATAAACAAGATCAACGGCTTGTGTTCGATCTGATCCTTAGAATCAAGGGTCTATCTTGATTCTAAGTTACTATAAATACTGTGTTACCACTTCATTGTAAGTGTGTCTTGATAGTGCTAGTAGTGCTTGTCATACTTATTCATTGAGTTTCTCACTTGTAATCTTTGCATTCATAAAAGCTTAATACAACAGTGTTTATCAGTATTCTTTGTGTTTACTTGATTATAAATTGTGTAGTTGATTTTGTTTCCGCCAACCTCAACTAAGAACAGAACCATCTTGTATTCTCACGATCCTACAACAAGACTTTAAAAAGGAAAATAAACAAGAAAGCTAAACGGACCAAAACGAGAGAGTTCTGGCTCTTAGCAGAGCACTAAGGCCTTCCCTACTCTTAATCTTGGACACCTAAAACACTAGAATGAGCTTGCTATTTATATGCTAAGATTTTGGCAATGCACGGCCGTGCATTGGATTGCACGGGCGTGTAAAGTACCCTTTTCTTGCACGTGGGGAATCTTGGCAGCTTTAGGAGGTACAGGGAGCTAGGCAGGCCTTTGCATGGCCGTGCATTGGAATGCACGCCCGTGCATTGGCCCAGTTCTGCTCCCTGTTGACATTTGATCTCCTGCTTTGACTTTATGCGTCCGGTTTCGTTCAGTTGTCTTTCGAATACTGATTTCACCTTGATTTTGAGTGATTTCTTCATGTTATTGCATAGCAAGGTTAATTATCCTATTGTAACACAAATGAAAAGATTAAATAGCAATTCCTATCATTTTGTCTATAATTGTGATCAATATGGGGGATAATTGTTCATGTAAAACATGTATAATTTAGGTCATATCAATAATATAATTTTCAGACTTAAGTAGTCATGACGCAATCATTTCCTAAATGTGCAGTCTAAGAAGTTTCGATCACTTACTGATGTACTATCCTTTCCTTTATTCCTCAAATGACTTTGGTTTTTCATATTTTTAATTTGTTTGGATTTTTTTTGATATTTTTCAAATAAAAAGAACTATACAGAAATAAGACTTAAAAATAAAGACAACTTCCAAGAAACACTTGTTTTGAAAATGAATTTCACTCTGGATTGAACATTCCTATCATGTTGACAAGGTGCTCAAACTGAGTACGATCAAATGCTTTAGTGAGAAGGTCGGAAAAGTTGTCATCCGTGTGAACCTTTACAAGTTCAATCAATTGCTTTTCAGCGCAATCACGGATGAAATGGTGAAGAATTTCAATATGTTTAGTTTTAGAATGTTTCACCGGGTTATTTATGAGGGACATGGTGGCATTGTTGTCAATGAGCATTGGAGTTCCAGTGTAGTTTAAGCTGTAGTCTCTCAGTTGTTGCTGGATCCATAAGATCTGAGAACAACAGCTAGCAGCAGTATTGTATTCAGCTTCACATGTTGAGATACAAATAGTTGACTGCTTCTTACACTACCAGGAGACCAACCTATCTCCTAAGAATTGACATCCACCTGAGGTCGATTTCCTATCAAGGTTACAACTGCCATAATCTTAATCTGTGTAGGCTTTGAAATCAAATGACTGCTGATTGGAATACCAAAGACCTAATTTGGGCTTCTCTCTCAGATATCTTAATATTCTCTTCACAGCTATCAAGTGTGATTCCTTGGGTTGTGACTGAAACCTTGAGCACAAGCAAACGGCAAACATTATGTCAGGTCTTGAAGCTGTAAGATACATCAGAGAACCAATCATCGCTCGGTACAATTTGCAATCAACATCCTAGTCGTCCTTGTCTGGATAAAGTTTGTTATTGACTAGGATCGGTGTATCAAAAGTAGAACAATCATTCATCTTGAATTTCTCTAAAATGTCATGTACATACTTAGTTTGATGAACAAAATTGCTATATTTTCTTTGATTGACTTGCAGTCCCAGAAAAAATGATAATTCGCCTATGTTACTCATTTTAAACTTTGACTTTATCACCGCTTCGAATTCTCTGCAGATATCTTCATTCGTAGACCCAAATATAATGTCATAAATGTACACCTGTACTAGTAGGATATCTCCCCCTGCTTTCCTGATGAACAGAATAGAGTCTATTTGTCCACGATCGAAACCGTTGACCAACAGATGCTTAGATAAGGTTTATACCAAGCCCGCGGTGCTTGATGAAGACGATAGAGCGCTTTATCCAGCTTGTACACTCTATTTGGGTAGTGCGGGTCTTCAAAGCCAGGTGGTTGTGAAACGTATACCTCCTCATGTACTTTTCCATACAAGAAAGCACTTTTCACATCAAGTTGAAAGACTTTGAAACCAACAAATGAAGCATAACCTAGGAACAATCTGATGGCTCCAAGTGTAGCAACTAGGGCATACACCTCAGTGTAATCCAAGCCCTCTTGCTGATAAAACCCTTGAACAACTAGTTGTGCCTTGTTTCTCACTACAACATGTCGATCGTCCGTCTCACATTTGAACACCCATCTAGTACCTATAGTATGTACACGCTTTGGCAAATCAACTAAATCCCACACATTCAACTTCTTGAACTGAGAAAATTCTTCTTGCATTGCCTCTATCCAACAATTGACTGCAAGAGCCTCTTTCACATTCTTCGGCACTAGTTGGGATATAAAACCAACAGGTAAGCATGTTTCCATGATTCCCGTGTCAAGTATCTGTGCACATAGACTAGTGTTCTCTATGATGGTTCTGTGACGAGCCTGAACGCATGCATAAGGATCACCTATGATGTTGTCTATTGGATGATTCTTATGCACTCTAGTCTCTGGCACGATAGGTTCTTGGATATCTGTATCGAGATTTGTACTCACATCCCCGACATCATGTGTACAAGAAGAAGAATCAACATTAATAGGATCAACTTGTTCAACTTCCTCTTCAACATTTTCTTCCTCTTCAGTGTTTCTTTCGTGAGTACCTGATGCAGATTAGGCATTCGGGTTCGGGGTTGGTATAGGTACAGTGGACTTTGTTGAGAAAACAGAGTCATCGCCACCACTACAGTACTGATATAGCTTGGCGGCATCTTCAGCAGACAAATCACGAGGAACATTGAAAGACTTGAAAAGAGCATCATAATCAAAACCCCAAGCAGGACCTGTTGGTTCTTGTGGAATGTTGTGCTTGCTGCAATATACTTCGAACCACTCTTCAACATGTCAAGTCTCTTTGTTGTACACCCGTTTGCAGTGTTAATTGGCAACATATCCTAATAATATGCATTCCACAGCTTTTGCGTGAAACATGGATTTGCGATCCTTGGATTGTAACAACAACGAACAAGGACTACCAAATGGAATTAAGTAGTCTATGTTTGGAGGTTGATTGTTAATCAACTCATAACAAGTTTTGTTGTAACGCTTCACCACTATAACCCTATTCAAAACGTGACATGTTGTGTTCACTCCCTCATCCTAGAAAGTAATTGGTAGCTTCGCATCTGACAGCTTAATCCTTGCTGTTTCAACCAGCATTCTGTTCTTCTTTTCTGCTACTCCGTTCTGATGTGGTGTGTATGACGCACTGAACTCATGAAGAATACCCTTCTTCAAACAGAATGGCTCCATCATGTTGTTCTTGAACTCTATGCCGTTGTCACTCTAGATTCTTCTAACCTTCAACTTGCAAAGTGTTTCCAAATTTAGGATCAGATATTGAAGAATCTCAGCAGTCTCATCTTTTGTACCTAAAAAGTGCACCCAAGAAAAACATGAGTAGTCATCAGTTACAACCAGACATTATGACTTACCTCTAAAACTCCTGATACTTATGGGCCCGAACAAATCCATGTGCAAGAGCTCCAAAGGAGTATCGATAGAGTTTTGGGTCTTGTGCTTGTTGAGATTTTAGGTGTTGTTTACCCTTTTTACAAGGCACACAGTCATCTGCCACCAAAAATCTCACTTAGGAACACTGGTTACTAAGCCGTGTCGGACAAGATAATTCATTTTTCTGTAAGAAATGTGTCCAAGTTTCCTATGCTACAAGATTGAGTCAATCTCTATCGCTTTGGTAAGCAAACAAGTAGCAACTGATGTTGTGGTTTTTGTCACACTCATATCAATCTGATATGTGTCGTTTTTTCTTGCTGCTCTCATCAGAATCCATTCCCCAGGAACCACAAAGCCCGGCTTGAGAACCAGGCATTCTGACTTGTCAAACATCACAAAGTACTCATTTTCAGACATCTGAGAGACTCTCAACAAGTTATGCTTTAGCTGCTCACGGTAGTTTACTTTGTCAAAGCTAATACTACCATTAGAAGGCTTGTGATGCTTCCACCCTTCTCTCCTGCCAAGGCTACATACCCGCCTCTAAATGGTTTAAAATCTTGAAGAAGAGCCAACTTGCTTGTCATGTGCTAGGAGCATCCACTATCTAACACCAGCGGTTCGCGATAGTCCCCCTTAGATGTCCCTACACGAGTCAAATGAATAGTTAGATTTGGAGACCCAAGCCATGGTGGTCTTGGTTCATCCGTTTTTCTCAAAATAAACTACTTCAATTAACTCATAATCATGATTATTCAAAAATGGTGACTCCTTCTGAGAGTCTGAACCAGAGTGTTGAGAGGTGTTACTTTTCTTTGGTTTCCGAAATCTCTGTTTTTTTTTTCTTTTGAAAAGATGGTTCATTTTTATCAACAGGTGGTGAGTTAGAAGAACCTTCACCATTTTGTACTTTCATAAACAAGATTTTGGAAAACTCCATCTTCAGGAAACTTTTGTTCCAATTTTCTCAACATCTTATTCATTTTTCTCTTCTGTGGTTTGGAAAGCTTCACCACAGCTTTCTCACTTGTTTATGCACTACCAGATGTAGATGCACCAGGACTAGCCTGTTCCCGTCCTGTTTCTTAACAGATGGTGCAGCCACACGCTTAACTTGTGGCTTTACCATTTGCTTGACTGGTGGTTTCACCACTTTTGGAATCTGATTGTTTTCTTGTTTTATTGATTGTTTAGCCTGTTGAGCAACAACTGGCCTTTTCTCATGATCCTTATCAGGACAGTTCACAATAATGTGACATGTTGTACCATAGTGAAAACAAGTCCTTCTCTCCTTGTAAATTCTTCTGTAAGGCTCATTTACTTGTGATGTGGAGGCTTCGTTTTGATGAACACTCTAAGGTGTATGATGAACAACAGCCTGTGCTTGAACCAATGCAGGTTTACCCTTAGACAGATAATTCTTTTTAATGTTTTCTTGAAAATTCTTACCAAGTTTATTAGCAGAATTTTCTTTCTTTGTTTGCTTAAAAGATTTAAAACCTCCATAAAGCATGTCTTTCATTTTTTCGTTCGAGTCAATCATATCAGATTCTGTCAAGATACAATTATCACGATCAGTGATAATGTTTTTCTGTATCGTGAGTTCATAACACTTTTCTTCCTTGACAACCCCCTCAACTCTGTTGTGATCTATGGATTCATTAGAATCAGACTCGTCATCTTTCTCAAAATTTGGTTTGGACTTACCTGTAGAATCATCCAGAAAAGAACTATCAATATCAACTGGCCCATTGACAAACTTGCCGTTTACGGGTGGGGGAATGGCATTAATTGTAGGTCCCGGGAGCCTCGTCGCGCAGCGGAGATAACACGGACCTGTTCTGTGATTTGTGTGGGAACCGAGAAATGAGACAGGGAAACACGAACAAAGACAAAAGATAATGAAACGATACGTAATCCATAACATAGAAGTCATCCCGTATTATAGACTACATACCGAAGGAGCACACATCTCTCATCTAAGCTCACGGTCCAGGGGTCGGGAGAGCTCGTCTCGACCCGGACACCTCTCAACCTAGTTCCAGAGTTTCACCTACAAATGAAGACAAGTCTTCTATTTATAGGGACATGAACACTACCTGCATACTTGTCTAAGTACGCAGGGTTTGGTCATGCGTAATTGACAAGTACGCAAGGCAAAAGCCTTGCGTACTTACTAAGTACGCAGGACCAAACTGGTGTGCAGGCTAAGTACTCAGGAACACCCTCCCGCGTACTAGCCACGTACACTGATACATAGAATTTTATCTATAGTTACAAAAACATGCTTCTACAAACTCCCTCTTAACTATAGCATCAAATTCTATCTATCACTAACACTGATATGCATCAGTTTACAAAGAATGTCCTAACAGACTTCCTTTAAACTAATGACATCAAGTGTCTTCTGGCGAGACTTTAAACAATTGTGGGTATCATCATCGGGGCATTTGTGAAAACTTCACATGCACCAAATGCAAGAAACCTAGGCATACAGAAATTACTGCATGATTACCATGCCTACAACACCCACCGGTACCAACCGAGCATACGAGTGTGGTGCCACGGGTCACTTAAGGAAAGACTACCCAAAGTAAAGGAATCAAGGCACTAACCAAGCTAGTGGGAGTGCTTTTGTGATTGGAGCCGGGGAAGCTCGTAAGGATCCCAACATTGTTACCGGTACGTTCCTTGTTAATAATCATTACGCGTCTATACTATTTGACACCGGAGCCGATAGAAGCTTTGTGTCAACTGACTTTAGCCCAATAATTAACATCAAACCAACTAGATTGGATGGTAACTATACAACAGAGTTAGCTAATGGAAAGCTAATAGAAACTAGAGAGATAATCCAGGGATGTACCCTGAATTTAAATGACCACCCCTTTAGCATAGACTTACTACTCGTAAAATTGGGAAGTTTTGACGTTGCGGTTGGCATGGATTGGTTATCAAAGAATCTAGCAGAGATTGTGTGTCGAGAAAAGTTGGTTCATATTCCCCTGCCAAGTGTTGAAACCCTTGTAATCCAAGGAGAAAGGAGTGGAACCACATTACAAATCATCTCTTGCATGAAAGCCCGAAAGTATTTGAAGAAGGGATACAATGCAATTTTGGCTCACGTAGCACAAAAGAAATCGGAGGAGAAGCGACCTAAAGACATACCGATCGTTCGAGAGTACCCGGAAGTGTTCCCTGAAGACTTACCCGAACTACCGCCACCGAGGCAAGTGGAGTTTCAAATTGACGTAGTGCCTGAAGCGGCACGAATCGCACAATCACCATACTGACTAGCACCATCAGAGATGCAAGAACTGTCCAACCAGTTACAAGAACTACTGGATAAAGGATTCATAAGACCGAGTTTCTCACCATGGGGAGCTCCAGTTTTGTTTGTTAAGAAGATGGATGGAACCTTCAGAATGTGTATCGATTACCGAGAATTAAACAAGCTGACCATTAAGAACCGATACCCTCTCCCAAGGATTCACGACTTGTTTGATCAACTACAAGGTTCTAGCTACTACTCAAAGATAGACATGTGTTCGGGATACCTTTAACTAAGAATACAAGAGGAAGACATCCCAAACACCGCATTCAGGACTCGCTAGGGTCACTACGAGTTTCTGGTGATGCCTTTTGGCTTGACCAAAGCACCAGCAGTATTCATGGACCTCAAGAACAAACTCTGCATACATTACTTAGATAAGTTCGTGATAGTATTTATCAAAGACATCTTAATATACTCACGAAATAGAGAGGAGCACGAACACCATTTGAAGCTTATCCTAGAGTAGCTTAGGAATGAAAAATTGTATGTAAAATTTTTGAAATATGAATTTTGGATTCGGGAAGTACATTTCCTTGGTCACATGATAAATGACAAAGGGATACATGTGGATCCATCTAAGATCGAGGCAATCAAGAATTGGGAAGCAACAAGGACTCCAACCGAGGTACGACATTTCCTAGGTTTGGCTAGCTATTATAGACGCTTTATTGAGAATTTTTCTAAAATAGCCCAGCCCTTGACAACCTTAACTCAAAAGGAGAAGAAGTTTGACTGGTGTGACAAACAAGATGATGTGTTTCAGTTATTGAAGCAGAAGTTGTGTTGTGCACCTATCCTATCTCTTCTGGAAGGAACCGACGACTTTGTGGTATACTATGATGCCCCACACCACGGACTTTGTTGTCTCATAATGCAAAGGGAGAAAGTCATCGCATACGCATCCCGACAACTTAAGGTACATGAGAAGAATTACACTACCCAAGGACTTTGTTGTCTCATAATACAGAATGCACTATTTTTACCGATCATAAGAGTCTCCAGCACATCTTCAACTAGAAGGAGTTAAATATGAGACAACAAAGATGGGTAGAATTACTAAATGACTACGATTTTGACATTCGCTATCACCATGGTAAAGCAAATGTCGTAGTCGATGCTCTAAGTAGAAAGGAAAGAGTCAAGACCTTTCGAGTGCGGGCATTAGGAATGACGATTCGCACAAACCTTACTACTCAAATACTACATGCCCAACAAGAATCATTAAGAAAGAGAACTTGAAGAACGAATCCTTACGAGGTATGGATCAACAACTGGAAACCAAGTCCGACGAAGCTTGATACTTCATGAACCGAATTTGGGTACCATGTTATGGGAATCTACGAGAATTAGTGTTAGACGAAATACACAATTCCAGGTACTCAATTCACCGAGGATCCGAAAAGATGTATAAGGACTTCAAGGAGTTGTACTGGTGGCCTAATATTAAGGCAGACATTGCTACATACATAAGTAAATGCTTAACTTGTTCCAAAGTTAAAGTAGAATAGCAAAAGCCATCAGGACACTTACAACAACCTGAGATACCATAATGGAAGTGGGAACAAATCTCTATGGACTTCATCACAAAGTTACCAAAGACGTCAAATGGTCATGACACTATTTGGGTAATTGTCAATCGATTAACAAAAGCAGCACACTTTCTGCCGATCAAAGAGATGAATAAAATGGAAAGGTTAACTAGGATATACCTAAAGGAAATCATCTCGAGGCACGGAGTGCCAATCTCTATCATCTCAGATACAGATAGTCGTTTCACTTCAAGGTTCTGGCAGTCACTACAAAAAGCATTGGGTACATGCTTAGACATGAGCACCTCTTATCACCCACAAACGTATGGCCAGAGTGAAAGGACTATCCAAACCCTTGAGGATATACTCAGAGCATGTGTGATAGACTTTGGAAAGGGTTGGGATACTCATCTACCTCTAGCTGAGTTCCCTTATAACAACAACTATCACACCAGTATTAAGGCCGCACCGTTTGAAGCACTATATAGTCAGAAGTGTCGATCACCATTATGTTGGGCAGAGGTTGGTGACAGCCAACTCACTAGCTCTGAAATCATCTAAGAAACAACCGACAAAATATTCAAGATAAGGGAAAGAATCAAGGCTGGAAGAGATCGTCAGAGAAGCTATGCCGGCATAAGACGTAAACCCTTAGAATTCCAAGTGGGAGACAACGTACTCTTGAAAGTCTCACCCTGGAAAGGGGTCATTAGTTTTGGGAAACAAGGTACGCTCAATCCCAGATACATCGGACCATTCGAGATCTTGTCGAGAGTAGGCCATGTGGCTTATCGACTTAAGCTACCTCAGGAACTTAGTAGTGTACATGACACATTTCATGTGTCAAATCTAAAGAAGTGTCTATCAGATGAAACACTTTTCATACCACTCGAAGAGATTCAAATCGATGACAAACTCCACTTTGTGGAACAACCGGTGGAAATTATGGACCGGTAAATTAAGAGACTTAAACGGAGCCGTATCCCCATTGTGAAAGTCTAAACGAACTCTAGGCAAGGACCAGAGTTTACTTGGGAATGCAAGGACCATATGATACATAAATACCCTACTCTATTTGACGAACTCCCAACAAAGAGCAACACTGACTAAATTTCGGGACGAAATTCTCTCAACAGGGGGAGAATGTGACACCCGACAGTTTCAGGTTAAATCTGTATCGATGTCTTAAACCTAATTGTGAGAAAAACATAACGCATTAGACTTAACTTTAACAAATTAGGTCACACCACACATAGCAAAGTCCACCTTACTTCAAGCATTAGTAATTTAGGAGAATTACCGGATCTCATACACACGGCTACCCGACTTTTTTATCGACGTTGGTGATATTTTTTTATTAAAATAACTTAACTAGTTATTTTACATATAACACTACAATATATATATATATATATATATATATTTTTATTTATTTATTTGTAACTAATAAAATTCATATTACATGAAATCAATTAGCACATCTAAATTTTGCAAACACATAAGCTTCTCGTTTAAAAATCGACTCATACCCGAACATTTCAAATCAACTTCATTATACCCGAGTTCTATTTAGCGGGTATTCCACCGGGTAAACAACTAGCACCCAACAACACCTTAAAAACCACCCTACCACCTCTCTCCTCCCCCTTCCCCTCCCTCTTTCTCGGCCGAGAGGGCTACCCCCAAGGGGTCCTTCCCTCTCTTGCTCCCTCTTGAACCAAAATGCATGCTTTGTCTCCCTAAAACATCCTTGTCCCCTTGAGACACACATGTCTCCTCTAGTCATACTAACCATTGTGTATTACACAAGTGAGGAGGCTATAAAAGCAAGCCTTTGGGGCCATCCAAACACCACACAACACCTCCACCATCTAGAGAACTAAAAAACTTTTCCCTCTCCCTCTCCCTTGTATTCTACGACAACCAATACCCCCCCTCTCTCCTTGTGTTCACGGCAACAACAACACACACATCCCTCACAAGGAAAAATCGGTCTCACCCCTCTCCTTCTCTTTCCCTTTGTGCGACAGCAACACACCACCCTCCCATCATTCCATGGTATGGTTTCATCTACACACACATATACCTCATTTGCATCCAAGACTCAAGTGATCAACACTCGTGGAGTAATTTCGGGTGTTATCAAGCGTTCTCATTAGTTATACGGGTCTTCGTTCTGTAGGTCCGGATTTCAATCAGAAATCACTCAACAGATCGATTACACACACAGGCGGAATCTGTGTGTATGATGGTGAAACAGATGGTAGAAATAGAATTGGTGAAGATAACAACTAACCACAGACAGAATCAAATTAAAAAGGATGTGAAATAGTAAGAACAAAGCATTAATCAAATGCAAATTGTATTGATTCTTCAAGAACAGTGAAAGAGAGAATTCAGGGTTACAACCGCTACTCACACCCTAGAAATTCTCAAACTAGGCTATTTATAGTAAGTTGACAGGCATCGAAACTATGCTCACCGAAACTACTAGTTTCGGTGAAGCATTTACAAGTGTGATAAGCCTGTCGAAACTAAACTATCTATCGAAACTACTAGTTTCGATTGAGCAAACCTCAATCGAAACTAAGTAGTTTCGATGGCCCAGACTTAGAAAATAAAACAGGAAATTACATGAAAATGAAATACAAGTAAATAAACTAACTAGCGTGTTCAAAAAGAAATACATTGATGACAACAACTTATACAAAAATAAGACTCTTCAATCTCCCCCTAAGTTGCTGCATCAATGTCTTCAACTCTTCTCAAGCAGTTGGCCCTTGATTTGGTTTCTGGAAGAAAGGCTTGACGTTCAATGACACCTCTCTCTGATATGCCTTAGCATCAGCTTCATCATCACCATCAAAGAGCTTGATGGGATTTTTTAACAAAACTTCCAGATCTTCAGGTTGAAACTTTAGAAGCTCCATGGGCTCAAAGATCACAATATCTTCCTTGCCTTCACACTCGATCACAGCACTACCGATGGTTGAGTTGTAAAACCATTTTCTGAAATTTTGTAGCTGGACCGGTACTGATCGAGGTAGAACTATAGATTTGACAGTTTCAGCAGGCTTGTACCGAAGGCTTACCCAGGGCTTTTGAGTTCTAGGATGTATCCTGGTTTTGGATATGATCCTTTTTGGAAGAGTGGTCTTCATTGACCTGAGGTCATGGAGGACTTGTTGCTTAAGAAACTATTCAAAGTTACGTGCCTCGTTGACTTTTCCAGGATTTTGTAGGGGTAATTTAGCAAGAGCCCTAAGATCATATCTAGGGAGTGAACTGAACTCATGAGGAGTTTTAAAGTGCTCTACTCCTCCCTTGTACCTCCTAACAATGTATAATTTCCTTTCATTGTCATATTTCCATCCCACGGGGGGTCTCTTCAGCTCTTGGTACTCTGCAAACCATTCATAATACTTTGGAGGCTCCTCAATAGGTAATTTCCTCATCCAATGTCTTTTTGGGTCGGGATAGTATGGATTTGGTTTAGGAGGTTGAATAGGTTCAGTAGGGGTCGATTCTGTGTGAGTTATTTGAGTTGGTTCAGTGGATGTTGGTTCAGTGTGTACCAAATCAACTTTAACATTGGATTCATCTTTATCTTCGTTAGAGAGTGCCTGGATCTCTTCTCCTTCCTCAGTGAAGTATCGCACCTTCTCTTCGTGCAGATCTTATGTAGCCAAAATTTCTGGATAATCTTCATTAAATCCATAATTGTCATTCTCTTCCAAAAGAGCATTCAGCTCGTGATCCGACCCAATCTCTTCTTCATCCAGAATAACCACTTCAGCACTAGATTCTTTTCTTTTTCCTCTTTCTCTAGCAGCTTTTCGTTCAGTAACTGATGGAATATCATAACTGGTTTCTTCTAGCTTGACTTCCACATCTTCCTTTGTCTTGACAGCACGGCCAGAGAAGATTGTTTGTGCAGACAGAGGGTTTGACACAAGGGCAGGGGAAGAGCGTCCACCAGTAGAATCACGAGCTGTGGAAGGTGTTTCCTATTGAGAAGGGTTTGACACGAGTTGTGGAAGGTGTTTCCTATTGAGAAGAATTAATCAAAGAGTCCTTGATTTGTTCAACAACATCATATAAGGCCTTGAACTCTTGTTGTTGCTGAGAGATTAGTTTCTGTTGGGTTTCCAGTTGGATTTACTGAACATCAAGTTGTGTATGTAGGCTACCAACTTCCAACTTAAGATCCTTCATTTCTTCTTTGCACTTACTCTGTTCTATCTTCACGCTCTCTGTTACTTCATCTCTTTTTGTAACTTTGTCCTGTAGCTTTTTAACTTCTAGGCTTAATGTTTTAACTCTTGGGACAGATGGTGATGGATCAGTGACAGGAGATGCAGGTGGTGTAGTAACATGTGTATGTGAAGGAGATGTTTGTGGTGAAGGTGGTGGAATATGAGTAGGTGAGTGAGTGGGAGGTGAGGTGTTTAGGAATATCAAACAATGATTCATCAGAAGATGTTAAGGACTCAAGTCCTGTCTTGATTTTCTTTACAAGAGGTTCTTATTGTTCATAATCAGACCCGGAATCAGCTCGTCTCTTGGAGGAGGATGCAGGAGGTTCAGTCTGCTCTTCATCTTCTCATCTTCTGACTCATAGTCAGATCGATCATATTTAGTGCCATAGATACCTTCATCCAAGGTGTCACTAGACTCATCTTCAGCTTCAACACTTTCCTGAACTTCATCATTAATATTGTCTTCAGCTTCTATGTTGTCCACATGTTGCTCTTCAATTATAGGCTCAAGATTTTCTATCAGTTGATCCATGAAAGGAACCTCTAAGATAGGCGGTTCAGTATCTTGCTCTATCTGTTGGTCAGCATCAACATCTAGCTCTTGGTTCCCTTGATCTTGTTCTGCCTCTTCTTATTCAGATGATGAATCAACTTGTAATTATGGATCTATATCAGGAATAATCTCTTCTTCTTCACCCAAGATATGACCAAACAGAGGAATGTCAACAATCACTCTGTTGGTTCTTTTGCTTGAAATCTTCATGTAGCTTAAGGTCTTGGCAGTCATGTGATCAAATACAAATATATTACCATCTTGTTGCATGTTAGGATGGAAATGATTAATTATAATTTGAAGGAACCTAGGGTAGACCAAGAACTTCCCCTTCACTCCTCCGGTCAGGTTTTCTTTTAACTGCCCAAATACTAACCCAGAAAAATTATAATCTCTCCCTTTAATCAATCCTAGTACTGCTGATGCCACCATGGCATTGGCTGAATCAAATCCACCTTTTTTGATAGACAGGAAGTGAATGAAGACATGCACAATATATCTCCATAGAGGTGGAAGGCATTCTTGATAATCTTTCCGCCCTTGAATTCATCTGGATGCCCCAATCTTCTGAAACATTCTTTAACATAATAACTTGGAAAATCCACTAGTGCTTCATGGTTATCATTAAAGTATAGAACCTCTATGATAGTTGCTTCTGAAAAAAGAACTTCTTGATTATGAACTGTGGCCCTAATATGCTCCACATTGTTTATAACAGTTGCAGTTGCAGTACTCCAGAATTGCCTTAATAGTATTTTCAAACACAGGTAGATTGTGACTTATAGCAAAACTGATATTGGAGTTGGCCAGGAAATCAAGCACAGGTAGAAAGTCTGCATTCTTGGGATCAGTAGTATGTAACACATCACACACATTGTGCCTTTTGACAAATAGGAGATCCATATCTACACAGAAACAACACAAGAAAATGTTTCATACATAAGTCCAACACTTAGAAAAATTTCAGAAAAGCTTGATCGAAACTACTAGATTCGGGTGACAAAGCATATCGAAACTACATAGTTTCGGGCACCAAAGGGTATCGAAACACTAGTTTCGATTGAAAACCTGTTCAAATTCTGAAAACATTTTAAAAACATAACACCCTTTAATCGAAACAACTAGTTTCGATGCCTGAAATCTGAACAAATATACATACTCAATAATCTAAGGAAAAGGATCCAGAACTTATACAAAGACTCAAAGAATCAAGATCAAACAGGCAAAAATTTTTAAAACTATGTAAAAGAGGACAAGAAAGAGCCTGTGAGAATCGAAACTTCATCTTACCCAAAGTATCAACTTTAATCTGCAAGAATATACAAAAGGAGGTAAGATATCAACAATGATGACTTTATAGACAAGATCTAAACCCTAATTGTCCCTTAAAAAGAAGTAACAGACGTAAAAGTTTTGAAAAACTCAAACCCTAGGTTTGTTCATCAGAAAATCACGATAGAGACCACAGAAAATTTGTTACCTGATGATGACGACGACGGAGGATTAGATAAACAACACTGATTAAGCAACTTAGACCGTTTTGAGATTTTATGTGTCAAGATGAAAGTGTGAAAAGGTATCAGAAATGAGAGTGAGAATGAGCATGAGAGAAAAACAAATTATAAAGACATTTAATTTGGGCATGACAAAAGACTAAAATGCCCCTGTCGAAACTATTAGTTTCAATAGAACAAAGTAGTTTCGGGTGGATGGTAGTTTCGAGCGGTTTGAGTAGTTTCGATGAAATGAAGTTTCGGGTGAACATAAGATACATGAACAGAAACAAAGGAAATATGTACACAATTTAAACAAGCTAATAAGGAAAATTAATAAATTTATAAAGAAAAAGTAAAAGTGAAACAGAAAAAAAAAATATAAACACTTAGCCTTGGAAAAGATCCAATGTGAGATCATGTCTTGTCAAACCCTTGAAACACTTCATATTGCACTCAGCTACTGTGAATCCCTGAAGATAGCCGATATTTGTGCAAGATAAACCTGAACATTTGCTTGTACAATGTTTTCATGTGATTAAGAGGTACCATTTGAGCACGAAACACGGCGTACCCCACATTTTAAAATAAAATGGTTTTGAAAGCCTATCAATCCTCAAGAAATACACGTATTCATCTTATCATCTCTTACAGGTTAACCAGGGTACCATCTTGGTAAGTCAAAATCACCGCCAAAAATAAAATAAAATCTAAATGGATATAAGAGGTTTTAAAATGAAAAATATCCAAGTGGATATTAAAAGGTACGAATATTCTAGATCTTTGCGTAAGCAAAACATAAGAAGTTGTAAAATTATCCAAGCGGATAGGAAAAGTTTGAACACCCGAGATCTTTACGTAAGCAAAATTGACGGGGTCAAATCATCCAAGTGGATGGGAAAAAGATTAACTCCCGAGATCTTTGCGTAAGCAAAACAGACGGGGTCATCGGCGGTAACTCTTGCTACTTTGACGGTCACCTGGCGCATGAATCAGAATCCAACACGTAAGCCTATATCTGAGTGAATCGGTTTTCTTAGCTTATAAAATGGTTAGATGTTTCAAAAATGGGTTCAAACACACGTGTACGAAAGAGAATTAGATTTTCACACTACTAAAAAGTTATAACCGTATGTCGGGCCTACCGGTTATTCCTCAGTAAGCACCATCGCTTATGGTCCATTCCATGTTCAAGAAGTGTGATCAGACTCTATCATTTCTCAATCCGATTTTCCTGAAACAAAAACATGATACTCACAGTGAGTTTTTATTAAGCAAACAATAAACATATCAAATATTTTCTTTCCTTTTTGGCTATACAAAGCAAATATTTTTCTTTCAAACTGCAAATTTCAATTTCTCCCCTAAAAGTTTTGCTTTCAAAGGTAAATAAAGAAAACAAGTATACAGAAAAGGTAAAATATTTTTGGAAATCTTCCCGATTAACAAGTATAAAAAGAAAAGATAATATGCACAGGGGTCACTGAAAGTTGATCATGCCGAGCATCTCCACCAATTTCTCAAATCTGGCAGAATCAAATGCTTTTGTAAAGATGTTGGCAGTTTGCTTGTCGGTTTTGATATGTTTCTTTTCGACACAATCACGGATGAAGTGGTGTTTGATCTCAATTTGTTTGGTTTTAGAATGTTGAACGAGATTTTTGGTGATATGGGGAAAAGCGGTGTTATCACACATGATGGGAGTTTCATGGAAGGTGATCCCGTAATCAAGCATTTGATGGTGGATCCACTTTACTTGGGAACAACAAAGGGCTGCGGCAATGTATTCGGCTTCGACTGTGGATTGGGAAACGGTGGTTTGTTTCTTACATTGCCAGGAGATGAGGCGGTTGCCAAGGAACTGACAACCTCCAGAAGTGGACTTTCGGTCTAACTTGCATCCCCCGTAGTCTGAATCTGAGTATGCCAAAAGATAAAACAAGTTATTTTTGGGATACCAAAGCCCAAGCTTTGGCTTGTAGTTCAAATATCTTAAAATACATTTGACAGCAATTAAATGAGAGAGTTTAGGATTAGCCTGAAAGCGTGCACACAAGCACACTGCGAACATGATGTCTGGACTGCTAGCAGTGAGATACAGAAGAGATCCTATCATTGAGCGATAAAGGTGCTGATCAACGCTTTCACCATCCAAATCAAGAGACAAACAATGTTGAACTTCCATAGGAGTCTTGTAAGGATGAGACTCAGTCATTTTAAACTTGGTCAGAATTTCTTTGACATACTTCTCTTGATGGATAAGAATTCCCTACTCAGACTGATCTACTTGCAACCCAAGAAAGAACTCCATTACCCCATAGAGCTCATTTCAAACTTAGAGCGCATCACTTCCTCGAACTCTTTACATAACCGAGGATTTGTGGATCCGAAAATGATATCATCAACATATATTTGCACTAAAATGGTATCCGCACCATCCTTCTGTTTGAACAAAGTTTGGTCAATTGCTCCTCGTGTGAAACCATTATCAAGCAGATGCTTAAATAAAGTCTCATACCACGCACGAAGTGCTTGATGAAGACCGTACAATGCCTTATCAAGTTTGTAAACTCTGTCAGGATAGCTTGGATCAATGAAACCCGGTGGCTGCTTGACATAAACTTCCTCTTGAACTTTTCCATACCGAAATGCGCTTTTGACATCCATCTGATGAATTGTGAAGTCCATATAGGCTGCGTATGCGAGAAACATTCTGATGGCTTCCAAGCGAGCCACTGGTGCAAAGACATCCTCAAAATCAATTCCTTCTTCTTGATAAAACCCCCTGAACCACCAAGCGGGCTTTATTTCGAATCACGATTCCACCTTTGTCATTTTTGTTACCAAATACCCAACGAGTGCTGATTGGGACTTTGTTCCTTGGAAGGTCCACCAGATTCCACACATGTAACTTGTTAAACTGCTGCAATTCTTCTTGCATGGCCTCCACCCAACTATTTTCAAGCAAAGCAGCTTTGATATTCTTAGGTTCAATTTGAGATATGAAACAAGAGAAGAGACCGTCATTAATTGCTTCGGTGGCACTACGAGTTTGGACTCCCACATTAAGTGGACCAATGATGTTGTCTGTCGGATGATCCTTGTGAATTCTCAACTGTGGAATCGCATCCTCTTCCAATTGTTCATCCAAATTGGTAATGTTATTGTCAGAAAGGTCAACTTCATCAACAATAGGGTCTGCAGCAGATGGTTGTGGAGCAACATCCACTATTGGAGGAGTTTCTTCCTCAACAGTTTCACTTGTTGCTACAGAGTCCGAAGAATCCGGAGTGGGTGATGAAGTGGAGCTTGAGGCAGAAGCAGAAGAGGTACCTAGGATATTCACAGACATAAGAGGATTAGCTGAGACAGATATGTTAGTGAAATCAGGAAGATTAAATGATTTAAACAAAGAATCGACATCAAAAAGCCAATCAGGACCGTCCCCAGCGTCCGTATGATTGCTTTCATGCCAGTTGATATCAATAGATTCCAGCACAATCCTTCGTCTCTTGTTGTAAACACGAAAAGATCTTTGGTTAGAGGAATAGCCCACGAAGTAGCACTCATCCGCTTTGGCTTCAAACTTGTTCAGCTGATCAGAAGTATTCAGCATTGTGCAAACACACCCAAATTTCCTGAAGAAATCAATAATAGGCTTGCGCTTGTACAAAATTTCATAAGGAGTCTTGCTGCAGCTTTTGGTGATGAGAACTCGGTTCTACACAAAACATGTTGTATTAACTGCCTCGGCCCAGAATGTGACAGGAAGCTTTGAATCAACGATCATAGTTCTTGCTTCTTCTATCAACGTATGATTTCTCCGTTCAGCTACACCATTTTGTTGAGGAGTACAAGGTGCACTGAATTGCCAAGAGATACCCTTACTTTCACAGAAAGAATTTAGAGTGCATTCTTAAATTCTTTGCCATGATCACTGCGAATAGTCTTCACACTTAGATTGAACAAGTTCTCGATTTGTAGCAGATGAATCTTCAGAATCTCTGGCGTCTCATCTTTCTTTGCCAGGAAAAAACCCAAGTAAACCGAGAGAAGTCATCGGTCACTACCAAACAGTAAGATTTCCTTCCATTACTCATGACACTCACAGGACCGAAAAGATCCATGTGAAGCAATTGAAGAGGAGAGTCAATGGAATTAGTGGTTTTGGGTTTGTGAGATGATTTGTGTTGCTTGCCCTTTGAACAAGAGAGACAATGTTCTATGGGCGAGAAATCTTTTAAAGGAAAACTGGTGACAAGGTTTCCTCGAACAAGGCGGTTCATTGTCTTGAAGTTTACATGTCCTAATCTCTTGTGCAAGAGAAAGGATTCATCTTCTGAGGCTTTTGAAAGAAAGCAGGATTCGATTCCTGATGAATTATTCATATCCAGACTGTAAGTATTGAATCTTCGAGGAGCACGCATGGGGATTAGATCTTCAGGAATAACCACCCCAGGCTTTAAATTCAAACATTCCTTGGAGTTGAAGAGGGCAGGAAAGTCTTTATCACAAATCTAGGACACACTCATCAGATTGTACTTCAGCTGTGGGACAAAATTGACATTCTCCAAGCTATTTACACCGTTAGACACAGTTCCTTAACCTTCAATCTTTCCACCTCTTGGATTTCCTGCAAAGGCGATAAAATCTCCATCCATTGGATGATAAACTTGCAATAAAGAAAAATGACCAGTCATATGTCTTGAGCAACCACTGTCGACATGCCAGATATTGTCTCCAGTCCTCCTCAATTGTCTATACATAAAATGAATCATTTAGACATTTGTACCCAAGCCATTGCTAACTTGGAACTTCTTAATTTTACAAGATGCATTTCGGAAGTCATAGTCAGAATCCTCCTTTAATGTGTTCTCAAAAAGATCGTTATTCTTAATTTTCCAAATCCTTTTCGACCAATTTTTAGCATTTTTAATCCTTTTACGTCGCAAAGTTCTACTATGTTGTGATTTAAATAAAACATTTGACGCACAATCAACTGAATTTTAAACAACAGATGGTACGTTTTCTTATTTGAAATGATATGTAGACAATTTACATGTCTTGAAAACATGATTGGATTCCCCACAACTAAAACAAACTTTATCACATGTTGGCTTAGCCTGATAATTGTCATCACATGATGATGAAGATGATTGTGATGCTGAGACATCAGAACTAGAGGCAACTCTTTCTTCAATATTTCTTTCTTGAAGACTTTGATCTTCCTTTAATCTAAAAAATTCCAGATTGCTCATTGTTTCTTGTGGAATGTCAGTCACAACTCCTGCACTTTTAAAATTTGAAATACAACTCATAACATTTACAGATTTAGGAACAAAAGGCAAAGCATTCTTAAACATAGAAATATCATTTCTCAAACTGTCATGCTCAGAAGGCACACAACCAAAATACAAATTTTCAATGTGTTCACAAATATCTGGTTTTGGCACGGACATATTATTACATTCATCCGACTCAAGTTCATTTAAAACATTTCCCTTACTAGAACTCTCATCACAATCATCTTTGGAAACTACACAATATGACTCTGCACAGGAAGCAAAAATGTCAGAATCTAAAGTTTGGATATAATAATCAGCAGATAAATTACAAACAAAAGGTGTGGGAACATGAGGTACTGGCATATCAGCAAATCTACCAGACTTGGAATATGGAGGTGGGTGGGAGTTATACCCGATGCCTTCTGTGACCTTTTTATGAATTTGGTTGTCAATGATTCCAAAAAGAATTTTCTGATCCATACCCATGTGTTCAACTTGAAAATTTGCTTTATCAGCCTTTTGTAGTCTTTCAGTTAAAATTTGATTATTATTCTTTTGTGTAGTAAGTTGTACAATCAAATATCAGTTTTCTCCAGAAATATCATGAATTTTCTTTAAGTAAGTTTCTCATTTTTAGCCACAGAATCATACATCACCTTTATATGATCTCGTTCATCGACCAAAGCCTGGTTGATGAATCTATATTTCTGAATCTCATTTAAACAGGATTTAGCTGTTGAGCTGGAAGTTGTAAGTTGTAGTGGATTTAGGAGAGATGACAGCTTGCTTTCCAGATGATATCTTCTTCTCATGCTACTCCTTTGATGATGGCTCCTTGTAGTTCCTTGCAAAATGACCCAGCTGGTCACAGTTGTAGCATCTCACCTTCTTGATGTCAAACCCCAGAGTCTTTCCTTGCTTGAATCTTTCCATCCCAGTCCTCTTGATGAATCTTTTGGCTCTCAGAGTCAGCATAGCCATACACCAATCAATATCCATCTTTTCCAAATCATTCGGGTTGATCTGATCCAAGTCATCAGGCTGAAAGCTGACATGTGTTAAGTTTCCAGAAATTAGGGCATCATAACATGACATGAATGCAGTCATGATTGGCAGATACTCATCGGGAATCATAGTGGTTGGCTTTTGAGAGTTAGATGAAGGAGTAGGCTGAACTCCAGAAATCGAAGGTGGGACATCAGTTTGAAAATAAGCCATTGTGGTTTTGTTGGATGAAGTGGAGGAACTTTGACCTACAATAAGAACTGTGTTTCCAGATTGATTAGTTGGGGTGACAACACCCTTCTTTATCTCCAGCTCGTATGACTGCAAAATGCTGAAAAGTTCTTGCTGTGACAGGTCGCTTAGCTTTTCAGTTTTCTTGATCATAATCCGGTACATATTCCATTCATCGGGCAGTGAATCAAGCAGCTTCTTGTTTAACTCAACAGTGGGATACTCAGTTCCCAAAACTTTCAACTTAGAGACAATGCTTGAGAAACGGTTGATCAATTCAGACATGGGTTCACTAGGGACACTGCTAACATTTCATATTGCTTCTTGATTAAATCCCTCTTGCTTTCTCTAACCTCAGCACTTCCCTCATACCTTGTACATAAAGCAACCCAAAGATCTTTGGCAGTGGTATACTCAGCAAATATGTTAAACACATCCATAGGAAGAGCCATAGCAATAGATCCATAAGCCTTATTAACTCTGGAAATTAAGGCAATATCCTTATCATCATATTCAGACACAAGATTGGGACGTTGAACATCTGCAGTGGTAGTAACTGGCTTGTGTGGACCATTAGTGATTGACTGCAAAAGAGTGTGGTCATAGAATTGAAAGAAAGTCTTCATTTTCTTGGTCCAGTCATCAAAATCTCTAGTGGACACCAAGACAGGTGGTTTGTTTCCTCCAGCATACTCATTGGAGCTTGAGGTTGCCATAATCTCATAAAAAGAAAGTCAAACAGTAGCTAGTTTTGGGTGAAAATGGTTAGTCGAAAAAACTAGTTTCGATAGAGAAAAAGCTGACTGAAACTCCTAGTTTCTATAGAACAAAACTTCCTGAAACTTCTAGTTTCGATAGTGAAAACAAAAACCAGAATCAACTAGTTTCGATGAAGAAGACAGCAGAAAATCCAGCAAACTCAGTAGAAACTAGTTTCTATAGTCTAGTAGTTTCGGGTGATCAATCTACAAAGGTTAGTTTCGATAGTACAAGCAAAAAAGCTAGTTTCGATGATACCTTCTCCAGACAGAAACTACATACAAGAAGTTTCGATGACCAACTAAAAGCCGAAAATGTCTCCAAGAAGTTTCAATACCTCCTTCTTCAAGCTTCAGCAGACTCCATTGATGAAAAGCTTCAATAATCAATAACGAAGAAACAACAATCCAATCCAGCGAAAAGCTTCCAAATAATCTTCTGAACACAAATCAATCTTCAGATTCGAGACACTAGAAGAAATAAAGTCAAAATCGATGAAACAGTGCTTCCAAAACTCCGATGCAGAAAACTTCAATAATATGTCGAAAAACACCTAAAATCGATCCAAATAACCTGAATATATTCAGAAATCAAGAGCATAAAGCTCTGATACCAATTATAGGTCCGGATTTCAATCGGAAATCACTCAACAGATCAATTACACACACAGGAGGAATCTGTGTGTATGGTGATGAAACAGAGGGTAAAAACAGAATTGGTGAAGATAACAACTAACCACACACAGAATCAACACAAAAAGGATGTGAAAAAGTAAGAACAAAGCATTAAACAAATACAAATTGTATTGATTCTTCAAGAACAGTGAAAGAGAGAATTCAGGGTTACAACCGCTACTCACACCCTAGAAATTCTCAAACTAGGCTATTTATAGTAAGTTGACGGGCATCGAAACTATGGTCACCGAAACTACTAGTTTCGGTGAAGCATTTACAAGTGTGATAAGCCTGTCGAAACTAAACTATCTATCGAAACTAAGTAGTTTCGATGGCCAAGACTTAGAAAATAAAACAGGAAATTACATGAAAATACAAGTAAATAAACTAACTAGCAATGTTCAAAAAAAAATACATTAATGACAACAGCTTATACAAAAATAAGACTCTTCACGTTCCTCTCCACGACCTTCTCCCTGCTTGTTTATGTTCACACACGAATAGATGGAAACTTAATAAAATGTTGTTAATGATTCTTGATAAATAAACCCTCATTATTTAAATAGAATACGTGATCTTGCATGAATTGTATGCATGCATGATATTATTTTAGGAAATGGTACATAAACTTATAAGTTTTCTTTTATAACTTAACTATTTATTTATATACAAATGGTATTATTTTATGAAGCATAGCTATTTTTGGTTCATAAGGTTATGATGAAATTAACATATAAGGGTTATATTCCCTTATATATATTTCGGACATGGAAACTAAACTAAAACTTGAATTTAAGTGATGATAAATTATTTTGAAGTAATTAGACTTTATAACATAAAGGTTTTCTTTACAATTAAAAATATAAATTATAATTTGGAAAAGTATTTTGATAAAGGATTATTAGATTTTAATAATCCCACCTTTTATCAATTGCCCAATAATAATGCCAACTGAAAATATTCTTACCACTAGTCCCTACTTTTAAACTATTTTCTTACAGTGGACCCCCCGTTAAAAAAACTTAACGCCGTTAGATTTTATATGACGTGGACATCTACAAACCGCCGGAAAGTCGAGCCAAGCTAGCAGTGGTCTCGTGGTGGCTTTTGAAATTGGCTCTGGTGGTGTTTAACTGGTCTCGTTTGTCCGTCAAGTCCAAACAGAGACAACGATAGTGTTTAACGAGACCAGTTAAACACCACCGGAGCCAATTTCAAAACCCACCACGAGACCACTGCTAGATTGGCTCGACTTTCCAGCGGTTTGCAGATGTCCACGTCATATAAAATCTAACGGCGTTAAGTTTCTTTAACGAGGGGTCCAATGTAAGAAAATAGTTTGAAAGTAGGGACCGGTGGTAAGAATATTCTTCGTTGGTATTATTATTGGCCAATTGGTAAAAGGTAGGATTATTAAAATCCAATAATCCTTGATAAATTAATAAGTATAAAGTAGTTTTGATATTTAAGAATTATTAGGCATCTTGTTTTATTAATATATATATATATATATACGTATATGAAAATATATGTTTTGGGTAGTATGATGGAAACCGACAACAACATAAAGTATGACAATTTTTGTTATTTTATGTATATCATAAATGGAAATAAACAATACTTTTTATGAGTATAATAAACATAAACGAACACACATATATATATATATAACCTTGGAATAAAACCAAAGACGATAATTATTTACTTTCAAGTAAATAATCTAAACATTTTATTTTTACTTAAGGAAAGACGTCAAGTCCTTAATGAAACTTTAGAAACCAATTATTTACCAAAATTTAGTGAATATGATGACACATGAAACCTTTGAAATGTTTGATTTCATACATTGTTTATGTAAGGTCTGAAATCCTGAGGATCTTCAATCAACGGATTCAACGGCGTGTTGAACCTATCAGAAATAGACTCGACACGTGACTTGTAGGTAAACACAAAGAGGATGAGACATAATCAAATATCAAACTATATGTATTACTAAATAATCACTAAAACACAGTACAATATCGTTCAATAACTCGTCTTACCCAAATACAAATTACAAAACACCTATTTATACTAAACAGAAAAGTATTCGGATGGGCCTGGGCCGGGGTTGCATACTTCAAGTATGCGGTTGGGCACCGCATACTTCAAGTATGCGGCCGGCCTTGAAGTATGCGCCGCATACTTCCCTTTATCTTCAAACTTCGTCTTCCGAACATCCCGGTGACCTCTTGATGTGTTAGCCTATTAGTTTTGACCCTTACAATCTCCCCCTAGGCTAATGCATTCAAGATACTCATAGTATTTCAATATCATCTGAGTGATCACCACCTCCTGCATAGAGGCCTTTAACTATCGCGGTTGTCAAGACTTTCACAAAACGCTTCGTATTTTTTTCACTATTTTATGGCCCGAATAGCTGCGTCTGGGACAATCTCATCATGTCTTCCTTCCCAAACTTCAGTAGATCCATAGGATCATCAATTGTAAATTCTCAATCTGTAAAGTGAATATCCAGGTAGCCCGTCATGGGACTGTATGACAAGTATTCAAGTTGGCTCAAAGAATTGTCAGTTAAGCTTTATGAACTGGAACATATTGCACTGTTTTGGGAGGAGGATAGACTTCCATTACAAGGGGCTTCTTGGTGATTCTATCAATCATGTGCTTTGACTTGACCCTCTTGCATTGAGCTGTCTTCATTTTCTTGAAGCCACTGTTGCATTCAAAGACTTGAAAAGCAAGGAATTTCCTAGCCATGCCACTTCATCTGGATTGTAGAATGGAACTTTGTTTAGTGCCTGAAGATCAAATCTAGGTAATGAACTAAGATCATTTGTAGATGCAAAATACTCTAGTCGTCCATTTTTTCTCTTGATCAAGTACAGATTCTTCTCGTTGTCAAACATCTAACTGATGATTGGAGAACGATCGTTCTTTTGTGAGTTTAGCTCATCAGAGGATGTGACATAGTGAACTTCATGTGGAGGAATGATTTTGAACCATTTCTTCTTTTCTTCTATAGTATGAGTATTGACAGATGTTGCAGAAGATGCTATTTCCTTAGGAATACTTGATGATTCAACAACCGGTTCAGTAGATGACTCTACATGGGGAGGAGAATTACCTTCGGCGAATAAATCGCTGTCAATACCGGTAATCTCCTTTCCATGAGCATTGATATATGTGGGAGAGGAAGGCGCATTTACATCAAATAAATCTTCAGCTTCATCTATATCCTGCTCCCCCATAATTTGATCATTAAATACAGTCGAATCATTATCGAACGAGAACATTTTTCTGGACTTAAGCAACTCATCAAGATCTTGCTCAAATTCGAACGGTAAGTCATTTTCAGACTATTGTGCTTCCTTGTTCTTTGACACAAGGACATAAACTACCATAGCTCTTGATAAATCTTCATGAGAACTATTGCCTTCATGTTGATATCCATGGTCCTTGTCTTTATCATCACCATCACGATCATTTTCATCACCTTTACTATTACTATCACCGCTACAGCCGTCTTCTCTCTTCCTTTTCTTTTTATCTTTCCTTTTCCTCAACTTTTGTAACTCTTTCAGCACAAACACCATGTTTTATTTCAAGCTGCTGATCTGACCACTTTGTATGTTTATAGTCTTTCTGAGAGTATCAATTTTTGCATCGAGTTTCTTGATCTATGTGTCTTTTGCCACATAATCCTATTCAAGAACAAACACTCTTTGCTATAGGGCTTCAACATCCACAGGCGCAGGTTGATAGACTACCTTTGCCTTGCCCTTATCTAGTTGTTTGGTGACGGCTGGTGTAATGATTGGTGTGGAATTTTGCGGGAGTTGTTCGGAAACTTTAACCTTCTTCCTCAGACCTAAATCAGCTTCAAAATCGTAGTCTTCATCGGAAGTATCACTCTGTGGTTTGGAAGGGTTGGTGAGAGGAGGTTTCCCAGCAGCCCTTCTTTTAATTAACAAGCTCTTGTGATGTCGTTTATTGGTACTTATTCTTTCTCACTCTCTGTTTCAGAAGAATTAAAATCTTCACCTTCAGATTCTCCTTCAGGCTTGTCATTTCTCTTATCAACATCTTCATCACTAGTTCCTTGAGTTTCAGTCTTAGAAAATATCAGATCATCTAGATTTAGATCTGCCATGTCTTCGAGATTTTGCACATTTTATTCATTCTTGACGTACACTGGCCCTTCAATATTGTAATTGAATTCATCTTCGTGTTCATCGGCCAGCTGTACATTTGAGACAACAGGCTCATTAACAATGGGATCTTCAGCTTGATTCTGAGTCTTTTGAGGTGCACGTCTGTGTCTACGACATGGTTGCGGTTGTTGTTGTGGTTGAGGTGGTGGTGGTGGTTGTTGTGGTTGAGGTGGTGGTGGTGGTTGTTGTTGTGGTTTAGGTGGTGGTGGTGCGCCCTCTATTTCTGCAAATGCACCAAACTTCTCTAATGGTGTAAGATTGAGAAAATACCCCTTCTTATTCATGCACATATAGGACAATATGCTCTTGTCCATTACCTTCACATTCAGTCTCTTTGGTGTCATTACTAGTTCTGGGTGATCTCTGTTAATTATCATCTGTAAAAACCTTGGATACATAATAAATACTGCTTTCTTCTTCCCAGCTAAGTTGCTCTTCATTTCGTCAAACACTACTCTTGAAAAATTGAAATTTTCCCCCGTCATAAGTGCATAGATAGTTGACGTCATGTTTGCACTTAATTCATCATATCCACCCATTCTGCCAGAGATACATTGATTCACCACATGTGCCAAGTATTTCCAATAAGGTGGCAGATATCTCTTTTCCAAGGACGGCAGTCCCCCTTCATAACTCATTCTTTCGTATGTGCCACTCATTTGCTCAGCAGTAAAACTTGTAGGATGAGCAGCATCATAACCAAAGTCTAAACATTCTCTTATGACAGCTTCAGAAATCACTATTCTCTTTCCAGCCATAGTACCGGCTATCCCTTCAACTTCATTCTCAGTGACTAACTGAGCAGTGCTCCAGAAATCCTGAACAAATTCTTCACATATATCAGGATGCTGAGAAATAGCATTAAAGATTCTGGATGCCCTTAGACCTACAATCATTGATCTGAAAATACTGTGATGTTGTGGCCGGTCTTCCAAGTAGGCTGACTCATTGTGATCCTTGACGAATTTTAAATAAGCCATAACTACACTCAATAAAGCACTTTAGATTTCAAAATGACAAATTTAGAGTATTGGGACTAATGTTCAAAACCGCAAACTTAAAAAAATACAAACTTTCAAACAAGCCGCAAACTTTAACAAAAACCGCAAACTTCCAAGACACCGCATACTTTATCAAAACCGCAAACTTTTAAAAATTTCCAAATCTCAGATTTAAACATGTTTAGGGACTGAATTTTGAGATGAAACTTGGTCGCAAGATGATTTCGACCCTTTCTAGTGAATCAATTTCAGGTTTGACACAAATAAGGAGGTCCAATTTGGTCAACAACTCAAAATTCCATTTTTTAAGATTACTTGGTCAAAAATTGGTTCAATACAACACATACGATGCCCGAAACTAGTACCTTCTATGTCGCCAACACCCTTCGAACACAATTAGGGCAGCAATATTACACAAACAAAGTTGGATTCAAGTAATCGGTTTGAGAGAAAAAGTTTGAAGTATGCGGTTTGTGGAACACAGGAACCACAAACTTCAAACTATATATAGAGCAAACCAAGTATGCGGCCCGCAAACTTGAATTATGCGGCCCGCAAACTTGAAGTATGCGGCCGCTTACTTTTTGCGAGCAACTTCGAACCTTTCCAGAAAAGCTCTCTATCCTTTGAGATTGTCGGGTCAAGCAGGGACGGTCATTTTAATAATTATGAAGTATAGACAAAAGAAAAAAATAAAAATAAAAATAAAAATAACTTAAACTTAAGCTAAAAACACAAAATATTTTTGATCTTTTCATAACCGTAGACTATGTTGAAACACTAAAACACATTATTTTTTAGAAAACCTCTGTTATGGGATCATATCATTCTAGCCGTTCATTTTCTTAGATAGGTCTCGGTGAGTGCTACTACACAGTGTCGTTACAAACTCATGCCTTTGTACCTTAGTTGACGAGCAAGCAGTGAATAGATTTATCATGTTTTTTGGGTAATAATTATTCATGACTTAGTGGGTCCCACACTCACATCTCAGAAACCTACCTTTATTTTAATGTGAATTTGATGAGTTTTTGATGAACTGAATGAACCCCACAACTTATCGGATAAACCTTCCCTTCCTCGTGATCTTTTGAGCACCTAATTAGTAACTACTAGAGCATAACTAGCACGGGTCTATGGACTGTTCAGGAAATCGCTGACAAATTTGATTAAAAACATAACACGACGGACTTACATGTTCAGAAACAGTAAATGCTCAGCGTCATAGCACTACGGACTTACATACCTTGATAAGAGATTCCTTCTCAGTCACATATTCCCATAAAAAATAAAAAAATAAAGAATATATACAAATATACTTATATGCGTCTTTAGACATATCTTTTGTGTTTATTCCTATAGCACGACACTAACATTGCGTGTATTTTTGCTCAAAAATTCTGCTTTGTAGATCAGCTTTGCACTACATTGAGTGTCTTTTGCATTTTGCATGACTACGCATGTCTTTTATATACATAATATATACTATGACTTGCAACAAGTCAGCTCGCAACCCCTTTATGAAGGGTCCCAGTTTGAGCAATCAAGAGATAGTATGTTCATCCACAGTTCATAAACCTTTATGTTTAAGTGCTCGATAATTAACAGGGAAGAATTATTATACCAATCTATGAGATGTTCCCCACTTCGACAATGACATTTATGTTTAAGTGAAACACAATCATGCTGTCATTTCAGTTTTAGCAGAGCCTATCAACATATCACCCTAAGATACTAATATTTTCAACTACAGGCCTTACATAAGATGATCCAACCTCTAAAATGATGTACTATCATTTCCTATTATACGGAGCTCTCAATTTTTCTCAAGACATAAAATAAAATCTTTTTTTAACTTTCTGGACTTAAAAATAGACAGACTCAAAGATACTCAAAGATAAAATCTTTTTGGAGTTTTTAGGAAATTTCTCCCCCTAAACTTTTGCATTTTTAAATACGAAAGAAAAATCAAAATTTAAACACACTAAAAATAAAGAGAAAATATTTTTGGTGACCAAAACCTGCGACCCTTTAATCAAAAGAGATCATTTTCAGACATTCCACCAGAAAATTGAATCTGGCCAAATCAAAAGCTTTAGTAAAGATGTCAGTAACATTATTATTAGTAGAAACCTGCTCAAGATGCATGAGCTTTCTTTCAAAACAATCACGAATGTGATGCACCCTTATGTCTATGTGCTTAGTTTTAGAGTGTTGGACCGGGTTCTTAACAATCTGTAAAGCAGTTTCATTATCACAGAAAATAGGGGAGTCAATGAAATTCAAACCGTAATCCAGCAATTGGTGTTGCATCCAGATAACATGAGAACAACATGCGGATGCGGCGACATATTCAGCTACAGCAGTAGAAGTCGAAACGGTGGTCTGTTTCTTGCACTGCCATGACAGGAGTCTCTCCCCCAGAAACTGGCACCCTCCAGTTGTTAATTTTCTGTTCAGATTGCAACCTCCATTATCACTGTCTTTAAAAGCAAACAAGTTAAATTCTGAATCTTTTGGATACCAAAGGTCGAGCCGAGGCTTGCCCTTCAAGTATTTAATTTTTTTTTTGAAAGCATTAAGGTGAGAAAGTTTAGGATTAGCCTGATATCATGCATACTGACAAACCACGAACATAATGTCTCGACGGCTGGCAGTCAGGTACATTAACGAGCCAATCATTGACCTGTAGAGATGTTGGTCAATTTCCGGTTCACCTAGATCTGGAGTAAGAACTGGTCGAGTTGCCATAAGAGTGGAGGCCGGTTTGGAGTCAGCAAAATTGAACTTTATTAGTATGTCATTGACCTATTTCGCCCGATGAATCAGAATGCCATCATTGCTTTGATTCACTTGTAACCCTAGGAAGAAGGCCATTTCTCCCATTGAACTCATTTCAAATTTCTTCTTCATAACTTCCTTAAATTCTTTGCACAATGCAGCATTTGTCGATGCAAAGATGATGTCATCAACATAGATTTGAACAAGAATAAGATCATCTCCCAACTTTTTAAGAAACAACGCCTGATCTATGGCTCCCCGAGTGTACCCATTTCCAAGTAGATTCTCTGTTAGCGTGGCATACCATGCACGTGGTGCTTGATGTAAATCGTACAGAGCTTTGTCTAATTTGTAGACGTGGTATGGGTGATTGGTGTCTTCACCCCGGTGGCTGACACACATAGATCTCTTCTTGAACCTTCCCATACAGGAATGCTGTCTCCACGTCCATTTGAAATACCTTAAAATTCATGTAAGAGGCATAGGCCAAAAAGATTCTAATGGCCTCAAGATTCGCAACAGGTGCAAATACCTCCTCATAATCTATTCCCTCTTGCTGATAGAACCTTTGCACGGCTAGTCTTGCTTTGTTTCTGATAATAACTCCACCGTTATCCTTCTTGTTTCTGAACACCCAGCGAGTTCCGATGGGTAACTTTCCCTGTGGTAGCGGCACTAATTCCCAAACATTTAGTTTCTCAAATTGCATCAGCTCCTCCTACATTGCCTAGCTTGCTTCACTCAAAGCCATCTTTATATTATCCTGCTCTATTTGAGAGATAAAAGCATAATACATGCGTAAGTTGATTACTCCTGATTGACTCCTAGTTTTTACCCCGTCAGAGAGAGGACCGATGATATCCTCTACGAGATGATTTTTATGAATTCGTAGAGTTGGTATTTCCTCCTCCTGTACTGTTGCTGGTAAGTTAGTGATGTGCTGATTTACTTCTTCAGTTATGGGAACCGGCTCCTCAATAACATTTGGGTCAGTAATCGTATCCTGTGAAGCATGCCCACTGCCAGATGCAGCAGTCTTAGTATTATCTGGATCAGCATTTTGTTGACAATTTTCTTGAGTGGAGGATTCAGGAGTTCTGGAGGTCGATGATGATGCTTGATTAGGGTCTTCATCAATTCGATAATCAACTGTGCTGTACTTATAGAATCCATCATTTGATACTGCAGAAAATTCAAAATAATCATTAAATAATTTAAACAGAGAATCATAATCAAACAACCAATTTGGACCAGAATCCGCATCAGTCTTGTTCAACTCCTGCCAGTCAATGTAGTATGACTCCACTATCTGCTTGGTTCTCTTATTGTAGACCATGTATGCTATCTTGCTTGATGAGTATCCAACAAAATAACATTCATTGGCCTTTGCATCGAATTTAGACCCAATTGTATCATTATGCAACAATGTGCACAGGCATCCAAAAGCTCTGAAATGGCCAACCTTAGGTTTCCGATTAAACATGAACTCATACGGCGTCTTCATTTGATGCTTATTGAGAAGCACCCTGTTTTGCACATAGCATGTTGTATTTATCGCTTCAGCCCAGAAGAATATAGGCAATTTAGAGTCAGAGATCATGGTTCTTGCAGCTTATATGAGGGTACGATTCCTTCGTTCAGCAACTCCATTTTGTTGAGGAGTTCTAGTAGCGCTGAATTGTCGTGCAATCCCTTTTTCTGCACAAACTTTGTCAAGAACTTCATTTTGGAATTCAATCCCGTTGTCACTTCTGATTATCTTGATCTTCAAGTTTGTTTGATTCTCCACAACTATCATGAACTGCCTAAGAATATCTGCAGTCTCACTTTTCTTACTTAAAAAGAACACCCAAGAAAATCATGAGTAGTCATCAGTAATAACAAGATAATATGATTTCTTTACAAGAATTATCACACTTACAGGACCAAAGAAATCCATATGAAGCAATTGAAGAACAGACCCTATTGAATTAAACATCTTGGGCTTGTGTAGCCGTTTGTGCTGTTTGCCTTTAGCACAAGAAATACATTTTTCAACCTCACAAAACTCTTTCATAGGCAAACCTACGAGATGTGATCCTTTTGCAATTCTATTTAAGTTTTACAAATTTATGTGACCTAAACGACGATGCCAGAGCATGGAGTCATTTTCAGAAGCTTTAGAAAATAAGCAAGTGTTGGTTAATGCTGACTCACTGTTCATATCCAACAAATATGAATCCTTAAACCTCGGTGTTCTCATTAAAATCCAATCCTCGGGGACTACAAACCCTAGTTTTAAAATCAAGCACTATTTATCAGGAAAACGAGTTGAAAACTTTTTTTTCACAAATTTGAGACACACTTAACAAGTTGTGATTCAATTCAGACACATAATTCACATCTTCGAAACAGAGAGTACCGTTAGTAACAGTACCTTTCATGGTGATTTGTCCACCTTTATCACTTGCAAAGGAAACATACTCTCCATCCAGCAATTTAATGTCATGAAGCTGAGAGATGTCTCATGTCATGTGCCGGGAACAAGCACTATCAACATACCAGAGGTTGTTGATAGGACTCCTTGGCTATCCTTGCATGATAGAACGTTTTAATTAGTAACTGGAACCCAATCCATAGTTGTATTGGGTTTCCCTGACTCATCTAAGTATGCGACTTCTTGCAATTTCATATCTCTTTTGTCATTGAACTCAACTGGTGCTGTCTGTGCATTTGGTTTTCGTGTCCAAACAGGCTTAGGTTGTTGAAAATTTTGGCTTGCTGTTGGAGCGACGAGCTTTCCTTTGCCCTTTTTAGATTTGATGGGTTTCTCAATTATCTTTTGTTTATGTTTCAAAACATTATTTTCTTTATCATGACGTTTAGTTTTATGCACAGCACCAGTTTTTCTATCCGATTGTTTATCTTTGGGCATGTTGTGATGTTGAGCCTTAGGTCTTTTAGACATGTTTGGCCTTTGATACACATTATCCCATCGAGAAACATTCGGATATCTACCGGAGTGTTCACGATTGTGAATGCAGTTTCTAGCTAAGTGTCCGGGATTCCCACAGACATAGCATGTTTGCCTTCTCGGATACGGGGCAAAGTATCCGGTGTCCCATGATGATGACCGTTGAGGAGATGCTGTGAAGTAACCTATATTTTCACAGTTCCTAGAAAAACTTCTATCATGCACTTGATCATCTATTCTATTATAATTTCAGTGATTTTATCTAAAGCAATTTCTATCAAAGTTCCTAACATTTTGTTCAAAAGCACGATGATGATTATCAAAATTTGCATAAAATTCGCTTTTGGTAAAATGTTGAGGCAATTGATTTGCATAAAATTTGCTTTTTGACGGTTTGCTACTTTCACGATTAGAAGAACGATTTTTGTTTTTAACGAACTGATGATTTTTACCGTTCACAATCTGCTTTTCTTCTTTCTCTAAGGTCCCACCTTTCACAAAAGTGGATTTAAAATTAGTTTTCAATTTATTGCCTTTTTCAAAAGTACCATTATTTAAATCAACATTCAAACCAGAACCAACAAAAGTAGCAGAATTTTGAAAACCAAACAAAGTATTTTTAAAAGAGACTGACTTAGAATTAAAAACACGACCCTCCTCTTCATCATCACTCCCACAATCTTCCACTATGCCCTCTACTAATCCTGTTGCTGCACAAGACTTAGACGGGTTAGTAACGTTCACATGCTCTACTGTGGGACCAACAGTCACGGGAGTGGAGTGTGTGGATGAAGAAGGTTAATCTGGTTTACGGCCTACACCATATTCTTTCAACATCTTCATGTTGAACATTTGGCATTGAAGTAAAATTGCCATTGAAAGGATGCTCAACTTCATGATAACCAATTCCTGGATTCCCTTTCTTTCTGACTTGAGAATCTATCATGTCATAAACTACTGATCGAGAGTGTTCAATGTTCTCGATTGTTAGTTTAGTGTTTTCCAATTGAGTCACATCGTCATTCATCTTTAAACTAAGGTCGTCTATACGTTTTAAAGCATCACGATAAAGACATTCCTTATTGCTAAAGTCTATTTCAAGTTTAGAAAATTCATTTTTACTTGCCTCAATCTTGTCTTTAAAAATATTTCAGATCGCTTGTACTCAGCATTGGCAAATCGAAGTTGAGTTATTTCCTTTATAAGCATTTCATTATCACACTTATATCTATTTACTTTTTCTACACAATTATGAGAGAAAGCATGAGTAAGTACCTCAGTATCTTTAACTTTTGCCATGAGAGCATGATTTGACACCTGCATAGATAGCTCATGAATCTGGTCTCCCCAATCATATCCAGCAGTCTGCTGACTGACCAAAGATTTGTTGTCACTGGGTGTAGCTGCTTCCTTTTATTCTGAGCTACTAGATGAACTTCCCTTTTCAACTTTAGGCTCGGGGCATTCCCTAGCAAAGTGCCCAGGTTTGCTGCAGTAGTAGCACATCAAGTTGGACTTATCAAAACCAATCTTCTTTGTACCAGACTCCATCCCATCAAATGAGTTTCTCCCAGTTCTCTTGATGAACTTCTTAGCACGATGCATAGCCATTGCCATCTGCCACTTGATATCCATCTCTTCCAAGTCATCAGGATGAATATGCTCCATGTCATCTTGTACTAGGTTGGCAGGAGAGAGTTTTCCAGCCAACATTTCATTATAACTATTCAAGAAAACACTGAACAACGCAACATTCATTTCAACAGCTTTGACAATATTTGAGGACGGTGGGTTATTCTGCTGAACTGGAGCAGCAAATGTTGTTTGATTTGAAATAGAATACATACTTGGAGTATGAGCAGATGACATATTGGAGAGTAAATCACTTCCTTAAGACACTAAGTGATCTGTCTCAGACATAAACATGAGTTGCCTCTCCTGATCATCCATCTCATATGACCTCAAAATAGAGATTAACTCACTGAGCAAAGTGGTATACATGTCTTCGGTTCTCTTAATGGTAGTGATGTTAAAGTTCCAGTTTATCGGCAAAGAGTTGAGCGGCTTTTTGTTTATCTCACCTTTGGTCATTTCAATGCAGTCACTACTCATTTCAGTTATTAGGTGAGTGAACCTGTTTATCTGTGATTCCAGACTTTCCCCTTTAGCATACTTGAACATGTTAAATTTATGTCTTAACATGTCCTTTCGACTCTTCTGCATATCTAAATTGCCTTCAAACATTTCCACCAATGCATCCCAAAGAGCTTTTGCAGTCTTGTACTCTTTGAAACCTTGAGCAATTTCTGTTGACAAAGCCATTGTCAATCCAGCATAGCTTTCTCATCCTTATCCTTATGAAGAATCTCTTCACCTACATAGAGATCAGGATCCTTTGGAACAAACTCGTTGTTTGCATTTATGACCATAGGGATTATAGGACCCTTCTCAATGGACTTCCATATAGATGAATCCTTATACTTAGCAAAATTTTCATATCTATATTTCCAGTTATCAAAATCATCAGCATTGGTGAGACGAGGAGGTCTATTAGTGGTACCAATCTTGTTATCCATAGCATTAGTATTAGTCATGATTTATTAAACAGATGAACACACGAGATTTGTAGTAATAAAAAGTAACAGAAGAACTTGCAAACTTGAAGTAAAATACCACAAAGTTGGAAATACCGCAAACTTATAGATACCGCAAACTTGGAATACCGTGAACTTGGAGATGCCGCAAACTTGAAATACCGCAAACTTGAACAACAGTAAACTTGAACAGCCGTAAACTTGAACAGCCGCAAACTTGAACAGCCGTAAACTTGAACCGCCGCAAACTTGAACAGCCGTAAACTTGAACAGCCGTAAACTTCCCAGATGGAGAATAAACCGATTACTTCAATTAAACAGCAGAAAAATCAACTGAACAATGCAATTCTTCAACCAACATGAAGAAACGAGGTCCAAAACCTGTGAATCTGTCTAGAAACTCTTCCAAATACACAAGTCAGATCAAATAAACAAAAACAGTAACTTTGATACCTCACGAGTCAAAGAAATCTGTTGTATGCTTCACCGAATGAGCGCTAAGGCTCTGATACCAATTGTAAGGGGAGAAAATCCTGAGGATCTTCAATCAACAGATTCAATGACGTGTTGAACTTGGAGGAAACAGACTCGACACGTGACTTGTAGGTAAAAACAAAGAGGATGAGACACAATAAAAAATAATACAATTCGTATTGAAACACAGTACAATATCGTTCAATAACTCGTCTTACCCAAATACAAATTACAAAATATCTATTTATACTAAACAGAAAAGTATTTAGACGGGCCTTGGCCGGGGTCGCATACTTCAAGTATGCGGTTGGGCACCGCATACTTCAAGTATGCGGCTGGCCTTGAAGTATGCGGCCGCATAGTTCCCTTTATCTTCAAACTTCGTCTTGCGAACATCCTGGTGACCTCTTGATGCGTTAGCCTATTAGGTTTGACCCTTACAATTTATATTTATTTCCAATCAATATATATCGAATTTCGGGAAACCAACCTATGTCACCAACGGCCGTCGGTTAACACGTCTCTAACAACAACACATAAAAATATCAAGATAAGTTAGGTGAATAGTTAAATGACCAACTTTGTGACATCCGGCAATATAGGGTTAACCACGTTAACTAAAATCGGTTAAATCCTAACCTAGCAACTTAAATCTCTAACCTTAGGGACTGATTTAGTCAATATCTAAACTCAACCTTCAGGGACTAAGCCGAAATTTATCTAAACTAAAGTGGTTGGCCTTGAAAAGTCAAAATCGGGAGTTTAAGGTGTTGTTGACTTTCCAAAGTCAAACATAACCTTCAATTGATTCGAATCAAACCAGAAAATGAAGTGGCTACTCGAATTCACGGCTGTTAATCATCGTATTGATGATATCGATCATCAATGTATTGTTTCCATACGTTTTCGATGGTTAATGAGTACGAATTTAATACTAGAACTCGTAACCGTCGATCCCTCGTCATTAACCCATCAAATTCGATTAATCCGACCATAATTCGCACGAATTGAACACTCATACATCTTAGTCGCATCCCTCAGAGCCTTTTGCCTACACCAATTCGATCGGAAACAGGGTCGTGGTCACCGGAGATCAATCCAGTCAAGATCGACACCCTTTTAGTCGAACTCCTGTAATTCGACTTCCATTCTGGTAATTCCTTACACCCTTAGCTTCGTTTCATTACCTAGATCAGAAGCCCTATCATAAATACGGCTTAAAACATCGGATCGATCGCGAACCCAATTCTAGGGTTCATCGCAAACCGGTTTGGTCGAACCCCAATCTAAATATGTTTACAATTCAATTAATTCACCTGGTTAGAATCGTAATCTCATATCCTTTGACAGCCCCATGTTAATTGTATCATACAACATCGATCTGTTCATGATCCATAAACCTAGGTTTTGTTCATAATCGAATTGGGGGTTTTGATCCTAGACTCAACCATAATTCAATTAAACTATACGGTTTGACTCGCAACCCAGTGCTTGTCAAAAGCCCTATGAATCTAACACCTTTCAATATCAAAACCGGTCAAATCGAATCCGTGTTCTTAATCTAGGTTTTCGACACTTTAATCTAAAAATAAACGATTCTAGACACGATGTTTTTGCAATTAATCATAACCACAGGTTCGTTATGAACCGACTAACAAAATCCATTTGATATTTCAACTGTTCGTGACCGGATTTGATGGTTTTGGGTCGGGATTTGATCGCTAGTGCGTGGGGGAGGAAGAACACCAGGGACGTTGTGTCAAAACTCCACTAATCCGAGTCTTGATGCGATTGCCTTAGCAGGCGGAGTGGTTAGATCAGTGTAATGTTAGGGGAGAGACCCGGGTTCGAGTCTCTCCACCCGTTTTCCTTTTTAATTCATGTTTAAACTATTATTTTTAATATAAAACCTATCCCAATATTATTATATATATATATATAGTAATATGTTTTAGCACCGGAAAAATAGCCGTAGGCTCGGGTTTGTGTTTATAACCCATTTTCATATTATTTTTCCCACTTTTAAAAATAATATATTTATATCATTTTCAACCCATGACTCCGATTTAAAAATAATATATTTATATATTATTTTCACCACGTTTATAAACTTCGTGTAACATTTCAAACTATTAAATAATATAATTATTTATATTATTTACCCTCGGTTATACCCTCGAATAAAAATAATATACTTATTATTTTTGTCACACAAATGATTATTTTAATTCTATGAACTTAAAAATAATATAGTGATTTATATTATTTTCCTAGACCATTATTAAATGGTACAAACGTACGAATACATTTATATATTAATATTATTCGCATTAGAGACGTACGACACGAACCACATTTAACTTAATTTATAAATTAAGAAATCCGTGTTCCCGTGGACAAGTTCGTCTACTCGTTAATCCTAAGAATGTTTTAGGACGTTCAAATCTCCCGTGTCGTCGTCACAAATGTCCCATTGCATCCCTAACTATTATGCTTAAAATTCTAGGGCATACGTAAACCGTTCAAAGGCAAACTCTCGTGTTTTCTACTTGCATCCTTGTGAGGAGCTATCCTCTACTCGTACACAACTCAGGTGAGTTTCACGGCCCCTTTTTACTTGTTTTACTATTGGGGGAGAAACATGCTTACACACAAACATATTTTACTTGTTTTCCTGTTGAGGAAAAACATGCATATACACAAACATTATTTTACTTGTTTTCCTGTTGAGGATAAACATGCATATACACAAACATCATTTTACTTGTTTTCCTGTTAGGGAGAAACATGCATACGAACAGGCATCCGTTACTTGTCTCCCAGCCAGGGAGAGACATACACATGGACATGGATCACATAGTATTTCATTACCACTTGTGTACCTAAGTGCAAACATAACATGCAAAGTCCTTACACACTCGGACCGTTAATATATGGAGTATAGCGAGGAAATTTGAGTAGTACTACTAGGTTTGACAAACCCCACCCGTGTTAGTCGTGCTAACTTGATTGGAGGTTTAACAGGTGTAAATTGTCCTAAACACTTGCCATTTGTTGATGTTAGCAATGGCGGAAGGCACCCAAACACAAACAGTCAGCTTCGGTTGCGAACGCTTATAGTAACTTGTACATTGCCTAGCTAGCAATAGGTGTGACTTACGTATGTGGATCCAGCAACACTCAAACAATTTATTTACATACAAACCTGTGAACTCACCAACCTCGTGTTGACACTTTTTCTTACATGTTTCTCAGGCCGCTAAGGCACAGGTTGCACACTTAGGACATGCATGGAGTTCTACTATCATTCCATCCTTATGCAAACATTTAAAACCATTTACTTGTCTTATTATACTTTAGCACATTTGTTTTGCGCATTTGTCTTCTTATTTAAACGCTTCCGCATTAACTCTGAACTTTTGTGATATTACATTTATGTCTCATATAGTGTCGTTTGATGTAACTAATGACTGAGATCCTGGTTTGTCACGCACCAAACGGTAAAACTCCGGTAGTGGAATTTGGGGGTGTGACAGATTGGTATCAGAGCCCTTGGTTACAGAGAACTAGGATTGCATACTAGACTATAACCGCACACATGCATTAGTTACACGGCACAGACACTCATACATGATACACACAACATCCAGACATATATTGCATTGCAGTCATGTTGACATCATTCATAACCCTCTGCTGATGAGGAACACATCATTTGCATTGCTTCATCATTCCAAGTGGCAACACTCGGGGAATCACCAGAACATCATCCACTCCCGTCCGAGGGCAGCGAGACGGAGCCTTCGGAGGAGTCAGTTACATCACCATCACCTGTTGGGTATGGGGGCTTTCTCAGGTCCATGTTATGGACGACACTCAGCACTAACGCATATCTCTTTGGGAGTTGGGATCGTCGAAGGCAAGTCCCTACTGTACCTACTAGCAACAATACGCCGAGTGAAGGCAGACCATTGCACGCATTATTGCAGAATCCATTGACACGTAGATGTCATCACTTTTCGAGCCATGGGCTCGCGTCTTTGGTCGATATTCTGTTGAAGATAGATTGACCACAAAGTTGAGAATGCATTGCTCGTTGCATACTCAGACCCTATCCTGACTCAGTTGGAAGGACGACTACTTTGCTGCTTCCTGTAACTCGTATCCATGAATTAGTTTCACTCCTCGAAGTTGCATTTCGCGTGCATGATTCATCTACAATCCGCTGGATTGGACTATCGTATTGTGTTTCAACTCTGGTGAATACTCGATCAAACAATCCCCGACTACTCATACTGATATGAGTCCTAGTTGATCAACTTATGGTTGATAACTAAGCTCCTTGATGACTTATCATCTCTGACAACACTCTGTACTCGGAAATACAAACTAAAGGACATTATGACACAGGACAGGGAGGAGCTAGGGTGAGTATGCAAAGCAAATTATCATTACGGGTGCACACGTAATAGTAATTTGAGGTGCATGTAAGTCCTGGTGAAACCTAGTGTGTGGATAAATGGTCCTAATCTGTGATCTATCCATCGTGTTATTTTCACTCATGTAAGAGTCTTAGTGACCTTACGACTCTCATTCAGACCTGATCAATGGAACCACCTAAAGTGAAACTCTAGTATAACCTCAGGGTAAAACCCGTCGACTCCAACTGTGTAAGTGGAATTTGAGAAATTCTTCCTAAACTAACACGTAATTCCTTACACTCAAACAATAGATTCCATTTGACTCTATTACTTTATCCTGTGACTAATCTTTGGTCTAGTTTGATTTATACCCCAGGATATCCAACTCCGTAAAAAGACTTCTCTCTTCACAAAATGATCCCGTTGTTCCGATGCCATTAGAAAACGGGGATTTAATCCAACCAACCATCGGTTGAACGCGACTACTTAAAAAGTCAACCTATCTCTGGTATTACTGGAATCAGTATCTCATAAAATTTCTTTTCCTACATGTGAACCTCTTCCCTTAGTCTTTGCATTGACCGACGCTTACCTTGGGTCTCACCAGAAGTCTCAGCATGACTTCACAAATTTCTTACTGATGCGGTCGTACTCCAACCCTACTAGAAGCTAAGTACACTATAGAAATAGCTGATGGATAGATAATTAAAGCAACTCATATTCTTAAGGGTTGTAAACTTAGATTGGTTGGTCATGAACTTGACATTGACCTTAATCCAGTCACACTTGGCAGTTTTGATGTAATTGTCAGTATGGATTGGTTATCTAAGAACCAAGCCGAGATTATCTGTCAAGATAAAATTGTTCGCCTTCCCCTCCAGAGAGGAGAAACCCTTTATGCCCAAGGCAAAAGGAGTAGTGTAGTCATAGGCATCATATCCTTCATAAGAGCACAGAAGTGCTTGAGTAAAGGTCATATTGCCATTCTGGCTCTTGACGCCGAACAGCCATCAGGGGAGAAGAAGATTGACGATATCCCGATCATTCATGAATTGCAAGAACTAACCACACAACTGCAAGACTTATTGGATAAAGGTTTCATTAGACCTTGCTCATCACCATGGGGAGCTCCAGTCCTATTTGTCAAGAAGAAGGACGGAACCTTCCGCATGTGCATCGACTACCGTGAACTTATTAAAGTAACCAACAAGGTTCCTAGGTTCAAACCTCACCCCAGCCCGCTAACAATTATTTTTAGAGTTAATTACATAGATAGTGCCAATGTGGAAATAGCCCACTTGATAAGGGCTCTTGTCTCTTAGACAGGAGGTCATGGGTTCAAACTGTAACATCCTGAAATTCGAAAGCGCAGATCGGGCACGGGATTTACAAAGAACAAGGAAGGTGAAAGGGGATGGGCCTTGGGCTCAGACTTGGGCCGAAATAGGGAAGGAGTTTGGGCTCCATAAAATGTAACACCCCGAATTTTTATTCGGAGCGTTAAGAGACGATTTAGGAGGTTTAAACGTATTAACGAACCTAACCCGTATGCAACCATGAGTCACCACATGATTCAACATGTGGCGACGAGTCATCTTAGAATGCAACATGTGGCGGACACATGTCACAACAACATGCCACATGCCCATCCTTAAAATCAGCCCCATATCTCCAACTTTCTACACTTTTAGAGTGAGAAAGGTTAGAGAGAGAGACTAAAGAAAATGAGAAAGAGAGAGGAAGAACTTCCTGCGACCGGTGGTGGTTTGACGCGGTGGTGCACGGTGATCGGAGTTACGGATCTTCACCCTAAACCATTTCTCGACGTTCTGAACGCGTTGGTAAGCTCCAATTTCCTTGAATCCCCTTTTATAGTCGCTTAAATTGAGTTTTTTAGAATTTGTCCATAATAGTTTTTATGTGTGCGGTTTTAAAGAATCGAACGATCTGGAAAATCCAACCGTTGAATCAACTTGATTTTTAAACAGAGGGTTTATAACACTTAGATGATCATTTTGAATGGTGAAAATAAGAAATTGAGTTGTTTAAGTTCGATTTTTATAGCCGGTTTGACAGTAGGTCGGAGCTGTGTTTTTTTCTGAAAAACGCAGCTGCAGAGATAGGGTATTTCCCGGAGACCCGATCTTTGAAATGAGATGAAATTTGGACTGTAGATTCTTAACATATAGATGGATATTTACACTAAAGGAATTTACGATTAGAAGACTGTAAGTATAGTTTTTATACTAACCAGTCCATGATAATTTCTAGGTAGAAGTGAAAAACGTGGTGAAACGATAACTTGTGAATTTAGCATTAGCTAAGGTGAGTTCTATGAAGCCCTTTTTAAATGTTTTAAATAATATTTTCGGGCTGGTGTGCATACGCAACGATGTGACGGTTTTATAAAAATGAAGTTTGATGTTTATGATGTTTTATAAAACGATGCTTATGAACGATGTTTTGGAAAGAAAGGTTATGAACGATGTGTTTATGAAATGTTTTTCCAATTGAGGTTTACGATGTGTTTATGAATGAATGATTTTTAATAAAACATACGAATGCTTAAACTGAAGTTTTGATGTAAAGAAGTGAAGGTTTATGAAAGTCACAAACGAACGAATCTGCCATTATTCCTTAGGGAATTGAGGTTATGGGTATGGGATGTATGTTATGGGTCTTACCTTTTAGGGGTCTTTGTGCCTGGCTAACTGTTGTACAACTGGGGTGATGACGATCACCATGGGGATTACCGTGATCCTTAAAGTAGGTACGATTTACCTTACGGGGTAATCGTGCTGGAAGTTAGGTACGACTTCTCTTCGGAGTATCGTGCTGGAAGTTTGGTACGTGTCATCCTTGTGATGTCATGCTTGAAGTTTGGTACGTATACCCTATGTGGTATCGTACTTGAAGTTTGGAATTGACGGTTACGAGAAGGCGCATATTCGATATGTTTGTTGACTTATGTGTTATATTATGTTGTGTTATGTTATTGCATGCTTTACGTACGTTTTTATTTAACGAAGTTAAATGTTATGTTTTTGGCAAAATATTTGAAGTTAAGGTTTTATGTTAAAGCTAGAACTCACCAGCGTAGCTGACTTTTTAGTATGCACATTCAGGTTAAGGTCAGGTAAGGATGATGAACGGTGATGCTTGGCAAGCAATGAAGGGTTACCCGACTAATGATGAAGACTGGCATTCCGTTATGTTTTTATTACGTTTATTTTATGTTTAGACAACGTTTACGCTTCCATATGTTTGACTATGTTACTGTTATGTTTGAATGAAAGGTTTTTCCGCAGCGTTATTTGATATTCAAGTTTAAGAATTGTATGTAAATGAGTAAATCTAACGAGTGAGGCCTCCCGGTTTTGGGGCCTTACATAAAACCCCAACTTCACCCCTTCCACCCTAATTTCACGATATTCTTCATTCCACACGTTCTAGAGAGAGAGTGAGAAGTTAGAGAGAGAAGGTGTTGGTTTCGCTCCAAGATCGAACCATTCTTCTTCCCTAGTGATTACACGAAGCTTTGTTGAAGAAACGGGCCGGTTTGAGATAAGAAACTCGCCCATATCTGAGTTTTTGTTCGAAATGGGTTTTTAGGGTTTCTTGGGTATAATCACACAAAGATTGGATTTTCACGTATAAAAGCACATGAAAAGTATAGATCTGGCTTCATAGGAGTTGGAGAAGTGTTTTGAATGTAAAAAGTTATGGTTTTAGATCAAAAACGAATCTATTATGGAATTAGGGTTCTTGAGCCGACTCTTGAGAGTCGCTACATGTAAGTAGCGACACTCCGTGAAGGAGATGAAGAGAGTATCGGTCAAGTGAGAATCGGCCGTATAGCATGACAAAAGTCTTGAACGCAAGTTCAGGCGACACTAGAAAGTGTCAGCTGACTCTTGAGAGAGTGTCGGCCGACTCTTGATAAAACATTAGCCGACTCTTGAGAGAGTGTCGACCAACTCTTGAGAAAGCATCGGCCGACTCTTGGGAGTGTTTGCAAGTTTAACTGATTTTATGTATTGTATACGCACAGATAACGTAGCACTCGTGTAGCCTGAGCTTTTATTTTTAGTAGACAGAATATCAGGTGAGTTCTAATCCCCTTTTTGCCTGCTTTAAGGGTCGTGTGCATACTTAGTGTAAAGCGTTTATTACATATTTTATATTAATAAACAATGTGAAAACTATGTTTTAGTGTAAAGTTTAAAAGAGGTAAATGTACGTTTTGAGCAAAGTATAATTATATCATTGGCAAGCGTTTACTATATTTTAATATACATAAACAAAGGCATGATATATGTGTTAAGCTATGTTTCAGTAAAGCAATTTATATTATTGGCAAGCGTTTACGATATTTTAATATACATAAACAAAGGCATGATATATGTGTTAAGCTATGTTTCAGTAAAGAAAGTTATATTATTGGCAAGCGTTACTATATTTTAATATACATAAACAAAGGCATGATATATGTGTTAAGCTATGTTTCAGTAAAGCATGTTATATTATTGGCAAGCGTTTACTATATTTTAATATACATAAAAAAAGGCATAGCATATGTTAGTATGAACAAGTTAAAGGAAGTTGTATAAACAGAAAGTGAATAGATTTCCTACGGGCATGTGTACCAGCTTGTTAAGGTCCTTGGGACAGATGTTACTTGTAAAGGATGCCAGATATGGGTGCTACCCATTAGTAAGAGTCTTGACGGCTCGTTAACAGTTGTATAATTGGGATGAGTAACGGCGGTTGCTCGGGGGACTACGCAATCTCCCATGTACCAGTTAAGCGGTATTAATCAACAGTATAATACTCGGTGTTGATCACGAGAACAACATCGTGTCATGTGGTGTTGATTACAATGACAACATCAATGGGTCACGAGGACCAAACTATGCTGAGCGGTATTGATCACGAGGACAATACCAGTAGAGACAAGGATTTGACAGTTAAGAGGTACTGATCACGAGGACAGTGCCAGCAGTAATAACAATTGACGGTTAGGCGGTATTGATCACGAGGGCGGTACCAACAGTGACAGGGAATTGACGGCTATCTCATGAATGTTTTAAACTATTTTGAAAAGTGAAGTATGTAAAGTTTTGCCTTAAGGGAAGTACATATGTATTAGTAAATCTTTTGTATAACTGATTTAAAGTAAACGTAGAACTCACTCAGCGTTGCTGATTTTTAGTATGCATATCAGTTAAGCGCAGGTGTAGTTGATGGATGTGGATGCTTGGTTTGGCAAGAAGAGTTACCCGAAGATCAGCATCTGGCATCCCGTTTATGTTATGTTTCAAGTTCATGTTGCTTAAGACTAGTTTCAATTTGTATTAGACAAGTTATGTTTAGATATGTTATGTATTTCCGCTGCGTATGTTAAAGTTTAAATCATTTCCGCTGTGTTAATGAATGCCTTATGTTTAAAGTGCTATGTGTTAATGAGTAAATCCAACAAGTGAGGCCTCCCGGGTTTGGGGCCTTACAAGTTGGTATCAGAGCTATAGTTTGAGAGATTTGGACATCCCCGATGTCCAGACTGAAACTGAGAATGGGACCAAGTAACGAATGCCAGTAACGGGTAACTCATGCCAAAGCATCAGAAGAGTATAGTAAGTAAAGTTTCTTTCCCTGTTTAGAGTGTCAAGATAAGAATAGAGGCTTTAGTGAAATCATGAAAGTGAATAATTAGAAAACAAGAAGTGATCTAATGGTTAATTGCAGATGGCCAGTGTATATTAACATCTTACCTTAATTATTGCGTTCTACATATTCCCTAGCATGATGGAGTTAATTTCCTTTGTTCGTTATCTTTCAGTTAGAAATGGCTAGACGTGGAGGAGCTAGAAGAGGAGGAAGACGTGGTGGACGGACCGGCCGCCGTGGTGGGTCACATGCAAACCAATAGATTAAGGGGAGTGTTTACACTACCCATACTGAGACGGAGGTTAGTCAGCACAATGTTGAACACGTAGAAGGAGATGACCAGCCATTTGAGTTTGAAGCAGCCGTGCAAGCAGCTCTTGACCGTCAATTCACCGACTACTGAAGGAAACCTTACCGGTCATACTAGACAAAGCCCTGAGGAAAGCCAAGGAGAACCCCAACACAATCCCAGCCACTAAAGGGACAGTGGTGCTTCCAGCCATGGGAGGGCCAGTTCTAGTGGAGAATGTTGCACCGCCTACTCGCGGATGCGATTGCAAGGCATTTCGTGGTTGTGATCCACCTGAACTTACTATAGAGAAAGAAGCAGGCGATACCTTAGATTGGATCAATGGCATGGAATCCACCATCTGCCTTAGTGACTGCCGACCGGATCAAGCGGTCAGGTTCGCAGCTAAGTCGCTGAAGGGGGAGGCAGCACACTGGTGGGAGACTATGAAACATGCTAAGGGTGACCAAGCGGTCGAGCTAATGAGGTGGAATGATCTGAAGGCGTTATTAATTGAGAAGTTCTGCCCCAAGAACGAAGTCCACAAGGTGGAGAGAGAGTTCCTGACTTTGCAAGCCGGACTCATGACTCACAGGAAATACACTTCCAAGTACAACGAACTGGCACGCTTAGTACCTCATCTTGTAACCATAGAAGAGAGGAAGATTCATTATTATGTTCAAGGGTTGCCTCCAAAGATACGTACCATTGTAAAGACCAACACACCGAGTACCTTTGAGTCGGTGGTCGTTCGGAGCGGAGTTGTGTATGATGACATTGCCTCTGAAGTCATTTCTGAAGCTCCTAAGAAATAGTCGGCTAAGCGAACTGGGGAGGACCTTCAGGGTCCTAGTGATAGGAGGTCAAGGTTAGAAGCTGAGGGTCTATGTGGTAAATATGGGAAAAGGCACGGAGGAGAGTGTAGAGCTAGGCAGGCGGGATGCTTTAGGTGTAGCAAGTTTGGGCACCAATCACGTGACTGCCCGGTGAAACCTAGGTGCCACAACTATGTAGAGCTGAATCATTTAAGTTGAGACTGTAAAGAGCCCAAAGAGCCTGAAGCGGGAGGATCCGAAAAGGGTAAGGGTGCAGAGAAGGAACCCTACATCAACAAGGCCAAAGCAAAGGGCTTACCATATAACTCAGAGATGTATGTTGCAAAACTCCTATTTATACTATGGCATGATCATGTTATTGTTTCCTTACTTGTTTAGGTTAGCCCCACTAGTTACGATGCCTTAGCATTAGAAATTTCCCTGGTTAGACTCTCAGTGGTAGTTAATCACAATGGCCTTCATGACCAAGCTGCCTTGCATAGCTACGATTTATGCCACACATTCCGTGATTTGCTATCAGTATGGCTTATGGCAGGTTTCGAGGACGAAACATGTTGTAAGGAGGGTAGACTTATAACATCTTGAAATTCGAAAGCGTGGATCGGGCACGGGATTTACAAAGAACAAGGAAGGTGAAAGGGGATGTGCCCTTGGCTCGGACTTGGACAGGAATAAGGAAGGAGTTTGGGCTCCATAAAACCCCAACTTCACCCCTTCCACCCTCATTTCACCATCTTCTTCATTTCCACAAGTTCTAGAGAGAGTGAGAAGTTAGAGAGAGAAGGTGTCGGTTTTGCTCCAAGATCGAACCATTCTTCTTCCCCGGTGATTACACAAAGCTTTGCTGAAGAAACGAGCCGATTTGAGGTAAGAAACTCGCCTGGATCTAGGTTTTTGTATGAAATACGTTTTTAGGGTTTCTTGGGTATAATCACATAAAAATTGGATTTTCACGTATAAAAGCACATGAAAAGTATAGACCTGGCTTCATGGGAGTTGGAGAAGTGTTTTGAACATAAAAAGCTATGGTTTTTGATCAAAAACGAATCTGTTATGGAATTAGGGTTCTTGAGCCGACTCTTGAGAGTCGCTACCTGTAAGTAGCGACACTCATCGAAGGAGATGAAGTGAGAATCGGCCAAGTAAGAATCGGCCAAGTGTGAATAGGCCCTATAGCATGACAAATATCATGAACGCAAGTTCAAGTGACAGTCGAAAATGCCAGCTGACTCTTGAGAAAACATTAGCAGACTCTTAAGAGAGTGTCGGCCGACTCTTGAGAAAGCATCGGCCGACTCTTGGGAGTGTTTGCAAGTTTAACCGACTTTATGTATTGTATACGCACAGATCACGTAGCACTCGTGTAGCCCGAGCTTTTAGTTTCAGTATACAGAATATCATGTGAGTTCTAATCCCATTTTTGTCTGCTTTAGGGGTGGTGTGCATACTTAGTGTAAAGCGTTTATTACTTACTTTATATTAATAAACAATGTGAAAAGCTATGTTTTAGTGTAAAGTTTAAAAGAGGCAAATGTACGTTTTGAGCAAAGTATAATTATATCATTGGCAATCGTTTACTATATTTTAATATACATAAACAAAGGCATGATATATGTCTTAAGCTATGTTTTAATAAAACAAGTTATATTATTGGCAAGCGTTTACTATATTTTAATATACATAAACAAAGGCATGATATATGTGTTAAGCTATGTTTCAATAAAGTAAGTTATATTATTGGCAAGCGATTACTATATTTTAATATACATAAACAAAGACATGATATATGTGTTAAGCTATGTTTCAGTAAAGCAAGTTATATTATTGGCAAGCGTTTACTATATTTTAATATACATAAACAAAGGCATAACATATGTTAGTATGATCAAGTTAAAGGAAGTTGTATGAACAGAAAGTGAATAGATTTCCTACGGGCATGTGTACCAGCTTGTTAAGGTTCTTGGGACAGATGTTACTTGTACAGGATGCAAGATATGGGTGCTACCCATTAGTAAGAGTCTTGATGGCTCGTTAACAGTTGTACAATTAGGATGAGTGACGGCGGTTGCTCGGGGGACTACGCAATCCCCCATGTACCAGTTAAGCGGTATTGATCACGAGGACAATACCCGATGTTGATCACGAGGACAACATCAATGGGTCACGAGGACTAAACTATGTTGAGCGGTATTGATCACGAGGATAATACCAGTTATTGATCATGAGGACAACATCATGCTAAGCGGTATTGATCACGCGGACAATACCAGTAGAGACTAGGATTTGACGGTTAAGAGGTACTGATCACGAGGACAATACCAGCAGTAATAGAAATTGTCGGTTAAGCGGTATTGATCACGAGGGCAGTACCAACAGTGACAAGAAATTGACGGCTATCTCATGAATGTTTTAAACTATTTTGAAAAGTGAAGTATGTAAAGTTTTACCTTAAGGGCAGTACATATGTATTAGTAAATCTTTTGTATAATTGATTTAAAGTAAACGTTAGAACTCACTCAGCGTTGCTGATTTTTAGTATGCATATCAGTTAAACTCAGGTGCCGTTAATGGATGTGGATGCTTGGCTTGGCAAGAAGAGTTACCTGAAGATCAGCATCTGGCATCCCGTTTATGTTATGTTTCAAGTTCATGTTGCTTAAGACTAGTTTCAGTTTGTATCAGACAAGTTATGTTTAGACATGTTATGTATTTCCAATGCGTATGTTAAAGTTTAAATCGTTTCCGCTGTGTTAATGAGTGCCTTATGTTTAAAGTGCTATGTGTTGATGAGTAAATCCAATAAGTAAAGCCTCCCAGGTTTGGGGCCTTACACAAACCCAGGTTTGTGGTCAATTATTTGGTGTAACTTAGGAGTAAGAGTATGGTAGATTTGCCATTCAAAAAAAGTACACATATAATCCTTGTGGTTTGCTGAAAGTACACAAACCCAGCTTTCAATTTTGTAACGAGTTTGGGTATTTTGGTCATTTTACCCAAACTTAACATAAAACTTAACGGAAGTTAGCCTTAATACCCAAGTTCGTTACAAAATTGAAATTTGAAAAACATAAAATCTAAACATGTTACTTTAAACCCTTTGTATCAAAACCTGTTATTTTCCTCAAACCATAGGGACTATCTGTGTAATAAATTCACATCTATATCTATATCTATACTATCTAATAAATAAAGGTTTTGTTGTGACACTTGTCACTCTCCTATGCATCGTTAACATTTTTTTCCATCTCTCTCTCTTATTAATTATACAAATTTCTTTAATTGTTTTTATAATTTTTTGTTTTCTACCTCTCTCTCCTATTAAATGATAATTATTACTATAATTCTTTTTATAAAACGTTTTTTATTTAAAAAAAATAGTTGTTCATAAAACTTTTTTATAAATAACTATATAACGTTTCTAGAACTTGTAATAAAAAACTATATAATATGTCATAAATATGTAATATGTAAATCTTTTCTAAAAAGTATATAACCTTACATTTATTCAATCCATGTAATTTATAACCTAGTATATAAATATATATATATATATATATAGGGTAAAGATCAATTGTAAACCACGTTTTCATGTGTAACCCAATCAACCCAATAAGAAAAGGACATGTCATAATTATTTTCTTTTATTAAAAGGGTAATTTGGTAAATGCAAACATTCCCCACATTTTTTTAATAATAAATATTTCACCTATTCAATTTCCCACACCCCCTCCCGTTCAAACATTCATAACTTTTTTTTATAAAACATCATTTTTTTATAAAAATTACACCATTAAATAGAGCTTTTTTATCTTTAATTCGAGTATAGTCTTGCAAAAAAAATTGAACATCAGTTATTATATATATATATATATATATATATATATATACATGTAACGACCAGTTGTACATGTAAATATAAAAATAAATCTAGTTGTTCATAGTTTATCTCATTTTTTTCAAAAAATTTCTCCCTTTTTAGAAGATTAATAACTTTTTTTTTCCAAAACCGTATATAATGTGTTAATTTAACTTGTTCATAAAAAAAAACCAAAACACTGAAATTTTTTCATTCAAAAAACTAAAAAACTCATTACTTTGTTTATTCAAAAACCAAATTAATTAAATTTCTTTAAAAAAAACTCATAACTATGTGTTAATTTAATTAGTTTTCTTTAAACTAACTTCACTCCATTTATTTTAACTTTAACAATTTTTTTATATTTTTTTAAGGGCAATAAAAATGAATATAATATTTTTTTAACAAGATACAACATAAAACCGAGCATTTTTATCTTTAATTCGGTTATAGTCTCGAAAAAAATTGGGCGTGTGTTATTATATATATATATATATATATATATATATATATATATATATATATATATATATATATATATATATATATATATATAACAAACAGTTACATGTATGCAATAACCTAGCACATATGTAATAAGCTATTATATATATATATATATAATAACATAGAATGTGTGTGTAGTTACACGTTCAAGACACACTTAATTTTAAGTAAAAAACAGCATAATCAAGTATACACAGTGATAAAAAAAACCACATATAGAATTTTTTATATTGCACATTAAACATATAAGTAATATCTTATATGTAATGAACAGTTACATAATAATATGAATATATATATAAATGTTCATATTATGTAAAATAAAAAAATTACATATATGTAATATCATATTACATATATGTAATATCTTATTGTTACATATATGTAGTAGTATCACAGTACATATATATAATAGAACAAAATGTAAGTTGCTATTACATATATGTAATATAAACTAATGCATATGAACACATGTAACCATATTTTCATATCATTAATTTTTACCAAAAAATATATAAAATCAATACATAAATCCTAATTTTAAACTAAGAAATACATACTTGTTACAATTTTAACATAATCTTTAAGGAGAGTTATAACATATGCAATTTCAATTGCCATTTTTTGCAAGACTATAATCGAACCAAAGATTAAAAAAAAAGCTTTATTTAAAGGTGTCATTTTTTATAAAAAATCATATTTTATAAAAAAAGTTATAAATGTTAAAAAACGAGGGGGGGGGGTTGAATAGGTTGAATCTTTAATTATTAAATAAAGTTAAAGATATAGAATGTGTGTAATCAACATTATCTAAGCAAATATTAAGCATAACTTTAAATCCACAGCTTTTGAAAAAAAAAAACGATGGTCCTATATATATGTAATTAGGTATTACATATATTTAATGGGTTTTTTTTTTAAGAAAACTAATTAGTTTGGTTTACGAATAAACAAAGTTACGGGTTTTTTGGTATTTTGAATGAACAAATTTATGGGGTTTTTTTTTGCATGAACAATTTAGATTAACATATTTATATCCAAGTTTTGGATAAAAAGTTATTAGTTTTCTAAAAATGGTGATGTTTTTTTTTAAATGGGATAACCTTGGAACAACGACATTTATGTTTATATTTACATACATGTAACTGTTCGTTACATTTATGTACTAACTGACGTTCAAAAAAAATTTGTAAAACTATATTCGAATTAAAGATTAAAAAAAGCTCTATTTAATGGTGCAATTTTTATAAAAAAATAATATTTTATAAAAAAGTTATAAATGTATGAAAAAATGAAGGAAAAGTTGAATTGGTGGAATCTTTTATTATTAAATAAAGTTAGAGAGAGAGTTGGGATGTTGTGATTTACCTTTATACCCTCCAATTAATAAAGCCACTCATTTATATAAAAAAAATTTAGATTAATTTTGAGGCACAAAATAAAATATTATGAAATTAAATGAAAGGCTTAAAATTGATTTTTTGGTTCACACATTAAAACGTAGTTAACAAAAGATCTTTTTCATATATATATGGTTAGGTTCAAATAAAAACTCATAAATACTTGAGAACTCGCGAGAACTCGTCAAAAAACCAATTAAAACCACTTTTTTTTGTTTTCGCTATCTTTATTATTAAAATATAACATAAAAAATAATTTATCTATTCAATTAATTCATCCCTTCTCTCTAAATTATCCTTAAAAAAATTTATATACATGTGTAAATGGTAAACACTTACACATGTATAAGTGGTAAACTTACACAAGTGTATATTTTTTTAATATATGAAGACATGTAAATTTACATATATAAATTCATTTTTTTATGTTGTATTCTAACAATAAAAATTGTAAAAACAAAAAAAATGGTTTTGATTGGATTTTTTACTAATTCTCGCGAGTTCTCAAAATATTTAGGAGTTCTCAAATGATCAATTCCCTATGTGTGTGTGTATATATATAGGGGACGTATCGGTTATAAACCCTGAGTTGTTGTAAAAATCCTTAAACTTATTTTGTACCACACATTTTATTTTTTTCTTTTCTGGTTTAAATTTATGATTAAGGACATTTATGTCATTTTTATCTCCCTCTCTCTCTCTTTTAAACTTACTCTATTCTCTCTCTTAAACAACACAACATATATCTTGTTTCTCTCTCTCTCTAAACCCATTACACATCCCATTCTCTCTCTAAACATCAAGATTTCGGTTTCAAGATAAAAACCAAATTGATTTCAGATTTGTTACTCATCAATAACCACTCATCGTCGTCATTGTTCAATGTATTAGCACCACTCGTCGTCGTCGTTGAAGGTCTCCATCGTCGTTGAATGTTTTACCCTCTTCATCATCATCGTGAACCGCCGGAAGCGTGAATCGCCACCAAAACCGCATGAAGATCTGGTCAAAAACCTGAAGATCTGATAAACGCATGAATATTTGGTAAAAAAAACTCTTCGTCGTCGCCGGATCTGAACAGGAATATATCTTATTTGTCGTCGCCATTAAAGCAAGAAGAAAGAATTAGCACCGATCGGTATAGATCTAAGAACAAGAACCATAATTAATTCGATGGTGTTTTGTGTGTTTGTGGGTGCCGATCGGTCACTGTTGCATCCGAACCTCGAATGGGCACCGGTAAAATCAGCTCCCTTCCATTATTAAAAAAAATTATGAGTTATTTTCTAGGGTTAAGGTGAAGGTGACTTTTAGTATCAAAAGAAGATATGGTTTCAAATTTGTTTTTAAGTAAAAAAAAATGAAGCACGAGAATAGTAGGATTTTTTTTTACTATATATATATATATTTTAATCATCACTTAATTTTATATTTCGAGAGCCAGAACAAGGGATGACATCAGAGGTAAGCCAAAAAGGTAAATTAATGTTGGTAGTTAGCAAGAATTGTTTTTGAACGAAAAAAATTAAAAAATTTCTAAGCAATTACAATGATTTTAACCAAAACGTAGCAATTAATTATAAGCATTTCTTCACATGTGTGGAGCCAAAAAAGTAAATTAATGTTAGTGCACTGACAAGCAATTATTTGCAACTCTAATCGGATGGAGCGAAGTATTTGATGTAATTGTTGGATTTTTAGAGATAGTTAAGTTGATTTAAAAACTTAATTAGTTGAGTAGTTTCCAAGTTATTGTTTTTACACATGTTTTTTTTATTATTACACATGTGTAAACTGAATTTACACATGTGTAACAAAATTTTAGTCATGTGTATATAGTCATGAACTAGAGTTTTTACATAGAAAATAGAGTTATTATAAATATTTGAAAAACCCATATTTATTTTACACATGTGTAAACTGATTTTACACATTCCTATTTGATTAATTTACACAAGTGTAAATGGACCTGGAGGTTAATCAAGAAAAAGGCTTTATCTTTTTGTGTTTATTCCATCAATTCCATCGATTTTTGGGTTCATTCCATCGATTAATCAGATCTTGTTTATGTTGTTCTCAAGCATGGTACACGGTAGGTTATATTTGTGGTGTTACTAAATTTGTTCCTTATTTTTAGGTTATATTTTCTCTCAGAAGTGGTTTCAAGATTTGGGTTCAAGATCAAAAAGTGCAATGGGTTCAAGTTCTACAGTGTTTCCCTAGATCTACAAGATTTCTTAAGATTTCCCAAGTAAGGGGTTGATTTTTAAATATGTGTATTTGATATTTTACATAAGTGTAATCTGAATTTACACATTTGTAAAGAGTTCTAATTGTTATTCATGTGTATTTGATTTTATTATGATTATATATTGTAATTGTTGGTTTTATAGATATGTTTTAGGTTTTACACTACATAAAACCTCCTTTTAGGTTTTTACTCATGTTTATATTGATTATACACATGTTTATTTGGTTTTTACACTAAGTGTAAAGACTGTGTTCTTTATTTATTTCATAGATCTAGAGATAGTTGTAAAAAGAAAAGGAAAATTCAGATTTAATTATGATTTAATTAAAAAAAAAAGTGTAATTACTTTTACCCTTGTAATAAATATGGATTACATGTTTTTTTCAATTAAAAATAAAAAACTTAGATTTAATAATAGGCACAAGATAAAATATTCAAAATAGAATATGTGGCTAGAAATGAGTTTATTAGTTTTCACAACTCATGGTTTATAGCCGATACGTCCCTTATATATATAAGATTTTACTTTACCAAATTATCATCTTCATCTTCCTCAAATTGAAACCTTAATTTACACGAATCAAACATCCACAACTTCTCGTTTCATACCGAGTGGGAAATGATGGAAGGGTTGGATGATACAATCTCTCTCCGACTAAAATCAATAACCAATCACATTTGTAGCTTCTTTTTATGTTAATCCCAATTCGTTCACATCTCCCCTCGATTAACCTACAACAGAATTCTTGAAATAATTGTTGGGCTGATATACCGAGAAAACCATCGTGTTTACACACAATAGAGAACAAATCCGATTCATATTCGATTTTCAGTTCAAACGACTCAACAATGACATCTGAATTTGATATCAAGGTAATTTCTGAATTTTAAGCAACTTCATCTTCCTCGTACGAAGTTCATGGTGGTCTGGCCTGCGACTGAACAAACTCCCCACAAATAAACCAAAATATTCTCAAATTCAACCAAAACTCCAATTCCAAACAAGAACAACAGCTTCATCTTCATCTTCCTCATACAAGCAAGAGCCATCGATTTCAATTTCAACTGTAACCCTTAAACCAGCCCAAAATCATATGTATACGGTGTTAAATTCAAGACATTAGGAGCTTGCAATCTTGGTATATCTAGGTATCCTAATTTTGACTATAATGCTCAAGAGGGAGAGTGTAGTGGAGTGGGGAAGAAGATGGTGGGTGTTGACTTTAACAACGAAATTTTGATTGAAGATCGATTTCAGTCATCCTAATTATTTCATTCTATTAAAAATATTAATTCACTAGCAAACATATTGTGTTTAATGTCCAACTTGGTGTGTTTTATATGTTTTTTTGTATGTTGAGGGACTAATGTTGCTGTACTGGAAAGTTGTGGGACTTGTAGCAGTTCACTGGAGCTAGGAAGGATTAAATGTGCATATTTAGACATCTTGAGGGACTGCTTGGTTGTCTCAGTAGTTTGGGATATATATATTCATTGCTTTGTGTGGGTTTAAGTAGACAAGTGCATAGCAGGGTTTTCATTCTTGGTCTTCTTCTCTATTACACATGCGTCTGTATAGCAATCATCTTCTTCGTTTGAGTTTTTTGTATCGAGATTCGTTAGTGTAAAGGTCTGGTAATAGGTCTTTGTTAGCAGTTCCAGATTTGTATTTGCATCTAAGCGATTAATCGCTTATTAGTAGATCGTTTTAGGGTTTGTATGTTCTTGATATGTCTGTTCTGTTTATGACACCCGACATTTTCAGGTTAACACCGTTAACACAAACTCCGTTATCTAAATCATTCATGCATTACACTTGATTAGGGTTAATTAAATGTGTCGGTTATTGCACAAACACTCACGTAAAGGTAATTTAGAGAATTTTTGAATCAGGTTAACACCGTTAACACAAACTCCGTTATCTAAATCATTCATTCATGCATTACACTTGATTAGGGTTAATTAAGTGTGTCGTTTATTGCACAAACACTCACGTAACGGTAATTTAGAGAATTTCCATATCACACGAGTTTGTCCCCAAACGTTGGTGAAAAATCAAAATAATATTCCGAACAATTATATTTAACGTAATTTATATAGAATTATGTGTTATGCGATTTTATGGTTATTTCGTGAACATTCGTGAAACCGCATACGTTTATGCGTAACAACGTGATTTTAATGCATTAGTAGTTTTTATAAATATGTTTTATAAAAATAATTATTAGAAATCATTTTATTTAATTTTATTTAATTAAATTAATCTATGGATCATTTAGATAACACATGGATCACCTAAACCCATGTTTTAACCCATTCTTAACTCATGGATCCCATTATTTATAAAAATTTTACCCAACCCTAATCCCAAACCCTCCCCCCCCCATTCGGCCGAAACCCTCTTCCCCCTTCTCCCTTAAAGCCATCGCACCCCAGACCACCATAATCCACCTCCAATCGATTTTCCATTGTGAAATTAGTTGTGTTCTTGATCAATCCAAGTGCTAATGATCACTAGGAACGCATCAGGTAAGATTTTAATTAGTGTTTATATGCTTTCTTGCGATTTTGGTTTATGTGAAACCGTAGTTCATCCAAACAATGATTTTTATCAATAAAGATGTTAACTTTAATGTTAATTACGTGTTGTTATGATATTTGCATGGATTTAATGTAGATTGAAAAACCCTAGTTGCATGAAAACCGAGGGTTACTATTATTAGTAACTTTATTGATTATTTAGATTGCATGTTAGACGTGATTTATATGATATGATGATGTTAATACGTTAGTTGATTCATGATAATGTGTTTTGGTGAATTGAATTTCATATATCTAGTTCGGTTTCTTAGGGTTTCTAAAAGTAGAAACTTTAATTGTCATGAACGCGCAGGGTTTGCAATTTGGACATGCATGTTCTAGTTTGATGATAGTTTTATGTTAGTTGGGAAGTAATAACATGTTTTGAAGTGTTAGATGTTAGAAATCACGCATGATGTTCATAGCTTGCTATATATAGTAACTTTTGGGTTTTGCAATTTAAGATGTGATTTCTAAACATGGTTGGTGCAATGTGATGATTTCTTATGTGGTATGATGAACATAGAAACATGTTAGGAACCTTAAATCATTGAATTTGCAGTTGTGTTCTTAACTTACTTTAAAAGGAAACTTTAATTGGAATTACGAACTACATGTTGAGTTCTAGACATATAGTATGTGATGTGATGATCTAGGGGGTGTTAGATTGGCCTCCTGAACATGTTGATAAAGATAGTTTCTTGAAAACGTGAGTCTTGATCATACCTTCTAAACATGAAAACCTACTAAATGTGGTAACTGTGCTAACATGCTAGAACAATAAGGAATTGTTGTTAAGTGTTACCTGCATGATCTTATTTCCATAATATGATAGTATTATACTAATTGAACATTAATTCATACATTGAGTCACAAACAGGTCGTCGGGTCAAACTAGTTAACTCTTTTCAAAACACATAAATAATGGGCTTGTTTGGATACAAAGAGTCTTATGAACCAAATCGAACACACACTCATAGACTTATGTCATATAGGTAGCCGTTAGCGGGTCACATGTGTTATTACTTGCTGCTTTAGCACGCACCCTAAGGTGAGTTTCACGACCCCTCTCTTTTACTTACTTCCTTTTTGGGGGAGAAAGCATGCACACAAAACACTTTTGGATTTATGTATTATTGTTATATCACTTGCGTACTAAAGTGCAAACATTACCACGAGTGTCCTTACATCTCAAACCGTTAGTATATGAACATAGCGAGGTAATCTTGAGTAGTACTACTGGGTTTGACAAACCCCACCCGTGTTAGTCGCGCTAACTCGACTGGAGGTCGAACGGGTGTAATATTGATTTAAACACATAGCCATTGTTTTGGTAGACATGGCGGAAGGCAAACAAATCAAACAGTCAGCTTCGGTTGCGGAACACTTATAGTAGCATGAACATAGACTAGCTATCTATTCAAATACTTTATTTACACTATCTTGCAAACATCAAACATTTGTGTTGACAATTTAAGCATGTCTTTCTCAGGTCGCTAAAGTACACGTCAGGATTAGGATGCATTGGAGTTGCATGGCTTTCATTAAACACGTTTTAATTACTTTAACTTCTTTGGATTTAGGCGCCTTGTTTTTGCGCATTGGTCATTCTTAAATTTTACTTTGTTTTACGTTTCCGCATTTCTTACAAACTTAACGGTATTTTCTCATGTCAATGAGCAACATTGGTATTTTAAACTCATATAGTGGTCGTTCAATATAACTAATGACAATGATCCTGGTTTGTCACACGACTCGCGGTATAACCCCGAAGGTGGAATTTGATGGTGTGACATTGTTAATCTAAGAAAATTGACATGGTATCAGAGCTTTAGGCTCTCGTACTCTTTCTCTATCAGCTATTCAAACTCTCTCTCGATTTCTAGGGTTTTATCCAGGTCTATGGAGTATTGGTTTAGACGACCCAAACGGAGGGGCAGGGTGGGCCACGGCTCCAGGCCCGGTCTTTCGAGAGGTCCGAAGTTTTTAAAAATTTTGTATATGTTTTAAATATTATATTTAGTTTATACATCCATTTTGTGTACATCAAAGTTTTTTTAGTGCAATTGAAAAAACCATTGCAAGAAAATGTAAATGTCACAGGTTCAAGTATTGGCAACAACACTATTTATTTTTCATGTGTCATATTTCTTCTTTTCTCTTCTGTTCAAACTATTAAACCAAAACAAAAAAATACACAAAAATGTATATATTTAAACCCATTACATATAAAAAAAATTATTGAGACCCGTTTTTTTATTACTTGTCCTGGGTCCAAAACGTTTCGATAATTCTCCGGGCCGGGCCTGGTTTAGATCTTCATGTTTGGGAAAAGTTCTTGGCATTTGAAGGTTATTCCACTGTGTAAATCATTCTGGGTTGCATCTAGGATTGTGTACAACAATACGTGGCTCTTGATCGGTTGATTCTTGGTTCGCTAGGGTTAGATTGGGGCTGTGAAGTTATCTGTTCGTTCCTAGGGCCTGGCTATTTCAGTAAAAGCGAGGGTTCTTGTTGATGGCTGGAGTTTATTTGCTCATATTCTTGGTCTGATTGTAGAAACAGTTATTGGTGTTGTCTTTGGGAACCGAAGGTTCACATATTTCCACTGCTTCAAAGTACGTATTGCTTCAGGGATGTGAGATTGTATCTCTCAGAATGTGTGCCCTGTAAGTCTTATGTTAACTTTTTTTAGTAGTTTTTGAAGTATCTTCTACACATAAGAGAAGTTTGTGAATATGCAACTTTAATTCAGAAGTTATTACTACCTAAAGTATGGTTAGTGGTTGTCTAGTTGTGCCCATAATGTCTTCTATGGAAAACTCTTTCTTTTGTTTTTCAAATCTTTGATTCAAACTGCTTTCTTTTGTTTTTCTTTGAAATATCTTTGTAGATGTATTTTTCAGGACTGTTCCACTGTGTTTTGGGAATGGTGGCTGTAGTCACGATTCAGATTCTAAGATCTTACATTACATTTTGTTCTCTCGGTTCACATTTTGACAGTTTAGGATTTTGTATATTACCTGAACATATCGTGTTTTAATTAGAACTCATTCGTGTATAATGTAAGTTTTCTAATACATAAAGTGTGGTGATGGAATCGATCTTGTAGTATATAAAAGAGTCTTCTGTCTTGTTTAATTCAGGGGAAGTTTGTTTGAATCAATTAGATGAGAAAAAAAAAGAAATTTTCTAGAAGCAGTAGGTTCTGTTCTTGCTGTGAATGTCATGTTTAATTCGGGTGTGTAGGATCTGTAAATACAAGATGATTCTATTTCAGTTGAGATTGGCGGAAACAATCACAACTTAAGCAAAGTAAACAAGTAGACAAAAAGAATACTGATAAATGCAATTTGTATTAAGCTTCAAGTATTACGAGATTACAGAGAGAACTCTTTTGCAAAAGTGCTTTTACAATGAATCTAAGTACTACTTATATAGTAACTTAGAATCAAGACAGACCCTTGATTCTAAGGATCAGATCTAACACAGACCGTTGATCTTGTTTTGAAGCTATTCTACATATACAGACAATAATAATAACTACAAAGGTTAACTTTATTCAAACGTCTTCTTTGCATCATTGCTTGAACACTCAAAAGGAGAGCGTCGTTGTCTTTTATTGTCTTGTGCCAATGACATTCTTTATGTGTGGAGTGTGTCAGTGTAACAGCAGAAAGTTGTCAGTGGTATTGGTTGCTTTATCAAGAACAGTCAGCTGCAACGTTTGATCTTCAGTGAAAAGGCTATCAACTGCAACTTTGATCTTCAGTGGATAAGGCCTATCAGCTGCAACTTTGGTCAGCAGCAGATAAGGCCTATCAGCTGCAACTTTGATCAGCAGCAGATAAGGCATATCAGCTGCAGTTTTGGTCAGCAGAGGATAAAGCCTATCAGCTGCAATTTTGTCGATCCGTAGCAATCTTTGAGATCAGAAGCATTTGTACTTAGAGAATTTTGTAGCCATCAGTCTTTATTTCTACAGTGTGTCTTGTGTTCTTATATCTGTAGTTGCTATGTTCTCTCTGTTCCGACATTCTAGTCGGTTGTGGAGAGGATCGTGTGTCATTTAGTTCGGCTGTATACTTGTCCCAATTTATTGTTGAAGAGTTAAACTTGTTTGTCTTGTTTTTGGATTCATTGTCCCTAGTTAAGAGAAGCTTAGTTGCTCATTTTGTTGAATGGTTGTATGATTTTTCAATCAACGACATCAATATTTTAGATTGATAATGTCGTGAAGAACCAAGTTTTTTAGTAAGTGTAACATTGGAGAAATGGATATTTTTTGACTAGTATTGTTCTGTCACTTCACTCGAGAATTCCAGTTCTTGATCACAAAGTATGATGACTTGATATGTTTTTTTTTGGAGTTAAGATTTTACAGAAGCAAATTGCATGTAGATTAAAATGGAAATTACATGGAGTTAAGATTTTAAGTAAGCAAATTGCATGTAGATCTTAAAATGTCCTTATCTTGTTATTGTAAGGCCCCAAACCCGGGAGGCCTCATGTAACATCCCGTATTTCGAAAACGATAGGATGAGCACAGGATTTACATAGAATTAAAGAAGAAGAAACGAGATGGACCGGGCCTCGGGCCGGGTCGCTAGGTGGGCCGAGTTGGGGGTGAGGGTGGGCCTTAAGACCCTAACCCTCCATTCTTTTCCTCATTCTCCCACTTCATATTTATCACCATTCTAGAGAGAGAAACGTCTAGAGAGAGACAGTGGTGGTTTTGACCAAAGATCGACCCAACCTTCTTCTCCGACATTTGTTTGAATCTTCTCCGAAGAATCAAGCACAATCAGGTAACAAAACTCGTTCACACATGAGATTTTATTTAAAATGGGTTTTTAGGGTTTCAACAAGTTTTCTTTAAAAAGATTAGGTTTTTACTTGTGTTTTTGAATAAAAACCATAGATTCAGCTTCATGGATAAGATTAGAACAGTTTGGACATAAAAAGTTGAGATTTTGGATCAAAAACGAAGAATCTAGCTTAGATCGGATGAATCATCCGAAAAGTCGATGAATTGACCGAAAAGTCCAGTTCGTCCGAAAAGTATTTCGGATGCGGTGTGAGATTTTGATTGAAAAGAGATTTCGGACGGATCAGATTTCGGAGGAACAAGCCTTTGGATGAAAGACATTTCGGGCGAAATGGTTTTCGGACAAGACTTTTCGACTGAAATGGTTTTCGGACAAAAGGAGATTTCGGTCAAGTAGAGTTTTCGACCAGTAAATTTCGGACAGATAGTTTTAATATGACACAATGTTAACACATTTCGTTTATGACCACTCGTACAGATCGTTGAGCCTTAAGAAGAGTAGCTAAGAAAGTCAGGTGAGTTCTAATCCTTTTTTGCCTGCTTTAGGGGTGGTGTGCATACTTAGTGTAAAGTGTTTATTACATATTTTATATTAATAAACGAAGTGAAAAACTATGTTTTAGTGTAAATTTTAAAAGAGGCAAATGTATGTTTTAAGTAAAGTATAGCTATATTATTGGCAAGCGTTTACTATATTTTCATATACATAAACAAAGACATGATATATGTGTTAAGCTATATTTTAGTAAAAACAAATGTATTTATAGCAAACGTTTACTATATTTTTATATACATAAACAAAGACATAATACGTGTTAAGGTTATGATCAAGTTAAAGAAAGTAAATAGATTTCCTACGGGAATGTGTGCCAGCTATAAAGGTCTTTGGGACATATGTTACTTGTACAAGATGTCAGATATGGGGTAAGCCCATTAGTAAGAACCTTTGGGTTCGCTAACGGTTGTACAACTGGGATGAGTGACGGCGGTTGCTAGGGAGGTCCACGCAACCTCCCCTTAGCGTTAAGCGGTATTGTCGGTTCATGGACGTGAGCCATGGGGCATTGACCAGGTACTCGTCGGTTCATGGACGTGAGCCATGGGGGCGGTACAGTAGTGACAAGGGAATTGATGGATAAGCGGTATTGTCGGTTCATGGTCGTTGGCCATGGGGGCATTGACCAGGTACTTGTCGGTTCATGGACGTGAGCCATGAGGGCAGTACAATGTAAAGAAATTGACGGTTTATTATATGTTTTAACATGATTTGAAAAGTAACGTATGTAAAGTTTTGCCTTAAGGGCAGTACGTATGTATGTATTAGTAAATCTTTTATATAATTGATTTAAAGTAAACGTTAGAACTCACTCAGCGTTGCTGATTTTTAGTATGCATGTCAGTTAAGTGTAGGTGGCCTTGGATGGACGTGGATGCTTGGCTTGGCGAGAAGAGTTACCCGAAGACCAGAGTCTGACATCCCGTTTATGTTTTAATTGATTCAAAACTGTTATGTCTCATGGTATATGGTTTAATACTTTATCGGTGGTGGATTTAAAGTTCACTGTTTGATTAAGAATTTGTTATTGCAAAAGGTGGTTGTTATCAAACTCTTAGATTGTTTTATAACTTGGTTATTTTGCTTCCTCTAAATTGAGTGAGAAATTGTAAGATTTTCTAATACCAAGTTATTCTGTTGTTTTATAATGGTGTGCTGGAAAATAGATCAACAAAATTTGAAAGTCTTATGATTAAGTCTTATCGTGTGGGTATGGTTTTGAAACTGTTTAAAAGTGGTCATATTTACTCACAATCTCTATGTTGAAAATTATTCTGTCCATGTGAAAAAAAAATTGTTTGCTAAAAGGTGTTTTTTAAAATGATCAGACTCATTCAAAGTTTTTTTTTGGGTTTGTTACATTGTTGAATTTTGTACAAAGTGAAGTTCTTTCATTGTTGGAAATATTATTGAAAAAAAAAATACAATATATTTGGAACTTTGGCTTCCAGTAAACTTAGGTGAAAAAAAAAACTCATGAAATTTAGCTTGTATCAGAATTATCCGGATTAAGCTTGTCTGTTTAGTCCAAGAAAAATGTGAATTAATATTTTTAACACACCAAGTCCCGCAAATTCACTAGCACACATATTGTGTTTAATGTCTAACTTGGTGTGTTTTATATGTGTTTTGTATGTTAGGGACTAATGTTGCTGTACTGGAAAGTTGCGGGACTTGTAGCAGTTCACCGGAGCTAGGAAGGATTAAATGAGCATATTTAGACATCTTGAGGGACTGCTTGGTTGTTTCAGTAGTTTGGGATATATATATATATATATATTCATTGCTTTGTGTGGGTTTGAGTAGACATGTGCATAGCAGGGTTATCATTCTTGGTTTTCTTCTATATTACACATGCGTCGTATAGCAATCATCTTCTTCGTTTGAGTTTTGTGTATCGAGATTCGTTAGTGTAAAGGTCTGGTAATAGGTCTTTGTTAGCAGTTTCAGATTTGTATTTGCATCTAAGCGATTAATCAATTATTAGTAGATCGTTTTAGGGTTTGTATGTTCTTGATCTGTCTGTTATGTTAATCTAAGAAAATTGACACATTCCAAAATAGACGCAAACACACCAAAATTGGCATCCCCCACCTAATGATTTCTGATTAACTACGATGATGCAAACATGGGTTGGTAGCAGCGACATCTATCCATCGAGAACAAACCAAAAAAGATGGTGGTGGCCGGAATTTGGTCAGCGGTGTTAAAAGTGGCGGCGACAGCCGGTGGGGAGAGAGAGAGAGAGAGAGTAGGGTTTGAGTGGAAGGGAGAGAGATAATAGTGTATTTAATTAGGGGATAATATCATATATATACCCCTACAAACATGTGTAAATATCATATATACCCAATCAAAACAAAAAATCTCATATATACCCAATTTAAATAATTTGTTACTTTATGACCTTTCTATCCTTATTCATTATATGACTTTTTATAAAAACAAAAAATTAGGTTATATCAGGTCTAGTTATTGTGTCTAATGTCTGGTTATTGTGTAATATCATGTCTAGTTATTGTGTCTAATGTCTGGTCATTATGTCAAATATTTTTCATCACTATGTTATATATAATACATAAAAAAATGACAAAAATAACACGAAATTATCTAAAACGTAAAACACAATGATGAATACATATAACATAATGCTGAAAAATATTTGACACGGTGACCAGACCTGACATTACACAATGCCCTGACATATTTGACACAATGGCCAATATGACCAGACCTGACATTAGACACAATGACGAGCAAATTACACAATGAGCTGGAAAACGTAATTTTTTTTTGTTTTTGTATATAACGACACTTACTTGTTTTAAAGATAAAAAGTGCTCGTTTTCGTCATTGTGTTTTACGTTTTAGATAACTTCGTGTTATTTTTGACATTACACAATGACCAGACCTAACATTATTGTAGGTCCCGAGAGCCTCGTCGCGCAGCGGAAATACACGGATCTGTTCTGTGATTTGTGTGGGAACCAAGAAACGAGATATAGAAACACGAACATAAACTAAAGATAATGAAGCGATACGTAATCCATAACATAGAAGTCATCCGGTATTACAGACTACATACCGAAGGAGCACACATCTCTCATCTAATACCGGTCCAGGGGTCGGGAGAGCTCGTCCTGACCCGGACACCTCTCAACCTTGTTCCAGAAGTTCCACCTACAAATGAAGACAAATCTTCTATTTATAGGGGCAGGAACACTATCTGCGTACTTGGCTAAGTACGCAGGACCAAACTGGTGTGCAGGCTTAGTACTCAGGAACACCCTCCTGCGTACTAGCCACGTACACCAATAAACAAAATTTAATCTATAGTTACAAAAACATGTTATTGTGTAATTTAAGGTCTAGTCATTGTGTAATGTCAGGTCTAGTCATTGTGTCTAATGTAAGGTCATTTTGTCAAATATTTTTCATCACTATGTTATATATAATATATAAAAAACAGTGACAAAAATAACACGAATTTATCTAAAACGTAAAACAAAATGATGAATGCATATAACACAATGATGAAAAATATTTGACACAATAACAAGACCTGACATTACACAATGACCTAACATATTTGACACAATGACCAATATGACCAGACCTGACATTAGACACAATGAAGAGCAAATTACACAATGAGCAGGAAAACGCAAAAGCAAAATTCGTTTAACAACACTATACTCGTTTTAAAGATTAAAAAAAGCTTTTTTTTATAGTGTAACTTAAAAAAAAAATAATGTCGTATATAAAAGTTATGAACGTTTAAAAAATGGGGGAACTTGATAAAAGTCAACAAAAATGGCCATGAGTAAAATACTCTTCCAACAACTTTTTCTCCTATAATTTGATCTCAACCGTTAAATCCTTTTTACAATTTGATCTAATGACCATAAATCCTTCTCACACTTTTTATTTTAAAAACAATTTTTACTTGAACGTAACCCTATATATATATAGGGGAGTGTTCCAGAGAAAACCAAATAGTTAGGCGAAAACCGAGAAAACCACTAAAAAACCAATTTTAACCAATCATATAATAATATTTATTTTTTATTTTATTTTTATTTATTTATAAGAGTATCAATGTAATATTACACATTTTTACCAAAAACTCATTTAAGTATTGGCTTACGTATACGTAAGTGTTACGTATAAGTAAGCAGAAAACAAAAAAAATTACGGTTACGTATACGTAAAATGATTTTTTTGGTAAATTGTGTAATATTATATTTATACACTTAGAAATAAATTTAAAAAATATAAAATCTATAAATTATTTGATTGGCTTATAGTAATTTTCTCGGTTTTCGCCTAATATATATATGTATATATATATATGTGTGTGTATATATATATATATATATATATATATATATATATATATATATATATATATAGGGAAAAGATCATAAGAAAACTCATTGTTCACGAGAAAACTAAAAAACTACTTATTAAAGGTAAAAAAAAATAATAATAAAAACTCATATGCACTCAAACCTATATATATATATATATATATATATATATATATATATATATATATATATATATATATATGATTGGGCATTTGGAAGGGGGGGGGGATTTAGGTTTTTGAGGATGAGTTAGGTTTTTGGGGTGTACTACACATATGTAGTTGGGTTTAGTTTAGTTTTTAGGTTAGGTTTTTGGAGGGGGGTTTAGGTTTTTTTAGGGGGGGTGGGGTGGGGGGGTTAGGCTTTTTTGGGGGTGAGGGGTTTAGGTTTTTTTAGGGGTAGGGGTGGGGTGGGGGGTTTAGGTTTTTTTGGGGTGGGTTAGGTTTTTGGGGTGTACTACACATATGCAGTACCTTTAATGAATAGTTTTTTGGTTTTCTCATGAACTCAACCCTATATATATATATATATATAGAGAGAGAGAGAGAGAGAGAGAGAAAGAGAGAGAGAGTTGGGTTAAACTAAAAAAGACATTTTTCCCAAAAAGTGTAAAAAGTATATGTTTAGGTATGATGTTTTTTAAACTTTAAATATGTTCACAAAAATAAAAAAATGAACGCCATGCCTAAAATAAATAAACACTATGCCTAAACATATAATTTTTAGACAAAATCCCCATTTTAGTATAACTCACCCCTATATATATATATATATATATATATATATATATATATATATATATATATATATATATGGGGAATAAGAAAACTAATTGTTCATGAAAAAACAAAAAAAACTACTTATTAAAGGGAAAAAAAAATAAAAAAATTACAACTCAAAATATAAATCAAAAACTAAAAAACTGATTCGGAGACCTTGTTCCCCACGTCGTCCTCGTTAAAAAAAACTTGAACAAATAGTGGGGTAGCTTTTGGGTTTAGTTTTTTGGGTTTAGTTTAGCTTTTAGGTTAGGTTTTTGGCGGGGGGTGGGTGGGTGGGGGGTTTAGGTTTTTGGGGGGTGGGTGGGGGGTTTAGGTTTTTAGGGGTGGGTTAGGTTTTTGGTAGTACTACACATATGCAGTACCTTTAATGTGGAGTTTTTAAGTGAACTCACCCCATATATATATATATATATACATCAATTAAGAAGTTACCTGTTAAAATTAAGAAAAATTATGAAAAAACATGAAAAGAAATAGCGGAGGTATACTTACAATGATGATTGATTGTGGAGGAGTAGTGAAGTAGTTACAGAAGAGAGTATGCACATCGGAGGGGTATATATAACTCTTTTTTATATAATATATGGGATATAGTATGAGGTTCTGGGAAGGAGCTAAGGTGTAAGAGTTATTGGCTAAAGAGGGTCGGAAGGAGATTAGTGTGCCATAAAGAGAGAGAATTCTTATATTATTAAAGTTCTCGGTGTATCTACAAATGAAACAACTACCTTTTTTGTCACACCCCTAAAATCCACTAACGGAGTTTTACCGTTAGGAGCGTGACATACCAGGATCTCAGTCATTAGTTACTTTGAACGACTCTATATGAGTTTAAGAAAACCACTAATATTGCTCATAGTCACGATGCAACACTAGTAATGAAAACACTGATTTAATGTAAGACTGCGGAAGTGAAAAGTTAAATAAAAAGCATGCGCCAAAACAGTCGCGCCAAAAATAAATAATCCAACAATAAATAAAATAAATAGTTCTTGAGTTTGAAAATGATGGACTTCGAGTGCATGCATGCCTTAGCTCGTGCTTGTACCTTAATGACCTGAGAAAACATGCTAAAACATGTCAACACTAGGTTGGTGAGTTCACAGGTTTCAATGTTTGTAAAGTTTACTAGATAAAACCATTTACAATTTATATCATAGGTAGCTAACCTAGTTACATGTTACTAAAGCGTTTCGACATCGAAGCTGACTGTTTATGTTTGAACTTGCCTCCTACCATGACTATCATGATCAATGGTAAATGCTTAGGTCAATGTTACACCCGTTCGACTACCTGTCGTGTTAGCGCGACTAACGCGGGTGGGGCTTGTCAATGCCCAGTAGTACTACTCAAGATTACCTCGCTATCCCATATATTAAACGATTCGATAAGTAAGGACTTGCATGATATGTTTGCGCTTAGTACAACAAGTGATATAATTTAAATGTAAAATCTAAATGTTCGTACCCATGTTTTCTCCCCAAGTTTAAATCATAAGAAAAGGGGCCGTGAAACTCACCTTAGAGTGCGTGCGAAAGAAAGTGAACTTAGAATGCTTGACGGCTAACTGCCACCTATAAACACCGGTTTATAAATGTGTGTTTGTGAAAGTTGATACGAACCCTTAGTATCCAAACAATACTATTGTTTACGTGTTTAGAAAAGGTTTGCAAGTTTGACCAGGTTTGACTAAGTTTGACCAAGTTTGACTAGACGACCCGTTGGTGACCCGTTTAGTGATTAAATGTTTGACTTGTATAAAAACACGTTTAGCACACAAATAATTCACGTTTCATGCTACTTAAGTCATAACTAACTTAGCATGGCAAACTACGTCAACAATACACGTTACATTAATTTATTATTTTTAAAAATATATAAACTCATGTTTGGTTTCGAATGAATCACATTATCTATAACACGTTCATATCAACATCCCATGTCTATCTACACATGCTAATACATAATAGATTACCATAACACACAACATTAAGTTTAGGCATCAAGTTCCAAATTACAAAGTTTCCACTTTTAGTAACCTATGATCTGAGCATGCTATTTGTATCCAACAACACTTTAACAATCATTAATACAACTATACTAACATACTAGAGTCAAATAACAGCATCATGCACACCTAGAAACCTTCACATTCAAAAATCATCTTTCAACAAAGTTTCCTCTTTTAGTAAGTCATCCATTACACGCTTTGTTTACACAATTAACATGTCTAATCAATCCCAAATCTTTCAACTAATATAACTATAACTATATTAATCATAATTCACGTCTAGCATGAAATTCCTATACTCCACATAATCAACAATTCTCAATTTACACTTCGTATGGAAACTAGGGTTTCACATATTTTCATAAAATCACCAATACGATACAATACTACAAATCAATTAACCAATTCATTAATATTTTTCAAAAATATCAAGTTTGGATGAACTAGGGTTTCGATCATAAAAATCATAATGAAAAAGTGACGGAATTCGATGAAATAACTTTCGTAGGAGTGTTAGGAATGCCTAGACTAGTACGTATCCACTTCCGGATTCACGATTGAAGCTCGATCGAAGGTGTTTGGGTGCCTTGAAGGTCTCGGCCAAGAGAGGAGAGTGTGGGAGGGGGGGGGGGGTCGACGGCTTCAACAAAAAGGGAATTAGGGTTTTTAATTTTTTTTATTTTCCTTATATACATGCATGGATGGGTTTTTAAAAGGATTATGGGCTTTCTAAAGGTCCATGGGCTAATCTAATAATAATTAATACTTAATTACTAATTAAATCTCTTAACTATTATATTTATAAAAACTCTGATTTTTATAAAAATAATTAACACGATTAATATCCGATAAATATGCGCGATAACAAGAAAATCCACATAGTTCACGTAATGTCACGTTTCACATAGAATTCACATAATTTATATTAAATATAAATTATTAAATGTTCGTAATATTTATCTTAATTAATCACCAACGTTCCGGGTTAGGCTCGAGTGTGATCCGGTAATTCTAAGGATTGTCGTTGTGTGTGAAATAACTGATACATTTAATTAACTTAATTAAATGCAATGCACGTGTGACTAACTAGAATAACTGAGTTTACAATGGATAATGTTTGAACTAACGAGGTTTGTGTTAACGGAGTTAACCTGAAATCGCCGGATGTCACATCATCCCCTTGTTGAAAGAATTTTCGTTCCGAAAATTAAACGAAGTCGGTAACGTCTGAAACAAAAATTTTAGGTTTGTCACATCATCCCCTTGTTGAAATAAATTTCGTCTCGAAATTTAGTTAGTACCTTCTGTGTTTGTTGTTGACTGTTTGAAAAGGTGAGGATACTTTTTCATCATGTGATCCTCTCGTTCCCATGTGAACTCCGGTCCACACTTCGAGTTATAGCGAACTCTGACAATAGGTATCTTACTGCGCTTGAGAGTCTTGACCTCTCGGTCCATGATTTCAACTGGTTCCTCAATGAAACGTAGTTGTTCATCAATTTCCAACTCCTCGAGTGGAACTACAAGTGTCTCATCTGATAGGCACTTCTTTAGGTTTGAGACATGAAATACATTGTGCACTCCATTGAGAGTATCCAGTAGGTTTAGCTGATATGCTACTGGACCGATCCTTTTCTCTATCTCGAATGGTCCAACGTAAGGCGGGTTTAACTTTCCTCGTTTTCCAAAACGAATCACACCTTTCCACGGTGAGACCTTTAATAATACTTTGTCGCCCACTTGGAATTCTAGCGGTTTTCTTCGCTTGTCTGCATAACTCTTTTGACGGTCACAAGCTGCCGCCATACGGTTTCGGATTTGTACGATTTTCTCTGAGGTTTCATGCACAAGTTCAGGACCCGTAAGTTGGCTATCTCCAACTTCAGCCCAACAAAGTGGTGATCGACACTTTTTCCTGTACAAAGCCTCGAACGGTGCTGCTTTGATGCTAGTATGATAGCTGTTATTGTAAGAGAATTCCACTAAAGGCAAGTGAGTCTCCCAACTGTTTCCGAAATCGATCACACAAGCCCTTAACATGTCTTCTAAGGTTTGTATGGTACGCTCACTCTGGCCATCTGTTTGAGGATGATACGCTGTACTCATGTCCAGGCGCGTGCCTAAAGCTTTCTGTAATGATTTCCAGAAACGTGAGGTGAATCGGGCGTCTCTATTGGAAATGATGGATATTGGAACTCCATGTCGAGATACTACTTCTTTAAGGTAGAGACGAGTTAACTTTTCCATTTTATCGGTCTCTTTGATAGCAAGGAAATGAGCGGATTTGGTTAGGCGATCCACTATCACCCAGATTGTGTCACATCCAGTAGGGGTTCGGGGTAATTTGGTTATGAAATCCATGGAAATCTGTTCCCATTTCCACATTGGTATTTTCGGTTGTTGAAGTAATCCGGATGGCTTTTGGTACTCCACCTTGACCTTGGAACAAGTCAGGCACTTGCTCACGTAGGTGGCTATGTCGTCTTTCATGTTCGGCCACCAATACAAAACCTTGAGATTGTGATACATCTTGTTGGATCCCGGATGGATAGAGTATCGGGATTTGTGAGCTTCATCCATGACTAGATCTCTTAGGTTTCCATATACTGGTATCCATAGTCGTTCTGCTAAGTAGCGAATACCATTTGCTTTAACCTCAAGTTGTTTCTCCATACCACAAGTGGATTCTAATGATAAGTTCTCCTCTTTTAAGGCTTCGAGTTGGGCATTGCGGATTTGTTCGGGTAATCCTGTATGAATAGTGAGTTGTAATGCTATAACCCGTCGGGGTTTGGTTTCTTTTCTGCTTAGGGCATCGGCCACCACATTAGCTTTGCCCGGGTGGTACTTGATTGCACAATCATAATCGTTTAAGAGCTCGATCCAATGACGTTGACGCATGTTCAACTCTTTCTGCTCAAAGATATGCTGAAGACTCTTGTGATCGGTGTAGATGGTGCACTTGGTACCGTACAAGTAATGTCTCCATATCTTGAGTGCAAACACCACGGCTCCTAACTCCAAATCGTGAGTCGTGTAGTTCTTCTCGTGGATTTTAACTATCGAGAAGCGTATGCGATAACCTTGTCGCGTTGCATCAATACACAACCGAGGCCTTGGATGGAGGCATCGCAATACACCACGAAGTCATCCGTTCCCTCTGGTAGAGATAGGATGGGTGCGCTACATAGTTTCTGCTTCAATAGCTGGAATGCTGATTCTTGATTCTCGCTCCAATTATAGGGTTTATCTTTTTGGGTTAAGGCGGTGAGAGGTTTGGCAATCTTAGAGAATCCCTCGATAAAGCGACGGTAGTATCCGACCAATCCTAGAAATTGTCGAACTTCGGTTGGAGTTGTTGGTGCTGCCCAATTCTTGATAGCTTCCACTTTGGCTGGATCGACATGTATTCCGTTCTCATTGATCACATGTCCTAGAAATTGAACCTCGCGAATCCAAACATCGCATTTGGAAAACTTCGCGTACAGCTGCTCCTGTTTCAGTAGCTCAAGGATCAAACGCAAATGCTCCTCATGCTCTTCTCGACTCTTAGAGTATATGAGGATATCGTCAATGACGAAAATGACGAATTGGTCCAGGTAAGGTTTACATACACGGTTCATGAGGTCCATGAAAACCGCGGGTGCGTTGGTTAATCCAAATGGCATGACCAAAAACTCAAAATGGCCGTACCGGGTTCTAAATGCAGTCTTGGATACATCTTCATCTCAAACTCTCAGTTGATGATATCCATATCTTAAGTCGATTTTTGAGTAAAAACTTGACCCTTGAAGTTGGTTGAATAAATCGTCAATGCGGGGTAGTGGGTAGCGGTTCTTGACTGTTACCTTGTTTAACTCTCGGTAATCAATGCACATGCGGAAAGTTCCATCTTTCTTTTTGACAAATAGGACTGGAGCTCCCCATGGCGATGAGCTCGATTGGATGAAACCTTTATCCAACAACTCTTGCAGTTGTGTAGATAGCTCTTGCAACTCACTTGGTGCCAATCTATAAGGTGCTCGAGCAATAGGCGCTGCTCCGGGTGTTAGGTCAATCTGAAATTCGACCTGACGATGGGGTGGAAGACCAGGTAGGTCTTCAGGGAATATTTAATTCGCGAACGATAGTGATATCTTCTAACTTTTTCTCCTCGGTGGACTTGTCAGCGACAAGGGCTAATATCGCGGTATGACCCTTATGCAGACACTTCTAAGCCTTCATGAAAGATATGATGCCCATTACTGCACCACTTCTTTCGCCCTGAACAGATAGGATCTCTCCACTAGGAAGGGGTATACGAACGATATTCTCACTACAGATGATCCCAGCTTGGTTTTTAGACAACCAATCCATGCCCACAATTATGTCAAAACTGCCAAGTGTAACTGGCATGAGATCGATGTCGAGTTTGTGGCCAGATAGTTCTAACTTACATCTATTGAGAATGTGGGTTGCCTCGATTACTTTATCATCTGCTATTTCTATGGTATAATGATGTTCTAGTAAAGTTGGGTTTATTTCTAACTGACTACTAAGTTCTCTAGATATAAAACTTCTATCTGCGCCAGTATCAAAAAGTACAGAAGCAAAATGATCGTTTAAGAGAAACATACCGTTAACCACGTTCCGATCATTCCGAGCTTCTCCCGATCCAATCACAAATGCTCGGCCATTTGCACCATTTCCGTTGTTATTACCATTTCCACCCTGGTGGTTATTACCATTTCCATTACCGCCCTGATGATTGTTTCCATTTCCATTCCCGTTTCCGTTTCTCCTCAACTACGGGTAATTTTTCTTGAAATTCCCTTCTTTACCACACTCAAAACAGCCTTTGGGTGCGTCTCCAGGTGGTGTCTGTTTGTTCTGCAGATCTACTCTACAGTCTTTGGCCAAATGACCCATCTTTCCACACCTGTGGCAACGGTACCTGTCACACGCTCCATGATGGTGGAAGTTACATTTGTTGCACTTCGGGTACTTGCCAACATATGAACCCTGATTCTGTTGAGAAGAGGTAGACTGATTGTTGTTCTTTGACGGTTCAAGTTTACGATGCTGTTGTTGCTGCTGAGAAGGTGGGTTTGACTGGAAGGTTTTAGTGAATGAACTGTCAAACTTCCGCTTGTTGTCAGTTGTCTTTGATAACGCACCTCTAGGGGGTTGGGTTCCTGAGCGACTGCCTGATTGGTTAGCCTGTGAGCCAACCTGATTGCTTGCTGGATTGTAGTGGGATTAGAAAATGTCACAATGCTCTGAATTTGCGGAACCAAACCATCAATGAATTTCTCGATCCTCTTATAGGGAGGTGTTACCATTTGCGGACACAAGTTCGCCAGTTCATGCGAACGAATAGTGTAGGCTTCAACTTCAGATCCCTCCATCTTGAGGTTCCAGAACTCGCCCTCAAGTTTCTGCACTTCATCGCGGGGACAATACTCCTCCCGCAGCATAGTCTTAAATTCGTCCCATGGAAATGCATTTGCCATCTCAAGAGTTAGCATTTGCACGTGGGAGTTCCACCAAGTAAGGGCCGGACCCTCAAGTGTGCCAGATGCATACTTCACCTGACTATTCGGTGGACAATTGCACATTGCAAAAGCGGATTCAGATTTCTCCATCCAGCGGAGTAAGCCAACAGCCCCTTCGGCTCCACTGAACGAGTGAGTCTTGCAATCCATGTAAGCTTTAAAAGTACAGGCCCGCTGGTGATTGTGCTGACCTGAATTGTAAACAAGAATGCGCTTTAAGAATACCATATTTGAATTTGAGTTTAGGATGAATGATGACTCACAAGAGTCGATAATATTTTTCTCTACCTCCAGCATTAACAGCGGCTTGACTAGCTGCTACCGCTTCAGCCACACGCTCGTTTATGAGTGCCGCGAGCTCGGCTGCAGTCATGTTAATGTTTCTGCGACCACCGCGTCCTCCGACGCGTCCACCACGTCCCTTTCTTCTTCCAGACATTATCTTTATATTCACAACATACAATAATGAGAAAAATACATCGCATTTTGTCATCATACAAGTACAAGTAAACAAAGAAAATTTAAACCACAACATCTAACATTTCAATAATAATAATCCTTGATAAAATAAATTGTAAGGGCTACAAAGTAAATTCAATCAAACATCAAAATCCAGAAACATCTGTTGGATGGGAACAACCCTGCCCATCTAGGTTTAAAGAAAAGACGTAAATGAGTAATGAATATAAGATATTAAATGCCACTGCTAGCTGATGTAACATCAGATGCTGCATCATCGTCCTCATCCTGGTCGCCTGCAGGTGCATCCTCTGGTGCAACTCCTGCTGCTTCAGCAGCTGCAAGTCGAACCTCCAACTGCTCGATTCTGGTGTGGAGTATATCTAGGTTCCACTCTGCAGTATTCAACTGTCTTCCATATCCACACATCCATTCGCCAAATTCTCATGGACTTTATCAGTGAGTGCCAAATCTGAAGTCAGTTTGTTAATTTTCTGATTCATCAGAATCTGTCTCTCTAATTTACCAGAAATCTCCCCTGCTGCATCTCTCATGTTCCGGATCTCCCGGTCCATCCTAGCTACAAATGCAGCAAACACCTGCTCAAAGGGGTACTGCAATGGTGTCAAAGCTCGCACAGAAGATGATGAAGAAGAAGCAATGTCAGTAGTGAGTGGAGGTGGGACTTCCTCCTCGCGGATCCAGTTCCTGATCCTATCGGGATACCAATCCTAGTCCTGCGTGTTACCTCTGACACGCACATGAATAGGCTCATCGTACCCTACAATGGTGTTGATCGGGTTGAGTCGACGTCTCCTCGGCTCTGGCAAAGGTACGGTAGGAACATCGTGCTCCTGAACGACTGGGGATGCGGGTGAATTAGGCGGGGTCGACATTTCCTGTAACGGGATGAGTGAGTGCCATGTATGAGTGTAAGTGCTGTGTAACTAATGCATGTACGTGGTTATAGTCTATTATGCATTTCCAAGTTCTCTATAACCAATGGCTCTGATACCAATCTGTCACACCCCCAAAATCCACTAACGGAGTTTTACCGTTAGGAGCGTGACATACCAGGATCTCAGTCATTAGTTACTTTGAACGACTCTATATGAGTTTAAGAAAACCACTAGTATTGCTCATAGTCACGATGCAACACTAGTAATGAAAACACTGATTTAATGTAAGACTGCGGAAGCGAAAAGTTAAATGAAAAGCATGCGCCAAAACAGTCGCGCCAAAAATAAATAATCCAACAATAAATAAAATAAATAGTTCTTGAGTTTGAAAATGATGGACTTCGAATGCATGCATGCCTTAGCTCGTGCTTGTACCTTAATGACCTGAGAAAACATGCTAAAACGTGTCAACACTAGGTTGGTGACTTCACAGGTTTCAATGTTTGTAAAGTTTACTAGATAAAACCATTTACAAATTATATCATAGGTAGCTAACCTAGTTACATGTTACTAAAGCGTTTCGACACCGAAGCTGACTGTTTATGTTTGAACTTGCCTCCTACCATGACTATCATGATCAATGGTAAATGTTTAGGTCAATGTTACACCCGTTCGACTACCTGTCGTGTTAGCGCGACTAACGCGGGTGGGGCTTGTCAATGCCCAGTAGTACTACTAAAGATTACCTCGCTATCCCATATATTAGACGGTTCGATAAGTAAGGACTTGCATGATATGTTTGCGCTTAGTACAACAAGTGATATAATTGAAATGTAAAATCTAAATGTTCGTACCCATGTTTTCTCCCCCAAGTTTAAATCATAAGAAAAGTGAAACTCACCTTAGAGTGCGTGCGAAAGAAAGCGGACTTAGAATGCTTGACGACTAACTGCCACCTATAAACACCGGTTTATAAGTGTGTGTTTGTGCAAGTTGATACGAACCCTTAGTATCCAAACAATACTATTGTTTACGTGTTTAGAAAAGGTTTGCATGTTTGACCAAGTTTGACTAAGTTTGACCATGTTTGACTAAGTTTGACCAAGTTTGACTAGACGACCCGTTGGTGACCCGTTTAGTGATTAAATGTTTGACTTGTATAAAAACACGTTTAGCACACAAATAATTCACGTTTCATGCTACTTAAGTCATAACTAACTTAGCATGGTAAACTACGTCAACAATACACGTTACATTAATTTATTATTTTTAAAAATATATAAACTCATGTTTGCTTTCAAATGAATCACATTATCTATAACACGTTCGTATCAACATCCCATGTCTATCTACACATGCTAATACATAATAGATTACCATAACACACAACATTAAGTTTAGACATCAAGTTCCAAATTACAAAGTTTCCACTTTTAGTAACCTATGATCTAAGCATGCTATTTGTATCCAACAACACTTTAACAATCATTAATATAACTATACTAACATACTAGAGTCAAATAACAACATCATGCACACCTAGAAACCTTCACATTCAAAAATCATCTTTCAACAAAGTTTCCTCTTTTAGTAAGTCATCCATTACACGCTTTGTTTACACAATTAACACGTCTAATCAATCCCAAATCTTTCAACTAATATGACTATAACTATATTAATCATAATCCACGTCTAGCATGAAATTCCTATACTCCACATAATCAACAATTCTCAATTTACACTTCGTATGGAAACTAGGGTTTCACATATTTTCATAAAATCACCAATACGATACAATACTACAAATCAATTAACCAATTCATTAATATTTTTCGAAAATATCAAGTTTGGATGAACTAGGGTTTCGATCATAAAAATCATAATGAAAAAGTGACGGAATTCGATGAAATAACTTATGTAGGAGTGTTAGGAATGCCTAGACTAGCACGTATTCACGATTGAAGCTCGATCGAAGGTGTTTGGGTGCCTTGAAGGTCTCGGCCAAGAGAGGAGAGTGGGGGGGGGGGGGGTCGACGGCTTCAACAAAAAGGGAATTAGGGTTTTTAATTTTTTTTTTATTTTCCTTATATACATGCATGGATGGGTTTTTAAAAGGATTATGGGCTTTCTAAAGGTCAATGGGCTAATCTAATTATAATTAATACTTAATTACTAATTAAATCTCTTAACTATTATATTTATAAAAACTCTGATTTTTATAAAAATAATTAACACGATTAATATCCGATAAACATGCGCGATAACAAGAAAATCCACATAGTTCACGTAAAGTCACGTATCACATAGAATTCACATAATTTATATTAAATATAAATTATTAAATGTTCGTAATATTTATCTTAATTAATCACAAACGTTCCGGGTTAGGCTCGAGTGTGATCCGGTAATTCTACGAATTGCCGTTGTGTGTGAAATAACTGATACATTTAATTAACTTAATTAAATGCAATGCACGTGTGACTAACTGGAATAACTGAGTTTACAATGGATAATGTTTAAACTAACGAGGTTTGAGTTAACAGAGTTAACCTGAAATCTCCGGATGTCACATTCTTATATAGGCAGAGAAAGATAAAAAGCAAAGGCGCAATAATGCACACTAATCTAACGGATACAAATTAAAGAAACAATCAATGGATAAAAACTAAAGGAAGAAAAGACAAACTGTAGGATCGTGAGATTACAAGGTGATTCTATTCTAGTTGATATTGGCGGAAACAATAGCAACTAACAAAGTAAACAAGTAAAACAGCAAGAATACTGATAAATGCACTGTTGTATTGATCTGCTGTGATTACAGGATTACAAGCAAAAACTCTTTCAAGGCACTTTGAAAGCAAACTAAAAAGCACATTCAAGCACACTCAAGCACACTTACTATGAGGTGTTTACACAGTATTTATAGTAACTCAGAATCAAGACAAACCCTTGATTCTGAGGATCAGATCGAACACAGACCGTTGATCTTGTTTATTAATCTAAATTATACGCAAAGGCTAATCTAGATAACTTTATTGAAGCGTCTTCTTAGGCATCATTGTTTGCATGCTTGGAGACGCGCAACAAGGTCCTTTATTGGTTGCACCACTGAGGTTCCTTCTACTTGGAGTGTGGCAGTTGCTTTTGCAGAAAGTTGTCAGAGACGCTTGGCATGGATAGTCAGCTGCAACGTTTGGTCTTCAGTGAATAAAGCTATCAGCAGCAAAGTTGAGAATACTGCTGCTGATAAGCCCATCAGCAGCAACTTGTGTTGAAGGCTGCTGATAAGCCTATCAGCAGCAACAAGTGTTGACTGCTGCTGATAAGCCTATCAGCAGCAATTGTACTTAGAATAATTTGGTAGCAATCAGTCTTTGGTTCTACAAACTCCCCCTAGACTGATGCAACCAAAATTCTTCTAATCACTTTGCTGCTGAAGCTTTTGCATGTGTCTGACTATCCTTTCAACCTCATATCCTCTTGGATCCTTGCTGGGATTGTTCAGTGGAAGTTCAGACAGAGTCTTGATGTCTTTGGGTTGCATTTTGAAGATTGCTTTGCTTGAACATCTCATCTGCTGCTTCTTGGCATCAGTTAGTGTGAACTCATCCAAGTCAGCATTGTAGGACCAAGATACAAATGGAGAGTGGGACTTGAGTGGTTTGATATCCATGACCACATCTTTGCTAGGGTTGAAGTAATGTCTGATTGCTAGCATAAGATGTTTCCCTCTCTCATTTGCAGGCTCATGAGCTTCACCCAGCTCCAAAATTCTTCTTAGGTCTGAATCTGGTAGTTGCAGAACCTCATCAACAGACCTGTATGTAGATCTTCTTCTTTCAGTTCTCCCCCTGAAGATCTCAAACCTTTGACCCTGTGGATTGTAGACCCATTCAACAATGTCTCTTGAGTCTTCAGGTTTAGATGAGGATTTTGATTTCTTCAAGGGAGGCTGTTGATGAGTGGGAGCTGGGTGGGATGATTTGGACTTGTTGGGTGGGAGCTGTTGATGATTATCTCCTTGCCGTCTACTGTGCCTTTGATTTGAGGAGTGCCCTGTTCAGTGGAATACACGGCTGAGCTCCAAAAATTTTCCATGTGGGAAGTGTAGATGGTTGGGTTGACTGTTAGGGCATGGCGGATTTTGGACCGATAAAGGAAGTCGATCATATCATCGAATCCTTCGGATTTCTTGCCCTTGATTAGGTATGCAGTTAGGTTGTGATATGGGGAAAACTTGTCGTTGGGGTTGTTTATGTCCGCGCCTGCCATTGTTATGGATTTGGAGGGAAGAGGGAAGGGTGTTTGAATGGTGGTTAAGTATGGAGGGCTTGGAATGCTGTGGGGACGGGAGAGAAAGTGATGGAAGTTAGGTTTGAAATTGAATATGAAGAGGTTGTGGGGACGTTTGGGATTTTGATATAACGGCAGACGAGGGAAAAAGCAAATTTTCTTGTACAGTACAACCCTTTTTACTTTTCACTGTTACAGCTGTAAAACACTCGAGCAGTCATGGTAAAGACTGAGAGTAGTTTTTACCGTGGGTAAAAGTTAATGTAGACTTGTTTTACCCATCAGCAGCAAACTTGGTTGCTGCTGATGGTGAGCTATCCGCTGCAAACTTGGTTGCTGCGGATAGTTAAGTCTTTCAGCAGCAGATTTGGTAGCTGCTGATGGATGTATTCATCCGCAGCAAAGATGTTGCTGCTGACCGCCTTAAAGCTATCCGCAGGAAACTTGTTCCTGCTGATAACTTAAAGAGATCAGTGGCAAAGGCTTTGCTGCTGAAGAGTAAACCTGTCAGCAGTGAAAAAGTGCTGCTGATATTAACATTTTATTAAGAACAAAGACATAGACATATTTACAAGGAAAGATAAAAATTTGAGACATGTCTTATTCAAAGTTCATCATGCCAATTGATTCAACTAGATATCGAAATCTTGCTTCATCAAAAGGTTTAGTGAACAAATCAGCATATTGCTCATTTGTGTGAACCTTGGATAGGACAATTCTCTTTTTCTCTGCACATGGGAAATATCTAATTAGTGGGAGGAACATTGTAGCTTGCAGCATTGTAGATAATAGTTGCTAATTTGCCATTGTCAGCAAGCTTGCAGTCAATGGAATCACTTGTTATGCTTGGAGATTGTTTGACCCTCCATTGCTGTGCTGGTGGTCTTCTAGCTTTCTTTACATTGTCGGCAGAAGATTTTGTTGCTAACAATTTTGGCTTATTTGCAGTCGATTTTGTTGCTGCTGATGCAGTTGTTTTTGATTTTCCTTTGTCAGCAGCAGAGACTTTTGCTGCTGAAGGCTTTGCTTTTGGTTTCCTGGACTTTACTTTATCAGCAGCGATTTTGTTTGCTGCTGATGGGCTGAACACAGATGGACGATTTGCAACTTGATTAAAAGGGTTGAACTTGCATGTTGCAGCAAAGTGGTTTGATTCCCCACATATGATGCAAGTTTGTTGAGGTTTCTGCATCTTCACTCTTTGAGGGGATAGAGACTTCCTGAACTTTGTTACCTTTGCATCATAGCTTCTTACCTGTTTGTTTCTGTTTGTTTTCTCAAAGGCATGCTGCTTTGAGTTTCTTTGGTGATCAAGGTAGTGAAAGCAGGTGCTGGCTGTGTGATTGTATTTGCCACACACAAAGCAAGATAGTGCTATCTTGTCCCTGTGAAAGTGCACATAGTCCTTTCTTTGAAACAAATCTTTGAAGTTCCAGGGATGAGCTTTGTTATGTTCAAAAGTGGCTTCTTCTAGTGTCTTTTGAACATAAGGAACCTTTTCTCCAGGTGCATGAAAGATATCAAACACCCTTCTCTTTGTGATTGGCTTTGACTGAGACTTTGGGTTGGTGAAACCTGATGTCTCTCCCTTTTCAATGTTTAGCTTTCTTCCACCTGGAGGATAGCTAATCTTGATTTGTTTGAATGGGATTGGTGCTGGAATAGCTGGAGTAACAACAGGAAATTCAGCTTTGTTTAGAACAGCTTCAGAGATAGGAGCAGATGGGACTGCACTAGTTTCACAATTGTCTGAGCAGGTTGACTCAGATTCTGAAGAGGTGGAGCAGTTTTCCACAACACATGCATCCATTAAAGGATCAAGGGTTTGGTTTGCCATGTCAAGGTTTGCAGTATTGAAGCTTGGTTGGTGAATGGCAACATAATCAGCAGGAGGAGGAACTGTCTGGTACTCGTCACTATGATATCCAAGTCCAGTTCTTACTCTTTCATGGACTTGAATATCTAACAATCTTTGTAGTTTTTTAGATGAAAATTCATATTTTTCAACATGAACTTTCTGTTCAGCCAGTTCAGCTCTGGTAGCTTTAAGTTTTACTAATAGATCATCAATCTGAGTTTCTAGATTAGTTTGTTCGTGTTTTAATGAAGAAATCTCTTTCTTAAGACAGTTAATTTTTTCTTTGTAAGTATCTTCGACCTTTTTGAATTCAGACTTCATTTGATGAAACTCTTCATTTTGATCTATCAGATTTTGGTTATGCTTTCTATAACCTAAAACTTTGTCAATGCAAGCTTGAGAGCAAAGATGTTCAAATACCTGAGGTGGTATCTCTGCATTGTCTGCCATAAGTGCTTGGTTGGAGGCAGAAACATCTTCATATTGAAAACTCCAGTCAAAGTCTGTAGTTCCAACATTTGAACATGCTGCAGTTTGTGCTGGAGGAGTTCCTTGCTGCTGCTGCTGCTGCCTGGGCTGTCCTTGATAGGCTTGCTGCTGATAGGCTTGTTTTTGATGGCTGGCACCCTGATTGGCTTTTGGTGCCTTGCACTCCCTGGCAAAGTGACCCATTTGGTTACAGTTGTAACACCGGATCTTGCTTTTATCCAAACCAACTCTGGTGTTTGAGTTGTTGTTTGGAACAGATCTTCCGGTTCTAGAGTAGAACCTTTTTGCTCTGAGGGAGAGCATTGCATAAGAGTGCTGAATATCCATTTCTTCCAGATCATCTGGATGAAAGCATTCCAAATCCTCCTTAATGAAGTACATGCTGCTTAAGCTGTCAGAGACAAAGGCAGTAGAGGTTGACTGTTGAGGAGGCGCTTCTAGAAGAAATGGAGATGAGTTGGATTGTGAAACAGTTGGTGTTTGAGGATGAGTGACAATGGGAGGATGGTAGTTGCTTGCACTAGGACCAGAATGATCAGAGTGAAGTGCTGAGGTGTTGGTGGAGGAAGTGGTGGCTGATTGATAACTGGAGCTCCTTTCTTTAGCCTGAATCATTTCTAATTCATAGGTTTTAAGCATGCCAAAGAGCTCAGTCATCTGGAGAGTCTTTAGATTCTCCGTTCTTCTGATGGACACAGTGTATAGTGTCCAACAGGTGGGAAGAGATCTTATGAACTTCTTCAGAATGTCTTCATTTTCCAGGGTCACCTTGGAGCACTGCAGTTCTCCTACCAGATACGTGTACCTGTTATATAAAACTGTTAGTGACTCACCTTCCTTCCAGGCGAAGTTCTCATACTGTTGCTTGAGGATGTCACGTCTGTTTTCTTTGACCTCCTCAGATCCAGCAAACATCTTCTCCAGGGCTTCCCATAACTCCTTTGCGGTTTTGTAATCCCTGAAGTTGTGAAAAACTTCATTTGGAAGGCACATTTGGATAGCTCCTAATGCCTTGAAGTCCACCTCCATTTTCTTGATGTCTTCTTCAGAATACTTGGAGGGTTCCTTCGGGACTAGTGGTCCTCCAGAGTCAGCCGAGGCCACCATGGGGATATAAGGTCCATCCCTTATGGATTTCCACATTCCGTATTCTTGGTAGCAGAAGAAGCTTTCCATACGGTTTTTCCACATATCATAGTCCTCCCCAGACACCAACCTCGGTGGTCGGTTGATACTGCCGATGTCTTCAAATCCATTACTTTGTGCCATTTCTGTTTTGTGTGACTTGATTAAGAATAGAGTTTTAGAATAGAATCAGAAAGTGATTAAACAAGTGTTAAATTGTTTAATCTTGAGCCAAAGCTCTGATACCACTTGTAGGATCGTGAGATTACAAGGTGATTCTATTCTAGTTGATATTGGCGGAAACAATAGCAACTAACAAAGTAAACAAGTAAAACAGCAAGAATACTGATAAATGCACTGTTGTATTGATCTGCTGTGATTACAGGATTACAAGCAAAAACTCTTTCAAGGCACTTTGAAAGCAAACTAAAAAGCACATTCAAGCACACTCAAGCACACTTACTATGAGGTGTTTACACAGTATTTATAGTAACTCAGAATCAAGACAAACCCTTGATTCTGAGGATCAGATCGAACACAGACCGTTGATCTTGTTTATTAATCTAAATTATACGCAAAGGCTAATCTAGATAACTTTATTGAAGCGTCTTCTTAGGCATCATTGTTTGCATGCTTGGAGACGCGCAACAAGGTCCTTTATTGGTTGCACCACTGAGGTTCCTTCTGCTTGGAGTGTGGCAGTTGCTTTTGCAGAAAGTTGTCAGAGACGCTTGGCATGGATAGTCAGCTGCAACGTTTGGTCTTCAGTGAATAAAGCTATCAGCAGCAAAGTTGAGAATACTGCTGCTGATAAGCCCATCAGCAGCAACTTGTGTTGAAGGCTGCTGATAAGCCTATCAGCAGCAACAAGTGTTGACTGCTGCTGATAAGCCTATCAGCAGCAATTGTACTTAGAATAATTTGGTAGCAATCAGTCTTTGGTTCTACACAAACACTCTTTATGAACAACTGTATATCCACGCGTCTTCTGTAATAATTGATCTTCTACATCATGGCTTGCATAATTATCTAGAAGTCTTTGTGTATATGTGTCTTCTGTAATTATTGTTCTTCTATGTCATGTCTTGCGTCATTCTCTAGAAGTCTCTGTGTGTACTGTCAATAGTTGGCGTTGAACCAGTATCATCTGAATAAGGATCGATACTGAAATCGTCCATGTTTATAATATGTTTTAACTCTAGAGCTTCTCATTCTTCGGTGAATTGCAAAAGTATGTTCCAATTTTTATAGGACCAGATTTGTACATAGTGTCTCCCGGCCAAAAGATGATAGTTTTCCCAATTAAAATACATAGTTATTACAAAAAAACTCAAGAAAACAGAAGAGAATACACAGTTACTTAGAAGCTTTGATGCTTTCAAAGCAAGAATTCTAGACACACCCTGGAGACCTTGCCTCCAACCAGTTCTTGACAGATTCCCAGAATTCGAACATATGGTTTCACAGAAGGTCTGCACAGAATTTCCATTAGTTCTTTATGAATTACAGCTTAGACTCATGTTGATTGCCCTTAATGAAGAAAAATTGAAAGGGGTCACAGTTGTAGAAAGAACAAATGATAACAGAGACGGAACTTGCCTTCTCCTTCTTCAGATAAATCTCAAACAAACATATATGCCTGATGATCTAATTATTCAATTTTACCATAATGGTATGATTGATTACACTGAATTAGATCTAAGCACTAAAACATAAAATATTATAAATCTTTTTGGAGATAAGTTTATAATCACCACAGGAAACATCTCTTTCTCTGCCTATATAAGAAGGCAGTAGTTTCATTTGTAGATACACTGAGAACTTCAATAATATAAGAATTCTCGCTATCTCTCTATCTATGGCACACTAATCTCCTTCCGACCCTCCTTAGCCAATAACTCTTACACCTTAGCTCCTTCCCAGAACCTCATACTATATCCCATATATTATAAAAAAAGAGTTAAATATACCCCTCCGCTGTGCATACTCTCTTCTGCAACTACTTCACTACTCCTCCACAATCAATCATCATTGTAAGTATACCTCTGCTATTTCTTTTCATGTTTTTTCATAATTTTTACCGGTACCTTCTTAATTGGTATAAGAGCAAAGGCTTTCTTAAAATCTAAAAGACTGAGACAGGTCCATATTAAGGCAGCGTTGTTGCTTAAGTCCTATGTTATATGGAAACCCATTTAGGTGAAGATTAGAGATTGTACTTGCTTTAATAACAAATAGGACTAATGGTCCAGAATATTGTTATTATCTAATTAAAGTTTTTATGGGATATATGAACATATTTTAAGGAAGTCTAATAGGTTTTAGAGGTAAAAGCTAAAGAGCCGGATTTTTCTTTAAATTATAGAATCTCAAAATTCAAATCCAAACTCAAGCAGAAAACTCGATTATTTAAATCTAGAATTCTCTGAAAACCTACTAATAAAAATTATTAATACAAATAATTTTAGTCTAGTTTGTAGAATTAAAAAATATTACAAGCATAGTTTACATACAGACAATATACATCTAAACGCTCTAACAGATCTAGTAATCAATTTAGGAATAAATCTACAAAAAGATTTCGATACTAACAAACAGCGGCTTGATAAAATACAAACAAAAGTAAACAATAAATTAGAAGAACATAAGAAATATATAGAAAATCTAGATTATATTAAAGATCAAAACACCCAAATTCTAAAAGAATTAAAAGGAATTAAAATAAACACTCTAGAAAAACAAGAAATAAATAGCGATATAGACAAAATTACTGAAGCTATAAACAAATTAAGCATAGAGGAAATCAAAATCAATAGACAACCAAAGCCATATAAACATTGGCAACCGAGGAAATGAGCCTTTTAGGAAGAAGTAGAACGTTACAACAAGCTAGAAATTCTACAAGCAATATACAAGACACCATAACATCAGATACTTTACTAAACAGATTAATTAGACGAGAATCAGGATCCAATAGTACACAACACATAGTACAAATAGAAGAAGAAATAGATTTAGACAAAAATATAAATCTATACAATCAACATCAATTAGACATCTTAAATCCTAGAATACTATATCAAACAGGAATATTAAATACAAATACAACATTAATAAGAAGTAGTAGAGAAGAAAGTTTAAGGGTTACAGATAAAACTGTAACAATAGATTTAATTTCACCAGAAACTATACAAAAGATTAAACAATCGGGAAAAAACTTCGTACATACAGGGTTAATAGTTATAGGAATAAAAGCCTTAGGAATAAAAAACTTAGGCACAAAATTATTAGCTTTAATACTAGACAAAAGTTGGAAAACAGATTTAAAAAAGGCCATAATCTCAGGAATGGAGGTTGACCTTAGTCAAAATACAACCTTATTTTACTGTACACCAGGAATTTTAAAAGATATTAAAAATCTACAAAATATAAAAATAGCTCTACAAACCAAAGGATATGAATATTATGAAGGAAATAACATGGTTATAAGTATAGGAGTACTAGGAAAAGCTAGTAATAGATCAGGAATGAAGTATAAAGTAAATACAGAAGAAATTGTACAAACAATGACATCAAAATCTATACAAATGATTGATCCAGTCACAATTAATCCCGAAGAATTAGCGAGACTAGAATGAAATATACATGATATACAAGAAAATGAAAATCAAATCCTAATACCAAAAAAAAGTATCATTTATGAAGGATCAGACGGATTATAAAGTATAAGATTTACAGATTTTGATAAGAAAGTAAATGAAGAAAATAGCAGTGAAACCACTACATATTATAATTTCATGAATATAGAAATAGAAAATGATGAAAAGCCAATATACGATACAGAAACAGAAGAGGATGAAGAAATAAACACAGAATTCTTACGGTTTGAACAAGAAGAAGCAGATTACAGTATAATAGACTATCTTGACGATCTAGAAGAAAACGAATTAACAGCCTTTAAAACAGAAGAAACAAAAAAGACTATAGAACAAATTATAGACAAAAAATTCGCCGAATTAAACATTCAAGAAGAAGTAGATAATATGATAATCGAGTGTATAACAGAATTAGGAATGACCTATGAGGAAAGTTATCAAAAACTACAAAACTATTACAATCTACCACTAGTTGAAGACATTTTACAAGGTAAAGTAATGTTAGCAGAATTCTATAAACAAGAACAATCTTTTATGGACCAAGATATGAAAAATCCATTAAAAAGAATAAGGTGGAATCGAACAGATGGTGAATATGGTGAATTTTCACACGAAACAATAGGAAGAGAACCATGGTTTCCCTCAACTATAAATTACCAACAAGAATCTAACTACAAAGGAAAAGGTAGTAGGTTACCAATAGGACACATACATAGTGGAGTTATGTTGTTACTAGAACAACAAAAGCCACAGCTTTGAGTAGATGAAATTTTAACATGGGAACAAACTATAGTTCGAATGTGGGAAACAATCAAAAAAGATAGTATGGACATGTTTGCCTACTTAGAAATTACATTAGGTCCGATAGCTCTAGCTATTTGGCAGAGTAAAAAAACACAAGATCCAGACAGTATAAATACATTAAAAGCATTAGGTGATAACCCATACAATTTTACATCTCAATCAGAACTCTTATTTTAGAAGTAGACCCAGCCAAGATAAATAGCCTAATACAAGATACAACCATTAGAAACTTAGAACAGTTAAGTATAGCCGACATGAAATATATAAATGAATTCACATTAGACTTCACAAGACTTCTATCACAAACAGGACAAGCAATGTACAATAGTTTATGTGATAAATTTTTTATAAAATTACCAGGAGATTTAGGACGAAGTATACACGAGTCATGGAAATCAACATATGGTACACAATAGGGTTTAGGAATAGGACCTAGAATAACTTATACATTCGGAATATTGGAAGATAAATGCAAAGAAGTAGCCCTACAAGAACAGTTAAAACGAAATGATTATGCATTATGTAAAACAACAATTTACACTCCACAAGCTTATGGTTTTTATGATAAAAGGAAAAAATTAAGAAAAAGTACTACATATAATAAAAATTACAAATCTAATTATAAAAATAGATATATCAGAAAACCACAGACAAGAAAATGTAAATGTTTTATTTGTGGAGATGAGAGTCATCTAGCAAATAGATGCCCAAACAAAAAGGAAGATCTAATCTAATTGAACAACTAAATGATTATGAAAATAGAAACTATAAAAACAGACGATTCAGGAAACGAATCTGTTTACAACATTTATAGTGAGGATGAGCAGCCAATAACAAAAGTTACATATACCTACATGAATACAGAAGAATGTATACACAATTGGATAAGCCAAAAAGGCAATAATCATATAAAATGTTACAACTGTGGATATTATCCAAGTATAGAAAAAAGATTACAATGTAACAAATATTTCAAAGAAATCTGTTATATATGTCTTCAAAAGTATACAATGAAAACATAGAAGAAGCAATAAAAACAAGTACAAGTAGTAGTACAGAAAAATTAGAAGAAAAAATAGAAAAATTAGAATTGACAATAGAATTACATGATCTTAAGTTAAAAAATATGGATAACAAAATAAAAGAATTAGAAGAACACATCAAAAAGAAGAAAGAGGCTCAACACGAAATAATGCAAATGTCTACAGAAGAACAACCAGAAAATGAACCAGTATATGTACAGACACAAGGATCAATGAACATGATAAATATACAGTGTAGATTATGGTTAGACCACGATAAATTTATAGATTTAACAGCATTAGTGGATACAGGAGCCACTAAAAGTTTAATATCATATAGTATAGCTCCAATAAAATACCATAAAAAATTAACTTATCAATTAGTAAGTAGAACAATTGAGGATAGACTAATTTCAATTACACACTATCTAGAACCAGTATGAATACAATTATTAGATTTCTAAAAAAATTATAGTATAAAATATGAAATACCACAAATAAATATAAATCATCAACATATAAAATCCAAAGACTTTGTTTTAGGATTGAATTTCTTACTACGACTAAACGGAGCCATTACATTAACAAAAAAATTTATAACACTCAGCAAACACATATATACATTCCCAACACTTAGGTATAATAACACAACAGAGGTCATACAAAAACAAGGAAAAAATGGAAGTTTAGAATTTTTAAAACAAAATCACCACAATAAAAGTTTAATAGAAAATGAAAGTATAAAACTACTAACAGAGTTTTAAAGCAATGAACTTGAAAAAGACAAAGATATAACAAAGAGTATAAATAATTCTATAATTTTACATTTGAAAAAATTAGGCTTAACAGAGGAAGATATTAGAAATTCAAAAGTAAAATATATATGTAAATTTAAACTCAAAAACCCTAATATTACGATTAGAACAACCAAAATAGAATATATCCCATTAGATAAAGAAAAATTTAAAAAACAGATACCAGAAATGATAAGTCAAGGGTTAATAAGAAAATCAGATAGTCCACATAGATCAGCAAAATTTTTAGTAAGAAATCACAGCGAAATTAAAAGAGGAAAAACAAGAATAGTTTATAACTATAAGCGTCTAAATGATAATACAGAGGATAATGGTTCTAATATTCCTAATAAAGATAGTCTATTAAATCTAATACAAAAGAAAAAAAAGTATATTTAAAATTCGACCTAAAATCAAGATATAACCAATCACATCTAGAAGAAAACTTTAAGCCCTGGACAACCTTTACATGTTCAGAAGGACAATATGAATGGAATGTCCTTAGCTTTGGATTAAAAAAATGCTCCATCCATTTTTCAAAGATTCATGGACAATATATTTTTAAAATACGATATCTGCTTAGTATATATTTGTAAGGCCCCAAACCCTGGAGGCCTTAATTATTGGATTTACTCATCAACACATAGCACTTAAACATAAAACATTCATCACTTAGCAGCGGAAACGATTTAAACTTTCAACTTAACAGCGGAAGCATAACATGTCTTTCACAACTAGTCAAATTCAGACTGAAACTTGTCTTAAACAACAAAAACATAAACTGGATGCCAGACACTGATCTTCGGGTAACTCGTCTCGCCATGCCAAGCATCCACATCCATCTACTGCCACCTACACTTAACTGATGTGCATACTAAAAATCAGTAACGCTAAGTGAGTTCTAACGTTTACTTTAAATTAATTATACAAAAGCTTTACTAATACTTAAATACTGCCCTTAAGGCAAAACTTTATATACTTTACTTTACTTTTCAAAACAGTTTAAAAACATATAATGAACCGTCAATTCCTTTACACTGTACTGCCTTCATGACTCGCGTCCATGAAACGATAAGTACCTGGTCAATGCCCTCATGATCAACGACCATGAACCAACAATACCGCTTTACCGTCAATTCCTCTGTCCGATCATTTCCCTCATGATCAACGACCATGAACCGATAATAGCGCTTTACCGCTAAGGGGAGTTGCGTAGTCCTCCCGAGCAACCGCCGTCACTCATCCCAGTTGTACAACTGTTAACGAACCATGAAGGTTCTTACTAATGAGTAGAACCCATATCTGGCATCTTGCACAAGTAACATCTGTCCCAAGGACCTTTACAGCTGGTACACTTTCCCGAAGGAAAACTATTCACTTTACCATTCATAAAACTTTATGTAAATCTTGCTCATAACTTTCACATATAATATGCATTTGTTTATGTATATAAAATATAATAAACGCTTGCCATAAAATATAGTTATGCTTTACTAAACAAAGCTTAACACACATATCATGACTTTGTTTATGTATATCAAAATATAATAAACGCTTGCCAATAATATAATCATACTTTACTAAAAAATGTACTTTTGCCTCTTTTAAATTTTACACTAAAACATTGCTTTCATTTTGTTTATTAATATATAAAATATAATAAACACATCACACTAAGTATACACACCACCCCTAAAGCAGACAAAAAGGGGATTAGAATTCACCTGTGATGAACACGGTCAAGGATCTCTAAGAGATCTGCTAACCTGTACGTACGCAACCTAGTTTTAGCTTACATACATCTCGTTACATTTTGACCCCCCGACTATACCGAGAACCTAGGGGTACATGGTTCTTTCCCGTGACTTTTAGGAGTTCACGGCTTAATCTCGTGTACATGGAAGTATACGGCTTAAGGAAAGTTCTTAGGTTTTTACTCGCGAACTAGGCCCGAGAACTCTAACTGTGAACTTTACCCAGACCGCAAACTTTACCCAGATCACAAACTTGACCCAGACCGTGAACTTTACCCCAACCGTGAACTTTACCCCATACCGTAAACTTTACCCAAACTGCAAACTTTACCCAGACCGCAAACTTTCCCCCAACCGTGAACTTTACCCCAACCGTGAACTTACTTTACCCCAACCGTGAACTTCATCCCAATCGTGAACTTCATCCCAACCGTGAACTTCATCCCAAACCGCAAACTTGCATGGATTTAGATATGGATCGATTGATTCGTCAATTTTGAAACTTTTTACGTTCAAAACGCGTATTTTCCTCTCGTGATTCTAGATCTATAATCCTTTTCTCATTTGGTTCATAAAAACCCGTCCTTTTTACGAAAATACACGAAAACCCAAAGAAGAATAAAAACTCGGATTTGGTTCGGGTCATTACCTGTTTCGAGATTCCGAATCAGAGAACCTACTCACGAGTAGTAGAGGAACGAGATGCTAGCTCTTCGGGTCGATCCGTCAACTTTCTCTCTCTACGGTTTCTCTCTCTAGGAAGTAGGAATTTTTGAAGTGTGAAATGAGATAGTTGTAATGAGGGTTAGGGTCTTAAGGCCCATCCTCATCCTCAGCTCAGCCCACTTAGCGACCCGGCCCAAGGCCCGGTCCATCTCACTTCTTTTACCTTAATTTCATGTAAATCCCGTGCTCGTTCTATCGCTTCGAAATACGGGATGTAACAAGTCTACCTTCCTTACGACATGTTTCGTCCTCAAAACCTTCCATAAGCTATACTGGTAGCAAATCACAGAATGGGTGGCATAAACCGTAGCTATACGAGGCAGCTTGGTCACGAAGGCCATTTTAATTAACTACCACTAAGAGTCTAATCGGGGCAGATCTCTAATTCTAAGGCATCTAAGCTAATGGGGCTAACTAATCATGTAAGGAATCAATGATATGAACTTGTTGGAACATATAAAGATTGCAACGTACCTTACTGAGTCATATGGTAGACTTTTAAATTAGCCTTGTTGTTGTAGGGTTTTTTCTCTGCTCCTTTTCCCTTTCTGATTAGAACAACCAACATAGAATATAGCCCATTAGATAAAGACAAATTTAAAAAACAGATACCAGAAATGATAAGTCAAAGGGTTAATAAGAAAATCAGATAGTCCACATAGATCAGCAAAATTTTTAGTAAGAAATCACAGCGAAATTAAAAGAAGAAAAACAAGAATAGTTTATAACTATAAGCGTCTAAATGATAATACAGAGGACAATGGTTATAATATTCCTAATAAAGATAATCTATTAAATCTAATACAAAAGAAAAAAAGGTATATTTAAAATTCGACATAAAATCAAGATATAACCAATCACATCTAGAAGAAAGCTTTAAGCCCTGGACAACCTTTACATGTTCAGAAGGACAATATGAATGGAATGTCCTTAGCTTTGGATTAAAAAAGGCTCCATCCATTTTTCAAAGATTCATGGACAATATATTTTTATAAACTACGATTTCTGCTTAGTATATTTTTGTAAGGCCCCAAACACGGGAGGCCTCATTTATTGGATTTACTCATCAACACATAGAATTTAAACATAAAACATTCATCACTTAGTAGCGGAAACGATTTAAACTTTCAACATAACAGCGGAAGCATAACATGTCTTTCACAACTTATCAAATTCAGACTGAAACTTATCTTAAACAACAAAAACATAAACTGGATGCCAGACACTGATCTTCGAGTAACTCGTCTCGCCAAGCCAAGCATCACATCCATCTACTGCCACCTACACTTAACTGATGTGCATACTAAAAATCAGCAACGCTAAGTGAGTTCTAACGTTTACTTTAAATTAATTATACAAAAGCTTTACTAATACTTAAATACTGCCCTTAATGCAAAACTTTACATACTTTACTTTACTTTTCAAAACAGTTTAAAAACATATAATGAACCATCAATTCCTTTACACTGTACTGCCCTCATGGCTCGCGTCCATCAACCGACAAGTACCTGGTCAATGCCTTCATGATCAACGACCATGAACCGATAATACCGCTTTACCGTCAATTCCTCTGTCCGATCATTTCCCTTATGATCAACGACCATGAACCGACAAAACCGCTTTACCGCTAAGGAGAGGTGCATAGTTCTCCAGAGCGGCTTCCGTCACTCATCCCAGTTGTACAACCGTTAACGAACCATGAAGGTTCTTACTAATAAGTAGAACCCATATCTGGCATCTTGCACAAGTAACATCTGTCCTAAGGACCTTTACAACTGGTACACATCCCGAAGGAAAACTATTCACTTTACCATTCATAAAACTTTATGTAAATCATGCTCATAACTTTCACATATAATATGTCTTTGTTTATGTATAAAAAATATAACAAACGCTTGCCATAAAATATAGTTATGCTTTACTAAACATAGCTTAACACATATATCATGCCTTTGTTTATGTATATCAAAATATAATAAACGCTTGCCAATAATATAATCATACTTTACAAAAAATGTACTTTTGCCTCTTTTAAACTTTACACTAAAACATAGCTTTCACTTTGTTTATTAATATATAAAATATAATAAACACATTACACTAAGTATGCACATCACCCCTAAAGCAGACAAAAAGGGGATTAGAACTCACCTGTGATGAACACGGTCAAGGGTCTCTAAGATATTTGCTAACCTGTACGTACGCAACCTAGTTTTAGCTTACATACATCTCGTTACATTTTGACCCCCCATTATACCGAGAACCTAGGGGTACATGGTTCTTTCCCGTGACTTTTAGGAGTTCACGGCTTAATCTCGTGAACATGGAAGTATTCGGCTTAAGGAAATTTCTCAAAATTTTACCCGCGAACTAGGCCCGAGAACTCCAACCGTGAAATTTACACAGACCTCAAACTTTAACCAGACCGCAAACTTTACCCCAACCGTGAACTTTACCCCATACCGCAAACTTTACCCAAACCACAAACTTTACCCAAACCACAAAATTTACCCAAACCGCAAACTTTCCCCCAACCGTGAACTTCATCCCAACCGTGAACTTCATCCCAAACCATAAACTTGCATGGATTCAGATCTGGATCGATTGATTCGTCAAGTTTGAAAAATTTTACGTTCAAAACCCGTATTTTCCTCTCGTGATTCTAGATCTATAATCCTTTTCTCATTTGGTTCATAAAAACCCGTCCTTTTTACGAAAATATACGAAAACCCAAAGAAGAATAAAAACTCGGATTTGGTTCGGGTCATTACCTGTTTTGAGATTCCAAATCAGAGAACCTACTCACGAGTAGTAGAGGAACGAGATGTTAGCTCTTCGGGTCGATCCATCAACTTTCTCTCTCTACGAAGTAGGGAATTTTGAAGTGTGAAATGAGATAGTTGTAATGAGGGTTAGGGTCTTAAGGCCCATCCTCATCCTCACCTCAGCCCACTTAGCTACCCGGCCCAAGGCCCGGTCCATCTCACTTCCTTTACCTTAATTTCATGTAAATCCCGTGCTCGTTCTATCGCTTCGAAATACGGGATGTTACAAATCTACCCTCCTTACAACAGGTTTCGTCCTCGTAACCTGCCATAAGCTATACTGGTAGCAAATCACAGAATGGGTGTCATAAACCGTAGCTATACGAGGCAGCTTGGTCATGAAGACCATTTTCATTAACTACCACTAAGAGTCTAATCGGGGCAGATCTCTAATTCTAAGGCATCTAAGCTAATGGGGCTAACTAATCATGTACGGAATCAATGATATGAACTTGTTGGAACATATAAAGATTACAACGTACCTTACTGAGTCATATGGTAGACTCTTTCTTTAGCCTTGTTGTTGTAGGGTTCTTTCTCTGCTCCTTTTCCCTTTCCATATCCCCCCGCTTCTGGTTCTTTGGGCTTCCTACAATCTCGGCCTAAATGTCTGTGTTCTCCACAGTTGTAACATCTAGGCCTGTCCGGGCAGTCATGCGACTGATATCCGAACTTACCACATTTAAAGCATCCTACCTGTCCGAGCCTGCACTCACCCCCATGTCTTCTTCCACACTTACCACATAAACCTTCAGCTTCGACCCTTGCTCTCCTTTCACCAGGACCTTGGAGGTCCTCACCGGTTCGCTTTACTGCTTGTTTCTTGGGCACGTCGAGGATGGCCTCGGCGGAGGCGATGTCATCATACACGACACCGCTCAGAACAACCACTGACTCAAAGGTACTCGGTGTATTGACTTTTACAAAAGTACGGATCTTCGGAGGGAATCCCTGAACATAATAATGAATCCTCCTCTCTTCAGTTATCATAAGATGGGGCACCAGACGTGCCAACTCATTGTACTTGTATGTGTATTGCCGGTGAGTCATGAGTCCGACTTGCAAAGTCAAGAATTCCCTTTCCACGTTGTGCACCTCGTTCTTAGGACAGAACTTTTCAATTACTAATGCTTTCAGGTCATTACACCCCATCAATCCGATCGCTTGGTCACCCTTAGCCTGTTTCACAGTTTCTCACCAGTGTGCTGCTTCTCCCTTTAATGATTTTGCAGCGAACATGACTGCTTGATCTGGCCGGCATTCGCTAAGACGAATGGTCGACTCCATGCCGTTAATCTAGTCCAAAGTGTCTGCTGCTTCTTTCTCCCCAGTAAGCGCGGGTGGATCACAACCCCGAAACGCCTTGTAGTCGCAGCCGCAAGCATGCGGTGCAACATTCTCTACCAGATTTGGTCCCCATATTGTTGGAAGCACCACAGGCTCTTCAGTGGCTGGAATTGTGTTGGGGTTCTCCTTGGCTTTCCTCAAGTCTTCGTCTAGTATGGCTGGTAACGTTTCCTTCAGCAGTTGAATAAATTCCCAGTCGATAGCTGCTTGTACGGCTGGCTCGAACTAGAATGTCTGATCATTTCCTACCGCATGCTCAACAATGTGCTGACTGACTACCTTATCAGTATGGGTAGTGTGAACACTCCCTCAATCTCCTGGTTGGTTCTAGCTCCACCGCGGCGTCCTGTACGTTCACCACGTCTTCCTCCTCCACCTCCTCTAGTTCCTCCACGTCTTGCCATTTCTAGCTGAAAGATAGAGAACAAAGGGGTTTAACTTCATCATGCTAGGGAATATGTAGAACGTAATAAGTAAGGTAAGATGTTAATATATCCTGGCCATCTGCAATTAATCTTTACATCACTTCTTGCTTTCTATTCATTCACTTTCATGATTCCACTAAAAGCCTCTATTCTTACCTTGACACTCTAAACATGTAAAGAAACTTTACTTACTATTCACCTATGTTGCTTTGGATTAAGTTACCCGTTACTGGCATCCGCTACTTGGTCCCATTCTCAGTTTAAGTCAGGACATCAGGGATGTCCAAATCTCTCAAACTATGTCTCTGATACCAACTTGTAAGGCCCCAAACCCGGGAGGCCTCACTTATTGGAATTACTCATCAACACATAGCACTTAAACATAAAAAATTCATCACTTAGCAGCGGAAACGATTTAAACTTTCAACATAACAGCGGAAGCATAACATTTCTTTCACAACTTGTTAAATTCAGACTGAAACTTGTCTTAAACAATAAAAACATAAACTGGATGCTAGACACTGATCTTCGGGTAACTCGTCTCGCCAAGCCAAGCATCCACATCCATCTACTGCCACCTACACTTAACTAATGTGCATACTAAAAATCAGCAACGCTGAGTGAGTTCTAACGTTTACTTTAAATCAATTATACAAAAGCTTTACTAATACTTAAATACTGGCCTTAAGGCAAAACTTTACATACTTTACATTACTTTTCAAAACAGTTTAAAAACATATAATGAACCGTCAATTCCTTTACACTGTACTGCCCTCATGGCTCGCGTCCATGAACCGACAAGTACCTGGTCAATGCCCTCATGATCAACGACCATGAACAAACAATATCGCTCTACGGTCAATTCCTCTGTCCGGTCATTGCCCTCATGATCAACGACCATGAACCGACAATACCGCTTTACCGCTAAGGGGAGTTGCGTAGTTCTCCCGAGCAACCGCCGTCACTCATCCCAGTTGTATAACCGTTAACGAACCATGAAGGTTCTTACTAATGAGTAGAAACCATATCTAACATCTTGCACAAGTAACATCTATCTTAAGGACCTTTACAGCTGGTACACATTCCTGAAGGAAAACTGTTCACTTTACCATTCATAAAACTTTATGTAAATCTTGCTCATAACTTTCACATATAATATGCTTAGTATATAAAATATAGTAAACGCTTGCCATAAAATATAGTTATGCTTTACTAAACATAGCTTAACACATATATCATGCCTTTGTTTATGTATATCAAAATATAATAAACGCTTGCCAATAATATAATCATACTTTACTAAAAATGTATTTTTGCCTCTTTTAAACTTTACACTAAAACATAGCTTTCATTTTGTTTATTAATATATAAAATATAATAAACACTTTACACTAAGTATGCACACCACCCCTAAAGCAGGCAAAAAGGGGATTAGAACTCACCTGTGATGAACACGGTCAAGGGTCTCTAAGAGGTCTTCTAACCTGTACGTACGCAACCTAGTCTTAGCTTACATACATCTCGTTACATTTTGAACCCCCCATTATACCGAGAACCTAGGGGTACATGGTTCTTTCCCGTGACTTTTAGGAGTTCACGGCTTAATCTCGTGCTCGTTCCATCGCTTCGAAATACGGGATGTTACAATATTGATGATATTCTTGTTGCAAGTGAAACTGTGCACGAACACAAAAAACAGGTATTCAAAGAAATAAAAAAGCATGGTATTATAATTTCAAAAAGAAAAATGGAGTTATTTAAGAGAAAGATATCTTTCCTTGGCCTAGAATTAGAAAATGGAAAGGTAGAGTTACAGCCACATATTTTAACAAAAAATTTAGATTTTCCAAAAAAATTTGAAAGTTTAAAACAAATACAAGCCTTTTGGGGACTAGTAAATTATGCTAGAAAGTTTATCCCAAATTTTTCTAAATTAGTAGGTCCTCTATATAGTAAAACTACAAAAAAATGGGTAACGACATTTTAATATAGAAGACATTAAATTAGTCCAAAAAATTAAAAAGGCTGTAAAAACTATAGGTTCATTAGAATTACCATTAGTTACAGATTATATCATTATTGAAACAGATGGATGTAAAGAAGGATGGGGAGCTGTCATTCTCTGCAAACCAAATAAATACAGCCCAAAATCTGAAGAAAAAATTTATGCATATTATAGTGAAAATTTTCAAAACAAAACTAATTGGACAAGCATAGATTTTGAAATACAATGCTTTAATTAATGCTTTAGAAAAATTCAAAATATTTTTACATAAAGACTTTACGGTAAAAACTGACTGTGAAGCAATAGTCAAGTTTATTAAAAACGATCAAAGTAAAAAGATCAACAAACCAAGACGAGTAAATCGACAAAATATTATCCAAGGATGTGGATATACTATACAGTTTGAGCATATTAAAGGAAAAAGATAATGGGATAGCTAATATGTTGTCTCGAAATATTAACAAATTATTGTTTTCAGATGGATAAAAAGCTGAAAGGAAAAGAAATAATGGTTATACATCCTTCACAGCACCGAAAAAATCCTTCACCAATGAGTATCTCTTCAAATGAAGAAGAAAAGACAGAAAAGTTAATGAGTCAGTCTTTTTCAGCTGAAAAAATACACAGTATTAGACAGACGGCTGCTGCTCAATTATACAATAATACTCAACAGGCCAAAAACCTATACAGCTTCAAACAAACAACACCAATCGACATCAGCTCACAATTTTGTAAACCTATACAGTATACAAATAACTCAGCTACATACACTCACCCCAGAAATATTCCGTACAAGAAGCCAACTGCCTATAAACCTTTATCATCCTCCATACAAGGTCTTACAATTTCTTTTGGGACATATGCATTACAAGTATGCAGTGATTTACGTATAAAATTCCGTCCAAATAACGGGATAAAATTAATAGACAAACAGTGTTTATTAGACAATTTGTGGCATATTCAAACCATGCCACATGCTTCGTCTTTAAAAGTTCAAGTTTTAAATGCCTTAAGCATTTATTTTAATGAGCAAAGCACAAAAACCCCCGAAAAACATGCTCCAAAGTTTACACATTATATAATTTTTAGGGGAACAAAAATTGGAATTTTCAATAAATGGGAGAAAGTTGCAAAGTTTATACAATGTCCTGGATCAATATACAAAGGCTTTCACGGCTTCTCCGAAGCCCTAAAAACTGCCCGAGAACATTTTGGAATAGACAGTTTTTTCATTGAACAAGAAGAGGTTTAAACTTTTTCTCAGATAGAAAAAAAAATCCCGAGCAAATAATTAAAGCTCAAGAAGAAAAAATTGCAAAATTGCAAGAACAACTTATACAACAGGGAAAAATTACACAGTCTATACAGTGTTATGTGGAAAATAGCATTCTAAAACAAAAGGTAGGCATTCTTGAAGCAAAAAATACACAGTTATTACAAAACTCAAGAAAACATAAGAGAATACACAGTTACACAGAAGCTTTGATGCTTTCAAAGCAAGAATTCTAGACACACCCTGGAGACCTTGCCTCCAACTAGTTCTTGACAGATTCCCAGAATTCGAACATATGGTTTCACAGAAGATCTGCACAGAATTTCCATTAGTTCTTTATGAAATACAGCTTAGACTCATGATGATTGCCCTTAATGAGAAAATTTTAAAGGGGTCACAGTTGTAGAAAGAACAAATGATAACAGAGACGAAACCTGCCTTCTCTTTCTTCAGATAAACCTCAAACAAACAGATATGTCTGATGATCTAATTATTCAATTTTACCACAATGGTATGATTGATTACATTGAATTAGAGCTAAGCACTAAAACAGAAAATATTATAAATCTTTTCAAAGAGAAGTTTATAATAACCACAGGAAACATCTCTACACATATCTTTCCTCCATATATTGGTTGTAAAATATTTGCTTCCTTCCTTTTGCTGATGATGTTACATATAGACCTGCAAGAAAAAGGATATTCATCAGCCATAAACCTACGGGAAAAGATTACCTGAAAAATTTAGCTATACAGAAAGAAATACAATTCTCTGATCTATATTGGATCGAGAAACTTGCCTTACAAATTCTTAAAGTCACTTCAAACTAGGATACAAAATATTTTATTGCACAATATCAAATCACTCCGGAATTACCAGATAGTTTTCATTGGGAAAACTATCATCTTTTGGCCGAGGGACACTATGTACAAATCTGGTCCCATAAAAATTGGAACATGCTTTTCCATTCACCGGAGAAGGAGAAGCTCTAGAGTTAAAACATATTATAAACATGGATGATTTCAGTATCGATCCTTATTTAGATGATATTGGTTCAACGCCAACTATTGACAGTACACACAGAGACTTCTAGAGAATGACGCAAGCCATGACATAGAAGAACAATAATTACAGAAGACGCGTATACGCAAAGACTTCTAGATAATGACACAAGCCATGACGTAGAAGATCAATAATTACAGAAGACGCGTGGATATACAGTTGTTCATAAAGAGTTTTTGTCTTTTCTTCCTTTAGTTTTTATCCGTTGATTGTTTCTTTAATTTGTATCCGTTAGATTAGTGCGCATTATTGCGCCTTTGCCTTTTATCTTTTTCTGCCTATATAAAAAGGCAGTTGTTTCATTTGTAGATACGCCGAGAACTTCAGTAATATAAGAATTCTCTCTCTCTTTGGAACCCTAATCCTCTTTCGACCCTCTTTAGCCAATAACTCTTACACCTTAGCTCCTTCCCAGAACCTCATACCATATCCCATATATTATAAAAAAAAAGAGTTAAATATACCCCTCCGCTGTGCATACTCTCTTCTGCAACTACTTCACTACTCCTCCACTATCAATCATCATTGTAAGTATACCTCCGCTATTTCTTTTCATGTTTTTTCATAATTTAACTGGTATATGTTAGGCCCCAATCCCGGGTAACCTCACTTGTTGGATTTACTCATAAACATAGTCATCGATACTAAATTATAAATTTAAGACATTCAAAACACAGCGGAAGCATTCATCATTCAAGTACATAACAGTGGAAGTCTTAACATTTAAAACATAAACATTGTCTAAACATAAATTAAAATGGGATGTCATTCTCACGCCGGGTAACCATCATGCCTTCGCACGACCCTTCTTTCTGCTACCTGAAATGTATACTAAAAGTCAGCTAACGCTGGTGAGTTCTATTTTAAAGCAGTTAGGTATAAGCATCATTTAATTTATAAGTATCTGTATATATATATAAATATATAAATACACATTAATACATCCTTTGATTTGTTTTATCGTTCATGTGTGAGTACATTAATAAGTATTCACCTTTACATTCATTGGTCATACACATAAGGGTGATCAACCTGTCTTTTACTACGTATATCACACATACATACGCCATTAAGCTACCGTCGTAGCCCTTTTACTTGTTCGGTCCTAGAAACCGTCCGTCATAACATAAAACCGTCCGACAAACCTTCGGCCGTCCGTCTAAACCGTTCGACCGTCCTAGTCCGTCATATTCGCTCGTTTGCCCTAAGGCATCCGTTTCCCACTTGAACTAGATATACAACCGTGCATCGATTTAGGGACTTACTCCACCGTAGTGGCCATTGTTTAGTCTACCTTTCTAGACTTTTGATTCTAGTTATATAATAGTCAAGTGGTCGTCCATCCACCGTAGTAGCCGTTAGCATCGAAGCGTCCATAACATTCACATACATTCATAACACGCAATATATAATATATAAAGCAAGATTTCATTCTTATATGTCATATCGTACTTTTATTTCATTATTCATTACATACTTGTCATACTTATAATCATCATATATCATTATGTAACACGCATAACGTTCTTATCATATTATGTATACACTTAACCCCAAAACATTTAAAATGGTTTACACGCAACATAAAGGGGAGCACATAGAACTCACCTGGTGAGTGGTTTCTGAAATAGTCTTAGCTGGTCACTGAGCGTCACTAACGTCACTCACAATCTGTATAATAAAGTCATACACATAAGGTAGAGCTCCTAAATGATACTAGACATTACTATGCTTGAATCCAGTAGTTTCTGGGGTGAATCATATCGAAACTAAAGTAGTTTCGGGTCATGGGTTTCTATCGAAACTAGGTAGTTTCGATGGGTCTGCTTGTATCGAAACTAGGTAGTTTCAATAAGTGACTTATTTAAAATCTTAGTAGTTTCGGGTCAGGGGTTTCTATCAAAACTACGTAGTTTCAATGCATCAGTCTTCTTCCCCAACCAGAAACCCTAGATCTGGTCTCCGATTTCAAGTTGATCAATCTCTTAACTTTTTACGTTCAAAATGTTTCATTTTCCTCCATGAACCCAAATATGTGGTTTGTTTCAAGTTTCATAAACCCGCACTTTTAGCCATTTTATTCGAAACTCATAAATATATAAAAATTCAGATATAGTGATGAAGCTTACTTCCCAGAGTCTGATTTTCATTGCTTTGTGTTGCTATGATGATGATGGTCGAATTCTGAGCTTTTGAGCTGAAACCCGAGCTTTCTCTTTCTAAACCTGTGCTCTCCTTTCTCTCTCTAAGTTTGCGAAAATGAAGGAAATGAGGGGGGAAAGGTTGATGGCTGCTGATTAGTAAGGGTTTTACCCTTCTTATCTCGGGCCCATGGGCCGACTCTTGGCCAAGCCCGCCTTGTTTTACTTTTATTTCTTTCTATTTATTTGGGATGTTACAAGTCTACCCTACTTATAGAAGTTTTGTCATCGAAACTCGCTACAAGTTAAACAATTCCGGGTACAGTTCTTTCATTTCGTCCTCTTTCTCCCACGTATCTTCTGACCCTTTTCTGTGTTTCCATTGCATTTTGACTAAAGGAATCGACTTATTGCGTAGTCGTTTCTCGGCTTGGTCAAGAATAGCTATTGGTTCTTCCACATAGTTTAAACTGTTATCCACTTCGATTTCGTCATAGGGTATGTGAGCCGTATCGTCAGCAAGGCACTTGCGTAAGTGTGATATGTGGAATGTAGGATGAATTCCACTGAGCTCGTTAGGTAGGTCGAGTCTGTAAGTAACCTGACCAACTCTTGTTACGATTTTGAAAGGTCTGACAAACCTTGGACTTAATTTTCCACGTCTTCTGAATCAGATGATTCCTTTCCGGGTGACACATTTAGGGGTACCATGTCCCTTACTTGAAACTCTAAATCTCTTCTTCTCTTATCCGCGTATGATTTCTGTCTGTCTTTAGCGGCTTTAATTCTAGCTTTTATCTGGTCAAACTTCTCTGAAGTAACTTTGACCACTTTGAGACTGGGAAAGTCTTTCTGTCCGATTTCTCCTCAACAAACCGAGGTTCTACATCTTCTCCCATACAGCATCTTAAATGGCGGCATGCCGATGGTTGAGTGATAGCTGTTGTTATATGAAAACTCTGCCAATGGTAAATGGCTATCCCAGCTCCCACCAAAAGCAATGATACAGGCCCAGAGCATGTCCTCCAAGGTCTGGATGGTCCTTTCCCATTGACCATCGGTTTGAGGGTGGTAAGCGGTGGTAGCTTGGTAATGAAGTCCATTGTGATTTCCTCCCACTTCCATTCCGGTATCGGCAAGGGTTGCATTTTAACTGATCCGGTGAACAATATTCCTAAGTCTGGTATAAACCCTGCGTACTTGGTAAGTATGCAGGTAGTGCAAAGTGAACAATATTCCTAAGTCTGGAATGTGCTTCCTTGTGAATGTGCTATACCGTGTCGTGTTTGTTCAATTCCAATGATTATTCTTGTTCTTATTGTGTTCATTGCATGTTTTTGCAGTGATGGCTCGTGCATTTACCAACGAATTCAATCTGCTGGCTCTAACACAACCTAAGTGGAAGGGTGTTGCACTTGAATACATGGAAATAGTCAATTTCCTGAATCGCTAGAAGATCAACTATGCTACCTCTACTGATCCTATTGTCTCAAGACCATATCTGGATCAATTCTGGGAAACTGTTGATCACGACTGTACAGTAACCCCGGTCATTAGGGCTACTGTAGCAGGTCATGATATTGATATTTCTGAAGACACCATCAGATGAGTACTACAGTTTAGGGACTTATCAACTGATCCGGTGACTTACCCTGACTACTTCGTTGATGGATACTAGAGACAAAGGATGGGGTATGTTGGTACCATGGACTATTCCTCGTATAAGAAGATGTGGGTACTTGATCAGTGGCGTTACTTCGCGCAAGTCATGATCATGTGTCTGTCTGCTAGGAAGGCGGGAAAGGATGCCATGGGGCATGACTTGGCAGCTGCAATGGTTGGCCTCTCTCTTAACAAGGGTTACAACTTTTCAAAGTATATCTACAAGTCTATCACCGATCAGATCAATGCTGCTGAGAGGTTTAGATTTCTAATATACCCACGGTTCGTGCAACTGTTGATTAATGATGTTGTACCCAGTCTACCTCAGATTGGAGAGAGACTACAAGTCAAACGGGTGGACAAGAGAGTGTTTGCACAATTTCTAAAGCCAGGCAGTGTAGAACCTACCCCTGAGCACATTCCTCTCTTTGGCCACCTAATTAATGAAGCATATGTGGCCCCTGCTGACTTCAGATGGTATAGTGCAGAGTCTGAGCCTGAACTCAGTGAACACAGTGATGAACAACAGGAAGAAGAGGAAGTTGAATATGAAGATGATATGTCTAGAGACGAAGAATAGGGAAGTGGGGGTGCTAAAGATTCTGACTCAGAAACGACCGAGTCAGATTCATCTGATTCTGATGATGCACCATCCCTGGCACACCCAAGGAGATTGATGAAGGTGACCCTTCCCGAGTCATCTTCCAAGAGAAAGAGATAAGAGACTAGCAGTGAATATGAGCCCGACTCTGATTCGGACGCTGCTATACAAGGACCAGAAGAGAAAGTATAAACAAGCATCAGGGGGATAGGCCACACCTAGCTATCCTTCGTGAGGTAGAAGTCAGTGCTCCGAGGCAAGCAAGTGGAACGGCTGCGAGTACTGATTCCACTTCTACCTCACCTTCACAGTAGCTTTATAGGCGACAGTGGAGGAGGCCACGTGTAACACTTGATGTGGCTACCACTTCTATCATGGAGGAGGTTCCTGTGATAGTGACCCTCCCTGTGTAATCTGTCCAAGTGGCGGTGACAACTCCAATTCTAACCGAGTCTGTCACCATCACCCCTACCACTATCCAAACAACCATCACCCCTACCACTATCCAAACAATCTCCATCCCTGTCTCAATCCCTACAACCACCCTCTAACACATCAGTGAACCCTTTCATGACTTTGACTTCAGTCAGGGGTTTGATTTTGGAGAATTCCTTTCCTTCCCGACTAATCAAGCCAAAGCATCGTCTTCCAGGGGACCTGATCCTCATGATACCCGGATCACTACCCTAGAGACTCAGGTCGCTGGTCTTCTTGACACGCGATCGAAACCGAGAGAAGAATCTGACAAGCAACAGGGGCAGATTAACTCTCTGATTGATGAGGTAGCCGCACTAAAGAAACAACGGCTGATGACAAGCAGCGTTTAGAGGATGACACTATGGTGAAATTGGTCTGTGATATGGCTAAGACGCTTGCTGCTCAAGGGGAGAGATTGAAGGAATTTTTGGAGAAGCAACCACCTAAGCCTAGCAGTTAAGAGGCTTGTCACTTAGTTTATCTAACTATGGGTGATGATCAGGACAAGGATTCTGAAGCCGGACCGAGTGGAAGTGAGCAACAATCGTTGGCTTTGGCGATTGTTCCCATTTCTACCGTGTCTATGGCTGAGGGGGGATTCTACTCAGAGTGAAGGTGGAGATGATGCTTCAGGTGGTAATAAAGGAAAGTCGGTGGCTGACGGTTTGAAAGATCTATCTAACGACGTGTCGGATGATGTGATCTTACTACTAGAGCCGGACTATTCCAAGGAAGCACAGATCGATACTCTTTGTAATTTGGAAGAGGGAGAGATCGAGTCTGGTGATGATTGGGATGAGGAGTATGATGATGTTGTAAAGGAGAGTATGATTTTGAAGATGGAGAGATCTTCGAAGTTCCATCCTTTGAAACTCATCTTGACACAGGTTCAGTCGAGCATGCTAGTACTGTTGAGGCGTCGACTGAAGCCTCCCCTGCTGACCCTACACATGTGGATCCAGAGGCACAGAAAGACAAACATATTCCTACAAGTTCATCGAAGGATCCGGCTCCTGTCTGGCAAAAGACATCAATCATAGACAAACATGGAGCGACATGGATGATCTTAGTTGTGAGGTTCGAGGAGGATAAGAAGTTGTTTGCAATCAAGCGAGCTGGGGGGTTCAATACTTGAAACCAACCAGCGAAGCTTTCAACTTGTCACGCCCAAAACCAAAGTCCAAAAGTCCAAAACGTTCAACCAAACCAAGTACAATAAAATAATCCAAGCAATATAAATAAGTCAAAATCAAAGTAGTTGAATCCCATGCATGCCCTAGTGTGCACCTATGTCTTATCTTAGCGACCTGAGAAAACATGTAAGAAAATATGTCAACACGAGGTTGGTGAGTTCACAGGTTTCAATATATGTAAATAAGCATTTACCAGATTTGTGTTCATTCAGTAAGTATCTATAGGTAGCTAACCTATTCTCATGTTTAACTCAAGCGCTCGCAACCGAAGCTGACTGTTTGTTTATTTGCCTCTTTCCAGGTCTATCAACACTGGCGGTGTGAGTAGGCTAACATTTCACCCGTTCGATATCTAATCGAGTTAGCGCGACTAACGCGGGTGGGATTTGTCAAACCCAGTAGTACTACTAAATATTACATCGCTAAGATCCATATTAATGGTCCGATATAAGTTGAGGACTTTCTGTGATAGCGTGTTACGCTTAGTTTTAACATTGATATCATAAGAACTACAAAATCTTAAAATCGTTTAATCATGTTTTCTCCCCCAAGTTAAAACAGTAAAAACGGGCCGTGAAAACTCACCTGCGTTGCGTTGAATGTAGTTTCACACTAGAGTTACGTTGAAACCACGAGTGTAAGTCTCAAATGACTTACGAATGCCCTAAAATTATAAAAACATAAATTAGGGATAAAAATGGGAATAGTGACAGCGACACGGAATGAGAAACGTCTTAACGAAACGCTCTAATATTCAAGAGTGGACGAAAGTGTTGACGGAGTTAGGAATTTCCTTACGCGACGAATGACACGAATAATAATGAATATATCCGGGTGTTTTGTCATTCACAAAAATTTAGATAAATAATAATATATATATCTACGAGTAAATAATATAGCTAATTATATTATTAAATAGTTTAAACGGCCCACGAGATATAAAACGATACGAAGTAATATATATATATATATATATATATATATATATATATATATATATTATTTAATAGGATTTGTCACGGGTTGAAAATAATATAAACATATTATTTTATACAAATTTACGGTTTAAAAATAATATAAACACATTATTTCTTTTGTTGATAATAACAATAATATTTTATTTATAAAAGTGGGAATAATAAAAATAAGTTAATAATTCAAACCCGAGTCTACGGGTTGTTTCCCGGGCTAAAACACATTTATATAATAATATAATATTATAATGTTTGATTTTTATTAATTAAATATAATAGAAAACTGTTCAAAAAAAATAGATGTGGGAGCCCGGTCTCGAACCCGGGTCTCTCCCACACACGCACAAGTCACTAACCAGTCCCGCCCGCTAGGGTATCGCGATAGAAACGCGGATCAAATTGTTTTAAAAATCAAATGTCGGGTTTTCTTCCCCCTTAACGATACTCGGTCCAAACCAGTCCAATTGCCATCGAATTCGACCACGACTGGAAACAATTGCATAGGGGTTTTGATAATCGAGGTATTGCGAATCTGGGGACTCGTTTAATTTGAAAACCATCAATTTTAAGATCGATAATTTACAGAAAGAGGGGTCGTAACCCTAGTTTAGGAGCTCAAAATTGATTTGAAGTATTCTGATAGTAAAAGTTGATAGAATCATAGGGCTTTTGTTAAACGAAACCTTGCGAATCTGTTGATGTGGTTTAATTGCATTAAATTCGTGTTTAAGATCGAAAACCCCAAATCGTTTCCAGAACGAACCCTAATTACTGGATTATGATCAATTCAATGATGGAAGCCTGATATTTCATAGGGCTTTCACTCTACAGACTATTACAAGTTTAATGATGTGGTTTAAATTAATTTAAAAAAGTTTAGAGTTGAATTCGGCAATCTGGTTTCATAAGAACCCTAGATTACGGGTTACAATGATCCTGATAATAAAACATCAAATTGACAGAGGGCTTTCAAAGAAAATGGTATTGCGAATCCGACTGTATAGTTTAATTGTATTTTTATTGGGTCTAAACTAGGGTTCGATTAAACCGGTCAGTGATGAACCCTAGAGTCAAGATTTTGATCGAATTGAAAATGTAAGCCCTAATTGAGTTAGGGTTTTCATTTAGGAGATAAAAGCGAAGCTGATGATGTATCTAGTTACCTGAATTGATGTCGGGACGGTGGAGATCGACTAAAACAGGTCCGACGATGACTGGTTCGATTCCCGGTGGCTTCTGGTACAAATCCAATCGAATAGACGTGTGCAGAAACTCTAATGAGGATCGTTTGAAGTGTGCAGGGTGTTTGATCGAGAGAATTTTGATCGAATAGTCTGAATTTGATGGATATTCGTTGTCGGTCAACGATTACGACTTGAACACCCATTATTGGGTTTAATTCAATATAATTACAAGGATTAAAGGTTCAATGATGGTCCTAACTGTTATTAAAGATCAAATCCGTTACGAATTCGATTGATATTTGATTATGATTTGTGAATTTGGATTCAAATTTGCGATGTTGACTTTTTGAAAGTCAACAGGAACTAATTTTATTAAATTTGGACTTTGAGAAGTCAATGGAACATGTTTTAGGTATTTACATAACTAGTCCCTGTGGTTTTAATTCAATTATTGACAGAATTAGTCCTTGTGGTTTAATATTAAGTTAACTAAGTTTGGTTTTAAAAGAAAACTTAACGGAATTTCTAACGGGACTAACTGAAAAGTCCGGATTGTCACATCATCCCCTAGTTGAAAGAATTTTCGTCCCGAAAATTAAATAATAATAATAAAAAAATAAAAAAATAAAATAAAAATAAATAAAAAAAATTTCCGGGATATCACATCATCCCCTAGTTGAAAGAATTTTTGTCTCGAAAATTTAATAGTACCTTAAGAGTTTGACACGGAGTGCTTGAACAGATTAAGATATTTGCGCATCATCTGATCCTCGCGCTCCCACGTGAATTCCGGTCCGCGTTTCGAGTTCCAACGAACTCTGACAATAGGGATTTTACTGTGCTTTAACGTTTTGATTTCCCTATCCATAATTTCCATGGGTTCTTCGATGAAACGCAACTGTTCATCAATGTGTAGTTCCTCAAGAGGAACCGTGAGAGATTCGTCTGCTAGACATTTCTTCAAATTTGAGACGTGAAAGACGTTGTGTACACCACTAAGTCCTCCAGGTAAGTCTATTTGATACGCTACTGGTCCGATTCTCTTCATTATCTTGAATGGTCCAACATAATGAGGATTCAGTTTTCCTCTTTTCCCGAAACGAATGACACCTTTCCAAGGTGAGACTTTGAGTAAGACCATGTCACCTATTTGAAAATCTAAGGGTTTACGATGCTTGTCGGCATAGCTCTTTTGACGATCACGAGCTGCCGACATACGGTTTCTAATTTGAACGATCTTTTCAGAAGTTTCAAATACAAGTTCAGGACATGTAAGTTGACTATCCCCAACTTGGGTCCAACAAATAGGAGAACGGCATTTCCGTCCATAAAGTGCTTCAAATGGAGCTGTCTTGATGCTAGTGTGATAACTGTTGTTGTAGGAGAACTCCACCAATGGTAGGTGAGACTCCCAAGTGTTACCGAAATCAATCACACAAGCTCGTAGCATGTCCTCCAGCGTTTGAATAATACGTTCTGTTTGGCCATCCGTTTGAGGATGGTATGCTGTGCTCATATCTAGACGCGTGCCTAAGGCTTTGTGTAACGACTGCCACAAACGAGAAGTGAATCGTGCATCACGATCCGAAATAATAGAGTTTGGCACCCCGTGCCGAGAGACTACTTCTTTTAAGTAAATACGGGTAAGCTTGTCCATTTTGTCGGTTTCTTTGATTGCTAAGAAGTGAGCGAACTTTGTTAATCGATCAACAATTACCCAAATAGTATCACATTCGGTAGGAGTTCGTGGTAATTTGGTGATGAAGTCCATGAATATTTGTTCCCATTTCCACATGGGAATTTCTGGTTGTTGCAGAAGACCGGATGGTTTTTGATATTCAACTTTGACCTTCGCACAAGTCAGAACTTGGATGTATAGATTAACGAGATTTATGAGCTTCATCCATAACTAGTTCTCTTAAATTTCCGAATACTGGAATCCATATTCGCTCGGCGAAGTAGCGAATACCATCATATTTGACTTCAAGTTGTGCTTCCATACCGCGTGTACCTTCCAGCGGTAGGTTTTCCTCTTTTAGGGCTTCGAGTTGAGCACTACGGATTTTGTCAGGTAATCTGGGGTGAATAGTAAGTTGTAATGCTCGAACTCATTTGGGTTTTGTTTCTTTTCGACTTAGGGCATCAACTACAACATTAGCTTTACCCGAGTGGTACCGGATCGCACAGTCATAATCATTCAAGAGTTCGAACCAACGACGCTATCGCATGTTCAACTCTTTCTGCTCGAAAATGTGCTGAAGACTCTGGTACCGTACAAGTAATGTCTCCATATCTTAAGTGCGAAAACTACGGCTCCTAACTCTAGATCATGAGTGGTGTAGTTTTTCTCGTGAATCTATAGTTGACGTGAAGCGTATGCGATCACCTTTTCTCGCTGCATTAACACACAGCCTAGACCTTGAATAGACGCGTCATAATACACCACAAAATCATCCGTTCTTCTGGAAGAGCCAGAATAGGTGCACTGCAAAGTTTCTGTTTAATGTTGGAATGCTAACTCTTGGTTATCGCCCCAGTTATAGGCTTGTTAAGGCAGTGGGAGGTTGTGCAATTTTTGAAAATCCTTCGATGAATCGACGGTAATATCCAGCCAATCCCAGAAATTGTCGCACCTCAGTCGGAGTCGTCGGTGCTGCCCAATTCTTGATGGCTTCTATCTTTGATGGGTCAACATGTATTCCTTTCTCGTTAACCACATGCCCTAGAAACTGAACTTCTCGGATCCAGAATTCACACTTGGAAAACTTAGCATACAGTTGCTCTCGCTTAAGTAATTCCAAAATTAGGCGTAGATGTTCCTCATGTTCTTCCTTGTTCTTGGAATAAATGAGGATGTCGTCGATGAAAACGATAACGAATTGGTCAAGGTAAGGCTTACACACACGGTTCATGAGGTCCATGAATACCGCAGGTGCGTTGGTTAATCCGAAATGCATGACCATAAACTCGTAATGGCCGTACCTTGTCCTGAATGCAGTCTTAGAGATATCCTCTTCTCGGACTCTTAACTGATGGTAGCCGGACCTAAGATCTATTTTGGAATAGAAACTTGATCCTTGGAGTTGATCAAAGAGGTCATTTATGCGAGGCAAATGGTAGCGATTCTTGATTGTGACTTTATTCAGCTCCCGGTAGTCAATACACATACGGAAAGTCCCTTCCTTCTTCTTGACAAATAGTACCGGAGCTCCCCACGGCGATGAACTAGGTCGAATGAAACCTTTATCCAACAAATCTTGCAATTGAGTGGACAACTCTTGTAATTCACTGGGTGCTAGTCTGTAAGAGAAATCGGTGCTGCTACGGGTGCTAGATTAATTTGGAATTCAAGTTGACGGTGCGGTGGCAGACCAGGCAGATCCTCAGGAAATACTTCAAAGAATTCACGAACGATGGGAATATCTTCAATCTTCTTCTCTTCTGATGGCTGCTCAGCAAAAAGAGCCAAAATAGCTGTAAGCCCCTTTAGAAGGCATTTTTGTGCTTTCATAAAAGATATGATGCCCATGACTGCACCAACTCTTTCGCCTTGAACGGAAAGGGTTTCTCCACTCGGGAGAGGAATACGAACAACTTTCTCATGACAGATAATTTCAGCTTGGTTTTTAGATAGCCAATCCATGCCGACAATTACATCAAAACTAACAAGTGTGACCAGCATAAGGTCGATATCAAATATATGTCTAGCTAGTTCAAGCTTACATCCCTTAAGAATGTGAGTTGCTTCAATTGTTTGGCCATCAGCTATCTCTATTATATACTTAGCTTCTAACAGAGTTGGAGTTCCTTTTATCATATCACTAAGTTTCTTAGATATAAAACTTCTATCAGCACCAGTGTCAAAAAGGACATAAGCAAAGTAATTATTTAAGAGAAACTTACCAGTGACCACATTATGATCATAACGGGCTTCTCCAGTCCTTTCGCACCATTTCCTCCACCATTGCCATTATTACCACCATTGGCATTATTATTCTGGTTAGGGTTGTGGTTTCCATTACCCCCTTTCTTCAATTGAGTACAATTCTTCTGAATATGTCCTTCCTTTCCGCACTCAAAACAACTCCTTGTGGATCCAGGTTGTTGAAAAGGTTGTTTAGCTTGTAACTCACCCCTACAATCCTTGGCAGCATAACCTATTTTGCCACACCTCTGGCAACGGTTACAAAATCCGAAGTGATGGAAGTTGCACTTGTTACACTTGGGAGACTTTCCCGCGTAACCACCCTGGTTTTGACCTGAAGAGATCGACTGGTTGAAGTTCTTAGTAGGCTCAAACCTACGCTGCTGCTGTTGCTGCGGTTGATTAAACTGGGGTTGGTTGGGCTGGGGTCCTTTGGAGTGAGAGTTGTAGTGGGTGTGGGTGTTGGAATGGTGATCAAACTTGCGTTTGTGATTGTCGGTGGGTTTAGAGACCGAACCTCTCGGAGGTAGAGTCCCTTGAGTCACCGCCTGATCGGTTAACTTATGGGCAAGTCAGATAGTTTGTTGGATGGTGGCAGGATTGGATGAAGTAACCATGCTTTGTATTTGAGGCACTAGACCTCCAATGTAAAGCTCAATTCTCTTGTAATCAAGGGTCACCATATGCGGGCACATAGTAGCAAGTTCATGTGAACGTGTGGTGTAGAGTTCAATTTCAGAACCCTCCATCTTTAGGTTCCAAAACTCTCCCTCTAACTTCTGGATTTCATCGCGAGGACAGTATTCCTCCTTCATCATTGATTTAAATTCCTCCCACGGGAGTCCATTTGCCATGGCCAGACCCAACATTTGGACCTGGGCGTTCCACCATGTGAGAGCCGGGCCCTCCAAAGTTCCGGCGGCAAATTTTACCTAATTAGCCACGGGGCAGTTGCACATGGCAATCACTGATTCTACCTTCTCAAACCAACGAAGTAGTCCAACGGCTCCTTCAGCTCCACTAAAGGCATGGGGCTTACAATCCATGAATGCCTTGAAAGTGCAGGCTGGTTGTTGGTTTTGCTGGTCTGGATTTAGAAATAAAAATAGGATTGGAATTATAGAGTTTAGGGCAGGCTTTTTAAGAGATGTATTGACATCATTAGTCAATAGCTAAAGCATTTACCTGCAACATTCTGTGCTGCTAGAGCCTCCGCCACACTATCGTTTATTAGTGCCGCTAGCTCTGCTGCCGTCATGTTAATGGTACCTCGACCACTGCACGACCTCCGCGTCCTCTCTCTGACATGATTCTTCACAATCACAAATAAAAACAATGAGAAATATATCGCATATTAAACATTATTCAGGTATGAGTAAGAAGATACAACATCTAATATTTTGAAAATTAAATAAATTGTAAGGCTACAAAATAAATAACTCAAACATTAAACTACTCATGCTTTTATTGAATGGGAACAACCTTACCCATCTAGGTTTGAAAATAGAAATAACATAAGCAAAAACAGGCATGAAAAGGAAGATGGACAGGAAGATCATCAAACATCTTCGTCATCAGAAGAAACATACGATTGTGCATCGTCCATCTCCACCGGTTCCTCCTCGTGTGGCTCCTCCTCCAAGGGCTCCTCCTCGAAGGGTTCTTCCTCAAAGGGCTCCTCCTCAAAGGGCTCTTCCTCGCCATCAGAAAGTGGAATCTCCTCAGGAAACATGGTTGCTTGTAGTTGGGCTTCCAAATGAGTCACCCTCTCTTGAAGACCTTCAGCAGTGTGGTTTGCTACATGTAGCTGAGCTTCCAGAGCAGCCACTCTCTCCAGAACTCCTTCCATGTCATTGTCCGAGGTGTCCACCCTCGTCTCCAAATGTGTCACACGATCCACCAAAAGGTTATGGACCTGGTCAGTTACTGCTAGTTCAGTAGTCAAAAGCTCTATCCCTACCTTATTCTCCTCTATTTGAGGCTGTCACTTCAGAATATTAGGTATCTCATCAGTAGCATCTTTCACAATGCTCAACTCTCTAGACATACAAAATACAAAGGCTGCAAAAGCTTGTTCCATAGTGCATGGCAAGCTAGGCAAGGTAGATGATGAGGAAGTAGAACTGAAGTAAGGTGATGGGACATTTCCCATTTCGATCCATCTTTGGATCATTTGTGGGTATGCGTTCCAATTGCGAGCAGGATTCATTGCTTGTGCGCTGCTCGTTTCCCCCTAGTCAACTGAATAGTCACTCGAACTAGTCCGGCGCCTTTTGGGCTCCGGGGATGTTAGGATAGGTGCCTTATGTCCTAGTGCCTTAGGTGATGGAGGTGGAGTTGACGACATGTTCCTGTAACAATATATATAAGTGCCAAACATCCAAATGACATGTAACTAATGTGTGAGGCTATAGTCTAGTATGCAATCCTAGTTCTCTATAACCAATGGCTCTGATACTAATCTGTCACACCCCCAATTTCAACTAACGGAGTTTTACCGTTTGGGAAGTGACGAACCAGGATCTCAGACATTAGTTACTTTGAACGACTCTACGTGGGACTCAAAATGAAAATATCATAATAATCAGAGTTTCAATGCGGAAGCGTAAAGAAAGTAAATGCGCAAAACACACACGCCCAAAACCAAAGTCCAAAATTCCAAAACGTTCAACCAAACCAAGTACAATAAAATAATCCAAGCAATATAAATAAGTCAAAATCAAAGTAGTTGAATCCCATGCATGCCCTAATGTGCACTTGTGTCTTATCTTAGCGACCTGAGAAAACATGTAAGAAAATATGTCAACATGAGGTTGGTGAGTTCACAGGTTTCAATATATGTAAATAAGCGTTTACCAGATTTATGTTCATTCAGTATGTATCTATAGGTAGCTAACCTATTCTCATGTTTAACTCAAGCGCTCGCAACCGAAGCTGACTGTTTGTTTATTTGCCTTCTGTCAGGTCTATCAACACTGGCGGTGTGAGTAGGCTAACATTTCACCCGTTCGATATCTAATCGAGTTAGTGCGACTAACGAGGGTGGGATTTGTCAAACCCAGTAGTACTACTAAATATTACCTCGCTAAGATCCATATTAACTGTCTGATATAAGTTGAGGACTTTCTGTGATAGCATGTTACGCTTAGTTTAACATTGATATCATAAGAATTACAAAATCTCAAAATCGTTTAATCATGTTTTCTCCCCCAAGTTAAAACAGTAAAAAAGGGCCGTGAAAAATCACCTGCGTTGCGTTGAAGGTAGTTTCACAGGTACGTTGAAACCACCATTTGTAAGTCTCAAATGACTTACGAATGCCCTAAAATTATAAACACATAAATTAGGGATAAAAATGGGAATAGTGACAGCGACACGGAATGAGAAAACGAAACGCTCTAATATTCAAGAGTGGACGAAAGTGTCCACGGTGTTAAGAATTTCCTTACGCGACGAATGACACGAATAATAATGAATATATCCGGGTGTTTTGTCATTCACAAAAAATTAGAAAAATAATAATATATATATCTACGAGTAAATAATATAGCTAATTATATTATTAAATAGTTTAAACGTCCCCCGAGATATAAAACGATACGAAGTAATATATATATATATATATATATATTATTTAATAGGATTTGTCACGGGATGAAAATAATATAAACATATTATTTTATATAAATCTACGGTTTAAAAATAATATAAACATATTATTTCTTTTGTTGATAATAACAATAATATTTTATTTATAAAATTGGGAATAATAAAAATATGTTAATAATTCAAACCCGAGTCTACGGGTTGTTTCCCAGGCTAAAACACATTTATATAATAATATAATATTATAAAGTTTGATTTTTATTAATTAAATATAATAGAAAACTGTTAAAAAAATAGATGTGGGAGCCCGGTCTCGAACCCGGGTCTCTCCCACACACGCACAAGTCACTAACCAGTCCCGCTCGCTAGGGTATCGCGATAGATACCCGGATCAAATTGTTTTAACAATCAAATGTCTGGTGTTATTCCCCCTTAACGATACTCGGTCCCAACCAGTCCAATTGCCATCGAATTCGACCACGACTAGAAACAATTGCATAGGGGTTTTGATAATCGGTGTATTGCGAATCTGGGGACTTGTTTAATTTGAAAACCATCGGTTTTAAGATCGATAATTTACAGAAAGAGGGGTTGTAACCCTAGTTTAGGAACTCAAAATTGATTTGAAGTATTCTGATAATAAAAGTTGATAGAATCATAGGGCTTTTGTTAAACGAAACCTTACGAATCTATTGATGTGGTTTAATTGCATTAAATTCGTGTTTAAGATCAAAAACCCCAAATCGTTTCCAAAACGAACCCTAATTACTGGATTATGATCAATTCGATGATGGAAGGCCGATATTTCATAAGGCTTTCACTCTACAGACTATTACGAGTTTAATGATGTGGTTTAATTTAATTTAAAAACAGTTTAGAGTTGAATTCGGCAATCTGGTTTCATAAGAACCCTAGATTACGGGTTACAATGATCCTGATAATAAAACATCAAATTGACAGAGGGCTTTCAAAGAAAATGGTATTGCGAATCTGACTGTATAGTTTAATTGTATTTTTATTGGGTCTAGACTAGGGTTCGATTAAACCGGTCAGTGATGAACCCTAGAGTCAAGATTTTGATCGAATTGATAATGTAAGCCCTAATTGATGTATAGTTTAATTGTAATTTTAGGGCTTTCATTTAGGAGATAAAAGCGAAGCTGATGATGTATCTAGTTACCTGAATTGATGTCGGGACGGTGGAGATCGACTAAAACAGGTCCGATGATGACTGGTTCGATTCCCGGTGGCTTCTGGTGCAAATCCAATCGAATAGACGTGTGCAGAAACTCTAATGAGGATCGTTTGAAGTGTGCAAGGTATTTAATCGAGATAATTTTGATCGAATAGTCTGAATTTGATGGATATTCGTTGTCGGTCAACGGTTAAGACTTGAACACCCATTATTAGGTTTAATTCAATATAATTACAAGGATTAAAGGTTCAATGATAGTCCTACCTGTTATTAAAGATCAAATCCGTTACGAATTCGAATGATATTTGGTTATGATTTGTGAATTTGGATTCAAATTTGCGATGTTGACTTTTTGAAAGTCAACAAGAACTAATTTTGTTAAATTTTGACTTTGAGATGTCAATGGAACATGTTTTAGGTATTTACATAACTAGTCCCTGAGGTTTTATTGCAATTATTGACAGAATTAGTCCTTGTGGTTTAATATTAATTTAACTTGGTTTTAACAGAAATCTTAACGGAATTTCTAACGGGACTAACTGAAAAGTCCGGATTGTCACACAACTCCTTGCCAAGATACGACCTCGTGAACCTAGCAAACCGAGAGCTGCTGGGTCACTCAAATCACGCAGTAGCGATGGGTTTGTGGCAGGTTCTACAGCGAGAGGTAAGATCTGGGAAATTCGAAATGTTTAAGCCTCAAGTGCCCAAACGAGTCAGGGACAAGAATGTTATACATCCTGTGACTCATAAATGCTTAAAGAAACTGGTATACAAGCCAGTGCTGTGTGAAACCAAGATTCCCCTGAGCAAGTTATCTCAGGATATCCTCGGTAACATATGGTACTGGTACGTAGATCCTAAATCGGGCGAGGTAGTGGTGATTGGAAAGGTGTGGTTTGAGAGTGGAAGCTTAGTGCCAAGGGAACTGATCAAAGTTTTTGATGAAGTCTGCTTCATAAACTTTTCTGTGAAAGATCTGGAGGCGCTAGCTGACAAGTACTGAATGTACACGGACGAGTGGACAAAGTTCCTTGCTTCTAAATACGACAAGGTGATCAAGTTCTGCCTTGATTAGAAGAAAAAGATGGAAGCTAAAGCTGGGGAGTAGTGATGACCGAAGACAATCCAGAGCTGTTGTAAAGGGGGAGTTTGTTGAAGCACTTTTGTGTGACAAACACTCTGGATATTGTCTTAGCTTTTGTACTTGTCTTGTTTGTATTAGTCTTTGTATGTTAGTGTATGTACGTATTAGTTATCGAGTTATAATTACTAATGTATGTACTAGTCGTCTGTTTTCTCTAAGTGTTTTGTGCACTTAGCATGTGCTCAAGAATTACTTCCTGTGTACTTAGCAAGTACGCAATAATACTCTGCGTACTTGATAAGTACGCAGGAACAATTTGCCATGTGCACTTGTTAAGTGCGCAGAGATCAGGTCTAGTATAAATAGGTTGTGGTGACATAAGTTATGTAATTTGTAACATCTCTGTAACCTACAAGTTTTATAATAGACGAAGTTTGAAAGTGTTTTCGCTGTCGGATTACTTTGTGTTACTTGATTCTCCACCTAGTCACGGGTATTCCGCACCCGTTCAGACTAGTCACACACCCACAAGTAACGATCCGAGACACCCGGGGACCTACAAGAACCAACCATAAATTTAGTCTAATTGAGCTTATTTTAACCATCATAATTTGAACATGCCGGACCGGTTGACTTGGTGAGCTGAACCAACCGGATCGGCTGGTCGGACATGATTCCACTATATATATATATTTTTCTTTTCCATTTGAAACCTCATTTACATGTGCTATTCTGTTTATTTAATGCTTCGTATCCATACCCAAAGTAAGGGTGGAAGGTATCATTCCCTCCTATCAATAAAGCCACATCCGTGCCACATTAGATTTTTCATATCTTTCTGATCCATCCCTAAAGGGAGATCCTTCTCTCCCATCCTTAAACCAAATTTTGATTAATGTATTTAATTAATGAAAAATAATAAATAAATAAAAAATTGATTTAAAAAAAACACAATTGTAAATAAAGTAACATTTCATTAATTAAAATAAAATTACACTATAATATCATAATAAAAAATACATTATAATATCATAATATAACATTTCATATCTCCCATCATCAATGTTGTGTCAAGTCACGTTTTGGATCTAGCACCGCTTTTAGCATCGTCAAATGATACTGCGGCTTTAGGATGAATTCCATATATTTTTTTTCCTTTTGTTTGTCTGCATCATGCGAATTTGTAACATCCCGAAAACCGATATGGTAATGGTTCGGGCTAGCGGGTAACCCGACTCCTTATTAAATAAGAAGACTTGTAATAGTTGTCGTTCGAGGTGCTTCTAACTACCCAAAAGAGACGGCTAGTCGTTTAAATGAAACGATTAGTAAAGGTTTCACGTAAAGCTTGGTTTATCATAGTTAGAGGACCCAATTATCCGTTATTGCAAAGGTTCGAGAAAGAAACGTGTCAAATGAATTAGGAGGGACTCGAAACAAAACATTGGAAGGTTTAAAAAACATCTAATAGCAAACCCTAGGCCATACTCGGCCTAGGCTTGTGTTGAACGGCAGCAGGAAACGGGAAGAACGGGGGCCGACAACGAAACAGGCACGGTGGTTTCGGGGGGTGTTCATGCAATAGGAAGCAAGCATACAGTCAGGTAAACCCCGGTTTCTATCCGATCACATGTTTATTCTTGTTTAGTTTGGGGGTATGGCTAGGGTTATTGGGTTCGTGGCTGGGAACGCCGACGGGAGGGAAGGTGGTAGTGGTGCGTGGCGGTGCTCGGCGGCTGCCGAGGATGCTGTGGTAGAGGAGTACTACGGTAGCGGTGAACGGAGAAGATGGTAAGGGCTGCAGCGGAGGAGGTTGTAGGTCCCGGGATCCTCGTCGCGCAGCAGAGTTTCACGGACCTGTTCATTGATTTGTGTGGGAACCAAGAAACAGACAGAGAGAAACACACGAACATAAAGAAGAGAATCAACACAACAACAATACGTAATCCATAACAACGAAGTCATCTCACATTACATACCGAAGAAGTAAACATCTCTCATCTACGCTCACCTCTCAACCTAGTTCCAGAGTTCCACCTACAAATGAAGACAAGTCTTCTATTTATAGGGGCAGGAACAATGCCTGCGTACTTACTAAGTACGCAGGGTTTGGTCATGCGTACTTGACAAGTACGCAAGTCAAAAGCCTTGCGTAGTTACTAAGTACGCAGGACCAAACTGGTGAACAAGGTAAGTACGAAGGAACACCCTCCCGCGTATTAGCCTAGTACACCGATACATAGAATTTAATCTATAGTTACAAAAACATGCTTATATAAACTCCCTCTTAACTATAGCATCAAATTCTATCTATCACTAACCCTGATAATCATCAGTTTACAAAGAATGTCCTAACAGACTCCCTCTAAACTAATGACTTCAAGTGTCTTCTGGCGAGACTTGATCTTCTGGCATTCCACTTGAGATCTTCAAATCTTCAAACTTCAGTCTTCAGTTGCCGAGTGATACACACGACTCCCTCATAACTGTAGCTTTCATTGTAGACCAAACCAAGTGCTTCAATAAGAACCAACTAACCCAACACAACTCATTGTAATTCATCCTTTCAGCAGTAGCAACCTCCACCCTGACTTAGAATTCTGAGTCTGACAATGTCTTCCTAAACAGGTAACAATAGTAGACTAAGACAACTCCAAATCAGCTGGCATATGAAACAGAGTTTGAGTTTCCAATAACCTGCATCAAACTAATCAGCTCCCATAGGAATTCCAGTAAGATAAACTTAAGTCTTCAACCAGATGTGTCCAACTCTATCCTGTATCTTCACGAGTCAACCAAATTCCCGAAGATGTACATTTCCAATATCCCCTTTCAGTTTAAGATCCATCTGACTAGACCAGAAACAAGGGTATGTTTCCTATCCCATCGGTAAATGATAAAAGGTTCCATCTTCAACTAATAATCTAATGAATATCCAGCTTCATCTTGAAAACACACGATAGAATCAAACAGGAAAAATATATTTTACACGAGAAATCATAGTTGAGATCCATGTTACGTCAAAGAGGTATATATATATGAAGTACCAACGGCTTTTCCACCACCTCTTTAATGTCTCATGAATACTAGATTTTATCCCCCTCATTTCTCTGTAAACTATGACCATCTTCATCATCACTTCACTCAAATCCTCAAAAAGCACAACTAGCCAACTCCAGGATTTTATTCTTCTATTCCTTTGCAAAGATCCAAAACAGCAAATCCTTGGGTTTAAGTTGTTCCAGTATTCATCCCCTATTAAAGAAGTATCTCGGATACTCGTAGCCCTATATTAAGGTTTGAATACCTAAACAAGATGATTCTTTTTCCGAAAGACCCAAAGCAGCAACATCTTCACAAATAGAACGAGACCTTTAGCCGATGACGACCCAATTGCTCCCATTAGTTCAGCATTCATACCCTATTAAATAAGTATCCCGGATACTCGTAGCCCACATTTTCAGGTATGAACACTTAAACGATGTATGACAAGTGGTATCATCCAACAAAAATCTCGTCCGTGTTTCGCCAAGCCACGTCGTACACAAATTCTGGTCCGAAAAAACCAAAATTACTATCTTCTCAAAAATGGCCCGAAACATGCGTATAAATGATCCCAAAAAGTTTGGCCAAGAAAAGTTTTCCCGCCAAAAAACCAATTTTTTTTTTTTTTTTTTGAATCCTAGAAGCTAGTTCATGCGTACTTAGTAAATACGCACATAAAGGGTGTTCATGCGTATTTAGTAAATACGTAAAGCCAAGCACCCATGCGTACTTGTTAAGTGCGCAGAGAAATGCTCTTGCGTACTTAACAAGTACGCACGACCAGTTTGTGTTGGGTATATCTACAGCAGTTAGAATTTTCTTGGGTTTCATCTCATTTCAAACGTTGCACTGTTGAATACCTCCTGCTCTTTTTCACTCAAGATTTTCGTGTGTTCCTAATCATTTTTTCTTCCCAATCTTTGTGTCATCTTCACCTTACTAATCTTTGGTGAGAATCTCAGTACATTTCACCCGTTACATCTCCGATTATTGACAGACTCTCTAAGTTCTTGATAGTGAAACTTTAAACGATTTTGGTTGTTCTACATAAAATTTTAGACCTAAAACTTGTTATTAGTCACTAATCGAAGCTTATTGACTCCTAAATTATCTGTATCAGAGTTTGATTTTGCTTTTGACCCCTTGTTTGACTGTAGGCTACCATCGGATCAAGGCTAGGTCAAAATTGACGAGTTTAGCAACTCATTGCTGATTGATAGTGGTTCCACAGCTCCTAATCATGTATTTCGATCTTGTGGTGACCATAATCAACAGCAATGCCTAACATCTGTTGAATTTTGGAATTTGAAATTTGGCTAAGTGAAAGTTCATGCGCACTTAACAAGTACGCAAGAAGTAATTCATGCGTACTTGCTAAGTACGCAAGAACTAACCCCTACGTACTTGCTAAGTACGCAGGAAGAACACTTGTGAAAAATTTCTAAGTTTGAAATTCAGTTCATTGTGTAGTAGCTATATCAAGTCATGTTTGATTCATTTCCAATGATACTTCTTGTTCTTATTGTGTTTATTGTTTGTTTTTACAGTGATGGCTCATGCATTTACCAGCGAATTCAATCTACTGGCTCTAACACAGCCCGAGTGGAAAGGTGCTGCACTTCAATATAGGGAGATCGTCGACTTCCTGAACCGATCGAAGATCAGCTATGCCATCTCTGCTGATCCTATTGTCTCAAGACCGTATCTGGAGCAATTCTGGGAATCTGCTGATCACGACTGTACAGTAACCCCAAACGTCATTAGGGCTACAGTAGCAGGTCATGATATTGCTATTTCTGAAGACACCATCAGACGCGTGCTACAGTTTAGGGACTTATCAACTGATCCGGTGAGTTAGCCTGACTACTTCATTGATGGATGCTGGAGACAAAGGATGGGGTATGTCGGTACCATGGACTACTCCTCGTACAAGAAGATGTGGGTACTTGATCAGTGGCGTTACTTCGCGCACGTCATGATCATGTGCCTATCTGATAGAAAGGTGGGAAAGGATGCCATGGGGCATGACTTGGCAGCTGCAATGGTTGCCCTCTCTCTTAACAAGGGTTATAACTTTTGAAAATATATCTACAAGTCTATCACCGATCAGATCAATGCTGCTGATAGGTTTAGATTTCTATTATACCCTCCGTTTATGCAGCTATTGATTAATGATGCTGTACCTAATCTACCGGCAATTGGAGTGAGACTTCAAGTCAAACGGGTGACAAAGAGAGTTTTCTCACAGTTCTTAATGCCAGGCAGTGTAGAACATACCCCTGAGCATACTCCACTCTTTGGCCACCTGATCAATGAAGCATATGTGGCCCCTGTTGACTTAAGATGGTATAGTGCCGAGTCTAAGCCAGAACTCTGTCAACACAGTGATGAATAGCAAGAAGAAGAGGAAGTTGGAGGTGCTGAAGATTCTGACTCTGAATCGACCGAGTCAGATTCCTCTGATTCCGATGATGCACCGTCCCAGGCACACCCAAGAAGACTGAAAAAGGTGACCCTTCCTGAGTCATCTTCCAAGAGAAAGCGACAAGAGACTAGCAGTGAATACGAGCCCGGTTCTGATTCGGACGATGCTATACAGAGACGCAGAAGAGAAAGTATAAATAAGCAACGGGGGGATAGGCCGCAACAAGCTATCCTTCGTGAGGTAGATGTCAGTGCTCAGAGGCAAGCACATGTAACGGCTGCGAGTACTGATTCCACTTCTACCTCACCTTCACAACAGTTTTACAGGCGACAGCGGAGGAGGCCACGTGTAACACATGATGTGGCTATCACTGCTATCACAGAGGAGGTTCCTGTGATAGTGTCCCTCCCTGTACCATCTGTCCAAGTGGCGGTGACAACTCCAATTTTAACCGAGTCTATCACCATCACTCCTACCACCATCCAATCAACCACAATCCCTACCTCAATCCCCACAACCACTCTTCAACACATCAGTGAACCATTTCATGAGTTAGATTTTACTCATGGATTTGATTTCGATGAAATCTTCACCTTCCCAACTCATCAAGCCGAAGCATCGTCTTCCAGGGGACCTGATCCTCGTGACACATGGATCACTACCCCAGAAACTTAAGTCGTGACCCTTTTTGAAACGATAGAGAAATCAGGAGAAAAATCTAACAAGCAACATGGCCAGATCAACTCTTTGATTGATGAAGTAGCCGCATTGAAGAAACAGCTGTCGGCTGATGAAAAGAAGCGGTTAGAGCATGACACCATGGTGAAATTGGTATGTGATATGGCCAAGACGCTTGCTGCTCAGGGGGAGAAGTTGAAGGAGCTGTTGGAAAAGTAACCACCTACGCCTAGCAATGAAGAGGCTTGTCACTTAGTTGATTTGACTAAGGATGATGATCAGGACAAAGATCCTGAAGCCGAACCAAGCGGAAGTGAGCAGCAATCGTCGGCTTGGGCGATTGTTCCCATTTCTGCCATGCCTATGGCCGAGGGGGAGTCCACTCAGAGTGAAGGTGGAGGTGATGCTTCCGGTGACAATAAAGGAAAGTCGGTGGCTGACGTTCTGAAAGAACTATCTGACGACGTGTCGGATGATGTGATCTTATTCTTAGTGCCAGACTATTCCAAAGAAGCACAGATCGAGGTTCTCTGCAATCTGGAAGAGGGAGAGATCGACTCTGGTGACGACTGGGATGAGTAAGATGATGATGTGGTAATCAAAGTTCCCAAGGGCGAAGGGGAAGGAGAGTATGAGTTTGAAGGTTCTACAGCGAGAGGTAAGATCTTGGAAATTCGAAATGTTTCCAATTTTAGTGAAAAATTTGGTGGGAAAATTCGTCTTATCAAGCCAAGTTCACAAATCTCTAATAGAATGTTTTTTTACATTTGGAGTAGTAGGAAAAATCTCATCATATTCAGCTTCAATTCCACCTGAGGTAACATCTGATCTCTGTTCTAAATTATGTATTGATAAGGTGGAGATGTATACAAAACAAAATGTTGATTTGATTTTTGAAATTGAAAATCTTAAATATCAAAAATCAAAGTTTTCTAAAACTGAGAAGGCATATAAGGAAGTGATAGAAGCCAATAAGAAAGATATTTCACTTCTCAAATCTCAATTTAGTGAAAAATGTTGTGTGTCAACTGATGCCAAGGAAGAAATTAAAAGGTTAACTGCTGAATTAGAACAAGCCAAATCAAATTTTGCTGAAGCAAAGTTTAAAGTAGAATTTTTTGGTCAATCTAGTAAAGTTTTGGATATGCTTGAGAATCAACTTCATAAACCAGGTATTGGAAACAGAGGGGTTGTTTACAATAACGTGCCTCCTTTGTTCAATGGGAATTTCACCACTGTTCCACCATCTGTTGAGGAACAAGTGGCATGTGAAAAGGAGTTCTCCACTTGCAATTCATTAGACACTGATGAATCTAAATCATCATCCTTAGTTTCTAAGATTAAATGTGTGAACAATTCTGATGCTTCTATTTCATGTGCAGACAAAGTAGAGATTGAGGAATGGGATAATGAAAATGATGAGTATGAAGAGGCTTGTTTTTGCAAGAGTAAAACTAATTCTAATTCTTGTTGCAAAAATAAAACTGCTACTTTCAAGGGTGTTGTTTCTAAGAGCAACAAACCCTTTGTGAGGGCTTGGAAAAACGTTTATTCAAATTCAAAATTGCTTGCATATAATGATGGCCAAACTGGATTTGTTATACATGTCACCGATGGAAATAATGAAAAATATATTTTTAAGTATTCCACCAGGGACCTGTATAGGCTAAAGGAGAAAAGCAAACAGGTTGAAAAACCCAGGGTTATTGTTTAAACCTCAAGTGCTTCACTTAAGCACTTCACCAAAGCTGAAAGTTCTTCAAAGGGAAGATGTGAACATCATTCTAGGAATGATAAATCTTATCACTCACATTCATCATCATCTTCATATTTGTGGTCAAACAGATCAGGATATGCTACTTATGCTAGGAAGCAGACATGCTATACATGTGGCAAAGTAGGTCACATTGCAAGAAATTGCATCCATCGTCCTTTTGAGCCATATTACATGAAAAATGAGAGGATTACACCAAGGGATAAAACATACTCTATGCCAATGAAGGCTAACCAGCCAAAGGCAATGAAGAGTCAGTCTCCCAAAGTTAAACCCTCTGACGGTGACTGGAATGTTGCGAAGAGAAACATACAGACTTTTTTTGAAAGACAAAAGGTTAAACAAAATAAGCAAATGGTGAAACCTAAAGTCTCAGTTTCAAAAGAAACAAACCGTTTGTTCAATTAAAGCCTGTTTGGAAGGCAAAGGAGAATGATGTGGCAACAACAGTGTTTAACTCTAACAATGATAAGGACACGTGCTAACAGGAAGTGTCTTACATTGATGCTTCAGGAATGCCTAGGTCAACAATGGCTTGGGTGCCTATGTCTAACTAATCTTCTCATTCGTGCAGGAACAGCCAAGGAGGACTGTCAACAACCAGACTGGTATGTTGATGAGGGTTGTTCCAGGCACATGATAGGAGACATATCTCTACTTCATGACATGCAAAACTTTAATGGAGGGTATGTTTCCTTTGTAGGAGATAAGGGAGGTAAGATCAGCAATAAAGGTACAATTAACTTTGGTACATTATGCTTTGAAAATAATGAGTTTTGAAATTTGAGAATGGTTAAAAGGTTTTTCTTAACTTTCGTATATATATTTTTCTTAGTTTTTAAATTTGAAATTTTTTTATTTTATGCACAAATTTAGGGGGAGAAATAAGAAAAATACAAAAAGAGTCTGCTTTTATTTTATTAGTGTCAAGAAAATACAAAAAGAGTCTAGTTTCAATTTTATTAGTGTCAAGAAAAATACAAAAAGATTGTGCTTTTGTTTGAGTCGGCAATTTGTAAATAAATGAGAAGTGATATGATTGTTCGTTTCTTAAGGCTAGGATCAACACATGTAAGGCACTATATTGAACTGACTAGGATCAGTGTTGGATATGTTGATAGGTGATGTCACCCACACGGTCTATATAAAAACTAAATAAACCTAACCTAGACTCCTAAGTAATAAATGAAAAACCTATGAACTAGACTGCACTGACAGGAAAGTGTACCTATCGATTGTAGCACAATTTAATGGTAAACATGATACCAACTCTAGGCAACCTAGTGGATCCTTAATCACTCTCAGGGTGTCACCAACAGGGAAACTCTAAAGACGTACAACGCTAACCAGATGGTCGTTACCTTTCAGTCTCTCCAACAATGATAATGTACCCAAAAGACAAATCACTTTTCAGTCTCACTGTCCACAATACATCTAAGATGCACTGGGTAATCTCAAAACAAAACACTATGACGTGGAATAGCAACGATGACTAGAAACCTAAGGGAAACTTCCTTTCAGACATATTTCACTCAAAATCCTAATACGAAGACTAACCGAAAACCTCTCACCTTTCGGGTTTCGAGATAGGAAGAACACTCAGATCTAACTTACTCTCAATCACAGTTCCAGTGGAATACTACATCTAGCAAACCATCAAACAACCACAAACACACAGTATATGATCTAGATATACTACTCAAACTAAAAGACATTCACAAGCAGTATATGGAACTATAATCAATTGCAAATTAGATTTAAACATGCAGAAACATCATAATTATCAAACCAAGATCTTTACAAAGTCATCAAACCATCAATAAAATCCAAAAACTGATAAAAGATACGAACTTTAACAAATATTCATCAATGACCTAGGAATAGAACGTTTAGCCTAGAATCATGCTCAAAACCAGAAAACAGAAGTAATTGATCCAAACATGGTCTAAAACAAACTAATAAAAGACAAAGATCGAAACTTGGAAACTGAAAAAGCTAAAACTAACAAACCCGGAATATAAAGATTCAAACTTGCACTTCAATTGTCTTCTCCAGCCCCAAAATCGCCGTCTAGACTTGTTCTGACGGTCAAAAATGATTATTATCATAATGGAAGAGTCCTAATCTATTAAACCATGAAAATAGGTCAAAATTCACGAATCTGGGCTCCTCGCGTACCGCGAGGCCTAGACATAAGCTCCCTCGCGTACCGCCGGAGACAAAATAGTCATGCCGGATTTCTGGTCCGTCGCGTACCACGAGGGAATGGCCTCCATCTCTCGTGTACGGCAAGAAATTACTGGATTTTGTATTCTTCTCGTCGAGCTACCCCTAATCCATATATTATGGGCCCCGTAACTAATTTTATAGCCCGAGATATGGCTCTTTTAAGATTGGACTCTTTCCCGACTTTTTCCATTCTCATCCCGTGCTCTCGTGTGCTCGTTTCCTTCACAGTTCTTGATCATTTAAGCTCCAATTCATCCTGAATACCTACCATATATAACATTACTTAGTACAAACCATAAATGACTCAAAACGACTCTAAAACCATACGAAAACGCTATAAAATACAAAGGAAATCGAGGTGTGTTTTGCAACACATCAATAGGCTCTGCATGTGATACACTTGAACTAAATATTCTTATAGCCTTAGTGAGGAACATCTCATAGATTAGTGTAATTAGTGATTTCATGTTAATAATTCAAAACTTAAATGTAAAGGTTGATGAACTGTGGATGAACCATGCTTTATTGGGATTACACAAACCGAGACCCTTCACAAAGGGGTTGCGAGCTGACTTGTTACAAGTCTGTGTATATAGTATATATATATAGATAAAAGACATGCATTGACATGCAATAGGTGAAAAGACACTCAATGAAAGTGCAAAGCTAATCTGCAAAGCAGAAATCTGAGCAAACAGACACGCAATGTTAATGCCTTGCATTAGGAACAAATTTGAAGATATGTCTAAAGGCGTACATATAAATACACTTGTATATATTTTTCTTTTTTGGGCAATGGTGACTGAGATAAAAGGTCTTTGATGAATTCAGGATACATAAGTCCTTCGTGCTGTATTCCTGGGCAAAATTTTGATATTCCTAAAATCGGTTCACAAACCCGTGCTAGTTATGCTCATTTAGTTAATATATAAGTGCTCAAAAGATCACGAGGAAGGGAAGGTTTACCTAATAAGCTGTGGGGTCCATTAAAGGTCATCAAGAATTCAAATAATTCACATAAAATAATTACAGGTTTCTATGGTATGAGTGTGGGAGTCATTGAGCCATAAATAATAATACCTAAAACATGATAAGTTAAATCACAGTGAAAAGCTTAGGTTTGAAACTAAAGCATGAGTTATAGAAGGATCTAAATATTATCAATCCACTTGACCTGTCTGAGTAAAAATACGTGCTGAAAAGTGTTCCTTGGTCTGCCTATAGAACGATATGATCCCATTAAAAACATCCCAAAGACTCTTTGTTACAAGTCTGTGTTAATATTTTTTAGTTTTAAATTTGTGTTTATTTTTAATTGCAATTTGTTAAGAAAATTCCAAAAATATTTTATTTCAAATTTTATCTGCATTAGTACTTCAGTTTTAGTTTAGTTTTTAGTTTTTCTATTTTACTTTTATTTTATCTTTTAAAAAATTAACCAATCTTGGATTTAAAGACTTATCATCAAAAGAATTGAAATTTCAAAAGCTTGATAGTACGTGGATGTACTAGGTATTCGTGTGAATACTGGATCCCCTGTTGCATATAAATGTCTACTTATAAAATTTCTGAGAATTTAAAGGTTTTGTTTCAAATCATGAACCATGGGTTGAAGAAGAATGAAATGTTGTCAGTTGCTGACAAGCATGAAGTACCAACACAACAAGAATGTACCCGAGTCAGAAGAACCAGATGTGTTTTCATCTTCTGACAATGAAAGTACACATGAAGAAGTACCTGTGAATCTGCTTGAAAGAGAAAGAATGGAAAAGAAAAGAGCTGCCGAGAATCCTCCTCTCACATCCTCTTTTAGCAAGATGATCAAGGAAATGCTGATTCGGATCCACACAAGGATCTAACTCCAAGAGAAGATGAAGTGACCCAAGTTTGAGAGTTCAGAAATATTAAACCTTATAAACACCAACATTGACACCACAGTAACAACCACTAATTTTGATGAAAATGGTGTATACAAAACGTGGTGATCATAGTGCTACATTCGAGTTATGAAGATTATTTGGTAGCATCAGCCCAGGGGGAGATTGTTGGGTCTATTTATGTGAGGCTAACGCATATCAAATAAATAGAAGTGTTGGTGTTACCGAATATAAATGTATTTGGTTTTAGAACCATGAAATATAGGTTCACGAGTTGGGTCTTGGGCCAGCCATGGGCCGAGAACTTGTATTATGGGCTTAGTGTTATTAGGCTTAGAAAAGATACATGTATTTGTGACCTAAATGATGTCAAACTTCTAGTTAGATGAATTTGAGAGGAGTTAGAAAAGTTGAGAGCCGTTTTGAGGGTTAGCGGTTTTTGATATTCGTTCTTTGTAATTCTCTCTAGCAATATACGAGTTTTACATTGATTGTGTTCTTAAATCACCACACTTAATAGTTTCCGCCTATTGAGTGTGAGACTTGATATCGTGTTCGTGTTTGTGTGTATGATTATTAGAAGATCCAAGAAGGTTGGGATTTACAAAGGCGGAGGACGGCAAGAAGGTGTTGCTCGGCTAGGGTCGGCACAACGAGGGTGGTGAGGATGAGGAAACAGTGGTCACCATAGAGTCGGCGAGGGGGCTTGGTCATGGTGGTGATGCATGGCGGTGATGTGTGGTGCGGCGGTGCAAGGTGGTGGTGCCCGAGATGGAGCCGGACGACGATGAGAAGTCGTCTATGGTACCCCTCCCTTCGTGCATGGATTGCATGCGAGCGGGAAATCTGACTCGTGCACGTGCGCGTTCGAGGAACTAGGGTTTGCATGGTCTTGAACGTACATGCATGGAGATCCAGTTTAAGTTCATCGTTTCTCATTGGATCGAGAGTGACCCGATGCGAGTCGGTATTTTGAGATAAGGACGGTTAAGGGTTTGTATGGCGCCCGTACGTACACACTCGTGAAATTAGGGTTTCATGGAGAACGACCAACGAGTGTTACAGGTTTAATTATTGTTATGCATTATTTGACGTACGTTTTGAACGTAATCTGATCCTTGGATCGTACGTTTGACATGTTCGGGGTTTGAGCAAGTGATCGGGGTACGAAGTAAGGATTTGGACTCGGTATAACGGTGAGTTTCTAATCCCCTCTTTCATGTTTTTATTATTTTGGGGCTATCGTACATACCTAAAAGATGTGCTTATTAAATTAAACGTGTTATGAGTTTTAGGTTTAACCGATGGGTTCGTGAATTTAAATATTCAACTACAGAGCTAAGGGTCTGCGTATTGTTCTAACGATGTGTGGGTTAAAAGTTAGTATGATACATGTGTATCGTATAATGACCTGGGTGGGAAGGGTTAGGGAATGAGTTAACATGTCGTGCGGGTACGACTAGGACGTGTTGCATTGTGTGCAAGTACGTGGTATGAGCATAGGTAACGAGTCATAGTCCTTGCATGTGTGCTGCTATGTGTTACTTGTGTGTGCTGTGTGGGCTAACAATGTTATCCTTGTTACACGGCAAATCGATGATTATGGAGGACGAGGTCCTTCGGGTGTTGTCACCATGTGGGTGGCTGGGAAGTCATCATAGATGGCGAGTGTGTCACTGCGTTATGTGACGGGGCCCTGTGAGGGCAATATTGAGACCCGAAAGGGGTTATCTGGGCATGATGAATATCCCGATGAGGATAACCCTGACGAGGGTGTTTGTGATGAGGTATGTGTTTGTGTGCGTTTATGTGTAATTTATCTACATACAATTGTGAACTGGTAAATGTTGTGTTGTGATGTTAGTGCTTTGATGTGGAGCAATGTTTTGACTGGAATATGAGGATGAGGTCATGTTTACGACTAATGTGTAAGAGCCCTTTTGTGAATTACATTATTAGGGCTAGTTGAGTCTATGATAAGGGGTTGGGTCGTGTTAACCAGACTTCAAATTGATACGTCCATCAAGTCAACTCAAAACGGAAGGATATGAATGAGAAATTCTCAATTTAAATCAAACAAGGTCTCCGGCTTCTAAAGTTTAATCCAAAGGGTTAACCTATTCCAACCGTGCCATAGTCATGTGTTTCCTGAAAGTGTTGCTTCATTTTCCTAAGAAATATATGCTAAAATGTCAACATAAAGTTGGTGAGTTCACAGGTTTAAGTAAGTAGAAAATATGTTTCCTTTGAACTACGAGATTTTCAATATGTCCATCATTGTTGATTAAACAATACTTAAGTATGTGCCTTGTTACCATGAGCTACCATAACCGACACATAACGAATATCGTTTGTGAGCCCTGCCCAATGTGTCACACCCCAACCGATAGCGGAATACGTCGGGGTGGACGTGTGGACTGTTCATAAGCACATGATCAAGCTAAATTTTCATATACAACAATTACATCAAGATTTCGTTACATAAGTTCAATCAATAACCAAAATCAAATACATCAACATGTTCAAGTTCTTTGTTCACTAAGTCAAAATCCTATATCTTGTATCTTGCATATGATCTCATACACTAGTACCTGAAACATGATGAAAACAGGGAAAACTAAGAATAGTTGGTGAGCATACATAGGTTTTGACACTACAAGTAATATCAAGAGTTTGTGTACAATTCATATGATACATGGTTTAATAAGGCAATTATGCAGAACCACTATAGTTTAAACTAGGGCGCACAAACAAACCTTGTGACTAATAGGCATAACATAAATGTCATCCTTAAGTGTTTTCGGCAACAATCACCCTAACCGGGTGGGTTGGTCAGACTCAATAGATCTATCATTTTGTACAGAGTTAATAGTTGCAATTGCACTATGCACAAAAAGTATGTAAATGTTATTTGCACAAATAGTGTTCAAGCATAAGGCACAAATTCCACACATGATCATAATGTTTGAATTGTAATATTTGCAAATAGTTTGTATGTAATCATGTTTCATCCCAAAGAATGTAAAAGTGAAAAAGGGGCTATGTAAACTCACATGGAATAGTAGTTGTAGATCACACGGGTATGATGTTTGCACATGTGTTTAGCTTAACCTCAAGGTTAACCTATAATTGAATTATATGGATGTAATCAATGACATGCATAAATGACTAGGGCAAATCCTATTGTACAAAGGGATTGAGTCAAAGTTTGGTTGATTTGAATGTGGGGAGTTGTTTGTGTATAAATGGTGTTTATGAAAACATATGTATAGGATGTGTGTAAAAATAGGTATGATGGTTTTTGTTTTGTATAAGAGATTAGGAGCAAAATGTTTGAATCCAAATATGCAGTTTTGTTTATGGATAAAGAAGTAATAAGTGATTAAAGTTAAAAAGAACTATTTAGTTTAAATAGATTATGTAATTAAAAATAAAAATCTTTTTATCTATTTAATTATTTAAAGGGTTTCGATAGGGATTGTAATAATCTAAATACATTTTATTATAATTAGAAAATTATGTTGAAATTATTTAATATACTTTTAAACCCTAATCAGTTATAATTATGAAAAGCGATATTTGCAATTTATAACAATGCTCGTGTAAAGCTTTTCAAGATAATAATGGGTCTAAAAAAGTCATATAATCAATTTATAAACTAAATAGGTAATTTAAATGTTTTGTTTTATAAAAACAATTTTATTTAAATTAAGGTTTAAATAGTTTTAAAACAATCCAATTGCCAAATATTTGTTTCTCTTTAAAAACTTGTAAATTGTAGCGCGGTTTCATAGTTTTATTTTATAAAAAGGTTTGTGGTATTACAAATGATTTTTAAAAATAATTGTAGACCACCCGGCTCGAACCCGGGTGGTTCCTGCGTAGCTGATACGTTCTACCACTGGACCAGGGAAGTCCTAGTGTCAAATAACCGGTTTTTGTAATTAATAACCCAAACCTGAGAGGGAAAACGGCACGCAAAAGGTTCGGGGCTAGGCTCGAACCCGCGACCTTTCTTTTGTAAGAAAAGCGTATTACCGGTAGACCAGGGCTAATGCCTTGATAAGGTCTTGAAACGATTTGGTTTTAACACCCAACCCGATCCACCTTCGTCCCAAAAATGAAACCCTTAAACCCTAGCTTCTAAATTGACCTCGTTGGTGCACAAATACGAGCCTAGAGTGATGGGGCTTTCAATCTATGAATCAATGCGAGTCTAATGATACCAATTTTACCTGAAATGATTGCACGATGAGGGAGATCGGTAGAGGCGCACAAGTTCGAGTTCCTTAGGCTCCGATTGTGTTCCAGAGACAGACTGAGGTATGGATGAAGGTTTAGGGTGTTTGTAAAATTGATTGCGATGGTGTATGATCGGATTATATGTCTCAATTTCATTGAAAACGTATGAATTGATTGCGGATTTTATTTGGGACGGTTTCGGAATAACAGGGCATTCTTAGTCATTGATTTGTAGTAATTGGGTCTTAATACTCGTTCAAAACCGTCGACATAACGCCCTTGCACGATCTTGAGGAGTTAACACTCTTGTATTCGAGATTAACGAATCTGATTTGAAGCTGTTTGACTTTTAAAGTCAAAATCGGGAAGATTGGAGTTCAAAATATGAAAAGTTCAAATTGGTAAATTGAGGGGGGGGGGGGGGGGTTCAATCAGGGGTTCAAAGGATCAAGTGGGGGTTCAATTTGTTCAAGGAGGTTCAATGTGATCAAAGGGGGTTCAAACCAAGTTTATTAGTTTTAAATCATTTGTGTTTATATAATTTATTTTGTAAAATCTAGGAAACTAAACTACAATTTGAAATGTTTTATATAACTTTGTTAAACATATATTTTAAAACTAAATAATTATTTATATTTTTTATTAATAATATACACATATATTGTTTTGAAAATGTAGAAAATATATATATATTTAAAATTTAAAATAAATAACTCACATACCTATATGTTTATAAAAGAGTGGGATCTAAATAAATGTTTTATTAAAAATGTTTTGTCATGTATTTATACCAAATTATATTCATTTATATGCATCATAATGAAATTTTAAATTCCTTAATTAAATGAAATAAATATAGATGTATGTAGGTATATTATGTTATATATATAATTGTATAACTTGAAATCCAGAACTAAAATTAAAAGGCTATTATTATACAAGTCCGAGCATGAAAAAAAAATCAAGGATGTTACAGTATCCCCTAGTTGAGGGAATTTCGTCCCGAAATTAACTAGTTTGAAACTACTGAATCAGGAAAAGGTATGAGTTTGGGTTCTCGACGAACTTGATTGTTGGTTTGAGGGGTATAATCGATGACAAGATTCAGGTCTGATACTCAAAGTCATGCCTGAATGGTGATGGTGGATTTAGTTTGAAGGGAATTGAGGAGAAAACTGTTAAAGAATATCTTGTACTCCAAAGATGGAATGCATCACTTGAAACGAGAACGATGAGAGTTTTGATGATAAAAAAAAAACTTGCCTAGGATGTAGTCCAACATTTATGATATGTTACTGGATAAGAGGTTTCACAAACATTGGTCAAGATCAAAATAACATAAAATTTCACGTGACATAAGCAACGCTACTTCTGTCAATATGACAGCAACTTATATATAGGAAGTACCAGCGGCGTATCCACTATGCCCTTATCATATCTCATTAGTTTCGTTACCATATGTCACGATAGGTTTTATGTTATAACACACGACATAATTCACTATGTTTTCCATGCGCTGACTTTTATAATCACGTGTGCACCCATAATTACTCAAATCGTCGCATGCGTATAGATTATCCCATTGTGTGCGGGTCAAGAGGGGACATAAAATTACTTAGTTCATATCTATTGTGTTCACGTATGAGTTGCTAATAAATAACTGTGCCCCTAGATAGTAAGGTCAATCAGAAGTCTAAAGAGTAATAATGTGGCATAACTTAGAGTTCCATAGCTTCCTCGTGTTTGAACAAGAATACGTCAAACCCCGAGTAACCTAAAGTTTGTAGCTATCAACTTTCATGGATAAAGTGAAAAATCAGGCCTTGTGTATAATTTGGAAAATCAAATGCAAACATTGTAATAATCTAGTTATATGTATAATGTAAACAACCAAGTTTCATGTTTAATCTAGTATCATGTACATAGTAAAGAAATAAGTTTCACGTATAATATGAACAACTTAGTATAATGCATATTGTAAATAAAATAAGTTTCATGTATAATTTGATTAATCTAGTATCATGTATATTGCATTCAACCAAGTATTATGTATCATGTGAACAATCTAGTACCATGTATATTGTAAGTAACAAAGTTTCATGTATCATGTGATAAATCTAGTATTATGTATCATGTGAATGCTCATATGTCAGTTATTGAATATGATGAGTAACGTAAACTATCGAATTTTGTAGGTGTTTAGAGTAATGTGCTTACGAATGACCGATTTGTGCTTTTTGTTTGTAAATAAACAAGTAACTGTAATTTATTCTTGGTTGTAGATTAATAAATAAATGAAAATAATAGTTGATTATATAGATAATTGGATGAATAAGTGAGACCCTTTTATTTATTTAATTTAATTATCATAAAGAGAAAGAAAGAAAAAAAAATAGTGGCTAAATTATTTAGTGATTAAGCCAAGATTTAATAATAATTAATTTAACTAAATAAAAAGTCATAATTAATTATTAATTAAAATAATATTTTTTATAAAACAAGTTGTATTGAGTTTCTTTACAAGGTGAAAAGGTTTATAGATAATTTGTATTCTAGATAGTATTTGTAAACCAGAGGTTTGATAAATGTTTTGTTTGAACAAAAATAATGATGCTATTTAAATCAGACAATAAAATGATTAGTTTGCAAAGAAGGTTTAGGTACGTGTACCAAATTACAATAAATAAAAAATGATGTTTAGATTATACTCACTTGGTAGCATAACAAAACTGATACTTTGACAAATCAAAGTGATTCAAATTCTTATACTTTCAAGAAGACATGCTTTAGCCTATAGGTGAACACTCACTTCGGGAGTTCCCAGTAAAGCATACGGATCATTCGGTTGATTTGGATTTTTATGAAATGCTTTCCTAGACAAAAGGCCCAAAGTACAGGCATTCACCCTTCCGGATTGCACATGTTCTTTACTAGTTTTCAGAACTCAAAACTTTGACGGGAAAAAGAAAGTTTAATAGACATTAGGCTTAAAAGTTTAATTTTTTCAAACAGTGTAGTAAACAAGGTATTACATAAATAGCAATTTTATAAGCATGTGAGTTATCAAGTACTGTAGCACATAAAATATCATGTATTGTATCATGCGATGTAATACCTAGGATAACATGTAGAGTAATCACACAAGGGTGTCCTAAGGTTATAGACTAGGTCATTGGTTTCTAATAACCTAATTCTCTATAACCATGGCTCTGGTATCAATTTGTCACACCCCAACCGACGGCGGAATACGTCTGGGTGGACGTGTGGACTGTTCATAAGCACATGATCATGCTAAAGTTTCATATATCAATTTCATCAAGATTTTGTTACATAAGTTCAATCAATAACCAAAATCAAATACATCAACATGTTCAAGTTCTTTGTTCACTAAGTCCAAATCCTATATGTTGTATCTTGCATATGATCTCATACACTAGTACCTAAAACATGATGAAAACAGGGTCAACTAAAAATAGTTGGTGAGCATACATAGGTTTTGACACCACAAGTAATATCAAGAGTTTGTATACAATTCATATGATACATGGTTTAATAAGGCAATTATGGAGAACCACTATAGTTTAAACTGGGGCGTACAATCAAACCTTGTGACTGATAGGCATAACATAAATGTTATCCTTAAGTGTTTTCGACAACAATCACCCTAACCGGGTGGGTTGGTCAGACTCAATAGATCTATCATTGTATACCGTCGGCTTGTACAGAGTTAATGATTGCACTTGCACTATGCACAAAAAGTATATAAAGGTTGTTTGCACAAATAGTGTTCAAGCATAAGGCACAAATTGCACACATGATCATAAACTTTGAATTGTAATAATTGCAAATAGTTTGTATGTGATCATGTTTCACCCCAAAGAATGTAAAAGTGAAAAAGGGGCTATGTAAACTCACATGGAATAGTAGTTGTAGATCACACGGATATGATGTTTGCACAAGTGTTTAGCTTAACCACAAGGTTAACCTATAATTGAATTATATGGATGTAATCAATGAAATGCACAAATGACTAGGGCAAATCCTGTTATACAAAGGGATTGAGTCAAAGTTTGGTTGATTTGAATGTGGGGACTTGTTTATGTATAAAGGGTGTTTATGAAAAATATGTATAGGATGTGTGTAAAAATAGGTATGAAGGTTTTTGTTTTGTATAAGAGATTAGGAGCAAAATGTTTGAATCCAAGTATGCACTTTTGTTTATGGATAAAGAAGTAATAAGTGATTAAAGTTTAAAAAAAACTATTTAGTTTAAATAGATTTTGTAATTAAATAAATAAAAATCTTTTTATCTATTTAATTATTTATAGGGTTTCGATAGGGATTGTAATAATCTAAAAAAACATTTTATTATAATTAGAAAATTATGTTTAAATTATTTAATATACTTTTAAACCTTAATCAGTTATATATAAGAAAAACGATATTTGCAATTTATAACAATGTTCGTGTAAAGCTTTTCAAGATAATAATGGGTCTATAAAAGTCATATAATCAATTTATAAACTAAATAGGTAATTTAAATGTTTTGTTTTATAAAAAACAACTTTATTGAAATTAAGGTTTAAATAGTTTTAAAACAATCCAATTGCCAAATATTTGTTTCGCTTTTTAAAACTTGTAAGTTGTAGCAATAAAACAACCCTAGATGAACTAGGTTTCATAATTTTATTTTATAAAATGGTTTGAGGTATTACAAATGATTTTTAAAAATAATCGCCAACGACCCGGCTCGAACTCGGGTGGTTTCTGTGTGGCTGATACGTTCTACCGCTGGACGAGAGAAGTCCTAGTGTCAAATTACCGGTTTTTGTAGTTAATAACCAAAACCTTGAAATTTTAAATTCCTTAATTAAATGAAATAAATATAGATGTATGTAGGTATATTATGTAATATATAATTGTATACCTTGAAATCCATAACTGAAATTGAAAGGCTATTATTGTACAAGTCCGAGCATGAAAAAAAAATCAAGGATGTTACACAATGTTCTATCATGAAACATTGTGTTTGTGTATGGACAGTATGCACCCGCTTTGACCTCCAATCAAGGTTACAACGACTAACCACGGGTGGGGGTATCAACCCAACTAGATCTATTCATGCGTTCCACGTTTGAACTAGCTAACGTTTATAGTATTCCAGAGGACTTAATATAACAATAAGTACTCATGCAACAATAAGTTTGTGTACTCATATCCAAATGAGAGCTATGTATCATTCCCCGTATGTTTAAAAATTATTTAAATCATAGTAAAAGTGGGGCCGTGAAGACTCACGTCGACAGCGAGACAGATATGTAGCAAAGTCCAAGTATGTCTTGACCTATTCATGCCCTAGAATGATTAAGGTAACTTAGGGTCTAAGTAATAGTTCTATGAGTAAGTTGGTCATGTAACCAATCAGCCAACATAATTCGTTATGTTGTATGTCTTGTTGTAAAAGATGTTTTAACCCGGCGACCGTTGTTGATACAAGTTGGTTTTCTGAAAATATATATTTATTAAAAATAAGTGTAAACAATGTATGCAACCAAATGTGTTCAAAGACTCCATATATTCTTATGTCCATTTGACGTTTTAGGTTGTAAAATATGACTCGACTCTATCCGAGTCGTGATTCGTTAAGTATGGTAAATATATATATGTTCATATATATACATATAAAATATACTTATCAAATAAAATTGTTTTCCAAAATGTGATACGCATAAAATAATGTTTATTATTAGTCCTACTAACATACCTTGAAATACTAGTATTTAAAATAATGTCGTTTTTGTGTCACGATTAAATATATTTAGGTTTAGTTAAAAAGATATATACATATAGTCGTATAAAAAAACGTAAAAACCTTATGTTTCGATATACCTTCCCATATATTTTGGATTCTAAAATAATTTCTCCTTTCATAAAATAAATTCAAGATATATATATATATATATATATATATATATATATATATATATTATAATAAACTACATGGACTTTTTATGAATCTTTCTCCCAAAATATATATCTAGTATATTTTCATAATCACTTTTTCATGCATAACAAAAATATATCCTTAGAATATATAAATGTTAATTCCTGGATAAAACCTATGAACAAAATTCCCATTTAATCATGTCTCATAAAAATACTAACATTTGTATGTTCATAACTATAAATAAGTAGTTATTTCTAAAAAATTATAAGTTATGTAGTATTTCCATACACATGATCCAAATTGTTTTTATGAACTTTGAAACCAAATATTAATCATATGTATTCCTTGATGTTTTTTTATAGAAAAAGAATGTGTTATATTAAATCCATGTCTTAAAAATGTTTGCTTATCAAGTCTAATATATTTCTTGGGTGATGACTAACATTACACTTGCAAGAATATAAAACTAGTATTAAGAGAGACTCACTTCAAATGGAAAGGATTAGGATGTGTGGAAGGCTTGGATTCTTGCTAGAACACTTGGATTGATCTTGCAAATGCTCCTAATACTTGGATGAAAAATCAAAAATGGAAGATGGTGTGTGGGGTGATGGGTGCCGTCGCAAACAAGGGGGAGGGAAAGGATTTGATGATTTTGGGTGTGGTGAATGTATGGAATTCTCCATGTATTTATAGTACTCATTTGGTGACCATTGGGTGGTGTGTCTTGGGGAGACAAGATTGTCTTTTGTAAGGCCCCATTCCCGGATGACCTCACTTGTTGGATTTACTCATAAATATAGTCATAAATACTAAGCTTAAATTTAAATCATTCGAATTCAATCATTACATAACGTAACATGACATGACATAACAGCGGAAGTCTTTAAAATTAAGTTCATAACATTTATCTTAACATATATAAAAGTGGGATGTCAGTCTTGTGCCGGGTAACCTTCACGCCTTCGCACGACCCTTCCTTTCTGTACCTGAAATGTATACTAAAAGTCAGCTAACGCTGGTGAGTTCTAGTTTAAAACTATTAAGTATGATCATTCTTTTCTTTACAAGTATACATAATTATATACATACATTTCTATAAATACGTATTCATAGCTTTTACTTTTCTTTCTTCAATCTTATGTGATTACATAGATATGCATTCACCTTTTCTTTCCTTAACATTCATTGGTCATACACATAAGGGTGATCAACCCGTCTTTTACTGCGTATATCACAAAGGCATACGCCCTTAAGATACCGTCGTAGCCCTTTTACTCGTCCGGTCCTAGAAACCGTCCGCCTTAACTTCCGTCCGGCCAACCTTCGGCCGTCCGCCTTAACCGTCCTACCGTCGTAGTCCGTCATATTCGCCCGTGTGCCCTAAGGCATCCGTTTCCCACGCAAACTATTGTTTATGCAACCGTTATACTATTTTAGCATTTACTTCGACCGCCCATTTATGCTTTTTGTACGTCCTAGCTTGCGAAGGAACGTATCTTTCCCGGTTGCAAAATAGTCACGTGGTCGTCCGTCTACAGAAGTAGCTGTTAGCTTCGTTTCCGTCCATAACGTATACATACATTCATAACATGCAATATAAATAATTATAAAGCAAGATTTCATTTATTTACGTTATGCCATTCTTTCATTCATTCTTTGTAAACATACGTTTCATTCTTTGTTCATAATTCATTCTCATATATATACAAAATATATATTAGTATATCACGTATGATCACATTAGCATTTATATCATTTATTCATTTAGAGTATACATTTCAGCCCCAAAATATTTAATAAGGTTTGCACATAACATAGAATGGGGCACATAGAACTCACCTGATAAGCTAGCCTTGGTTGTCCTAAACAAAGGTCCAACAATGTCACGTACGATCTGAATTAGGTATTTAAATACACATCAGACTCAACCCCGACTCTAGCGGTTTAATCATTCTAAACATACTGACTTTACTTACTAGTCTACTGCCTGCGCACTTAGTAAGTGCGCAGGTCCTTGCTCATGCGTATTTCACAAGTACGCATGATCTTTCCCTTGCGTACTTGGTAAGTACGCATGATCTTTCTCTTACGTACTTGGTAAGTACGCATGATCTTTCTCTTGCGTACTTGGTAAGTTCCGATGATCTTTCTCCTGCGTACGTGGTAAGCACGCAGGACGTCCCTACTGCGTACTTGATAAGTACGCAGCACCTGTTTTCTGGACAAGTCCGAAATTTTGCATGTTAATCCGATCATGCTAATCTTACAACTTTCTTTGATGAAAAGGTGCGGTTTTCACTCTAAATGCTAGTTCTATGCTTATTTTCAAGTTTTATCTATAAAAACGTCTCCTATTTAGCTAAAACCAGAGAAACCCCAAAACGAAGAAAAACTCTGTTTAAGGTTGAATCGTTACCTGGATTGTGATTCTGATTCGGAGGTTTTGCTCACGAGCTCAGTAGTAACGTGCTCCTTCAATTTCGTGTCGATCCGTCCACTTTCTCTCTCTAGACCCGACTCTCCTTTATCTCTCTAGCTTGCAAGTGTTGGTGGAAAATGAGAGATTCAAGGCTGTCTTGGCCCTTATATACATGGGCTTCCCTCGGCCCGTTGTAGCCGAGGCCAAGCCCATCCATTTTTCTTTCATTTTTGACGATTAAATCTCTATCGCGTTATTAATTACTTATTTACTATTTTTGGGATGTTATAAGTCTACCCTCCTTAAAGAGGTTTCGTCCTCGAAACTGCTTATACGTTAAACAATTGAGGGTATAGTCCACTCATCTCGTCTTCTTTTTCTCACGTAGCTTCTGACCCTTTTATGTGCTTCCATTGTATTTTGACCAGAGGAATCGACTTATTGCGTAGTCGTTTCTCAGCTCTGTCAAGGATGGCTATCGGTTCCTCTACATAATTTAGACTGTTATCTACTTCGATCTCGTCGTAAGGTATGTGAGCTGTGTCGTCAGCTAGGCACTTACGTAAGTGCGACACGTGGAACGTAGGGTGTATTCCACTAAGCTCAACTGGTAAGTCGAGTCTGTAAGCAACTTGACCCACTCTCGCTAAAGTCTTGAAAGGTCCGACAAACCTTGGACTTAGTTTGCCACGTTTTTTGAATCGAATTATTCCTTTCCATGGTGATACCTTTAACTGTACCATGTCTCCTACTTGAAACTCTAAATCCCTTCTTCTCTTATCCGCGTGTGATTTCTGTCTGTCCTTTGCGGCTTTCATTCGAGCCTTGATTTGATCAAACTTCTCGGAAGTAGCTTTGACCACTTCATGACTTGCGAAATCCTTTTGTCCAATTTCCCCCCAACAAACCGGGGTCCTACATTTCCTTCCATACAACATTTCAAATGGCGGCATGCCAATAGTCGAGTGATAGTTGTTGTTATATGAAAATTTTGCCAATGGTAGATGGTTGTCCCAGCTCCCACCGAAGTCAATGATACAGGCCCGGAGCATGTCCTCCAAGGTCTGAATGGTCCTTTTCGATTGTCCATCGATTTGGGGGTGGTAAGCTGTGCTGATGTTCAGCCTAGTGCCCATTGCTTCGTTGAATTTCTTCCAAAACCTTGACGTGAATCTAGTATCCCTGTCGGACACAATCGACAGCGGCATACCGTGTCTACTCACAACCTCCTTGATAAATACTTTGGCTAGTCTTTCTGACGAAGAAGTCTCACATATTGGCAAGAAGTGAGCACTTTTCGTCAAGCGGTCGACGATCACCCAGATGGTATCATTGCCTTTAGTTGTTCGCGGTAGGTTGGTAATGAAGTCCATCGTGATCTCCTCCCACTTCCATTCTGGTATTGGTAAAGGTTGCATTTTACTGCATGGTTTCTAGTGCTCGGCCTTAACTAGTGAGCACGTTAGGCACTTGTTCACGTACTCGGTCACATCATTCTTCATGCCAGGCCACCAGTACTCTTTCTTCAAGTCTTGATACATTTTGTTTGTCCCAGGGTGGATAGAATAGCGAGACTTATGGGCCTCATCGAGTATTTTGCATCTAAGCTCGCCAACCTTAGGTATCCACATCCGGCCAAACCTAGTTCGTACACCGTATGCATTTGCATCCAAATTTCCTTGTTGCCCTACTATTCTTTCCCGTTTTATATTTGTTTCTAATAGTGCTTCATCTTGTGCCTTTGATATTTCACTCATCAAATATGGTGTTATAATCAGCTGACACGCTTTGATCCGTATTGGTTCCGATTCTTCCTTCCTGCTTAAAGCGTCAGCCACCACGTTTGCCTTGCCTGGATGATACAATATCTCACAGTCATAGTCCTTCAGTAGCTCTAACCACCTCCTTTGCCTCATGTTTAATTCCTTTTGACCGAAAAAGTACTTCAGGCTTTTGTGATCTGAGTAGATGGTGCATCTAACTCCATACAGATAGTGCCTCCATATTTTCAACGCGAAAACTACTGCTGCTAACTCTAGATCGTGTGTTGGGTAGTTAACCTCGTGAATATTTAGTTTTCGCGAGGCGTAGGCAATTACCTTTCCTCGTTGCATAAGTACGCAACCTAAACCCTGACCCGAAGCGTCAGAGTAGACTACTAAGTCTTCATTTCCCTCAGGTAGTGACAAGACTGGAGCTTAGGTTAATCGTTCCTTAAGTTCCTCAAACGTGTTGTTTTGGGTTGAACCCCATTCATATTTCACTTCCTTCCGTGTCAACTTAGTTAGTGGCGAGGCTATTCTTGAAAAATCTTGAATGAACCTTCGATAGTAGCCTGCCAATCCCAGAAAACTTCGTATCTCTGTTGGTGTCTTTGGGGCGTTCCATTCCTTTACTATCTCGATCTTTGTAGGATCCACCATGATTCCGTTTGGGTTTATTACATGACCTAGGAATTGGACTTCCCTAAGCCAGAACGCGCATTTAGAGAATTTTGCGTACAACTTTTCCTGCTTTAGCACCTCCAGAACCTCTCTTAGGTGACAGTGGTGATCACCCTCGCTTTTCGAGTATACCAGTACGTCGTCTATAAAAACTATCACTGATCGATCCAACATGGGTCGACATACTCTATTCATCAAATCCATGAACGCTGCTGGTGCGTTGGTCAATCCGAAGGAGATCACGAGAAACTCATAATGCCCATAACGCGTGCGAAACGCGGTCTTTGGTACGTCTTCTTGTCTTACTTTCAACTGATGGTAACCCGACCTAAGATCGATCTTTAAGAACCAAACTTGCACCTTGCAGTTGATCAAAAAGGTCGTCTATTCTAGGCAGTGGGTATTTGTTCTTTACTGTCTTCTTGTTCAACTCGCGGTAGTCAATGCACATGCGCATGCTGCAGTCCTTCTTCTTTACAAATAGTACCGGAGTGCCCCACAGTGAGATGCTCGGTCTAAAAAATCCTTTTTCTGTTAGTTCCTCTAGTTGAGACATCAATTCTTTCATTTCTGACGGAGCCAATCGGTAGGGGCTTTGGCAACGGGCTCAGCTCCTGGCAATAAGTCAATCTGAAATTCTATTTCCCGATCGGGTGGTAACCCAGGTAGATCCTCAGGGAATACTTCCGGAAAGTTGCACACCACGGGTACATTCTTGAGTTCATTCATTTTCATTCTATCATCAATAACATATGCCAAATAAGCTTAGCAACCGCGCCTCATGTAACTTTCGGCCTTGATCATCGAGATGATGTTCGACATCGTGCAATTCCAATCCCCATAAACCGTAATTGGACTGCCGGTAGGAGCTTTGAGATGTATCCTCTTACGTTTACATATGATTTGAGCTTCGTTGGCATCTAGCCAATCTATACCCAATACTATATCGAATCCTCCTAAGGTAAGAAGGAATAATCTAGAAGGGAACTTATGACCCTCTATTTCTATGATGTAATCCTCTGTTACTTGAAATACTGTTGAATTTTTACCAACGGCAGTTTGTACGCTAAAGGCCTTTACTATGGTGTTGATAGTGCAACCTAGTTTACGACTAAATGCATTGGATATAAAACTTTTACTAGCACCAGAGTCAAATAAAATAGCAGCATGTTCGTTATTAACTAGGAATGTACCTGACACAACATCAGGGTTTCCCCTTGCTTCCTCCTCAGTTAGGGCGTAGGCTCGAGTCCTAGCCTACGGCTGTTCCTTTTCCCTCTCTTTTCCCGAACCAGATTGGCCGGCCTTCCTGCAGTTCTTTGTCAGATGTCCTAACAATCCACATACTTGACACTTGACATTCTTTACGCATTCTCGGGAGAAGTGACCCGGCTTCCCGCACTTATAGCATGTGGTGGTGCCGATTCGGCACTCGCCAAGATGTTGCCTTCCACATTTCCTGCAAGTTTCATATTCATCCGACCTTGGTTTCTTAACTTCAGTTGCTACATTCCCTTTTACGGTGCCTCTAGACGGGTTCTCCCACTTTCTCTTTTGTGTCTCAGGTGCCGTGTCCTTGTTTGCATAATCGTCGTAGACGATTCCGCTGAGATTCACTACCGACTTGAAGGTCGATGGTAGATTAGCTTTTACATGGACATAGACCCTCTGCGGCAGACCCTTGACATAGTATTTGATCAGATGGTCTTCAGTTTCCACCAAGTGTGGTACCAGTTGGGCCAACTCGTTGAACCTTGAAGTATACTGGCGATGAGTCTTGTTGCCAGCCTTGAAGTTTAGGAACTCGTTCTCCACACGATCAATCTCGTTCTGTGGGCAGAACTTTTGGATTATGAGCTTCTTCAGGTCTTCCCATGTCATTCTGGCGATAGCGTTTGGCGACTTTGTTCTCTGAATGTTTCTCCACCAACCTAGTGCTTCGTTGGTGAAAGAATGAGCAACATATTTAACCGCCTGGTCCGGTCGACGCTCGCTGATATTGATTACAACGTTCATCCTCTCAATCCATTCGAACGTTGCCACCGAATCCTTGTTACAATCAAACTTGGGTGGGTCTCCGTCCTTGAAACCTTTGTAAGTACACCCACGGTTGCTTGATCCCACCTTCACTTCATCCCCATCACTGTCATACACTTTCTCTTCATGGTCTCCTTCATCCTCCTCTCTACTTTTCTTTAGTGCCTCGGATAGTAGATCAGGCAATACTTTCTTCAGAGTGAGTACGACTTCACGGGCAATAGCATCTCTGACCTCGGGTTCTAACTGTATAGTCCCTTGATTGTCGTTCCCAGTTGGGGTCACTTCTATTTCGTGCACACTCTCGGTGTGTTCTGCGTGCACACTCTCTTCCTCTTCAAGTCTTCGATTCAACGGAGGTCTAACGACTCGGCCAGTGCGAACACCTCGGCGTCCTGTTCTTCCTCCACCAGCCATAGTTCCTAGTTTCCTGATAGTTATAAAGGGAATACATCAATGTCATTCCTTCAGATCATAGTTTAGAACAGTACGAGCAAGGTAAATTATTAATTACAGTGACCGGTTTGTGATTACTAATTTACATTGCTTTTCGGGTTCAAAACTCTTCAAATCGGTTGTGACATTGACATCTATTTTTTCTAAGTTAAGGTATCTATTCTTATCCAAGTGCATTAACTTCAGTACTTACTTATCGTGCTGGCGTTGGCGTTGGTTACCCATGACTGACATCCGTGCGTTGGTCCCATAATCAGCTTGAGTCCAGACATTTAGGGATGTCTGAATCTCTCAAACTATTGCTCTGATACCAACTTGTAAGGCCCCATTCCCGGGTGACCTCACTTGTTGGATTTACTCATAAACATAGTCATAAATACTGAGCTTAAATTTAAATCATTCGAATTCAATCATTACATAACGTAACTTGACATAACAGCGGAAGTCTTTAAAATTAAGTACATAACATTTATCTTAACATATATAAAAGTGGGATGTCAGTCTTGTGCCGGGTAACCTTCACGCCTTCGCACGACCCTTCATTTCTGTACCTGAAATGTATACTAAAAGTCAGCTTACGCTGGTGAGTTCTAGTTTAAAACTATTAAGTATGATCATTTTTTTCTTTATAAGTATACATAATTATATACATTCATTTCTATAAATACGTATTCATAGCTTTTACTTTTCTTTCTTCATTCTTATGTGATTACATAGATATGCATTCTCCTTTTCTTTCCTTAACATTCATTGGTCATACACATAAAGGTGACCAACCCGTCTTTTACTGCGTATATCACAAAGACATATGCCCTTAACCTACTGTCGTAGCCCTTTTACTCGTCCGGTCCTAGAAACCGTCCGCCTTAACTTCCGTCCGGCCAACCTTCGGCCGTCCGCCTTAACCGTCCTACCGTCGTAGTCCGTCATATTCGCTCGTCTGCCCTAAGGCATCCGTTTCCCAGGCGAACTATTGTTTATGCAACCGTTATACTATTTTAGCATTTACTTCGACCGCCCATTTATGCTTTTTGTACGTCCTAGCTTGCGAAGGAACGTATCTTTCCCGGTTGCAAAATAGTCACGTGGTCGTCCGTCTACAGAAGTAGCCGTTAGCTTCGTTTCCGTCCATAACGTATACATACATTCATAACATGCAATATAAATAATTATAAAGCAAGATTTCATTTATTTACGTTATGCCATTCTTTCATTCATTCTTTGTAAACATACGTTTCATTCTTTGTTCATAATTCATTCTCATATATATAAAATATATGTTAGTATATCACGTATGATCACATTAGCATTCATATCATTTATTCATTTAGAGTATACATTTCAGCCCCAAAACATTTAATAAGGTTTGCACATAACATAGAAGGAGGCACATAGAACTCACCTGATAAGCTAGCCTTGGTTGTCCTAAACAAAGGTCCAACAATGTCACGTACGATCTGAATTAGATATTTAAATACACATCAGACTCAACCCTGACTCTAGCGGTTTAATCATTCTAAACATACTGACTTTATTTACTGGTCTGCTCCCTGCACACTTAGTAAGTGCCCAGGGCCTTGCTCATGCGTATTTGACAAGTACGCATGATATTTCCCTTGCGTACTTGGTAAGTACGCATCTTTCTCTTGCGTACTTGGTAAGTACGCATGATCTTTCTCTTGCGTACTTGGTAAGTACGCATACTGCGTACTTGATAAGTACACAACACATGTTTTCTGGACAAGTCCGAAATTTTGCATGTTAATCCGATCATGCTAATCTTACAACTTGCTTTGATGAAAAGGTGCGGTTTTCACTCTAAATGCTAGTTCTAAGCTTATTTTCAAGTTTCATCCATAAAAACGTCTTCTATTTAGCTAAAACCCGAGAAACCCCAAAACAAAGAAAAACTCAGTTTAAGGTTGAATCGTTACCTGGATTGTGATTCTGATTTGGAGGTTTTGCTCACGAGCTCAGTAGTAACGTGCTCCTTCAATTTCGTGTCGATCCGTCGACTTTCTCTCTCTAGTCCCGACTCTCCTTTCTCTCTCTAGCTTGCAAGTGTTGGTGGAAAATGAGATATTCAAGGCTGTCTTGGCTTCACTCGGCCCGTTGGAGCCGAGGCCAAGCCCATCCATTTTTCTTTCATTTTTGACGATTAAATCTCTATCGCGTTATTAATTACTTATTTACTATTTTTGGGATGTTACATCTTTGGGGGACAAGGAGACCAAGTGTGGGGAGACAATATTATCTTTGGGGGACAAAGAGTAGAGTAGGGTGGTGGTGGTGGATAAGTGTGGTGTTGATTACTAGGTCACCCGGTGCAATACAAGTAAATAATACCCGTTAAATACCCGCTTTTAATAGAAATAAAATCATAATCGTCGAGTTATAAATAAAATATCTCGGGTATATAAATTTTATATGTTTACGTAGTTGAGACGCGTTAAATGTGTAATGTATGTATTAGAGTCCAAAATACGCGTTGAAGAAACCAAATTGATGTGAAATATATATCTATATATATATATATATTTATTATTTTTTTAACACATAGAATAATAAAAATAGAATGCTTTTCCAAGCATTTGATATTTATCAGTGTGTGACCCGGTAAATTCTAAAATTACCAATGCATGTGATTAAATAAGTGGGCTCCGCTATGTATGAAATGACCTAATTAATTATAATTAAGTATTTTTTTCTCATAATTGCGTGTAAGACTAGTACGTATATTAACCTGAGAATTTACCGGTTGTCACATTCTCCCCCTGTTAAAAGAATTTTGTCCTGAAATTCAGCTGATGTCAATTCCTCAGATGAGTCATTAGTATGACTTTGTAAGGAACATGTTGTATTGATTCCATGGGGAGATTGATGTTCTTAAGAAGAATGAATCATGGAAGTTTATTGTTCTTTTAGACTGACAATGAGAATTAATAACGTTCCTAAATCTTGAAGAATTCATTCCAAGAAATGTATTCACTAGATCGTGGAGATGTTTGAGATTTTGAAACTGCACCAAGTGTATGATGTAGGCGTTTTTTGTATCCTTTTTATGTCAAGGAAAACACCATTGCAGGTTGCCAAGAAGATAGGACAACATATTTAAACTGATATCCTAACTAGAGAGTTAGCAGTCAAAACTACAGTAATTCAAAATTACCGAATGCCAATAGCGTAGCGTCGAGTGTTAAGGTGGTGTCAAGGGAAAACTAAGTTAGGTACACTTATTGAGATGATAAGTTGAGATGTTATTGCCAAAGTATCGTCTGGTCTAATGAAGTACAGATAAATGGGTTTGTATGTGGATATGCCGGACAGCTATTGTCTGAAAGGGAAGGTATGTCAAAACCAATTATTGCTAATAATAATTATTACTCTCAAGAGTTGAAACGATCCGTTTGAGAGTACGAGTCGTGTATATAAAAACGAATGGATTTAGATAAGACATTAGCGCGACAGTAATAGGATGGAATCCTTTTACCGGTGGCTAGGGTGGAACACGTAGAGTGTGAGTTCAGTCACTAGAAAGTGGCTGGCCAACGGGCGTTCCACAGGTTTTGCTTCACAGCCTTAGTGCATCATACCGGTATTAAGGCATGCCAACCTGAATGCATATCATACATGGTGTTTCTATGGATTGATAGTCGAGATTTAGTTTCGGATTTTTCCAAGGTAAATTGCTAGGGGCCAAATTACAAAATCATGTTAATAACCCCAACTATTAGAGCAAAGATCTAGCCAAAATATAGTGGAAAGTCTGAGATGTCAGGAAATGTGTTGTGCTGTGAAGGAAGTTTTGAATTTACGCTATGCTGTGCGTCAGTCAATATTGTCAAGGACAATGGATTACACAATTATGAGTGAGGATCTTTAGGCGATGTATTACACATGTAACGCTTGCATCTAGCAACAAATTTATTGAAAATAGATTATGGGGGGGTGTCCTGCTTTAGAACCGACCAGAAATCATAATCGTGTTATAGAGAAAAAGGCTCAGAAAAAGTATAAAGTCTAGGATTAAACCATGGAATTGGTAACATTTTTTGTCTGTATTCCTGTAACCCTAGGGCCATTTTGTGACCCTGGGTGTGCGACGACAGGGAGAAGACGATGATAGGGAGAACTGATCGGGAAGAAACTAGGTGGCGACGCGGCGGCTTGGACCGAGAACCTTCGAAGCACACAAAGGTAATCCTGTTTTATGCTTGTTATGTTATTTAAGATCTTTATTGCACAGAAATATGGCTAGGGCTTCACGTGGGTAATAGCGGGTGGTGTTGGACGCTGTTATGGTATACAACAGTGATGGTGGGGTGGTGACAGCGATTGGGAGCCGGTAGAGAGGGGGAGAAGGCGGTCAACAGTGGTTAAGTAGTGTTAATGGCATCACGGTGGTGATGCGTGATGGTGGGTGACGGCCGAGAAAGAGAAAGGAGAGAAGGGATGAGTTCGAGAGGAGGCAAGAAGGAGGCTGTGACCGATGGCAACGGTGAAGGTGTCCTACGGGCATGCGACAAGGAGGCGGAAACGGTGATGGGCGGCTGCCGGTGTTGGTCGTGGTGATGCTTACGACGGTGAGCAACGTAGGGCGAGGATGGTGATATTTCCGATGTAGGAGGAGACTGGGGTGGAGTCCTTTGGCATGGTAGCGGTGGCATTATCCGGTTAGGGTTTAGTCACAGGAGAAGATGGAGGACGTGCATGGTAGTGCACAGTGATGACGACGAAGAAGATGACGCGTATGACGGTACGCGGTGATGCTTGGACGAGTTCGGCTAGGGTTTAGCCGGTTAGGGTTTGCATGGCGACATGTGCATGCATGGGACGGAACCCGGTTTGGGTATTCGGGTTCTAAGCAGGTAAAGGACAACCCGGTTCGTGTGAACTTGTAGAGTTAGCGTTTCGTGGAGGACGAATGATGAGCTGTTGAGGCGAGCGTTAGCGGTTTAATTATATTGCTATACATAATTCGGTGTATGCTTAGAATGTGTTCTGATCAAGTGATCACGCATTTGGCATGTTTGGCTTTCGAGCGTGGACGGACGAGTTGCAGAGCGAGGACTGAGACTCAACATAACTAGTGAGTTTCTAATCCCCTTCTTTTAAACGTTTTATAGATTTTGGGGGCTATCGTACATACTTACAAGATTTGTTTAATAAATTAAACGTATAACGAGTTTGGGGGTTTAACCCGATAAGTTTATGAATGTAAGTATTCAAATGCGGGGCTAAGGGACTGTGTGTTGTCCTTAGGATGTGTGGGTTAAATGTGGGTGTGATGGTCGTATGTCGTGTAATGGTCTAATAGGGGTGAGTCGGGGGACAAGTTTACATGTCGTGCGGGTACGAATAGGAGGTGGTAGTGTGTGCACGTACGTGGTATGTGCTTAGTTAACGAGACATAGTACTTGCATGTGTGTTACCATAATAGTGGTGTGTTGCATGATGAGTTAGTCGAGGTGAGTCGGGATATGAGTTAGCCATTTATGAATATATGTAGGATGTGTATTCTTGAGAAAATATGTGGAGTGCATGCTTAGCTAATGGGACGTGTAAATGCTAGTATGTTATGATGTGCTAGTTGGTCATTTTGATTTTGCATCGTTGTTTTTGTGGCATGGCAAACGAGATTGTAAAGGACGAAGTCCATCGGGAGGTCATCAAAGGTGACAACGTCTAACAGTACAGTGATGAGCTCGGGGTGTGTCGAACGCCCCGACGAGGGTGAATTTGACGAGGTATGTCTTTGTGTGCATTTTTATGTGTTTAAATTGCATGCAAGTGTTGAGTTATATTTATTATGCATTAGATGATATTGATGTGATGTGTAGCGTTAGATTGACCATTGTGTCGGGATGATGACGCTGTGATTACAACCGTTGTGTCAGTTGACTTGTGAGACTCTTGGTAAAGGCTGGTTAAGTCGATGTCTAGGGATTGGTTGTGTTAACCAGGTTTTCGAGTTAATACGTGTGGTAGATTACAAGTTATTAGTGTAGTAAGCTTGATCCATGTCGATGAGACTTACTGGGTTATGATCATGGGATGAGTCTTAGGTTGGTAAACCCTTATGGGAATATGGTCGGTAATGAGGGTGATGAATATGTCCTTGTAATGAAAAACTATTTTTATAAAGGATTAGGATATCATGTGTCGATATAAATGACTTTTGTGAAGAGATGGTTTCTATTTAATATAATCTATTAGAACTCACTCAGCGTAGCTGACTTTATATGTATGTTAGGTGTTTTTATTAAAGTAAAATGCCTTAACTTAAACTGAGAATGGGACAAGGGTGAAACGAATGCCACCACGAGTAACCGCGAGCCAAGAGGTACATATTTTAAATTGAGTTTAATTGATAAGAGTATCAAGTGTATAGTGTTGCATTATGTGAGATAGTCTGGTGAGTCGGTGTGGTTTGGTGAATTAGTGTGAAATCATGTTTTGTAAACTATGTGTGATGAATATTGTAATACATGTGACTACGCGGTAGTATTGCATTGTATTTGTGTGGACTGTGCGGGATGCTTGTGCATCCATTGTGTGGAAGGTAGAAAGCTAGTGTGAGTATGATGGGGAACATTTAGAATTCGAGTAGTAAGATGGGCAACCAATCACATTTGATCATCATGATTCGACAGTCTATGGTTACTCTTACATTCTGAATTTGTTACCTGTAACAGTCGCATAAACGTTCTATCTTGAGTAGGGGTAGATGGCTAAGGTGAAGCGTACGAGATCGAGCAGACATGAAGCTCTTACCCAAAGGATTGTAGAATGACAAGTCAAGCGGCGCGCGGCTGCAGATGGAACTGACCATGAGACGGGAGTGGTGTTGGCACTTCCCGCGCCAAGTGTGACTAGAGCTTTGGTGGGCGACATGCCGCGTGGTACTATGATTGGGAGGACGGGATGGAAAAGGAGAGCAGTGTCAAGCTGTACGTGATTTCCCTCCAAGATGTGGACCTGCGTGGTTGAGAGATCGACCACTTGCAACGGTTAATAGAACTCTGTTTCAGGAGGAACCAGAGGAGGACACAAGAAATGATCCTGATGTGGTCTAGTAGTGATTTTGCGAGCATTGTTCGGGATACTAGACTGCTTGATGATTAGTTGATGTGGCAGTTGTCACGAGAGTTCTGAGGGTGATTTGAAGTTACAAATGATTAGACGTTTACGTGGTGTGATGCTTAATTCAAATATTGGCTATTTGGGTTTGACATTGATTGTTAGTTTTACCGCATGGTTATTTGAACATAATTAATGAATTGTGTCTATGGTAGTGCGTGATTGTGTTTACAGTTGTGGATTATGTGCCGTAATGTGCGGATATGTGATTACATTTTGGATGACGTGAAACCATAATTTTATATTGGTTGAGTAGGTCGTGCAGATAGACTTTTATAGACATGAAACTGAATTTGTCTGTGTCTACAATCTTAAGGTAGTATCACCTATGTGCTAGCATTTAGGTAATGTTTGAAGTGCAATGGGTATTATGCACTTTGTGTGAATGTTCAGGATGAGGTCGTGTGGGAAATTATGATTTTATATATTATGTGTATGAATGTTTAGGATGATGTCCTGTGTCTAGACTGAGTAGTGTGTCGTCTTGAACCATTGGTGCGACCCGTATGGGGTACGAACGTGTGAACTCTATGTGATTATGTGTTGACGTGTGGCCGGGGCTACCGTTGTGATGATTATAATGTGGAGTTCAGGAGTTTGTATGTCTATAAATGACGAGGTCATATCGTATAAATGTAGATTTGCTCAGGTCTAGCTAGTTGTGCGTGCACTTTGCACGAATTAGAAAGTTGGGTTACTAGTACGTATGTAGAACGTTGTATGTTCTGTCGGTGTGTGTCCTTGTAGTACATGATTAATCGTGCAAAGGACGGGTGGTGGGTGTTCTCTGGCATAGTATTTCTCGACGTTTATACATCGAGGTGATGCGAGGAGTTATGACGTCTTTCTAGACGATTGGTGAGATACTCTTATGAGATGCCTATGCTTATATCTCGAGAATTCGTAGCACGAGGCCAACGGGTGGAGTTGTGAAGGTTGATGTTAAAAGCGTTTACGCGGACGCTTGGTCGGAGATAGTTATGATGTGATCGAGATGACGACACTGAAGATTCCAGCGCGGAGTGAACGAGGTGACGAAGGGTTTCCATGGAGTACGTTCCATATGAAGAATTCTGTCGATGTAAGATACCAGAGGAATGGGAATGTTCACTCTGAAAGAGACGATAAATTGTTGAGGCTTATGATAGGGCGAACTTCATGCTCATGCTTGATGAATGAGACGCAGCTGGTAATCGCGTGGTAATAATAGAGGAACGACGAGGAAAGCGAAATGAAGAAATGACAAGTGCAGGATTGCACATGAGTTCTTGAGAATGAAATGCCTAAGATGGTAATCGTATGACTAGTTTAAGGCGAGCTCCCGTGGAGCATTGGCTAAATCCAATGGTGGGCTGTTGAGACAACGTGATGATGATAGGTGAACTTTTGAGAAACATCGAGAGCTGATGAAGATAACTCTAGTGTGGAGTGTAAGTGCTTATTTAAGGGGTGCATGAGACGCATGTTAACGTTGTAAAGAAGTGTCTTAGGAGAGACACGTTTTGATTATAGAGACGAGAGGTGCTTTACATAAGCTCCTAGAGATCATCAGAGGAAGACAGAGGAAGTACCTTTACGGGTAATGCAGGGGTGCATGGGCTTTGAGAAATCATCGCTGAGTGGCGATTAGGGTATGAGGCGTAAAGTATGAAGACTCAATTTGGAAGTGTAACACCCAAAATTTTCAACCATTTTAAATCTTTTAAAACACGCGGAAGTAGGTCCCATATACACACTCTTGACAAAACAACACGTTTTAATAACAACAACACGACCACGACATAATTTTGTTGCAAAACCACTAACCAACATCTTAAAAATAACAACAAGTTTTAACATCTACAAGATAGTTCAAACAAGTTTAAAGACTCCTCAACCAGGAGTTAAACTCCAACCATTAACACCCACCAAAACGGATGAGAATCCAATCCGACAAGAAGCGTGACCCGAGACTTCAACCGGAGCTTTACCTACAAGAAAACACCATAAAACAACCATTAGTAATGATATACAACGCCCATGTGAGCCCTTAGGCCCTTACATTAATAATCGACCAAAAACGACATTTCAACATTTTGGGCGTAATTTATAGTAATTTACGTCGGGTCACCGTAATTTACGCCTAACCACCGTAATTTATGCCTAACCACCGTAAATTACGCCCAACCCAGTTCAGAACCCATTTTTTGAATTCCTCAAGTCGAGGCACCCCAAATTCATATATTATGGCTTTCGTGGTTCATTTTCTAGCCTGGGATATACTCAAAAGAAGTTTGGGCTTTTTTCCAACAACACATATTATCACCTATACATGTTTAACCCAAACCCGAATGCCGATTAACATACAAAAATTCAAATAACACATAAAGCACCATACATACATTAGTTAGTTAATCGCCACTAACCCGGCCTTCTCCTTTGTGAGGTTCTAAAGACCTCAAACACCCCAAACGACTTTGTGAAGTTCATGACCTCAATTAACTCTTATGAGGTTCTTAGACTTCAAACTCCTCTTTATGATATCATTTTTGCTCCCATGTGAGGTTCAAAGACCTCAAATCACCATGACAGTAGTGAAGTTCAAGACTTCAAACAACAACAACCCAAATGAAGTTCATGACCTCAATTACCACGTGTGAGGTTCTTAGACTTCAAACACCAACCTTAAACATACAACAAGTGTACATACAAGTTACTAACCAATCTTATAACCCATACGTTATACCCGACATGTGGGGTTCAAGACCCCAACCCCACCAATTAGTTATGAAGTTCAAAGACTTTAATTACATCATATTCGCCGTACCCATACATTCGACACAAACATAAAAATGACGCCATAGAACACATATGAAATTATATGACTATAATTACCATGCGACATTGTGAGGTTCATAGACCTCAAGCACCCACCCTTTACATACATACACCACATGCAATTTCACCAATCAACATACACAAATTTGCATATAAGATAATCAACATGTATATCAAGAAAGTGAGTGTACTACCACCTATCATTACTAAGTAAGTGCAAAGCACTTACCTTTATCAAGAGATGATTACAATTAGTCTTCAAAGCTAGCTCCTTTATACCTTGGTCACCTATCAATCTAATTGTAATTAGCAATCCTATAATCTCAATCCACACACCAAATTGGGATTTAAGACACACCTATGATCTAAAGATCAACACCCCAACTTAATTTGGTTAACACAACCTTAACCAAACCTCCAACACCCAAAAATAACCTATCAACCCATTTGACCCGTTAAAGTCAAACTCCCAATTTCACCATTCATGAAACGCCCCAAACCGGGTACATCTCATAGTTGGCACAAAACATAATAATATAGTTCTTAAACCATAAACCAGAATCTAATACAACGGAAGTCTTAAACCCAAATCATTCATAATGCAAAACATTTAAACATAGTTTGAACATAAACTATCGGGAACAGGAAATGTCAGTCTTCACCGCAGTTGCCCGATGTCCATGCTATCAAGCCCTCACGGCTCCACTACTTTGCCTTTGCTTTACCTTTACTACCTGTCATGCATACTAAAAGTCAGCTAACGCTGGTGAGTTCTATCTTTACTTTAAACTGTAAAACTTTCTTTTAGGTAGCTTAGTTTTATAAAAATAAAATAAGCTTTACTTTCTCTTTCTTTGAAAAACTCTTTAACTTTAAATTAAAACTGTACAACGTTACAATTATAAAAATGTTACGTTACTGTCTGTTATTAAAACCTTAGCTTTGAGGAAACCTGTCAGGGTTTCCTACTGTACTCTGTCTGACTATCATTTCACTTGTACAGGACAAGTGACTTTATCACACTTTAAGTATCACATATGGATCATGGTCTGAGAACCAGATCCCTTTCTCTCTTACACCTCAGGGTAAGACTTTTACTTTAGTGCTGCGCACACCTCAAGGTGGGACTTCCTTTCTCGCTTGCACTTCAATGCAAGACTCCTTTAGCAATGCACACACCTCAGGGTAGGACTTTCTCGCTTACACCGAAGTGTAAGAATCCTTTAGCATTTGCTTACATCGAAATGTAAGACCCCTTTAGCATTGCTGACACTGAAGTGTAAGACTCCTTTAGCATTTGCTCACACCTCAGGGTGAGACTTCTACTTTAGTGTGCCTGCAAGACTTTTTACTATGCAATGCAATTACACTATTACAAAAATAGAAATGTAATCATATAAACTTTCAAATAGACAAATAGCACATATTAACACATAAGCATATAACATGGTATTTTTCACTATCACTGTCACTGTCACTATCACTGTTGAGTTGTACCGGAGTATAGCTCCTTTATCATTCTTTACTTTAGCTCTTTATTATTTTTAAAACTTTTTTAAAAGATATTACTATACTCTTTAACTCTTTATCTTTAATTTTATAAAAATATATAATTCTTATAAAACATACTTTAACTTTGAAAACTATCTCTTTAACAGTGTGCATGTCAACCCAAAAGCGTTTAGGAAAAAGGGCAATAAGAACTCACCTGACTATGGTATTCACTTGTATTTGACGTCCTTTCTATTACTAACGCGTAACCTGATCTTTACATAAGTCAAGACAGGGATTCTATCATTTCTATGCGAGTGTCGGTCAAAACTACTACTAGCGACACCCAAGAGTCGGTCGAGACAGTCCAGCGACTCGTGAGAGTCGGCTGGGAATATTTCCCGAAACACTTGAGTGTCGGCCGAGAGTATCAGCTGTGACACTTGAGTGTCTCCTGAATTTGTATTCAGGACTTTAGTTAGGAGGGTTGACTCTCTGATGGTTGACTCCGTGAGGGTCGACTCTCTAGTGGTCGACTCTCTGAGGGTCGACTCTCCGATGGTCGACTCTCTGAGGGTCGACTCTCTGAACGTCGACTCTCTGATGGTTGACTCTCGAGAGTCTGCTCTTTGAGAGTCTGCTCTCTGAGAGTCTGCCCTCACTTCTTCTTTCTCGCCGAGAGTCGGCATTTTTGTAGGTGTCGACTCTTGAGAGTCGGCTCAAGAACTTCATCTTCAAACAAGTTTGTTTTTTACCCGAAACTCAAATCTTTTACGTCCAAAACATCGATCTAGCTTCCATGAAGCTAGATCTATACTTTGTTTCCCTTCTTATACGTAAAAATCTGATCTTTATCTTTAAAAACCCATGAAACCCTAAAACCCATTTCAAAACAGAAAACTCAGATCTGATAACGGTACTAACTTGTAATCGCCTAATTCTTCTTCCCAAATCCTTCTCCACTGTATAGTAACATCCAACAATGATTAGAGGTACAAGATGAAGGCCAACAATGGTGATCTTCAAGCTTTCTCTCTCTACTTTCTCTCTCTAGATTTCAAATGGTAAGATGATGAATGAGGGATATGGAGAGGGTGGCTAGGGTTTTACCCTACTCCCTCCCTTGTGTTTCCAAGGCCCGGCCCAAGGCCCGTCTCCTCTTGAGTATGTTATTCTTTTATCCAACTCTCTTAATTAGTTACCTCGACATCCGTCTTTCGTGTTTGATATGAAATTGCGGATGTTACAAGTCTACCCCCCTTACGAAAGGTTTCATCCTCAAAACTTGTCATAAGTCAAATTGATGGGGATGTGACGCCTTCATTTCTGACTCGGTTTCCCAAGTAGCTTCTGATCCTATACGATGTTTCCAATGTACCTCAACCAACTGGATTACTTTATTTCACAACCGCTTTTCCTTTCTATCAAGTATGGCAACGGGTTCCTCGATGTAATTGAGGCTATTATCTACCTCGATGTCGTCAAGTGGCACGTGCGCTGATTCGTCAGCTAAACACTTACTCAAGTGTGATATGTGGAAGGTAGGGTGGATTCCACTCAACTCGTCAAGTGGCATGTGAAAAGCAGTTCTCCACTTGCAATTCATTAGACACTGATGAATCTAAATCATCATCCTTAGTTTCTAAGATTAAATGTGTGAACAATTCTGATGCTTCTACTTCATGTGCAGACAAAGTAGAGATTGAGGAATGGGATAATGAAAATGATGAGTATGAAGAGGCTTGTTTTTGCAAGAATAAAACTAATTCTAATTCTTTTTGCAAAAATAAAACTGCTACTTTCAAGGGTGCTGTTTCTAAGAGCAACAAACCCTATGTGAAGGCTTTAAAAAACGTTTCTTCAAATTCAAAATTGCTTGCATATAATGATGGCCAAACTGGATTTGTTATACCTGTCACTGATGGAAATAATGAAAAACATATTTTTAAGTATTCCAACAGGGACCTGTATAGGCTAAAGGAGAAAAGCAAACAGGTTGAAAAACCCAGGGTTATTGTTTAAACCTCAAGTGCTTCACCTAAGCACTTCACCAAAGTTGAAAGTTCTTCAAAGGGAAGATGTGAACATCATTCTAGGAATGATCAATCTTATCACTCACATTCATCATCATCTTCATATTCGTGGTCAAACAGATCAGGATACGTTACTTATGCTAGGAAGCAGACATGCTATACATGTGGAAAAGCAGGTCACATTCCAAGAAATTGCATCCATCGTCCTTTTGAGCCATATTACATGAAAAACGAGAGGACTACACCAAGGGATAAAACTTACTATATGCCAATGAAGGCTAACCAGCCAAAGGCAATGAACAGTCAGTCTCCCAAAGTTAAACCCTCTGACGGTGACTGGAATGTTGCAAAGAGAAACATACAGACTTATTTTGAAAGACAAAAGGTTAAACAAAATAAGCAAATGGTGAAACCTAAAGTCTCAGTTTCAAAAGAAACAAACCGTCTGTTCAATCAAAGCCTGTTTGGAAGGCAAAGGAGAATGATGTGGCAACACCAGTGTTTGACTCTAACAATGATAAGGACACGTGCTTGCAGGAAGTGTCTTACATTGATGCTTCAGGAATGCCCAGGTCAACAATGGCTTGGGTACCTATGTCTAACTAATCTTCTCATTCATGCAGGAACAGCCAAGGAGGACTGTCAACAACCAGACTGGTATGTTGATGGGGGTTGTTCCAGGCACATGATAGGAGACATATCTCTACTTCATGACGTGCAAAACTTTAATGGAGGGTATGTTTCCTTTGTAGGAGATAAGGGAGGTAAGATCAGCAATAAAGGTACAATTAAATTTGGTACTTTATGCTTTGAAAATAATGAGTTTTGAAATTTGAGAATGGTTAAAAGGTTTTTCTTAACTTTCGTATATATATTTTTCTTAGTTTTTAAATTTGAACTTTTTTTATTTTATGCACAAATTTAGGGGGAGAAATAAGAAAAATACAAAAAAGAGTCTGCTTTTATTTTATTAGTGTCAAGAAAATACAAAAAGAGTCTACTTTCAATTTTATTAGTGTCAAGAAAAATACAAAAAGATTGTGCTTTTGTTTGAGTCGGCAATTTGTAAATAAATGGGAAGTGATATGATTGTTCGTTTCTTAATGCTAGGATCAACACATGTAAGGCACTAAATTGAACTGACTAGGATCAGTGTTGGATATGTTGATATGTGATGTCGCCCACACGGTCTATATAAAAACTAAATAAACCTAACCTAGACTCCTAAGTAATAAATGAAAATCATATGAACTAGACCGCACTGACAAGAAAGTGTACCAATCGAGTGTAACATAATTTAATGGTAAACAGGATTATCGAACCCTAGAAACACTGAATAGCTAAACTAGACTCTGACTCGAACTAAGAATAGTGGTTTAGGGGGGGTTCTATACTAATAATTAAACTAATGATGCAATTGAAAACAGATGAACGACACTAACAATCAGGCAAAGACTCGAGAATATCAGGAAAGAGAAGAACACTAGCTAGGTCGGAATCCTAGTTGCAAGGCTCAGACTTCTACAAGTTATTGAAACTATGTTGGATTGGTTTTCTAAGGATAACAACTCTAGGCAACCTAGTGGATCCTTAATCACTCTCAGGGTGTCACCAACAGGGAAACTCTAAAGACGTACAACGCTCACCAGATGGTCGGATTACCTTTCAGTCTCTCCAACAATGATAATGTACCCAAAAGATATATCACTTTTCAATCTCACTGTCCACAATACATCTAAGATGCACAGGGTAATCTCAAAAGAAAACACTATGACGCAGAATAGCAACGATTACTAGAAACCTAAGGGAAACTTCCTTTCAGACATATTTCACTCAAAATCCTAATACGAAGACTAACCGAAAACCTCTCACCTTTCGGGTATCGAGATGGGAAGAACACTCAGATCTAACCTACTCTCAATCACAGTTCCTATGGAATACTACATCTAGCAAACCATCAAACAACCACAAACACACAGTATATGATCTAGATATACTACTCAAACTAACAGACATTCACAAGCAGTATATGGAACTATAATCAATTGCAAATCAGATTTAAACATGCAGAAACATCATAATTATCAAACCAAGATCTTTACAAAGTCATCAAACCATCAAAAAAATCCAAAAACTGATAAAAGATCCGAACTTTAACAAATATTCATCAATGACCTAGGAATAGAACGTTTAGCCTAGAATCATGCTCAAAACCAGAAACACAGAAGTAATTGATCCAAACATGCTCTAAAACAAACTAATAAACGTCAAAGATCGAAACTTGGAAACCGAAAAAGCTAAAACTAACAAACCCGGAATATAAAGATTCAAACTTGCACTTCAATTGTCTTCTCCAGCCCCAAAATCGCCCTCTATACTTGTTCTGACTGTCAAAAATCGATTATTATCATAATGGAAGAGTCCTAATCTATTAAACCATGAAAATAGGTCAAAATTCACGAATCTGGGCCCCTCCCGTGCCACGAGGCCCAGGCGGAAGGTCCATCGCGTACCGCCGGAGACAAAATAGTCATGCCGGATTTCTGGTCCCCCGCGTACCACGAGGGAATGGCCTCCATCTCTCGTTTACCGCAAGAAATTACTGGATTTTTGTATTCTTCTCGTCGAGCTACCCCAAATTCATTTATTATGGGCCCCGTAACTAATTTTATAGCCCGAGATATGGCCTTTTTAAGATTGGACTCTTTCCCGACTTTTTCCATTCTCATCCCGTGCTCTCGCGTGCTCGTTTCCTTCACAGTTCTTGATCATTTAAGCTCCAATTCTTCCCGAATACCTACCATATATAACATTACTTAGTACAAACCATAAATGACTCAAAACGACTCTAAAACCATACGAAAACGATATAAAATACCAAGGAAATCGAGGTGTGTTTTGCAACACATCAATAGGCTCTGCATGTGATACACTTGAACTAAATATTCTTATAGCCTTAGTGGGGAACATCTCATAGATTAGTGTAATTATTGATTTCATGTTAATAATTTAAAACTTAAATGTAAAGGTTGATGAACTATGGATGAACCATGCTTTATTGGGATTACACAAACCGAGACCCTTCACAAAGGGGTTGCGAGCTGACTTGTTACAAGTCTGTGTATATAGTATATATATATATATATATATATATAGATAAAAGACATGCATTGACATGCAATAGGTGAAAAGACACTCAATGAAAGTGCAAAGCTAATCTGCAAAGCAGAATTCTGAGCAAAAAGACACCCAATGTTAATGCCGTGCATTAGGAACAAATTTGAAGATATGTCTAAAGGCATACATATAAATACAGTTGTATATATTTTTCTTTTTTGGGAAATGGTGACTGAGATAAAAGGTCTTTGACGGATTCTGGATACATAAGTCCGTCGTGCTGTATTCCTGGGCAAAATTTTGATATTCCTAAAATCGGTTCACAAACCCGTGCTAGTTATGCTCATTTAGTTCATATTTAGGTGCTCAAAAGATCATGAGGATGGGAAGGTTTACCTGATAAGCTGTGGGGTCTATTAAAGTTCATCAAGAATTCACATAATTCACATAAAATAATTACAGGTTTCTATGGTATGAGTGTGGGACTCATTGAGCCATAAATAATAATACCTAAAACATGATAAGTTAAATCATAGTGAAAAGCTTAGGTTTGAAACTAAAGCATGAGTTATAGAAGGATCTAAATATTATCAATCCACTTGACCTGTCTGAGTAAAAATACGTGCTGAAAAGTGTTCCTTGGTCTGCCTATAGAACGATATGATCCCATTACAAACTTCCCAAAGACTCTTTGTTACAAGTCTGTGTTAATATTTTTTAGTTTTAAATTTTTGTTTATTTTTAATTGCAATTTGTTAAGAAAATTCCAAAAATATTTTATTTCAAATTTTATCTGCATTAGTACTTCAGTTTTAGTTTAGTTTTTAGTTTTTCTATTTTACTTTTTTTTTATCTTTTAAAAAATTAACCATTCTTGGATTTAAAGATTTATCATCAAAAGAATTGAAATTTCAAAAGCTTGATAGTACGTGGATGTACTAGGTATTCGTGTGAATACTGGATCCTTTGTTGCATATAAATGTCTACTTACAAAATTTCTGAGAATTTAAAGGTTTTGTTTCAAATCAAGAACCAGGGGTTGAAGAAGAATGAAATGTTGTCAATTGCTGACAAGCATGAAGTACCAACACAACAAGAATGTACCCGAGTCAGAAGAACCAGATGTGTTTTCATCTTTCGACAATGAAAGTACACATGAAGAAGTACCTGTAAATCTGCTTGAAAGAGAGAATGGAAAAGAAAATAGCTGCCGAGAATCCTCCTCTCACATCCTCTTTTAGCAAGATGATCAAGGAAATGATGATTCAGATCCACACGAGGATCTAACTCCAAGAGAAAATGAAGTGACCCAAGTTTGAGAGTTCAGAAATATTAAACCTTATAAACACCAACATTGACACCACAGTAACAACCACTAATTTTGATGAAAATGGTGTATACAAAACGTGGTGATCACAGTGCTACATTCGAGTTATGAAGATTGTTTGGTAGCATCAGCCCAGGGGGAGATTGTTGGGTCTATAAAAGTGAGGCTGACGCATATCAAATAAATAGAAGTGTTGGTGTTACCGAATATAAATGTATTTGGTTTTAGAACCAAGAAATATAGGTTCACGAGTTGGGTCTTGGGCCGGCCATGGGCCGAGAACTTGTATTATGGGCTTAGTGTTATTAGGCTTAGAAAAGATACATGTATTTGTGACCTAAATGATGTCAAACTTCTAGTTAGACGAATTTGAGAGGAGTTAGAAAAGTTGAGAGCCGTTTAGAGGGTTAGCGGTTTTTGATATTTGTTCTTTGTAATTCTCTCTAGCAATATACGAGTTTTACATTGATTGTGTTCTTAAATCACCACACTTAATAGTTTTCGCCTATTGAGTGTGAGACTTGATGCCGTGTTCGTGTTTGTGTGTATAATTATTAGAAGATCCAAGAAGGTTGGGATTTACAAAGGCGGAGGAATGCAAGAAGGTGTTGCTCGGCTAGGGTCGGCACAACGAGGGTGGTGAGGATGAGGAAACAGTGGTCACCACAGAGTCGGCGAGGGGGCTTGGTCATGGTGGTGATGCATGGCGGTGATGTGAGGTGCGGCGGTGCAAGGTGGTGGTGCCCGAGATGGAGTCGGACGACGTTGAGAAGTCTTCTATGGTACCCCTCCCTTCGTGCATGGATTGTATGCGAGCGGGAAATCTGACTCGTGCACGTGCGCATTCGAGGAACTAGGGTTTGCATGGTCTTGAACGTACATGCATGGAGATCCAGTTTAAGTTCATCGTTTCTCATTGGATCGAGAGTGACCCGATGCGAGTCAGTATTTTGAGATAAGGACGGTTAAGGGTTTGCATGGCGCCCGTACGTACACGCTCATGAAATTAGGGTTTCATGGAGAATGACCAACGAGTGTTACAGGTTTAATTATTGTTATGCATTATTCGACGTACGTTTTGAACGTAATTTGATCCTTGGATCGTACGTTTGACATGTTCGGGGTTTGAGCAAGTGATCGGGGTGCGAAGTAAGGATTTGGACTCGGTATAACCGGTGAGTTTCTAGTCCCCTCTTTTATGTTTTTATTATTTTGGGGCTATCGTACATACCTAAAAGATGTGTTTATTAAATTAAACATGTTACGAGTTTTAGGTTTAACTCGATGGGTTCATGAATTTAAATATTCAACTACGGAGCTAAGGGTCTGTGTATTGTTCTAACGATGTGTGGGTTAAAAGTTAGTATGATACATGTGTATCGTATAATGACCTGGGTGGGAAGGGTTGGGGAATGAGTTAACATGTCGTGCGGGTACGACTAGGACGTGTTGCATTGTGTGCAAGAACGTGGTATGAGCTTAGGTAACGAGTCATAGTACTTGCATGTGTGCTGCTATGTGTTACTTGTGTGTGCTGTGTGGGCTAACAATGTTGTCCTTGTTACACGACAAATCGATGATTATGGAGGATGAGGTCCTTCGGGTGTTGTCACCATGTGGGTGGCTGGGAAGTCATCATAGATGACGAGTGTGTCACTGCGTTATGTGACGGGGCCCTGTGAGGGCAATATTGAGAGCCGAAAGGGGTTATCTAGGCATGATGAATATCGCGACGAGGATAACCCTGAGGAGGGTGTTTGTGATGAGGTATGTGTTTGTGTGCATTTATGTGTAATTTATCTACATACAATTGTGAACTAGTAACTGTTGTGTTGTGATGTTAATGCTTTGATGTGGAGCAATGTTTTGACTGGAATATGAGGATGAGGTCATGTTTACGGCTAATATGTAAGAGCCCTTTTTTGAATGCCATTATTAGGGCTAGTAGAGTCTATGATAAGGGGTTGGGTCGTGTTAACCGGACTTCGGGTTGATACGTCCATCAAGTCAACTCAAAACGGAAGGATATGAATGAGAAATTCTCAACTTAAATCAAAAAGGCCTCCAGCTTCTAAAGTTTATTCCAAAGGGTTAACCTATTCCAACCGTGCCATAGTCATGTGTTTCCTAAAAGTGTTGCTTCATTTTCCTGAGAAATATATGCTAAAATGTCAACATAAAGTTGGTGAGTTCACAAGTTTAAGTAAGTAGAAAATATGTTTCCTTTGAACTACGAGATTTTCAATATGTCCATCATTGTTGATTAAACAATACTTAAGTATGTGCCTTGTTACCATGAGCTACCATAACCAACACATGACGTCTATCGTTTGTGAGCCCCGCCCAATGTGTCACACCCCAACCGATGGCGGAATATGTCGGGGTGGACGTGTGGACTGTTCATAAGCACATGATCAAGCTAAAGTTTCAAATACAACAATTACATCAAGATTTTGTTACATAAGTTCAATCAATAACCAAAATCAAATACATCAACATGTTCAAGTTCTTTGTTCACTAAGTCCAAATCCTATTTGTTGTATCTTGCATATGATCTCATACACTAGTACCTGAAACATTATGAAAACAGTGAAAACTAAAAATAGTTTGTGAGCATACATAGGTTTTGACACCACAAGTAATATCAACAGTTTGTGTACAATTCATATAATACATGGTTTAATAAGGCAATTATGTAGAACCACTATAGTTTAAACTAGGGCGCACAAAAAAACCTTGAAACTAATAGGCATAACATAAATGTCATCCTTAAGTGTTTTCGGCAACAATCACCCTAACCGGGTGGGTTGGTCAGACTCAATAGATCTATCAATTTATACCGTCGGCTTGTACAGAGTTAATAATTGCACTTGCACTGTGCATAAAAAGTATGTAAATGTTATTTGCACAAATAGTGTTCAAGCATAAGGCACAAATTTCACACATTATCATAATGTTTGAATTGTAATATTTGCAAATAGTTTGTATGTAATCATGTTTCATCCCAAAGAATGTAAAAGTGAAAAAGGGGCTATGTAAACTCACATGGAATAGTAGTTGTAGATCACACGGGTATGATGTTTGCACAAGTGTTTAGCTTAACCTCAAGGTTAACCTATAATTGAATTATATGGATGTAATCAATGACATGCATAAATGACTAGGGCAAATCCTATTGTACAAAGGGATTGAGTCAAAGTTTGGTTGATTAGAATGTGGGGAGTTGTTTGTGTATAAAGGGTGTTTATGAAAACATATGTATAGGATGTGTGTAAAAATAGGTATGATGGTTTTTGTTTTGTATAAGAGATTAGGAGCAAAATGTTTGAATCCAAATATGCACTTTTGTTTATGGATAAAGAAGTAATAAGTGATTAAAGTTAAAAAACTATTTAGTTTAAATAGATTATGTAATTAAATAAATAAAAATCTTTTTATCTATTTGTAGGATCGTAAGATTACAAGGTGATTATGTTCTAGTTGATATTGGCGGAAACAATAGCAACCAACAAAGTAAACAAGTAAACAGCAAGAATACTGATAAATGCACTGTTGTATTAGACTTCTGAGATTACAAGTTTACAAGTAAAACACTATCAAGAAGGACTATCAAGGTATAGCAAGCACACTTTGTTTGAAGTGTTTACAAGATATATATAGTAACTTAGAATCAAGACAGACCCTTGATTCTAAGGATCGGATCTAACACAAGCTGTTGATCTTGTTTATTAATCTAAATTACACGCAAAGGCTAATCTAGTTAACTTTACTGAAACGTCTTCTTAGGCATAATTGTTTGCATGCTTGGAGAAGCGCATCATTGTCCTTTATTGGTTGCACCAGTGAGGTTCCTTCTGCTTGGAGTGTGGCAGTTGCTTTTGCAGAAATGTGTCAGAGCCGCTTCGCATGGATAGTCAGCTGCATTGTTTGATCTTCAGAGAATAAAGCTATCAGCAGGAGATATGAGAAGCAACTTGTGTTGAATGCTGCTGATAAACCTATCAGCAGCAACAAGTGTTGAATGCTGCTGATAAGCCTATCAGTAGAAACAAGTGTTGAATGCTGCTGATAAGCCTATCAGCAGCAACATGTGTTGAATGTTGCTGATAAGCCTATCAGCAGCATTTGTACTTAGAATAATTTGGTAGCAATCAGTCTTTGGTTCTACAAACTCCCCCTAGACTGATGCAACCAAAATTCTTCTAATCACTTTGCTGCTGAAGCTTTTGCATGTGGCTGACTATCCTTTCAACCTCATAGCCTCTTGGATCCTTGCTGGGATTGTTCAGTGGAAGTTCAGACAGAGTCTTGATGTCTTTGTGTGGCATTTTGTTGATTGCTTTGCTTGAACATCTCATCTTCTGCTTCTTTACATCAATCAGAGTGAACTCATCCAAATCAGCATTGTAGGACCAAGATACAAATGGAGAGTGGGACTTGAGTGGTTTGATATCCATGACCACATCTTTGCTAGGGTTGAATTAATGTCTGATTGCTAGCATAAGATGTTTCCCACTCTCATTTGCAGGCTCATGAGCTTCACCCAGCTCCAAAATTCTTCTTAGGTCTGAATCTGGTAGTTGCAGAACCTCATCAACAGACCTGTATGTAGATCTTCTTCTTTCAGTTCTCCCCCTGAAGATCTCAAACCTTTGATCCTGTGGATTGTAGACCCATTCAATTATGTCTCTTGAGTCTTCAGGTTCAGATGAGGATTTAGATTTCTTCAAGGGAGGCTGTTGATGAGTGGGAGCTGGGTGGGATGATTTGGACTTGTTGGGTGGAGGAGTGGAAGGTTTGGGGAGGAGAGTGGAAGGATGATGGACTGAGGAAGAGGTAGGTGAGGGAGAAGGCTTCGGTTTCTTTGTCTTTGGTTTTTCTTCTTCTTTGATAAGTACCCTTTTCTTGGAGCCCTTCTTCCCTAGTCTTTCTTCCTCATCCTTTTTAACTTTGAAGTAGAGGGCTTGCAAGTTCATGAAATTCATGGGACCTAGCCTCTTTCCACTATCTCCTCTAGCCTTAAGGAAGTCAATCATGACCTTCCTTTCTTCATGGGTTCTTTTATTCAGTGCAATGGTCTTCTTGGACTGTAGCTTGGCTTTTTCTTCTTCTTCAGCCTTTTTCTTGCTAGCCAATTGACCTTGCTGACCCATGAAGGCTCTGTAAATCTCTTTGTTTGAAAGTTTCTCAAGGTAGTCTGCATCCTCACCTTGAGAGATCAGAGCTTCAGTCCACTCCTCCCTTAATTCTTTTGCTAGTTCAGAATCGGTTATTCTGAACTTAGCTTCTTCTTTCTTCTTCTTCTTCAAGTCTTCCTCTTCTCTATTGAATTGTTCCTGCAGTTGAAGAGCAAGAGCTGCATCTTCTTCAATCCGGTCAACTGCAGGAATCTTTCTTTTCAGTTCATCTAGTTGTTTAGCATACATCTGGATGGTTTGTTCTCTTAGGAGAATGGCTGTTTTTCTTTCTTGAGCCTTTTTCATGTCAGCCATCTCCTCTTCTTCTCTTCTTCTTCTTTTCTCTTCTTTCTCCTTCTTTTCTTTTCGCAACCTCTCTTCATCCTCTTCTGTCATAATGCCCTTCCCTTTATTAACATTGGATGCCTCTTCTCTGGCTTCACTGATCACAGCAACAGCTGATTGTTGTGATGTTGGGATCTCTGCCTCGCCTTCATTGGCAAGTTGAGAAATTGACAAGGGACGATCACTGTCTTCATCAAGTTGATACTCAGGACCTTCTATTTCCCTTAGTTGATCCCTAAGTGAAGATCTTGTGCCAGATGCTACAGATGTGGCTTCAACTTGTGGAGTATCTGAGTTGGAGTCAGCATCATAAGTTGACACAGACTCTTCCTGAGGAATCAGTCCTTCTTCTTCAAGATGGGCTTTGATGGTGACCATCATTGCCTGGCTCTCCAATGAGTTAATATTGCAGATGTTGGCTCTGAGCTGAAAAATCTTGAATAGGAAGTCTGAGGGCAGCTGAAGGATGTTCCTGGTGTTGATGATGAGAGAGGAGCCGTTGCTGAGCAGAAGAGTGTGGTCAAGGGACTTAGTGCTCACCCAACCTAGCACGTCCAAGTCCTTGACCAGGAAGGCATACAGGAATCTTCGAAGGCCCGGAACTTCTTTTTCAGTGAGAAGACTGCTCCTTGTTATTTCAAGATTGCTAGGAGTCAGTCTCCTTTTTGCGGCCGTCGAGGATTCAGGATAAGCTACACGATGTGCTGCTTGTAGGAGTCTTTGGAGCCTGGGTAGATTATCCTCGATCAGGTCATAGAACCTGCCATTGGCAAGTTCTGCTGAGAGATCTACTGAGTTGTTGATGCAGTTTGATAAGTATAGCTGTAGGCCTTGGAGGGCATTGAGAGAGTTCCAGTTCAGCTCTTCTACTCCGCTGAACTCCCATCCAATCCAAAACCTCTCAGCTGATCCATCATACCCTCAAGCTAGAATGGAGTTAAATTCTAGCTTCTTTGATGATCTGAATAATTGGGGGGTTGAGGATTGATCAATGATGGCTGCTGCTTCAGGAAGGATGCTGAATGATGTATTTGTTTGTTCAGTGTCTTCAGCATCATTCAGCATTTCATCAACAACCCTGACGACCAACTTCCAGTCTTTAGATGTCCCTTCTTCTTCGCTATCTGAGACTGGCAAGTCATGAATTTGTACAAAAGCCGGCTTGAATAGTGAGCTTTGAAGTACAACCTGCTCTTGAATCCAGTCGTCAAGACTGTCTGTATCTTCTTCCATAGAGACCATCTCCCCCTTTTTGGTTGCATCATTAGACAGGTAAGCATCAGTTTGGGTGTCTACTGATACAAGAGAGGGAGTGGCTAAAGTTGGGCATTGATGGGCTTCATGCATAGAGACTTGGTGTCTTAGTTTGGACACTTCAGCCTCTAGCATAGCCACCCTGGCCGTCAATTCCAAGTTATGAAGTTTCAGTCTGTCCTCATCCACAGTTGTGGAATCCTTGGACCCAGATGGGGCCGTAGGCCGAGCCTCAGCATCCCCATCACACGTGGTTTCTTGGCGCCTGGGATTCCTCTCAGTGAGGGGAGTTTCCAAGGAAACACCCTCACCATGAGTTGCCTTGGTTGAGGTCTTAAAGATGTTGTCACTGTCCTCCTGGTCATTTGATGGACCAGCAGTAGTGACAGCCTCTTCCACATCCACTCTTTCATTACTCCTAGAGTGGACCTTCAAGGGTGAAGAACTTGGGTTGGGTGTGTCACACCCCAACCACGGCGGTTTCCCGCGGGGCGCGACGGTCATGGATCATCGTCACTGATTACATAGAACGACCTCTATATGGTTTTGAAAATCATGCATTCCAAATCGTTCCAAAATATAACATTGTTTTACAGAGTTAATGCGGAAAGTAATGCGGAAGGAAAATAAATTGTTTTGAAAATACAATGCCAAGCAAAAGACAAGCAAATGTTCATTGTCATGGGAACATCAAAAGACTTAATGCATGATGTGCACCCTAATCCCGTGCAAGCTTAACGACCTGAGAAAACATGCTTAAACGAGTCAACAATAATGTTGGTGAGTTCACAGGTTTAAATGTAAAAGTAAATCGTTGTAATGGACCACAAAACTTTCAATGATTTGATTGTTGTACACACAATACTTCAATATTACCATAAGCACACCGAAACCGAAGCTAGACTGTAACAGTAATGTAATGTAATGCCTCTACCATGCCTATCGTATGCATGGGGTGATTAGGTCAATGATGCACCCGTTTTGACCTCCGGTCAAAGTTAGCGCGACTAACGCGGGTGGGGGTTGTCAAACCCAAATAGATCTATCCATGATTACCTCGCTTAGAAACGAAACTAACGGTCCAGTTTGAGAGGACTTAATACGATATGAAACCGCTTATGTAATATGTGAAATCATGTAAGTGAAATTGTGTCCAATGAAAACAGTAAGTATGCATGTAATCTCCCCCAAAAGGAAAATAAGTAAAATGGGGCCGTGAAACTCACCTGATGCGTGAGTACCGTAAACGTGTAGGTAGCAAAAGTCCGAGAGTAAACCGACCTACGCGTGCCCTAGAATATATAAGACACCTTAAGGTCTAAGTAATGTATCCGTGTGTAAGTGAGTTATGTAACCGTTTCACCCAACTTAGTTTCGTTATGAAATTCCGTATGACTCGACGATCCGTTGGTGATATGTATTTGTTATCCAAAAATATATATTTATAGAAAATAAATATAAGTCATATACTCGATAAAGTGTGTCCATGTGTACAAATAACTCGGTGTCAACACAGAGTTCGGGTTTCAAAATAAAGTTTGACTCGTCCCGAGTCGTAACTCGGTGCAAACGGTAAATAAATATATTATATATTTATTTAAAGTAACGTTTTCGTAATACTATGCATTTTTAAGTAAAAATAATATTTATATTATTTTCTACAAAATATAACTTTGATAATTATTACTCTTAAAAATCATGTCAGTTTTCGTGTTACAACTAAGGTGTATATATATATATATATTTATAAAGTTATATCTATCCAAATCTAGTCATGGACATTTTAAATATTTACATTTACCCCAAAAATTAATTCCTAAAATTTATATGCTTCAATATTTATAACTAAACCAAGGTAAACTATTTAAATAATACTAAATTTATAAATAGTAATTATATTTCTCCATAACTTGGCATAAGTTTAACCAAAATACCAACAACTTGTAAATAGTTCAAATATATAATAACACATAATAATAGTCATTAAGTAACCCATGGACCTAATAAAACCACTTGATGCATATTCAAGGTTTAACGTATATTTAGTTTCTATTAGTAACAATTTTTATTAAGTAAAAACATAATCAACAAAAACTAAAATCACCAACTTAAATATTTATTTTAGTTCATGACCCACCATAAGTTGTTTTTATACAAAACTAGTTTTAAGTAGGGATTAGATTATAACAATTTTAAATTTAACAAAGATGGATTTTTTTTAGGTGAAAGTTGGAACATAACATGTTAACAAAATATAAAACAAGGGTAAAAATATAAATAAGAAGAAAGTTTTCTCACTAGAAGCAAGCAAGGCAAGATGAATGGAATGGAGTAGGTTGTTTGGAATGATCACTTGAGCACTTGATCTTCACAAAAAAAAGGCTTGTACACACTTAGAAGTTAGATGCTTGAACTAGAAATGAAAAAAATGGAGATTGGGTGTGGCTTGGTGTGGCCGTAAACAGGGAAAGAGGGATAGAAGAGAGTGAGTTTGCAAATGGGTTTTGTGTGATTTAATTCAAGTAGTAATATGGAGATTTTATAATATGGTAATTTCTTGATAGCAACAAAAGGTCTTGGGACTTGTAGAGATTTTGAAATCTCGGTCGGGGAGGGCTTTAGAGCCAAAAACTTGCAAGAGTCATATTGATGGGTTTGTATGTCAAGATGATTAATCACAAAAATAGAATTCTATGGTTTTTATAAAAGTCAAGATGCCAGGGGATGTGACGTGTGTGTAATCCTCTTGGGCCGAACAATATGAAAGAAAAATGGGATTCGAGTGTTTGTATGGAATTAGTTTGTATGTCTAGATTGCTAATTTATTTGGGTATGGAGTTATCTAAAAGAAGGAAAAATCCAAACAATTGTATGTTTGTGTGTAATTCTTGGCTAATGTCCAACAACAGGAAGAAAGGAATGTGAAAATCTGACTAAATAATAATAGTATAAGGGTCCCTAATTCCTAACAAATTAATTGGGTAATAACATGATAACGGGTATAAATCGGGCGCGATAAAAAAATAGAGTTCTTAATAAAACCAAGCTTTATAAAAATTATACATTATACATTTAGCGGTTTACTAACTTGTAACTATAAGTTTAGTAATTTAATATATTGAAATAGCGCGTTAAAATAAAATGTATCGGTGAAACGGTAAAGGTGCGTGTTAAAGTTCTAGGTTGATATAAATAAACACACACATTTATCTAAGTTCTAAAATAATATTGTAACACCTCGAAATATTTATTAAAACATAAATATTAATTATCACCAACGTTCGTGTGTGCCGGATATACTGCGGGTGACTCGGTAATTTACCGAATTACCGATGCGTGAAATGTTATGAATGGACTTTCCTATTTATGAAATGACCTTAATTAACCATAATTAAGTCTAACACGAATATAATGTATGCAAATTATGACAGAGACGGGGACGGGTATTGACCTGAATTTGCCGGTTGTCACATACTCCCCATGTTAAAAAGAATTTTGTCCCGAAATTCAGCTAGTGACTTGTGCAGTTTCAAACAACTGCGGGTACTTGTGCTTCATCTGGTCCTCGCGTTCCCAAGTAAACTCTGGTCCTCGTCTAGAGTTCCACCGAACTTTTACTATGGGGATACGACTCTGTTTCATTCTCTTGACCTCACGGTCCATGATCTCAACTGGTTCTTCGACGCAATGGAGTCGATCATCAACCTGGATTTCCTCGAGTGGTATGACCTGTGTCTCGTCTGATAAACACTTTTTCAGATTTGACACGTGGAAAGTTGCGTGAACACCACTGAGTGCTTGCGGCAGCTTAAGCTTGTAAGCTACGGGACCAACCCTTGCAAGGATTTCGAACGGTCCGATGTATCATGGGTTTAGCTTACCACTCTTGCCGAAGCGAATAACTCCCTTCCAAGGTGAGACTTTGAGTAAAACCTTATCTCCAACCTGGAATTCCAATGGTTTGCGTCTCACGTCAGCGTAACTCTTCTGACGATCACGCGCGGCCTTAAGTCTGTCCCAAATCTGGACGATCTTCTCTGTTGTTTCATGAATGATCTCTGGCCCAGTAAGCTGGCTATCCCCAACTTCTGTCCAGCATAAAGGTGATCGGCACTTTCGTCCATACAGTGCTTCAAAAGGTGCGGCTTTGATGCTAGTGTGATAACTGTTGTTATAAGAGAACTCAACCAATGGTAGATGAGTATCCCATTTGTTCCCGAAATCAATCACACAAGCTCTAAGCATGTCCTCCAAAGTCTGAATAGTCCTTTCACTTTGGCCATCAGTTTGGGGGGTGATACGCGGTACTCATATCCAATCTTGTACCCAATGCTTTCTGTAGAGATTGCCAGAACCTAGAGGTGAATCGGCTATCTCGATTTGAAATGATGGAGATTGGCACTCCATGTCTCGAGACAACCTCCTTGAGATAAATTCTGGTCAACCTTTCCATCTTATCAGTTTCCTTAATCGACAAGAAGTGTGCAGACTTTGTCAGTCGGTCGACAATTACCCAAATCGTATCATAACCACCGGATGTCTTGGGTAACTTTGTGATGAAATCCATTGAAATCTGCTCCCACTTCCATTGTGGAATCTCTGGTTGTTGTAGTAACCCTGACGGTTTCTGATATTCAGTCTTGACTTTTGAACATGTCAGACACTTACTAACGTAGGTGGCGATGTCAGCTTTCATGTTGGGCCACCAGTAAAGTTCCTTGAGATCCTGATACATCTTGTCAGAGCCTGGGTGAATCGAGTACCTGGACTTGTGTGCTTCGTCCGTTACTAAATCCCTTAAGCTCCCAAAGCTTGGTACCCAAATCCGATCCATGAAGTAACGGGTTTCATCGGATTTGATCTCAAATTGCTTGTCCATACCCCGTAAGGACTCATCTTTCAGGTTTTGCTCCCTGAGTGCTTCTAACTGAGCATCGCGAATTTGAGTGGTTAAACTCGTGTGAATTGTCATCCCCAATGCTCGCACTCGTAGAGTTTTGGTTCGTTCCTTTCTACTCAAGGCATCTGCTACGACGTTTGCCTTACCAGGATGATAGCGAATCTCGCAGTCGTAGTCGTTAAGTAACTCGACCCATCTGCGTTGCCTCATGTTTAACTCTTTCTGGTCAAAGATGTGCTGGAGACTCTTGTGGTCAGTGAAAATAGTACATCTAGTACCGTACAGGTAATGCCTCCAGATCTTGAGTGCAAAAACTACGGCTCCCAGTTCTAAGTCATGGGTGGTGTAATTTTTCTCATGTACTTTTAGTTGTCGGGACGCGTAAGAAATAACCTTGTCGTGTTGCATCAATACGCAACCAAGACCTTGGTGTGATGCGTCACAGTATACCACAAATTCGTCTGTTCCTTCTGGAAGTGACAAGATAGGAGCACAACATAGTTTCTGTTTCAACAGCTGAAAAGCTGCTTCTTGCTTTTCACCCCAATCAAACTTCTTGTCTTTCTGGGTTAAGGTCGTCATTGGCTGGGCTATCTTGGAGAAATTTTCGATAAACCGTCTGTAGTAGCCTGCCAGACCTAGGAATTGTCGCACCTCAGTCGGAGTCTTCGGTGCTTTCCAATTCTTTATCGCTTCAACCTTGGACGGGTCAACATGTATACCCTTCTCGTTGACCACATGCCCGAGAAATTGCACCTCTCGAATCCAGAAATCACATTTCGAGAATTTAGCGTACAACTTCTCGTTCTTAAGTAATTCCAATATTAGTCTCAAATGCTGCTCGTGCTCTTCTTGAGTTTGTGAGTATATCAAGATGTCGTCGATGAAAACAATCACGAATTTATCCAGGTAGGGCTTGCACACTCTATTCATGAGGTCCATGAATACAGCTGGTGCATTGGTTAACCCAAACGGCATGACCATAAACTCGTAGTGACTGTAACGAGTCCGAAACGCGGTCTTAGGAACATCCTCCTCTTGAATTCGTAACTGATGGTATCCTGAACGTAAGCCAATCTTCGAATAATAACTGGATCCTTGAAGTTGGTCAAACAAGTCATCGATCCTCGGAAGTGGATACCGGTTCTTAATAGTCAGCTTGTTTAATTCCCGGTAATCGATGCACATTCAGAAGGATCCATCCTTCTTCTTGACAAACAAAACTGGGGCTCCCCAAGGCGAGAAACTCGGTCTTATGAATCCCTTGTCTAACAACTCCTGTAGTTGGTTAGACAATTCTTGCATTTCCGATGGCGCTAGCCGATAAGGTGATCGCGCAATCGGTGCGGCTCCGGGTACCAGGTCAATTCGAAACTCGACTTGTCTCGGAGGTGGAAGTCCGGGCAAGTCTTCGGGAAAGACTTCAGGGTAGTCTCGAACGATCGGTATATCCTCGACTTTTCTCTCCTCCGTTGGCTTTTCTATTACGTGCGCCAAGATTGCATGATAGCCCTTTCGTAAGCACTTCCGGGCCTTCATACAAGTAATGATCCTTAGCGTAGTACCGCTCCTTTCTCCTTGAATCGAAAGTGTTTCCCCATTCGGAAGCGGAATACGAACAATCTTTTCACGACAAACGATTTCAGCTCGATTCTTTGACAACCAATCCATCCCAATGACGATGTCAAAACTTCCAAGCGTTACAGGCAGTAAATCTATGACAAAAGGGTGATCCGCCAAATTCAAAGTACACCCTTGAATTACTTTATCGGTTTCAATTAGCTTACCATCGGCTAACTCTATGGTATACTTACTAGTTAACATGATTGGTTTAATACCGAGCAATGGACTAAATTCGCTAGACACAAAACTCTTATCGGCACCCGTATCGAACAAAATAGAAGCATAGTGATCAGTAATGAGAAACGTACCCGTAACAATATTCGGATCTTGACGGGCTTCTCCTGCTCCTATCACAAAGGCTCTACCGCGCGCATTATTGCCCCCGTGGTTCTTCAGTTTTGGGCAATCCTTGCGGAAGTGTGCAGTACTCCCGCATTCAAAGCAACCACGGTTGACCCCTGGGTTGGCGGCTGGCTCAGTAGTTCGGCAATTTTTATTTGCATGGCCGAACCTCTTGCATTTCTGGCACTTAGAGTCTTCACATGTACCCACGTGGTGAAAACCACACTTGTTACACTTAGGTAGGTTCCCGGTATACCCACCTCTTGGTTTCTTCTCAGTTGGGCTTGCAGCAAAGGCCTTAACCATTTCTTGTTTCTTCTGAACAGGAGGCACATAAGTCTTGCATGATTGTTATCCCATTTCCTCTTGTTATCATAGCTCTTTGCTACCGCAGCCTTCTTCACAAACACACCCTGGCGTACCGCTTGATCTGTCAAGTCATGAGCTATTCTAACTGCATGCGAAATGGTGGTTGGCTTGGAAGAAGTCACCATGCTCTGAATCCTCTCATCCTCCTGGAGAGCTCTGATCTCGCCCTGCAGGTTCTGCATATCGTGCTCGTGTCGCATGCCACAAGAAACAAGGATAGGGATAGTGTGCTCCACGGGCTCCTCATAGTATGACAGTGGTCGTGGTGCGGTGGAGGACTCGCCAATCTCATGGGTAGAAGGTAAATCCTCCTCCTCCAACCACCCATTGAGGGTGTGTGGCATCCATGTCTGCTTCCTCGCAGAAGCCAAAGTCTTAGCTCTGGTGCGAAGGACAGGTGGGGCTGATGGTACGGGACTCGGTGGTGTAGGAGCTCGTCGTGTCAAAACTGGGGTACTCTCTCCTGAGGAAGACCCTCCGAATATCACCGAGCGAGGCACCGTCTCTCCGGAGCTCGTGCTGTCACTCCCGGCGGCCGCTCCGCCTGTGCTGTCAGTAGCTGACTCTCCGGACGCCACCTCCGGGTCGGTCTCGTAACTTACCTCCGGTACGGGTGCAGGCGGCGACGCTGGTGGTGTCCCAGATGGTGGTGGTGGTGGGGTCGCGGGTGTGTACTCCTCGTCAGAAGCGTATATAACAATCGGGTCTACTGAAGTCATATCTGTGACAAGGAAATATTCGAAATACTATGTAACATAAGTATGCAGTGTGTGTATGCGGTAATGTAAATGTTATGAGACTACGGTTATAGTCTAAGCCCACTAAATGCAACTTAGTTCGCTATAACCAATGTCTCTAATACCAATCTGTCACACCCCAACCACGGCGGTTTCCCGCGGGGCGCGACGGTCATGGATCATCGTCACTGATTATATAGAACGACCTCTATATGGTGAGCTTTGAAGTACAACCTGCTCTTGAATCCAGTCGTCAAGACTGTCTGTATCTTCTTCCATAGAGACCATCTCCCCCTTTTTGGTTGCATCATTAGACAGGTAAGCATCAGTTTGGGTGTCTACTGATACAAGAGAGGGAGTGGCTAAAGTTGGGCATTGATGGGCTTCATGCATAGAGACTTGGTGTCTTAGTTTGGACACTTCAGCCTCTAGCATAGCCACCCTGGCCGTCAATTCCAAGTTATGAAGTTTCAGTCTGTCCTCATCCACAGTTGTGGAATCCTTGGACCCAGATGGGGCCGTAGGCCGAGCCTCAGCATCCCCATCACACGTGGTTTCTTGGCGCCTGGGATTCCTCTCAGTGAGGGGAGTTTCCAAGGAAACACCCTCACCATGAGTTGCCGTGGTTGAGGTCTTAAAGATGTTGTCACTGTCCTCCTGGTCATTTGATGGACCAGCAGTAGTGACAGCCTCTTCCACATCCACTCTTTCATTACTCCTAGAGTGGACCTTCAAGGGTGAAGAACTTGGGTTGGGTGTGTCACACCCCAACCACGGCGGTTTCCCGCGGGGCGCGACGGTCATGGATCATCGTCACTGATTACATAGAACGACCTCTATATGGTTTTGAAAATCATGCATTCCAAATCGTTCCAAAATATAACATTGTTTACAGAGTTAATGCGGAAAGTAATGCGGAAGGAAAATAAATTGTTTTGAAAATACAATGCCAAGCAAAAGACAAGCAAATGTTCATTGTCATGGGAACATCAAAAGACTTCATGCATGATGTGCACCCTAATCCCGTGCAAGCTTAACGACCTGAGAAAACATGCTTAAACGAGTCAACAATAATGTTGGTGAGTTCACAGGTTTAAATGTAAAAGTAAATCGTTGTAATGGACCACAAAACTTTCAATGATTTGATTGCTGTACAGACAATACTTCAATATTACCATAAGCACACTGAAACCGAAGCTAGACTGTAACAGTAATGTAATGTAATGCCTCTACCATGCCTATCGTATGCATGGGGTGATTAGGTCAATGATGCACCCGTTTTGACCTCCGGTCAAAGTTAGCGCGACTAACGCGGGTAGGGGTTGTCAAACCCAAATAGATCTATCCATGATTACCTCGCTTAGAAACGAAACTAACGGTCCAGTTTGAGAGGACTTAATACGATATGAAACCGCTTATGTAATATGTGAAATCATGTAAGTGAAATTGTGTCCAATGAAAACAGTAAGTATGCATGTAATCTCCCCCAAAAGGAAAATAAGTAAAATGGGGCCGTGAAACTCACCTGATGCGTGAGTACCGTAAACGTGTAGGTAGCAAAAGTCCGAGAGTAAACCGACCTACGCGTGCCCTAGAATATATAAGACACCTTAAGGTCTAAGTAATGTATCCGTGTGTAAGTGAGTTATGTAACCGTTTCACCCAACTTAGTTTCGTTATGAAATTCCGTATGACTCGACGATCCGTTGGTGATATGTATTTGTTATCCAAAAATATATATTTATAGAAAATAAATATAAGTCATATACTCGATAAAGTGTGTCCATGTGTACAAATAACTCGGTGTCAACATAGAGTTCGGGTTTCAAAATAAAGTTTGACTCGTCCCGAGTCGTAACTCGGTGCGAACCGTAAATAAATATATTATATATTTATTTAAAGTAACGTTTTCGTAATACTATGCATTTTTAAGTAAAAATAATATTTATATTATTTTCTACAAAATATAACTTTGATAATTATTACTCTTAAAAATCATGTCAGTTTTCGTGTTACAACTAAGGTGTATAGATATATATATTTATAAAGTTATATCTATCCAAATCTAGTCATGGACATTTTAAATATTTACATTTACCCCAAAAATTAATTCCTAAAATTTATATGCTTCAATATTTATAACTAAACCAAGGTAAACTATTTAAATAATACTAAATTTATAAATAGTAATTATATTTCTCCATAACTTGTCATAAGTTTAACCAAAATACCAACAACTTGTAAATAGTTCAAATATATAATAACACATAATAATAGTCATTAAGTAACCCATGGACCTAATAAAACCACTTGATGCATATTCAAGGTTTAACGTATATTTAGTTTCTATTAGTAACAATTTTTATTAAGTAAAAACACAATCAACAAAAACTAAAATCACCAACTTAAATATTTATTTTAGTTCATGACTCACCATAAGTTGTTTTTATACAAAACTAGTTTTAAGTAGGGATTAGATTATAACAATTTTAAATTTAACAAAGATGGATTTTTTTTTAGGTGAAAGTTGGAACATAACATGTTAACAAAATATAAAACAAGGGTAAAAATATAAATAAGAAGAAAGTTTTCTCACTAGAAGCAAGCAAGGCAAGATGAATGGAATGGAGTAGGTTGTTTGGAATGATCACTTGAGCACTTGATCTTCACAAAAAAAAGGCTTGTACACACTTAGAAGTTAGATGCTTGAACTAGAAATGAAAAAAATGGAGATTGGGTGTGGCTTGGTGTGGCCGTAAACAGGGAAAGAGGGATAGAAGAGAGTGAGTTTGCAAATGGGTTTTGTGTGATTTAATTCAAGTAGTAATATGGAGATTTTATAATATGGTAATTTCTTGATAGCAACAAAAGGTCTTGGGACTTGTAGAGATTTTGAAATCTCGGTCGGGGAGGGCTTTAGAGCCAAAAACTTGCAAGAGTCATATTGATGGGTTTGTATGTCAAGATGATTAATCACAAAAATAGAATTCTATGGTTTTTATAAAAGTCAAGATGCCAGGGGATGTGATGTGTGTGTAATCCCCTTGGGCCGAACAATATGAAAAAAAAGTGGGATTCGAGTGTTTGTATGGAATTAGTTTGTATGTCTAGATTGCTAATTTATTTGGGTATGGAGTTATCTAAAAAAGGAAAAATCCAAACAATTGTATGTTTGTGTGTAATTCTTGGCTAATGTCCAACAACAGGAAGAAAGGAATGTGAAAATCTGACTAAATAATAATAGTATAAGGGTCCCTAATTCCTAACAAATTAATTGGGTAATAACATGATAACAGGTATAAATCGGGCGCGATAAAAAAATAGAGTTCTTAATAAAACCAAGCTTTATAAAAATTATACATTATACATTTAGCGGTTTACTAACTTGTAACTATAAGTTTAGTAATTTAATATATTGAAATAGCGCGTTAAAATAAAATGTATCGGTGAAACGGTAAAGGTGCGTGTTAAAGTTCTAGGTTGATATAAATAAACACACACATTTATCTAAGTTCTAAAATAATATTGTAACACCTCGAAATATTTATTAAAACATAAATATTAATTATCACCAACGTTCGTGTGTGCCGGATATACTGCGGGTGACTCGGTAATTTACCGAATTACCGATGCGTGAAATGCTATGAATGGACTTTCCTATTTATGAAATGACCTTAATTAACCATAATTAAGTCTAACACGAATATAATGTATGCAAATTATGACAGAGACGGGGACGGGTATTGACCTGAATTTGCCGGTTGTCACAGGGTGTTTCAGAAGCAAGACCAATCAGTACCTCCTTGATAGTGGTAGTTGGAGAAGGTACATCACTTTGGTCAGGTTCCTCAACACTTAAGTCCAAAGAAGATAGGAATGGCTCAAAGGGCTGTTCTATGGATCCGGGAAGTGATCCTAATCCTAATAGAGAGACTTCCGAAGGAGTCTCCCTAACAGCGTGGCTTTCCCTTATGATATTCTCACTAGAATGTTGTGATTCTGAGTGAGGGATGTTGGCTTGGGTTTGGGCCCTGGGGGTAAGAGAAGAAGGAGTTCTCTTGCCCCTCTTCCTTGTATATTTGGCTGCAACCGGGGCCCTGTGTTCTGGTTGAGCAATCAAACTGTGGGTGAGTAAAGTATGTGCCTGTACATCCTCAGTAGAATGCATAGGGGTTCAATCAAGGGAAGCAGCAGTTTGAGTTTGTGGCAGTGAGGTGGAGGGTGTGGGATCAGTATCAGCTGGGTTTGCTGAACTGTCACCCTGGGCACTTTGCGTGTTCAACATTGTAGACAACAATGGAACATCGGCCCTTGAGAACTTTGGTGAAACTGTTCTCATGCTTTGAAAAATGTTGTTCTTATGTCCCAGCATTACGTAGATTCTTGCAGTTTTTGAAAGATCTTGGTGCTCAATGTTGAACACTTCCTGCAAGAATCTTGGGTACATGAAGAACTGTGATTTCACCCCTTCTTGAAGGTTGTATCTCAAACCTTCAAGAATGAGGTGGGAAAAATTGAAACCCGCCCCAGTTATCATACCGTGAATTGCCGACGCAAGTCCGGAGCTAAGTTGGTTCCAGCCACTCCTCTTCTGGGATATGCATTGGAGAAGAGTGTGGCAGAGATACTTCCATTTGGGACCCATGAGTGCCTTCTCTATCGTATACTCTGTTTGATTCCCAGTGTACCCTATGGATACAAAGGTCCTCATGTATACGTCTCTTGGGTAAGAGATGGCGTCCCCTTCATCTTGAAGCTTGAGGTGTTGGCGGAGCTTTGCTTCAGTAATAATCATCTCCTTGCCGTCTACTGTGCCTCTGATTTGGGGAGTGCCCTGGTCAGTAGAATACACGGCTGAGCTCCAAAAATCTTCCATGTGGGAAGTATAGATGGTTGGGTTGACTGTTAGGGCATGGTGGATTTTGGACCGACAAAGGAAGTCGATCATATCATCGAAACCTTTGGATTTCTTGCCCTTTATTAGGCATGCAGTGAGGTTGTGATATGAGGAAAACTTGTCGTTGGGGTTGTTTATGTCTGCGCCTGCCATTGTTATGGATTTGGAGGGAAGAGAGAAGGGTGTTTGAATGGTGGTTAATTATTTAGGGCTTTGAATGCTGTGGGGACGGGAGAGAAAGTGATGGGAGATAGGTTTAAATTGAATATGAAGAGGTTGTGGGAACGTTTGAGATTGTGATATAACGACAGACGAAGAAAAAGCAACTTTACTTGTACAGTACAACCTGTTTCACTTTTCATTGTTACTCCTATAAAGCACTCGAGCAGTCATGGTAAAGACTGAGAGTAGTTTTTACCTCGGGTAAAAGTTAATGTAGACTTGTTTTACCCATCAGCAGCAAACTTGGTTGCTGCCGATGGTGAGCTATCCGCTGCAAACTTGGTTGCTGCGGATAGTGAAGTCTTTCAGCAGCAGATTTGGGTGCTGCTGACTGTTGTATTCATTTCGCAGCAAAAAGGTTGCTGCTGACCGCCTTAAAGCTGTCCGCAGGAAACTTGTTCCTGCTGATAACTTAAAGCGATCAGTGGCAAAGGCTTTGCTGCTGAAGAGTAAATCTGTCAGCAGTGAAAAAAGTGCTGCTGACTCTACCTTTTATTAAGAACAAAAACATAGACATATTTACAAGGAAAGATAAAAATTAGAGACATGTCTTATTCAAAGTTCATCATGCCAATTGATTCAACTAGATATCGAAATCTTGCTTCATCAAAAGGTTTAGTGAACAAATCAGCATATTGCTCATTTGTGTGAACCTTGGATAGGACAATTTTCTTTTTCTCAGCTTGATCCCTGATAAAGTGATACCTGATGTCGATGTGCTTAGTCTTGGAATGCTGCACTGGATTATTCGTGATAGAGATAGCACTCATGTTGTCAATGTGAATTGGAGTCTGCATGAAGGTCATTCCATAGTCAAGCATTTGATTTTGGATCCAGATGACCTGTGCACAGCAGCTTGAAGCTGCAATGTATTCTGCTTCAGCTGTTGAAGTAGAGACACATGTTTGCTTTTTGCATTGCCATGAGATGAGCCTTCCTCCAAGAAATTAACATCCCCCTGATGTGGACTTTTTGTCCAAGTTACAACCCCCATAGTCATTGTCAGTGTAGGCATAGAGATTGACATTTCCATTCTTTGGATACCATAGCCCAAGTTTTGGAGCTCCCTTTAGGTATCTAAGGATCCTTTTGACAGCTTGAAGATGAGACACTTTTGGAGCTGCTTGAAATCTTGCGCAGAGACAAACTGCAAACATGATATCTGGTCTTGAGGCAGTGAGATACATGAGAGACCCTATCATTGCTCGGTACTGATGTTGATCAGTGTCTTGTCCTTCTTTATCCGGAGATAATTGATGGTGAACTTGCATAGGAGTTCTTGCAGCAGAGCAGTCAGCCATTTTGAACCTCTCCAAGATGCTTTTGACATACTTGGATTGACTTATGAAGATTCCATTTGGTACCTGTTTGACTTGAAGTCCTAAAAAGAAATTTAGTTCACCCATTGAACTCATTTCAAATTTGGAATGCATCAGAACTTCAAAGTCTTTGCAGAGCTTCTTTCTTGTAGATCCAAAGATAATGTCATCAACATAAATCTGGACCAGCAAAATTTCTCCCCCTTCATCTTTGATGAAAAGTGTCTGATCAATGGCCCCCCTCTGAAGTTGTTGCTAAGTAGATATCCAGATAAAGTTTCATACCAGGCTCTTAGGGCTTGGTGTAAGCCATAGAGAGCTTTGTCCAGTTTTAAGACCTTATTTGGATTTGCAGGATCCACAAAGCCTGGAGGCTGTTTGACATAGACCTCTTCACCAATCTTGCCATACAAAAAGGCACTCTTCACATCCATTTGATAGACCATAAAGTTTTTGGATGCTGCATATGCTAGAAAGATTCTGATGGCTTCCAGACGGGCAACAGGAGCAAAGACTTCATCATAGTCAATGCCTTCTTCTTGAGTGTAACCTTGAGCTACCAGTCTGGCTTTGTTCTTGACCACGATGCCCCTTTCATCTTGCTTGTTTCTGAAGACCCATATTTTTCCAATGGCTGTTTGACCAGGTGGAAGATCAACAAGCTTCCAAACATCTTGTCTTTTGAATTGCAGCAATTCTTCCTGCATTGCTTCAATCCAGCTGTTGTGCTTAAGAGCTTCATCAATCTTCTTGGGTTCCACCTGAGATAGAAAGCAAGAGAACAAATAAATGTTGGCTTCATGAGACTTACTTCTTGTCTGGATACCTGTGTGGACTGGACCAATGATGTTTTCCAGAGGATGCTCTTTGTTTATTCTCTGTGCTGGTATCACATCCAGCCGTATTCCCTCTTCAAGATTACTTTGGTTTAGATCAGGATTGTCTTCAGTTGTGAGGAGAGGAGCTTGGAGGTTCTGATCATTGTGTTCCACATTATCAGCAGTATTAGCATCAGAGGCCTCTTCAGCATGGATTGAGGAGGCTTCATTAAAGATTTCTTGGTCAGAGAGATTGCTGCTTGTGGTGTTGGAAGTACCGGCTTCACCTGTACTGGCTTCAATAGCTTCTGCCACTGATGGAGGATCAATGGATGGCCTTTTCATCCTGATGTAAGGACTGGAAAATCCAGTCTGTAGTCAGAAGAGGAGGTTGAGGCAGAAGATGTTGATTTTGAAGAGGAAGACTCCATATTTGAGAATATGAGAGGCTCAAATATCTGGGTGAAGGAGTCTATATCAAAGAGCCAGTTAGGACCTTTGCCTTGTTCACAGACAACGTGTTCCCTGCATTCCACATTAGCAGATTATTCCATAATCCGAGTCCTAGAATTGAACACTCGGTAGGCCTTTGATTGAGAGGAGTAACCCACAAAGTAACCTTCATCAGACCTTGCACCGAATTTAGGAAGAACTCCATGTGTGATGAGGATGGTACATGGACATCCAAAGGGCTTCAGGAAGCCAATGTAGGGAACTCTTTTGAGCCATAGTTCATAGGGTGTTTTCTGGAGAGGCTTAACAATAAGGACTCTATTCTGCACATAACAAGCTGTGCTTACTGCTTCCGTCCAGAAAGTAAGGGGCAGCTTTGAGTCAGCCAGCATAGATCTTGCTGATTCAATCAGAGTCCTATTTCTTCTTTCAGCAACCATTTTGTTGAGGGGTTCTTGGAGCACTGTATTGCCTTTCAATGCCCTTACTCTCACAGAAACTGTTCAGAGTGTGATTTTTGAACTCTGTTCCCTGATCACACCTTATGATCTTTACCTTCAGATTGCTTTGAATCTCTACCCTAAGAATATAGGATTTGAGAATCTCATCAGTTTCATCTTTTGTTCTTAGGAAGAATACCCATGAGAATCTGGAGAAGTCATCAGTTATCACCAGACAGTAGGACATTTTGCCCATTGACATGACATTCGTAGGACCAAAGAGATCCATATGCAGTAGCTGGAGAGGGGTGTCATTTGTGTTCAATGTCTTGGGCTTATGGGAACTCTTGTGTTGTTTTCCCTTCAAGCAGGCAATGAAGTGATCGTCTAGCTGGAATTCTTTGTCAGGAAGCCCTCTGACAAGATTGTCCTTCACTAATTTATTGATTGTTTTGATGTTAACATGGATTAACCTCCTGTGCCAGAGAGCGGATTCATCAACTGATGCCTTTGACAAAAAACATGAAACACTACTAGATGGAGTGGCTTCATTCATGTCAAGCACATATAAGTTGTCCTTTCTATGAGCAGTTAGGAGAATCTTCTCTGGAGGGGGTTTAGATAGGCCAGGAGTTAACACGAAACATTCTTTGTCAGTGAAGAGCATCCAATGCTTTTGATCACATACTTGGGAAACACTCATGAGATTGAAGTCAAGTTTTTTAACATAGTTGACTCTTTCAATACTCATCCTTTCATTGTACACAGTTCCTTGTCCAGTGATAGATCCACCCTTTGAGTCACTCCCAAAGGCAACATATCCTCCATTGAAATGTCTGAAGTTAGAGAGGATGGACCTGTTGCCTGTCATGTGCCAGGAACAGCCGCTATCTACCACCCAAGTATTGTGTTTATTGCCTGACTGTCCCTGCACATGGAAGATATCTAATTAGTGGTAGGAACATTGTAGCATGCAGCATTGTAGAAAATCGTTGCTAATTTGCCATTGTCAGCATGCTTGCAGTCAATGGAACCAATAGTTATGCTTGGAGATTGTTTGGCCTTCCATTGCTGTGTTGGTGGTTTTCTAGCTTTCTTTACATTGTCGGCAGAAGATGTTGTTGCTGACAATTCTGGCTTATCCGCAGCCGATTTCGCTGCTGAAGGCTTTGCTGGAGCAGTAGCAGTTTTTGCTGCTGGAAGTTTTATTTTGGATTTTGCTTTGTCAGCAGCAGATACTTTTGCTGCTGATGCCGTTGTTTTTTTATTTTTCTTTGTTAGCAGCAGAGACTTTCGCTGCTGAAGGCTTTGCCTTTGGTTTCTTGGACTTTACTCTATCAGCAGCGATTTTGTTTGCTGCTGATGGGTTGAACACAGATGACCGATTTGTAATCTGGTTAAAAGGGTTGAACTTGCATGTTGCAGCAAAGTGGTTTGATTCCTCACATATGATGCAAGTTTGTTGAGGTTTCTGCATCTTCACTCTTTGAGGGGATAGAGATTCTCTGAACTTTGTTGCCTTTGCATCATAGCTTCTCACCTGTTTGTTTCTATTTGTTTTCTCAAAGGCATGCTACTTTGAGTTTCTTTGGTGTTCAAGGTAGTGAAAGCAGGTGCTGGCAGTGTGATTGTATTTGCCACACACAAAGCAGGATAGTGCTATCTTGTCCCGGTGAAAGTCCACATAGTTCTTACTTTGAAACAAATCTTTGAAGTTCCAGGGATGAGCTTTGTTATGCTCAAAAGTGGCTTCTTCCAGTGTCTTTTAAACATATGGACCTTTTTCTCCAGGTGTATGAAAACTATCAAACACCTTTGGCTTTGACTAAGACTTGGGGTTGGTGAAACCTGATGTCTCTCCCTTTTCAATGTTTAGCTTTCTTCCATTTTGAGGATAGCTAATCTTGATTTGTTTGAATGGGATGGGAGCTGGAATAGTTGGAGTAACAACAGGACATTCAGTTTTGTTCAGAAGAGCTTCGGAGATAGGAGCAGATGGGACTGCACTAGTTTCACAGTGGTCTGAGTAGGTTGACTCAGGTTCTGAAGAGGTGGAGCAGTCTTCCACAAAACATGCATCCATTGAAGGATCAAGGTTTCGGTTTGCCGTGTCAAGATTTGCAGTATTGAAGCTTGGTTCGTGAATGGCAACATAGTCAGCAGGAGGAGGAACTGTCTTGTACTCGTCATTATGATATCCAAGTCCAGTTTTTACCCTTTCATGGACTTGAATATCTAACAATCTTTGTAACTTTTTAGATGAAAATTCATATTTTTCAACATGAACTTTCTGTTCAGCCAGTTCAGCTCTGGTAGCTTTAAGTTTTACTAATAGATCATCAATCTGAGTTTCAAGATTGGTTTGTTCATGTTTTAAAGAAGAAATCTCTTTCTTAAGGCAGTTAATCTTTTCTTTGTAACTGTCTTCGACCTTTTTAAATTCAGATTTCACTTGGTGAAACTCTTCATTTTGATCTATTAGATTTTGGTTATGCTTTCTATAACCTAAAACTTTGTCAATGCAAGCTTGAGAGAAAAGATGTTCAAATACCTGAGGTGGTATCTCTGCATTGTCTGCCATAAGTGCTTGGTTGGAGGCAGGAACATCTTCATATTGAAAACTCCAGTCAAATTATGTAGTTCTAACATTTGCACAGGCTACAGTTTGTGCTGGAGGAGTTCCTTGCTGCTGCTGCCTGGGTGACCTTCTTTGATGGCTGGCACCCTGATTTACTTTAGGTGCCTTGCACTCCCTAGCAAAGTGACCCATTTGGTTACAGTTGTAACATCGGATCTTGCTTTTATCAAGCCCAACTCTGGTGTTTGAGTTGTTGCTTGGAACTGATCTCCCGGATCTAGAATAAAACCTTTTTTCTCTGAGGGAGAGCATGGCATATGAGTGCTGAATATCCATTTCTTCAAGATCATCTGGATGAAAGCATTCCAGATCCTCCTTTATGAAGTGCATGCTGCTTGAGTTGTCAGAGACAAAAACAGTAGAGGTTGGCTGTTGAGGAGGTGCCTCAAGAAGAAATGGTGATGAGTTGGATTGTGAAGCAGTTGGTGTTTGAGGATGAGTAACAATAGGAGGATAGTAGTTGCTTGCACTAGGACCGGAATGATCAGAGTGAAGCGCTGAGGTGGTGGTGGAGGAAGTGGTAGCTGATTGATAACTGGAGCTCCTTTCTTTAGCTTGAATCATTTCTAATTCATAGGTTTTGAGCATGCCAAAGAGCTCAGTCATCTGAAGAGTCTTCAGATTTTCTGTTCTTCTGATGGACACTGTATATAATGTCCAACAGCTAGGAAGACATCTTATGAACTTCTTGAGAATGTCTTCATTCTCCAGCTTTACCTTGGAGCACTGCAGTTCTCCAACCAGGTACGTGTACCTGTTATATAAAACTGTTAGCGACTCACCTTCCTTCCAGACGAAGTTTTCATACTGTTGCTTGAGAATGTCACGCATGTTCTCCTTGACCTCCTCAAATCCAGCAAACATCTTTTCCAAGGCTCCCCATAATTCCTTTGCAGTTTTGTGAGCCTTGAAGTTGTGAAAAACTTCATTTGGAAGGCACATTTGGATAGCTCCTAATGCCTTGAAGTACACCTCCATTTTCTTGATGTCTTCTTCAGAATACTTGGAGGGTTCCTTCGGAACTAGTGGTCCTCCGGAGTCAGCAGAGGCCACCATGGGAACATAAGGTCCATCCCTTATGGATTTCCACATTCCGTATTCATGGTAGAAGAAGAAGCTTTCCATACGGTTCTTCCACATATCATAGTCCTCCCTAGACACCAACCTCGGTGCTCGGTTGATACTGCCGATGTCTTCAGATCCATGACTTTGTGCCATTATGTTTTGTGTGGCTTGATCAAGAATAGAGTTTTGAATAGAATCAGAAAGTGATTAAACAAATGTTAGTTTGTTTAATCTTGAGCCAAAGCTCTGATACCACTTGTAGGATCGTAAGATTACAAGGTGATTCTGTTCTAGTTGATATTGGCGGAAACAATAGCAACCAACAAAGTAAACAAGTAAACAGCAAGAATACTGATAAATGCACTGTTGTATTAGACTTCTGAGATTACAAGTTTACAAGTAAAACACTATCAAGAAGCACTATCAAGGCACAGCAAGCACACTTTGTTTGAAGTGTTTACAAGATATATATAGTAACTTAGAATCAAGACAGACCCTTGATTCTAAGGATCAGATCTAACACAAGCCGTTGATCTTGTTTATTAATCTAAATTACACGCAAAGGCTAATCTAGTTAACTTTACTGAAATGTCTTCTTAGGCATCATTGTTTGCATGCTTGGAGAAGCGCGTCATTGTCCTTTATTGGTTGCACCAGTGAGGTTCCTTCTGCTTGGAGTGTGGCAGTTGCTTTTGCAGAAAGGTGTCAGAGGCGCTTCGCATGGATAGTCAGCTGCAACGTTTGATCTTTAGAGAATAAAGCTATCAGCAGCAGAGATGAGAATAATGCTGCTGATAAGCCTATCAACAGCAACTTGTGTTGAACGCTGCTGATAAACCTATCAGCAGCAACAAGTATTGAATGCTGCTGATAAGCCTATCAGCAGCAACATGTGTTGAATGCTGCTAATAAGCCTATCAGCAGCATTTGTATTTAGAATAATTTGGTAGCAATCAGTCTTTGGTTCTACACTATTTAATTAATTAAAGGGTTTCGATAGGGATTATAATAATCTAAATACATTTTATTATTATTAGAAAATTATGTTGAAATTATTTAATATACTTTTAAACCCTAATCAGTTATAATTAAGAAAAGCGATATTTGCAATTTATAGCAATGCTCGTGTACAACTTTTCAAGATAATAATGGGTCTAAAAAAGTCATATAATCAATTTATAAACTAAATAGGTAATTTAAATGTTTTGTTTTATAAAAACAATTTTATTTAAATTAAGGTTTAAATAGTTTTAAAACAATCCAATTGCCAAATATTTGTTTCTCTTTAAAAACTTGTAAATTGTAGCGCGGTTTCAAAATTTTATTTTATAAAAAGGTTTGTGGTATTACCGGCTCGAACCCGAGTGGTTCCTGCATAGCTGATACGTTCTACCACTTGACCAGGGAAGTCCTAGTGTCAAATAACCGGTTTTTGTAGTTAACAACCCAAACCTGAGAGGGAAAACGGGTTCAGGGTAGGATCCCACGCAAAAAGGTGCGGGGCTAGGCTCGAACCCGCGACCTTTCTTTTGTAAGACAAGCGTATTACCGGTAGACCAGGGCTAATGCCTTGATAAGGTCTTGAAACGATTTGGTTTTAACACCCAACCCGATCCACCTTCGTCCCCAAAATGAACCCGTAAACTCTAGCTTCTAAATTGACCTCGTTCGTGCACAAATACGAGCCTAGAGTGATGGTGCTTTCAATCTATGAATCAATGCGAGTCTAATGATACCAATTTTACCTGAAATGATTGCATGATAAGGGAGATCAGTATAGGCGCACAGGTTTGAGTTCCTTAGGCTCCGATTGTGTTCCAGAGACAGACTGGGGTGTGGATGAGAGTTTAAGGGGTTCGTAAAACTGATTGCGATGGTGTATGATCGGATTATATGTCTCAATTTCATTGAAAACGTATGAATTGATTGCGGATTTTATTTGGGACGGTTTCAGAATAACAGGGCATTCTTAATCATTGATTTGTAGTAATTGGGTCTTAATACACGTTCAAAACCGTCGACATAACGCCCTTGCACGGTCTTGAGGAGTTAACACTCTTGTATTCGAGATTAACGAATCTGATTTGAAGCTGTTTGACTTCTAAAGTCAAAATCAGGAAGATTGGAGTTCAAAACATGAAAAGTTCAAATTGGTAAATTGAGGGGGGGAGGGTTTAATCAGGGGTTCAAAGGATCAAGTGGGGGTTCAATGTATTCAAGGAGGTTCAATGTGATCAAAGGGGGTTCAAACCAAGTTTATTAGTTTTAAATCTTTTGTGTTTATATAATTTATTTTGTAAAATCTAGGAAACTAAACTACAATTTGAAATGTTTTATATAACTTTGTTAAACATATATTTTAAAACTAAATAATTATTTATATTTTTTATTAATAATATACACATATATTGTTTTGAAAATGTAGAATATATATATATATATATATATATATATATATATTTAAAATTTAAAATAAATAACTCATATACATATATGTTTATAAAAGAGTAGGATCTAAATAAATGTTTTATTAAAAATGCTTTGTCATGTATTTATACCTAATTATATTCATTTATATGCATCATAATGAAATTTTAAATTCCTTAATTAAATGAAATAAATATAGATGTATGTAGGTATATTATGTTATATATATAATTGTATAACTTGAAATCCAGAACTGAAATTAAAAGGCTATTATTATACAAGTCCGAGCATGAAAAAAAAATCAAGAATGTTACAGTATCCCCTAGTTGAGGGAATTTCGTCCCGAAATTAACTAGTTTGAGACTACTGAATCAGGAAAAGGTATGAGTTTGGGTTCTCGACGAACTTGATTGTTGGTTTGAGGGGTACAATCGATGACAAGATTCAGGTCTGATACTCAAAGTCATGCCTGAATGGTGATGGTGGATTTAGTTTGAAGGGAATTGAGGAGAAAACTGTTGAAGAATATCTTGTTCTCCAAAGATGGAATGCATCACTTGAAACGAGAACGATGAGAGTTTTGATGATAAAAAAAAACTTGCCTAGGATGTAGTCTAATATTTAAGATATGTTACTGGATAAGAGGTTTCACAAACATTGGTCAAGATCAAAATAACATAAAATTTCACGTGACACAAGCAACGCTACTTCTGTCAATATGACAGGAACACTTATATATAGGAAGTACCAGCGGCGTATCCACTATGCCCTTATCATATCTCATTAGTTTCGTTACCATATGTCACGATAGGTTTTATGTTATAACACATGACAGAATTCACTATGTTTTCCATGCGCTGACTTTTATAATCACGTGTGCACCCATAATTACTCAAATCGTCGCATGATCCGTATAGTTCATCCCATTTTGTGCGGGTCAAGAGGGGACATAAAGTTACTTAGTTCATATCTATTGTGTTCACGTATGAGTTGCTAATAAATAACTGTGCCCCTAGATAGTAAGGTCAATCAGAAGTCTAAAGAGTAATAATGTGGCATAACTTAGAGTTCCATAGCTTCCTCGTGTTTGAACAAGAATACGTCAAACCCCGAGTAGCTTAAAGTTTGTAGCTATCAACTTTCATGGATAAAGTGAAAAATCATGCCTTGTGTATAATGTGGAAAATCAAATGCAAACATTGTAATAACATAGTTCTGTGTATAATGTAAACATCCAAGTTTCATGTTTAATCTAGTATCATGTACATTGTAAACAAATAAGTTTCACGTATAATATGAACAACTTAGTATAATGCATATTGTAAATAAATAAGTTTCATGTATAATGTGATTAATCTAGTACCATGTATATTGCATTCAACCAAGTATCATGTATCATGTGAACAATCTAGTACCATGTATATTGTAAGTAACAAAGTTTCATGTATCATGTGATAAATCTAGTATTATGTATCATGTGAATGCTCATATGTCAGTTATTGAATCTGATGAGTAACGTAAACTATCGAATTTTGTAGGTGTTTAGAGTAATGTGCTTATGAATGACCGATTTGTGCTTTTTGTTTGTAAATAAACAAGTAACTGTAATTTATTCTTGGTTGTAGATTAATAAATAAATGAAAATAATAGTTGATTATATAGATAATTGGATGAATAAGTGAGACCCTTTTATTTATTTAATTTAATTATCATAAAGAGAAAGAAAGAAAAAAAATAGTGGCTAAATTATTTAGTGATTAAGCCAAGATTTAATAATAATTAATTTAACGAAATAAAAAGTCATAATTAATTATTAATTAAAATAATGTTTTTTTTATAAAACAAGTTGTATTAAGTTTCTTTACAAGGTGAAAAAGTTTATAGATAATTTGTATTCTAGATAGTATTTGTAAACGAGAGGTTTGATAAATGTTTTGTTTGAGCAAAAATAATGATGCTATTTAAATCAGACAATAAAATAATTAGTTTGCAAAGAAGGTTTAGGTACGTGTACCAAATTGCAATAAATAAAAAGATGATGTTTAGATTATACTCACTTGGTAGCATAACCAAATTGATACTTTGACAAATCAAAGTGATTCAAATTCTTATACTTTCAAGAAGACATGTTTTTGCCTATAGGTGAACACTCACTTCGGGAGTTCCCAGGAAAGCAAACGGATCATTCGGTTGATTTGGAATTTTATGAAATGCTTTCCTAGACAGAAGGCCCAAAGTACAGGCCTTCACCTTCCAGATTGCACATGTTCTTTACTAGTTTTCAGAACTCAAAACTTTGACGGGAAAAAGAAAGTTTAATAGGCATTAGGCTTAAAAGTTTAATTTTTTCACAAGTGATGATGAGGATGACATAATTCTCAATGTGTAAGAGTGAAGGTGTATAAAGACTTAGATATGAATAAAGGTGTGGTAAAAATTAGGATAACATTTAATGGGATTAAATAGGTAGCATGTAATCAAACAGTGTAGTAAACAAGGTATTACATAAATAGCAATTTTATAAGCATGTGAGTTATCAAGTACTGTAGCACATAAAATATCATGTATTGTATCATGCGATGTAATACCAAGGATAACATGTAGAGTAATCACACAAGGGTGTCCTAAGGTTATAGACTAGGTCATTGGTTTCTAATAACCTAATTCCCTATAACCATGGCTCTGATACCAATCTGTCACACCCCAACCGACGGCGGAATACGTCTGGGTGGACGTGTGGACTGTTCATAAGCACATGATCAAGCTAAAGTTTCATATATCAATTTCATCAAGATTTTGTTACATAAGTTCAATCAATAACCAAAATCAAATACATCAACATGTTCAAGTTCTTTGTTCACTAAGTCCAAATCCTATATGTTGTATCTTGCATATGATCTCATACACTAGTACCTTAAACATGATGAAAACAGGGTCAACTAAAAATAGTTGGTGAGCATACATAGGTTTTGACACCACAAGTAATATCAAGAGTTTGTGTACAATTCATATGATATATGGTTTAATAAGGCAATTATGGGGAACCACTATAGTTTAAATTGGGGCGTAAAATCAAACCTTGTGACTTATAGGCATAACATAAATGTTATCCTTAACTGTTTTCGGCAACAATCACCCTAACCGGGTGGGTTGGTCAGACTCAATAGATCTATCATTGTATACCGTCGACTTGTACAGAGTTAATGATTGCACTTGCAATATGCACAAAAAGTATGTAAAGGTTGTTTGCACAAATAGTGTTCAAGCATAAAGCACAAATTGCACACATGATCATAAACTTTGAATTGTAATAATTGCAAATAGTTTGTATGTAATCATGTTTCACCCCAAAGAATGTAAAAGTGAAAAAGGGGCTATGTAAACTCACATGAAATATTAGTTGTAGATCACACGGATATGATGTTTGCACAAGTGTTTAGCTTAACCACAAGGTTAACCTATAATTGAATTATATGGATGTAATCAATGAAATGCACAAATGACTAGGGCAAATCCAGTTGTACAAAGGAATTGAGTCAAAGTTTGGTTGATTTGAATGTGAGGACTTGTTTATGTATAAAGGGTGTTTATGAAAAATATGTATATGATGTGTGTAAAAATAGGTATGATGGTTTTTGTTTTGTATAAGAGATTAGGAGCAAAATGTTTGAATCCAAGTATGCACTTTTGTTTATGGATAAAGAAGTAATAAGTGATTAAAGTTTAAAAAAAAACTATTTACTTTAAATAGATTTTGTAATTAAACAAATAAAAATCTTTTTATCTATTTAATTATTTAAAGGGTTTCGATAGGGATTGTAATAATCTAAAAACATTTTATTATAATTAGAAAATTATGTTTAAATTATTTAATATACTTTTAAACCCTAATCAGTTATATATAAGAAAAATGATATTTGCAATTTATAACAATGTTCGTGTAAAGCTTTTCAAGATAATAATGGGTCTATAAAAGTCATATAATCAATTTATAAACTAAATAGGTAATTTAAATGTTTTGTTTTATAAAAAACAATTTTATTTAAATTAAGGTTTAAATAGTTTTAAAACAATCCAATTGCCAAATATTTGTTTCGCTTTTTAAAACTTGTAAGTTGTAGCAAAAAAACAACCCTAGATGAACAAGGTTTCATAATTTTATTTTATAAAATGGTTTGAGGTATTACAAATAATTTTTAAAAATAATCGCCGACCACCCGGCTCGAACTCGGGTGGTTTCTGCGTGGCTGATACGTTCTACCGATGGACGAGAGAAGTCCTAGTGTCAAATTACCGGTTTTTGTAGTTAATAACCCAAACCTTGAAATTTTAAATTCCTTAATTAAATGAAATAAATATAGATGTATGTACGTATATTATGTAATATATAATTGTATACCTTGAAATCAAGAACTGAAATTGAAAGGCTATTATTGTACAAGTCCGAGCATGAAAAAAAAATCAAGGATGTTACACAATGTTCTGTCATGAAACATTGTGTTTGTGTATGGACAGTATGCACCCGCTTTGACCTCTAATCAAGGTTACAACGACTAACCACGGGTGGGGGTATCAACCCAACTAGATCTATTCATGCGTTCCACGTCTGAACTAGCTAACGTTTATAGTATTCCAGGGGACTTAATATAACAATAAGTACTCATGCAACAATAAGTTTGTGTACTCATATCCAAATGAGAGCTATGTACCATTCCCCGTGTGTTTAAAAATTATTTAAATCATAGTAAAAGTGGGGCCGTAAAGACTCACCTCGACAGTGAGACAGATATGTAGCAAAGTCCAAGTATGTCTTGACCTATTCATGCCCTAGAATGATTAAGATAACTTATGGTCTAAGTAATAGTTCTATGAGTAAGTTGGTCATGTAACCAATTAGCCAACATAATTCGTTATGTTGTATGTCTTGTTGTCAAAGATGTTTTAACCCGGCGACCGTTGTTGATACAAGTTGGTTTTCTGAAAATATATATTTATTGAAAATAAGTGTAAACAATGTATACAACCAAATGTGTTCAAAGACTCCATATATTCTTATGTCCATTTGGCGTTTTAGGTTGTAAAATATGACTCGACTCTATCCGAGTCGTGATTCGTTAAATATGGTAAATATATATATGTTTATATATATACATATAAAATATACTTATCAAATAAAATTGTTTTCCAAAATGTGATACGCATAAAATAATGTTTATTATTATTCCTACTAACATACCTTGAAATACTAGTATTTAAAATAATGTCGTTTTTGTGTCACGATTAAATATATTTAGGTTTAGTTAAAAAGATATATACATATAGTCGTATAAAAAAACGTAAAAACCTTATGTTTCGATATACCTTCCCATATATTTTGGATTCTAAAATAATTTCTCCTTTCATAAAATAAATTCAAGATATATATATATATATATATATATATATATATATATATATATATTAAATAAACTACATGGACTTTTTATGAATCTTTCTCCCAAAATATATATCTAGTATATTTTCATAATCACTCTTTCATGCACAACAAAAATATATCCATAGAATATATAAATGTTAATTCCTAGATAAAACCTATGAACAAAATTCCCATTTAATCATGTCTCATAAAAATACTAACATTTCTATGTTCATAACTATAAATAAGTAGTTATTTCTATGTTCATAAAAATACTAACATTTCTATGATCCAAGTAAACCAAATATTAATCATATGTATTCCTTGATGTTTTTATAGAAAAAGAATGTGTTATATTAAATCCATGTCTTAAAAATGTTTGCTTATCAAGTCAAATATATTTCTTGGGTGATGACTAACATTACACTTGCAAGAATATAAAACTAGTATTAGGAGAGACTCACTTCAAATGGAAAAGATTAGGATGTGTGGAAGGCTTGGATTCTTGCCAGAACACTTGGATTGATCTTGCAAATGCTCCTAATACTTGGATGAAAAATCAAAAATGGAAGATGGTGTGTGGGGTGATGGGTGCCGTCGCAAACAAGGGAGAGGGAAAGGATTTGATGATTTTGGGTGTGGTGAATGTATGGAATTCTCCATGTATTTATAGTACTCCTTTGGTGACCATTGGGTGGTGTGTCTTGGGGAGACAAGATTGTCTTTGGGGGACAAGGAGACCAAGTGTGGGGAGACAAGATTGTCTTTCGGGGACAAAGAGTAGAGTAGGGTGGTGGTGGTGGATGAGTGTGGTGTTGATTACTAGGTCACCCGGTGCAATACCAGTAAATAATACCCGTTAAATACCCGCTTTTAATAGAAATAAAATCATAATCGTCGAGTTATAAATAAAATATCTCGGGTATATAAATTTTATATGTTTACGTAGTTGAGACGCGTTAAATGTGTAATGTATGTATTAGAGTCCAAAATACGTGTTGACGAAACCAAATTGATGTCAAATATATATCTATATATATATATATATATATATTTATTATTTTTTTAACACATAGAATAATAAAAATAGAATGCTTTTCCAAGCATTTGATATTTATCAGTGTGTGACCCGGTAAATTTTAAAATTACCAATGCATGTGATTAAATAAGTGGGATTTGCTATGTATGAAATGACCTAATTAATTATAATTAAGTCTAATACTTTTTTTTTCATAATTGCGTGTAAGACTAGTACGTATATTAACCTGAGAATTTGCCGGTTGTCACATTCTCCCCTTGTTAAAAGAATTTTGTCCTGAAATTCAGCTGATGTCAATTCCTCGGATGAGTCATTAGTATGACTTTGTAAGGAACATGTTGTATTGATTCCATGGGGAGATTGATGTTCTTAAGAAGAATGAATCATGGAAGTTTATTGTTCTTTTAGACTGACAATGAGAATTCGTAACGTTCCAAAATCTTGAAGGATTCATTCCAAGAAATGTATTCACTAGATCGTGGAGATGTTTGAGATTCTGAAACTGCACCAAGTGTATGATGTAGGCGTTTTTTGTATCCTTTTTTATGTCAAGGAAAACACCAATGCAGGTTGCCAAGAAGATAGGACAACATATTTAAACTGATATCCTAACTAGAGAGTTAGCAGTCAAAACAACAGTAATTCGAAATTACCGAATGCCAATAGCGTAGCGTCGAGTGTTAAGGTGGTGTCAAGGGAAAACTAAGTTGGGTACACTTATTGAGATGATAAGTTGAGATGTTGTTGCCAAATATCGTCTAGTCTAATGAAGTACAGATAAATGGGTTTGTATATGGATATGCCAGACACCTATTGTCTGAAAGGGAGGGTATGTCAAAACCAATTATTGCTAATAATAATTATTACTCTCAAGAGTTGAAACGATCCGTTTGAGAGTATGAGTCGTGTATATAAAAACGAATGGATTTAGATAAGACATTAGCCCGGCATTAAAGGGATGGAATCCTTTTACCGGTGGCTAGGGTGGAACACGTAGAGTGTGAGTTCAGTCACTAGAAAGTGGCTGGCCAACGGGCGTTCCACAGGTTTTGCTTCACAACCTTAGTGCATCATACCGGTATTAAGGCATGCCAACCTGAATGCATATCATACATGGTGTTTCTATGGATTGATAGTCGAGATTTAGTTTTGGATTTTTCCAAGGTAAATTGCTAGGGTCCAAATTACAAAATCATGTTAATAACCCCAACTATTAGAGCAAAGATCTGGCCAAAATATAGTGGAAAGTCTGAGATGTCAGGAAATGTGGTGTGCCGTGAGGGAATTTTTGAAATTACGCTATGTTGTGCGTCAGTCAATATTGTCAAGGACAATGGGTGACACAATTATGAGTGAGGATCTTTAGGCGATGTATTACACATGTAACGCTTGCATCTAGCGACAAATTTATTGAAAATAGATTATGGGGGGGTGTCCTGCTTTAGAACCGACCAGAAATCATAATCGTGTTATAGAGTAAAAGGCTCAGAAAAAGTATAAAGTCTAGGATTGAACCATGGAATTGGTAACATTTGTCGTCTGTATTCCTGTAACATCCTGAAAATCCGTAAGTTAGTGGTTCAGGTTAGTGGGCGACCCGAATACATGTTTAACGTATTGAGGAGTAGGGTTGATCATATGAGGTACGTTTAATTACCGAAATAGACGCAGATAGCCGTCTAAAGAGGGTTCGAGATCGATACGAGCATGAGATGGAAATTGCAGGACCCAGAGCTAAACTAGTAGTTATATATATACCACATTAGCGCAAACCCTAGGGCCATTTTGTGACCATGTGTGTGCGATGACAGGGAGAAGACGATAATAGGGAGAACTGATCGGGAAGAAACTAGGCGGCGACGAGACGGCTTGGACCGAGAACCTCCGAAGCACACAAAGGTAATCCTGTTTTATGCTTGTTATGTTATTTACGATCTTTATTGCACGGAAATATGGCTAGGGCTTCGCGTGGGTAATAGTCGGTGGTGATGGACGATGTTATGGTATACAACAGCGATGGTGGGGTGGTGACAGTGATCGGGAGCCAGTAGAGAGGGGGAGAAGGCGGTCAGCAGTGGTTAAGTAGTGTTAACGGCATCACGGTGGTGATGCGTGATGGTGGGTGACATCAGAGAAAGAGAACGGAGAGAAGGGATGAGTTCTAGAGGAGGCGAGAAGGAGGCTGTAACCGGTGGCAACGGTGAAGGTGTCCTACGGGCATGCGACAAGGAGGCGGAAACGGTGATGGGCGGGTGCCGGTGTTGGCCGTGGTGGTGCTTATGACGGTGAGCAGCGAAGGGCGAGGATGGTGATGTTTTCGATGTAGGAGGAGACTGGGGTGGAGTCCTTTGGCATGGTAGCGGTGGCATTATCCGGTTAGTGTTTAGTCACGGGAGAAGATGGAGGACGTGCACGGTAGTGCACAGTGATGACGACGAAGAAGATGACGCGCATGACGGTACGCGGTGATGCTTGGACGAGCTCGGCTAGGGTTTAGCCGGTTAGGTTTTGCATGGCGGCATGTGCATGCATGCATGGGACGGAACCCGGTTTGGGTATTCGGGTTCTAAGCAGGTAAAGGACAACCCAGTTCGTGTGAACTTGTAGAGTTAGCGTTTCGTGGATGACGAATGATGAGTTGTTGAGGCGAGCGTTAGCGGTTTAATTATATTGCTATACATTGTTCTGATCATGTGATCATGCATTTGGCATGTTTGGCTTTCGAGCGTGGACGGACGAGTTGCAGAGCGAGGACTGAGACTCAACATAACTAGTGAGTTTCTAATCCCCGTCTTTTAAACATTTTATAGATTTTGGGGGCTATCGTACATACTTACAAGATTTGTTTAATAAATTAAACGTATAACGAGTTTGGGGGGTTTAACCCGATAAGTTTATGAATGTAAGTATTCAAATGCGGGGCTAAGGGACTGTGTGTTGTCCTTAGGATGTGTGGGTTAAATGTGGGTGTGATGGTCGTATGTCATTAATGGTCTAATAGGGGTGAGTCGGGGGACAAGTTTACATGTCGTGCGGGTACGAATAGGAAGTGGTAGTGTGTGCACGTACGTGGTATGTGCTTAGTTAACGAGACATAGTACTTGCATGTGTCTTACCATAATAGTGGTGTGTTGCATGATGAGTTAGTCGAGGTGAGTCGGGATATGAGTTAGCCATTTATGAATATATGTAGGATGTGTATTCTTGAGAAAATATGTGGAGTGCATGCTTAGTTAATGGGACGTGTAAATGCTAGTATGTTATGATGTGCTAGTTGGTCATTTTGAGTTTGCATCGTTGTTTTTGTGGCACGGAAAACGAGATTGTAAAGAACGAAGTCCATCGGGAGGTCATCAAAGGTGACAACGTCTAACAATACAATTATGGGCTCAGGGTGTGTCGAACGCCCCGACGAGGGTGCATTTGACGAGGTATGTCTTTGTGTGCATTTATATGTGTTTAAATTGCATGCAAGTGTTGAGTTATATTTATTATACATTAGATGATATTGATGTGGTGTGTAGCGTTAGATTGACCATTGTTTCGGGATGATGACGCTGTTATTACAACCGTTGTGTCAGTTGACTTGTGAGAGTCTTGGTAAAGGATGGTTAAGTCGATGTCTAGGGATTGGTTGTGTTAACCAGGTTTTCGAGTTAATACGTGTGGTAGATTACAAGTTATTAGTGTAGTAAGCTCGATCCATGTTGATGAGACTTACTGGGTTATGATCATGGGATGAGTCTTGGGTTGGTAAACCCTTATGGGAATATGGTTGGTAATGAGGGTGATTAATATGTCCTTGTAATGAAAAACTATTTTTATAAAGGATTGGGATATCCTGTGTCGATATAAATGACTTTTGTGAAGAGATGGTTTCTATTTAATATAAACTATTAGAACTCACTCAGCGTAGCTGACTTTATTTGTATGTTAGGTGTTTTTATTAAAGTAAAATGCCTTAACTTAAACTGAGAATGGGATGAGGGTGAAACGAATGCCACCACGAGTAACCGCGAGCCAAGAGGTTAATAGAGCAGTGTCAAGAGCCAAGAGCTTTGGTGGGCGACATGCCGCGTGGTACTATGATTGGGAGGACGGGATGGAAAAGGAGAGCAGTGTCAAGCTGTACGTGATTTCCCTCCAGGATGTGGACCTGCGTGGTTGAGAGATCGACCACTTACAAAGGTTAATAGAACTCTGTTTCAGGAGGAACCAGAGGAGGACACAACAAATGAACCTGATGTGGTCTAGTAGTGATTTTGCGAGCATTGTTCGGGATACTCGACTGCTTGATGATTAGTTGATGTGGCAATTGTCACGAGAGTTCTGAGGGTGATTTGAAGTTACAAATAATTAGACGTTTACGTGGTGTGATGCTTAATTCAATATTGGCTATTTGGGTTTGACATTAATTGTTAGTTTTACCGCATGGTTATTCGAACATAATTAATGAATTCTGTCTATGATAGTGCGTGATTGTGTTTACAGTTGTGGATTATGTGCCGTAATGTGCGGATATGTGATTACATTTTGAATGACGTGAAACCATAATGTGATATTGGTTGAGTAGGTCGTGCACATAGACTTTTATAGACATGAAACTGAATTTGTCTGTGTCTACAATCTTAAGGTAGTGTCACCTATGTGCTAGCATTTAGGTAATGTTTGAAGTGCAATGGGTATTATGCACTTTGTGTGAATGTTCAGGATGAGGTCGTGTGGGAAATTATGATTTTATATATTATGTGTATGAATGTTTAGGATGATGTCCTGTGTCTAGACTGAGTAGTGTGTAGTCTTGAACCATTGGTGCGACCCGTATGGGGTACGAACGTGTGAACTCTATGTGATTATGTGTTGACGTGTGGTCGGGGCTACCGTTGTGATGAATATAATGTGGAGTTCAGGAGTTTGTGTGTCTATAAATGACGAGGTCATATCGTATACATGTAGATTTGCTCAGGTCTAGCTAGTTGTGCGAGCACTTTGCACGAATTAGAAAGTTGGGTTACTAGTACGTATGTAGAACGTTGTATGTTCTGTCGTTATGGTGTCGGTGTGTGTCCTTGTAGTACATGATTAATCGTGCAAAGGACGGGTGGTGGGTGTTCTCTTGTAACATCCCGAGTTTTAGGGCGTGAAAGAATTCACGAGAATTAAAAATTTTAAATAAGAAAAAGGGAAGCGGGCTTGGGCCGGGGGTGTATGGGCTGAAAGGGGCAAGGGTTTGGGCCCTTATAAGCCCCAAGACTAGCCCAAAACCCTCACTTCCAACACATTTTCGGATTCTAAAGAGAGAAAGTGAGAGAGATCGTAGAGAGAGAAAGTCTCGGTTTTCGGATTAGAGCTTCAAGGATCATTAGCAAGAGTCTTATGAGTGTTTAGCAACAAAAAGGAAGTGATTACAGGTAACCGATTCACCTAGATCTGAGTTTTTGTTCGTTTCTGGGTTTTTCGGGTTTAGGGTGAAAAGGTTATGTTTGAACGGATGAAACTGAAAGATGAGCATAGATTTGAGTTCCTTAATGGAAAACGAACGTTTTGAATGCAAACAGGTTCGGGATCTTGACGTGATCAGACCCGAATGCAAAAGTTAGGGTTTTTCGCAAAGAACAGGTCGTGCGCACAGAGCAGGTCCTGCGCACTTGCTAAGTGCGCAGGAAGAGGAACCTGCGCACTTGCTAAGTGCGCAGGAAGCAGGGTCTGCGCACTTGCTAAGTGCGCAGGCATCAGGCTGGTAAAGTCAGTATAGTCGCCTAAATCAGAATGTTTAAACCATTTAGCGTTGAGTTAAGTCTGATACGTGTCAATTGTCATGATTGTTCAGATTATGTGACATATAGTAGACAATTGTAGCTAAGATACCAGGTGAGTTCTAATCCCCTTTTTGCCTTCTTTAGGGGTGGTGTGCATATTTAGTGTAAAGCGTTTATTATATTTTATATATTATAAACTGAAAGGAAAAGTTATGTTTTAGTGAAAAGTTTAAAAGAGGCAAAAGTACGTTTTGAGGAAAGTATATCTATATTATGGCAAGCGTTTACTATATTTCTATATACATAAACAAAGGCATGATATATGTGCTAGTATGTTTTCAGTAAAGTAAGATATATCATTTGGCAAGCGTTTACTATATTTCTATATACATAAACAAAGGCATGATATATGTGCTAGTATGTTTTCAGTAAACAAGTTATATTTTATGGCAAGCGTTTACTATATTTTTATATACATAAACAAAGGCATATTATATATGAAAGTTATGAACAAGATTTACAGAAAGTTTTATGAACAGTAAAGTGAACAGCTTTCCTTCGGGAATGTGTACCAGTTTGTAAAGGTCCTTGGGACAAATGTTACTTATACAAGATGTCAGATATGGGTTCTACCCATTAGTAAGAGTCTTGGTGGCTCGTTAACAATTGTACAATTGGGATGAGTGACGGCGGTTGCTCGGGGGACTACGCAATCCCCCATGTACCAGTTAAGCGGTATTGATCACGAGGACAATACCCGGTGTTGATCACGAGGACAACATCGTGTTATGTGGTGTTGATCACGAGGACAACATCAAGGGGTCACGAGGACCCAACTATGTTAAGCGGTATTGATCACGAGGACAATACCAGTAGTGACAAGGAATTGACGGTTAAGTGGTACTAATCACGAGGACAATACCAGCAGTGATAAGAATTGACGGAGGGCAGTACCAACAGTGACAAGGAATTGACGGATACTTTACGAATGTTTTAAACTATTTTTGAAAAGTGAAGTTAGTAAAGTTTTGCCTTAAGGGCAGTATGTATGTATTAGTAAATCTTTTGTATAATTGATTTAAAAGTAAATGTTAGAACTCACTCAGCGTTGCTGATTTTTAGTATGCATAGCAGTTAAGTGCAGGTGTAGTTGATGGATGTGGATGCTTGGCTTAGCGAGAAGAGTTACCCGAAGATCAGTGTATGGCATCCCGATTATGTTTATGTCTATGTTTCTTTTGATTATGTTGATTAAGACAAGTTTCAGTTGTATTTGGCAAATTATGTTTAAACATGTTATGTTTCCGCTGCGTATGTTGAAGTTTAAATTGTTTCCGCTGTGTTAATGAATGTCTTATGTTTAAAGTGCTATGTGTTGATGAGTAAATCCAACAAGTGAGGCCTCCCGGGTTTGGGGCCTTACATCTCTAGCATAGTATTTCTATCTTGACATTTTTCTTGACGTTTTTCTCGACGTTTATACATCGAGGTGATGCGAGGAGTTTTGACGTCTTTCTAGACGATTGGTGAGATACTCTTATGAGATGCCTATGCTTATATCTCGAGAATTCGGAGCACGAGGCCAACTGGTGGAGCTGTGAAGGTTGATGTTGAAAGCATTTACGCGAACGCTTGGTCGGAGATAGTTATGATGTGATCGAGATGACGACACTGAAGATTCTAGCGCGGAGTGAACGAGGTGACGAAGGGTTTCCATGGAATACGTTCCATATGAAGAATTCTGTCGATGTAAGATACAAGAGGAATGGGAATGTTCTCTCCGAACGAGACGATAAATTGTTGAGGCTTATGATAGGGCGAACTTCATGTTCGTGCTTGATGACTGAGACGCGGCCGGTAATCGCGTGGTAATAATAGAGGAACAAAGAGGAAAGCGAAATGAAGAAATGACAAGTGCAGGATTGCACATGAGTTCTTGAGAATGAAATGCCAAAGATGGTAATCGTATAACTAGTTTAAGGCGAGCTCCCGTGGAGCATTGGCTAAAGCCAATGGTGGGCTGTTGAGACAACGTGATGATGATAGGTGAACTTTTGAGAAACATCTAGAGCTGATGAAGATAACTCTAGTGTGGAGTGTAAGTGCTTATTTAAGGGGCGCATGAGACGCATGTTAACGTTGTAAAGAAGTGTCTTACGAGATACACGTTTTGATTATAGAGACGAGAGGTGCTTTACATAAGCTCCTGTAGATCATCAGAGGATGACAGAGGAAGTACCTTTACGGGTAATGCAGGGGTGCATGGGCTATGAGAAATCATCGCTGAGTGGCGATTAGGGTATGAGGCGTAAAGTATGAAGACTCAATTTGGAAGTGTAACACCCAAAATTTTCAACCATTTTAAATCTTTTAAAACACGCGGAAGTAGGTCCCATATACACACTCTTTACAAAACAACACGTTTTAAAAACATCAACACGACCACGACATAAGTTTGTTGCAAAACCACTAACCAACATCTTAAACATAACAACAAGTTTTAACATCTACAAGATAGTTCAAACAAGTTTAAAGACTCCTCAACCAGGAGTTAAACTCCAACCATTATCACCCACCAAAACGGATGAGAATCCAATCCGACATGAAGCGTGACCCGAGACTTCAACCGGAGCTTTACCTACAAGAAAACACCATAAAACAACCATTAGTAATGATATACAACGCCCATGTGAGCCCTCAGGCCCTTACATTAATAATCGACCAAAAATGACATTTCAACATTTTGGGCGTAATTTACAGTAATTTACGTCGGGCCACCGTAATTTAAGCCTAACCACCGTAAATTACGCCCAACCCAGTTCAGAACCCATTTTTTAAATTTCTCACGTCGAGGCACCCCAAATTCATATATTATGGCTTTCGTGGTTCATTTTCTAGCCTGGGATATACTCAAAAGAAGTTTGGGCTTTTTTCCAACAACACATATTATCACCTATACATGTTTAACCTAAACCCAAATGCCAATTAACATACAAAAATTCAAATAACACATAAAGCACCTTACATACATTAGTTAGTTAATTCCACTAACCCGGCTTCTCCTTTGTGAGGTTCTTAAGACCTCAAACACCCCAAACGACTTTGTGAAGTTCATGAGCGCAATTAACTCTGTTTGAGGTTCTTAGACTTCAAAATCCTCTTTATGATATCATTTTTGCTCCCATGTGAGGTTCAAAGACCTCAAATCACCATGACAGTAGTGAAGTTCAAGACTTCAAACAACAACAACCCAAATGAAGTTCATGACCTCAATTACCACGTGTGAGGTTCTTAGACTTCAAACACCAACCTTAAACATACAACAAGTGTACATACAAGTTACTAACCCATCTTATAACCCATACGTTATACCCGACATGTGGGGTTCAAGACCCCAACCCCACCAATTAGTTGTGAAGTTTAAAGACTTTAATTACATCATATTTGCCCCACCCATACATTCGACACAAACATAAAAATGACGCCATAGAACACATAAGAAATTCTATGACTATAATTACCATGCGACATTGTGAGGTTCATAGACCTCAAGCACCCACACTTTACATACATACACCACATGCAATTTCACCAATCAACATACACACATTTGCATATAAGATAATCAACTTGTATATCTAGAATGTGAGTTTACTACCACCTATCATTACTAAGTAAGTGCAAAGCACTTACCATTATCAAGAGATGATTCCAATTGGTCTTCAAAGCTAGCTCCTTTATACCTTGGTCACCTATCAATCTAATTGTAATTAGCAAACCTATAATCTCAATCCACATACCAAATTGTGATTTAAGACACACCTATGATCTAAAGATCAACACCCCAACTTAATTTGGTTAACACAACCTTAACCAAACCTCCAACACCCAAAAACAACCTTTCAACCCATTTGACCTGTTTGACCCGTTAAAGTCAAACTCCCAATTTCACCATTCATGAAACGCCCCAAACCGGGTACATCTCATAGTTGGCACAAAACATAATAACATAGTTCTTAAACCATAAACCAGAATCTAATACAACGGAAGTCTTAAACCCAAATCATTCACAATGCAAAACATTTAAACGTAGTTCGAACATAAACTATCGGGAACAGGAAATGCCAGTCTTCACCGCAGTAGCCCGATGTCCATGCTATCAAGCCCTCACGGCTCCACTACTTTGCATTTGCTTTACCTTTACTACCTGTCATGCATACTAAAAGTCAGCTAATGCTGGTGAGTTCTATCTTTACTTTAAACTGTAAAACTTTCTTTTAGGTAGCTTAGGTTTATAAAAATAAAATAAGCTTTACTTTCTCTTTCTTTGAAAAACTCTTTAACTTTAAATTAAAACTTTACAACGTTACAATTATAAAAATGTTACATTACTGTCTGTTATTAAAACCTTAGCTTTGAGGAAACCCGCCAGGGTGTCCTACTGTACTCTGTCTGACTATCATTTCACTTGTACAGGACAAGTGACTTTATCACACTTTAAGTATCACATATGGATCATGGTCTGAGAACCAGATCCCTTTCTCGCTTACACCTCAGGGTAAGACTTTTACTTTAGTGCTGCCCACACCTCAGGTAGGACTTCCTTTCTCACTTGCACTTCAATGAAAGACTCCTTTAGCAATGCACACACCTCAGGGTAGGACTTTCTCGTTTTCACCGAAGTGTAAGAATGCATTTGCTTACACCGAAATGTAAGACCCCTTTAGCATTGTTGACATCGAAGTGTAAGACTCCTTTAGCATTTGCTCACACCTCAGGGTGAGACTTCTACTTTAGTGTGCCTGCAGGACTTTTTACTATGCAACTACTATGCAATGCAATTACACTATTACACAAATAGAAATGTAATCACATAAACTTTTAAATAGACAAACAGCACATATTAACACATAAGCATATAACATGGTATTTTTCACTGTCACTGTCACTGTCACTGTTGAGTTGTACCGGAGTATAGCTCCTTTATCATTCTTTACTTTAGCTTTTTATTATTTTTAAAAACTTGTTTAAAAGATATTACTATACTCTTTAACTCTTTATCTTTAATTTTATAAAAATATATAATTCTTATAAAACATACTTTAACTTTGAAAACTATCTCTTTAACTGTATGCATATCCTCCAACGTTTGGATGCTCCTCTCCGACTAACCATCCGTCTGTGGGTGATAAGCCGTGCTAATGTTCAATCTTGTGCCCATTGACTCATGAAATATTTTCCAGAACCTTGATGTGAATCGTGTGTCCCGGTCAGATACAATTGACAATGGCACCCCATGCCGAGCTATAATCTCATTAATAAATATCTCGGCCAGTTTCTCAGAGGAATACGTTTCTCTAATCGGTAATAAATGTGCACTCTTTGTCAGACGATCCACTATTACGCATATCGTATCATGGCCTTTAGCCGTGCGAGGCAGCTTTGTAATAAAGTCCATGGTGATACGCTCCCACTTCTATTACGGTATTTCCAGAGGCTGGATCTTCCCGTATGGTTTCTGATGTTCGGCTTTAACATGTGGGCAAGTTAAGCACTTACTCACATATTATGTCACATCATTCTTCATGTTAGGCCACCAATACTCTTTCTTCAAATCTTGGTACATTTTCGTGGTTCCCGGGTGGATGGAATATCGTGACTTATGAGTCTCGTCAAGTACTTTAGCCCTAAGCTCGCCACCCTTTGGTACCCACATACGACCGCATCGGGTCCTTACCCCGTATGTGTTTGTTTCCAACTTTTCCTGTTGTTCGACCATTCGATCCCTCTTTATGTTCTTCTCCTTTAACGCTTCTGTCTGTGCTTTCTCTAGCTCTGTCATAAAATCTGGTGTTATTACCAACTGGTACGCTTTCACCCTAATAGGAGGCTGATTCTCCTTTCGACTTAGGGCGTCGGCAACCACATTTGCCTTTCCCGGGTTGTAACATCCCAAAAATAAAACGACAGTTATAATAATGGAATAAACGAACGAGGAATGACGGGTCGGGCCGGATGGGCCGACGGGCTAGAAGGGGGTGAGCATAGGGGAGCCTCCCCTATAAATAGCCCAACACACTCCACATTTCTCTCATTTACAGTTCTAGAGAGAGAAACCATAGAGAGAGAAAGTTGGCGGATCGACTCAAGATTGAAGAAGTGTGTTGCTCCAGAGCTTGTGAAAAGAACCTCCGGATCAGAAGCTCGATACATGTAACGATCCAACCTAGATCTGAGTTTTTGTTCGTTTTTGGGTTTTTCAGGTTTTGGACGAAAATGTGATGTTTTTACGGATGAAACTGGAAGAAAAACATAGATTTGAGTTCCTTAATGAAAAGCAAACGTTTTGAATGTAAACAAGTTCGGGATCTTGACGTGACCAGACCCGAGGCAAAAGTTAGGGTTTTTTGCGGAGAAGCAGATCCTGCGTACTTATCAAGTACGCAGAAAGAGGGTCATGCGCACTTATCAAGTACGCATGAAGAGGGTCCTGCGTACTTATCAAGTACGCAGGAAGAGGGTCCTGCGTACTTATCAAGTACGCAGGAAGAGGATCATGCGTACTTATCAAGTACGCATGAAGCGGGTTTGCGCACTTATTAAGTACGCAAGAGCAAGGCTGTGCGCAGGCATCAGGCTAGTTAAGTAAAGTCAGTATGTTTAGAAGGTTAAACCGTTAGAGTCGGGATTTGGTCTGATGTGTATTTAACTAATCAATTCAAATCGGAAGTGACGTTGTGGGACCTTTGTTTAGGACAACCCGGATTAGCTTATCAGGTGAGTTCTAGAAGCACTTCTTAAAATATTTTAATTAAATGTTTTTGAGCTGGTGTGCATACATACGGAATGATGTTTTGAAATGAGGTTTACGAAACGAAGTTTACGAAATGATGTTTACAAAACGATGTTTACGATGTGATGTTTACGAAATGAAGTATACGGGATGATGTTTATGAAATGTTTTGCCAAATGAAGTTTACGAAAGGTTTACGAAAGAGATAATGTTTTGTTTAATAAAACGTACAAATGCTTTAACTAAAATGAGTTAAAGGTTTTATGAAAGTCACGAATGAACGAATCTGCTACGAGTTCTTACGAGAGCTAAGGTATGTATGTATGTATTGGCCTCACCCTTACGGGGGGCCTTTGTGGCTGGCTAACGGTTGTACAACTGGTTGATGATGGGATGACGACGGTCACCCATGGGATTACTCGGATCCCGATGGAAGGTACTATTCCTTGCGGGGAAATAGTGCCTATGTTATGTTTTGGTCTACCTAGAGGTAGCGAGCCTTAGGAGACATATGTTGGTCTACCTAGAGGTAACGAGCCTTATGAGACATAAGTTGGTCTACCTAGAGGTAACGAGCCTTAGGAGACATATGTTTGGTCCACCTAGAGGTAACGAGCCTTAGGGGACCCGTGTGACGGATGACTTAGAGGTAACGAGCCTTAAGTTCATCCGCTGGTATGTGATGTATGGAATTGACGGTTACAAGAAGGCGCAGATTCGGTTCATGTTGACTTATGTTATTATGCTATGTTATGATGTTATGATGATGTTAAGTTATTGCATGTTTTACGTACGCTTTTGTTAAACAAATGTATGTTATGTTTTTGGAAAAATGTTTATGTTAAGGTTTTATGTAAAGCTAGAACTCACCAGCGTAGCTGACTTTTTAGTATGCACATTCAGGTTAAGGGCGGGTTATGATGATGGACGGTGATGCTTGGCAAGCGAGAAGAGTTACCCGGATGATATGAAGACTGGCATCCCGTTATAAATTGTTTATGTTATGTTTATGTATTTGATAACGTTACACTTCTGCATGTATGAACAAGTTTTAATTATGATGAATGAATGATTCTCCTGCGTTATTTGATATTCAAGTTTAATAATTGTTTGTGAATGAGTAAATCCAACAAGTGAGGCCTCCCGGGTTTGGGGCCCTACAAGTTGGTATCAGAGCAATAGTTTGAGAGATTCGGACACTCCCCGTGTCTGAACTTAAATTGTGAATGGGACCGAAAGCGGATGCCAGTATGGGTAACTCGAGCCACAGCATCAGGTATGAAGGTAGTATATATTTACATGTGTAGTATGCCTTAGAAAGGGTTAGGTAAGGACTTGTGTTCTGATGGAATCACAAAGGTGGTCAAATAGAAATCGAAAGGTAGTGTAATGGTTAATTACAGATGGCCAGTGTATATTAACATCTTACAGTGCTTGTTGAATTTTATTTGTTAACTAGCGTGATGACATTGGATTCCTTGTCTTATAGAACGAAATGGCGGGACAAAAGAGCGGAAGGCGTGGTGGGGGCCGTACCGGCGGTCGTACCGGTGGACATAACGGTGGGCGCGGCAGGACCCCTGCGCGCCAAGAGTATAGTGAAGAAGGAAGTGTTCACACTGAACCGGCGGTTAGTGTGCATGGAACTGAGCAGAAACTGGTTGACGAACAACCTTTCACTTTTGAACCAGAAGTGAGAGCAGCTATAGCTCTAGAGTTCATAGAGTTGATGAAGACTTCTCTGCCAGGTCTGTTGGCAGAAGCATTGAAGAAGGTTAATGGGGAGGGTGGGTCTAGTGCGGCAATTGGTGCCCAAAACAACGAGACTGACAACGCACCGCCTGCACGCGGATGCGACTACAAGTCATTTAAAGCATGTGACCCACCGGTCCTCACTGGAAAAAAAAGACGCGGTGGCTACTTTTGACTAGGTGATACGTATGGAAGCCGCCATCCGTCTGAGCGAGTGTCGAGCAGACCAAGTTGTGAAATTTGCTGCTAACTCCTTGAGAGAGGAAGCATCCCATTGGTGGGAAGGTGTACGTCAAGCCAAAGGAGACGAGACTGTGGATGCAATGATGTGGTCTGATTTGAAAACTTTGGTGATCAAGAATTTCTGTCCAAGGAATGAGATCGAAAAGGTAGAAAGGGAATTTCTGGGGATTAAGGCCGGGAGCATGACGCACCGGAAGTAGACCACACGATTCAATGAACTGGCACGTCTGGTGCCACACCTTATCATGACTGAGGAAAGAAAGATTTCCTGTTACATTCAATGGATGTCGGACCAGGTCCGCATCTATGTTAAAGAAAACGCCCCTACTACCTACGATTCGGTAGTAGAACTGAGCGGAGTGGTATTTGATGATCTGGCGCTGAATGTCATTGCTATTGAAGAGCCCAAGAAGAAGCTGAGTTTTCCCGCTAAGCGATCAAGTGGGAGGTTGTTTGGGGCTCGGGACAAACAGCCCAGGGTAGGTGAGACGGCAGTCTGTGGAAAATGTGGGGTGAGACATACGGGTGAATGTCGGCTAGGGACAAATCCGTGCTACAAATGTGGCAAGACTGGGCACTACTCGTGTGAATGCAGACAAGGCATTAAATGTTCTAATTGTGGTGAAAGCGGTCATATGAGCTGGGAATGCACCAAGCCCAGGATGGGTGAAGCCGGGAAAGGGAAAGGCCCGGAGAAGAAAGAAGAGAGACCCCGAGCAAAGACTCGTGCGTACGCACTGACGCAAGAACAAGCCAGGGCAGACCCCGATGTGGCGTCAGGTACGTTCATCCTCGACCACACTTTTGTTTCTGTGTTATTTGATTCGGGTTCCAGTAAGAGTTTATATCTGCGACTTTTTGTAAACGAGTGGCGTAGAAACCGCTGAGGGTAGAACTGCGAGAGTGACCAATGTAGTTGACAACTCCACGATAAAAATAGAAGGTCATAGGTTCCCTGTCAGGTTGTTTGTTATGGTTTTGGGTGGGTTCGATGTCGTGTTAGGTATGGATTGGCTAACTGCCAATGAAGCGCAAACTATATGCAAACGAAAGATAATCCGACTCAAGGCTCCGGATGGTAGCGAAGTCGAGATTTTTGGAGATCGTGACGCCCCGATGCCAAACGTCATCTCGATGATTAAGGCAACAGATTACTTGAGGCGCGGATGCAAGGCTTATCTGGTGTATGTGATTGACAAGTGTAAAAATATGAAGGAACAAGATGATGTACCCATGGTACGCGAGTACCCGGAGGTCTTTCCAAAGGATTTGCCTGGGATACCACCCGACAGAGAGATTGAATTTTGAATCGACTTAGTACCAGATGCCCAGCCTGTGGCTAAGGCTCCATATCGACTAGCACTAGTGGAGATGAAAGAACTTATGGCCCAATTAGATGAACTACTTAAGAAGGGATTTATACAACCGAGCATCTCGCCTTGGGGTGCTCCGGTGTTGTTTGTGAAGAAGAAGGATGGTTCGATGAGAATGTGTATTGATTATCGCGAGTTGAACAAATGAACGGTGAAGAACAAGTACCCTTTACCAAGGATCGATGATCTGTTTGATCAATTTCAAGGCGCAACTTGGTTCTCAAAGATCGACCTTCGGTCCGGGTACCATCAGTTGAAGGTGAGGGAAGAAGACATACCGAAAACTGCATTTCGCACGCGTTATGGACATTTCGAGTTCGGCGTAATGTCTTTTAGATTGACGAACGCCCCCGCAGCGTTCATGGATTTGATGAATAGAGTTTGTCGACCAATGCTAGATCGATCGGTAATCTTGTTCATCGAAGATATCCTCATTTACTCCAAGAATGAGGGTGATCATGCGTGTCACTTGAAGGAGGTATTAGAAGCTCTGAAGAAGGAAAAGTTGTATGCTAAGTTCTCCAAATGTGCATTCTGGCTTAGGGAAGTCCAATTCCTAGGTCATGTCATTAACCCGAACGGCATTATGGTTGACCCAGCAATGATAACGACGGTAAGGGAATGGAATATCCCTAAGACGCCAACTAAAATCCGCAGTTTCTTGGGATTGGCAGGCTACTATTGGCGATTCATCCAGGATTTCTAGAAAATAGCTTCGCCATTGACAAAGTTGACTCAGAAGGAGGTAAACTACGAATGGGGGTCGACCCAGGATGAGGCGTTTAAGGAATTGAAAGAGAAGCTAACCAAAGCTCCAGTCTTGGCCCTTCCCGAGGGCAATGAAGACTTAGTGGTATACTCTGACGCTTCGGGTCAGGGATTGGGATGCGTGTTGATGCAACGCGGAAGAGTGATCGCGTATGCATCATGACAGTTGAAGTTTCACGAAGCTAATTATCCGACTCATGATTTGGAACTTGCTGCTATCGTATTTGCATTGAAAATCTGGAGGCACTACCTCTACGGGGTGAAGTTTACTATTTACTCCGACCACAAAAGTTTGAAGTACTTCTTTGAACAAAGAGAGCTTAATATGAGGTAGAGACGATGGTTGGAACTCCTGAAAGATTATGACTGTGAGATCATGTACCATCCTGGAAAGGCAAACGTGGTGGCTGACGCTCTAAGCCGAAAGGATGTGCCTACTCCTATTAGAGTGAAAGCTTGCCAGTTAGTGGTAACATCAGATGTGTTGAGGGAAATTAAAAGACCTCAAGATGAAGCACTTAAGGAAGAAAACGTAAAGAAGGAAAGGATGGTTGGCCAACAGGACAAGTTGGAATACAACACCCTTGGTGTTAGGACACGTTTTGGGCGGGTATGGATACCTATGAGTGGCGAGCTTAGAACCAAAATCTTGGATGAGGCTCATAAGTCTCCATACTCTATCCACCCCGGTACCAACAAAATGTACCAAGATCTGAGGAATGAATACTGGTGGCCTGGAATGAAACACGATGTGACAAAGTACGTAAGCAAGTGCTTGACTTGCTCGCAAGTGAAGGCTGAACACCAGAAACCGTATGGAAAGATTCAACCACTTGACATACCGGAATGGAAGTGGGAACACATTACCATGGACTTTATAACCAAGCTACCTCGCACAGCTAAAGATCATGACACCATTTGGGTAATTGTGGACCGTTTAACGAAGAGTGCTCATTTTCTACCTATTCGCGAGACGTTCTCGTCGGAAAGGTTAGCGGAAGTATTTATTAACGAAGTAGTAGCACGACATGGGATGCCTTTGACGATCGTATCTGACCGGGACACACGATTCACATCGAGGTTCTGGAAAAGATTTCACGAGGCGATGGGCACGAGTCTTAATATCAGCACGGCATACCACCCACAAATGGATGGTCAGTCCGAAAGGACCATTCAGACCTTGGAGGATATGCTTCGCGCTTGTATTATCGATTTTGGCGGCAATTGGGACGGTCATCTGCCGTTAGCCGAATTCTCCTACAACAATAGTCATCACACGACTATAGGCATGCCGCCTTACGAAATGTTGTATGGGAGAAGATGCAGGACCCCGGTTTGTTGGGGTGAGATTGGATAGAAGGAATAAGGAAGTCTTGAAGTCGTAAGAGAAACGTCGGAAAGGTTTGATCAAATCAAAGCACAAATGAAGGCCGCACAAGATCGTCAGAAATCCCATACGGATAAACGACGAAGGCCTACCGAGTTTGATGTTGGGGACAGAGTAATGTTGAAATTGTTACCCTAGAAGGGAATCATACGATTCAGGAAGAGGGAAAGTTAAGTCCGAGGTTCGTCGGACCATTCAGGATAATGGCACGGGTTGGTGAAGTCGCGTATCGGCAAGAGTTGCCTAATGAGTTAAGTGGAATTCATCCTACCTTCCATGTATCACACTTGTGAAAATGTTTGGCAGATGAATCGGCTCACGTACCACTTACTGACATCGAGGTCAACAACAGCCATAACTACATCGAAGAACCCGTGGCCATCTTAGACAGAATGGAGAAGCGTTTGCGTAATAAGATTATCCAATTGGTTAAAGTCCAATGGAAGCATCGAAAGGGGTCGGGGACCACTTGGGAAACGTAGACGGAAATGAGGGAGTCGTACCCTCAACTATTTGACTTATGATAGGTTTCGGGGACGAAACCTATTGTAAGGGGGGTAGACTTGTAACATCCCAAAAATAAAACGACAGTTATAATAACGGAATAAATGAACGAGGCATGACGGGTCGGACCGGATGGGCCGACGGGCTCAAAGGGGGCGAGCATAGGGGGGCCTCCCCTATAAATAGCCCAACACACTCCACATTTCTCTCATTTGCAAGTTCTAGATAGAGAAACTGTAGAGAGAGAAAGTTGGCGGATCGACCCGGGATTGAAGAAGTGTGTTGCTCCAGAGCTTGTGAGAAGAACCTCCGGATCAGAAGCTCGATACAGGTAACGATCCAACCTAGATCTGAGTTTTTGTTCGTTTTTGGGTTTTTCGGGTTTTGGACGAAAATGTGACGTTTTTACGGATGAAACTGGAAGAAAAACATAGATTTGAGTTCCTTAATGAAAATCAAACGTTTTGAATGTAAACAAGTTCGGGATCTTGACGTGACCAGACCCGAAGGCGAAAGTTAGGGTTTTTTGCGGAGAAGCAGATCCTGCGTACTTATCAAGTACCCAGAAAGAGGGTCATGCACACTTATCAAGTACGCATGAAAAGGTACTTATCAAGTACGCAGGAAGAGGATCATGCGTACTTATCAAGTACGCATGAAGCGGGGTTTGCGCACTTATTAAGTACGCAAGAGCAAGGCTGTGCGCAGGCATCAGGCTGGTTAAGTAAAGTCAGTATGTTTTGAAGGTTAAACCGTTAGAGTCGGGATTTGGTCTGATGTGTATTTAACTAATCAATTCAGATCAGAAGTGACGTTGTGGGACCTTTGTTTAGGACAACCCAGATTAGCTTATCAGGTGAGTTCTAGAAGCCCTTCTTTAAAGGTTTTAGTTAAATGTTTTTGGGCTGGTGTGTATACATATGGAATGATGTTTTGAAATGAGGTTTACGAAATGATGTTTACAAAATGATGTTTACGAAACGATGTTTACGATGTGATGTTTACGAAATGAAGTTTACGGGATGATGTTTATGAAATGTTTTGCCAAATGAAGTTTACGAAAGGTTTACGAAAGAGATGATGTTTTGTTTAATAAAACGTACAAATGCTTTAACTAAAATGAGGTAAAGGTTTTATGAAAGTCACGAATGAATGAATCTTCCACGAGTTCTTACGGAAGCTAAGGTATGTATGTATGTATTGGCCTCACCCTTACGGGGGGCCTTTGTGGCTGGCTAACGGTTGTACAACTGGTTGATGATGGGGTGACGACGGTCACCCATGGGATTACCGGGATCCCGATGGAAGGTACTATTCCTAGCGGGAAAATAGTGCCTATGTTATGTTTTGGTCTACCTAGATGTAACGAGCCTTAGGAGACATATGTTGGTCTACCTAGAGGTAACGAGCCTTAGGAGACATAAGTTGGTCTACCTAGAGGTAACGAGCCTTAGGAGACATATGTTTGGTCCACCTAGAGGTAACGAGCCTTAGGGGACCTGTGTGACGGATGACATAGAGGTAACGAGCCGTAAGTTCATCCACTGGTATGCGATGTATGAAATTGACGGTTACGAGAAGGCGCAGATTCGGTTCATGTTGACTTTTGTTATGATGCTATGTTACGATGTTATGATGATGTTAAGTTATTGCATGTTTTACGTACGCTTTTGTTAAACAAATGTATGTTATTTTTTTGGCAAAATGTTTATGTTAAGGTTTTATGTAAAGCTAGAACTCACCAGCGTAGCTGACTTTTTAGTATGCACATTCAGGTTAAGGGCAGGTTATGATGATGGACGGTGATGCTTGGCAAGCAAGAAGAGTTACCCGGATGATATGAAGACTGGCATCCCGTTATAAATTGTTTATGTTATGTTTATGTATTTGATAACGTTACTCTTCCGCATGTATGAACAAGTTTTAATTATGATGAATGAATGATTCCGTTGCATTATTTGATATTCAAGTTTAATAACTGTTTGTGAATGAGTAAATCCAACAAGTGAGGCCTCTCGGGTTTGGGGCCTTACACGGGTGGTATAGGATTTCACAGTCATAATCCTTTAGCAATTCCAACCATCGTCTTTGTCGCATATTCAAGTCTTTCCGCTCGAAGAAATACTTCAACATTTTGTGATCCGAATAAATTGTGCATTTCACCTCGTAAAGATAATGCCTCCAAATCTTTAACGCAAAGACAATTTTCGCGAGCTCCAAATCATGAGTTAGGTAGTTAACTTCGTGAACTTTTAACTGTCGTGATGTATACGCGATCACCTTTCCCCTCTGCATCAATATGCACCCTAACCCTTGACCCAAAGCGTCAGAATATACCACCAGGTCCTCGTTACCGTCGGGTAGTGACAATACTAGGGCTTGGGTCAACTTCTTCTTTAACTCTTCAAATGCTTTAGACTGAGCTTGACCCCATTCGTACTTTACTTCCTTGCGTTTCAACTTTGTCAGAGGCGAAGCTATTTTTGAGAAGTCCTAAATGAACCTTCGATAGTATCCTGCCAATCCCAGAAAACTCCGAATCTCAGTTGGTGTTTTCGGAATTTCCCATTTTTTCACTACTTCTATCTTAGCAGGGTCAACCATAATTCCATCTGTGTTGAAAACATGACCTATGAATTGGACTTCCTTAAGACAAAATGCGCATTTGAAAAACTTGGCATACAACTTTTCTTTCTGTAGCGTCTCTAGTACCTCTCGAAGATGACAAGCATGATCACCTTCACTCTTCGAATAAATCAGTATGTCGTCTATAAATACTATTACTGACCTATCCAGCATTGGTCTACACACCTGGTTCATCATACTCATGAATGTTGCTGGAGCATTTGTCAAGCGGAAAGGCATCACGCGAAATTCATAATGCCCATACCGCGTGCGAAACGGCGTCTTTGGTATGTCCTCTTCTCTTACCTTAAGCTGATGATATCCCGACCGTAGATCGATCTTGGAGAACCATTTCACGCCTTGCAACTGGTCGAACAGATCATCGATCCTTGGTAGCGAATATTAGTTCTTTACTGTATGCTTATTCAACTCCCTATAGTCGATGCACATTCTCATGGCACTATCTTTCTTCTTGATAAACAGAACCGGAGCACCCCAAGAAGAAATGCTCGGTCTGATAAAACCTCTATCCAAAAGCTCTTCCAACTATATCATTAGCTCTTTCATCTCCAGAGGCGCAAGTCGGTACGGTGCTTTAGCCACGGGTTAGGCACCTGGCACTAAGTCTATATGGAACTCTGTCTCCCGGTCAGGTGGTAACCCAGGCAATTCTTCGGGAAACACCTCCAGAAAATTACATACCACTGGTACGTCTTTCAACTCTTTCACCTTTACATCATTATCTATCATATAGGCAAGGTAGGCCTCGCATCTGCGCCCTATATACTTCTCTACATTTATCATCGATATGACGCTAGTTACTGAGCCGTCACGATCCACATAAACCAAAATCTCGCTACCGTCTGGAGCTTTGAGCTGAACTATCTTTCGTCTACATAATATTCGGGTTTCATTGGCAGCTAACTAATACATCCCCAAAACTATATCAAACCCTACCAAGGTCATAACATACACCCTAATAGGGAATCTATGGCCCTGTATCTTTATCGTGCAAGTATCCACTAGTTATATTACTCTTGTGGTTTTACCCACAGCAGTCTCTACAGTGAAAGTATGTTCTACCTTAGTAACTTTGCATTTCATTCTTCTACATATAGAGGATGATATAAAACTCCTACTGGCACCCGAATCAGACAGTACAGAGATAAAGGTATGATCAAGGATGAACGTACCTGACACCACATCTGGATCACCTCTAGCTTCCTCTTGTGTCAGTGCATACACTCGAGTCCTTGCCTTTGGCTTTTCGGCTTCTTTTCCTTTCTCAGTGCCAATAGCTTTGGGTTTGCAACAGTCCTTGGCCATGTTGCCAGGTATTCGGCATTTATAACAAGATTATGCCTCGAGACACTCTCGAGAGTAGTGTGTAGTCTTTCCGCACCTATAACAAATATTCAAACCAACTCAGCACTCGCCAGAGTGCTTCTTGCCACACTTAGCACAATCAACCCCATCCTCAATCCTCAGTTTCTTTGTCTCCGGCCCCGCGCATTCTTTAGCCGGCCATTTAACAACATTAGTCACTTTCTTTTCAGTAGGCAATGGGTCCGCGGATTCGAATTCATCATATACTATTCCAGCAAGTGATACCATAGATTCGAAGATTGTAGGAGCATTGGCTTTCACGTGCACATGGACCTTCTGTGGTAGTCCCTTGATGTAATACTTGGTCCTCTTTTCCTCAGTGTCCACCAGATGTGGAACCAACTTAGCCAGCTCCTGGTATTTGGAGATATATTGGCGATGAGTCATACTGCCAGCACAGAGCCCCAGAAACTCTCTCTTAACTCGATCAATCTCATTCTGCGAGCATAACTTAGTGATTAGCAGCTTTATCATGTCATCCCATTTCATCTTTTTCATCTCAGCAGAAGAATTGATTCTCTCAATCTACCTCCACCAACTCAAGGCCTCATTATTGAATGAGTGAGCGGCAAACTTGACCGCTTGGTCAACACGGCACTCACTAATGTTGATCACACCATTTATCCTTTCTATCCACTCGAAAGTGGCCACAGCATCTTTCCATCCATCATACTTTGGCGGGTCACACCCCCGAAAGGACTTATAATTGCAACCTCGAGTTGCCATTTCATAATCAGAATCGTCACTATCAGTGAGTTCAGTTCTCTTGCTGCTTTCCTCTTTCTTCTCTTTCCTCCCAATATCAAACTCTTTAAGGGCCTCGCCCAGTGCTTCTAGTAGAACTTTCTTCAAGATTGAAGTAACCTCTACCGCGATAGCTTCTTTCACAATCGGTTGCAACTCAAGAGCCTCGTTATGAGCATCGTCATGAACTGACACATGGTTCCCATTGTCATTATGTTCCACGTGCACCGATTCAGTCTCATTGCGGGAGTGTTCACTTTCCTCATGTTATCCCATTTCATCTTTTTCATCTCAGCAGAAGAATTGATTCTCTCAATCTACCTCCACCAACTCAAGGCCTCATTAGTGAATGAGTGAGCGGCAAACTTGACCGCTTGGTCAACACGGCACTCACTAATGTTGATCACACCATTTATCCTTTCTATCCACTCGAAAGTGGCCACAGCATCTTTCCGTCCATCATACTTCAGCGGGTCACACCCCCGAAAGGACTTATAGTTGCAACACGGCAGAACTTAGTGATTAGCAGCTTTTTCATGTCATCCCATTTCATCTTTTTCATCTTAGCAGAAGAATTGATTTTCTCAATCGACCTCCACCAACTCAAGGCCTCATTAGTGAATGAGTGAGCGGCAAACTTGACCGCTTGGTCAACACGGCACTCACTAATGTTGATCACACCATTTATCCTTTCTATCCACTCGAAAGTGGCCACAACATCTTTCCGTTCATCATACTTCGGCGGGTCACACCCCCGAAAGGACTTATAATTGCAACCTCGAGTTGCCATTTCATAATCAGAATCGTCACTATCAGTGAGTTCAGTTCTCTTGCTGCTTTCCTCTTTCTTCTCTTTCCTCCCATTATCAAACTCTTTAACGGCCTCGCCCAGTGCTTCCGGTAGAACTTTCTTCAAGATTGAAGTAACCTCTACTTCGATAGCTTCTTTCACAATCGGTTCCAACTCAAGAGCCTCGTTATGAGCATCATCATGAACCGACACATGGTTCCCATTGTCATTATGCTCCACGTGCACCGATTCAGTCTCATTACGGGAGTGTTCACTTTCCTCATGTCATGTTCGGTTACCTGGCGGTCAGCCTCGATGACCAGTACGTCCCCTAATGCGACCACCTCTCTTTCCTCTAGCCATTAATGTCTACTGCGAACAAAGAACGCTCGTGTTATCATGATAGGTAATAATTTAGAACATCTCGAGTAAGGTAAATTACTAATTACAGAGACCGATATGAAATTACTAATTTACTTTACTACTCGGGTTCTGAACATCTCCTTTCAGAGTAACATTTGCATTCAAGTTCAAAGTTTCTACAGTAAGGAACATACTATCTACTATCTACTGTCTATGCTAAGGCACGTACTATGTACTATTTATGCTAAATCATTTACTGTCAACTATCTGTACTAATGCTTTATTGTCCATGTTCTATGTTAGGACATTGCTACCTTCTGTCTACTATCTTTCCATGGACGGGCTGCTCTTACTGACATTCCTTTCCTTCATTTTCCTTTGTCCCATTCTCAGTTTAAGTTCAGACATTATCGCAAATGTCCGAATCTCACAAACTATGGCTCTGATACCAACTTGAAACGCCCTAAACCGGGTATATCTCATAGTTGGCACAAAACATAATAACATAGTTGTTAAACCATAAACCAGAATCTAATATATCGAAAGTCTTAAACCCAAATCATTCATAATGCAAAACATTTAAACATTTTTTGAACATAAACTATTGGGAACAGGAAATGTCAGTCTTCACCGCAGCAGCCCGATGTCTATGCTATCAAGCCCTCATGGCTCCACTACTTTGCCTTTGCTTTACCTTTACTACCTGTCATGCATACTAAAACTCAGCTAACGCTAGTGAGTTATATCTTTACTTTAATCTGTAAAACTTTCTTTTAGGTAGCTTAGTTTAATAAAAATAAAATAAGCTTTACTTTCTCTTTATTTGAAAAACACTTTAACTTTACTTTAAAGCTTTACAACGTTACAATTATAAAACTGTTACGTTACTGTCTGTTATTAAAATCTTAGCTTTGAGGAAACCCGCCAGGGTGTCCTCTTGTACTCTGTCTGACTATCATTTCACTTGTACATGATAAGTGACTTTATCACACTTTAACTATCACATATAGATCATGGTCCGAGAACCAGATCCCTTTCTCGCTTACACCTCAGGGTAAGACTTTTACTTTAGCGCTGCCCACACCTCAGGGTAGGACGTCCTTTCTCGCTTGCACTTCAGTGCAAGACTCCTTTAGCAATGCCCACACCTCAGGGTAGGACTTTCTCGCTTACACCGAAGTGTAAGACTCCTTTAGCATTTGCTTACACTGAAATGTAAGACTCCTTTAGAATTGCTTACATCGAAGTGTAAGACTCCTTTAGCATTTGCTCACACCTCAGGGTGAGACTTCTACGTTAGAGTGTCTGCAGGACTTTCTACTATGCACATATTAACACATAAGCATATAACACGGTATTTGTCACTATCACTGTCACTATCACTGTTGAGCTGTATCGGAGTACAACTCCTTTATCATTCTTCACTTTAGCTCTTTATTTTCTTTAAAAACTTGTTTAAAAGATAATACTATACTCTTTAACTCTTTATCTTTCATTTTATAAAAATATATAATTTTTATAAAACATACTTTAACTTTGAAAACTATCTCTTTAATAGTATGCATGTCAACCCAAAACCGTTTAGGAAAAAGGGCAATAAGAACTCACCTGACTATGGTATTCACTTGTATTTGACGTCCTTTCTATTACTAACGTGTAACCCGATCTGTACATAAGTCAAGACACGGATTCTATCATTTCTATACGAGATTCGGCCAAAACTACTACTAGAGACACCCAAGAATCGTTCGAGACATTCTAGTGACTCGTGAGAGTCGGCTAGGAATATTGCCCGAAACACTTTAGTGTCGGCCGAGAGTATCGGTTGTGACATTTGAGTGTCGCCTAAACTTGCATTCAGGACTTTTGTTAGGAGGGTCGACTCTCTAATGGTTGACTCTCTGAGGGTCGACTCTCTGATGGTCGACTATCTGAGGGTCGACTCTCTGATGGTCGACTCTCGAGAGTCTGCTCTCTGAGAGTCTGTCCTCACTTCTTCTTCCTCGCCGAGAGTCGGCTTTTTTGAAGGTGTCGAATCTTGAGAGTCGGCTCAAGAACTTCATCTTCAAACAGGTTTGTTTTTTACCCAAAACTCAAATCTTTTACGTCCAAAACATCGATCTAGCTTCCATGAAGCTAGATCTATACTTTGTTTCCCATCTTATACGTAAAAATCCGATTTTTATCTTTAAAAACCCATGAAACCCTAAAACCTATTTCAAAACAGAAAACTCAGATCTTATGACGGTTCTAACCTGTAATCGCCTGATTCTTCTTCCCAAATCCTTCTCCACTGTATAGTAATGTACAACAATGATTAGAGGTACAAGATGAAGGCCAACAATGGTGATCTTTAAGCTTTCTCTCTCTAGATTTCAAATGGTAAGATGATGAATGAGGGAGATGGAGAGGGTGGTTAGGGTTTTATCCTACTCCATCCCTTGTGTTTCGAAGGTCGGCCCATGGCCCGTTTCCTCTTGAGTCTGTTATTCTTTTATCCAACTCTCTTAATTAGTTACCCCGACATCTGTCTTTCGCATTTGACATGAAATTTCAGGATGTTACAATTCACCAATTGAGGTCTAACACCCATCCTAGACCTTATGGATTACACTCATTCTAAACTTGATTAACCACACCTTAAATAACCTCCCAACACAATCATTCACCCATTTGAACTGTTTAGGTTCCACCCATTTTCACCCAAACTCCTAATTCCTTAAATCACCAAATAGGTTGAGGGTTATTACTTGGTTATGTGTTTAATCATACCACAAACAATTACCAACCCCTAATTACCATCCAAACAACCTCAATTTCAAAAACCACCAATTTCACCTCAAGAACCCTAATTCTTGAATCATCAAATTGGATGTTTAGATGTTGTTATCTACCTCCCATTACCTTCAATCAAGCTAGGTTATCACTTTTAATAAGTTATTACCCGCTTAAATCAACCAAATCAGCCACAAATCATTTTTCACCAAAAACCCATGAAGAATGCCATGAACACCTCTATTGGAGGAATCAAGAGAAGAAAGATCACTTACTTGATGTTTAGAAGGAGAGGAGTCCATCAAAACCTTCTATTTTTCACATGCAATCCTCAATTTTGACCTAGCTTTCTTCCTTTCTCTTCTCCCTTCTTTACAACGCCACACCCAAAATGGGTGTTCCTGCGTTCCCCCTCCCTTAAACAAAATCAGATTTGTTTAAAGTACAATCATCCCCCTTGAATTTCAGTTTTGACCCCTCTTCACCAAAATACTAAAACTTACCCCATTAAACAAACCCTCCACTTTATTTTATTCATCCTTCACCCTTATAATATTATTTGGCAAAAAAATTATATTTTGGATTTTTTGTTTGTTACAAATCAGCCCCCCTACTTTTGGGTTTCCTCCCCTAAATCCGCCACCAAATACTCAACATTGGGTGGCAGTGATCGAGAGCTGGTAGAGAGGGGAAGGAGGCGGTCAGAAGTGGTTAAGTAGTGTTAATGGCGTCACGGTGGTGATGCGTGATGGTGGCTGACGGCAAAGAAAGGAAAGAAGGGACGAGTTTGGGGGGAGGCAAGAAGGAGGCATTGACTGGTGGCAACGGTGAAGGTGTCCTACAAGCATGCAACGTATGTCTTTGTGTGCATTTATATGTGTTTAAATTGCATGTAAATGTTGAGTTATATTTATTGTGCATGAGATGATATTGATGTGGTGTGTAGCGTTACATTGACCGTTGTGGCGGGATGATGACGTTGTGATTACAACCGTTATGTCAGTTGACTTGTGAGAGTCTTGGTAAAAGCTTGTTAAGTCGATGTCTAGGGATTGGATGTGTTAACCAGGTTTTCGAGTTAATACGTGTGGAGATTACAAGTTATTAGTGTAGTAAGCTCGATCCATGTCGGTGAGACTTACTGGGTTATGATCATGGGGTGAGTCTTGAGTCGGTAAACCTTTATGGGAATATGGTAGGTAATGAGGATGATGAATATGTCCTTGTAATGACAAATTATTTTTATAAAGGATTGGGATGTCCTGAGTCGATATAAATGACTTTAGTGACGAGATGGTTTCTATTTAATATAAATTATTAGAACTCACTCAGCGTAGCTGATTTTGTATATACGTTAGATGTTTTACAGGTAAGTTTCGTGGTCGACGTATCTTGGCTTGGGAGCGGTGCTACTCAGATCGGTGTGCAGGCATTCGTAAGGTAAAGTTTATAGCGATAATGAGATTAAAAGATAATTATTATTTTGAGAGAGACTTTCGATGTATGTTTGTATGTTTTAAATGTAAGTTAAGTGTTTTTAAGGAAAATACGAGAGATGTGATCCAACTGTAGGGTGCCCGGTTTGGGGCCTTACAATTCCGGTGGACTGAAAATGATTTAGAGGCGAACGGTCGTGCCATAGAAGGAACCCTCTAGTTCTAGAGATTGAAATTTGCGTAAGCAACATAGGTACGTAAATTAATTAAGCTCATGGTTTGCATAGAATGATATGCTCCCTATTCGTGCTATGACCGCAGATTGTAAATGTCGAGGTAGAAGGCAGTTGATTATAGATTTGAACAACCATGTTGTTCTTTTAGGCTTGGAGAAAGTACCTTGTGAACAAGGGTGTGTGTTGGCTTATGCTGATCGAAGGGGATGATAAGACCTCTTAAATGAAATTATCATGACTTATAAGTCTCATGATTAAAGAAGTCTCATGATGTTCCGAGCTCACCGGCACTAGCTATCACTTCGAACCTTTAGCGCCAGTGGCATTTTTAATTTTTCTCAAGTGGGCGCTGAGAAATCAGTTGTTAGAGACGGAATATCCCATTCTTCTGTTACTTTACTATAGAGAACGAATATTGGGGTCACGTCGTTTATCGGTTGTCATCACCCAACCAGAAGACGTTTGGTGCAAAAATAATGTTGGGATAAGTTAAACGAGAATTCTCCAAACTCCACGGTTTCATGAAATGGTGTATGCGAACGGTGAAATAGATATGCGACTGAAATGAGATTTGAATGATCATAAAGCTTTTGATATGGAGACGTAGGGTGTGAGGAAACAAGGTGACGATAAAGTTTAAAAGTAGGTAATTGAAATCATCCTACCATGATTGCAGGTTCGTTGCTTCATTCAACGAGGTTTTTAGTCTCCTATTGAGATTTGACTATAATGATTTAAGGCCTCAAGTCTAGCACTTACGGGTCCAGGCAAAGGATCGGATATGAAGGGCATTAAATGTCGGGGGTTGGCACTTACCCTTTTCGGCTCTCCATCCACATTCGTTGTCAAAGACAACTCACTATTTGATTTGTATCATTGGGTCGTAGGTCATGTGTCAATGCAAATGCGTATGCAATGAAATAAGTTCTGAAAAAGGTGTGTAGAGTATCAAGAGATGCCACGTTCTAATCATTTTAAATACGTTTTATCGTAGGCAAGGCTCGTTGGCTGCTGGGATTCCATTTGACATTGATACCTCACTGGATAGTCTAATTTGTATAAACAACTTTGTGAGTTTGGCCACCCACTGGTTTTAAACCAAATATTATGTAATTCCTACAATTATTATATGGAATGGGATATAATTCGATCGTAAAATTGGGTGGGAGGAGTTGACATGAAGAGTAACTGTGTGTCGAAGGATCGATTTGATTATTTCGTCTGATCCAAAAATAAATTGATAATCATTGGAGGATGCAATCAGTTTCGATTTGAACCAAGAAAAGGTTACTCAATGAACATTTCAAAAAAAGACTAAAGGTCCTATCATCACAATAAACAAAGCAAATAATCGGCTTTGCCTATCAAGGTGTTGTCCTAGTGTTTAACACTTTTGGATTAGTACACAAAAAACATTGGGGTGATGAAAACAAATAGACGGATCTTAGTGTGAACGACCATTGTCCAGATGCCAAGAGCATGTGAACCAAGGAAATGTTTAAGTCGAAGAGAGATAACAAGATTGCTTTAAGGCAGTTTATCACTTGGTAGGATTTTCAACGGAGGTAAAGTACGCTTGAATCATTAGGGAATTTTCAAGGTTATGTTGAGAGTACAGCAATGATTGCGTATGCACAAAGGGTTCTGGTTTCTACAAAACTATCAGGAAGTGTATGCGCATAGTTTTGCTTCAAGGGTGGCGATCTAATATTCAAGGGGTGAGAAATTTCTGCTCTAGCATGCCATACAGCTCGTTGATTGCATAGAGGTTGAGTTACTCCAGTTCTAGTAAGCTTACTAGAAATCTTCATAGATGGAGTGAGGTGGTGGAGTCATAAAATGACTTGTACTAAACCGGGAGCACATCTAAAAGTGGTGACGCGATAGGTCCAGAATGAAAATTTTCACAAGTGAAGAAATGTGTTATGAGCATTTTGAAATCTGTTTGGATATAAAAGCCCGAAAGCCAAGGAATGATCTTAACAGGGTACCTGGCCAGTTATGTTGTTGATGGTACCGAGTCTTGACCAGCTAAATAACAGAATGAAATGTTAGACATTTCGAGCAAACGACAGTAGATCAATGCATTGTAGGGTGTCGTCATGGTTACCCTAATGGACGTTCGTTCTATTGAATAACGAATTTATGAATTTGGGCTGATATGACCATTAACTCGAACCATAGAGTTCAAAGGTAATAAGAAATCTTGAATCTGTACATAACAGTCGGTCGCAGCCTTTGTCACTGATGATTTAAGCATTAGACATGATGCATGTATACCCCAAGAGTTAAATTTGGGCTTTTTGTAAGGGGATACTTGTTAATTTCAGTGTCTTTCTTACCATTGGCATTTGATGTTGAAATGGATTGACGTCCATGTTGTAAGTTCTAAGAAAATTTATATTAATAGTTTAGGACAACAATATCACGACCTTGGCTTGAAGAGGTTAAGGATGAAAGATGTGAATACTTCCACTATCAAAATTTGTGAATCTGGGCTTGCCTCTTTATACTGAAGTTTGATTGAATGACGTTCATAATAATGGTCATGGTTCATTGGCGTACTATTCTTGGAAATAGTATTATCATCCATAACCTTTGTAACTAATCAGTTGTCGAAGAAATTTTTTTCTTTTCATTAAACGAAAAGAATCAGGTATCAAAGGGGGTCAACAAGATTACCTGTGGACGTGATATTTCTTGTCGACAATAGATTAGTTCCCGATGTGAAAGACATGAACGGATAATCCATTTTCAACCACCAAGACTCATCTTATGCATAAGTATGTCTTAGAGATTGTCCAGGGAGGTATATAATGACGGTCCATCTAGAGTTTTGTGATCCAAAGTCGAAGACTTCTGCACTAGCCTTCAATGAAGATCATGAGGGTCGTTCTCTCTATTAGTCACTGTCCAAAAGTAGAGATGATATTCGTCAAAATATAACGTAAAAGACGTGAAGGATATACCGAATTATGATTGAACTCGATGTGTACCAATTAATATAATCCGTGAATATATTAGGACACATGGTAATAACTAGTCAATGAAAGAGATGTAAATGCACGTGCGAATAAAGATTAATCGATGTCACGGGTTGGTAGAAAAGTCGAAGTGAAGGTGTCATCGTAATAGAAACGATTTATTAAAAATGGCAGTTGGATAAATTCATGATGATTGTCACCAGTTGAAGTGTCTGTCGAAGTTTTCTCGAACCTCGGCAATTTATGTAGAACTTGTAGAGAATCCAGTTGGAATGTGCGATTTAGGACATTTAAAAGACTTGAAATTTGGCTTGTGCCTGATAAGAATCAACTCATATGTCTCCAAGTGATAACTTGATTAGGATGTGAAAACATGTTCAAGGTGTTATGAGTGTATCAACATCTCATGACCTAGTTCCAAGATGACAGGATGATCACTAAAGATCGAAAGACGAAATTATCAATTTCTTATGCCAGGTCGTCATTTTGTTTAAACTCGCGAATAGGTAGTCAAAGTTAGACACAATAATAAATGGACAGATGATTACGCCCACGTCGTCGATATGACTAACTATTATGATATACATAGGTCGTCACAGTAGATTTCCTAGAATTCACAAGTACCTGTAAATTCATAATTACGTGATATAAAGTGTAACTGTCAATTTACCTTACTTTATCATTCTAGTATTCTCCTGTTGTGGGTTATATTGTACTTGTCTATTGTTTCCACATTGTTGCACACATCGGACATTAGTCGCGTAAGCCACATAATTGTTTGTAATATCCATGTAGCTAATTAAATCCTAGTGTAATTACATACACTAATAGTTGACTCAGGTCATAGCGCAACGGTTGGAAATTTCTATACTCAAGTCTTAGGTGTTCTTAGCATAATTCAGGTCTTAGAAATCTCGGTCCCTAAATGAGTCAGGTTAGAGCTTAGGTATCACTAAGGAAATCTAATTTGCTAAAATCAATGACTCTGATACCAATCTGTAACACCCCGAAAATATTTACTTATAAAATATATCAGGGTCGAAACGATTGATATCATTACATAACAACGGAAGCTAAATAAAGATTGCTAAAGTGTTGAACACCGTTACATTTGCTACATGATATAGTATATTGATCTAGAATTAATGCTAGTCCAAAATCAACTTAAAGTTAGACGACCATGCGTCTTCATAGAACGTGCGTCCTAGAAGCCTATCTTGATCAAACAAGGTCTCCGGCTTCTAAAGTTTAATCCAAAGGGTTAACCTATCCCAACCGTGCCATAGTCATGTGTTACCTGAAAGTGTTGCTTCATTTTCCTGAGAAATACATGCTAAAATGTCAACATAAAGTTGGTGAGTTCACAGGTTTAAGTAAGTTGAAAATATGTTTCCTTTGAACTACGAGATTTTCAATATGTCTAGCATTGTTGATTAAACAATACTTAAGTATGTGCCTTATTACCATGAGCTACCATAACCGACACTTGACGTCTATCATTTGTGAGCCCCGCCCAATGTTCTGCCATTTAACGTTGTTTTGAGTATGGACAGTATGCACCCGCTTTGACCTCCAACCAAGGTTAAAGCGACTAACCAAGGGTGGGGGTGACAATCCAAATAGATCTATTCATGCGTTTTAGAATGCAATACCTAATCAATTCAAGTTTTGAAAGTAGTATTTTTCCTAAATAAAAAAATAAACTAGGCAAGCAGCTAGTTGAACTTCAACACAATCCATTTAACTAAATGTATTTATAAATCACGAAGGTGAGTTGTGCCCATTTAAACTAAACCCAACCCCATGTGAGAGTGAAAGGGCAACAACTTTGAAAGTAAAATCTACATATAGTGAAAAAAATGTAACAAATTCCAATTCTGCCCATACCCCATGGACGAAAACAATAATCTACTCTAAAAATCACGGGGACTTAATATAACAGTAAGTACTCATGCAACATTAAGTTTGTGTACTCGTATCCAAATGAGAGCTACGTATCCTCCCCCATATGTTTAAAAATCATTTAAATCATAGTAAAAGTGGGTTCGTGAAGACTCACCTCGGGAGTGAGACATATATGTAGCAAAGTCCATATATGTCATTCGTGCTCTAGAATGATTAAGGAAACTTAGGGTCTAAGTAATAGTTCTCTATGTAATTTGGTCATGTAACCAATCACCCAACTTAATTCGTTATGTTGTATGTGTTGTTGTAAAAAATGTTTTAACCCGGCGACCGTTGGTGATACAAGTTGGTTTTTTGAAAATATATATTTATTGAAAATAAGTGTAAACAATGTATGCAACCAAATGTGTTCAAAGACTCCATATATTCTTGTGTCCACTTGACGTTTTAGGTTGTAAAATATGACTCGACTCGACCTGAGTCGTGATTCGTTAAATATGGTAAATATATATATGTTCATATATATATATATATATATATATATATATATATATATATATATATATTCTTATCAAATAAAATTGTGTTCCAAAATGTGATACGCATAAAATAATATTTATTATTATTCCTACTAACATACCTTGAAATACTAGTTTTTAAAATAATGTCGTTTTTGTGTCATGATTAAATATATTTAGGTTTAGTTAAAAAGATGTATACGTATAGTTGTATAAAAAAAACGTAAAAACCTTATGTTTCAATATACCTTCCCATATATTTTGGATTCTAAAATAATTTATCCTTTCATAAAATAAATTCAAGATATATATATACATATAATATTAAATAAAATACCTGGACCTTTTCTGAATCTTTCTCCAAAATATATATCTAGTATATTTTCATAATCACTCTTTCATGCACAACAAAAATATATCCATAGAATATATAAATGTAATTCCTAGATAAAACCTATGAAAAAATTCCCATTTAATCATGTCTCATAAAAATACTAACATTTGTATGTTCATAACTATAAATAAGTAGTTATTTCTAAAAATCATAAGTTATGTAGTATTTCCATACACATGATCCAAGTTGTTTTTAAGAACTTTGAAACCAAATATTAATCATATGTATTACTTGATGTTTTTATAGAAAAAGAATGTGTTATATTAAATACATGTCTTAAAATGTTTGCTTATCAAGTCTAACATATTTCTTGGGTGATGACTACCATTACACTTGCAAGAATATAAAACTAGTATTAAGAGAGACTCACTTCAAATGGGAAAAGATTAGGATGTGTGAACGGCTTGGATTCTTGCTAGAACACTTGGATTGATCTTGCAAATGCTCCTAATACTTGGATGAAAAATAAAAAATGAAAGATTGTAACATCTCAAATTATCTTCATTTAAAAACACGGGATTTCTATTTAGGACTGAAACATGGTCCAGAATCAGTGCAACAATGATATGAGTAGTAAATCAAGCAAAGACAAAGAAATGGAAAGATTGCACTAGACGAGAATTAGTATGGGGATGATAAGAGAGCCTATCAAACACCAGCAAGAATATTGCTTTGCATGGCAACCCGCGAACGACGAGACCGATTAAGTAAACATTTGAGGAACTCAACACTTATTTGTTTCAAATTGAGAAAGTAGCTACCAAGGATTACACATTAGTGCGAGATGTGAGTACTACATACATCAGACGAACTGGCGTTTAGAAAACTGCTTTTGAACAGGAATTGTCGATGCTTAACACACACGCGATAATGGTCGAATGAACATTGACCTACGGTCGAAGTATGCATAGGTATGAAGGAAATAAACACATAACGGTATGTTCAAAGAAGAGATGAGTACACGAATACACAAATGGCATCTCTCCATGCAGAATACAATCCTAGATAAACTACTTTGGGTATCCATTGAAACGAAAAGATAGATATACCAACGACAACAGGTGAAAAGAAACGCGATGTTAATTAAGGGCGTGCAGGCAGAACCAAATGAAACCAAATCCGACCTAAGGATTGATTGTTCATGATGAATATGAAAGGCAAGCCCAATGACGTGAAGAAAGGCATGCATACCATCAAGGACTCAAGACGAGTCAGGAAACACTCTATAATGATTAAGTCAAATCCATAGCACGTGAGACTGCTGAAATAGAAAAGCCAATAAGGAACCCAACGAGACCAGAAAGGAATGATTGACCACTACCACACGTGTCATCTATTTGTTACAAAACCTATGAACGTAACTCTAAAAGAATCACATACGAAATATGTTAACAATCACGAAAGATTAGAAAATGTATATGTTGGTCACAAGGGATGCCAGTCCCTAAGACCATCCAATGATAAGAAGTAAGAATAGTATGCAATAGACTAATGATGAGAGATGTTAAACCATGATGAGTATGTTTTAAAGAAAAGACCAGAAAGGAGTTACGTGTATCGGAACATGAATGTAAAGATCATATACCTAGTGTTCCGTTTGAATGAAAACCTTCCCGACAAGTTTGAGTATGATAAAGCAATGTTTCATATGGTTCCTTCATGAACGCAACGATATGGTTCCTATGGGAACGAGATAGTAGGACTCGTTCGGGAACGATATGGTATGATTCATTCGAGAACGACATGTGTGGCCCTTCATGGGCGAATGCACCAAAGATGAGTTATGAGGTACACGTAATAACTAAAGCGACTTAGAAAGATGTTGATAACAACTACCTAGAGATCAGGGTAGGCAAATTAAACAGGATACTAGGAAAGAGACACTCTTAAGTGTTGAAGAGAGTTCATGGCCTGCTCAGCACGGCAAATCTATACAAGTATTTAGTGGATCCGAGTTATGTCGGCTCATGGGACACGCATAAGAGTAAAGTAGGTTATACTGTTCAATATAACATCTAAAGTGTTCAATACAAAGAAGAAGAGATAGTAGTGACATGTAAAACCCTAACTTCGTGCATCCCATGAATGGCATCGAATGATCACTATTCAAATAACAGGAGACCTACCAATTCAAAGGAACATGAGGGGCAAACTAGTCATGAGAAACAGAGTTCAGTCATGTATAACAGGCAACGAATTTTGAGGACGAAATTCTTATAATGAGGGTAGACTTGTAACATCACAAATTATCTTCATTTAAAAACACGGGATTTCTATTTAGGACTGAAATTGTCATAGAACGGAAATATGATAATTGTTATGGGTTAAATTTCGAGCAGGATCCTAAATGATGCATGATCCGGAATCCAAGATCCTGGTAACTTCGGTATCCTGAATATTAATGCTACTAACGGCTATTTGTCCTCAATTTCTTTTATATGCGCAGGTAAAACGTGTTGACTCGTTTTGTCCCTGAAAAATCGGACGAGAAGACAAAGAGAACGTGTAAAACTTGCGAGAGAAGCTCAATAATGGTCATATTTGAAGACCGAGTAAAGCTCCGGGATCCTCGGAAAGTTAGTTAGGATCATTTTTGTATTTAATCAGCGGCTTGATCGATTAGCAACACACACAATTCACTTAGCATTACTAAACACTCGCGAGAAGCTCTGTAACACTTAGTATTAGATCATTTGTTGCTCAACACTTGTAATTCTTTATCATTTATTGAAGAAACGAGGCAAGTGTCGATTGTCACCTCCCGAGGTTTTATGCCAGAGATCTTGAACGATCAAGGGCTTTCCTCATAAACAACCGTATCACTCTTTACGTTTTTGTATTGTTTCACATTGATTTTACAAGCACACTACCTCACTTACGAAATTTGGTTAAAAAGTTAGTTTAAATAATTTTTACCCAAAACAATTTGGCGCCCATTATGGGGCAAATGGTGCTTTTCATCTTCAAATCTTTACTAAAGTTTGTGTTCAATCACTATCTTTCGAAACTGATTTCAAAAATGTCGTCCTAATCCGAAAACGTTTCTGTCTCTGCTCCATCTTCAAGCTCTAGGTTTAACAACCCTATTCCTCCCCCTCCGTCATTCCAAAATAAAAATGATAGTCAATCAAAGAAGACTGTTTCAGCGGGTTTTTGGGGATCTAGGACACCTGTTGGAGGACCTGTGCTAGTTTCAAATGATGATATCCTCAAGCTGTTCTCAGAAGTGAAGCAACAGATGGAACAACAGAAGAAAACTAATCAGATGTTGTTCAGAAAGCTTGAAAGGGTCAAAGAATCCAAGAAACCGGTGGAAGTGACGACCCCGTTGAAGTCAAGGATCTTGGATTTTAATTATTCGGGATCCCCAGGAGTACATAGGGGAGATTTTCTTCCCATGCATTCTAGAATCACTACAGCTGGGCCAACTCCGGCTGTTAGAGTTACAACAAATCAGGATCTTGGAGTTACCCCGGGATCATCATCCCAAAATCCTGAGAACTGTAACACATTCAATCAATTTTTGGATACTAACGAATTTGTGCAGGAGACATGAATCACTCCGTCCATGGCCAAGGAGTTAAAGAAGTTGAGAGAAATGATCTCCAGTGTACCAGGTGTGGTCCAACCTATACCGGAGATGTCCTCTACCAGTCATAGGATCTCCAGATTCGCTCCATCGTTATGTGATGCTGAGATCCCCAAGCACTTCCAGACTCCTAACCTGAAGTTTTATGATGGAACTACAGATCCTGAGGAGCACGTCGCGCAGTACAGGGAACGGATGGAGATAAACCCCATTCCTTTGGACCTAAAGGAAACCTGCTTATGCAAAGGCTTCGGCTCTACCTTAATAGGATCAGCCCTGAAATTGCTACTTAATGTTAAACCTTATTCTATTACTTTGTTTACTCACTTAATCAATTTGTTTAACAATCAGTTCTCTTGCAGTAGGACCTTTGAAACGTTAACAAGTGACTTATACAGGATAACTCAGAACAGCGGAGAATCCTTTGGGGATTATGTCAGCAAGTTCAGCCGGAAATCCCTGGATATCCTGAACCTTGACATTTCCACTGCAGTCCAGGCCTTCAAGGTGGGACTACAGAAGGATTCTCAAATTTACAAAGACCTTGTTATGAATCCTTGCAGGAACCTTGATGAAGTCAGGAACCGGGCATTGAGGTTTATTATGCTGGAAGATGATAAAAAGATCCAGCAAAGGGTGAATGCTCCGACAAGCTACACTCAACCTAACCGAAAAGCTGAACCTGCACCTTTCAAGTCGTACAGATCCAAGCCGTATTCTAAGCCGGCCAATCACAGGGTCAACGCTGTAGAAGATGACGAGGATGAGGAAGAATATCCTAAGTTGTTTGAATACTGTTTTTTTCTTGATATAACTTGTTTCCTTTTTGCTATGCAGGATCTTGGAGAAAGAGTCAGGTGGCCTCGCAAGTTTGAGAGGTTCTCAGGAGGAAAGGACAAGTCCAAGTGGTGTGTATTCCACGAAGACTTTGGCCATATAACTGAGGATTGTATTGCTTTGCGAAAGGAGAAAAGCTACCTCTTAACCAAAGGGCATCTCAAAGAGTTTCTAGGCAAAGGAAAGAACAAGACTAAGGATCACGACAGGATCCCACAAAGAGCAAAGTCCCCGCCATCGGATGCCAAGGTAATAGGTTTTATATCTGGTGGATCTGATATTTGTGGCACTTCTTACTCTGCAGCAAAAAGGAACGCCAAGGAAGCGAAGACAGAACAAGGGGACAGGCCTATCAGAACCTCCAGCTTAACTGAAGAAAAGGTTATCTCTTTCGATGTAGATGACGGGAATGACATACAGAATCCTCATCATGATGGTCTAGTAATCACTCTGTACATTGCAAACCACTTCATCCGGAGGATACTGATTGACGGAGGGAGCTCGATGAACATAATTCAGCATGAAGTCCTGAATAAAATGGGGATTCAAGATTCTGAAATTATTTCAAAATCCTCAGTGCTGGTAGGATTCAGCGGAGAAGCCAAAAGTACAGTCGGAGAGATAAAACTACCGATATACATTGAAGGGGTAAATTCTATTCAAAAATTTTGTGTAATAGATTATTTGTCTTGTTATAATATCATTTTAGGAAGACCATGGATACACAATATGAAGGCAGTGCCCTCGACGTACCATTAGTGTGTCAAATTGCCGACCCCTTGGGGAGTAGTGAAGATTAACAGTGATCAGCAAGAGGCTAAGGATTGCTACACTTCTTCGATGAAAGCCTCCATCAAAACCAGGCAAGCATAGAAATTAATGAATCAGGCCAGGGATCTTCTAGAAACTAAAGAACATGATGTTAGATGCTGAAAATCCATATGTAAAGATCCTTGTAGGGAGCAATATCCTTGAAGATATTGAAAAAGATATCCTGAACTTCCTGAAGGGCAGAAAAGCAACCTTCACATGGAAGCACGAAGACATGACAGGTATATCCAAAGATATCATAACCCATAGACTTGGAATTGATAAAAGTTTCAGGCCAATACATCAAAAGCGAAGGAAGTTTGCTCCCGAAAGAAACGTGATCATCCAACAAGAGGTGGAAAGTCTTCTCAAGTCTGGATTGATAAGGGAAGTAAAATTCCCAAATGGGCAAGCCAATGTGATGGTGGTCCAGAATAAAAATGAGGAGTGGAGAGTTTTCGTAGACTACACGGACCTCAACAAGGCGTGTCCTAAAGATCCCTTCAGGATTTCAACAGATCCAAATGGAACCATCGGATCAGGAAGACACGAAGTTCATGACTCCGATAGGTATTTATTGCTACACAGCTATGCCATTTGGTATTAAAAATGCAGGTGCCACGTATCAAAGACTGGTAAACATGATGTTCAAAGACAAGAATGGGGACACTGTGGAAGTCTACATAGATGATATGGTGGTAAAATCAAAGAAAGTTGAGGATCATCTCAGGGATCTTAGAGACGCATTTGACATCCTAGACCAATATAATATGAAGCTGAACCCTTCGAAATGTCACTTCGTAGTGGGGGCATGGAAGTTCTTGGGGTACATGGTGACCAAGAGAGGAATAGAAGCCAATCCAGAACAAATCAAAGCGGTCATCAATCTGAAATCCCTAGCAAACACCAAGGATGTCCAGAGACTAACTGGCAGGGTAGCAGCACTCAACACGTTCATATCGAGATCCTCATAAAGGTGCAAAGAGTTCTACGACATCCTGAGAAAGAACAAAAGATTTGAATGGGAAGAGAAGCATGAACGAGCACTCCAATCACTGAAACAATACTTGTCAATAGCTCCTCTACTGATGAAACCAGAAGACGATGAATTGTTATCCCTATACTTGGCAGTATCCCAAAGCACCATAAGTGCTGTACTAGTCAGGGATCACGAGGGGCAACAGCATCCGGTATACTATGTAAGTAAAAGTTTGCTACCAGCGGAAACCAAGTACTCTCATTTAGAAAAATTAATTTTAGCTTAATAATGGCATCAAATAAACTTAGACATTATTTTGAAACTCATGCTATTCATGTTAAAACTAACTATCCTATTAAGTGTGTCTTAAGAAAACCAGAGATGTAAGGAAGGATAGCGAAATGGTCAGTCAAACTCAGCGCCTATGACCTAATATTTGAACCTAGAACGGTAATAAAGTCTCAGGCAATGGCGGACTTTGTGGCTGATTTCAGCAGTGATATCCAACACGAAGCAGATCTTGAAGTCCAACGACTAGAAGAGTCAAAGGACGAATGGACCTTATTCACTAATGTTGCATAAAATGTAAGAGGAACAGGTCTGGGAATCATACTAAAATCGCCACAAGGGGACATATTACCTCAATCCATAAGATGTGAGTTCCAGGCTACGAATAATGAAGCAGAGTATGAGGCACTGATAGCTGGATTACAATTAGCCAGGGATATCAAGATCAGTATCTTCAGGTATATGTAGACTCATTGTTAATTGCTAATCATTTCAATGGTTCATATGCAGTAAAAGGTGAGAAGCTAGCCAAATATCTCACAATAGTTAAGTAATTATCCATGGAATTCGAAACTTTTAACACTACACAGGTACCTACAGAAGATAACACTGAGGTTGATGCCTTAGCAAACCTTGCTTCAGCTCTTAGAATACCATAAGGTACCAAAATACCTATCATACACATTCTGAGCCCAGCAATCGAAAAGGTAAATGAAGTATCCAACACTGAAGAATACGCAGACATTCGGGATCTTGAACCTATTCCAGGATCCTGGATTTCACCCAATAATAAATACTTGCAGGATGGTGAGATCCCAAGTTATGAAAAGAACCACAAGGCTTTTCGCATGAGGATGTCTCGTTTTATAATTTTTGAGAATGTTTTGTATAGAAAATCAATTGCCTACCCATACTTAAGATGCTTGGAGGATCCTGAAGCACGTGAAGTCCTGAAAGATCTACACGAAGGAGATTGTGGTAATCACACCGGGGGCAGAGCGCTATTTTCAAGGATCCTATGGACATGATATTACTAGCCTACCTTGAGGAAAGATGTTGTAGGTTATTCCCAAAAATGCGACACTTGCCAAAGACACAACAACATACTCCATCAACCGGCCTAAACTTTATATCCAATTATCTCTCCATGGCCATTCATGAAATGGGGAATGGATATAGTTGGCAAACTTCCCAAGGTACCAGGAGGAAAGGTCTTTATGCTAGCAATGACATATTACTTCTCCAAGTGGATTGAAGCTGAGGCATTTGTCTAAGTCAGAGAAAAAGAGGATATCTCCTTCATCAAGCGCAATATCCTGACAAGATTTAGGATCCCGGCAGAGATAGTATGTGATAATGGATCTCAGTTCATTGGTAAGAAAACAACTGACTTCTGTGCCAGTTGGGGAATCAAAATGATAACTTCTACCCCAATACATCCTTAATCCAACGGACAAGCGGAATTTAGTAACAATATCATCGTCAACAACCTCAAGAAGAAATTGGGAGCAAAGAAAGGAAGATGGGCTAAAGAGCTGCCGTTTGTACTTTGGGCAGATAGGACAACCACGAAGAACGTGGGTATTTGGAACTGAAACAACGATCCTGACAGAGATGGTTATCCCTACTGCCAAAACCAACTTTCAATCTTCAGATACCAACAATAAAGCTCTCGCCCGGGATCTCGACACTGTGTATGAGCTCAGGGATCTTGCCAAAGTTCGCATTGCAGTTTATCAACAAAGGATAGTGAAATCTTATAACAAAAACATAAGGATTAGAAGATTCCAAGTGGGTGATCTTGTATTAATAAAGGCGTTTCAAAATACTACCGATCCCAGTGATGGAAAGTTTGCACTAAAGTGAGAAGGCCCATACTTAATTGACTCTGAAGCAGGCAAGGGTGCCTATTGGTTGGCTACTATGGAAGGAGATATCCTGCCAAGATCCTGGAACGCTATCCATCTCAAAACCTACTTTATGTAAGTTTAAAACTTATGTTCTGACTGAAACTGGTACGTCTTCTATCCTTGAATATTCTTACATTTATTACCCTTAATCGAAGTACTGACTTTCGCGTCAGAGGGGTGTTAGCCAGGCTAACACCCACCTTCACCAAGATTTCTTGTGTTGCAGGAAGTATATCCGGGGATCCCGACAGAAGAAAGAGATTGGCCATCTCTCCCTAGTTAAGGTATCCTGCATACCTTCTAAGGTTTAAAGGTTTTCACCTTTCTGAGTATTGAGTTTAAACACTCCGCCTGTAGCGCACGATATTCAAGAATAGTTCAAAGTGGTGCGACCAGTCCATGTAACAGTGGTTGATAATTTCATCACTGTTGGCTATATCTTGAATGCTACGATAGTAACAGACGTGTTACTCCTAAGGTTTTTAGCATTTTCATGCTAACTTAAGTCTGGTTTGGCCCACGTTATTCTGGCTTGGCCCACGATTTAAAATTTTCACAGCTATTCAACACTTATGTGTTAACTCAAGAACTTAGCATCACTATGCTGACTCAAGATCCTTGAACGGATTGAATACTTATGAAGATCCTAAAGTACAATTGCTAAGTCTACGACGTATTTGATAACTGTACACAGGGGACAACCAACGGTTGCTATATTTCGAACTCAACATCATAATCTGGTATATGTGTCTACCTGACTTAGTTCTCAACAAAGGTATGTATTACTTGTTAATTTTCCATTCATAGAAGATTTGAGATTCATAGGACTGAGTCATGATATGTTTATAACTGATATTTTATACCATTTATCGAGATTAGACTATGTTTTTCAGAAACCTAAGGTATTATTAATAAATTGTCATTGAGGATCTGGTATCCTAAAAAATATTCTTTCTAAACTTATTCTTTCTGAGGTTTAATTACCTAGCAAATCCTAATTTTCTACAAACAATCAAACATATAACCATCATGGCAAATAGTCAAAGATACTAATATTATAAGTGCAGGAAGAATAGAATTCGGGCTTCATCCAAATATTGGACCCATCCACTCGAATCCTGAACCATTAATCATAAATTAAAAATGTATGTCCCATCTAGGGATCCCAAAGAGAAAGAAAGTAAATTGTTCAACTAAGACACAAGGATTGAAGTTAAGAACAAGAACCACGAATACGCCAAACATAGGACTCAGGCCTTCTCTTTATTGCCCTCATTGCCCTGTCCGATCACCTCTGCAGCCTCCTTCACCGAGCCCTCCACATCATCTTCAGCCGCCGATTTGCCCTCGTCCATCTCCGACAATGGCTCTCCTCCCAGCTTAGCAATCAGCTTCTTCCAACCCAGTACATCCTAGTTAGCCTGATCAAAATCCTTGTCAGCAACCTCCTCAGCCATCTTGACTCTGGCTTGAAAGATTGAAATTGCAGCTGACATCTTAGCCTGTTCGTGAGATTCTTCAAGATCCTGGGCGTGTTAGGCATAAGCATCTTGAAGCTCGGCCTTCACCTTATCAAGCTCATCAGTCGCTTCGGCTAACTTTTTACTCATGGCTGCCCCTATCTTTTGCAGGTCAATCACCATCTGTTTACTGTCTTCGGCCTCTTTTATCAATGCTTCATGGATCTTAGTCATTTTCTCCAAAGCATGTCACAAAAATAGCGTCTTAGGATAAGAATAAGATCAGGATCCGAGATATTGAATGTCACTTACCAAATGACCAAGTGTGTGACGCCGCTTGTGAAGATCAGCATAATCTGAGCATTCGGTGATGACTAGCTCGACAGGATCGACAAGCTTTCGTTTCTTATGGGATGAAGACTTGGGGCGAGCACTGGAAGACTCAGGTTTAGGAATTTCTGGTTTGGCAGCCGGGAGTAATGGCTGGCCTGCCTCTTTCTTGATATTTTCCCCATGGAAAGCATGTTGTCAATGTCCTCAAGAGCAAATTTGGAGCTTGGTTTGCGAATGCCTATTTCAAGATAATAGGTTAGAGTGTTAGACCATTATATATCCTATTAACTAACAAAATATTGTGAATTCATTTTGTCTTACCAAACATTTCTGAGCCTGAGGGATATGTTTCCGAGCTCTCTGCTATCGACTGAATCTTGACCTTAAAGGTTCGCTTTATGGGTTCGATGCTTTAAAAGAATATGACTCTCTTAGCAGTCTCAGCAGTAGGTGGAGCTACCTCAGACAACCTCGGCGCTGTGAAACAAGAAAAGAAATCAAAATGTCAGTATCCAGGATATCAAAATAATAAGGATCCTACAAAATAAAACCTTACCCTTTACAATCCATTTGATCGGCAACTTATCCCCACCAGGGATCGAATCTCTTCTCACAAAGAAAAAATTATTTTTCCAATTAAGATCGTTTTGAGTTGTTTTCAGGATTAAGTGGTTCATGTCGGTTTTGATTTGAAATAAGAAACGGGAAGAACCATGGCTTCTCAGATTGTAAACATAAGCCAATTCAGAAATGCTGAAGTCGAGAGCATGGTTACGGATCAAAATCTCCAAAGTATGCAAAGTTCGCCAAATCACGGGCATCGTTTGGGCATAACTCAAACCGGTTTTCTCAAAGAATTCAGTGGTGAAGGCAGGGAAAGGATATGAGAAGCCTATGGTAAAGGGGAAAGACGAAAAGCAGACCCAACTATCAAAAGTGAAATCCGCTCTCGTCTTAGAGTCAAAAGGTCGAAAGACGGTATTTTTAGGGAAAAATCCCCATATTTAGGAAGCTCGATGTCTCGATCAGTAAAGGTGCATTTCTCGGAATCCGGGTTAGCTATCATTTGTTGACTGTACAAATTATCAGAAGATGTGGAAGATCGTGTGGTTTTCTTAGCCATTTGATACAAAAACTAAAAGAGATAATGAGAAAAAGAAAATCTGAATTTACCTGAAATCCCAAAGAGAGGTAGAAGATGAAGTCTGGGATTAATAAAAAAGAAAAGTAATTATAGAGAAGTAATGATGACTGCTTCAAACGACGTCATTTCTGCCCTCAATTATCGCGCCACGTCTTATCGTGCAGCCGTTTATCTTTCAGAATTCAAATTTTGAAAATTTAACAGCTGTAATTTCGGTGTACAGCTGTCAAATTTTGGGGACAATTATTATGGGCTAAATTTCGAGCAGGATCCTGAATGATGCATGATCCGGAATCCAAGATCCTGGTAACTTTGGTATCCTGAATAATAATGCTACTAATGGCTATTTGTCCTCTATTTCTTTTATATGCACAGTTTAAATGTGTTGACTCATTTTGTCCCTGAAAAATCGGACGATAAGTCAAAGAAAACGTGTAAAACTTACCAGAAAAGCTCAATAACGGTCATATTTGAAGACCGAGTAAAGCTCCGGGATCCTCGGAAAGTTAGTTAGGATCATTTTTGTATTTGATCAGCGGTTTGATCGATTAGCAACACACACAATTCACTTAGCATTAATAAACACTCGTGAGAAGCTCTGTAACACTTAGTATTCGATCATTTGCTGCTCAACACTTGTAATTCTTTATCATTTATTGAAGAAACGAGGCAGGTGTCGATTGTCACCTCCCGAGGTTTTATGCCGGAGATCTTGAACGATCAAGAGCTTTCCTCGTAAACAACCATGTCACTCTTTACGTTTTTGTATTGTTTCACATTGATTTTACAAGCACACTACCTCACTTATGAAATCTGGTTACAAATTTAGTTTAAATATTTTTTACCCAAAACAATAATGTACTTTAAATTTAAAAAAAAAAGTGGATAATGAAACTTCTACAAGTTGGGGGGTAGAGTAAAAATTCGTTTAAACCTAAAAACAACTCTATTTCTCCTTCCAGCCGCCAACCCTGAATCCTATTCTCCTTCTTCTTTGTCGCCTGCAACTCCAAATCAAAAATCCCTCACCTCCGATTCAAACCCTAAACCATTCTCTTAACCGATCCAAATGAAACTTCAATACAAGGAAATCGGAAGGCATTAGTGGGCCGAGAATGGTTCGTGTTAGGTCAGTGACGCGTGAGAGAGGTACGGGCCAGCTGTTGTGGTCTAGACGAAGTCAGCATTGGGCGTGTGAGCTGCTGCCATGGTTCTGACAGCAGCAGAGGGTTCATGGCGGCGTGGTTACAGTGTTGATATGGATGCGATGAGGATGTTGGTGTTGAAAGCAGCCTCACGACGATGGTGTTATAGTGAGCTTTGTGATGGTGGGTGGTATGGGTATCAAGGCTGGTGGTGTTTCGTCCTAGCTAACGAAGGCGGTGGTGGTCTGCTTCGGTTGTTCTAGTCTGACACAATTTGCTCCGGTAATGGTTGGAGGTGGTATGGTAATGATGGTGGTTTTAGGTGATGATGGTGGTTAACGGTGGCGTTCATGATGATGATTAACATATGGTGGTGGTGGCGAGTTGATGGTATCCATAGTTTCGGTGATGATGGTTTAGCGATAGGTAATTTCGGGATGTTATGGAAACCTTAAGGTGGTGATTCACGAAAGTGGTTGACGGTGGTGGTTCATGTTGATGGTGGTTAAAGATTGATGACGCTGAGATAGTGGTTTCGATGGTGATGACAATATGATGTTAGGATAGAGCATGATTGTAATGATGATTATAATATGATGATGAAAACATGATGCTGATGGTATTGTTTGATAGTATAGTTGGTGAGTCGAGACGAGTTGTAGGTACGATTGAAAAGAACGGTTTGGGTCGGGTCTCGGTTATATGTCGGGATCGTGTTCTCGAAGGTATACCCTTTGAAACTCGTAGAACGTTAATTACTATTATTTATTCGGATTTTAGATATCGCATTGGGGAGGACGGGTAGAGATGATTTTATTTAATAAACGATAACATACAAGGGATTAAATTATTTATATAAAGGATAGTTGATAAATGTATAGAAAAAAAAAAGATATTTATGATATAAGTTAAAACCCGATCATTGTGGATTATTGCTTATGTTGATACGTCCGAAAAGTATTTCGGACGCCAAAGTATTTTAGACAAGACATTTAGGTCGAAATGTATTTCGGACAGATAGGGATTTCGGAAAGATGTTTTCGAACAAAAGAGCCATTAATTGAAGATAGTTCAAAAACTAGAGATTTTGGTCAAAATAGTTTTTGATCGAAAAGGATTTCGACCGAAATAGATTTTAGACATAGAAGTTTTTGGGTGTAATATGAAGGTTGTAACCTTGTTCCATTCGTGACCCTTGACAGATCTGTTAGCACTCACCTAACTCGGAGCTCCTAAGTATCCATCAGGTGAGTTCTATGTGCCCCCTATATGTTATGTGCAAATCATTTTAAATGTTTTGGGGCTGAAGTGTATACACTAAATGAATGAATGTTATGAGTGTTAATATGATCATACGTGATATATGAAAACAAACGATGAACACAAAGTATGAAATGAATGAATGTTATGAATGTTAATATGATCATACGTGATATATGAAAACAAATGATGAAGACAAAGTATGAAATGAATGAATGTTATGAATGTGAATATGATCATACGTGATATATGAAACCAAACGATAAACACAAAGTATGAAACGAATGAATGACATAACGTTAATGAATGAAATATTGCTTTATATTTATATATATTGCATGTTATGAATGTATGTAAACGTTATGGACGCTTCGATGATAACGGCTACTTCGGTAGACGGACGACCACGCGACTATTTTGCAACCGCGACATATACGTACCTTCATCAGCTAGGACATTTGAATGGCAATGACGGACGGCGACATTAGTGCCGGACGATTGCAATAATAAGTAGAACGATTATATAAATAATAGTTCACGTGGGAAATGGATGCCTTAGGGCAGACGGGTGAATATGACGGTCTACAACGGTAGAACGGTGAGGACGGCCGGTCGAAGGAATCCGGACGATATATCATGAAGTACGGTCGAAGGAATCTGTACGATCATGGAGGATGGACTATGACGGTAGGATGGGCGTCTGTCTTTGTGACTTACGAAAATCAATGTTGGGCTGATCACCCTTATGTTTATGACCAATGAATGTTCAATAAAAGCAAATGATGTGTGCATAAATTTATATGTACCAATTATGAATGATATATGAAGGCAAATCAAGTGTTAATGTGTGTGTGTGTATATATATATATATATATATATATATATACTTATAAAAAAATAATGTTTATACCTAGTTGCTTTAAACTAAAACTCACCAGCGTTAGCTGACTTTTAGTATGTAGTTCAGGTAAGAAGTAGAAAGGACGTGCAAAGGAGTGAAGGCTACCCCGATACAAGACTGACATTCTATTATGTGAATATGTGTTTTCAAACAATTGTTTCTTTTATATGTTAAAGACTTCAGCTGTTTATGTAATAGAATGATGTACGCTTCTGCTATGTTTTAGAAGTTATAGTTTATTCAGTTTTCATCACTATGTTTATGACTAAATCCAACGAGTGAGCTCATCCGGGAAAGGGGCCTGTTGGAACCTAGTAGTCCATCGAATTCAAGTTCTTAGTTTAGAAAATGATCAAGTATAAAGTTTTCGGATGAAAACTTTTTTGGTCTAAATTGTTTTCGATCGAAATAGTTTTCGGACGACAAAGTTTTCAAACGAGAACGTAGTACTATAAATATGTCTTATTTAGAACTTGATGCTTGTATGAGATTGTCTTAGTGTTTGTGCATATCTGTGATTAGTCTGGATTTGTCTTTGTATTCAACAGTCTTATTATCAATACAATAAAAGCATTTATGATTATCTCGTATACATGGCGTTTTATTCGTTGTTTGGAGTTTGATTCGTTGGTTTTGATCTCGTTATCTCTCGGTTTGTTTCCGCCTTTCCTGGAGGTTTTCGGTGATTGGTTAGCTTGGAATATAGCAGATCAGGTGGACTAACAATTGGTATCAGAGCTGTTGGTTGAGGCTCTTGGTATTTCAAGCTTTATTCATCAATTGAGATTGATATAGTGTGGATTTTACTGTCATTTTTGAGTTTTCTGAGTTAATTTTCATGGAGATGGATTGTGGTATCGAGTTTAGGGCTTGATTTCACATTGGACCAGTTGCAGGTGTGGATTGGAGGTGCTAAGTTTGAGCTGTCCGAAAACTTGCTTGAAGGAGTCGAAATCTCTTTCGTCCGAAATCTTGGATTTGTCCAAAATTTTTTTGTTAGAAATCTCTTGTCCGGATTTTCAATTTTTCGATCGAAAAGTCATCCGAAAAAGCTTTCGATCGAGAAAGATTTCGTCCGAAATCTCCATACTTGTGAAATTTTAAGAATTGTCCAGTTTTTGTGAGCTTGTTTGTTTGTGTTGAAGATGGCTGGAAAAGTGTATAAGATTGAGAATTTTGTGGGTAAGTCACCACCGATGTTGAAATCCGTATCTGATTTCTCTTACTAGAAGATTGAGATGAAAGCGTTTTTTTGTTTTACCGAACACCATTTGGGACTCGATTGTGAAAGGTCCTCATATTACTAAGATGGCAAATGCTGATGGTCTTGTTCCAATAGCAAATCCAGATCAATACAATGACGAAGATAGAAGGTTGATTGAAAGGGACAATCGTGCTTTGGGATCCATCATACTTGCTCTACCAACTTAATTGTATCTAAATTTTGAGCAACATGAGACTGCTCAAGGACTATGGAATGCATTGTGCTTAAGGTTTGAAGGAAATGTAGCTCTACAAGAAAGTCGTACTAATCTTCTACTTAAACAATACAATATGTTCAATTACAAGAAGGGTGAATCCTTGAGTGAACAGGTTTCTCGTTACACCACTATGATTAATCGACTGAGAAAGATGGGTGTCAAACTGGAAGAGTATGATGTGAGCAAGAAGCTGCTAGATTCACTACCTGATACATGGAGCATCCCTTGTATGTTGATAAAGAATACTACCGCAGATCTGAAAAGTAAAACTCTTGATGACATCATATGTCTGCTGGAATCTTATGAGCTGAACAATCCTGATAAGCCACAAAATACAAGTTCAGCAAATGCAACTCTATTTTATGAAAATGGAGAGGGCCGCAGTATTGAATCAAAGGTTGATAAGGGTAAAGGTTGTTGTGGATCAGAGAATGCTTGTTGTGAGAAGAGTAAATCGACTGGTCAGATTCCTGAGGACCAGATCTCCTTGTTGTGGATGACATTATCTATGGTTTGACAAACAAGAAACTCATTAGAGAATTCGAAGATGTCATGAAGCTGAAATTCGAAGTGAGTCTTATGGGTCGGATGCAGTTTTTTACTTGGTCTACAAGTAGAGCAATCAGATTCGGGTATACTCATTCATCAAGCCAAGTATATCAACGACATCTTGACAAAATTCAATATAAAAGACTGTAAAGTTGCTTCTACTCCCATTGCTCCACATGAACCTCTCTCTAGATCCCACCGGAGTTGAAGTTAATCAGAAGTATTACCGTTCCATGATCGGATCTCTAATGTATTTGATCACAAGTCAACCGGACATTATGTTCGTTGTATCCTCATGTGCTAGATATCAAGCGTCACCTTGAGAATCCCGTGAGATTGCTGTCAAGCGGATTCTACATTATCTGAAAGGTCGGGTCAATCTTGGTCTTTGGTACCCAGCAGATTCCGACTTTAATCTGTATGCTTTTACTAACAATGACTGTGGAGGTTGTGGTTTGGACCGAAAATCCACATTTGGTTGATGTCAATTTTTTGGGGAGCGTTTGGTGTCATGGCAGTGCAAGAAATAGATGAACGTCTCCACATCAACTGCTGAAGCTGAATACACAGTTGCCTCGAGCTGTTGTTCTCAAGTGATCTGGATTCAGCATCAACTATTGGATTTCGGAATAAATTTCTTGGAGACACTTATATTTTGTGACAATGAAGCTGTTCTTGGCATCGTGAAGAATCCGATTCAACATTCCAAAACCAAACACATTGCAATTAGGTTACACTTTATTCGTGATTGTTATGATAATGGTTTGATAAGGGTGGTCCACGTTGATACCTTAGAGCAGAAAGCCAACATTTTTACCAAAGCTTTTCCAAGTGATCGGTTTAACTCTCTGGTAGAAATGTTGGGGATGATTTCATTTTGAGGACAATTTGTGATTAAAAAAAAGGTTAATTATAATAAACATAGTTTTGAATAAAATCTGATTTTGATTGAAAGAATGTGTTTGTTCCTCAAAAAGATTTTTTGTTTTCGTTTAGTGATAAAATTGTGCTATGTGACTTTGTGTGTTTTAAGTTTACTGCTTTGTTACATTTTGTAGTTATTATGTTTAGTTAAATAAAGTACAACACAATTTTAGGGGGAGAATAAAAGAAAATGAAAATTAATAAAAAAAAAAGAATAAGTGTTAGTACTATGTGAATGTGTATGTTTCTGTTTTGTGCTGATCCTGAAAAACTGAAAACTTAAAAATATGTTGACTGATTGACTTGCATATAGGAAATGATAGTATATTTGTGTGTTGAACTTATGCATGAATTGGATATGATGGTGACATCGGTTACAATTATTGATATGTCGGTAGGCTTTGCAAGTAATAAACTAGTCGATATTTGTGTGATTAACTAAATTGCAATCTTTGTGTTTTACCCACATCAAATATCGGTTGTTTCATGATTAGAATGCTAGGTGAATCTAGTCATACCATGAGACCAGGATCTTGATGCGTTCTTAGCACAATTTGTTTGCTCTAGTGACTATATCCGTCACATATATGATCTAGAGTTAAACACCTCTTACAGGGCTGATGGTTCTGGTGAAAATCTCGGATAGAAACCAGGAAGTCAGTCTATTTACCCTTGATTCAGTTTCTGAATTCATTGGATATCCATATAATAGTTGGATACCCGCTACCCGAATCATCTGATTCTTTACAAATCTCAAATTCATATGAATCTATCTGATTCTCTGTCCATACACATATACTCATCTGAAGAATTCATGACTTCGTATATATCATTCATCTCATTCACTCACAGACCAAGACAGTTGATTCTATACTTCAAATCCACTTAGATTATTCTTCTGTACTAAGAATACTAGCTTCATGCTGGTGATTGGATCATGATCTAGTGAAACCTTACATTATGTCTTACTTTAGTCCATCTCGATTGTGGGGTACACATTGTATTGATTAACTCTTACCTTAATCATCACACGGTATTTGCTGAAAAATGATGCATGAGTTTAAGTGGATAAATATACTGGCAATCAGTGTTGAACTGTATAGATCTTGATTTGATATGAAGTGTAATGAGACAGTGTGCATTTATGATCCTATGTCAATTTCAGTTCTTCAAAAGATAACAGAAAAGATAATGAAAAAAATTAGATTGTTTCATATGTTGTGTTGTTCATTTGTGTAATGTAGATAATATTTGATTTTACTTTTAGTTTTTAGTTAAGTTTGTAGTTTGTCGAGTTTGATTTATATTGTAAATATTCTAGCTTGTTTTTATATTTTGTTCAAATTTGTTAAGATTTTCTACTTGTTTGTTTCCTGTGAGTGCTTGTGTGTTTTTAAGTATACAAAACATTTTGGAACAAGTCTTGATGATATTGGAATTGGTTTATTGAATAAAAGTTTAAAAATTTTATAAGTCAAAATTTTTCGTTCGAAAAGTCTGTCCGAAATTGTTTTCGATCGAAAAGTTAGGTTCGAGATCTTTTTCGTCCGATATCTCTGAAGGTATATATACATACATTTCGATCAAAATCGATTTCACCACCATTATCTCTTTCTCAAGTTGTGTTCCAGAAATTGCTGAAGTGAATTTTTTTCGAGCGAAATCTCTACCGTGTGCGTGATTTGTTGTTGCAAGAAACTTTCCGTCATCAAGGTAATGTTTTCTTGACCCATAGATTATGTTATGTTAGATCCATGGCCCTAGATTTGTTAGATTATGAACTGTCCGAAATCTAGGATGAATGGTCCGAAATCTTGCTTGAATGGATCGAAATCTTTCTCGGATGGAAATGAAGAGTCGGTCTCTGATTCGTCCGAAAAGTTTTTTCGATCGAAATAGTTTTCGATCGAAATGTGTTTTGGTCAAAGATTTTTCGTTCGAAATCTCTTGAGTTGGGATTTTTCTAAGAAATTTGTTTTCGTTTGAAAAGGATTTTGGAACTTTGAGTTTTCGATCGAAAAAGATTTCGAGCAAGAGTTTTCGTTCGAAATCTTTGGAGTTGTGAAATTTTTCAAGAAATCTGATTTTTTGAAATTTCTGATTTGTGCAGTTATGAATCGATTAAAATTTGATGCTAGGCACAATATATGTGCATGCTTGACTGCTAGCACAAGCAGTCAAGGGGCTATGAAAAGATAGTTAGGTTCTTAAACAAGTCAAGGATCTTCACAGCAATATCAACTCAAGTAACCGTCAATGAAACTCACATCAGAGAATTCTGGGATAACATTGAGTACAAACATGTGAACAAGAACATATGGATAGAGAGTACTGTTGGTGGAAAGAAGATAAAGGTTGATGAACAAGTGATAAGGGAGGTGTTGAATTTCAGAGACAACGTTAACTTTCCATACAGAATAAGTTACACTCGAGTTTCACAAATCATTCGAACAATGGGGTATGAAGGAGACTTTCCAAGAAGGCAGGTTACAAAGACTTTATTGAGTAAACAATGGAGATATCTGGTGCACGTTTTCATTCATTACTTAGGACCAAGAACTGGAGCTTTTGATCAAACTGGCGAAGTGTTTAGTCGTGCTTTAGTTTGTCTGGCTACTAACCGACGATTCAACTTTTCAAGGATGATCTTCAAGGCCATGATTAACAACTTTGTGGGTCCGAGGCAAAATAACAAATTCTTGTTGTATCCAAGGTTTGTTCAGATGATAATCAACACTCTATTGCCAGATCTACCTAATGATAGAATGGAATTGCCTCTAGATCATATGTCAGAAACAATCTTTAGTAGCATGAATAAAGAAAAGCAAGTTTTCTGGTCAAGTTACACCGTTGTTCGCTAATATGCTTTAAGAGAATCCTGATGCAGAATTCGGTGTTGAAGTTGAAGTGGATGATATTCTAAGAAATGGTGTAGAGGATAATGATGATGATGATGATGATGATGATGATGATGATGATGAAGGTGATGAAGGTGGTGATGGTGGTGCAGTTCAAGGAAATGTTAATCAAGAGGTAGAACAACCTATTAATGTTGAAATAGAATCAAAGAATGTTGTTCCTATTGTTGATGAGTCAGTAGGTGTAAATACGAGTGATCAGGGTGAACATGAAGATTCAAGTTTGAATGTTAATGAATCAGTGAAAGTTCCAGAAGAAGTTCAAGATGATACTCCTGTAGCAACACATGAAGTAGTAGCAGCAACAACAACTACTCCAATCAAAAGGAAAGAAACTGAACCTAAATCAAACGTGCCATCTAGACCTCCTCCGTCTAAAGGTATCGTGATCAAAGAGCCTGAGAAGAAAAAACTAAAGACAATGGCATAGAGGTATACAGGAAAAGGCAAAGAAAAGGAAGTTCCTGAACCTATAAAGCAAAAGATCTCAAAGGATTAGAAGTTAATAGATGAAGGGTTTGCAAATTTTGCAACTCAAGAGACTGTTAACACCGTGAGTCTATTAAAAACTCAATTTTCTAATCTCTAGAGCAGAGAAGCAGCAAATGAAAGAGAAATTAGAGAACTGAAGGCTAGTGATAGTAGAAAGCAAGAGCAGCTTGATCAACAACAAAGGAAAATCAATCAACTTCAAAGCATGGTGCAAGATCTGTTGAAACATTTTGGTATGTCTATTCAAGGTGATATTATGGCTCCTCTATCCAACCCTGAAAATGTCAGAGTGAATGAGAATCAGGAAGGAACATCGAATGAACCTCAATAGAATATTCAATCTCCTGTGATAGAAACAAGTGTGTTTAGTTCACAAGACTTGTTTGATGTAGATTCTTTGATCAATCAACAAGGCGAAGGAATGGAGTTTCATGATGAAGAGAAGGAGAAAGAGAAGCAGGAAAAGGAAGAGGATGACGTGATTATAACTGATATTAAAAAGAATGATAATGATCCTTCTGATGATGATGATAGTAGCAGTGGAAGTTCAGGTGTCGGTAGTGGTTCTAATAATCAAGAATCAAGTTATGAAGGTGAGTCAAACAAAGTGTATGAAAAGTATGAATATTAAAAGAAACAGACATATGCTGAAGGAGATGGTACAGCGTTGGTAGGATGGATAAGGTAGTTAATGAAAGAGTACCGTTTGTTGAAGCAACTAAAGAAAGCAAGACAAATGAACCTCAAACGGATTCTACTTCAAAACAAGATGCTTTAGATAAGAGTTCGTGGGGGAAGTTCAGTGAGAAACCCTTAATTGTTGAGCAAATAACTCAAAAGATCAGGAATCCAAGAAAAGCATTGACTGGGCAGATCTTAGGTTGGAAGTATGAAAAAGATAAGAAAATGTCCCTGTTCTCCTCTCTTCGGCCTCATACACACCCTAGGTCATGATGACCTAGGGTTTTCCTCATAATGAGGTATTTAAATCCTCTAAATCTTTTATCCAGGTCCCTTAAATTTCCTTTTGTGCACTTCGATCTCGAGTTAACTCTTTAACGACTAACTGTCTCCTTATCTGTCATTAAAATGCACTTCGTTTGATCAATCTTGCTCGTCTTTACATTAAATAAAGAATCGGGTCGTCTACTAACCCTAATCATTAGTTTACGAATTTTCGGGATGTTACAACGTACCCATGGTGTGTACGTTTCTGGAGGTGTTCCCTGAGGACTTGCCTGGATTATCGCCTAATCGGGAGACAGAGTTCCAGATAGACTTAGTGCCAGGTTCCCAGCCCATGGCTAAAGCACCGTACCGACTTGTGCCGCTGGAGATGAAAGAGGTAATGACACAGTTGGATGAGCTATTGGAAAAGGGTTTCATCAGACAGAGCATTTCTCCTTGGGGTGCTTCGGTTCTGTTCGTAAAGAAGAAAGATGGTGCCATGAGAATGTGCATCAACTATAGAGAGTTGAATAAGCATATGATAAATAAAAAGTACCCACTACCCAGGATCGATGATCTATTCGAGCAACTACAAGGCGCGAGATGGTTCTCTAAGATCGACTTGCGGTCAGGGTACCACCAGTTGAAAGTAAGAGCAGAGGATATACTGAAAATAGCGTTTCACACGCGTTACGGACATTACGAGTTTCGTGTGATGTCCTTCGGTTTGACGAATGCTCCAGCAGCATTCAAGAGTATGATGAACCAGTTGTGCAGTCCGATGCTGGATAGATCGATGATAGTATTCATAGATGATGTACTCATTTATTCAAAGGGTGAGGGCGACATGTCACCAACGAGGGGTACTAGAGACATTGCAAAGAGAAAAGTTGTATGCCAAATTTTCCAAGTGCCTGTTCTGGCTAAAGGAAGTTCAATTCCTTGGTCACGTTATAAATGCAAACGGCATCATGGTTGACCGGGAAAAGATCACGATAGTTAGAGAGTGAGAAACTCCGAAGACGCCAACAGAGATTCGGAGTTTTCTAGGATTGGCGGGCTACTACCGAAGGTTCATTCAGGACTTCTCAAAAATAGCTTCGCCTCTGAAAAAGTTAACACGCAAAAAAGTAAAGTACGAATGGGGTCAGTCTCAGTCTAAAGCATTTGCTAAGTTAAAGAGGAAATTGACACAAGACCTAGTGTTGGCTCTACCCGGTGGTAACGAGGACCTGGTGGTATATCCCGATGCTTTGGGCCAAGGGTTAGGATGTGTATTGATGTGGAGGGGAAAGGTGATCGCGTATGCGTCACGACAACTGAAAGTTCACGAAGTCAACTACCCGACTCACGATCTGGAGCTCGCAGCAGTTGTCTTCGCATTAAAGATTTGGAGGCATTACCTATACGGAGTGAAATGCACCACTTATTCAGATCAAAAAAGCTTGAAGTATTTCTTCAAGCAGAAAGACTTGAATATGAGGCAGAGACGGTGGTTGGAACTATTAAAGTATTATGACTGTGAAATCCTATACCACCCAGGGAAAGCGAATGTGGTTGTCGACGCCCTAAGCAGAAAAGGGAATCAATCTCCCATTAGGGTGAAAGCATATCAGTTAGTAATAACCCCAGATTTCGTGACAGAGCTAGAGAAAGCACAGACATAAGCGCTAAAGGAAGAGAACATAAAGAAAGAAGGGTTACTTAACAGGTAAAGTTATAAACTAACACTCATGAAGTGAGGACCAGATGTGGTCGTATGTGGGTACTGAAGGGTGGAGAGCTTAGGGCCAAAGTACTTGATGAGACTCATAAGTCTCGATATTCCATCCACTCGATAACCACGAAGATGTATCGGGATTTGAAGAAAGAGTATTGGTGGCCTAACATTAAGAACGATGTGACATAATATGTAAGTAAGTGTCTGAATTGCTCACAGGTTAAAGCCGAGCATCAGAAACCATACGGGAAGATCCAGCCTCTGGATATACCCAAATGGAAGAGGGAGCGTATTACCATTGACTTTATTATAAAGCAGCCCTGCACACCTAAAGGCCATGATACGATTTGGGTTATAGTGGATCGTTTGATAAAGAGTGCACACTTCTTACCAATCCATGAAACGTATTCATCTGAGAAGCTTGTAGAAGTATTTATCAATGAGATTGTGACTCGACATGGTGTGCCATTAACGATAGTATCTGACCGGGACACACGATTCACATCGAGGTTCTAGAAAATATTTCACGAAGCCATGGGCATGAGATTGAATATCAGCACGGCTTATCACCCAAACGTTGGAGGATATGCTCCACGCATGCATTATATGTCACACCCTCAAATTCCACCTGCAGGGTTATACCGCGAGGCTCGTGACAAACCAGGATCATTGTCATTAGTTAAGTTGAATGACCACTAAATGAGTTGTAAAAATACTAGTGTTGCTCATAGTCACGAGACAATACTGTTTAATTTGAAAATGTTGTTGAAGCGTAAATAATCGTTCAATGTTTTCCAGATAGTGTAATTAATGTATATCAACAGATAGCTAGTCTATGTCATGCTACTACAAGTGTTTCGCCACCGAAGCTGACTTTTTGGTTTGTTTGCCTTCCGTCGTGTCTACCGAACAATGGCTAAATGTCTACGTCAATATTACACATGTTCGACCTCCAATCGAGTTAGCGCGACTAACGCGGGTGGGGTTTGTGAAACCTAGTAGTACTACTCAAAATTAACTTGCTATGTTACAATACTAACGGTTCGAGATGTAAGGACTTTCATGGTATGTTTGCACTTTAGTACGCAAGTGATGATACAATAATACAAGATCTAAAATGTTTGTGTGCGTGCTTTCTCCCCCAAAAAGGAAGTAAGTAAAAGAGAGAGGCCATGAAAACTCACCTTAGAGTATATGCTATAATGACAAGTGAAAGACAGGTGACCCGCTAACGGCTACCTATATTTCATAAGTTTATGAGTGTGTGTTCGTGTTGGTTCATAAGACCCGTTACATCCAAACAATCCCATTGTTTATGTGTTTTGAAAAGAGTTACAAGTTTGACTCAAGTTTGACCCGACGACCCGTTGGTGATACGGTGTAAGAATTAATGTTTGATTAGCATAATAGTAACATATTATACACATAAGATCGTGTAGTAACAATTAGCAACAAATCCTTATTGTTCTAGTATGCAAGCACAGTTACCACATATAGCAAGTTTTTATATTTAGAAAGTTTCCATAATTAGTAAGTTTCTATAACTAGAAAGTATGTTCGAGACTCGCGTTTCCTGGAAACTATCATTACTAATATGTTCATAAGATTAATCTAACATGTCCTAGATTGTCACATCACATAACAATTGCCTAGAACTCAACATGCAGTTCACAATTCAAGTAAAGTTCTATTTATAGTAAGTTATGAATAGAATGCGTGATTTCTAATATCTAACACGTTATAACGTGTTATTATGTCCAAACTAGCATAGAACTATCATCAAATCATAACATGCATGTCTAAATTGTAAGCTATGAGCATCCTTGACAATTAAAGTTTCCTTTTTTAGAAAGTTTACAAAACCGAGTCAGATACATGAATTCTAATTTCACAAATCACTTAATTATGCTTCAACTAACATATAAACATCCTCATATCACACTAATCATGTCTAACATGCAATATAGAAAACCATTAAAGTTTCCTTTTATAGTAACCCTCGGTTTCATGCATCTAGTGTAACATCCCAAAACCGGTAATAAATAAATAATGGCACGATCGAAATTATAATTTTCAAATGACGAAAGAAAAATGGATGGGCTTGGGCTCGGCTCCAACGGGCCGAAGGAAGACAAGTATATAAGGGCAAAGGCTGCCCAAACTTCTCATTTTCCACCAATCTCAAGTTCTAGAGAGAGAGAAGAGAGCACGGTTCTAGAGAGAGAAAGTGACGGATCGACTCGGGAATTCAGGAGAACGTTGCTACTGTGCTCGTGATCATCTTCTCTGAATCATAACTCCAATCCAGGTAAGCGTTCGATCATAATCTGAGTTTTTATGATTATTTTAGGATTTTCGGTTTTAGCTAAATAGGTGAAGTTTTTATGGATGAAACTTGAAAATGAACAAAGATCTAGCATCTAGAATAAAAACCGAACGTTCTGATCTAAGAAAATTTAGATATGGACATGATCAGACCCGCATGCAAAAAGTTAGGGTTCTTGCGCCTGAATCAGATCCTGCGTACTTATCAAGTACACGCAGGAAGAAGGGTTTTGCGTACTTAATAAGTGCGTATGAAGTAAAGTCTGCGTACTTACCAAGTACGCATGAAGTAAAGTCTGCGTACTTACCAAGTGCGCATGAAGTAAAGTCTGCGTACTTGTCATGTACGCATGACCAAGGCCTTGCGCACTTGCTAAGTGCGCAGGCATCAGAATGGTTAAGTAAAGTCAGTATGTGTAGAACGATTAAACCGTTAGAGTTGAGATTAGGTCTGATGTGTATTTAACTACTCAATTCAGATCAGAAGTGACATTGTTGGACCTTCGTTAGGACAACCTAGAGAAGCTTATCAGGTGAGTTCTATGTGCCCCCTTCTATGTTATGTGCAAACCTTATTAAATGTTTTGGGGCTGAAATGTATACACTAAATGAATAAATGATATGAATGCTAATGTGATCATACGTGATGTATTAATATATATTTTATATATATATAAGAGAATGAATTATGAATAAAGAATGAAACGTATGTTTACAAAGAATGAAGGAAAGAATGGCATAACATAAATAAACGAAATCTTGCTTTATAATTATTTATATTGCATGTTATGAATGTAAGTATACGTTATGGACGGAAACGAAGCTAATGGCTACTTCTGTAGACGGACGACCACGTGACTATTTTGCAACCCTGAAAGATACGTTCCTAGCAAGCTAGGACGTACAAAAAGCATAAAAGGGCGGTCGAAGTAAATGCTAAAGTAGTATAACGGTTGCATAAACAATAGTTCGCGTGGGAAATGGATGCCTTAGGGCAGACGGGCTAATATGACGGACTACGACGGTAGGACGGTAAAGAAGGTCAGCCGGACCAAAGTTAAGGCGGACGGTTTCTAGGACCGGACGAGTAAAAGGGCTACGACGGTAGCTCAAGGGCGTATGTCTTTGTGATATGCGTACCGTAAGATGGGTTGATCACCCTTATGTGTATGACCAATGAAAGTTAAGGAAAGAAAAGGTGAATACATATCTATATAATCACATAAGAATGAAGAAAGAAAAGTAAAAGCTATGAATACGTATTTGTAGAAATGTATGTATATAATTATGTATACTCATAAAGAAAAGAATGATCATACTTAATAGTTTTAAACTAGAACTCACCAGCGCTAGCTGACTTTTAGTATACATTTCAGGTACAGAAAGGAAGGGTCGTGCGAAGGCGTGAAGGTTATCCGGCACAGGACTGACATCCCATATTTATATATGTTAAGACAAATGTTATGTACCTAATTTTCAAAGACTTCCGCTGTTATGTCATGTCATGTTACGTTATGTAATAAATGAATTCGAATGTTTTAAATTTAAGCTCAGTGATGATGACTATGTTTATGAGTAAATCCAACAAGTGAGGTCACCCGGGAAAAGGGGCCTTACAAGTTGGTATCAGAGCAATAGTTTGAGAGATTCAGACATCCCTAAATGTCTGGACTCAAACTGATTATGGGACCAACGCACGGATGTCAGTCTGGGTAACCAACGCCAACGCTAGCACGGTAAGTAAGTACTAGAGTTAATACACTTGGATAAGGATAGATACCTTAACTTAGAACAAATAGATGTCAATGTCATAACCGATTTGAAGAGTTTTGAACCCGAAAAGCAATGTAAATTAGTAATCACAAACCGGTCACTGTAATTAAAAATTTACCTTGCTCGTACTGTTCCAAACTATGATCTGAAGAAATAACATTGATGTATTCCCTTTTCATATCAGAAATTTCTAGAAAACTACGGCAAGTAGAGGAAGAAATGCACGCCAAGGCGGCCATACGGGCCGAGTAGGTAGACCGCCAATGAACCAAAGACAAAAGAAAGAAGAAAGTATGCACGTGAAATACACCGAGAGAGTGCATGACACTAATGTGACCCCACCGGGAGGTGAAAATGAAGGGGCACTACGATTGGAACCCGAACTTAGGGATGCTATTGCCCGTGAGGTTGTACTGACACTGAAGAACATATTGCCTGGTCTGTTACCCGAGACACATAAAAGGAAATGGGAAAACGCGTCTAAGGGAACTGGAAAGGGGAACTATACAGCTGAGGCTAAGAAGCCAAGAACTGAATAATACGAAGCTTGTAAGAAATGTTTGAGGAAACACCAAGGCGAGTGCCTAGTTGGTTCCACCGCCTGTTATAGGTGTGGGAAGGCGGGGCACTATTCTCACGAATGTTTAAGAGACACTAAATGCCAAGGTTGTGGACTATTTGGACATCTAACCAAGAATTGCAGGAGAACCAGACAATCTGGTTCGGGAAAAGAAAAGGAACAACCGCAGGCTAGGAGTCGAGCCTACGCCCTAACTGAGGAGGAAGCAAGGGGAAACCCTGATGTTGTGTCAGGTACGTTCCTAGTTAATGACGAACATGCTGCTATTTTATTTGACTCTGGTGCTAGTAAAAGTTTTATATCCAATGCATTTAGTCGTAAACTAGGTTGCACTATCAACACCATAGTAAAGACCTTTAGCGTACAAACTGCCGTTGGTAAAAATTCGACAGTATTTCAAGTAACAGAGGATTGCATCATAGAAATAGAGGGTCATAAGTTTCCTTCTAGATTATTCCTTCTTACCTTAGGAGGATTCGATATAGTATTGGGTATGGATTGGCTAGCTGCCAACGAAGCTCAAATCATATGTAAACGTAAGAGGATACAACTCAAAGCTCCTAGCGGCAATCCAATTACGGTTTATGGGGATTGGAATTGCATGATGTCGAACATCATCTCGATGATCAAGGCCGAAAGTTACATGAGGCGCGGTTGCGAAGCTTATTTGGCATATGTTATTGATGATAGAATGAAAACGAATGAACTCAAGAATGTGCCCGTGGTGTGCAACTTTTCGAAAGAATTCCCTGAGGATCTACCTGGGTTACCACCCGATCGAGAAATAGAATTTCAAATTGACTTATTTCCAGGAGCTGAGCCCATTGCCAAAGCCCCCTACCGATTGGCTCCGCCAGAAATGAAAGAATTGATGTCTCAACTAGAGGAACTAACAGAAAAAGGATTTATTAGGCCGAGCATCTCACCGTGGGGCGCTCCGGTACTATTTGTAAAGAAGAAGGACGGCAGCATGCGCATGTGCATTGACTACCGCGAGTTGAACAAGAGGACAGGAAAGAAAAAATACCCACTGCCTAGAATAGACGACCTTTTTGATCAACTGCAAGGTGCGAGTTGGTTCTCAAAGATCGATCTTAGGTCGGGTTACCATCAGTTGAAAGTAAGAGAAGAAGATGTACCAAAGACCGCGTTTCGCACGCGTTATGGGCATTATGAGTTTCTCGTGATGTCCTTCGGATTGACCAACGCACCAGCAACGTTCATGGATTTGATGAATAGAGTATGTCGACCAATGTTGGATCGATCGGTGATAGTTTTTAAAGACGACATACTGGTATATTCGAAAAGCGAGGGTGATCACCACTGTCACCTAAGAGAGGTTCTGGAGGTGCTAAAGCAGGAAAAGTTGTACGCAAAATTCTCCAAATGTGCGTTCTGGCTTAGGGAAGTCCAATTCCTAGGTCATGTAATAAACCCAAACGGCATTATGGTGGATCCTGCAAAGATCGAGACAGTAAAGGAATGGAACATCCCAAAGACACCAACAGAGATACGAAGCTTTCTGGGATTGGCAGACTACTATCGAAGGTTCATTCAAGATTTTTTCAAGAATAGTCTTGCCACTAACTAAGTTGACACGGAAGGAAGTGAAATATGAATGGGGTCCAACCCAAAACAACGCGTTTGAGGAACTTAAGGCATGATTAACCCAAGCTCCAGACTTGGCACTACCTGAGGGAAATGAAGACTTAGTAGTCTACTCTGACGCTTCGGGTCAGGGTTTAGGTTGCGTACTTATGCAACGAGGAAAGGTAATTGGCTACGCCTCGCGACAACTAAAGATTCACAAGGTTAACTACCCAACACACGATCTAGAGTTAGCGGCAGTAGTTTTCGCATTGAAAATACGGAGGCACTATCTGTATGGAGTCAAATGCACCATTTACTCCGATCACAAAAGCCTGAAGTACTTTTTCGAGCAGAAGGAATTAAACATGAGACAAAGGAGGTGGTTAGAGCTACTGAAGGACTATGACTGTGAGATATTGTACCATCCAGGCAAGGCAAACGTGGTGGCTGACGCTTTAAGTAGAAAGGAAGAAGCGACACCTATCCGGATCAAAGCGTGTCAGCTGATTATAACGCCGGATTTGATGAGTGAAATATCAAAGGCACAAGATGAAGCACTATCAGAAAGAAATATAAAACGGGAAAGAATAGTAGGACAACAAGGGAATTTAGATGCAAATGCATACGGTGTACGAACTAGGTTTGGCCGGATGTGGATACCTAAGATTGGCGAGCTTAGAGCCAAAATACTCGATGAGGCCCATAAGTCTCGTTATTCTATCCACCCCAGGACAAACAAAATGTATCAAGACTTTGAGGAAGGAGTACTGGTGGCCTGGCATGAAGAATGATGTGGCAGAGTACGTGAGCAAGTGCCTAACGTGTTCTCTAGTTAAGGCCGAGCACCAGAAACCATGCGGTAAAATGCAACCATTACCAATACCGGAATGGAAGTGGGAGGAGATCACGATGGACTTCATTACCAAGCTCCCGCGAACAGCTAAAGGCAATGATACCATTTGGGTGATCGTCGACCGCTTAACGAAAAGTGCTCACTTCTTACCAATACATGAGACTTCTTCGTCAGAAAGACTAGCAGAAATATTTATCAAGGAAATTGTGAGCAGACATGGTATGCCACTGTCGATTGTGTCCGACAGGGATACTAGATTCACGTCAAGGTTTTGGAAGAAATTCAATGAAGCGATGGGCACTAGATTGAACATCAGCACCGCTTACCACCCCTAAACCGATGGACGATCGGAAAGGACCATTCAGACCTTGGAGGACATGCTCCGGGCCTGTATCATTGACTTCGGTGGGAGCTGGGACAGCCATCTACCATTGGCAGAATTCTCATATAACAACAGCTATCACTCGACTATTGGCATGCCGCCATTTGAAATGTTGTATGGGAGGAAATGTAGGACCCCGGTTTGTTGGGGGGAAATTGGACAGAAGAATTTTGCAAGTCTCGAAGTGGTCAAAGCTACTTCCGAGAAATTTGATGAAATTAAGGCTCGAATGAAAGCCGCAAAAGACAGACAGAAATCATACGCGGATAAGAGAAGAAGGGAGTTAGAGTTTCAAGTAGGGGACATGGTACTGTTAAAGGTATCACCATGGAAAGGGATCATCCGATTCAGAAAGAGTGGCAAACTAAGTCCAAGGTTTGCCGGACCTTTCAAGATTTTAGCGAGAGTGGGTCAAGTTGCTTACAGACTTGAACTACCCGTACACCCTACGTTCCACGTGTCGCACTTACGCAAGTGCCTAGCTGACGACACAGCTCACATACCTTACGACGAGATCGAAGTAGATAACAGTCTAAATTATGTAGAGGAACCGATAGCCACCCTTGACAGAGCTGAAAAACGACTACGCAATAAGCCGATTCCTCTAGTCAAAATACAATGGAAGCACAGAAAAGGGTCAGAAGCTACGTGGGAAAAAGAAGACGAGATGAGGGGACTATACCCTCAATAATTTAACGTATAAACAGTTTCGAGGACGAAACCTCTTTAAGGGGGGTAGACTTGTAACATCCCAAAACAGGTAATAAATAAATAATGGCACGATCGAAATTATAATTTTCAAATGACGAAAGAAAAATGGATGGGCTTGGGCTCGGCTCCAACGGGCCGAAGGAAGCCCAAGTATATAAGGGCAAGGGCTGCCCAAACTTCTCATTTTCCACCAATCTCAAGTTCTAGAGAGAGAGAAGAGAGCACGGTTCTAGAGAGAGAAAGTGACGGATCGACTCGGGAATTCAGGAGAACGTTGCTACTGTGCTCTTGATCATCTTCTCTGAATCATAACTCCAATCCAGGTAAGCGTTCGATCATAATCTGAGTTTTTATGATTATTTTAGGATTTTCGGTTTTAGCTAAATAGGTGAAGTTTTTATGGATGAAACTTGAAAATGAACAAAGATCTAGCATCTAGAATAAAAACCGAACGTTCTGATCTAAGAAAATTTAGATATGGACATGATCAGACCCGCATGCAAAAAGTTAGGGTTCCTGCGCCTGAATCAGATCCTGCGTACTTATCAAGTACGCAGGAAGAAGGGTTCTGCGTACTTAATAAGTGCGCATGAAGTAAAGTCTGCGTACTTACCAAGTACGCATGAAGAAAAGTCTGCGTACATACCAAGTGCGCATGAAGTAAAGTCTGCGTACTTGTCAAGTACACATGACCAAGGCCCTGCGCACTTGCTAAGTGCGCAGGCATCAGAATGGTTAAGTAAAGTCAGTATGTGTAGAACGATTAAACCGTTAGAGCCGAGATTAGGTCTGATGTGTATTTAACTACTCAATTCAGATAAGAAGTGACATTGTTGGACCTTCGTTTAGGACAACCTAGAGAAGCTTATCAGGTGAGTTCTATGGTGCCCCCTTCTATGTTATGTGCAAACCTTATTAAATGTTTTGGGGCTGAAATGTATACACTAAATGAATAAATGATATGAATGCTAATGTGATCATACGTGATGTATTAATATATATTGTATATATATAAGAGAATGAATTATGAATAAAGAATGAAACGTATGTTTACAAAGAATGAAGGAAAGAATGGCATAACGTAAATAAACGAAATCTTGCTTTATAATTATTTATATTGCATGTTATGAATGTAAGTATACGTTATGGACGGAAACGAAGCTAACGGCTACTTCTGTAGACGGACGACCACGTGACTATTTTGCAACCGGGAAAGATACGTTCCTAGCAAGCTAGGACGTACAAAAAGCATAAAAGGGCAGTCGAAGTAAATGCTAAAATAGTATAACGGTTGCATAAACAATAGTTCGCGTGGGAAACGGATGCCTTAGGGCAGACGGGCGAATATGACGGACTACGACGGTAGGACGGTAAAGAAGGACGGCCGAAGGACGGCCGGACCAAAGTTAAGGCGGACGGTTTCTAGGACCGGACGAGTAAAAGGGCTACGACGGTAGCTCAAGGGCGTATGTCTTTGTGATATGCGTACTGTAAGATGGGTTGATCACCCTTATGTGTATGACCGATGAAAGTTAAGGAAAGAAAAGGTGAATACATATCTATGTAGTCACATAAGAATGAAGAAAGAAAAGTAAAAGCTATGAATACGTATTTGTAGAAATGTATGTATATAATTATGTATACTCATAAAGAAAAGAATAATCATACTTAATAGTTTTAAACTAGAACTCACCAGCGCTAGCTGACTTTTAGTTTACATTTCAGGTACAGAAAGGAAGGGTCGTGCGAAGGCGTGAAGGTTATCCTGCACAGGACTGACATCCCATATTTATATATGTTAAGACAAATGTTATATACTTAATTTTCAAAGACTTCCGCTGTTATGTCATGTCATGTTACGTTATGTAATAAATGAATTCGAATGTTTTAAATTTATACTCAGTGATGATGACTATGTTTATGAGTAAATCCAACAAGTGAGGTCACCCGGGAAAAGGGGCCTTACATCTAGGGTTTTGCAAACACATCCAATCTAACAAATATCATAACAAGAATCGATTTAACGTTAAAGTTTACACCTTTAATGGTAAAGATCATTGTTTGTATGAAACTAGGGTTTCACATACCCTGATTTTTGAAAATAATATATAAAAACGAATGAAAATTCTTACTAGTTGCGTTAATGGAGAAGATTGGCACTAGTATTGCTTGAAAACACCAACAATTTCAAGATAGAAGTTGATTTGAGAGTGGTTTGTGGGTGGGGATGGTTTCACGATCGTAAGGAGCAATGGGGGGTGGGTTACGGCTTCAATAAAACAAGAAGAGGGTAGGGTTTTTGATAAATGTCTTATATATGTACTCCATGGGCCAAGAAAATGGATTAAAAATTTAGTTTATGTGGCCCTTGGATTCATTTAAATGAATAATAACTTAATAAATTAAATCTCACTAATTAAATTTGTTTCTAATTAATATTTTTATAAATCTATTTATAAAAATTACGAAAGCAATAAAAGTCACAACGTTACACGTAAACGTACGCGATTTCATGAAAGTTCACGAATTAAGCATAAAATCACATAACACATAATTTCACATAAATTATATTAAATATAATTTAATTATTGTTCGAAGTATTATTTTCTTTAATAATCACCAACGTTCGGGGACAGACTCGTGCGATTCGGTAATTCTTCGAATTACCGTTACGTGAATGTTCGTGCAATGACCGACACACTTAATTAACCTTAATTAAGTGTAATGCTTGAATGAATGTTTAAGATAACAGAGTTTGTGTTAATGGTGTTAACCTGAAAATGCCGGGTGTCACGTCATCCCCTTTTTGAAAGAATTTTCGTCCCGAAAATTAAGTAAAGTCGCTAATTGTCTGAAAATATTTTTGAGTTGTCACATCATCCCCTTGTTGAAAGAAATTTCGCCCCGAAATTTAACTAGTACCTTCTGTGTTTACCGTTGACTTTTTGAAAAGTTGAGGATACTTGCGCATCATTTGATCCTCGCGCTCCCATGTGAACTCCGGTCCACGCTTCGAGTTCCAGCGAACTCTGACAATAGGGATTTTACTATGCTTGAGCGTTTTGACCACTCGGTCCATGATTTCAACTGATTCGATTTCCAACTCTTCGAGTGGAACCACGAATGTCTCATCTTATAGGCATTTCTTCAAGTTTGAGACATGAAAGACATTGTATACTCCATTGAGTTCATCTGGTAGATTCAGATGAAAATTAGCACCCCGTGCCGAGAGACTACTTCTTTCAGATAGATACGAGTTAACTTTTCCATTTTGTCAATCTCTCTGATTGAAAGGAAATGAGCGGATTTGGTTAAGCGATCTACGATCACCAAGATGGTGTCGCATCCTCTAGGGGTTCGGGGTAATTTGGTAATGTAGTCCATGGAAATCTGCTCCCATTTCCACATTGGGATTTCCGGTTCCTAGAGCAAACCAGACCGCTTTTGATATTCAACTTTGACCTTGGAACAGGTCAGACACTTGCTCACATAAGTGGCTATATCAGCTTTCATGTTCGGCCACCAATACAAAACTTTCAGGTCATGATACATCTTATCGGAACCAGGAAGAATAGAATATCGAGACTTGTGTGCTTCATCCATTACAAGTTCCTTTAAGTTCCCGTACACTGGGACCCATATTCGCTCTGCGAAATAGCGAATACCATCCGATTTGATCTCAATTTGCTTTTCCATGCCACACATGGATTCGAACGATAGGTTCTCTTCTTTAAGGTCTTCGAGTTAAGCATTACAGCCAAACCTAGAAATTGTCGCACCTCCGTTGGAGTCGTTGGTGCCGCCCAATTCTTGATGGATTCTACTTTAGCAGGATCAATATGTATTCCTTTCTCATTGACTACATGTCCTAATAATTGAACTTCGCGGATCTAAAAATGACATTTGGAAAACTTGGCATATAACTCCTCTTGCTTTAGCAGTTCAAGAATTAAACGCATATGCTCCTCATGTTCTTCCTTACTCCTAGAATAGATGGGGATATCGTCAATAAAAATGATGACGAATTGATTGAGGTAGGGTTTACACACTCGGTTCATGAGGTCCATTAATACCGCGGGTGCGTTGGTTAATCCGAATGGCATGACCTAAAATTCATAATGGTCGTACCGGGTTCTGAATGCAGTTTTGGATATGTCTTCATCTCGAAGTCTCGGTTGATGGTAACCTGATCTAAGATCGATTTTTGAATAGAAGCTTCACCCTTGAAGTTGATCGGACAGATCATCGATACGAGGAAGTGGATAGCGATTTTTGACAGTCACTTTGTTTAGCTCACGATAATCGATTCACATAGGGAAAGTCCCATATTTTTATAAATCTATTTATAAAAATTACGAAAGCAATAAAAGTCACAACGTTACACGTAAACGTACGCGATTTCACGAAAGTTCACAAATTAAGCATAAAATCACATAACACATAATTTCACATCAATTATATTAAATATAATTTAATTATTGTTCGAAGTATTATTTTCTTTAATAATCACCAACGTTTGGGGACAAACTCGTGCGATTCGGTAATTCTCCGAATTACCGTTACGTGAATGTTCGTGCAATGATCGACACGCTTAATTAACATTAATTAAGTGTAATGCATGAATGAATGTTTAAGATAATGGAGTTTGTGTTAACGGTGTTAACCTGAAAATGTCGGGTGTCACATTATATACTTTGGCGGTAGTTGGTGTTGGGTATAATTTTGAGACTGATGCTGTCAATCGAAACTACAGTATCGAAACTACTAGTTTCGGTTGAACATTTGTTCAATCGAAACTAGTAGTTTCAGTTGAACATTGTTTCAATCAAAACTATGTAGTTTCGATATCTGTTTTTCAGGCCTGTTTGGGCGATGGCTTGGAAAACTAGGTGCATATGCTTAGCCTCTTATATATAGTAGAATACCTCATAGGATGATAGTGTGTCTGTAAAGGGAATCACCACCCCAGGGAGAGCTCACCCTAGGGTGAGACTAATTGTGAGTGTGTGAGGAGCTTTATCATTTTCATATCAATGAAAGAATCACACGTTTTATGCTTTCAATTATCTGTTCTTTTTCACTTTTATATATTTCTGTTCGTATATGTGATTCCCGCACCCGTCTCTACCTTTTTCTTATTCGAGAGTGATACCGGATCAAGGGATTCCGCCTCTTGATCCGGGTTGTTTGAAGATTTCTCCGCAGATCTGAGAGTGATACCGAATCAAGGGGTCCCGCCTCTTGATCCGGGTTGTTTGAAGATTTCTCCACAGATCTGTGTTTACTGGTCTGCTCAGGACCTACAATTGGGATAGTGACCTACCTCTGGCAGAATTCTCCTACAACAACAGCTACCATGCCACTATTGGTATACCGCCTTACGAAATGTTGTACGGCAGAAGATGTCGAACCCCGGTCTGTTGGGGCGAGATAGGACAGAAAGAGTTGGGAAGCTTAGAGGTAGTCACAACAACCTCTGAAAAGTTTGACCATATTAAAGCCAGAATGAAAGCAGCATGGGATTGCCAAAGTCTTACGCAGATAAGAGGCAGAGACCTATCGAGTTCAATGTTGGGGACCAGGTGTTGCTAAAGGTATCTCCCTGGAAAGGGATTATTCAGTTTAGAAAGAGAGGAAGTTAAGTCTGAGGTTTGTCGGACCCTTCAAGATTTTGGCAAGGGTTGGTGAAATTGCTTACCGTCTAGATTTGCCTGGTGAGTTGAGTGGAATCCACCCTAATTTTCACGTGTCACACTTGCGTAAGTGTCTAGCCGATGAATCGGAGCACGTTCCATTTAAGGAAATCAAGGTAGACAGCAGCCTCAATTATGCCGAAGAACCTGTGGCCATATTAGACAGGAAAGATAAGCATCTACGAAATAAAGTAGTACAGTTGGTTAAGGTACAGTCGAAACACCGCAGAGGGTCAGAAGCCACTTGGGAAACCGAAGAAGAAATGAAGGAGTCATACCCTCATCTGTTTAACTTATGACAGGTTTCGAGGACGAAACCTTTCATAAGGGGGTAGACTTGTAACATCCCAAAATTAAATAAAGAAAAAAATATAAAAGGGTTGGTTCACAGGAGGAGGAATAAACGAGAGGAAATAAACGATAACGGGCTTGATCGGGTGCGAGCTTGGGCCGGGCCAAAGGTAAACGCATGGGAAGGGGAGTAAAACCTAATTTTCCCTCCCTTTCTTGCATTCACCATCTTCACCACCTACTTCACCTTAGAGAGAGAATAAGATGTAGAGAAAAGCTTCACACACACCCGAGATCGCTACACTTGGTCTGAGATCGTTACTAGCGACTACAGGAAGTTGGATAAGGAAGAATCAAGAGGAAACAGGTAACAAAACCTCCTCAGATTCGATTTCTGGGTTAAAATGGGTTTTTAGGGTTTCAAAGTGGGTTTTCATAAAAGTTGGGATTTTTACGTTTAGATTAGCCTAAAAAGTATATATCTAGCTTCATGGAAGCTAGATATAAGTTTTGGACATAAAAAGATTAGCCTAAAAAGTATATATCTAAAAAACGAAGAATTTGGCAAAGAAAAGTTGAATCGTCCGAAAACTCGATGAATGGTCTGAAAACTATGCCTCGTCCGAAAAGTATTTCGGATGGTGGGTTTTTCGGATAGGATGTTTCGAACAAAAAGGTTTTCGGACAAAGGTTTTCGGACAAGTGTTTTCGAACGAAATAATTACCAGATATAAGATATTTCTAACTGGTTAGTTTTCGGTCGAAAAAGATTTCGACCGAAATAGATTTCGGACAGGAAATTTTTTGATGAAATATATAGGTTACAACCTTGTTCCATTCATAACCCTTGACAGATTTATTAGCATCCCACCTAGCTTGAAGTTTCCTTGCTAAGTGAGATAAACCGCGTAGAAGTCAGGTGAGTTCTTACTGCCCTTTTTCTCTAACGGTTTTGGGCTGGCATGCATACTGTTAAAGAGATAGTTTTGAAAGTTAAAGTATATTTTTATAAGAATTATATATTTTTATAAAAAAAAAAAAGAAAGAGAAAGTGTTAAAGAGTAAAGAACTATCTTTGAAACAAGTTTTTAAAGAAAGTAAAGAGCTAAAGTAAAGAAGGTTAATGGAGTTCTATCTCGGTACAGCTCGACAGTGACAAACGCCATGTTAAATGATTATGTGTTAATGTGTGTTATTTGTGTATGTATAAGTATGTGATTGCATTCTATTTCGTGTAGTAGTGTAATTGCATTGCATAGTAGAAAGTCTTGCAGGCATGCTAAAGTAGAAGTCTCATCCCGAGGTGTGAGCAAGCTAAAGTAGAAGTCTCACCCTGAGGTATGAGCAATGCTAAAGGAGTCTTACCCTGAGGTGTAAGCAATGCTAAAGGGGTCTGGCATTGGAGTGCAAGCGAGAAAGAAATACCACCCTGATGTGTGGGCAGCGCTAAAGTAAAAGTCTTACCCAGAGGTGTAAGCGAGAAAGGGATAGTTAAAGTATGTGAAAGTCACATGTCCTGTACAAGTGAAACGATAGTCGGAAAGTAATAAAGGAGGATACCCTAATGGGTTCCCTCAAAGTAAAGTTTTAATGAAATATAGTAACGTAACAGTTTTATAATTGTAACGTTGAAAGGTTTTAAAAGTAAAGTTTTAATGAAAGATAGTAATGTAACAGTTTTAAAAGTAAAGTTAAAGTGTTTAATGATAGAGAAAGAAAAACTTATTTTATTTTTATAAAACTAAGCTACCAAAAGAAAGTTTTCAGTTTAAAGTAAAGATAGAACTCATCAGCGTTAGCTGACTTTTTAGTATACATGACAGGTAGTAAGTGTAAGAGAAAGGAAAGATAAAGAAGCCATGAGGACTGGATAGCATGGACATCGGGTTGCTGTGCTGAAGACTGACATTTTCATTCCTGATAGTGTATGTTTCAAACAATGAATTATGTTATTGTGTTATGAATGATTTGATTTTTAAGACTTCCGCTATAATAGATTCTGATTTCCAGTTTAAGAACTATGTTTGTTATGTTTTGTGCGAACTATGAGATGTACTCGGTTTTAAGGCGTTTCAAACAAACTTTGGCTCCATTCAGCTCCATTATACTGATAAATCGCTTGTCCATCGTATTCTAAAATTATATTATGCAAAATTATGTACGTACATTACGTTCTTAATTAATTTAGCGACCAAACTCATGCCGGATTTTGCACGATTTGTCAACGTTGTTTCAGGACACTGAATGTATGTTCGATATCCTTTCTTGCTGAGTCATGAGCTCCTTTTATTTGATATGCTTGTCACCATACAATTGTAGAATATTCGGGATATATTTCGTCTCCAAGATACTAACCCATCTTATACAGTGTTCCTCTGAGTACAAACAAAGAGTCTGGTGTTGTAACACCAATCATATCGTTGAAAATATGCGACCGATCCAAGACATTGATGTCATTGTTAGAACCGAAAACGCCAAAGAATGCTTGCTAAATCAATAAATCTTGTGATGCCACCGCTTCTAGCTTTTTGGACGGATGTGAATGATCACCATGCGTATATTGTCCTCGCCATGCATTTGGGCAACAGCGTCACTCCCAATGTGTGCAATAGATGCAACTAAGCATTCTGGGAAGCCATGTCTAGCTTCATGTGCCTCGTATAATTGTTGAGTATTGTGTTATGAATGATTTGATTTTTAAGACTTCTGCTATAACAGATTCTGATTTCCAGTTTAAGAACTATGTTTGTTATGTTTTGTGCGAACTATGAGATGTACCCGGTTTTAAGGCGTTTCAAACAAACTTTGGCTCCATTCAGCTCCATTATAAGATCGTGTAGTAACAATTAGTAACAAATCCTTATTGTTCTAGTATGCAAGCATAGTTACCACATATAGCAAGTTTTCATATTTAGAAAGTTTCCATAATTAGTAAGTTTCTATAATTAGAAAGTATGTTCGAGACTCGCGTTTCCTGGAAACTATCATTACTAATATGTTCATAAGATCAATCTAACATGTCCTAGATTGTCACATCACATAACAATTGCCTAGAACTCAACATGCAATTCACAATTCAAGTAAAGGTTCTATTTATAGTAAGTTATGAATAGAATGCGTGATTTCTAATATCTAACACGTTATAACGTGTTATTATGTCCTAACTAGCATAGAACTATCATCAAATCATAACATGCATGTCTAAATTGTAAGCTATGAGCATCCTTGACAATTAAAGTTTCCTTTTTTAGAAAGTTTACAAAACTGAGTCAGATACATGAATTCTAATTTCACAAATCACTGAATTATGCTTCAACTAACATATAAACATCCTCATATCACACTAATCATGTCTAACATGCAATATGGAAAACCATTAAAGTTTCCTTTTATAGTAACCCTCGGTTTCATGCATCTAGTGTAACATCCCAAAACTGGTATTAAATAAATAATGGCACGATCGAAATTATAATTTTCAAATGACGAAAGAAAAATGGATGGGCTTGGGCTCGGCTACAACGGGCCGAAGGAAGCCCAAGTATATAAGGGCAAAGGCTGCCCAAACTTCTCATTTTCCACCAATCTCAAGTTCTAGAGAGAGAGAAGAGAGCACGGTTCTAGAGAGAGAAAGTGACGGATCGACTCGGGAATTCAGGAGAACGTTGCTACTGTGCTCGTGATCATCTTCTCTGAATCATAACTCCAATCCAGGTAAGCGTTCGATCATAATCTGAGTTTTTATGATTATTTTAGGATTTTCGGTTTTAGCTAAATAGGTGAAGTTTTTATGGATGAAAATTGAAAATGAACAAAGATCTAGCATCTAGAATAAAAACCGAACGTTCTGATCTAAGAAAATTTAGATATGGACATGATCAGACCCGCATGCAAAAAGTTAGGGTTCTTGCGCCTGAATCAGATCCTGCGTACTTATCAAGTACGCAGGAAGAAGGGTTCTGCGTACTTAATAAGTGCGCATGAAGTAAAGTCTGCGTACTTACCAAGTACGCATGAAGTAAAGTCTGCGTACTTACCAAGTGCGCATGAAGTAAAGTCTGCGTACTTGTCAAGTACGCATGACCAAGGCCCTGCGCACTTGCTAAGTGCGCAGGCATCAGAATGGTTAAGTAAAGTCAGTATGTGTAGAACGATTAAACCGTTAGAGTCGAGATTAGGTCTGATGTGTATTTAACTACTCAATTCAGATCAGAAGTGACATTGTTGGACGTTCGTTTAGGACAACCTAGAGAAGCTTATCAGGTGAGTTCTATGTGCCCCCTTCTATGTTATGTGCAAACCTTATTAAATGTTTTGGGGCTGAAATGTATACACTAAATGAATAAATGATATGAATGCTAATGTGATCATACGTGATGTATTAATATATATTTTATATATATAAGAGAATGAATTATGAATAAAGAATGAAACGTATGTTTACAAAGAATGAAGGAAAGAATGGCATAACGTAAATAAACGAAATCTTGCTTTATAATTATTTATATTGCATGTTATAAATGTAAGTATACGTTATGGACGGAAACGAAGCTAACGGCTACTTCTGTAGACGGACGACCACGTGAATATTTTGCAACCGGGAAAGATACGTTCTTAGCAAGCTAGGACGTACAAAAAGCATAAAAGGGCGGTCGAAGTAAATGCTAAAATAGTATAACGGATGCATAAACAATAGTTCGCGTGGGAAACGGATGCCTTAGGGCAGACGGGCAAATATGACGGACTACGACGGTAGGACGGTAAAGAAGGACGGCCGAAGGTCGGCCGGACCAAAGTTAAGGCGGACGGTTTCTAGGACCGGACGAGTAAAAGGGCTACGACGGTAGCTCAAGGGCGTATGTCTTTGTGATATGCGTACCGTAAGATGGGTTGATCACTCTTATGTGTATGACCAATGAAGGTTAAGGAAAGAAAAGGTGAATACATATCTATGTAATCACATAAGAATGAAGAAAGAAAAGTAAAAGCTATGAATACGTATTTGTAGAAATGTATGTATATAATTATGTATACTCATAAAGAAAAGAATGATCATACTTAATAGTTTTAAACTAGAACTCACCAGCGCTAGCTGACTTTTAGTTTACATTTCAGGTACAGAAAGGAAGGGTCGTGCGAAGGCGTCAAGGTTATCCAGCACAGGACTGACATCCCATATTTATATATGTTAAGACAAATGTTATATACTTAATTTTCAAAGACTTCCGCTGTTATGTCATGTCATGTTACGTTATGTAATAAATGAATTCGAATGTTTTAAATTTAAGCTCAGTGATGATGACTATGTTTATGAGTAAATCCAACAAGTGAGGTCACCCGGGAAAAGGGGCCTTACATCTAGGGTTTTGCAAACACATCCAATCTAACAAATATCATAACAAGAATCAATTTAACGTTAAAGTTTACACCTTTAATGGTAAAGATCATTGTTTGTATGAAACTAGGGTTTCACATACCCTGATTTTTGAAAATAATATATAAAAACGAATGAAAATTCTTACTAGTTGCGTTAATGGAGAAGATTAGCACTAGTATTGCTTGAAAACACCAACAATTTCAAGATAGAAGTTGATTTGAGAGTGGTTTGTGGGTGGGGATGGTTTCACGATCGTAAGGAGCAATGGGGGGTGGGTTACGGCTTCAATAAAACAAGAAAGGGGTAGGGTTTTTGATAAATGTCTTATATATGTACTCCATGGGCCAAGAAAATGGATTAAAAATTTAGTTTATGTGGCCCTTGGACTCATTTAAATGAATAATAACTTAATAAATTAAATCTCACTAATTAAATTTGTTTCTAATTAATATTTTTATAAATCTATTTATAAAAATTACGAAAGCAATAAAAGTCACAACGTTACACGTAAACGTACGCGATTTCATGAAAGTTCACGAATTAAGCATAAAATCACATAACACATAATTTCACATAAATTATATTAAATATAATTTAATTATTGTTCGAAGTATTATTTTCTTTAATAATCACCAACGTTCGGGGACAGACTCGTGCGATTCGGTAATTCTTCGAATTACCGTTACGTGAATGTTCGTGCAATGACCGACACACTTAATTAACCTTAATTAAGTGTAATGCTTGAATGAATGTTTAAGATAACAGAGTTTGTGTTAATGGTGTTAACCTGAAAATGCCGGGTGTCACGTCATCCCCTTTTTGAAAGAATTTTCGTCCCAAAAATTAAGTAAAGTCGCTAATTGTCTGAAAATATTTTTGAGTTGTCACATCATCCCTTTGTTGAAAGAAATTTCGCCCCGAAATTTAACTAGTACCTTCTGTGTTTACCGTTGACTTTTTGAAAAGTTGAGGATACTTGCGCATCATTTGATCCTCGCGCTCCCATGTGAACTAAGGTCCACGCTTCGAGTTCCAGCGAACTCTGACAATAGGGATTTTACTATGCTTGAGCGTTTTGACCACTCGGTCCATGATTTCAACTGATTCGATTTCCAACTCTTCGAGTGGAACCACGAATGTCTCATCTTATAGGCATTTCTTCAAGTTTGAGACATGAAAGACATTGTGTACTCCATTGAGTTCATCTGGTAGATTCAGTTGATACGCTACTGGGCCAATTCTCCTCACTATCTCGAACGGCCCAACATAACGCGGGTTTAGCTTGCCTTATTTTCCAAAACGGATTACACTTTTCCAAGGTGAAACTTTTAATAGAACTCTTTCACCCACTTGAAATTCCAACGGTTTTCGACGCTTATCGGCATAACTCTTCTGACGGTCACGGGCTACCACCTTACGATGTCGGATTTGCAAGATTTTCTCTGAAGTCTCGTGCACAAGTTCAGGACCTGTAAGTTGGCTATCTCCCACTTCAGCCCAGTAGAGAGGTGATCGGCATTTTAGTCCATACAGTGCCTCGAACGGTGTTGCCTTGATGTTAGAATGGTAGCTGTTATTGTAGGAGAACTCCATTAAAGGCAGATGATTCTCCCAACTGTTACCAAAATCAATCACACAAGCCCGTAACATGTCTTCCAGGATTTGAATGGTACGCTCACTCTGGCCATCTGCTTGAGGGTGGTACGCTGTGCTCATATTCAGGCGCGTGCCCAGAGATTTTTGTAATGATTGCTAGAAATGTGAGGTGAATCGAGCATCTCTATCAGAAATAATGAAAATTAGCACCCCGTGCCGAGAGACTACTTCTTTCAGATAGATACGAGTTAACTTTTTCATTTTGTCAATCTCTCTGATTGAAAGGAAATGAGCGGATTTGGTTAAGCGATCTACGATCACCAAGATGGTGTCGCATCCTCTAGGGGTTCGGGGTAATTTGGTAATGTAGTCCATGGAAATCTACTCCCATTTCCACATTGGGATTTCCGGTTCCTAGAGCAAACCAGACCGCTTTTGATATTCAACTTTGACCTTGGAACAGGTCAGACACTTGCTCACATAAGTGGCTATATCAGCTTTCATGTTCGGCCACCAATACAAAACTTTCAGGTCATGATACATTTTATCGGAACCAGGATGAATAGAATATCGAGACTTGTGTGCTTCATCCATTACAAGTTCCTTTAAGTTCCCGTACACTTGGACCCATATTCGCTCTGCGAAATAGCGAATACCATCCGATTTGATCTCAATTTGCTTTTCCATGCCACACATGGATTCGAACGATAGGTTCTCTTCTTTAAGGTCTTCGAGTTAAGCATTACAGGCAAACCTAGAAATTGTCGCACCTCCGTTGGAGTCGTTGGTGCCGCCCAATTCTTGATGGCTTCTACTTTAGCAGGATCAATATGTATTCCTTTCTCATTGATTACATGTCCTAATAATTGAACTTCGCGGATCTAAAAATGACATTTGGAAAACTTGGCATATAACTCCTCTTGCTTTAGCAGTTCAAGAATTTAACGCAGATGCTCCTCATGTTCTTCCTTACTCCTAGAATAGATGGGGATATCGTCAATAAAAATGATGACGAATTGATTGAGGTAGGGTTTACACACTCGGTTCATGAGGTCCATTAATACCGCGGGTGCGTTGGTTAATCCGAATGGCATGACCTAAAATTCGTAATGGCCGTACCGGGTTCTGAATGCAGTTTTGGATATGTCTTCATCTCGAAGTCTCGGTTGATGGTAACCTGATCTAAGATCGATTTTTGAATAGAAGCTTCACCCTTGAAGTTGATCGGACAGATCATCGATACGAGGAAGTGGATAGCGATTTTTGACAGTCACTTTGTTTAGCTCACGATAATCGATTCACATAGGGAAAGTCCCATATTTTTATAAATCTATTTATAAAAATTACGAAAGCAATAAAAGTCACAACGTTACACGTAAACGTACGCGATTTCACGAAAGTTCACAAATTAAGCATAAAATCACATAACACATAATTTCACATCAATTATATTAAATATAATTTAATTATTGTTCGAAGTATTATTTTCTTTAATAATCACCAACGTTTGGGGACAAACTCGTGCGATTCGGTAATTCTCCGAATTACTGTTACGTGAATGTTCGTGCAATGATCGACACGCTTAATTAACTTTAATTAAGTGTAATGCATGAATGAATGTTTAAAATAATGGAGTTTGTGTTAACGGTGTTAACCTGAAAATGTCGGGTGTCACATTATATACTTTGGCGGTAGTTGGTGTTGGGTATAATTTTGAGACTGATGCTGTCAATCGAAACTACAGTATCGAAACTACTAGTTTCGGTTGAACATTTGTTTAATCGAAACTAGTAGTTTCGGTTGAACATTGTTTCAATCAAAACTATGTAGTTTCGATATCTGTTTTTCAGGCCTGTTTGGGCGATGGCTTGGAAAACAAGGTGCATATGCTTAGCCTCTTATATATAGTAGAATACCTCATAGGATGATAGTGTGTCTGTAAAGGGAATCACCACCCCAGGGAGAGCTCACCCTGGGGTGAGACTAATTGTGAGTGTGTGAGGAGCTTTATCATTTTCATATCAATAAAAGAATCACACGTTTTATGCTTTCAATTATCTGTTCTTTTTCACTTTTATATATTTCTGTTCGTGTATGTGATCCCCGCACCCGTCTCTACCTTTTTCGTATTCGAGAGTGATACCGGATCAAGGGATTCCGCCTCTTGATCCGGGTTGTTTGAAGATTTCTCCGCATATCTGAGTGTGATACCGGATCAAGGGGTCCCGCCTCTTGATCCGGGTTGTTTGAAGATTTCTCCACAGATCTGTGTTTACAGGTCTGCTCAGGACCTACAATTGGGATAGTGACCTACCTCTGGCAGAATTCTCCTACAACAACAGCTACCATGCCACTATTGGTATACCGCCTGACGAAATGTTGTACGGTAGAAGATGTCGAACCCCGGTCTGTTGGGGCGAGATAGGACAGAAAGAGTTGGGAAGCTTAGAGTTAGTCACAACAACCTCTGAAAAGTTTGACCATATTAAAGCCAGAATGAAAGCAGCATGGGATTGCCAAAGTCTTACGCAGATAAGAGGTAGAGACCTATCGAGTTCAATGTTGGGGACCAGGTGTTGCTAAAGGTATCTCCCTGGAAAGGGATTATTCGGTTTAGAAAGAGAGGAAGTTAAGTCTGAGGTTTGTCGGACCCTTCAAGATTTTGGCAAGGGTTGGTGAAATTGCTTACCGGCTAGATTTGCCTGGTGAGTTGAGTGGAATCCACCCTACTTTTCACGTGTCACACTTACGTAAGTGTCTAGCCGACGAATCGGAGCACGTGCCATTTAAGGACATCAAGGTAGACAGCAGCCTCAATTATGCCGAAGAACCTGTGGCCATATTAGACAGGAAAGATAAGCATCTACGAAATAAAGTAGTATAGTTGGTTAAGGTACATTCGAAACACCGTAGAGGGTCAGAAGCCACTTGGGAAACCGAAGAAGAAATGAAGGAGTCATACCCTCATCTGTTTGACTTATGACAGGTTTCGAGGACGAAACCTTTCATAAGGGGGTAGACTTGTAACATCCCAAAATTAAATAAAGAAAAAAATATAAAAGGGGTGGTTCCCAGGAGGAGGAATAAACGAGAGGAAATAAACGATAACGGGCTTGATCGGGTGCGAGCTTGGGCCGGGCCAAAGGTAAACACATGGGAAGGGGAGTAAAACCTAATTTTCCCTCCCTTTCTTGCATTCACCATCTTCACCACCTACTTCACCTTAGAGAGAGAAAAAGGTCTAGAGAAAAGCTTCAAACACACCCGAGATCGCTACACTTGGTCTGAGATCGTTACTAGCGACTACAGGAAGTTGGAGAAGGAAGAATCAAGAGGAAACAGGTAACAAAACCTCCTCAGATTCGATTTCTGGGTTAAAATGGGTTTTTAGGGTTTCAAAGTGGGTTTTCATAAAAGTTGGGATTTTTACGTTTAGATTAGCCTAAAAAGTATATATCTAGCTTCATGGAAGCTAGATATAAGTTTTGGACATAAAAAGATTAGCTTAAAAAGTATATATCTAAAAAACGAAGAATTTGGCAAAGAACAGTTGAATCGTCCGAAAACTCGATGAATGGTCTGAAAACTATGCCTCGTCCGAAAAGTATTTCGGACGGTGGGTTTTTCGGATAGGATGTTTCGAACAAAAAGGTTTTCGGACAAAGGTTTTCAGACAAGTGTTTTCGAACGAAATAATTACCAGATATAAGATATTTCTAACTGGTTAGTTTTCGGTCGAAAAAGATTTCGACCGAAATAGATTTCGGACAGGAAATTTTTTGATGAAATATATAGGTTAAAACCTTGTTCCATTCATAACCCTTGACATATTTATTAGCATCCCACGTAGCTTGAAGTTTCCTTGCTAAGTGAGATAAACCGCGTAGAAGTCAGATGAGTTCTTACTGCCCTTTTTCTCTAACGGTTTTGGGCTGGCATGCATACTGTTAAAGAGATAGTTTTGAAAGTTAAAGTATATTTTTATAAGAATTATATATTTTTATAAAAAAAAAAAAAGAAAGAGAAAGTGTTAAAGAGTAAAGAACTATCTTTGAAACAAGTTTTTAAAGAAAGTAAAGAGCTAAAGTAAAGAAGGTTAATGGAGTTCTATCTCGGTACAACTCGACAGTGACAAACGCCATGTTAAATGATTATGTGTTAATGTGTGTTATTTGTGTATGTATAAGTATGTGATTGCATTCTATTTCGTGTAGTAGTGTAATTGCAATGCATAGTAGAAAGTCTTGCAGGCATGCTAAAGTAGAAGTCTCATCCCGAGGTGTGAGCAAGCTAAAGTAGAAGTCTCACCCTGAGGTATGAGCAATGCTAAAGGAGTCTTACCCTGAGGTGTAAGCAATGCTAAAGGGGTCTGGCATTGGAGTGCAAGCGAGAAAGAAATACCACCCTGATGTGTGGGCAGCGCTAAAGTAAAAGTCTTACCCAGAGGTGTAAGCGAGAAAGGGATAGTTAAAGTATGTGAAAGTCACATGTCCTGTACAAGTGAAACGATAGTCGGAAAGTAATAAAGGAGGATACCCTAATGGGTTCCCTCAAAGTAAAGTTTTAATGAAATATAGTAACGTAACAGTTTTATAATTGTAACGTTGAAAGGTTTTAAAAGTAAAGTTTTAATGAAAGATAGTAATGTAACAGTTTTAAAAGTAAAGTTAAAGTGTTTAATGATAGAGAAAGAAAAACTTATTTTATTTTTATAAAACTAAGCTACCAAAAGAAAGTTTTCAGTTTAAAGTAAAGATAGAACTCATCAGCGTTAGCTGACTTTTTAGTATACATGACAGGTAGTAAGTGTAAGAGAAAGGAAAGATAAAGAAGCCATGAGGACTGGATAGCATGGACATCGGGTTGCTGTGCTGAAGACTGACATTTTCATTCCCGATAGTGTATGTTTCAAACAATGAATTATGTTATTGTGTTATGAATGATTTGATTTTTAAGACTTCCGCTATAATAGATTCTGATTTCCAGTTTAAGAACTATGTTTGTTATGTTTTGTGCGAACTATGAGATGTACTCGGTTTTAAGGCGTTTCAAACAAACTTTGGCTCCATTCAGCTCCATTATACTGATAAATCGCTTGTCCATCGTATTCTAAAATTATATTATGCAAAATTATGTACGTGTACATTACGTTCTTAATTTATTTAGCGACCAAACTCATGCCAGATTTTGCACGATTTGTCAACGTTGTTTCAAGACACTGAATGTATGTTCGATATCCTTTCTTGCTGAGTCATGAGCTGCTTTTTATTTGATATGCTTGTCACCATACAATTGTAGAATATTCGGGATATATTTCGTCTCCAAGATACTAACCCATCTTATACCGTGTTCCTCTGAGTACAAACAAAGAGTCTGGTGTTGTAACACCAATCATATCGTTGAAAATATGCGACCGATCCAAGACATTGATGTCATTGTTAGAACCGACAACGCCAAAGAATGCATGCTAAATCAATAAATCTTGTGATGCCACCGCTTCTAGCATTTTGGACGGATGTGAATGATCACCATGCGTATATTGTCCTCGCCATGCATTTGGGCAACAGCGTCACTCCCAATGTGTGCAATAGATGCAACTAAGCATTCTGGGAAGCCATGTCTAGCTTCATGTGCCTCGTATAATTGTTGAGTATTGTTTAAAGTCGGTTTTCATAAATATCGTTTCCCATATAAATTAATTATACCTTTACAAAATTTGTAAATACATAACCTGATAGTTCGATTGTATATCTTCAAGTATTCATAGAATGCATCACTAGTGGTGACGTATGCCATTTAACGAACTACGACGGTGCACTTTTGTAAGACGGTAAAACCAATTCTACCTCTCGCATCAACCCTTTGTTCGAACCATGACACCTCTTTCTTCAAATCTTCAACTATTCAAAGGAATAGTGGTCGTTCCATTAAAAAAACGACGAGTAAAAGGTTCTTCAGTATAAGTGGGTGTTTCGGCAAAATCGTCTTGTACTAGAAGATTAAGAGTAGCTTGAGGATCCCGGTTGAGACGAGTTTTTCGAATTCTTGGCCGTGAAGATTCAACTTGTTGTACCAAATGTTGGGTCGCGGCTACTATCGTTTTGAAGAATATCTCATTGCGGAGCCAGATGATGAGGAGTCGAAAAATATTTTGTATAAAATATGTAAAAGTTGTGTGCGATTTATATTGTTTGTGTATAAAAAATGTTGTATAAAATGGGAATGTATAGAAAATGTTTTTATTAAATTCATTTGATCGTTGGAAACGGTAAAAAATTCAAATGTTGGCTTCTCACGGGTCGTGAACCAACTCACGGAACCCCCACTAACGAAAGGGGGAACGGTGTTCCTGTGACTGTGAGTGGCTGACGGGACACCGCCACAGAGTATACCCCTCGCCCTTAAAGAATATAAAACCATTCATGAACGAAAGTAATAGACTCTTGTGATGCCTCAGTTTAAGCCTAGTAAACGAATGGATCAGATCAGTTAACTTGAAACACAAGTTTGGGGTTAAACTGGTTTCATCTTAGAATGAGCCATTTTAAAAAAAAAATATATCAATTGGGTTAGGGTAAAATGGGTCGGGCCAAAATGGGTTCGGATTGGAACGAGTTGTGTTAGAAAAAAAAACAAATCAAAATGGTTTCACCTACTATATTGGGCTTTATGAGGACTAGTGGCGACGATGGACAGAGGCAACGTTACGCCACGACGATGGTGGTTGTGGGGGGTGTCGACGCTGAAGATGACAGTGGTACTGGCGGCGGTTGTATTTGTGACGGTGATGTGCAGGTGGAGGTGGAGGTGGTTGTGGTAGCAAAGACAACGACATTGATGGTGATGGCAGCCAAGACCTCCACTATGGGACGTCTTGGGCCACAACAACATGGTGGTAATGACGATGATGGTGGCAGCGACTGTGGTGATTAAGATGGTGACGAAAACGGTGGTGATGATGGCAGCAGTGGTTGTGCCGGTGACTGTGGTATTGGCTGCAGGTAAGTGGTGCCAGTCATGGTCGCAGTGGCGATTGTCTTTTGTAGGCGACATACACTAGGGGTGGGTGTAACCCAATTGGACCCGGTTTCAGTTGAATAGTTTTATATATCAATGACTCATTTTTAAAGTATTGAATGATTTGAGGGGCTATAATCAACTGATTTAACTAACACAATTTATTCAAATCAACCGATTTATTTAATTATGTTTACCTCCATTAATCCTTGTTTGTTCTTCAAAGGAAGAAGATCAAAATGCTTTTATTTTACAACATTTTTATTAATTCAATAAAAAATTATTCATCAGTAGTGATTGATAAAAGATCTCCAACAAGTATGATAGCTAACCATTATAATCGTTAGCCATTTGGTGCAATGGTAGCCCCAAGACTTCCCATAGTGGAGGACTTGGGTTCGAATCCTGGCAACAGCAAAAAATGGGTCAGTGGGTTTACCCAGTTGGGAGGGTTCCTCCTATGGTGGGCTGCCCTGGATATTCTAGGTGTTGCCCCGGGAAAACTCAATTATCTAGGTGTTGCCGTTCAAAAAAAAACTAACCATTATAGCGAGGGTTTTGTGTGTAGTGTTTTATTGTTTGATTCTTTATATATACATATTAAGGTGGTATTTGAGCATAGGTTTGATGTTGCCTTGGTGCTTCCCACGTCCCATTTTCACCCAACATACGCAGGTTCGAGACAATGTTTGCTAGGTTAGTTGGTTTCTATGTAATTATAGTCCTGTGAGATGTACTTGATACGCCATATTTTTATTTCAGTAAATTTTCTTAATTATTTATAACATTTGCTAATATTAAAAATTGGATTAGTCAATCTCAAACTAAAATATAAATTAAACTAAAGATATATTCTTGATGCAAAGAATCAAAATATATGACAACACCATACAGTAAAATGTGTGGTCAGCGCTCCCTCACATAACACTATTTATTGAACGGTACAATTTTTTTAATATATAATGAAGATGGTGACTTAAACTACCTGCTCACACCTGCGACGCCGGTTCGAGCCCACGCGATGGTCAGTTTTCGCCCTCCCTGTTTCTTTTTTTTATTTTGATATTTTCCCATTTCGTTTTTCTTTTTATATTTTAATTTAATATTTCTATTATTTTATTCTTTATGATTACCCGTCCGTGCCTCACCTGCTCACACCCACGACGGCCTGCTCTTGCCTTCCCTATTTCTTTTTTTATTTATTTTGATATTTTCCCATTTTTTATACTTTTTTATTTTTTACTTAGTATTTCTATTATTTTATTCTTTATAATTAATTTAAAGCACATTTTATTTTTCTCTTATAACTTTTAAAATATGATGTTTTACGAAATTTCGAATGTATCATAGCATCGTGATTATTTTTTATCTACGTTACGATATAAATATCATTCAAAACTGAGTTTTTGTGGTATTGTACAAGGTATCGAAGCACGGGCGTACCACTCATCGAAGCTGCTTCCAAGTTTCGTTATTTTTTATTTATTCATTTTTTTTACTATTACAATTTTTAAAATATGATGTTTTATAAAATTTGATATTTGTCGTTTCGACGTACTCATTTTTATAGGCGTTTCGACTTAATTTTTTTTTTGCTGGATGAATACTGTTCGTCAAAACTGGGTCTTACATATTCTTACTCCCCCACCGCAACGCGTGACTACATACAATTGTTTATTTTTAAATTACCATAATAAATCAACAATAGTTATGTAAATATATAATAAAATAGTATAAAAATAGGTTAGGCAACTACTAAAAGACAAGTACAAAAGGGTTAGGCTATACATACCCCCTGCTTGTCGTACCCATCTGAAAAAATAACTTTTAAACTTATCATTTTACCTTATTCGAAAAATCATTGTTTCTAAAACCGTTCTTTTAAGTTTAAAAACACTTTTTATAAAATAAAATGTATACCCTTCCCCCTCCTACTTGTCGTACCCCCATTTTACCTCATTTGAATAATCATTATTTATAAAACCGTTTTTTAAGTTTAAAACACTTTCTATAAAATAAACTGGGTTAGGCCATATATATCCCCCCTCCTACTTGTCCCACCCCCTGAAAAAATAACTTATAAACTTGTCATTTTACCTCATTCAAAAAATCATTTTTTTTAAACCGTTCTTTTTAGTTTAAAAACACTTGCTGTAAAATAAAAACATATACTCATCCTCCCTCCTACTTGTCGTACCCCCCCCCCTTCTCATTTTACCCCTTCGAATAATCATTATTTATAAAACCGTTTTTTTAGTTTAAAGCACTTTGTATAAAATAAAAACGGGTTAGACTATAGATACCCCCATGAAAAAATAATTTTTAATCAACAAGGACTAATTAACAAAAAGACAAAAGTAAAAAAAAAGTTTGAATTATATTTATGTGGAAACTTAGAGATGGATGCAACAAGTAAAAATCAGTGAAATATGGTATGTATAGCACGACCCGTACAAAAACCTATGTCGTTAACAAAACTTTGTTATAAGATACTCTTTCTTTAAAACTTAATATTTCTATATATAAAGATATGAGAAAACTTAACATTTCTATATATAAAGATATGCAATGTACTTATCCATACAATTTATTAACAAATTATTCTAAAATAAAAATCAAAGAATTCTTTTTCTTTTTTCCTTTTTATACAAATAGCCTAAATCCTGTAAAATGCAGGTATAGGTGATTTATAGGAGTAGATTATAAGCTATTCTAAAAAAACTTGCTCTGATAATAAATAATGGATATATACTCAAAATGTATTCCGAGTTAATTACATGGATAGTCCTTATGATTTGTGAAAAGTAACAGGTATAGGTACTAAGGATTCAAGTTGCAAGTATGGGTATTATGTTTTGATTTTGTAACAATATTGGGTAATAAGACTAACTTTCATTAGTTCATCTGTTAAGTTCAAGGGTATTTAAGTCTTTTCACATTAAAAGGACTGATTATGTAACTTATTAGTTAGGTGAGGGACCCTTTTATAACCAAAATTACACACAGGGACCATTGTGTAATTAACCCAGCCACCTCCCCCCCCCACCCACCCCCACCCCCACCCCTCCCAAAATCTGGATCATCGTCTGCATCTTGAGGGACTTTTGAAGATGATGATGGTAACACAATTCAATTACGAGTTTACAAGAACACATTCAATTAGGAGGTTACAAGAACACAAATTCAATGGGATGACCTGCAAAATCACCGGCAACACCTTATTCTCCTTTTTCGGTGGTTTTCTGGCCACCATGTAACCACCCTTTAAAGTGGGGGCGGGGATGGTGGGGGGTTGTTTTTTAGTTTTTAATATGATATTTTATGTAAAATACAGAAACAATCCCTTAAATATCAAAAGTTACATATTTAGTCCCTCATATGTAAAATTACTGAAATGCCCTTCAATTAGACAGAAAATTTAACGTCGGTTAGTGTTAGTACCCAAACTCGTTACAAAGTTAAAAACCCAAACTCAAACCTGTTAGTTTAAACCCTTAGTACCTAAGCCCGTTACTTTTGATAAACCACAGGGACTAACGATGTAATTAACTCATGTATTTACTTCCAAACAGATTTGTAATAATAAAAACCCAAAAACACTAATATTCAAATTTAAAATTAATAAACATAAAAAAATGTTTGGTAAAAAAATGTGAATACACGATTGATCCGGAAGTGTTGTTCTTTTAGGGAAAAAGTAAGGATGATAAAGCAAACCGAAGCTTGGAAAAAGCATCAAATCATATGCCAACTATTCTTAATTTCCATATCCTGTCACTAACAATGATGATGATTATGATTCACCAGCCCCATACGATCATCTCATAGCTTAAAGCCATGTGACATTAGCCCTACCTTTGTCCTCCTAAATCATTTTGATGTTGCAATATAAGATTGTTTCTAATACATGTATTTGTTATATATATTATATATAGAATTCGGTTATTGTAATTTTTTTTTGTACGGAGCATAGCAATTCTTTAAGATACGATACACATACATGAGTGAATTTTAGAAGGAACGGTACTTGCATCAATATAACTACACACGTTTTGCAGTAATATACGTAAAAGTAGATGCGTCATTGTAATATGTTAAATACATCGTTGTAACAAGGAACATATATTTGCATTATCAAAACTCATTACAAAAGCAAATTACTCGTGAAAAGTTGAAGGGGAGATCAAATGAAATGGACTTTTTCTTATAGAAAGTGTTACAGGAATTTTTAATTCATCATTTTTTGTATTAAATTAATTGTTAAAATTGATTTAATAGGGAAATTATAATTACTAAAAAGTTAAATATGGTTAAGATTGACTTAGTGTCAAAACTATAATTAATAAAAAGTTAAATTTGGCTTAAAAGGAAAAGGAGAAAAAAATAATTTCGTGTTTAACATTCTATTTAAATTTAAATAAAAAATAGATTTCACCAAAATTATTTAACTTTAGATATCTTTAATAAACTTTATTTCTTAAAAAAAAAAAAAACTTTACCCTAAAAATTAAAATTTATTGTTGAGAAGTTGATACGAGGCTTGTTAGATTACTTTCTAAATGACACCGTTTAAATGTTGTATTGTTGATTATATACGTCTAGCTCATTACAAGAATACATCCAACCTCACAGTTTTGATCCATTTTTATAATGAGTTTTGAGACATTATATATTACAATGACGTGTTCAACAAATACTATTGTAGGTCCAACCCATTACAACAGTGTATTCAACTTTTTGGGTCTTATTCATTCTTGAGTTTTGATTACGCAAGTATCATTCCCTGATTCAACGGTGCGTCTAACCGTTCAATGTTGAGTCAAAGTTACGTATTAATTTTACGCAAATACAACCCCTTTAAAATTCACGCATATACACATGCCGTATCTTATTATGTTTGCCGTTAAAGAATATATCAGATTTGAATACTTAAACTAAAAAAATTGTCATTTCTTTAAGATAAGAACTTAGAAGATTCTAAACATGTGAATAAATTTAAACCAATTTTTTACCTTTTTTAATTATTATTATTATTAAGCTTTTTAAATATGACATACTTAGCCTTTTAAGATAAAAATAATATGAAAATAACATATTTTCTTAAAAACAATGTAAAATGTTTAGAAAGGAACCACCCACTAAACCCTACTTTCTTTAGCTTACCCAAAAAATAGCTTGTGATTTGTGAATAAATAAACCGTCAAGTTTTTATAATTTGTTTCAAAACAATATAAAAGGAAAAGAAAGAAATCTATACTATATAATAAATAAAGGTTTTTTCATTCTACGTGTCGCCTCCATATTCAATCTCATCATTTTTTTCCGTCTCTCTCTCTTATTAAATACACCTCTATCTTTTAATAATAATTATATTTTTAAAGAAAATACTAATCTATATCTATACTATATAATAAATAAAGGTTTTTTAGTGCCACGTGTCGTCTTCATATTCATTATCATCATATTTTTCCCGCCTCTCTCTCCTATTAAATATTAATCTAATTATGGATACTAAATATTTGATTATGGATAATAATTATTATACATTAACTAAATGAATTTAATATGAAAAAACATTTATCAATTTAAAAAAATAATAATACCCGACTAGAAAAAAATGTTTTAAAAATTAATTTAACGGAAATTATAACTGTCACGTCAAAATAGATTTTTAAAGACATATTTTGACGCGCGTTTGTGTTAACAGATTATATTATATGTGTAATACACGGGTTTATTCAACTGGTGTAATACATAGGTTTTTAAAGACATAAATTTTCATCACTTAGTATATAACATTATATTTATTCAACTCGTGTAATACACGGGAATCTAACCTAGTCTATACTATATAATAAATAAAGGTTTTTGTATGCCACGTATCGCCACCATATTCAATCTCATCATTATTTTTCCGCCTCTCTCTCTTATTAAATGCACCTATATCTTTTAATAAATTACTAATTATACTAATAAAACACATTTATTTTAAATTATCTTTTATTATAAAAAAACTTTAAAATCTAATTATGTAATTTTTATTTTCAATCAAATAGTAAATGAAAGTCAAATTACATTAAATTGTAATTGATGTATTTTCGAAACCCAATTATATATTATTTTTTATATATTTTGAATTTTGTTTTATATCCTTAGTATACAGTAATATATTTTTACAACTGTAAAATACATAAATAAAATTTGAGAAAATTTATGTATTGATACTTTTCACCCGTGTGTATTACACGGGGTCTAAGTTAGTTATATAATAAATAAAGGTTTTTGCATGCCACGTGTCACTTCCATATTCATTCTTATCATTTTTTTCCCGCCTCTCTCTCCTATTTAATGCACTTCTATCTTTTAATAATAATATATATTTAAAGAAAAAAAATATTAATTATACTAATAAAACACATTTATTTTAAATTATCTCTTATCATAAGAAATTTTAAAATTTGATTATATAATTTTTATTTTCAATTAAATAGTAAATAAAAGTTAAATTATATTACAAAATAGTAATTAACGTATTTTCGAAACTCATTTATATATTAATTTTTACATATTTTGAATTTGTTTTTATCCTTACTATATATAATATATTTTTACAATGTAAAATATATATACATAAAGATTTAAAAAATTTATGTATTAATATATTTCACCCCGTGTGTAGACACGAGATCTAAACTAGTTATACTAATAAAACACATTTATTTTAAATTATCTTTTATCATAACAAACTTTGAAATCTAATTATGTAACTTTTATTTTCAATCAAATAGTAAATGAAAGTCAAATTACATTAAATAGTAATTAACGTTTTTACGAAACCCAATTATATATTAATTTTTACATATTTTAAATTTTGTTTATAATCCTTAGTATATGTAATATATTTTTATACCTGTAAAATTTATACATAAAAATTTAAGAATTTTATATATTGATATCTTTCACCTCGTGTGTAGACACGGGGCTCTAAACTAGTCAACAAATAAATAATGTTTTGTATACTGTTTTCCCACGTGCATATCCCGTGCTATATTCCTCTTTTGTATTAAGAAAGCAATAAATTGGTTTGGCACCCAATGATCTTTCTGCTTGGCCCAATACTCTTCCTCCGCATTATTCCTCGACCTTTATCCACGGACCACGTGAGATTGTCTTTATTTAAGCAAACGATATTGCATCTTCATAATTTGTTAATTACAAAATCAAAATAAACGTAAATTGTTATATGCTTATTGTTTAACGATAATAATAGTTTATAACAATCCGTTTAATCTACGGATCTGACACTTAGTCGGTTCAACTGGCTAAATTAGTCAGCCCGGTTTCAAAATCCAATTACCTGGTAAAGGGAGGAGGCAATCATCACCAGCTTTGCTCTGGTTTTCAACATTGTTGTGTGATTCCCTCAAAACCAATATGTTTATTTAAATCAGGTGCTCCTAGCTGAATCGGTAGCACTGAACAATTGTAAGTTTAACTGGTAAGACTGTTCGATCTATTCCTGTTTTCAAAATATTGGTGTATAGCTATTCTTCTTTGAATTATTTAATTAATGTAAATAGCTACAATAAGAGGATTTTTATAAGTACTATTTTTAATAATTGTATAGAAAGTTTGTAATTTTAAGTCATAAATTATTTGTAACAATTATATTTGACTTTTAATTTGTATCAAAACCATTATTCTAATAAATTTAGGGAAGCACTATATATGAAAATCAATCATTTTTATTCAAATTTAGCCTTAAAAAATTGGAAGATGTATCTCTAAAGTAAGCACTTATTTTGAAATTTTAGGTAACAATAATTGTCTACTAATCTAAATTTGAACATAATTGTTACATGTTTATATCTTACCTATAGCCTTTTGCCTCCAACGGGAGACATTTGGAACCCCTTGACCTAATTTGGTGAGAGTTTAAAGATATTATGTTGACCTAATTTGGTGAGAGTCTAAAGATATTGTGTTTGTCTAATTTAATAGTAATTATCTACTAGGTTGCTAACCACATAAACCACTTTTATCTAAGAAAGAACACTTGGAAAAGACAAACCAAGAGGATATAACATCATAAAATAAAATGATCTTTTGTAAATGAAAAGGTATTTTTTATTAAAAAATAATAATTTTAGAGGTGTACTAATCACACCTCCATTATAAGAGTTTAAGACATTACATTCACCATTTATTTAAAAAACATAAAAATATTGGGTGTGAAGTAAATTTAGATGTGTATAAATCAGTCGCATGTATGTAATATATATATATATATATATAGGGGGCAGTGATAATGAAAACCCTGACTTACATATGTAATATTTCAAAAAATAGGTAAATCATTTTTTGATTTTGGAGATAGATTCTATATCTAATTTAATCACTTTTGGTAAAAATAAATAAAAAAGCGCCGAGAGGTTTTGTTTTTTAAAAAAACTTACATACGTAAAAAGTGACGTATTGCTTATGTAAGCAGGAAAAACCCCAAATTTTTTTATTTTTTACATGTTTTTTTATTTTTTTTACCCTTTGGCGTTTTCTTTATTTTTTATTTTTGCGACTATGCCTTATTTTATACAAATAATCAATCCCAATTTAAAAAAAATATCTATTTTTTTAAAAGGTTTCATGGGTTCCTTCAACTGAAGTGGATTTTTATTCTATACTTCCACTATATATATATATATATATATATATATATATATATATACATATATGTATATATATATACACATATGTATATATATATATACACACATATGTATATATATATATACACATATGTATATATATGTATATACATATAGGGTTAGGTTATGGTAAAAAGAGTTTTAAAAATAAAAAGGGTAAGAAGGATTCTGGGCTTGACATGTGTCCTTTTATTGTTTTTAAAGGGAGGACATAATGGTCATTGTGTAATATGTCAGGTCATTATGTAATAACACAATAATAGTCTTTTTATGTATAATGACCAGACCTGATATTACACAATGACCTTACATATTTGAGCGAATTACACAATAATGAGCAAATTACACAATGAGCTGAAAAACGTAAAACACAATGATGAATACATATAACACAATGATGAAAAATATTTGATAAAATGAGCAAATTACCCAATGAGTTGGAAAACATAAAACACAATGATAAATACATGTAACACAATGATAAAAAAATATTTGACAAAATTAGCATATTACATAATGAGCAAGTTACATAATAATACTATTTTTGTATATAACGACACTATACTCGTTTTTGTAATTTTTTTCGTTTTTGTAGACAACGACACTGTACTCGTTTTAATAATAAAAAATGCTCATTTTCGTCATTGTGTTTTACATTTTAAATAATTTCATGTTATTTTTTATATTACACAATAACCTGACATAATTGTGTAATTTGCTCATTGTTTAATTTTCTCATTTTGTCAAATATTTTTCATGATTTTGTTATATGTATTAATCATTGTGTTTTATGTTTTCCAGCTCATTATGTAATTTGCTTATTTTATCAAATATTTTTCATCAATGTGTTATAAGTATTCATCATTGTGTTTTACGTTTTCCAGCTCATTGTGTAATTTGCTTATTATTGTGTAATATGCTCATTGTATAATTTGCTAATTTTGTCAAATATTTTTCATCATTGTGTTATATGTATTAATCATTGTGTTTTATGTTTTTCAGCTCATTGTGTAATTTGCTCATTTTGTTAAATATTTTTCATCAATGTGTTATAAGTATTCATCATTGTGTTTTACGTTTTTCAACTCATTGTGTAATTGCTCATTTTATCAAATATTTTTCATCATTGTGTTATATGTATTCATCATTGTGTTTTACATTTTCCAGCTCATTGTGTAATTTGCTCATTTTGTCAAATATTTTTCATCATTGTGTTATATGTATTACACAATTACCAGACCTGACATTACACAATGACCAGACTCGATATTACACAATGACGAGAAAATTACGCAATGAGCTCGAAAACGTAAAAAAAAAATTCGTTTTTGTATATAACGAGCTCATTGTGTTATATGTATTAATCATTGTGTTTTACGTTTTCCAGCTCATTGTGTAATTTGCTCATTTTGTCAAATATTTTTCATCATTGTGTTATATGTATTACACAATAACCAGACCTGACATTACACAATGACCAGACCTGATATTACACAATGACGAGCAAATTACACAATGAGCTAAAAAACGTAATTTTTTTTTCGTTTTTGTATATAACGAGCTCATTGTGTTATATGTATTCATTATTGTGTTTTACGTTTTTCAGCTCATTGTGTAATTTGCTCATTTTGTCAAATATTTTTCATCATTGTGTTATATATATTACACAATAACCAGACCTGATATTACACAATAACCAGACCTGATATTACACAATGACGAGCAAATTACACAATGAGCGGGGAAAACGTAATTTTTTTTCGTTTTTGTATATAACGAGACTATACTCGTTTTAAAGATAAAAAAACGCTCGTTTTTATGGTGTAATTTTTTTTAAAATAATGTCGTATGTAAAAGTTATGAACGTTTAAAAAAATGGGGGGAACTTGATAAAATGTTAACAAAACGGCAATGACTAAAATACCATTTCAACAACTTTTTCTCCAATTTGATTTCAACCATTAAATTTTTTTTACAAATTGATCTAATGGCCCAAAATTTTCTTCGAAACTTTTGCATATAAACACGTGAATAAGTCATTCTAACAAAAAAAAATAGTTTCTATTAAAAAAATTTTTTATTTTGTTTAACGTTTATTTTTTATTTTTTTAAATTTTAAATTTTTTATTAGAACGGCTTTTAAATATGTTTATATGTAAAGGTTTCGAAAAAATTACGTGAAAAAGAGTTTTTCACATATGAAAATGAGTTTTTATGAGCTTTTTACATGTGAAACATATGGTTCCCCGGTTCCCCAAAGAACCTTCCCCTATATATATAGAGGTTTGTGGACAGGTCAGGAGCAACAGCAAAAAAAGGGTTCGAAAAAAAAAGGGTCTGTGGCCAGGTAATGGGGTTTACTCAGTTGGGAGGGGTTCCTGCTGTGGTGGGCTACCTTGGATGTTCTAAGTGTTGCCCCGGGGAAACCCAATTATCCTAAAATATCTAGGTGTTGCCGTTCAATATATATATATATATATATATATATATATATATATATATATATATATATATATATATATATATATATATGGAAAGTATAAAATGAAACCCACTTGAGTTGAAAAAACCCGTGTGAAAACCCTATGTAACTTTTATATATATATATATATATATATATATATATATATATATATATATATTTTTTAAATGTAAGTTTTATACCCATTTTCGTCAATTTAAAAAAAAGCGCCGAAAACTTTAAAAAAAAAAATCTTGAAAAATAAAAAAAAGTCCTGTTTTTGAAAAAAAAAAATCATGTAAATTCAGCATGTTACATATGTAACTCAGGTTGTTACATATGTAAATTTTTTATAATTTTTTTTAAAAAATGGCTCTGCATTTTTAAAACTTTTTTTTTAAAGTCTTGAAATTATATATAGAAGCTACCATAAAAAACATTTTAAATATATATATATATATATAGGGAGGATTCCCTACGAAGGCGATTTTGCCTAAATAGTCTAAGAAGGATTATGGAGATGACATGTGCCACTTCTCATAAATATGATTAAAAGTCATTTAGGTCCTATAACACAAACTTTCACCCACTTGTTTTCTCAAATTACAACACAAAAAATCTAATACAAAAAATACAGCACCAAAAATCTAGTACAAAAAATACAGTACAAAAATTTTAATAAAACTTCAGCATAAAAAATATAGTACAAAAATTTCAACACAAAAAAATTAGTATAAAAAATCTAGCACAAAAAATATAACAAAAAAAATCTAGTACAAAAATGTTATTACAAAATAGAAAAAAAACCCACTTTTTGTATTTTTTTTAGTTGTTATTTTTTATATAGCAATATGATACTCAAATTAAAGATAAAAAAAATTCTCGATTTTATTGTGCAACGTTAAAAAAAAAATTTCGTATGTAAAAGTTATAGACGTTTTAAAATAATGGGTGAATTTGAAAAAAAGTTAACAAAAGTGTTTCTCCAAAATACCCTCACTTCCCTATTTTTTCCTACACTTTGATCTTAACCAATGATTACAAAAATAAAAAGTCAAGATTCATTCTTAGACTATTTAGGGAAAATCCCCTTCTTATTTTATCCTCCCTATATATATATATATATATATAAAATCATTTTTTTTTTCAATCTTAAAAAAAATCATAACACAAGCAGTGGCGGATCTAGGAAAAAAATCTAGGGGTATCTAAAATTTCGTTCAGGGGTATCTAGATACATAAAACGGTAAAAAAAAAATTCCCGCTGCACGTCAAAAATTCCGACTACGCGTCGAAAGTTGAGGGGTACCTGTCGGTACCCCTGCCCTCCACATACATCCGCCCCTGAACACAAGGAAATGGTTGGAATGTAATGTAATTCATCTCTCTTGAAATTAAAATATATCTATATCTATATTATATAATAAATAGAGGTTTTCTATGCCACATGTCGCCTCCATATTCATTCTCATCATTTTTTTCCAGTCTCTCTGTCTTATTAAATACACATCTATCTTTTAATAATAATTATATTTTTAAAGAAAATACTAATAAAACACATTTATTTTAAATTATCCCTTATTATAAGAAACTTTGAAATCTAATTATGTAATTTTTATTTTCAATCAAATAGTAAATGAAAGTCAAATTATATTAAATAGTAATTAACGTTTTTTTCGAAACCCAATTATATATTAATTTTTACATATTTTAAATTTTGTTTTTTATCCTTACTATGTAATACATTTTTACACCTGTAAAATATATACATAAAAATTTAAGAATTTTATGTATTGATATTTTTCACCACGTGTGTAGACACGGGGTTCTAAACTAGTATTTATATATAAACAAATTTTATTTAATTATAGTACATACACATATGAAAGTCATGTGTAGGTTATATCACATATATATAACCTGTACATGTGTAGTTAAATTAAAAAGTTTAAAACATATAAATAAATTGATTTAATGATTTTTTATGTAGATAACATCTACATTTGTATATGAAAAAATAAAAATTTTAAAAATATGATCCATTAATCAAAAAAATAAACGATTTAGGTTTGTTTTTTGTGATCTCACAATAATCCAGTTTTCTGAAAATTTAAGACATTTTGTTAACCTTTTATTTTAAAAAGATGTAACAAAAATTTTTGAGGGTGACGCCACTTAAGAGGAGTATAAAGAACACATCAACAATGAGAATTTATGATATTATATTGACCTTTTATTAAAAAAATAAATAAATGAATAAACTGTAATCTGCGTTCCTACGGTTTTACTTCAATCTACACGTTGGGTCCATAAGCTTGAAATTTTGACCTCTGAGTCCCTTGTGTTAAAAATCTGTTAGCGATGAAGGGTACATTCATCATTTTGGGGGCAATTCGGACTTTTCACCTGTTTGTTGCCAATTAGGTCCCTCCTCCAACCCTTTCATTACACTCTTCATCCCTCCTCCCTCATCTTCTCCAACCCGCCTCACCACCTCCCTCATAATCGGCCGGCTATCGCACCATCATCTTCTCCAACCCGACTTCACCACTGCCACCGTACCATCGATCACACCGCTCGCAGCCACCGTACCACCGAGGCCGGCCATGCACCATCATCTTCTCCCACCCGACTTCACCACTGCCACCATACCACCAATCGCACAAGACAACGATGGTTCTTCCAATCCGTTTTACGGCAACTCTAGAGAACGATCATGTTGTAGCCGGAATGAGGATAACCGACACCATTACCCACCTTGTGGTGCACTGCAAGGTGACCTTGAAGTTCCTGTTCAACAAGAAACTCTACTTTGAGTTTGAATGTGGCAACACAGATAAGTTAGATTACGAGTAAGTTAGTGATGCCTAATATTTAGGGGATTTTAGGTGATGAATTTTAAAGATCATTGTTTGTTTAAGGGTTTTTTGGTGATGAATTTTACCTCTAAATGTATGTATGTAATGATCTTATTTTGCCCCTGTTTTGATCGGGTTTGCATTTTACCCCTAAATGTATGTATGAAATGATCGGCTTTGCAAATTGCAGATTGTGTTGTGTTCATAGTGGCTTTGCAGGCGTGGTTGTAACATTTGGGTTTTACCCCTTTACATTTGCAGGCATGGTTGTGGAAAATTGCAGGCGTGAGTTATCATAAAACAGATTGTAGAAGATGATGAAGTAATGCATGCGTAGGTATTATGGTCATTTAACTTGTTTACTGACATATTTTTAACCGGCGTTAGCCTCATGGACTCATTAGAAGAAAAATAGAAACCATATGAACTCAGATGTCGAAATTTCAAACTTAAAGATCCAACATGTAAATTAGAGTAAAACACATGGACGCAAATTATAATTTACTAAAAAAAAACATAACAAAAACATTGGGTGAAACAATTTTAGAGGTATATAAATCACATCCATCTTGAGAATTTAAGACATTATTTTGACCTTTTATTATAAAAATATATAACAAAAATATTGAATGTGAAGTAGTTTTAGATGTATATGACTCACACGTCTATTATTTTATGTTAATCTTTTATAATAAAATATCGGAGGTTGAGTAATTTTAGAGACGTACAAATCATAAGTTAAGTGTTTAGAGACATGTTAAGTTTTGACATTATGTCAATTTTTTATAAAAAGATTAATACAACAAAATATTAGGTTACGTGTAGTGGGGCAACGCCCTACGCCCCACTCTCTCTTCTCATTGGCTGAATAAAACACACGCAGAGAGGAAGGGCAATGCCCGTGACCCCTCTCACAACCTCCTTTCACAGAGGGGCAACACAGTGTTCTATGCCTACGCCGTTGCCATGTCAACCCACACCCTTTTCTCACAAGATCATTACACATAGCTTTAGGTGTAAAGTAAATTTTGAGGGGCACAAATCACCGATCTTTCATTAGGATGATCTTGTCAAACAATATCAAACAACCACTTTGAATTGAGAAAATTACAAGGGGCATTTAGTGCATATCGTATAAGTGAGAGGATATATTGGGGTGGTTTTCAAGAATCAAGACTAGATGTTTGAAAAGTCTTGTGTAACGTTAACGTCATCTTTTTCAAAGGTCTATTTTTAATATATTTCAAAGCACAATTTGAATATAACGGTAACTTTGAAGAAATTTATTGCTTTCACGTCACTGGGCCCCTACCGTGTTTTATGATCCTTCCAAATATATTTCTAAAAACGCCCATATAGATCACCAGAATCTCAAAATATACCCTTAAAGTATTTAACAACTTCGAAAGAATGAAATCACATCACTTAGCCACCATATGGGCAATTATTGGATGAACATAATGTGACAACAAATAAATGATGTTTTAAGACTTACATTTTTTATTTTTAGCTAACGTAATTACATATTTGGAAACATCATTTTGATAATCTTTTACCAAATTTCATGGAGTGTAGTGTGAATTTTTTTATTTTTATTTTATTTTTAATTAAAACCCTGGAGGATAACTTACATAAGCAAGCATTGAATTACATCGTATGAACCTAGTGGTTTCCTTGTAAACCCCGATCACAAGAAAACAGCTTGTAAGAACCTAGTGGGGTTAAATAAAATTTATATGAGTGTGCACTCTGCAACTCCTAGCATGTATTATAACTTAACTAAAATTCCTTTGGTTTCATTGTGAAACCTGATCACACTAAAATAGTTTGTAAGAATCTAGTGAGGTTGAATATAATTTATATAAGTGTGCAATACACACATCCTAACATGTATTAGAACTTAACTAAAATCTCTTAGATCACAATAAACAGTTTGTAAGAATCTAGGGGTTTGAATATGCTCTTTTAAATTTTATGACCGCTTTCATTCTAGCCGTTAGCCGACCGTAATTCTTGAATCAGCTTAGAACTTCTATTTGGCGCAATCGATCTAAAGTTGTTCATGCGTCGAATACAAAATCTTTGTAGTTTCTAATTTTGGATGAAATCTTTGATATGTTGTATGCTCGAAACATAGATAATTCGTGTATCGAGCGTACTTCTCGTGTCTTGTACTTGATCTTTATTTCAGATATCCTGACCGTGATTTTTACTGATTACACATTAAGGATAATAGATTATGAACATATGATCATTTATATTTAGCATTTCAAGTTACATGTTGACAATCTATATAATAATCAAAAGATGTGAATTTCAACGTGTAAGCATGTCCACACTAGCAAAGTTGATGACATTAAAATCACTAACATTCGTCCTCTAAACATAGACAATTCGTGTCTTGTACTTGATCTTTATTTCAGATATCCTGACCGTGATTTTTACTGATTACACATTAAGGTACAATAGATTATGAACATATGATCATTTATATTTAGCATTTCAAGTTACATGTTGACAATCTATATAATAATCAAAAGATATGAATTTCAATGTGTAAGCATGTACACACTAGCAAAGTTGATGACATTAAAATCACTAACATTCGCCCTCTAATTCATTGTAATCCTTGGTTCATAAAACATAAATGAATAAACATTGAAAATAATCTTATGCTTATATGAAAATGTCTCATAGAATGAATTTTCTGTTAGGGTTTACGTGTCCGTTTTAAAAGTTATTTTGACAAATGAAGATAGAACACATAACATATATGTTACCAAATCACAAATCTCCCACCAGGTTCTAATTGCGCGTAAGCGAAAAACTTGGTTTTCAACCATAGGGTGTTCATGAGATTCATTCCTTATGAAAAGCCTTGAACTTGATGAAGTGGATGAAATCTAACTAATAGGTACCACATTGAGTCCATGAGCTCTAAGGTTGCTAGCCTGAACACGCAAATCACAAAACCAAAACAGTTCGGTTTGTTCTTATCTCAGGCAGTCCGATTGAACCCAAGACTCTAAGTCTTGATTCCTCCCTCTCCTCCTTGAACTCAACGCACCAAAACAAAAGGGGGGCTACCGGGTTTGTGAAGTGGAGGATGGAATTGCAATCACTTTGATGCCAATTTTGTTGATTTATTTCAATCACATGCTTAAACCTTTGGACCTAACTTATCTAAGCCCATACCAATTTGATTAGGGTTATGAAACGTAGTCACCAAGACAAATAAATATATCATACTCGATCTCATATATACATATAGAGTTATGCGAAAAGCCGTATTCGATGAAATTCGTATGTATGCTTGGAGGAGATCTTTCATATCACCCCTTGGGGGATGATGGATTGTTAGTGTAGACGATTTGGAATATATAATCGGATGACGAAGGCCATGTATGGTTAGGTTCCATTTTTATACTTGGTGATATCTTAACCAAACTCATCGCATGGGCACGGCGTGCACTTGTATGGTCTGGAGAGGCTTACTGAATTAGGTTTTATAGATTATTGATACAGGAGCCACATCTTGTTGCATAAACAAAAGTTTAGTTCCAATAAGCTCCTTTGGAAAAATGGATAGAACTGTCTATTTCAACGGACTGAATTCAAGACAGCCTTCAAATAAAAAAATCAAAGCAGGCAACTTCAGGATCGAAGGGAACAAATTCAGAATCCCTCTCGTCTATGCGCTAGAAATGAGAACGGGAGATGGAATAGATATGTTGATTGGAACCAATTTCACAAGATCCATGAATGGAGGAATAAGGATTGAAGGAGACGAAGTAACCCTCTATAAAAAGGTTACGAGGATTAAAACTAATCCTACAACGAAAATTGCAGAAGCAACAATAGAAGAACTAGAGATTAATGAAGATCTCTATCATGAACTGCAGGAAATAGTTTTCTTCTCAAAAGAAGATTTTGAAAGGCTTAAGAGAAGGTTCAAACATATCCTAAGAGAGCTAAAAGAACAGGGTTACATTGGAGAAGAGCCCCTGGCTCATTGGAGTAAAAATGGAGAAATGTGTAAATTGGATATCATAAACCCACATATCACAATTCAAGACAAACCATTGAAGCACGTCACTCCAGCCCTGGAGGCAACTTTTAAAAGACATATCGATGCTCTTCTCATCATTAAAGTAATAAGGCCCAGCAAAAGTAGGCACTGAACACTGGCAATGGTAGTAAATTCAGGAACATCAATTGATCCTAAGATAGGAAAGGAAATAAAAGGGAAAGAGAGAATGGTCTTCAACTACAAAACGTTGAATGACAACACATACAAAGATCAATATTCATTACCAAGAATCAATACTCTCTTAAGAAAAATTGGGAATGCAAACATCTTCTCAAAATTCGACTTAAAGTCAGGTTTCCACCAAGTCGCTATGAACAATGAATCCAGAGAATGGACAACTTTTCTTGTGCCAGGAGGACTATACGAGTGGCTCGTAATGCCATTCGGGTTGAAGAATGCACCAGCAATATTCCAACGAAAAATGGACAAGTGCTTCAAAGGAACTGAAGAGTTCATAGCTGTCTACATTGATGACATGAAAGACATCTGAAGACTATGCTCAGGATCTGTAAAGAAAAGGGGTTAGTACTCTCTCCCACAAAAATGAAGATCGCAGAACCAAAAGTGGAATTTCTGGGAGCAACAATTGGAAACAGTCGAATCAGGCTTCAACCATATATAATAAAAAAATATGTGACTTCAATGAAGAAAAACTAAAGACAAAGGCTGGTCTTAGATCATTTATGGGAATCCTAAACTATGCTAGGAATTATATTCTAAAGCTAAGTTTACTTTTAGGACCATTGTATGAAAAAACAAGTCCACATGAGGATAAAAGAATGAAGCCATCAGACTACAAAATAGTCAGTGAAATCAAAAGAAAGGAAAGATCTTTACCAGACCTAGAGATACCTCCAGAAGATGCGTACATCATCATCGAAACAGACGGATGTATGGAAGGATGGGGCGGAGTTTGCAAGTGGAAGGGAAGAAAGAATGATCCAAAGATAAGTGAAAAGGTCTGTGCTTATGCAAGTTGGAAATTTAAGGTTATACAATCCACAATAGACGTAGAAATCAATGCTTGCATAAAATCATTGGAAAAATTAAAAATCTACTACCTGGACAAGAAGGAGACCACCCTTAGAACTGATTGCCAAGCTATAATAAGTTTTTACAACAAAAATAATAGTAACAAAGCATCAAGGGTGAGATGGTTAAAGTTTGTGGACATTATAACATGAACAGGGGTCCAGATTAACATTGAGCATATTGAGGGTAAATAGAACATCCTTGCAGATTCTTTATCAAGACTCGTTAATGCTTGTTTTGCAGAATGCACAGAACAAACCCAGGAAATATTCCAGAAGAGCCTAATGATGATAGAAGAATTGTGGGAAGAAGGTGCCAAGTTAAAGAAAGAGAAGAATGGATCAGATCAAATAATCCAGATTCCAACCACTGGCTAGAATATTTCAAGGAACATTCTTTTTTACTGAACCAGGAGCCCTCTACAGACACTACCAAATCAAAGCAAATACAACTCCAATCCAAATCAATAAAGCAGGCATCTACTTAGAGATTGCTCAACAATTTGAGCGAGAAGCAGCCAATGGAGCAGTTTCAGCCATGCGAAATCTCCAAGCAATTCTGGACTTTAAAGCCTAAGTCTTTTATACAAAATCAACCAGAAGCAACCATTGGGGTGATCATTGGCCCGAAGTCAAGAAGCAAAACCAAAAGGCCCGAAAAGTACTTGTTGAACTTGAAACCCTGTGCAACGAGTTGGGCCGAATCTCAATCTGAACCTCACAAGATTTTCGCGGCCCAATGCAGTATTCTAGAAGATGACGCACCGGATGACGAAAATGATAAACGACAACCACAGTACTACAATAATTTCGAAGAGTGGAAAAAGGAGTGGACGAAAGAAAAAGCTAAGGATGGCCCACATATAATTTATTACGCACTACCGTCTAATATGTCTAGACTTTAGTGGTGGGTCCACAATCATCCTATGCCTTATCTTTTACTTTAATTATTAAGCCTTTAGGTGTGATAGGCCGTATGAAATAATTGCATAGAATATTCGCATCTTTGTATAGTTTATGCGATTTCTTTGCCTATATATAGCAGGTTTTCATATTTGAGAGGCATCGAAGCTCATACACTTCACTCTCAAATAAAACCTCCCATATTAGTGTGAAAAACTCTCAAGCTTTCTGCTGTATAATACAAAGGTGTGTTTGTGTTTAAAAATCTTTATTTCATCTTATTTCAATTTATAACTTTGTACTGATAAGAGTAAGCAAAATCCTGGTTAATCTGGTTATCCAAGTTATCCGTTATCCAAGTTATCCTGGTATCAGAGCCAGGTTACAAAGTTTAATGGAAGGCTAAAAACCTAAATTCAGGGTTAATAGTAAAGTGTTTAATCAAAAAAAAATCTTGCTTTCTTAAACAAAAGGATTCCTCATATCAAAATACTTTATAATATTAAGTAATGGATTTTATTTTCAAAAAAAAAAATTCCCCTTGTGTATCTCCTTACAAAAGGTCAAGTACTGATTTTAAACCCAGAAGAAGAAAGTTTTCAGGAAATCTGAGTTTGGGATTGGTCTTAAGGGCTTGGTATTTATTTTAAAGGAAATAAATCATTCTACTTAAAAAGAAAGTTTTTTTATGATGGATAGATTTGAGCAAGAAATAAAAGATTGGTACGATCATTCACCAACTGTTAACCTTGAACTCACAAATCTTCCAGAAGAACAAAAACCAAAGCTTTCAGATATCCACAACGATATCTCTTGTATTTACAATAAACTACTACTTTTTGCAAAAGTTTCAATAAAAAAATTCCATCAAATTAAACAACACCTTGATAAAATAGAGCAAAGAGTTGAAAATTGTGAGGAAAATATTAGAAAAACCCAGAGTGAAACCAGAAAAAGCCTCACCAAAGTTTCATCAGAACTTCACGAATCCAAACCTCTCACAAAGAAACAAGTTTTGGAGCTAGTAAAAGAAATCACTCAACAACCAAAGATCATTAATGAGCAGGCCCTAAAACTCTCAGAAGATCTCAACCAGAAAATCCAAAAGATAGAGCACCTCTTGAACGAAGTAAAGACTCTAATCAGTGGATGAGCCTAGCCAGCAGAAGAACCAGCCCTGAATATCAAGAAGCCATAGCAGCAACTGAAGAAATTGAATCGCCATCTCTTGGTTTCATCAAACCATCAGAATACAAAGCAGGTTCCACATCGTTAAATACCGCCATAATCAAACAGAATAATACCCTCATCTATCTGATAACAAAACAAGCAGAAACGATAGAAGAGATAAGTGGAGAATTAGAAAGGCTAAAGCGAGATATTGAAGCCTTGGAAAAAATAGAAAGCGGACCATCAAATCTTGAGGAATCAATAGGAAACCTCACCAACATGCTAAATAGTCTCTCAATCTCAGGAAAGACACCAATCAAAGGAAAACAAGGTCTAATTTACGTATTCAAAGATCCAGGCCAAATATTTAAAGAAGAATACGAGAAGGAAGTCCGTTCAAGGCAGAAATGAGTCAAGAACGAAGGCCAAGCGTCCTGGGAAGATCAACATCAACCTAAACGCAAATAGACCTACCCACATAAGAAGATCAGATAAGAGACTACAGAACCACAACAAGGAGATTTCATAATCTTAACCAATCCATAAGAAGCAGGTTCGGAAGAGGTTACAGAAGAAACTTGGAAGTAGAACTAGATCTAGATTAACAACTGGAAATATCCAGACAAAGACGAGCAGAACTAGTACCGACAGAAGTACTCTATGGTAGCAACAGACAGACTACTAGACACCGTGTCTACCAACACTACTCAGAGCAGCGAATCATCTGTGTAGAAGAATCACAGACGGAATTAAGGCTGTGCAACCAGCAAAGCTACCAAAGGCTAAGCGAAACTGGTATGCAACACATCCACCTTGGGATGTCTATGATCAGAATACACGCCCTACATTGAAGAGGTGCAGGAACAACAGCGTTGGTTGTCCTAAGGGACACAAGGTGGCGTGATGACAGGCAGTTTATAGGCACAATGGAAGTAGACTTGTCAGCAGGAACGCAGTTGATCTATATGGTACCAGACATGGTACTTAACGTAGAAGACTTCCACAACCATGTGCAAATAGCTATCTAAACCCATGGATACGAAGAATGGCAAGGAGGAGAAAGTAATCTTCTTATAACAGTGGGTCTAGTAGGAAGAATTTCAAACACAAGTTACACCGGTTTTCAATACAATGTTGAAAACGTGGTAGACCACCTGGCATCAAACGGGATCACTGCAATTCACGGAGAAAGAAGGAACGTTGAAGATCTCAAAGGAATGAGCTGGAACTTGAGACCATCATCACAGACGATTGTGAGAGTTCCTGCAAGGGTGGAAGTTAACCAAAGGCTTGATAGATCAACAAGCTTAAGGTTCAAATCATACAAAAATAATCCCCAGCCACCAAGGTTCTCAGTTGACGAAAGGGACAGAGAATTACACATGGACGAAGATGAAGAGCAGTTCGTGGGAATCAATATCCAAGAAAGACAACCTCATAACTCATTCGACGTATGCTTTTGTGATGCATGCCTGATAGATGCCCAAAAAATAGAAGAAAAGCCGCTTAACCAAAAGAAACGAAGCAATAAGCCAAGCAAAAGCAAGCGAAAGCATTGGGAAAAATGGTCAACATTGGGAGAATATTCAGGAAAATGGGACTACTATGTAAAGTACGAAGCTCCACAAGAAGAAACACCAATAGACCAGATAATTGCAACTGGTGGGGATGAGTACGAAGAAGACCTATGGCAAGACAACCTTAATGAAGGAAAAGTAATTATCAAAGAGGAAGATGAATCAGAAGAAGAAGAGTTTCAGACACAAATTGAAATGCTGCAAATAATAGCATCCATAGCAAAACATACTGAAAAGGAAGAAAAGGACGAAGTCTTCCACAAATCAGAATATGAAACTGAAGATATAGAAGACTTCGTCAGATGGAAAATCAACAAACTAAATGAATTAGCTTGGTCAGACGGAAAATCAAAGCTAATGTTCGTTGAAAATCTTCTTGGGGAAAACGAGAAAAAGATGTGGCAGCAATGGAGAACATCATACCCAGAAGCTTATTCAGCACTTGAAACAATGGCTGAGGATCCTCAAAACATCACATCACAAATCAGGCAAATAATACTGATGGAGGATCCATACCGAGTCTCCACTAAAGAACAAGACAGGGCATACAGAAACCTTGAAAGACTAACATGCACAGACACGAAGGAGTTATGGAAATTCCTAAGCGAATTCAGAATTCTAGCCAACAAGTCAGGAAGGTTATATTTCAACAGACAAAGACGAGTAGAACTAGTACCAATCATGTGCAAATAGCTATCCAAACCCATGGATACGAAGAATGGCAAGGAGGAGAAAGTAATCAGTTTTTTCATACAATGGTCCTAAAAGTAAACTTAGCTTTGGAATATAATTCCTAGCATAGTTTAGGATTCCCAGAAATGATATAAGACCAGCCTTTGTCTTTAGTTTTTCTTCATTGAAGTCACATATTTTTTTATTATATGTGGTTGAAGCCTGATTCGACTGTTTCCAATTGTTGCTCCCAAAAATTCCACTTCTGGTTCTATGATCTTCATTTTTGTGGGAGAGAGTACTAACCCATTTTCTTTATAGATCCTGAGCATAGTCTTCAGATGTCTTTCATGATCAGCTTCATTATTAGAGAATACTAGGATGTCATCAATGTAGACAGCTGTGAACTCTTCAGTTCCTTTGAAGCACTTGTCCATTTTTTGTTGGAATATTGATGGTGCATTCTTCAATCCGAATGGCATTACGAGCCACTCGTATAGTCCCACTGGCTTAAGAAAAGCTATCCATTCTATGGATTCATTGTTCATTGCGACTTGGTGGAAACCTGACTTTAAGTCGAATTTTGAGAAGATCTTTGCATTCCCAATTTTTCTTAAGAGAGTATTGATTCCTGGTAATGAATATTGATCTTTGTATGTGTTGTCATTCAACGTTTTGTAGTTGAAGACCGTTCTCTCTTTCCCTTTTATTTCCTTTCCTGTCTTAGGATCAATTGATGTTCCTGAATTTACTACTATTGCCATTTTCGTTGCCTGCTTTTACTAGGCCTTATTACTTTAATGTTGAGTAGAGCATCGATATGTCTTTTAAAAGTTGCCTCCAGGGCTGGAGTGACGTGCTTCAATGGTTTGTCGTGAATTGTGATATCTGGGTTTATGATATCTAATTTACACATTTCTCCATTTTTACTCCAATGAGCCAGGGGCTCTTCTCCAATGTAACCCTGTTCTTTTAGCTCTCTTAGGACAGGTTCGAACCTTCCCTTAAGCCTTTCAAAATCTTCTTTTGAGAAGAAAACTGTTTCTTGCAATTCATGATAGAGATCTTCAGTAATCTCTAGTTCTTTTATTGCTGCTTCTACAATTTCCGTTGTAGGATTAGTTTTAATCCTCGTAACCTTTTTATAGAGCTTTAATTTTCCTCTTTGATAATTACTTTTCTTTCATTAAGGTTGTCTCGCCATGGGTCTTCTTCATACTCATCCCAACTAGTTGCAAGTATCTGGTCTATTTGTGTTGCTTCTTGTGCAACATCGTACTTTATATAGTAGTCCCATTTTCCTGAATATTCTCCCAATGTTGACCATTTTTCCCAATGCTTTCGCTTGCTTTTGTTTGGCTTATTGCTTCGTTTCCTTTGGTTAAGCGACTCTTCTTCTAATTTTTGGGCATATATCAGGCATGCTTCACAAAAGTATACGTCGAATGAGTTATGAGGTTGTCTTTCTTGGATATTGATTCCCACGAACTGCTCTTCATCTTCGTCCGTGTGTAATTCTCTGTCCCTTTCGTCGACTGAGAACCTTGGTGGCTGGGGATTATTTATGTATGATCTGAACCTTAAGCTTGTTGTTCTATCAAGCCTTTGGTTAACTTCCACCTTTGCAGGAATTCTCACAATCGTCTGTGATGCTGGTCTTAAGTTCCAGCTCATTCCTTCGAGATCTTCAACGCTCCTTCTTTCTTCGGAATTTGCAGTGATCCCGTTTGTTGCCAGGTGGTCTACCACGTTTTCAACATTGTATAGAAAGCCGGTGTAACTTGTGTATGAAATTCTTCCTACTAGACCCACTGTTATAAGGAGATTACTTTATAACCTTCCTACTTAAAAAGAAAGTTTTTTATATGACGGATCGATTTAAGCAAGAAATAAAAGATTGTACCGGATAACTTGGATAACCAGATTATCCAGGATTTTGCTTACTCTTATCAGTACAAAGTTATAAACTGAAATAAGATGAAATAAAGATTTTTAAACACAAACACACCTTTGTATTATACAGCAGAAAGCTTGAGAGTTTTTCACACTAATATGGGAGGTTTTATTTGAGAGTGAAGTGTATGAGCTTCGATGCCTCTCAAATATGAAAACCTGCTATATATAGGCAAAGAAATCGCATAAACTATACAAAGATGCGAATATTCTGGTTGATTTTGCTGATTGAGATTCGGCCCAACTCGTTGCACAGGGTTTCAAGTTCAACAAGTAGTTTTTGGGCCTTTTGGTTTTGCTTCTTGACTTCGGGCCAATGATCACCCCAATGGTTGATTCTGGTTGATTTTGCAGAACAAACTTGCGCTTTAAAGTCCAGAACTGCTCGGAGATTTCGCATGGCTGAAACTGCTCCTTTGGCTGCTTCTCGCTCAAATTGTTGAGCAATCTCTGAGTAGATGCCTGCTTCATTGATTTGGATTGGAGTTGTATTTGCTTTGATTTGGTAGTGTCTGTAGAGGGCTCCTGGTTCTGTAAAAGAGAATGTTCCTTGAAATATTCTAGGCAGTGGTTGGAAATCTGGATTATTTGATCTGATCCATTCTTCTCTTTCTTTGACTTGGCACCTTCTTCCCACAATTCTTCTATCATCATTAGGCACTTCTGGAATATTTCCTGGGTTTTTTCTGTGCATTCTGCAAAACTAGCATTAATGAGTCTTGATAATGAATCTGCAAGGATGTTCTGTTTACCCACAATATGCTCAATGTTAATCTGGACCCCTGTTCCTGTTATAATGTCCGCAAACTTTAACCATCTCACCCTTGATGTTTTGTTACTATTAGTTTTGTTGTAAAAACTTATTATAGCTTGGCAATCGGTTCTAAGGGTGGTCTCCTTCTTGTCCAGGTAGTAGATTTTTAATTTTTCCAGTGAGTTTATGCAAGCATTGATTTCTACGTCTCTTGTGGATTATACTACCTTAAATTTCCCACTTGCATAAGCACATACCATTTCACTTTTCTTTGGATAATTCTTTCTTCCCTTCCACTTGCAAACTCCGCCCCATCCTTCCATACATCTGTCTGTTTCGATGATGATGTACGCATCTTCTGGAGGTATCTATAGGTCTGGTAAAGATCTTACATTTCTTTTGATTTCACTGACTATTTTGTAGTCTGATGGCTTCATTCTTTTATCCCCATGTGGACTTGTTTTTTCATACTCTGAGAGACGAAAGTTAGGGGAGCGAATGGGATTAGATACCCCAGTAGTCCTAGCCGTAAACGATGGATACTAGGCGCTGTGCGTATCGACCCAATGGTCCTAAAAGTAAACGTAGCTTTGGAATACAATTCCTAGCATAGTTTAGGATTCCCAGAAATGATCTAAGACCAGTCTTTGTCTTTAGTTTTTCTTCATTGAAGTCACATATTTTTTTTATTATATGTGGTTGAAGCCTGATTCGACTGTTTCCAATTGTTCCTCCCAGAAATTCCACTTCTGGTTCTTCGATCTTTATTTTCATAGGAGAGAGTACTAACCCCTTTTCTTTAAAGATCCCGAGCATAGTCTTCAGATGTCTTTCATGATCAGCTTCATTATTAGAGAATACCAGGATGTCATCAATGTAGACAGCTATGAACTCTTAAGTTCCTTTGAAGCACTTGTCCATTTTTTGTTGGAATATTGCTGGTGCATTCTTCAACCCGAATGGCATTACTAGCCACTCGTATTGTCCTCCTGGCACAAGAAAAGCTGTCAATTCTATGGATTCATTGTTCATAGCGACTTAGTGGAAACCTGACTTTAAGTCGAATTTTGAGAAGATCTTTGCATTCCTAATTTTTCTTAAGAGAGTATTGATTCCTGGTAATGAATATTGATCTTTGTATGTGTTGTCATTCAACGTTTTGTAGTTGAAGACCATTCTCTCTTTCCCTTTTATTTCCTTCCCTGTCTTAGGATCAATTGATGTTCCTGAATTTACTACCATTGCCATCGTTCGGTGCCTGCTTTTGCTGGGCCTTATTACTTTAATGTTGAGGAGAGCATCGATATGTATTTTAAAAGTTGCCTCCAGGGCCGGAGTGACGTGCTTCACTGGTTTGTCTTGAATTGTGATATCTGGGTTTATAATATCCAATTTACACATTTATCCATTTTTACTCCAATGAGCTAGGGGCTCTTCTCTAATGTAACCCTGTTCTTTTAGCTCTCTTAGGATAGGTTTGAACCTTCCCTTAACCCTTTCAAAATCTTCTTTTGAGAAGAAAACTGTTTCTTGCAATTCATGATAGAGATCTTCATTAATCTCTAGTTCTTTTATTGCTGCTTCTGCAATTTCCGTTGTAGGATTAGTTTTAATCCTCGTAACCTTTTTATAGAGGGTTACTTCGTCTCCTTCAATCCATATTCCTCCATTCATGGATCTTGTGATATTGGTTCCAATCAACATATCTATTCCATCTCCGTTCTCATTTCTAGCGCATAGACGAGAGGGATTCTGAATTTGTTTTCTTCGATCCTGAAGTTGCCTGCTTTGATTTTTTGATTTGAAGGCTGTGTTGAATTCAGTCCGTTGAAATAGACAGTTCTGTCCATTTTTTCAAGGGAGCTTATTGGAACTGAACTTTTGTTTATGCAACAGGATGTGGCTCCTGTATCAATAATAGCTTTTACTTTGAATAATTTGATATTTGGGATATCAAATTCTACAGTCATGTTGTAGAGCTGATTATTGATAACTTTGCGTACTTTTGCCTGTTCGCCACTTTCAGTTTTTAGCGCTCGATGAGTCTCCCCTTCAATCAAGGCATTTACCTGCTGCTTGCCTAATGGTGGGATTACTTCATTGAAAATGGGTTGTTCTTGTTCTTCCATTATCCTTTTATTTTCTTGTTGCAGAGTTCTAATCTGATTTTCAAGATTATTCTTCTCCTTTTCCCATTGTTGTGCTTGCTGCAGCTCTATTGCCCTTTTGCTCTTTGCTTGATCAAAGGATTGTTGCTCTAGTTGATTTTTCATTTCTTCATTGATTTTGAGTATTTCACTTAGATCTTTCATTAGGGCAATATTCTCTTCTTGGATTTTTCTCATGTCTTCAAGTTGTTTCACATATCTTTGTTCTTTCATCTGCCATTCGAAGTACTCTTTTGCTTGGTCTTGAATGGCCCGCTTCCAATCTTTATCCTTTTGGATTAGCATTTGCATGATAGGGTTTTCTTTTTCTTTAGTATCTGTTGAGATCGGTTCAGACCCTTTCTTTTTTACCGCTATCCTTCTCCTTAGATGATGAAGTGAACATAGCGCACATGCTGTTAATTTACACTCTGTATAGTGTAATCTTGAAGTCTCTGTTGTGGGAATTCCACAGTAGTGACAGAAGGTGAAATGTGTTATTTCATTTTCCTGCCATTTATGTTCACATTTCTTGGTAGGCTCTGGTGGTTCAATATGTGGTCTCCAAGAGCCGGCTTCCTGAACTCTTTTGTGAATGTCATCTATGCTTTCAGGATGAAACATGAAACAATACTCTTCTTTTATCATAAAGGCATTTTCCTCTAATGGTGAGTCTTCAACCATGGATCCTATATTCATCACTGTTGTGCCTCCTTCTACTTCTGAGATACTACAAACAATATCTTGGTCACTTACATCAGCTGATATTATATCCCAGTCCTCTTTTAGGTCTAGGTTATCTACCACTGCTCTTCTTGCCATATTGACTGTTTTACTCATGTAGTCTCTTGCAAAGTGGCCTTCCTTCCCGCAAATGTAACATTTACACTTGCTCACACGACCTCTGTCGTCCTTGTACTTTCGCTTGAATACTTTGATATGTGTTTTATCATGAGGCTTTCCCTTGTATGTTTTTGACTTTGTTATCCCGTATTTATGCCTTGATTTTTCATAATAACCTGGGATAGGGATAGCCGAACATAGAGAAAGATCTCTGAGCTCCTTTTGAAGCGCTGCTTCTATACACATTTCAGTGATGTATGTGTGCGTGAATTTTATTGCTGGTAAAACTGCAGCTGTTAACCCTGGATATTTATTTTTAAATGCCTCTTCAATTTTCTTTCATAAAATTGGTGGTAGCTTGGTGAAGAACTTATCAGTTGTGGCATGGAAATATAACCTTCCTGACTTGTTGGCTAGAATTTTGAATTCGCTTAGGAATTTCCATAAGTCCTAATGTCTGTGCATGTTAGTCTTTCAAGGTTTCTGTATGCCCTGTCTTGTTCTTCAGTGGAGCCTCGGTATGGATCCTCCATGAGTATTATTTGCCTGATTTGTGATGTGATGTTTTGAGGATCCTCAGCCATTGTTTCAAGTGCTGAATAAGCTTTTGGGTATGATGTTCTCCATTGCTGCCACATCTTTTTCTCGTTTTCCCCAAGAAGAGTTTCAACGAACATTAGCTTTGATTTTCCGTCTGACCAAGCTAATTCATTTATTTTGTTGATTGTGATTGACTCCCATCTGGTTATGACATCTGCCCATAACCCTGGGTCAGTAGGAAGAACTAACATAGCTCCAATTGTCATCATAGCCGGCGGTAATGACCACTGTGAATCGTGGTATCCATCATATCCTCCTTTGAATTCTCCTCTTTTGAACGGGTACTGATAGTCCCGACGATAAGGGTTTTGAGAGGATTCTCTTGCTGGTGGATAGATAGGTGGTCTGCTATTGAGTCTATTGGGGGATTATAAACAATTGTGCTACCTGATACTGAGGGGTAAACATTTTCTCCTTCCACCTTTCTTATGAAGCTTTTTAATTCTTTTATCCTTGGGTAGTCCATGATGTCATCCTCTTTTTCCATGGTAATGTGAAGGACTTCTTCGGATGATTCTTTTGGCATAAGGTTGCACGGCTCATCTTTCAGCTCGCTGCTAACCCTAACATTGTCTTCTTTATCTTCAGTTTCAGATTCTGATTTGGGGAAGACTTTGTCCTTTTCTTCCTTTTCAGTATCTTTTGCTAGGGATGCTCTTATTTGCAGCATTTCAATTTGTGTCTGAAACTCTTCTTCTTCTGATTCATCTTCCTCTTTGATAATTACTTTTCCTTCATTAAGGTTGTCTCGCCATGGGTATTCTTCGTACTCATTCCAACCGGTTGCAATTATCTTGTCTATTGGTGTTTCTTCTTGTGGAGCATCGTACTTTACATAGTAGTCCCATTTTCCTAAATATTCTCCCAATGTTGACCATTTTTCCGAATGCTTTCACTTGCTTTTGCTTGGCTTATTGCTTCGTTTCTTTTGGTAAAGCGGCTCTTCTTCTAATTTTTGGGCATCTATCAGGCATGCTTCACAAAAGCATACGTCGAATGAGTTATGAGGTTGTCTTTCTTGGATATTGATTCCCACGAACTGCTCTTCATCTTCGTCCGTGTGTAATTCTCTGTCCCTTTCGTCGACTGAGAACCTTGGTGGCTGGGGATTATTTCTGTATGATCTGAACCTTAAGCTTGTTGTTCTATCAAGCCTTTGGTTAACTTCCACCTTTGCAGGAATTCTCACAATCGTCTGTGATGCTGGTCTTAAGTTCCAGCTCATTCCTTCGAGATCTTCAACGCTCCTTCTTTCTCCGGGATTTGCAGTGATCCCGTTTGTTGCCAGGTGGTCTACCACGTTTTCAACATTGTATTGAAAACCGGTGTAACTTGTGTATGAAATTCTTCCTACTAGACCCACTGTTATAAGGAGATTACTTTCTCCTCCTTGCCATTCTTCGTATCCATGGGTTTGGATAGCTATTTGCATATGGTTGTGGAAGTCTTCTATGCTAAGTACCATGTCTGGTACCATATAGATCAACTGCGTTCCTGCTGACAAGTCTACTTCCATTGTACCTATAATCTGCCTGTCATCACGCCACCTTGTGTCCTTTAGGACAACCAACACTGTTGTTCCTGCGCCTCTTCTATGTAGGGCGTGTATTCTGATCATAGACATCCCGAGGTGGATGTGTTGCATACCAGTTTCCCTTAGCCTTTGGTAGCTTTGCTGGTTGCACAGCCTTAATTCCGTCTATGATTCTTCTACATAGAGGATTCGCTGCTCTGAGTAGTTCTTGTAGACACGGTGTCTAGTAGTCTGTCTGTTGCTACCATATAGTACTTCCGCCTATACTAGTTCTACTCGTCTTTGTCTAGATATTTCCAATTGTTGATCTGGATGTAGTTATACTTCCAGGTTTCTTCTGTAACCTCTTTCGAACCTGCTTCTTATAGATCGGTTAAGATTATGAAATCTCTTTGCTGTGGTTCTGTAGTCTCTTATCTGATCTTCTTGTGTGGGTAGGTCTGTTTGCGTTTGGGTTGATTTTGAACGTCCCAGAACGCTTGGCCTTCGTACTTGACTCATTTCTGCTTTGAACGGACTTCCTTCTCGTATTCTTCTTTAAATATTTGGCCTGGATCTTTGAATACGTAAATTGGACCTTGTTTTCTGTTGATTGGTGTCTTTCCTGAGATCGAGAGACTATTTAGCCTGTTGGTGAGGTTTCCTATTGATTCCTCAAGATTTGATGGTCCGCTTTCTATTTTTCCCAAGGCTTCAATACCTCGCTTTAGGCTTTCTACTTCTCCACTTATGTCTTCTATCTTTTCTACTTGTTTTGTTATCAGATAGATGAGGGTATTATTCTGTTTGATGATGGCGGTACTTAACGATGTGGAACCTGCTTTGTATTCTGATGGTTTGATGAAACCAGGAGATGGCGTTTCAATTTCTTCAGTTGCTGCTATGGCTTCTTGATATTCAAGGCTGGTTCTTCTGCTGGCTATGCTCATCCACTGATTAGAGCCTTTACTTCGTTCAAGAGGTACTCTATCTTTTGGATTTTCTGGTTGAGATCTTCTGAAAGTTTTAGGGCCTGCTCTTCAATGATCTTGGGTTGTTGAGCGATTTCTTTTACTAGCTCCAAAAATTGTTTCTTTGTGAGAGGTTTGGATTCGTGAACTTCTGATGAAACTTTGGTGAGGCTTTTTCTGGTTTCACTCTGGGTTTTTCTAATATTTTCCTCACAATTTTCAACTCTTTGCTCTATTTTATCAAGGTGTTGTTTAATTTGATGGAAATTTTTTATTGAAACTTTTGCAAGAAGTAGTAGTTTATTGTAAATACAAGAGATATCGTTGTGGATATATGAAAGCTTTGGTTTTTGTTCTTCTGGAAGATTTGTGAGTTCAAGGTTAACAGTTAGTGAATGATCGTACCAATCTTTTATTTCTTGCTCAAATCGATCCGTCATAAAAAAACTTTCTTTTTAAGTAGAATGATTTATTTCTTTTAAAATAAATACCAAGCCCTTAAGACCAATCCCAAACTCAGCTTTCCTGAAAACTTCCTTCTTTTGGGTTTAAAATCAGTACTTGACCTTTTGTAAGGGGATACACAAGGGGAATTTTTTTTTGGAAAATAAAATCCATTACTTAATATTATAAAGTATTTTGATTTGAGGAATCCTTTTATTTAAGAAAGCAAGATTTTTTTTTGATTAAACACTTTATTATTAACCCTGAATTTAGGTTTTTAGCCTTTCATTAAACTTTGTAATCTGGCATAGGATGATTGTGGACCTACCACTAAAGTCTAGATATATTAGACGGCAGTGCGTAATAATTTATATGTGGGCCATCCTTAGCTTTTTCTTTTGTCCACTCCTTTTTCCACTCTGCAAAATTATTGTAGTACTGTAGTTGTCGTTTATCATTTTCGTCATCCGATGCGTCATCTTTTAGAATACTGCATTGGGCCGCGAAAATCTTGTGAGGTCAGATTGAGATTCGGCCCAACTCGTTGCACAGGGTTTCTAGTTCAACAAGTAGTTTTCGGGCCTTTTGGTTTTGCTTCTTGACTTCGGGCCAATGATCACCCCAATGGTTGCTTCTGGTTGATTTTGCAGAACAAACTTGGGCTTTAAAGTCCAGAACTGCTTGGAGATTTCGCATGGCTGAAACTGCTCCTTTGGCTGCTTCTCGCTCAAATTGTTGAGCAAACTCTGAGTTGATGCCTGCATCATTGATTTGGATTGGAGTTGTATTTTCTTTGATTTGGTAGTGTCTATAGAGGGCTCCTGGTTCTGTAAAAGAGAACGTTCCTTGAAATATTCTAGGCAGTGGTTGGAAATCTGGATTATTTGATCTGATCCATTCTTCTCTTTCTCTGACTTGGCACCTTCTTCCCACAATTCATCTATCATCAGTAGGCTCTTCTGGAATATCTCCTGGGTTTGTTCTGTGCATTATGCAAAACAAGCATTAACGAGTCTTGATAAAGAATCTGCAAGGATGTTCTGTTTACCCTCTATATGCTCAATGTTAATCTGGACCCCTGTTCCTGTTATAATGTCCGCAAACTTTAACCATCTCACCCTTGATGCTTTGTTACTATTAGTTTTGTTGTAAAAACTTATTATAGCTTGGCAATCGGTTCTAAGGGTGGTCTCCTTCTTGTCCAGGTAGTAGATTTTTAATTTTTCCAATGAGTTTATGCAAGCATTGATTTCTATGTCTATTATGGATTGTACCATCTTATTTTTCCCACTTGCATAAGCACAAACCTTTTCACTTATCTTTGGATCATTCTTTCTTCCCTTCCACTTGCAAACTCCGCCCCATCCTTCCATACATCCGTCTATTTCGATGATGATGTACGCATCTTCTGGAGGTATCTCTAGGTATGGTAAAGATCTTACCTTTCTTTTGATTTCACTGACTATTTTATAGTCTGATGGCTTCATTCTTTTATCCTCATGTGGACTTGTTTTTTCATACAATGGTCCTAAAAGTAAACTTAGCTTTGGAATATAATTCCTAGCATAGTTTAGGATTCCCAGAAATGATCTAAGACCAGCCTTTGTCTTTAGTTTTTCTTAATTGAAGTCACATATTTTTTTATTATATGTGGTTGAAGCCTGATTCGACTGTTTCCAATTGTTGCTCCCAGAAATTCCACTTCTAGTTCTGCGATCTTCATTTTTGTGGGAGAGAGTACTAACCCCTTTTCTTTAAAGATCCTGAGCATAGTCTTCAGATGTCTTTCATGATCAGCTTCATCATTAGAGAATACCAGGATGTCATCAATATAGACATCTGTGAACTCTTCAGTTCCTTTGAAGCACTTGTCCATTTTTCGTTGGAATATTGATGGTGCATTCTTCAACCCGAATGGCATTACTAGCCACTCGTATAGTCCCCCTGGCACAAGAAAAGCTGTCCATTCTATGGATTCATTGTTCATAGCGACTTGGTGGAAACCTGACTTTAAGTCGAATTTTGAGAAGGTCTTTGCATTTCCAATTTTTCTTAAGAGAGTATTGATTCCTGGTAATGAATATTGATCTTTGTATGTGTTGTCATTCAACGTTTTATAGTTGAAGACCATTCTCTCTTTCCCTTATATTTCCTTTCCTGTCTTAGGATCAATTGATGTTCCTGAATTTACTACCATTGCCATTGTTCGATGCCTACTTTTACTGGGCCTTATTACTTTAATGTTGAGTAGAGCATCGATATGTCTTTTAAAAGTTGCCTCCAGGGCTGGAGTGACGTTCTTCAATGGTTTGTCTTGAATTGTGATATCTGGGTTTATGATATCCAATTTACACATTTCTCCATTTTTACTCCAATGAGCCAGGGGCTCTTCTCCAATGTTACCCTGTTCTTTTAGCTCTCTTAGGATAGGGTTGAAGCTTCCCTTAAGCCTTTCAAAATCTTCTTTTGAGAAGAAAACTGTTCCTTGCAGTTCATGAAAGAGATCTTCATTAATCTCTAGTTCTTTTATTGCTGCTTCTGAAATTTCTGTTGTAGGATTAGTTTTAATCCTCGTAACCTTTTTATAGAGGCTTACTTTATCTCCTTCAATCCTTATTCCTCCATTCATGGATCTTGTGAAATTGGTTCCAATCAATATATCTATTCCATCTCCCGTTCTCATTTCTAGCGCATAGACGAGAGGGATTCTGAATTTGTTTCCTTCGATCCTGAAGTTGCCTGCTTTGATTTTTTGATTTGAAGGCTGTTTTGAATTCAGTCCGTTGAAATAGACAGTTCTGTCCATTTTTTCAAGGGAGCTTATTGGAACTGAACTTTTGTTTATGCAACAGGATGTGGCTCCTGTATCAATAATAACTTTTACTTTGAATAATTTGATATTTGGGATATCAAATTCTACAGTCACGTTGTAGAGCTGATTATTGATAACTTTGCGTACTTTTGCCTGTTCCCCACTTTCAGTTTTTAGCGCTCGATGAGTCTCCCCTTCAATCAAGGCATTTACCTGCTGCTTGCCTAGTGGTGGGAATACTTCATTGAAAATGGGTTGTTCTTGTTCTTCCATTAGCCTTTTATTTTCTTGTTGCAGAGTTCTAATATGATTTTCAAGATTATTCTTCTCCTTTTCCCATTGTTGTGCTTGCTGCAGCTCTATTGCCCTTTTGCTCCTTGCTTGATCAAAAGATTGTTGCTCTAGTTGATTTTTCATTTATTCATTGATTTTGAGTATTTCACTCAGATCTTTCATTAGGGCAATATTCTCTTCTTGGATTTTTCTCATGTCTTCAAGTTGTTTCATATATCTTTGTTCTTTCATCTGCCATTCGAAGTACTCTTTTGCTTGGTCTTGAATGGTCTGCTTCTAGTCTTTATCCTTTTGGATTAGCATTTGCATGATAGCGTTTTCTTTTTCTTTAGTGTCTGTTGAGATTGGTTCAGACCCTTTCTTTTTTACTGCTATCCTTCTGTTAGGACATAGATTTGTAATGACAAAAGCTTGTAATAGTTAAATTTTATGTCTTTGTGTTTTTGATATGTAAATGTATAAAGTTGCTAAGTGTTTTTACTAGTGAGCCTAGAGGCGAACTTGTTAAGTTCGCCTGGTCTATCAGAGGCGAACTTAATAAGTTCGCCTAGGTCTAACTGAGGTGAACTTGTTAAGTTCGCTTAGTCTGTTTCAGGCGAACTTAATAAGTTCGCTTACAGCAGGTTAGTTTCTATATATATATATATATGTGTGTTTACAGAGTCATTAGACAGGGGACTGATCAGAGAAAGAACCGAGAGATAAACTTGTCTGATTGAGTCTGTAACAATTGTGAATTGGAATATATTTGAGAAGTTTATTTACGCATGTTGTTTGAATTGTCGGTTAGTATACAAACGTTAACATGAAGGATTCCGCACTTCGTGTTATAGCAACGTCAGATCACGAGTTCGATCAGTAGTTGAGTTACCTGGACCTACAAGTGGTATCAGAGCTTATGCTCGTGAATTAAGTACGATTCTCGGTGATTAGTGACGGTTTTTGTGTACAATTCGACAAGAAATTCAACATTTTTGAATTTTCTGCAACAATGGAGTTTTTCAAGTTCTTGAAGTTCGTTTCTCTGCTGAATTCATGTTTTTGGAAGTGATTTTGACGAAATTAGTCCGATAGAACTGTTCTATTTGATAAAATTCATAATCCTACGGTTCAATTTCCTTAAATTCAATCAATTCGCTGAGAAATCATGATTTTTGAAGTTTTCGGTTCGTGTTTGGGTGAAGATTCTTCTGAATCTGTTACTGCAGTTTAAGCGAACTTGCTAGTTCCGGTGCAAGCGAACTTATTAAGTTCGTTTATCACATTTTAAGCGAACTTACCGGATTTCCTCCTTAAGCGAACTTGTCTTGTTCGCCTGATCTCAAGTTTGCTTAGTACTCACTAAAGCGAACTTATTAAGTTCGCCTGAGGGTAAAACTGCTCAATACTTAGAAATTTTTAAATTTTTTTTTATAAAAACATGGCAAATATGGTTCAAGTCACAAACATGTTCAATTATGACAATGAGATTGGTACATCTCAAAAACCTCCAAAGTTGCTGAATCTAGCTGATTATTCAAATTGGAAAGATCGGTTTGACCAGTTCGTATCTTTTACCGATACTAGCTTGTGGATTCTGATTTTGGAAGGATATACGCATCCTACTTATTCATGGATGGGAAAGGATGATGTTCCGAAACCAGTGTCAGCTTTAACTAATGAAGAGAAGCTATTATTTGATCGAGAAAAGAAAGCAATGGCTAGCATTTCGATGTCTCTACCAAAGGAAATTTATCACAGTTTTAAACAGTTCAAGTCTTCTCAACAACTGTGGGAAGCATTACAGAAAAGGTGTGAAGGGAGTTTGGATGTGAAAAAGAGTAGAAAAGAGTTACTAAAGAAGCAGTTCCTAGTCTTTAAACATTTTCAAAATGAATATTTGGATGATCTTGCTACAAGATTCTATCATCTTCTTAGTGAACTGGCTAGTGCATCTGTGGTATATGAGACTGAGGAAATAAATGATAAATTCTTGGAGGCTTTACCATCAAAGTTTGATGTGTATACGGTTTTGATCAAATAAAATGTTAAGTACAAAACCATGTCTCTTGAAGAAGTCCTAGGGAAGATTCAGTCACATGACATGAATATGAAGAAGAAAGAGACTAATATGGAGCATATCCAGGATCCCTCAATGTATTTTGCCAAATCTGTTGGTAAATCTGGTACTGGAGTGGCATTCTTTTCTGGTGATGCTCAAGAGTCTTCAAATGATCAGTGTTCTGGAGTTCCAATTTATTCTGGTCATTCAAGCCATTCTGGATTTTCTGCTACTACTGCTTCAACATCATCTGGATCTCATGTGAATCAGAAAGTTGCTGATGATTATCTTGCTATGTTTTCTTCATTCATGGCATCATATGAAAATTTCATTGGAGGTAAAATACATGATCCTAAGGTAATAGAAGAAGATTTCAGACAGATTGACCCTATTGATCTGGAAGAAATGAATATCCAATGGAATATGGCCATGTTAATGCGACAAGCTAAATATTTCTTGAAGAGAACTGGCAGAAAATATATTGGTTCAAATAGTCGATCGCGTATGGGTTTTGATAAGAGCAAAGTTAGGTGTTACAATTGCCAAGAGTATGGTCACTTTGCTAAGGAGTGTGTGAAGCCAAAGGTAGAATTTGATTCTCAAAAGAAGCAGTCTAACTTTCAGCATAATAGGAATCAGTCACATGGTTCATCTGGTAATCAAAATCATGGTCCTTCTGGTAATACAAATCATGCATCTGCATCATCAGCTCTGGTTGCTCAAAACGACGAAAACTATGATTGGGGCATTCATCTGGAAGATTTGGTGGGTGCTGTGAGTCAGGCTTTTGTTGCAGAAATTCATTCAGAAAAACCAGAAGAGTCTACTAATGATGAAAGTTCTAGTGATGATTCGTGTGATGGTGATAGTGTTCCAAGTGTTGATGATGAGGAAGAAAGAGGGCAAAGTATTGATTCTGATGCTGTGTCAGGGGTTGCTGAGGAAGAAATTGTTCTTACAGAAAATGCTTAAGTTGGTGAAGATTCAGAGAATATTCCAATTGCCAAAGTATTCATGGCAGACATGTCTGATCTGACTAAGGTAAAAGACTCTGTTTGTCATATATATTGTTCTAATTGCATTTCTGTTAAAGATAAACTGCAAAAAGTCATGGATGATAACACAAACTTGATTTGTGACATGAAATCAATGCATTCAGTTAATCAGAAACTGAAAGATAATGATAAGCTGTGCATTGATAGAATTGAGTCTTTGAAAAGAGACTTAAATTCTCTTGGGTTAAAATACAAAGAACAGGGTTATCATCTAGATATGGCTTATGCTGAAATCGAAAAATGAAATGAAGTTGTTGCCCAAAAGAACAAGGAGATTTCTGAAAAAGAATCTGAGGTGATAAAGTTACATAGAAAGCTGGAACAGTTTGAGAATTAATCTGTAGTTTTGGATTATTTCAATGCTAATGCTAATCCCATAAAAAGGGTTGCTGGTATTGGGTTTGTTCCTCCTTCGTTTAATGCAAATTATGTGATTGAGCCTGAAATCATTCATGAAGAGGAAACTGATCCCAAGACAGTATTAAAAGTGAATCCAGTGACGGGTGAAGACATGGTGTATGATTCTGATACAGAGGATGAAGTGTTTGATGATTCAAAGGTTGAAGACATTCCGAGAGAAGTGAAAATTGAGGAATCAAAGGTTGTGAAGAATGTTACTCGGGATAGATGCATCTTGACAGAACCTGAAGAGGTGAAAGTGGTTCCAACTAAACTTTCTCCAATCTTACAGTCAAGTGGGTTTGTTGCGGCTGGTTTTCAAAAAGTGAATTCTTCAAAGGTGCCAAAACAGACTTATGTTCCAAAGAAGCCAATAAATTGTTCTGGGCATTCCTCCGAAGCTTATTCTTCTGATGGTTCTTCAAATTCAAAGAAAACATCTTATTTCAGAAGTTATCAAGAAAGAAGAGTGTGTTTTCATTGCAATGATGCTGGTCATATTTTGATTAATTGTCCATACAAGAACCGGGGTAAAATGAAAACTGTTCCTTCACAACCGAAAGTGGTGAAGATTCTTAAAAGAAAAGATGAGGGAAAGCCGTCTTCTAGTTTGGAGAAAAATATGACTGGTCAATCTTTTGTTAAATCTCCTGGATTTAAACAACAGAATATATTGAATGCTAAATCCTTTGTTTGCAAAGAGAAACTTGAGATTCCAAAAGTTGGGATTTCAAAAGATTCTTTTCAGGAGGTTAAATTGTCTACACCTCAAAGAAGAAGAAGAAACATAAAATTAAATAAAATTTTGGAAACATCTGAATCTGACCATAATATATCACATAATGTTTTTCAAAATAATAAAAATGGTTCTTCTTTGAAAAGGTCTGATTGTCAAACTTCTGTTCCAAAAGTGAATGATAAAATTGATTGTAAATTACAAGAAGTTGTTTATTTTGATCAATCCGGACGACCCAAGACCACGATGGCTTGGGTTCCACTTTCTAACTGATTCTCGTTGTTTATGTAGGGACAATCAAGGAGGACTATCAACAATACATGGTATGTGGATAGTGGTTGCTCTCGACATATGACAGGGAATGTTAGATTGCTTGAGGATGTGATTAAAATTGATGGTGGTTATGTTGCTTTTGCGGGTAATAAAGGCGGGTACATAACAGGTCAGGGAACGTTAAAGAATGACAAAGTAAAATTTGAAAAGGTGAATTATGTTGAGCAGTTGGAACACAATCTTTTAAGCGTATCACAAGTCTGTGACAAGAAGTTTTCGTTCCATTTCAACGATCATGAATGCTATATTCTGAAACAGGGTTTTGTGATTCCTGATGAGTAGATTCTCATGAAGGCTCCAAGGAGAAATGACACGTATGTCCTTGACATGAGTGTTGCCACTACAACGGATTCAATTCCAACATGTTTACTCTCCAAGGCGTCGGAATCTGATTCAATATTGTGGCACAGGAAGCTAGCTCACATAAACTACAGGAAGATGAACTACATTGTTAGGAATGATCTTGTGCTTGGTATTCCGAAAATGAAATTTTCAGTTCCTGATGATTGTATTCCGTGCAAGAAAGGGAAGCAAAGAAAGAAATCTCACAAATCAAAATCGACGAATTCTATCGTAACTCCTTTGGAGTTGCTACATATGGATTTGTTCGGTCCTATCAGTATTAGGAGCATTGGTGGGAAATCATATTGCTTGGTCGTAACTGATGATTACTCCAGATTTTCATGGGTTAAGTTTCTTTCTTCTAAAGCTGAAACCACTGATTTGGTACAATACTTAATCCTGGGTTTGGAGACTTTATTCAATCTGAAAGTCAGAAGAATCAGGAGTGACAATGGCAGCGAATTTAAGAATAGCAAAATGTGCTTATTTTGTCTACAAAAAGGAATTCATCATGAATTCAGTGCGCCATATGTTCCTCAACAAAATGGTGTCGCTGAACGAAAGAACAGGACGTTGGTCGAAACAGCTCGCACGATGCTTGCAGATTCTAAGCTTCCAGTCACCTTTTGGGCTGAAGCTGTGAATACTGCGTGTCATGTTTTGAACAGGGTCTTGACCGTAAAGCGACATAACAAGACTTGCTATGAATTGCTAAATAATCCAAAGCCGAATTTGGAATACTTATTACCTTTTGGTAATCCGTGTACCCTACTGAAGGTTCGAGATGTCCCAACAAAATTCAGTGCAAAGGCTATTGAAGGGATTTTTCTGGGGTATGTGGCTAATTCAACAACCAAGAGGGTTTATAACAAAGAGACACGCCAAGTTGAAGAATGGTTCAATATTGACTGTTCAAATAGGTCTTTACCAGAAATGGCGATTGGTCCGGATTGGGCATTTGATTATGAAAACTTATTCAAGTCTTATCATTTACCTTCTGACATTTCTGATGAAGATGCTGCTGTTCTTTATGATTCTTGTCAAGATGCACAGCATAATGGATTTCTACCAAATGCAGTTCCCAATTCATCGATTCCATCTACTTCTGCTCCAGATCCTAATGTTGCTTCTTGTTTAGGTCCACAAGATTCAGAGAGTGAGGAGGATAATGCTATTTTTCAAGATTCTTCTGCTGATCCGTTGTTAAGTGATGATCCATTACCTTCGACACAGACTCAGGGGGAGATTCCAACAAATTTAGACTCGAAAATTCCAATTCCTCAAGATTATTCTTATCAATCTGAATCTACTCAAGTTGACGTGATGCCGGCTCCTGAGGTCGCATCCATCAAGGAACACAAAGATCATCCAGTAACAAATATAATTGGAAATTTACAGGATGGAGTGAAAACACGTTCTCTTGTTGACAATACTTGCATTAAAGATTCTGGTGTTCTTGATGATTGCTCACATTCATGCTTTATTTCGCAGGTTGAACCAAAGAATGTTGAGATTGCTTTAAATGACAATAACTGGATAGAAGCTATGCAGGAAGAACTTGCTCAATTTGACAAACTTAAGGTTTGGAATCTGGTTGATCTTCCGAAAGGTGCGTATCCGATAGGAACAAAATGGGTGTTTAAATGTAAGAAAGACGATCGAGGTGTCGTGGTACGCAATAAGGCAAGATTAGTTGTCCAGGGCTTCAATCAACAAGAAGGAATTGATTACACCGAGGTTTATACGCCGGTTGCGCGGCTTGAAGCTATAAGGCTGTTTCTAGCTTTTGCTTCTTTTAAAGGTTTTAAGGTGTTTCAATTAGATGTCAAGAGTGCATTTTTATATGGAAAGGTCAAGGAGGAAGTCTATGTGTGTCAGCCGCCGGGGTTTGAAGATCCACTGAATCCGAACATGGTTTTCAAGCTTGATAAAGCCCTCTATGGTCTTCATCAGGCTCCTCGTGCGTGGTATGAAACATTATCCACACATCTTTTGGTGAATGACTTTGTTCGTGGAAAGATAGACTCGACCTTATTCATAAAGAAATCAAGGGGAGATTACCTACTGGTACAGATTTATGTGGATGATATTATTTTTGTCTCGACGAATGAAGGGTTGTGCAAAGACTTTGAGGGTGTTATGAATTCGAAATTTGAAATGTCTGCTATGGGAGAGTTATCGTTTTTCTTAGGTTTACAAGTAAATCAAAAGGAAGATGGTTTCTTTATTCATCAGTCCAAGTATGTCAAAGACATCTTGAGCCGGTTCAAGATGGAGGACTGTACCCCATACGATACTCCAATTCCGGTCAATCATAAGTTAAATTCTGACCCGGAAGGAAAAGATGTGGATTGTCGACTTTACAGAGCTATGATTGGATCCCTCATGTACTTAACCGCTTCAAGGCCAGATATAATGTTCGCCATGTGTATCTGTTCCAGATTTCAGGCAAAGCCAAAAGAATCTCACTTAATTGCTGTGAAAAGAATCTTTCGGTATTTAAAAGGAAAACAACGTTTAGGGCTATGGCATCCTCATGGTTCTAACTTTGATTTCAATGCTTATACTGATTCTGATTTTGGTGGTTGTTGTCTGGACAGGAAATCTACAACAGGTGGTTGCCAGTTCTTAGGAAATCGACTTGTATCTTGGCAATGCAAAAAGCAAACCACAGTCTCGATTTCAACATGCGAAGCAGAATACATCGCTGCTGCAAGTTGTTGTTCACAGATCCTGTGGATACAACAACAATTGAGAGATTACGGTTTGAATTTCACAGAAACCCCCATGTTTATTGATAACAATGCTACTATGTCCATAATGAATAATCCTGTTAAACATAGTAAAACTAAGCACATCGAAATTCGATATCATTTTATACGTGATTGTGCAGAGAAAAGATTGATTGAGATGATCAAGGTACACACTGAAGATAATTTTGCTGATTTGTTTACCAAAACATTTGATCGTACCAGGTTTGAATTCTTAATTAAAATGATTGGTATGATCAATCCCGAATAAAAGTTTTTCAAAATCAGAATTTCGTGGAAAATTTTCTTTTAAGTTCTTTTATTGCTTTATTACATTTCTGCATTTACATTTTCAGTCAAAATTCTTAATTTATAAAAAGTCAAAACAAATTGAAAAATATAAAATTTGACATCATTTGAGGTTAGAGAAGAAATGATAGTACATCAGTGATTAGTTTATTTCACACGACCTTAGTAGACCTTGATATATGATTGATTAAGATAAGTTGATTTGATCTAAATTTCAAAGTCTGCATAAATAAGAAATGATAGTGTTGTGAATGCTCTATTCTTGATAATTTGTTTTAAAATTTGTGTATAAAATTTGAAACTTGAATTGTCAATAGGCTAAAAGCGTTTTGAAACTAATAGTAGTGTGAAAATTAAATATAATATGATTACATCTGTGATTATATCCATTATATGCCTGGGTGTGTGTGTAAAAGATCATTATCAGATAAAGAATATTAGCTTTTAATAAGGATTTTCCTATGAGATTAGTTTCGGGTTATGTCCTTAGCACTATTCATTCGATTTGCTTCAGTGCCCATGTCCCGAAAAGCATGCAATTTGAAGTATAATCAAGATATGTACTTGACAACATCTGTCAAACATATACTAGCCCTTGGATCATATTGATATATCATCTTTACTGATTCCATTGAATTCATAATCCAGATAACAGTTGGATCCACGTACCTGAATCTTATGATTCCACAAATATAAACCAAAACATTGAATCATTTGATTCTGAATCTCATTGATTCATATACAATCCAATTTGGATTCTGCTATTCATGTGCTAAGTGATGTCTCCTCATTCTGAATATTCGGATAATCTTTAGTAAAATCTTATATATGTCTTGAAGATAGTGCATTTATTTTCTATTTTGCATATATGTGGGGTACACGATGTTTATCATCTAAATGGTACTAAATCACATGAATTTGGAGAATAAACGCTTATAGTTTCAAATAATATAATATTGACAAATTTAAGAATTCATGCTTTATATTTTAAATTCGGTATAAATAAAAGAGCATTTCATAACTTGATCTTATTTACATTGAAATTTATCACGTATCATTTCAAATATTATTCAAATTGAAGGAGTGTCAAAATGAAAAAGTTGCAAAATGCACAAAATTAAGTTGAATAGGTCTCATACTATAGGTTACCATTTGTTATTGATAATATGTGTGATGAATTAATTGAATACTGATATGATCTTCTTGCTCATGATGTTAACACCAAAAATATGTGATTTCGGTTTATTCAGATAAAAGTCAAAAATATGTGATTCTGTTTGTGTAGATAAAATCCAAAAAATATGTGATTTCAGTTTGTACAGAGAAAAACCAAAAATATGTATTTCCGTCTGTATAGATAAAACTCAAAAAGATTTTGATTTTTATTTTCCATGAAAATTCTAAACTTTTATTAAAATTGTTCGGGATTGGATCAAATATGTGTTGCTGACGGAAGTTCAAGATTTGACAGATTGAAGTTTGTAAAATTTGTGTTCAAGGCAAAAGGGTTGAAAAGCAACTAAGTTCGCCTGTGTACAGTGAAGCGAACTTAAGTTCGCTTAAATCAGTGAAGCGAACTTAATCTACAGTCTGGGGTGAAGCGAACTAAAGGGTGAAGCGAACTTATCTTGTTCGCCGAAGGATTGTTAAGTGAACTTAATCTGAATAAGGGTTTAATCAGGCGAACTTATCATTTTTCATCGTCTTCCTCAGAATTAAGCGAACTTGCCCAAAAATTCTCAAAAATTTAAAATTGTGCTGTGAGAGTTGTTTTCTGGTTGAATCTTAATCAAAATTGAATTACGAATCTAACAAAGGTATTTTCGTTGAATTTCATCCGGTCAATTGTGTGTATTTGATGATTTTTATCTCGGTTTTACGTCGAACTGCTCAAAGGCAGTATTTGACCTAATTTTTGACTGAAATATAAAATTAATCATCATATTTGGTTGTAAATTGGAATTCGACAGTTGTTCAAAGCTTATTTCACGATTTCTATCGATTTGCCAAAGTTTTGGAAATTCTGTGTTTGAATTTGAAACGTCTCAGGTTCAGGCGAACTTGTTCCAAGCGAACTTGTCAGGCGAACTTAATAAGTTCGCCTCTTGCACTACTAAGCGAACTTATTAAGTTCGCCTAGGGGTCAGAAGTGAAATGGACTTGTAAATTTTTTGTTGAAATTTTTTTTTTGTTTGAAATTTTTTTTAAATTTTTTTTGTTTTGTTTGTGTGTATTATTATACGTGTGTTTCATATATGTGTAAGTGTACTAATGTTTGTTGTGTTGTCCGATATTTTCACAGATGGCTCGTCGTGTCGAATATAAGCATAATCAAGTGGCGTTGTTAGATCCTAATATGCCAGAAGCAGTTCATTTTCAAGGCATCATAAATTTTCTGAATCGATCAAGACTGCATGTTGCCTTATCTGCGGATCCCAATATCAGCTTGATGTATATACAACAATTATGGGATACGGTACATCAAGATATTGACGTGGAACCGCATGTACTTCGTGCAACGTAAACAATACCGAGATTGCAATTTCTGAAGAGACGATTCGTGCTGCTCTTGATTTGGGTGGAAATGCTGAAGATCCAATATCTTATCCTAACACTCTTATTATGGGTTGTTTTCAAAGGATGGGTTATAGTGGGAAACAAAATGATACCCAAGCTCGGAAAGGTGGATTAGTGGGTGAATGGAGGTATTTTATGCATGTGATTATATAATGCATCTCTTCGCGAAAAGCTGGTACCGATGGATTGAAGATGGCTCTTCAAACAGCAATGGTGGCCTTAACATTGAATAAACGATTTAATTTTCCTCTTTATTTTTATCGGGAGATGGTAATTCAAATCAATCCAGCTGAAGGTCAAGGTTTCTTGATGTATCCTCGATTTATTCAAATGATACTCAATCATCTTATTTCGGATCTTCCACAACATGCTATAAGATTGACTTTGACTCCGATGTCAAAACGTATTTTTACCGACTGTACAAAGGTGAAACAGTAGAATGCTGCATTGATTCCAGTCAATACTCCATTGTTTGGGCACTTAATCAATCCTGATTATGTTACACCACATAATGACAACTGGTTTCATCCTAATGAACTTGCTCAAGCTCAAGGAGTTAATGTTCAACAACAACCACAACATCAACAACCACAACAACAACAGCAACAACCACAACAACCCGCACAACAACAACAGATACCAGTTCCACAAATACAAGTTTCTGTACAACCTCAAATTCCTATTCCTGAACAAGTTCCTATTCCACAAGCTGCAGTTGATATTTCTGTTCAGGAACCAGTTCAAGAAGAGGTCGTTCATAACCCTAATCACGATCTAGGAATGAACATGATGATTTCGTTGATGATGCTGTGAACTTGCCCGTTCATGAACAAGAAGGGAATGTGGTGACAGAAGCTGAGTCTAGTTCTAGCTCAAGTGATCCGATATCATCTGATGATGACAGCACTGATTCTGATGAATCTAGGGATTTTTCTCCAGGTCATTATGAACGGTTGGCTGCTATCCCACTGGCTAATGCTGGAAAACGCATTAAATCTCAATCCAGACGACCACGACGCAAGTCTGTTCAGAATCCTCCTTCCGGATCAGTACTTGGAAAAAGATCTTTGGCCGATGAGAGTTCTGACACTGATAGTGACTTTACTCCAGATCCTACACGGCAAAAGTTAATGTCTGCGTCGATTGCTGCTGCAAAATCTTCTCAAGGAGTCGAGGATGCTAATTTTGTTGCTTCTCTGATAATTACTCCTCCCAGATCTAAGGATCCATCTCCAGTTCAAACTCCTGTTCCTCCAGTCATTCCTACTACTTCAAGTCCTTCTATTTCACAATCAACAGCTGGTCCGTCAAAGCCTTCTGATTCTGACATGATTAATTTCCTTGAATCTCAAGTGCTTTCTCTACAAACACAAGTAAACTCTCTTGTGTCTATTGATTCACAACGGCAGCTGGTGATTCAGACTCAAGCTCAACAGATTGCTGATATGCAAGCTTTAGTTTCCAAACTCGTTCAGCGTCTTGATGCTCAGGGGGAGTTGAGGATACCTGATACTTGTCACACATAGTCAATTCAAAGACGTGATGATGAAGACAATGATCCTGCTGGAAATTTTGAGGGTTATCGTCAATACACTGACGCTAATCCTATATCTAGAGTTCAGGGGGAGTCGACATCACAATCACTTGAAGGAAACAAAGACAAAGATACTACTGGTACTAATGACGAAGAAATTCTGTTATTAGAATTCTTTTAAGATTCAGAAGAAGAGGAAACTGAAAAGATTGAATGTCTTGATGACATTGACGATTTATTCAATGACATGGAAGATGATATGTCAGATACTGAGATAGAAGAAGGAGAAATAGTAGAGATTGAAATAGAGAAAGATAAAGACAGTGTCACTTATGAAGGCTGTGATGGTCTTAAGGTGCCGTATAACTTCATCCAGGATGATGTTATTCCTGAATTCACTTATGAAGGAGTAACAGATTCTATGGACTCTGTTGAAGACGTCACACTGCCTGATGATACAACTGATTCAAAGATGGATACTGATGATGAGACAAGTCAATCCAATAAAGGTGCTGAAACTGAAACTACTCACACTGAGTCTCCGAAGATTAATGAAGAACCTGTGATGTACAGAGATACAGGGATGACACGAGAACAGTGGAGAGAAGTTGTAAACAGTCGGATGAAGGTGCTACCCAAGTCTCCAGCACAACCTGCTCAGAAAGAGAAATATGTGAATAAAGAGCAGTGTGTAGGAAGGATCATAAGTTGGTTCTATAATGGTGAATCAAAATTATTTGTAATCAAACGATCTGACGGCGTTCAATACTTAAAGCCAAGGATCAAATATTTCAATACCTTGCCGAGGTGTGAAATAAATGGTCTAGCTTCAAAGCCACTCATAAATAGATCGAAGAATGGTTTGGCTGATGTGATAGCAAACCTGATAAAGAAAGAAGGTAGTTCGGGTAAGTACGAACGACTGAAACCACAGAAGGGAAAGAGAGTGAAGAACATAGATCCAAAGACTGGGAAAGTAACCTGGAGATATAAGTATAAACCAGTACGTGCAATTCACAAGATACCATTAAAGAATATTCCTCAAGACTTTCTTGGGAATATGAAATGGTGGTATGTTGATGTTAATACTGGTGAAGCAAGGATTGAAGATAAAGATAATAAGGTCATTGTGTGTTTCTATGACGCAATGAATGTTATTAATTTTTCAAAGAAAGATCAGAGGACGCTGCGAAAGAATGATATCATGTATACTGATGAATGGAGAGAACAAGGTCTACAGTATAAAAGAGTTTTGGAGATATGCAGAAGATATGGAGTGCATGCTGGCAGCAGACTACCGGACAACTGGAAGAGTTCAAGTTAAAGACTGAAGACAGAAGATCAAGCTATTGTCAAGGGGGAGTCTGTTAGGACATAGATTTGTAATGACAAAAGCTTGTAATAGTTAGATTTTATGTCTGTGTTTTTGATATGTAAATGTATAAAGTTGCTAAGTGTTTTTACTAGTGAGCCTAGAGGCGAACTTGTTAAGTTCGCCTGGTCTATCAGAGGCGAACTTAATAAGTTCGCCTGGTCTATCAGAGGCGAACTTAATAAGTTCGCCTAGGTCTAACTGAGGCGAACTTGTTAAGTTTGCTTAGTCTGTTTCAGGCGAACTTAATAAGTTCGCTTACAGCAGGTTAGTTTCTATATATATATATGTGTTTACAGAGTCATTAGACAGGGGACTGATCAGAGAGAGAACCGAGAGATAAACTTGTCTGATTGAGTCTGTAACAATTGTGAATTGGAAAATATTTGAGAAGTTTATTTACACATGTTGTTTGAATTATCGGTTAGTATACAAACGTTAACATGAAGGATTCCGCACATCGTGTTATAGCAACGTCAGATCACGAGTTCGATCAGTAGTTGAGTTACCTGGACCTACACCTTCTCTTTAGATGATGAAGTGAACATAACGCACAATTTGTTAATTTACACTCTGTACAGTGTAATATTGAAGTCTCTGTTGTTGGAATTCCACAGTAGTGACAGAAGGTGAAATGTGTTATTTCATTTTCCTGCCATTTATGTTCACATCTCTTGCTAGGCTCTGGTGGTTCAATATGTGGTCTCCAAGAGCCGGCTTCCTGAACTCTTATGTGAATGTCTTCATGAAACAATACTCCTCTTTTATCATAAAGGCATTTTCCTCTAATGGTGAGTCTTCAACCATGGATCCTATATTCATCACGGTTGCGCCTCCTTCTCCTTCTGAGATACTATAAACAATATCTTGGTCACTTACATCAGCTGATATTATATCCCAGTCCTCTTTTAGGTCTAGGTTATCTACCACTGCGCTTCTTGCCATATTGCCTGTTTTACTCCTGCAGTCTCTTGCAAAGTGGCCTTCCTTCCCGCAAATGTAACATTTACACTTGCTCACACGACCTCTGTCGTAGTTGTACTTTCGCTTGAATACTTTGATATGTGTTTTATCATGAGGCTTTCCTTTGTATGTTTTTTACTTTCTTATCCCGCGTTTATGCCTTGATTTTTCATAATAACCTAGGATAGGGATAGCCGAACATAGAGAAAGATCTCTGAGCTCCTTTTGAAGCGCTGCTTCTATACACATTTCAGTGATGTATGTGTGCGTGAATTTTATTGCTGGTAAAACTGCAGCTGTTAACCCTGGATATTTATTTTTAAATGCTTCTTCAATTTTCTTTGATAAAATTGGTGGTAGCTTGGAAAAGAACTTATCAGTTGTGGCAGGGAAATATAACCTTCCTGACTTGATGGCTAGAATTCTGAATTCGCTTAGGAATTTCCATAATTCCTTCGTGTCTGTGCATGTTAGTCTTTCAAGGTTTCTGTATGCCCTGTCTTGTTCTTTAGTGGAGCCTCGGTATAGATCCTCCATGAGTATTATTTGCCTGATTTGAGATGTGTTGTTTTGAGGATCCTCAGCCATTGTTTCAAGTGCTGAATAAGCTTCTGGTATGATGTTCTCCGTTGCTGCCACATCTTTTTCTCGTTTTCCCCAAGAAGATTTTCAACGAACATTAGCTTTGATTTTCCGTTTGACCAAGCTAATTCATTTACTTTGTTGATTGTGATTGACTCCCATCTGGCTATGACATCTGCCGGAGGAAGAACTAACACAGCTCCAGTTGTCATCATAGCCGGCGGTAATGAACACTATGAATCGTGGTTTCTATCATATCCTCCTTTGAATTCTCCTCTTTTGAACGGGTATTGATAGTCCTGACGATAAGGGTTTTGAGAGGATTCTCTTGCTGGTGGAAAGATAGGTGGTCCTGCTATTGAGTCTATTGGGGGATTATAAACACTTGTGCTGCCTGATACTGAGGGGTAAACAGTTTCTCCTTCCACCTTTCTTATGAAACTTTTTAATTCTTTTAGCCTTGGGTAGTCCATGATGTCATCCTCTTCTTCCATGGTAGTGTGAAGGACTTCTTCGGATGATTCTTTTGGCATAAGGTTGCACGGCTCATCTTTCAGCTCGCTGCTAACCCTAACCTTGTCTTCTATATCTTCAGTTTCAGATTCTGATTTGGGGAAGACTTCGTCCTTTTCTTCCTTTTCAGTATCTTTTGCTAAGGATGCTATTATTTGCAGCATTTCAATTTGTATCTGAAACTCCTCTTCTTCTGATTCATCTTCCTCTTTGATAATTATTTTCCTTCATTAAGGTTGTCTATCCATGGGTCTTCTTCGTACTCATCCCAACCAATTGCAATTATCTAGTCTATTGGTGTTTCTTCTTGTGGAGCAACCCAACCAATTGCAATTATCTAGTCTATTGGTGTTTCTTCTTGTGGAGCATCGTACTTTACATAGTAGTCCTATTTTCCTGAATATTCTCCCAATGTTGACCATTTTTCCCAATGCTTTCGCTTGCTTTTGCTTGGGTTATTGCTTCGTTTCTTTTGGTTAAGCGGCTCTTCTTCTAATTTTTGGGCATCTATCAAGCATGCTTCACAAAAGCATATGTCGAATGGGTTATGAGGTTGTCTTTCTTGGATATTGATTCCCACGAACTGCTCTTCATCTTCTCCCGTGTGTAATTCTCTGTCCCTTTCGTCGTATGAGAACCTTGGTGGCTGGGGATTATATCTGTATGATCTGAACCTTAAGCTTGTTGTTCTATCAAGCCTTTGGTTAACTTCCACCTTTGCAGGAACTCTCACAATCGTCTGTGATGATGGTCTCAAGTTCCAGCTCATTCCTTTGAGATCTTCAACGTTCCTTCTTTCTCCGTGAATTGCAGTGATCCCGTTTGATGCCAGGTGGTCTACCACGTTTTCAACATTGTATTGAAAACCGGTGTAACTTGTGTTTGAAATTCTTCCTACTAGACCCACTGTTATAAGAAGATTACTTTCTCCTCCTTGCCATTCTTCGTATCCATGGGTTTAGATAGCTATTTGCACATGGTTGTGGAAGTCTTCTACGTTAAGTACCATGTCTGGTACCATATAGATCAACTGCGTTCCTGCTGACAAGTCTACTTCCATTGTGCCTATAATCTGCCTGTCATCACGCCACCTTGTGTCCCATAGGACAACCAACGCTGTTGTTCCTGCGCCTCTTCAATGTAGGGCGTGTATTCTGATCATAGACATCCCCAGGTGGATGTGTTGCATACTAGTTTCCCTTAGCCTTTGGTAGCTTTGCTGGTTGCACAACCTTACTTCCGTCTGTGATTCTTCTACACAGAGGATTCGCTGCTCTGAGTAGTGCTTGTAGACACGTGGTCTAGTAGTCTGTCTATTGCTACCATAGAGTACTACTGCCGGTACTAGTTCTGCTCGTCTTTGTCTGGATATTTCCAGTTGTTGATCTGGATCTAGTTCTACTTCCAGATTTCTTCTGTAACCTCTTTCGAACCTGCTTCTTATAGATCGGTTAAGATTATGAAATCTCCTTGCTGTGGTTCTGTAGTCTCTTATCTGATCTTCTTGTGTGGGTAGGTCTGTTTGCGTTTGGGTTGATGTTGATCTTCCCAGGATGCTTGGCCTTCGTTCTTGACTCATTTCTGCTTTGAACGGACTTCCTTCTCGTATTCTTCTTTAAATATTTGGCCTGGATTTTTGAATATGTAAATTGGGCCTTTTTTCCATTGATTGGTGTCTTTCCTGAGATTGAGAGACTATTTAGCCTGTTGGTGAGGTTTCCTATTGATTCCTCAAGATTTTATGGTCCGCTTTCTCTTTTTCCCAAGGCTTCAATACCTCGCTTTAGCCTTTCTACTTTTCCACTTATCTCTTGTATCTTTTCTACTTGTTTTGTTATCAAATAGATGAGGGTATTATTCTGTTTGATGATGGCGGTACTTAACAATGTGGAACCTGCTTTGTATTATGATGGTTTGATGAAACCAAGAGATGGCGATTCAATTTCTTCAGTTGCTGCTATGGCTTTTTGATATTCAGGGCTGGTTCTTCTGCTGGCTAGGCTCATCCACTGATTAGAGCCTTTACTTCGTTCAAGAGGTGCTCTATCTTTTGGATTTTCTGGTTGAGATCTTCTGAGAGTTTTAAGGCGTGCTCTTCAATGATCTTTGGTTGTTGAGCGATTTCTTTTACTAGCTCCAAAACTTGTTTGTTTGTGAGAGGTTTGGATTTGTGAACTTCTGATGAAACTTTGGTGAGGCTTTTTCTGGTTTCACTCTGGGTTTTTCTAATATTTTCCACAATTTTCAACTCTTTGCTCTATTTTATCAAGGTATTGTTTAATTTGATGGAAATTTTTTATTGAAACTTTTGCAAAAAGTAGTAGTTTATTGTAAATACAAGAGATATCGTTGTGGATATCTGAAAGCTTTGGTTTTTGTTCTTCTGAAAGATTTGTGAGTTCAAGGTTAACAGTTCGTGAATGATCGTACCAATCTTTTATTTCTTGCTCAAATTGATCCGTCATAAAAAAACTTTATTTTTAAGTAGAATGATTTATTTCATTTAAAATAAATACCAAGCCCTTAAGACCAATCCCAAACTCAGCTTTCCTGAAAACTTCCTTCTTCTGGGTTTAAAATCAGTACTTGACCTTTTGTAATGGGATACACAAGGGGAATATTTTTTTTTGAAAATAAAATCCATTACTTAATATTATAAAGTATTTTGATATGAGGAATCCTTTTATTTAAGAAAGCAAGATTTTTTTTGACTAAACACTTTACTATTAACCCTGAATTTAGGTTTTTAGCCTTCCATTAAACTTTGTAATCTGGCATAGGATGATTGTGGACCCACCACTAAAGTCTAAATATATTAGATGGTAGTGCGTAATAATTTATATGTGGGCGATCCTTAGCTTTTTTCTTTTGTCCACTTCTTTTTCCACTCTACGAAATTATTGTAGTACTTTGGTTGTTGTTTATCATTTTCGTCATCCGGTGCGTCATATTCTAGAATAATGCATTGGGCCGCGAAAATCTTGTGAGGTTCAGATTGAGATTCGGCCCAACTCGTTGTACAGGGTTTCAAGTTCAACAAGTAGTTTTCGGGCCTTTTGGTTTTGCTTCTTGACTTCGGGCCAATGATCACCCCAATGGTTGCTTCTGGTTGATTTTGCAGAACAGACTTGGGCTTTAAAGTCCAGAACTGTTTGGAGATTTCGCATGGCTGAAACTGCTCCTTTGGCTGCTTCTCGCTCAAACTGTTGAGCAATCTCTGAGTAGATGCCTGTTTCATTGATTTGGATTGGAGTTGTATTTGCTTTGATTTGGTAGTGTCTGTAGAGGGCTCCTGGTTCTGTAAAAGAGAATGTTCCTTGAAATATTCTAGGCAGTGGTTGGAAATATGGATTATTTGATCTGATCCATTCTTCTCTTTCTCTGACTTGGCACCTTCTTCCCACAATTCTTCTATCATCATTAGGTTCTTCTGGAATATTTCCTGGGTTTGTTCTGTGCATTATGCAAAACAAGCATTAACGAGTCTTGATAAAGAATCTGCAAAGATGTTCTGTTTACCCTTAATATGCTCAATGTTATTCTGGACCCCTGTTCCTGTTATAATGTCCGCAAACTTTAATCATCTCACCCTTGATGCTTTGTTACTATTAGTTTTGTTGTAAAAACTTATTATAGCTTGGCAATCGGTTCTAAGGGTGGTCTCCTTCTTGTCCAGGTAGTAGATTTTTAATTTTTCCAATGAGTTTATGCAAGCATTGATTTCTACGTCTATTGTGGATTGTACTACCTTAAATTTCCCACTTGCATAAGCACAAACCTTTTCACTTATCTTTGGATCATTCTTTCTTCCCTTCCACTTGCAAACTCCGCCCCATCCTTCCATACATCCGTCTATTTTGTAGTCTGATGGCTTCATTCTTTTATCCCCACGGGGACTTTTTTTTTCATACAATGGTCCTAAAAGTAAACTTAGCTTTGGATTATAATTCCTAGCATAGTTTAGGATTCCCAGAAATGATCTAAGACCAGACTTTGTCTTTAGTTTTTCTTCATTGAAGTCACATATTTTTTTATTATATGTGGTTGAAGCCTGATTCGACTGTTTCCAATTGTTGCTCCCAGAAATTCCACTTCTGGTTCTGCGATCTTCATTTTTGTGGGAGAGAGTACTAACCCCTTTTCTTTACAGATCCTGGGCATAGTCTTCAGATATCTTTCATGATCAGCTTCAATATTAGAGAATACCAGGATGTCATCAATGTAGACAGCTGAGAACTCTTCAGTTCGTTTGAAGCACTTGTCCATTTTTCGTTGGAATATTGATGGTGCATTCTTCAACCCGAATGGCATTACGAGCCACTCGTATAGTCCTCCTGGCACAAGAAAAGTTGTCCATTATATGGATTCATTGTTCATAGCGACTGGGTGGAAACCTGCTTCAATGGTTTGTCTTGAATTGTGATATCTGAGTTTATGATATCCAATTTACACATTTCTCCATTTTTATTCCAATGAGCCAGGGGCTCTTCTGCATTGTAACCTTATTCTTTTAGCTCTCTTAGGATAGGTTTGAACCTTCCCTTAAGCCTTTCAAAATCTTCTTTTGAGAAGAAAACTGTTTCTTGCAGTTCATGATAGAGATTTTCATTAATCTCTAGTTCTTCTATTGCTTCTTCTGCAATTTCCGTTGTAGGATTAGTTTTAATCCTCGTAACCTTTTTATAGAGGGTTACTTCGTCTCCTTCAATCCTTATCCCTCCCTTCATGGTTCTTGTGAAATTGGTTCCAATCAACATATCTATTCCATCTCCCGTTCTCATTTCTAGCGCATAGACGAGAGGGATTCTGAATTTGTTTCCTTCGATCCTGAAGTTGCCTGCTTTGATTTTTTGATTTGAAGACTGTCTTGAATTCAGTCCGTTGAAATAGACAGTTTTGTCTATTTTTTCAAGGGAGCTTATTGGAACTGAACTTTTGTTTATGCAACAGGATGTGGCTCCTGTATCAATAATAGCTTTTACTTTGAATAATTTGATATTTGGTATATCAAATTCTACAGTCACGTTGTAGAGCTGATTATTGATAACTTTGCGTAATTTTGCTTGTTCACCACTTTCAGTTTTTAGCGCTCGATGAGTCTCCCCTTCAATCAAGGCATTTACTTGTTGCTTGCCTAATGGTGGGAATACTTCACTGAAAATGGGTTGTTCTTGTTCTTCCATTAGCCTTTTATTTTCTTGTTGCAGAGTTCTAATATGATTTTCAAGATTATTCTTCTCCTTTTCCCATTGTTGTGCTTGCTGCAGCTCTATTGCCCTTTTGCTCTTTGCTTGATCAAAGGATTGTTGCTCTAGTTGATTTTTCATTTCTTCATTGATTTTGAGTATTTCACTTAGATCTTTCATTAGGGCAATATTCTCTTCTTGGATTTTTCTCATGTCTTCAAGTTGTTTCACATATCTTTGTTCTTTCATCTGCCATTCGAAGTACTCTTTTGCTTGGTCTTGAATGGCCTGCTTCCGGTCTTTATCCTTTTGGATTAGCATTTGCATGATAGGGTTTTCTTTTTCTTTAGTATCTGTTGAGATCGGTTCAGACCCTTTCTTTTTTACCGCTATCCTTCTCTTTAGATGATGAAGTGAACATAGCGCACAGGCTGTTAATTTACACTCTGGACAGTGTAATCTTGAAGTCTCTGTTGTGGGAATTCCACAGTAATGACAGAAGGTGAAATGTGTTATTTCATTTTCCTGCCATTTATGTTCACATTTCTTGCTAGGCTCTGGTGGTTCAATATGTGGTCTCCAAGAGCCGGCTTCCTGAACTCTTTTGTGAATGTCTTCTATGCTTTCAGGATAAAACATGAAACAATACTCTTCTTTTATCATAAAGGCATTTACCTCTAATGGTGAGTCTTCAACCATGGATCCTATATTCATCACTGTTGCGCCTCCTTCTCCTTCTGAGATACTATAAACAATATCTTGGTCACTTACATCAGCTGATATTATATCCCAGTCCTCTTTTAGGTCTAGGTTATCTACCACTGCTCTCCTTGCCATATTGCCTGTTTTACTCCTGCAGTCTCTGGCAAAGTGGCCTTCCTTCCCGCAAATGTAACATTTACACTTGCTCACACGACATCTGTCGTCCTTGTACTTTCGCTTGAATACTTTGATATGTGTTTTATCATGAGGCTTTCCCTTGTATGTTTTTAACTTTCTTATCCCGTATTTATGCCTTGATTTTTCATAATAACCTGGGATAGGGATAGCCGAACATAGAGAAAGATCTCTGAGCTCCTTTTGAAGCGCTGCTTCTATACACATTTCAGTGATGTATGTGTGCGTGAATTTTATTGCTGGTAAAACTGCAGCCGGTAACCCTGGATATTTATTTTAAATGCTTCTTCAATTTTCTTTGATAAAATTGGTGGTAGCTTGGTGAAGAACTTATCAGTTGTGGCAGGGAAATTAAACCTTCCTCACTTGATGGCTAGAATTCTGAATTCGCTTAGGAATTTCCATAAGTCCTTCGTGTCTGTGCGTGTTAGTCTTTCAAGGTTTCTGTATGCCCTGTCTTGTTCTTCAGTGGAGCCTCGGTATGGATCCTCCATGAGTATTATTTGCCTGATTTGTGATGTGATGTGATGTTTTGAGGATCCTCAGCCATTGTTTCAAGTGCTGAATAAGCTTCTGGGTATGATGTTCTCCATTGCTGCCACATCTTTTTCTCGTTTTCCCCAAGAAGATTTTCAACAAACATTAGCTTTGATTTTCCGTCTGACCAAGCTAATTCATTTAGTTTGTTGATTGTGACTGACTCCCATCTGGCTATGACATCTGCCCATAACCCTGGGTCAGGAGGAAGAACTAACATAGCTCCAGTTGTCATCATAGCCGGCTGTAATGACCACTGTGAATTGTGGTATCTATCATATCTTCCTTTGAATTCTCCTCTTTTGAACGGGTATTGATAGTCCTGACGATAAGGGTTTTGAGAGGATTCTCTTGCTGGCGGATAGATAGGTGGTCCTGCTATTGAGTCTATTGGGGGATTATAGACACTTGTGCTGCCTAATACTGAGGTGTAAAGAGTTTCTCCTTCCACCTTTCTTATGAAGCTTTTAAATTCTTTTAGCCTTGGATAGTCCATAATGTCATCCTCTTCTTCCATGGTAGTGTGAAGGACTTCTTCGGATGATTCTTTTGGCATAAGGTTGCACGGCTCATCTTTCAGCTCGCTGCAAACCCTAACCTTGTCTTCTATATCTTCAGTTTCAGATTCTGATTTGGGGAAGACTTCGTCCTTTTCTTCCTTTTCAGTATCTTTTGCTAGGGATGCTATTATTTGCAGCATTTCAATTTGTGTCTGAAACTCTTCTTCTTCTGATTCATCTTCCTCTTTGATAATTACTTTTCCTTCATTAAGGTTGTCTCGCCATGGGTCTTCTTCGTACTCATCCCAACCATTTGCAATTATCTGGTCTGTTGGTGTTGCTTCTTGTGGAGCATCGTACTTTACATAGTAGTCCCATTTTCCTGAATATTCTCCAAATGTTGACCATTTTTCCCAATGCTTTTGCTTGCTTTTGCTTGGCTTATTGCTTCGTTTCTTTTGGTTAAGCGGCTCTTCTTCTAATTTTTGGGCATCTATCAGGCATGCTTCACAAAAGCATACGTCAAATGAGTTAGGAGGTTGTCTTTCTTGGATATTGATTCCCACGAACTACTCTTCATCTTCGTCCGTGTGTAATTCTCTGTCCCTTTCATCGACTGAGAACCTTGCTATTTGATGCAAGGGTAAAACAGCCACCAAGGTTCTCAGTCGACGAAAGGGACAGAGAATTACACACGGACGAAGATGAAGAGCAGTTCGTGGGAATCAATATCCAAGAAAGACAACCTCATAACTCATTTGACATATGCTTTTGTGAAGCATGCCTTGTAGATGCCCAAAAATTAGAAGAAGAGCCGCTTAACCAAAAGAAACGAAGCAATAAGCCAAGCAAAAGCAAGCGAAAGCATTGGGAAAAATGGTCAACATTGGGAGAATATTTAGGAAAATGGGACTACTATGTAAAGTACGATGCTCCACAAGAAGAAACACCAATAGACCAGATAATTGCAACCGGTTGGAATGAGTACGAAGAATACCCATGGCGAGACAACCTTAATGAAGGAAAAGTAATTATCAAAGAGGAAGATGAATCGGAAGAAGAAGAGTTTCAAACACAAATTGAAATGCTGCAAATAATAGCATCCCTAGCAAAAGATACTGAAAAGGAAGAAAAGGACGAAGTCTTCCCCAAATCAGAATCTGAAACTGAAGATATAGAAGACAAGGTTAGGGTTAGTAGCGAGCTGAAAGATGAGCCGTGCAACCTTATGCCAAAAGAATCATCCGAAGAAGTCCTTCACACTACCATGTAAGAAGAGTATGACATCATGGACTACCCAAGGCTAAAAATAATTAAAAATCTTCATAAGAAAGGTGGAAGGAGAAACTGTTTACCCCTCAGTATCAGGCAGCACAAGTGTCTATAATCCCCCAATAGACTCAATAGCAGGACCACCTATCTTTCCGCCAGCAAGAGAATCCTCTCAAAACCCTTATCGTCAGGACTATCAATACCCGTTCAAAAGAGGAGAATTCAAAGGAGGATATGATAGATACCATGATTCACAGTGGTCATTACCGCCGGCTATGATGACAACTGGAGCTATGTTAGTTCTTCCTCCTGACCCAGGGTTATGGGAAGATATCATAGCTAGATGGAAGTCAATCACAATCTACAAACTAAATGAATTAGCTTGGTCAGACGGAAATTCAAAGCTAATGTACGTTGAAAATATTCTTGGGGAAAACGAGAAAAAGATGTGGCAGCAATGGAGAACATCATACCCAGAAGCTTATTCAGCACTTGAAACAATGGTTGAGGATCCTCAAAACATCACATCACAAATTAGGCAAATAATACACTTGGAGGATCCATACCGAGGCTCCACTGAAGAACAAGACAGGGCATACAGAAACCATGAAAGACTAACATGCACAGACACGAAGGACTTATGGAAATTCCTAAGTGAATTCGGAATTCTAGCCATCAAGTCAGGAAGGTTATATTTCCCTGCCACAACTGATAAGTTCTTCACTAAGTTACCACCAATTTTATCAAAGAAAATTGAAGAAGCATTTAAAAATAAATATCCAGGGTTAACAGCTGCAGTTTTACCAGCAATAAAATTCACGCACACATACATCACTGAAATGTGTATAGAAGCAGCGCTTCAAAAGGAGCTCAGAGATATTTCTCTATGTTCGGCTATCCCTATCCCAGGTTATTATGAAAAATCAAGGCATAAATACAGGATAAGAAAGTAAAAAACATACAAGGGAAAGCCTCATCATAAACACATATCAAAGTATTCAAGCAAAAGTACAAGGACGACAGAGGTCATGTGAGCAAGTGTAAATGTAACATTTGCGGGAAGGAAGGCCACTTTGCAAGAGACTGCATGAGTAAAACAGACAATATTACAAGAAGTGCAGTGGTAGATAACCTAGACCTAAAAGAGGACTTGGATATAATATCAGCTGATGTAAGTGACCAAGATACTGTTTATAGTATCTCAGAAGGAGAAGGAGGCGCAACAGTGATGAATATAGGATCCATGGATGAAGACTCACCATTAGAGGAAAATGCCTTTATGATAAAAGAAGAGTATTGTTTCATGTTTCATCCTGAAAGCGTAGAAGACATTCACAAAAGAGTTTAGGAAGCCGGCTCTTGGAGACCACATATTGAACCACCAGAGCCTAGCAAGAAATGTGAACATAAATGGCAGGAAAATGAAATAACACATTACACCTTTTGTCACTACTATGGAATTGCCACAACAGAGACTTCAAGATTACACTGTACAGAGTGTAAATTGACAGCCTGTGCGCTATGTTCACTTCATCATCTAAAGAGAAGGATAGCGGTAAAAAAGAAAGGGTTTGAACCGATCTCAACAGATACTAAAGAAAAAGAAAACCCTATCATGCAAATGCTAATCCAAAAGGATAAAGACTGGAAGCAGGCCATTCAAGACCAAGCAAAAGAGTACTTCGAATGGCAGATGAAAGAACAAAGATATATGAAACAACTTGAAGACATGAGAAAAATCCAAGAAGAGAATATTGCCCTAATGAAAGATCTGAGTGAAATACTAAAAATCAATGAAGAAATGAAAAATCAACTAGAGCAACAATCCTTTGATCAAGCAAAGAGCAAAAGGGCAATAGAGCTGCAGCAAGCACAACAATGGGAAAAGGAGAAGAGTAATCTTGAAAACCAGATTAGAACTCTGCAACAAGAAAATAAAAGACTAATGGAAGAACAAGAACAACCCATTTTCAGTGAAGTATTCCCACCATTAGGCAAACAGCAGGTAAATGCCTTGATTGAAGGGGAGACTCATCGAGCGCTAAAAACTGAAAGTGGCGAACAGGCAAAAGTACGCAAAGTTATCAATAATCAGCTCTACAACATGACTGTAGAATTTGATATCCCAAATATCAAATTATTCAAAGTAAAAGCTATTATTGATACAGGAGCCACATCCTGTTGCATAAACAAAAGTTCAGTTCCAATAAGCTCCCTTGAAAAAATGGACAGAACTGTCTATTTCAACAGACTGAATTCAAGACAGCCTTCGAATCAAAAAATCAATGCAGGCAACTTCAGGATCGAAGGAAACAAATTCAGAATCCCTCTCGTCTATGCTCTAGAAATGAGAACGGGAGATGGAATAGATATGTTGATTAGAACCAATTTCACAAGATCCATGAATGGAGGAATAAGGATTGAAGGAGACGAAGTAACCCTCTATAAAAAGGTTACGGGGATTAAAACTAATCCTACAACGGAAATTGTAGAAGCAGCAATAGAAGAACTAGAGATTAATGAAGATCTCTATCATGAACTGCAAGAAACAGTTTTCTTCTCAAAAGAAGATTTTGAAAGGCTTAAGGGAAGGTTCAAACCTATCCTAAGAGAGCTAAAAGAACAGGGTTACAGTGGAGAAGAGCCCCTGGCTCATTGGAGTAAAAATGGAGAAATGTGTAAATTGGATATCATAAACCGAGATATCACAATTCAAGACAAACCATTAAAGCACGTCACTGCAGCCCTGGAGGCAACTTTTAAAAGACATATCGATGCTCTCCTCAACATTAAAGTAATAAGGCCCAGCATAAGTAGGCACCGAACAATGGCAATGGTAGTAAATTCAGGAACATCAATTGATCCTAAGACAGGAAAGGAAATAAAAGGGAAAGAGAGAATGGTCTTCAACTACAAAACCTTGAATGACAACACATACAAAGATCAATATTCATTACCAGGAATCAATACTCTCTTAAGAAAAATTGGGAATGCAAATATCTTCTCAAAATTCGACTTAAAGTCAGGTTTCCACTAAGTCGCTATGAACAATGAATCCATAGAATGGACAACTTTTCTTGTGCCAGGAGGACTATACGAGTGGCTCGTAATGCCATTCGGGTTGAAGAAAGCACCAGCAATATTCCAACGAAAAATGGACAAGTGCTTTAAAGGAACTGAAGAGTTCATAGCTGTCTACATTGATGACATCCTAGTATTCTCTAATAATGAAGCTGATCATGAAAGACATCTGAAGACTATGTTCAGGATCTGTAAAGAAAAGGGGTTAGTACTCTCTCCCACAAAAAATGAAGATCGCAGAACCAGAAGTGGAATTTCTGGGAGCAACAATTCGAAACAGTCCAATCAGGCTTCAACCACATATAATAAAAGAATATGTGACTTCAATGAAAAAAAACTAAAGACAAAGGCTGGTCTTAGATCATTTCTGGGAATCCTAAACTATGCTAGGAATTATATTCCAAAGCTAAGTTTACTTTTAGGACCATTGTATGAAAAAACAAGTCCACATGGGGATAAAAGAATGAAGCCATCAGACTACAAAATAGTCAGTGAAATCAAAAGAAAGGTAAGATCTTTACCAGACCTAGAGATACCTCCAGAAGATGCGTACATCATCATCGAAATAGACGGTTGTATGGAAGGATGGGGCGGAGTTTGCAAGTGGAAGGGAAGAAAGAATGATCCAAAGATAAGTGAAAAGGTCTGTGCTTATGCAAGTGGGAAATTTAAGGTGGTACAATCCACAATAGACGCAGAAATCAATTCTTGCATAAACTAATTGGAAGAATTAAAAATCTACTACCTGGACAAGAAGGAGACCACCCTTAGAACCGACTGCCAAGCTATAATAAGTTTTTACAACAAAACTAATAGTAACAAAGCATCAAGGGTGAGATGGTTAAAGTTTGCGGACATTATAACAGGAACAGGGGTCCAGATTAACATTGAGCATATTGAGGGTAAACAGAACATCCTTGCAGATTCTTTATCAAGACTCGTTAATGCTTGTTTTGCAGAATGCACAGAACAAACCCAGTAAATATTCCAGAAGAGCCTAATGATGATAGAAGAATTGTGGGAAGAAGGTGCCAAGTCAAAGAAAGAGAAGAATGGATCAGATCAAATAATCCAGATTTTCAACCACTGCCTAGAATATTTCAAGGAACATTCTCTTTTACAGAACCAGGAGCCCTCTACAGACACTACCAAATCAAAGCAAATACAACTCCAATCCAAATCAATGAAGCAGGCATCTACTTAGAGATTGCTCAACATTTGAGCGAGAAGCAGCCAAAGGAGCAGTTTCAGCCATGCTAAATCTCCAAGCAGTTCTGGACTTTAAAGCCCAAGTCTGTTCTACAAAATCAACCAGAAGTAACCATTGGGGTGATCATTGGCCCGAAGTCAAGAAGCAAAACCAAAAGGTCTGAAAACTACTTGTTGAACTTGAAACCCTGTGCAACGAGTTGGGCCGAATCTCAATCTGAACCTCACAAGATTTTCGCGGCCCAATGCAGTATTCTAGAAGATGACACACCGGATGACGAAAATGATAAACGACAACCACAGTACTACAAGAATTTCGCAGAGTGGAAAAAGGAGTGGACAAAAGAAAAAGCTAAGGATGGCCCACATAAAAATTATTACGCACTACCGTCTAATATATCTAGACTTTAGTGGTGGGTCCACAATCATCCTATGCCTTATCTTTTACTTTAATTATTAGGCCTTTAGGTGTGATAGGCCGTATGAAATAATTGCATAGAATATTCGCATCTTTGTATAGTTTATGCGATTTCTTTGCCTATATATAGCAGGTTTTCATATTTGAGAGGCACCAATGCTCATACACTTCACTCTCAAATAAAACCTCCCATATTATTTTGAAAAACTCTCAAGCTTTCTGCTGTATAATACAAAGGTGTGTTTGTGTTTAAAAATATTTATTTCATCTTATTTCAGTTTATAACTTTGTACTGATAAGAGTAAGCAAAATCCTGGTTAATCTGGTTATCCAAGTTATCCGTTATCCAAGTTATCCTGGTATTGATAACTTTGCGTACTTTTGCATGTTCGCCACTTTCAGTTTTTAGCGCTCGATGAGTCTGCCTGAGCTTCATACTGTGATCCATGAGAGTACTCACTAGCATATAATCTTCATAACTAACTTCTTAAGAACTTTCTCAATATGGTGCAATAAGTGAATTAAAATCCTTGTGTTCACATATTTAATCCTTATCCCCAAGGATCACTTGTGCCTTTGCTATGTCCTTTATAGATAATTTAGATGACAAAGCTCTTTTGGTTTATCCACTTGATCTTGACTTGTGTGAAGACCAAAATATCATCAACATATAAAGAGATAATTACTCTTTTCTGGACTTATCAAATATGCTATACACATACGCTCTAATTTGTTTAATTCAAAAACATTAGACAATATAACTTCATTAGAGTTATGATGCAAGACTTAATCATGTATACAAACCTTATACTCTTGTCCATGCATTACAAACGCTTTAGGTTGTTTTATGTGAATTTCCTCTTCTAGACCACCATTTAGCTATAGGCTTGCCTTTGGGTGGTTGAGACTTTGTGAAAAAGAGGCACATTGGGTTTTCAATGTTAATTATATATTGATATAGCAATCACATAAATAAATGTTTGTTTAGTGGAGACAAACCAACGACTTAACAAACGATTAATCCTGGAACAAGTTGGGATCAAAACAACAAACCCTAGAACACACTATATTCTGTTACTCAACACCTTCTCCATGGTAACAATACCATTGATCTTTATCGTGTTGTTCACATATTGCTTATGCTTTTCTCTCTCAAAGCCAATTTATTTGGCATCAACGGTTGGGCCACCTCATGATGTTGTTTTTTAGTCTTAGTATCTCGTGGTCTTATTTCATGTACTAAAGGCAAGCCTTACATGCTTTACCATGCATGTCAGTTAGTAAACAAATTAAACTTCCATTTTATCATTAAGGATCTACCATTGAGTCCCCTTTTGATATTATCTACTCTGATTTATGGACATCATCTGGCTTGTATTAATGGTATTAAATATTACCACATTTCAGATCACCCTTCTCAATTTATTTGGGTTTATCCTTTTCGTAAAATATGATGCTACCTCTGAAAGTTTTCATTTTCATGCCAAAGTTAGAACTCAATTTAACTTGAAATAAAATCTTTCCAATGTGATCATGGTGTAGAATTTGACAACACCATTCTTCATGACCTCTTTGCCACATGGTAACCAATTTCAGATTTCCTATCCTCGTAGAACTCAACAAAATGTCAAGTCAGAACGCATCATTCGCGCACTTAATATTGTGTTCCGCACCCTTCTTCTTCAAGCTCGCATCCTCCTGAATACTGATTTGAAACTCTTCATATGACTATACAACTTGCAAGCATTCTTCCCTTCATTTTCATAAAAAATGGCATACATTTGACCAAGTTATCCAACAAAAACCACCTCCTTACTCACAACTTCAAATCTTTGGATGTCTTTGCTACTCATATATATTTCCTTCATGTAAACTTAGAACATCTCACTGTGTCTTCCTTGGTTATTCATCTAATTATCTTAAGTAGTTTTTATAGTTAAAGAAAGTATAAGTGACCTTATTAGAATAATATTAAAACTTATTACTATTTCATGATTTGAATCACATTATTAATTTACTCACAAATTATTTCATCCACAATATTTTTAAGTATTCACTTATACATTTTAGGCATACTTTTCATTTGTTGATATTTTTAGTATTATTTAATGGTTTTTAGTTGTAGTTAATGCAATATATATTACATCTACATTTTCTACTTGTAATAATCAATCTTAATTTAAAACTGTAAATGCAAATTAATTATTGTAGCAATGTATAACATAGTAAACAAATATTATCACTTAATCATTTTAAAAAAATCTTTATATGTTCTTTTTGGTTATGTGTTATGTGTTACAAGAAGGACCTCCAAAGTAAGTCATTCCTAACCAAGAGTTCTATATGTTATGTAATATATATGATGGGATAACAGTAGCCCCGACAACTCATTCATCATGGGCTAGATGAAAGGCCTTTAAGTCCAAGAAGGGCCATAAGTAGATGACATCACAACCATCTAGAACCGGGCCTTATCATGGCCTGGCCCTCAGGGCTCGAAGCAAACGCAAAGAGTTCCGGAGCCCACGACTGGCCTGCTAAACATTAAATGCTCAGTACCTTGAACATTTAATGCCCAAGATCTTAACAGAGATGAAATCTCCTTTGAAGATCTCAGGTCGGTGGACAATGGCTTAATCCCCAAATAATACTGAAGACCAGCAGATAAACCTCGACATGTTGCAAGTGGCACCGACAGTAAAACAGAATGATGAAACACATAAAATCTGTAGCAGAAACATGTATATAAACTCTCCTCTTTCAGAGAGGAAAGCATTCAATTTAACTCCACCACCTTCCCATCTTCTCGCATTTACTCTAGCTCTAACCCCATTTGAAAACCAAAAACTTATCTTTCACCCAACTGGCGGATATTGAAAGGAACAATATGCATTATCACTTAATTATTAAAAAAAAATCTAACAAACCTATATGTAATAATATATTTTATGTTTTCAAAAATAATAAGGTTATATTTGTCATTCAATCTGTTTCTTATTACACTTTATACAACAAAAATCAAATATATATATATATATGAGAAGTTTCCGCTAAAAATCTAAGAAACTGAGTCAAACGAACTCCGATTAAACTAATTCCACCGGCGTTGGAACCGGCTCATCGAAATAAAGTCTAGAGCTAAACCTTAAACCCTAAAGCTAAACCCTAAAAGTTAAACCCAAAAACCTAACCACCCCATCCACACCCCCAAAACCTAAATCCTCCAACCCCCACCCCCAAAAACCTAAACCTACCCACCCCACCCCCCAAAAAACCTAAATCCTCTCACCCCACTCCCCAAAAACCTAAATCACCCGACCCCCCCCCCCCCCCTCCCAAAAAAAAAACTTAAATCCCACCCCCCAAAAACCTCGACGAGCCGGTTTCAACGTCGCTGTAATGAGCTCAATCGGAGTTCGTTTGACCCGATTTCGGTTAAAAAAGAAATTATTTCTTAGGTTTTTTTATCTAAAATTCACTTCTTATTTGAATCTTATATATATATATATATAGGGTTGGGTTCATGAGAAAACTCATTTTAATGAAAGAACCAAGAAACTGCTAATTAATGACACTTTTGTAATTATACTATCATTATATATTTTTAAAAACCTATTCCTCCCATACACCCCAAAAACCTAACCCCCCCAAACCTAAACCCCCACCCACACACCCCCAAAAACCTAAACCCCCCTCCCACCCAAAAACCTAAACCTCCACACAAAAAAAAAAAACCAAAACCTCCACCCATCCCCCAAAAAGCTAACCCCCCTCCCTCCAAAACCTAACCTAAGAGCTAAAATAAAAAACTTAACCCTAAAAGCTAAACTAAACTAAAAAAATTAAACTATAAAGCTAAACCGACTATTTTTTCAAGTTTTTTTTATTATGAAATGAGGCAACCGAGAGAAACATTTTGGTTTTTTTTAGTTTTTAGTTTTTTTTTGTTTTATTATTTTTTATATTTTTTTGAGGTTTTTTTTACTTTAAAAAAAAATGTGCCATTAATTACGAAAATGCCATTAATTAGCAGTTTTTTTGGTTCTTTCATTAAAATAAGTTTTCTCATGATCTTTTTCCTATATATATATATATATATACACACACATAGTTAATCTATTAAAATAATTATAATAATTAGTTGAATTTAATAAAAGATTTAAATAATTAAATACTGTCATTATGCATTATAGGTTTAATCTAAATATGTGAATTTAGTACATAAGATACATATACTAAGATAGCCGAAGTTGAGAAACAAAGATATGACTGCTATCAAGTTGGTTTCTCTCTATATCAACTTTTTGAAAAAGCAAACCGACTTTTCTGTATATAGACATTAGATCTGTGAAATGACCGATAAGTCCCTTTCCATGGAGCCCGTGGTGCCGAAAGAAAGTTTTTTCGTACCAACTTCCATGTGGTAAATTATAATTTTATATATGCTTTCAAATATTTTTCCTAAAGAATTTTACATTATTTTTTTTTAATTTGATACAAGTTTATTAAAAAAAGACAAAAGCAGTTGGGTTAGAAATGGCTCAAATTATAATTATAATTATAATTAACGAACATAACTTTTGATTCGTCAGGAGTAAAAAATCCGTAAAATTAAATATGGATGAAAACAGCGTCACAAACTAGTATGGCGGTTTGCTAGACTCGAGCCAAAATTCCTCTTCTAGTATCAATTTTGATGTTAAAATTTTTCCTATGGGTTTTTATTTTTATTTCTAATTGATTAGTTTTAATTATAAAACGCGTGAATCATGAATTCATTTATTTATGTATTTATTTAGTTTAATTTAACTTCTTGTGTGCTTTTTATATTTTAAAAGATTTAATAAGACCTACTAAATTTATAATTTTGTTAAAAAATTTGCTTGATATGATGTTTTCTTATACAAAAAATATCAATAAAACAATATGCTTTTATGTTTATGCATGTGATAAGTGTTAATATGTGGACGGATAAACTATAAACCTTAAATGCCCTTTAAAGTTATGTCAACTTCAAGAATTAAAGGCCACATTAACTTTCTTTTCAAAATCAAATATGATTTTTTTAACGGCAACACGTAGATATTTTAGAATAATTGGATTTTTTCGGGGCAACACCTATAACAACCAGGGCAGCCCACCCCAAGAGGAACCTCCAACTGGGTAAACCCCCTAACCTAGCCACATACCCCTTTTTGTTGTGGCCAGGATTCGAATCCAATACCTCCACTATGGGAAGTCTTGTGGTATCATTGCACCAAATGGCCAACGGTATATGATTTTATATTTAGATGAATTGATATGTCAAGGCTATATGTTCGTCATTTTTCATTAACCAAAATGTATTTAGCACTTAAAGAAGATTAAGGCATATCATGGAAATTGATTCGAAACTTTTAATAGAAGTTCAACTTCTTTTGGAAATCATGCCAAAGCTTTAATTCGATAGTTATGTGATAAGGTAGAGATTTATCTTGGATTTGAGAGCATGAATCAAGCTCTTGAATAATGTACTTTTGTCCTATAGGAAGTATTCTATGAAACAACACAAAGTACGCAGCTGCTGGCCTCTTGGTTTAGTGGTATCCGGAGTTTCTCCTTATTCAAGTGGTGCAGGTTCAAATCACATAAGGTAGGTAATGGATGAATTTTATGAGTATAATTTTAGAGGGTGTGTGTTTGCCGTTAAAAAAAGAAAAAAAAGACAAAGTATGCATAAAAATAGAGAGAGAAAATTGCAAGTTGTAAAGTGTATTATGTGCACTGCAACATTCATGCATGAGACAATTTTGTATGTGTAAAGATACTGGTGTGAGTATGGTCATATTCAACGGAAGTATATGTAGTTTAGAGTCTTTGTGGGCTTCATGGTTAAATGATTGTAACTTAAAACACTTGTAATTATCATTTGGTTGGAATATACCAGTGAGGCTCAATAGTTAGTTGGCTCTCATAGAGAACTACTTAATTTGTTTCATTGTGTTCCTTGTTTTTATTTTTGTGTTGTAGCATCTATTTATTTGTTATTTTAATTGGTTAAAGAATTGGCACATGACATACTTGGTTTAATGAGTACCAAACACCAAACTAGTGGACAATCTCTAGGAAGGAGATTGTGGAGGTTGGTGTTAGCATAATTAGTCTCTTATGTGTTTTAACCCATTTAGCTTCATATTTAATGTTTGTTTTCTTTTATTTGTAAGCTAATCTTCACTTGAATAATATTGAGTTTCCATCTTTTCTCTGTACATGTTCATTTGTTAACATGGTATCAGAGCTGAATCGATTCATGCTTGATTGAAGATTTTTGTTGTCGCTTCCGCTCCGTTGTTGATTCGTTCGTTGTTTGGTTTGTTCGCCGTTGAAGGGGTAGAGCTCGGTTACCTCAAGTTTGTGGCTTCGAAGTTTGCCAACCAGGTATCAAAGTTACGGATTTCGTATTATTTGAACTGAATTGTGTGTTTGGAAGAGCTTCTGGACAGATTGACAGGTTTGGACCTTGTTTCTGTCATGATTTTCGAAGTTTGGGGTAAGTTTGCGGTTACCTCAAGTTTGCGGTATTCGAAGTTTGCGGTATTACGAAGTTTGCGGTATTCGAAGTTTGCGGTATTCGAAGTTTGCGGTATTACGAAGTTTGCGGTATTTGAAGTTTGCGGTATTCAAAAGGTTTTGGTATTCGAAAGTTTGCGGTATTCGAAAGTTTGCGGTATTCCAAAGTTTGCAGTATTCGAAAGTTTGCGGTATTTGAAGTTTGCGGTATTTGAAGTTTGCGGTTATTCTGCTGTCGTTCTGTTTTGATAATATGGCTGGAAAAGATGACTCTCTTCATTCTATTAGTACTCGTCTGGATGGTAAAAACTACGCCTACTAGAGTTACGTAACGAGAAACTTTCTTCGAGGGAAAAATATGTGGGGTAATGTCACCGGTACTAAGGGAAAACCTACTGATAAGTCTAAGGATGCTGAATATGCCTTAACTCTCGATATATGGGAAACGGATAACTCTAAAGTTATCACTTGGATCAACAACTCTGTAGGTCAGTCCATTGGTATTCAGTTGGCTAAATATGATACAACTAAGGAGGTTTGGGATCATTTGGAAAGGCTATATACTCAGTCTAATTTTGCCAAGCAGTATCAGTTGGAGTTTGATATCCGTGCTCTTCAACAGAATGAGATGAGCATTCAAGACTTCTATGAAGTTATGACGGATTTATGGGATCAATTGGCACTTACGGAATCTACAGAACTTAAGGTGTTTAATCCTTATATTGATCGAAGGGAGGAACAACGTTTGGTACAATTCTTGATGGCATTACGTTCAGATTTTGAAGGACTGCGTGGAACGATTCTTCATTGTTCCCCTCTTGCAACAGTTGATTCGGTTATTCACGAGTTGATTGCAGAGGAAACTCGGTTAAAATCTCAGGTTGATAAAGGTCCTAAAGTAACTACTACTCCAGCTGTGTTTGTCGTTCCTCTTAACCAGTCTAGACAAGATGCTAAAGTTGCTTTTGATGAATGTGTATTCTGCAAAGGGAAAAATCACTGGAAGTCTCAATGTCCGTTATTACTCAGCAGAAAGAATTCTAACTTGCAGAAGCTCCCACAACAGAATAGATCAGGTGGACATTTTCCATCTCGCTCATCCACTTCTGGTGGTTCATCTGGTACACATTCATGGACATTTAAACCACCTCAGTTTACAACTGCTGCTACACCACCATCTGTAGAAACTTCTAAACCACCATCTGCTCTGGATCCGCAGGTTTTTGAACAGTTCAGACAGTTTATTTCCGCCAACCCTACCGCTATGTCTGCTGCGGGACTGTCTTCATCTGGTACCTCAGGTATTTCGTCATCAGTATGGATTTTGGATTCTGGTGCCTCACATCATATGTCTCCTTATCTGTCTTCTTTTCTTTCTTTGTCTCATGTTTCTCCAGTTTCTGTCATGTATGCTAGTGCTACATCTATGTCGGTAGAGGGTGTTGGCTCTGTGTCTACCCCTCATGTGTCTCTCAATGATGTCTATTATATTCCGAAGCTTGCCTTAAATCTTGCTTCGGTCAGTCAATTGTGTAAGTCTGGAATTTGGGTTTTCTTTTGTGACTCTGTTTATGTTGTGCAGGATCAACACACTCAGAGGGTGATTGGGATCGGCCGTAGGGTGGGAGATTTATATGTCCTAGAAGAACTTAAAGTGCCTGCAACTGGTGTTGCTGTCTCCAGTGTTAATTTATCTTTTTTTCATTTAAGTTCTTTGTTGTCTGAATTTTATATTTGGCATTCGCGTTTGGGACATGTGTCCGCATCTAGTTTATAATTTTTGGTTTCTTCAGGCGTTTTGGGTCAGTTGCAAACTTGTGATATTTCTGATTGTAATGGTTGCTGTCACACCCCAACCGATGGTGGAATCATCGGGGCGAGACAGGTAGACTGTTCATGAGATCAAGGTTGACTAAATTGTAATATGTTAAATCCATTTACATCCAAACAATCATGAAACAAGTTCAAAATACATAATGAAATACAATTTGTTTTTGAATTAAGATTAGCTAGGTCCAAAGCCTATGTGCAGCATGTCTTGATCTACTCATATGAAAACACCTGAAACATGAATAAAATAAGGTCAACTAAAAAGTTGGTGAGTATAACACAGGTTTGTATATAGATAACATATAGTTTGTAAAACAAATCCTTACATAACATGATAAATAAGGCATTTATGGGGAGCAGCTATTGTGTAACCAAGTACAATCAAACCTTTGTAACTAGCATGCAAATTGTGTTGTCGGTATCAATCACCCCAATCTGGGTGAGTTTGTCAGACTCAATAGATCTATCATTGAAAACCGTCTGCTTGAATAGTTAATGATTGCACATAAGTGTTCACAAAAGTTAGCACACATAGCACTCGGGCATAAAGCTCAAATTGCACACATGAATGTAAATAGGATTTGTATTTGTGTTGTTTGTGTAAATGTAAACATGTAATTTGAATAGTGTTCATGTTTCACCCCAAAAATGTAAAAGAGTAAAAGGGACAATGAAATACTCACTTGATTCGAAGGCGTAGCTAACACGAGATACTAGATAGTAATGTGATCCTTGTATTGCACAATGTTAACCTAGAGTGTAATGTATATTGCATTAATAATGCACAATAGTCTAAGTCTATATCTAAAGTTAAATTGGATAAAGTTAGTGATTGGTACTTGAAAATATTGTATAAAATGGAAGATTTGAAATGAATATTTTTAGAACATTTTTGAATAAGGTTTGAGTTTGGAATAATTAAATATGTAAATTAAATAATTATTATTTATGAAAATAATGTAAGTGTTAGATGTAATTAAGTATAACTAAATAAATGTTTTTGTTTAATTATAAATCAAATAAATAATTATTACCTTATTCATTTATTTATATAATGTAATTTAGACATTAAAATATTATTTAAGTGTAGGGTTTATAAATTAATTGTTGAACTTTAAATAATTTCCATTTATTTTAAGATTAAATATTTGATATTTTCTAAATAAAAATAATACAGATTTTTATAAATTCAATTATTTTTATTTTAGAAATTAATCTGAAATACTAATTGTTTAGAATTATAAACATTCTGCCAACACACACGACCGTGCCTAGGGTAGGGGACGATCGTGCTAGGGCGGGCGCGACCGTTCTAGACAGGGCGCGACTGTGTTGGTCAAACAGAGGGCAACTAGCCAAACCACTAGGCACGACTGTGCCTTCGATAGGCACGACTGTGTCTATGCTTCTGGGGTACGATCAAGTCTAGCCAACGAGCATGACTGGGTCTGAGCTAGAGGCACGACCGCGCTGCATGTCGACACGACCGCGTCTCCCGAGGCACGACCGCGCTAGATGATTAGCCCGACTGTGTCTCTTTCAAAACAGGAACGAATTGATTGATTCTTATATTGATAGTGCTGGAATGTATAGGGCTTTCATTCACAAGGTTAGTACGAGTTTGTTGGTGTAGATTAATTGTGTTTAAAACATCTTTAAAGTTGGATTCGATTAAACCATTTTTAAATGAAACTTAGGATCGGGTTCGAGTAAATTTCGATATTGAGAGTCTAAATTGAATTAGGGCTTTTTATCTATAGAATAAATAGATAGTTTTGAAAGTTTCAATTACCCTGTGAGACGATGAATTGATGGCCTACGGTGGGGACGAGTTCCGGCTATGACGGGTGTGGTCTCCGGTGCTTTCTGCTGCAACTCCGGCTAACTCAATGTGTTCTGAAGCTTTAGGGAGGATCGAATGATGTGTTTGTGTGTTTGTTTGAGAGGATTGTAATAAAAACGATGGAATCGCTGGTCACATGGAGGATATAGATAGTTTAGGAGAGGGATCGACCAAAATGGGTTTATTTGTTATAATTAAAATGATTAAAACCTTTAACTTGGTTTGTTAATGTGAGAAACGGTTATGAATTCGAACGATTTTGCGTTTAAAGGTTGTATTTACGTTTCAACTTATGTGAGGCGCGACCGTGCCTATAAGAGGCGTGACCGTGCCAGACGAGGCGCGATCGTGCCAAAACGTGGCGCGACCGTGCCTACTAGGTTTTCTGGTTATTTACAAAATCATCCCTTGCAACTTCAGTTTTGACTGAATTAGCCTGGTTAGGATTTAACAGAACACCTAACGGGATTACTAACTGGATTAACTCTAGGAGGTGTTACCACATGATTATGAGTTCTAAATCTTTGAATTGAATACGATCGGCTAACGATTAATGAGGTGTAGGTTTGAACAAGTATATGTTTTAATGTCGTGTTGTTATTTTATTAGTTAAAATAAATTTAAAATAGGGTCGGAAAATCAGAAATGTTACAGTCTCCCCATGTTAATGGAATTTCGTCCCGAAATTTAACTAATGGAGACTACTAAATCAGGAAAAAGGCGGACGTTTTAGGTTCTCGGTGAGTTTGGATTGTTGGATTCTGGGGAGTGTAACCGTTGTCATGGCTTAGGCCTAATACTCCAAGTTGAATATAAAGAGTGATAATGAATTTTGTTTTGAAATGAATTTAAGGAGGAGATTATCGAATAAAAATCCTGAATTCTAAATGTGAGATGTATTATTTGGAATGAATTTGATGGGACCTTGATCGTTAGGGTTTGTGCATGATGTAGTCTAATATGTTTAAAAATGTCAGTGGGTAAGAGATTTCGTATACATTGGTCTAGGTCAAAACTTCACGTGACAGGAACAACGCTACTTCTGATAATATGATAGGACACTTATATATAGGAAGTACCATCGGCGTATCCACCATGTCCTTGTCATAACACATCAGTTTCGTTGTTACACATCATGATAAGTTTTAGGTCACAACACACGACAAAATTTCACTATGTTTCCATGCGCTGATTTTTATAATTTCGTGTGCACCCGTAATTATTCAAATCATCGTATGGTCCGTATAGATCGTTTCGTTGTGCGCGGGTAAGGGGGCGCAATTTCACTCTAATCATGTCTATTGCTTTCACATAAAAGTCGTTAACAAGTAATTATGTCCCTAATCTCGTCAGTTCACAACTAAAGAGTAGTAAAGTAGTATAGCTTAAAGTTTCTTAGTTTTCTCGTGTTTGAACAAGAATACGTCAACCCCCGAGTCGTCTCTATGTATTATGGTCTTCAACTTTGGTGTACAAAGTGCATGACCATGTCTTGTGTATAATGAAATCAACCAACTACAATAATTGTAAGCAAACTTTGTTTCGTGTATAAAGTAAACACATAATTCCTTTGTGTAGAGTGAACAACTAGCGTTATGTATTTTGAAAATTAATGAGTCCTCAAGTAGAACATAAACAATATAATATCACGGGTATCGTATGGAATGAATTTCATGTACGATGTTGACATCTTAGCATCATGCATTTTGTAAATCAACATGCTCTCACGTGTAGTGTAATCAACATAATATCATGTATATTGTAGGAAATGGATCTCATGTATAGTGTTGACAACTTAGCATCACGTATTTTGTATAATGTACACCATTTAGTATAAAGTACCTTGTAACCAAATGAGTTTCATGTATAGTGTGGTCAATCTAGAATTATGTGTCAATCAAACGATTGTTATGTATCATGTATAATGCAAACAACTAAGTTTCGTGTATCATGTGCTCAATTCAGTAGCATGTGTATTGTAAGTAAACATGTTTCGTGCATTACGTGATCAATCGAGTAAATTGTGATTTATAGGTAGACTAGTTTCATGTATTATGTAATTTGTGTAGCATTGAATATGTTGAGGATAATTAAGTTTCATGTACCATGTGGTTGCGTTGGGTATAATGTGAACGTGCGTGCGTAAGTTATTGAACTTCGTGTATAATGTATGCTAGCGGACTTCGTATGTGATCGTGTGTCGCGGATAAGCGGGTTGTCTGGCGTTCCTGCATAATGTGGTAGTTAGGTTCCAACTTTTTTTCATCTCATTGAGGTTGATGGAGAGGGTTAACATATGCGCGGTGTGGACCGTCTCTTGAAATGACAAATGGAAGGTAACGAGAAAGTTTTGAAAACATCCAGGGGAAATGTGTTTACAAATACTGATCTTCGTTTGAAAATAGGCAGTAGTAAATTTTGTTTCTTGGTTGTAGATGTATAAAATAGTGAAACCGTGGGATCACATAATTTAAATAAATAGACAATTTATGGGAAAAATCTTTTAAATTTTTTTTTAAGTATTACTAAGAGAATACTTTTAAGTGGAATGATTGGCTAAACAAGTAGACGCATATTAATTTAGCCAAAGTTTAGAAATATTTACTTTAATGAAGAAAAATCATAATTATTTATCAATTTGAAATAACATTTTTTTTATAAAATTGATTGTAATAACTTTCCTTATCAGGTGAAAAAGTTTTATGGAAAATTTATGTTTTTGATACTATCTAAAAGTTTGATAAACATTTTGTTTAAGCAAGATAATGAGGTTTTGTTTAAAGCACATAATAGTTTGATTTGTTTATGAAGGAGATTGTTGGTAGTGTACTAAATCCTATTGAATGAAGAAGGTGATACTTGCGAAAATTTGATGAAAATATGATTGGTGTAATTCACGCTCAACGGGTCAAATCAATGAATAATAACTTTTAGAGTTGAAACATATAAAATTGATTAAACGCTGAAATGTTAAACATTACACAAGGCATAGGGAAATAGTTCTCAAATCAAAAATTTAAAAACGATAAATAGAAATTCCTCCTAACGTCTCTGGTAGCTTTCCACTAGGAAGAAGATTATCACCAAGATGAGCACCGCTATGGTCACTCGGGTAGCCGATCTGGCTTCAGCTCTAGCTGCCTCCGTGCGATGCTCTAGCATTTCTTTTTCTAGGATGGAGATCAACACCTTTTGGTACCCTAATTGGTTTGCTAGGCTATCCATTCTTTGTCCTTGCAGATCGTGTATTACTCCCTGCTCTATCCTTTGTCCCTCAAATTATGAGGTTCTAACATATTGGTGAAAGTCATTGGCTGGAATTCCCATAACACCAGTGGGTGCCATGGTATGCCTTACCCAGGGTTAGGAAGGTATGGGTCGGGCATTAGATATGGGTCTCTTAGTAGGGGTGGTAATTGATTGTGGGGATGGGGTGTCTGGTATGGGTTTCTGGGTGCGGCTGATCCAGGTGTTCGAAGTCTTGGGCCGGTGTTGCTAATCCAATCTACCCTTACATCAAACCTTGGTCTAGCAGTTGCGGGTGTTGGTGATCGATGTACGGGTGATCCGGTGTCTTCTTCCTAATCAGACTGTTCTTCGGGACGGCATACTTAGGAGGTAGTAGAGTAGGAGTCCATGCGTAGCTGGAAAACAATGGAAAGGTTGTAAGCGATAAATAAATATTGAGTGTCAAACATAGGAGTTCTCATAGGTTTAGAGTTTTACTAGTCATAACGCCGAGTCTTCACAATAGTATTTTAGGAGTACACTTGACCTATAAGTAGTGTATCCCTGAGGAGAATTCCCAGGAAAGAGGGGTGGGTCACTAGGACACACTTAAGTACCATATCTTTCCTTAGCCAGAATTCCTCATGGGCCTACACACTCTTCCAGCCATCATGTATTAATAATACTATTGTTAGGCTCATGGTCATGATGAGAATTGTTGTGAACTGGGCCTTGTGGCCCGAAAGTAAGGTTTATGCATATCAGTGGGCTTTTGCTTCTTGAAGGATAGATGGGCTTCTTAGTTTATTATTGATGGACATTAGGCCCAATAGTTTAAAAATTTGTTGTTCACAAGAGGTGTGGTATTATGTATGTGAGTTTAGGGGTGCATGAATAACTAAGTGTGTATGAGTGTGTGTGGAAACTTAGGATGACACTTTAAATAAATTAAATAGGTACCAATGAATAGGAGAAAAACGAAAAAAAAAATTGGCAGGTAATGTGACACATAGATTATTAAGTATTGTATCATATGATGTAATTATATAGTATAACATGTGAGAATATTCGCATAAAAAGTAATCATATAGCATGTAGATAGTAATGACTGTAAGCACAAAAGTTATCAAGTAGTATGACACATAAGTCATTATGTATTGTATCACATAGTGTAAATACTTATGATAGCATGTAAAAATATTTACACAAAAACTAATAATGTAACATGTAGTAGCATGGCATTGTATGGGTGTCCTAAAGTTATAGTCTAGGTCAAGGGTGTTTAATAACCTAGTTCCCTATAACCAAAGCTCTGATACCAATCTGTCACACCCCAACCGATGGCGGAATCATCGGGGCGAGACATGTAGACTGTTCATGAGCTCAAGGTTGACTAAATTGTAATATGTTAAATCCATTTACATCCAAACAATCATGAATCAAGTTCAAAATACATAATGAAATACAATTTGTTTTTGAATTAAGATTAAAAAGGTCCAAAGCCTATGTGTAGCATGTCTTGATCTACTCATATGAAACACCTGAAACATGAATAAAATAAGGTCAACTAAAAAGTTGGTGAGTATAACACAGGTTTGTATATAGATAGCATATAGTTTGTAAAACAAATCCTTACATAACATGATAAATAAGGCATTTATGGGGAGCAGCTATTGTGTAACCAAGTACAATCAAACCTTTGTAACTAGCATGCAAATTGTGTTGTCGGTATCAATCACCCCAATCTGGGTGAGTTTGTCAGACTCAATAGATCTATCATTGAAAACCGTCTGCTTGAATAGTTAATGATTGCACATAAGTGTTCACAAAAGTTAACACACATAGCACTCGGGCATAAAGCTCAAATTGCACACATGAATGTAAATAGGATTTGTATTTGTGTTGTTTGTGTAAATGTAAACATGTAATTTGAATAGTGTTCATGTTTCACCCCAAAAATGTAAAAGAGTAAAAGGGGCAATGAAATACTCACTTGATTCGAAGGCGTAGCTAACACGAGATACTAGATAGTAATGTGATCCTTGTATTGCACAATGTTAACCTAGAGTGTAATGTATATTGCATTAATAATGCACAATAGTCTAAGTCTATATCTAAAGTTAAATTGGATAAAGTTAGTGATTGGTAGTTGAAAGTATTGTATAAAATGGAAGATTTGAAATGAATATTTTTAGAACATTTTTTAATAAGGTTTGAGTTTGGAATAATTAAATATGTAAATTAAATAATTATTGTTTATGAAAATAATGTAAGTTTAGATGTAATTAAGTATAACTAAATAAATATTTTTGTTTAATTATAAATCAAATAAATAATTATTACCTTATTCATTTATTTATATAATGTAATTTAGACATTAAAATATTATTCAAGTGTAGGGTTTATAAATTAAATATTGAACTTTAAATAATTTCCATTTATTTTAAGATTAAATATTTGATCTTTTTTAAATAAAAATAATACAGATTTTTATAAATTCAATTATTTTTATTTTAGAAATTAATCTAAAATACTAATTGTTTAGAATTATAAACATTCTGCCAACACACACGACCGTGCCTAGGGTAGGGCACGATCGTGCTAAGGCGTGCGCGACCGTTCTAGATAGGGCGCGACCGTGTTGGTCGAACAGAGGGCAATTAGCCAAACCACTAGGCACGACCGTGCCTTTGATAGGCACGACTGTGTCTATGCTGCTGGGGTACGATCAAGTCTAGCCAACGAGCATGACTGGGTTTGAGCAGGAGGCACGACCGCGCTGCAAGTCGACACGACCGCGTCTCCCGAGGCACGACCGCGCTAGATGATTAGCGCGATCGTGTCTCTTTCTAAACAGGAACGAATTGATTGATTCTTATATTGATAGTGCTGGAATGTATAGGGCTTTCATTCACAAGGTTAGTACGAGTTTGTTGGTGTAGATTAATTGTGTCTAAAAAACATGTTTAAAGTTGGATTCGATTAAACCATTTTTAAATGAAACTTAGGATCGGGTTCGAGTAAATTTCGATACTGAGAGTCTAAATTGAATTAGGGCTTTTGATCTATAGAATAAATAGATAGTTTTAAAAGTTTCAATTACCCTGTGAGACGTTGAATTGATGGCCTACGGTGGGGACGAGTTCCGGCTATGACGGGTGTGGTCTTCGGTGCTTTCTGCTGCAACTCCGGCTAACTCAATGTGTTCTGAAGGTTTAGGGAGGATCGAATGATGTGTTTGTGTGTTTGTTTGAGAGTATTGCAATAAAAACGATGGAATCGCTGGTCACATGGAGGATATAGATAGTTTAGGAGAGGGATCGACCAAAATGGGTTTATTTGTTATAATTAAAATGATTAAAACCTTTAACTTGGTTTGTTAATGTGAGAAACGGTTACGAATTCGAACGATTTTGCGTTTAAAGGCTGTATTTACGTTTCAACTGATGTGAGGCGTGACCGTGCCTATAAGAGGCGCGACCGTGCCAAGATGAGGCGCGACCGTGCCTATAAGAGGCGTGACCGTGCCAGACGAGGCGCGACCGTGCCAAAACGTGGCACGATCGTGCCTACTAGGGTTTCTGGTTATTTACAAAATCAGCCCTTGCAACTTTAGTTTTGACAGAATTAGCCTGGTTAGGATTTAACAGAACACCTAACGGGATTACTAACTGGATTAACTCTAGGAGGTGTTACCACATGATTATGAGTTCTAAATCTTTGAATTGAATACGATCGGCTAACGATTAATGAGGTGTAGGTTTGAACAAGTATATGTTTTAATGTCGTGTTGTTATTTTATTAGTTAAAATAAATTTAAAATAGGATCAGAAAATCAGAAATGTTACAGTTGCAAACTTGCCAAATTTTCTGCTTTACCTTTTTATAAAAGTATCTCTCATTCTGTTGCACCATTTGATATTGCTCATTCTGATGTGTGGGGACCATCACCAGTATCCACTAAGGGTGGTTCACGTTATTATGTTTAATTTATCGATGATTACACTCGTTATACCTGTGTGTACCTTATGAAACGTAGATCTGAGTTCTTTGACATTTACAAAACATTTAGGGCTTATGTTCAAACGCAGCATTCAACTGTGATAAAGTGCTTCAGGTGTGACTTAGGGGGTGAATACACCTCTAATGATTTTACTCAGTTGCTTGCATCAGATGGTACCATACACCAATCGTCTTATACTAACACACCTCAACAGAATGGTGTTGCTGAAAGGAAACATCGCCATCTTATGGAAACCGCTCGTTCATTCCTTTTATCTGCTGAGGTACCTAGTGTCTTTTGGGGAGAAGCACTCCTGACCGCCCAACATGTGATTAATAGGATCACTACTTCTCACAATGATGGGATATCTACGTTTGAAAGTCTTTTCGGTTAACGCACAGATTATGGCGAGTTACGGATTTTTGGATGTACTTGCTTTGCTATTCGTCCTCATGTTGAACGAGAAAAATTGACAAATAAGTCAGCCTTATGTGTTTTCTTAGGGTATGCCAGTGGTCCCAAAGGATATGGCACGGGACAGAAAGGATATCGTTGTTTTGATCCTGTAAGTCAGAAGTTATATGTATGAAGACATGTTACATTTCTTGAACATATTCCCTTCTATTCGATTCCAGCTAAGTCACATGATGTAACAAAGTCAGATCTTCGGAACATTGATCCTTTTGCTAGCAACATTGATGTCTCAATCTCTGATGTTCCAGATTCGTCTGTTGATTCTAATATGCCTGCTCCAGATACATTTGTTGCACATGATGTGCCAGATCATGAACCTTCCACGTCATCCGATACTAATGTTGATCCTCCGTTGGTTGAAACTAGAAATCCTCCACCTCCGAGAAAGTCTACTCGTGAATGTAAGTCTACTCAACTACCAGACTTTGCATATTCTTCCTACTCTACTTCGTTTAGTTCATTTATCGCAAGCATTCATCATTTGTCTCAACCAGAATCATATAGAGAGGCTGTCTCTAACCCTCTATGGCAAAATGCTATGGATGAAGAGCTCACCGCTCTTCATCAGATCCACACCTGGGATTTGGTTCCACTACCACCAGGTAAACATAAGGCTGGTTGTCGTTGGATAGATTAAGACAAAGTCTGATGGCTATGTTGAACGATACAAGGCCAGACTTGTGGCAAAAGGATATTCGCAAACGTATGGTATGGAAAGTCTACTCGTGAATGTAAGTCTACTCAACTACCAGACTTTGCATACTCTTCCTACTCTACTTCGTTTAGTTCATTTATCGCAAGCATTCATCATTTGTCTGAACCAGAATCATATAGAGAGGCTGTCTCTAACCCTCTATGGCAAAATGCTATGGATGAAGAGCTCACCGCTCTTCATCAGATCCACACCTGGGATTTGGTTCCACTACCACCAGGTAAACATAAGGCTGGTTGTCGTTGGATAGATTAAGACAAAGTCTGATGGCTATGTTGAACGATACAAGGCCAGACTTGTGGCAAAAGGATATTCGCAAACGTATGGTGTGGATTATGATGAGACCTTTGCCCCTGTGGCAAAAATGATAACAGTTCGTACTTTAATAGCTGTTGCGTCTGTTCGTCAGTGGAAGATCTATCAAATGGATGTTAAAAATGCTTTTCTGAATGGTGATCTTCATGAGCAGGTTTACATGACTCCACCTCCGGGAATAGCTCATCAGCCCGGTGAAGTTTGTCGGCTTCGAAAAGCTCTATATGGGCTCAAACAGGCTCCTCGTGCCTGGTTTGAAAAATTCTCTACAGTCATCACTTCTCTTGGTTTTCTTCCTAGCAATCATGATTCAGCATTATTTGTTCGATGTACGAATGCTGGATGCATTCTCTTGTCTTTATATGTGGATGTTATGATTATTACAGGTGATGATTATGATGGCATTGAATCTTTGAAGCGTGACTTGGCTCACCGTTTTGCTATGAAAGATTTGGGATTATTACAGTATTTTTGGGGATTGAGGTAGCTCAATCTAAAAAGGGATATCTTCTCTCTCAGACGAAGTATATTTCTAATCTGTTTCAACGTGCGAGACTCTCCGATAACATAATTGCAGACACTCCTCTTGAAACCAATTCGCGTTACTCTCCCACTGATGGTGTTCCTCCATCTGATCCAAGTCTATATCATACCATTGTAGGCAGTTTGGTTTATCTTACAGTTACTCGCCCTGATATCGCTCATGCTGTTCATGTGTTTAGCAGTTTGTTACCGTTCCTACTTCTGTTCACTGGGGACCTGTTCTTCGTATTTTGAGATATCTTTGTGGCACTCAGTTTCAAAGTCTTCTGTTCCCCTCTACATCTTATCTGGAATTGCGTGCCTATAGTGATGCTGATTGGGATAGTGATCCTAATGATCGTAAATCCACTATTGGTTTCTGTATTTTTCTTGGTGATTCCTTAATCTCATGGAAAAGCAAGAAACAAGATGTTGTTTCTAGGTCCTCCACTAAGGCTGAATATCGTGCTATGACTGTGACTACATGTGAAATTGTTTGGTTACGATGGCTTCTGTCAGACATGGGGGTTGTCCTTTCCTCGCCTACCCCATTACATTGTGATAATCAAAGTGCTATGCAGATCGCCAAAGACTCTGTCTTTCATGAACGGACAAAACATATTGAGATAGATTGTCATTTTACTCGTCATCATCTTCATCTCGGGACCATCTCACTTCCTTTTGTTCCATCAGCCTTTCAAATTTCAGATATTTTCACCAAGGCTCAATCGGCATCTCGGTTTCGTTTTTTGTGTGACAAACTCTCAATGTTTATTTCTGTTGTATTGTGAGTTTGAGGAGGGGTGTTAGCATAATTGTCTGTTATGGGCTTTAGCCCATTTAGCTTTCTATTTAATATCTGCTTTCTTTTCATTTGTAAGCTAATCTTCACTTGAATAATATTAAGTCTCCATTTTTTCTCTATACATGTTCATTTGTTAACAGTTGGATACTATGCCATCATATCTAGATGGCACCAATTAACTATGACTACTAGAAGGTTAGAGTGAGGGCCTTTTTCAAGTCCATGGATGAGAAATTATGGAATAATGTGCTCAAGGGGTGGACTTGTCTAACTATTAAAGAAGAAGACAACATTTCCTTAAGACCATGAAAAGTCTTGGACTTGTACACAAGATGATAAGGAAAGTGCATACTCAAACGCCAATGGGGCCAATCCTAGTTACTTTATGCTAAAATTATGATTTATGAATTATGGCAAGAGAATAAACCACTTATGAAGAAACAAATTATCTTAGGAAGATCCTGATTCATGCTCTCAAATCCAATGAATCCATAAGAGAACTTGATATTTGTGAATGAAGCATTTATACTAGGAGTGCTAACCTTAGAATACCAATCACATATTCAAATAGAATATCAATCACATATTCAAATACGATTTGAATATGTTTAGCCCAAATAACTTTACAAGTATTATTATTTAGATGAAATGATATGCTTGTAAGAGTATTCGCATCAGCTTCTTCATCTCTATCTATATAATTTAACTAAATATCATATTTTTTTAAATTTATCTTTAAATTTGTTTTAATCTCTCACATCTCATTTTCTATATCTATCTCTATCTCACTTAGAAACACTTATTTTCTTATTTTTTTCTCTTTCCTAAACACTCATAAAAAATATAGAGTTTAAAGAAAATGGATCCCTATATGTAGAGAATCTCTATTACTAAACTATAAAATTTAAAGATAGAGATGGAGATAGATATTCTGATATAGGCTCAAAATAAAAGAAAACTATAATTAATAAAGATGGAGATGAAGATAGAGATACTCATATGAATGCTCTAATATTTTATCCAAACTATTTGCAAGAATTATTATTTGAGAGAAATAATAAGAAATGATAATACTTGCATTGATAAAATATAATATGTAAACATTTTCATCAATCAAAACAATGTTGAACATTACGAATGTTTTGGGATCTGATATTTTACAAATATATGCATCTTTATTTGTACACACATACACTATTCTTTTTACAAGTGTTCTTGATATAGCGTGTGTATATGTATAAATGTTTAAATAAAAGAGAGAATTTCATATATATCTCTACAAACTTGCTAAATATTATATATATCCTAACCGAACTTTAAATATCAAATATATCATTCTCTAATACTTCAAATATCATATTTATCTATTTTTATATATTTTATTTAAAATAACTTCTAACATGACCATTATACCCTTAAGTATTTTAAATATCAAAGATATCCCCCACTAATACTTAAAATATCGAGTCTAATCATTTTAATATATCTCACACACACGCACGCGCGCGCGCACACATAGACACACACACAGGGAGTATCCCCTAATAAGGGGATTTTGCCTAAGTAGCCTAAGAAGAATTATGGAGATGACATGTGGCACTCCTCATAAATAAGATTAAAGGGTATTTAGGTCCTACAACCCAAACTTTCACCCACTTGTTTTCTTAAAGTATAACACAAAAAATTCAGTACAAAAAATCCAGCACCAAAAAATCTAGTACAAAAAATCCAGCACAAAAAATTCATTACAAAAATTTCAGCATAAAAACTCTGGTACATAAATTTCAAAACAAAAAAATTAGTACAAAAAATCCAGCACAAAAAATATAGAACAAAAAATATAGTACAAAAATGTTAATATACATAGAAAAAACCCACTTTTTTGAATTTTTTTGTTGTTATATTTTATGTAGCACTATGGTACTCAAATTAAAGATTAAAAAATTCTTGATTTTATGGTGCAACTTTTTAAAAAAAATAATTTCGTATGAACAAAGTTATGAACGTTTAAAAAAAGTGAAGGAATTTGAAAAAAGTCAAAAAAAGTGTCTATCTCTAAAATAGCCTCACTTCCCTCTTTTTTCCTACACTTTGATCTCAACCATTGATTATAAAAATAAAAAACCAAGATTACTTCTTAGGCTACTTAGGAAAAATCCTATTTTTATTTGATCCTCCATATATATATATATATATATATATATATATATATATTGGGGAAGGTTCCGCTAAGAAGTGGTTTTTCGCTAAGAAACGCTAAGAAGTGGATCAAACGAACTCCGATTGAGCTCATTCGAGCGGCGTTGGAACCATCTCATCGAACTCTAATCCGGACCCAAAAACCTAAACCCCCTCCACCCGCACCCCCAAAAACCTAAACCCCCTCCAACCCCACCCCGAAAAGCCTAAAACCACCACCCCCACCCCTCAAAAACCTAAACCCTCCCACCCCACCCCCCAAAAACCTAAACCCACCGCCACCCACCCCCAAAAACCTAAACCCCCACCCCCCAAACAAAACCTAAACCCTAAAATCTAAACCCTAAAAGCTAAACCCTAAGGCTAAACCCTAAGGCTAAAATCCTAAAATTCAACGCTAAGATCTAAACCCTAAAAGCTAAGATGGTAGAGTTCGACGATACGGTTCCAACGCCGCTGGAATGAGCTCAATCCGAGTTCGTTTGATATCGTTTCTTAATGTTTTTGTCACTTCTTAGAGTTCTTAGCCGAAAACAACTTCTTATATATATATATACTAGGTTAAAATCCCAGCGGAAATGTGTGTATATTATAAATTAGTATTTTTCTTTAAATAGTTATATTTTAATTTCCTATTATGTATTCTTATTTAATATAATTAGTATTTTTTTAATAATATATTTATAGTATCATTTTTATTTAATAAGATACAGGCGTATTTATTAGTATAGAGAGACGAGAAAACCAATGTGAGAAAGCACGAGTAAGTGACAAGTGTCCATCTTAAACCTTTATTTATTAGTATATATATATATATAATTGACTAAATAGATTCTGTTTTTTTTTACCAACAATCATAAGTGGATTGTACATAAATGGGTTATTTCTTTTGACCCACTAAAAATAAAATGGATTACGATGGTGAATTTGTTTTTGTTTTAACTTGTATTACTTAATTTTCAATACTTATTTAAGAATCATTACTTACCTTTACGTGGAATTGGATGAAACCACCTTAACAAATATTTTTTGTTAAGCAGATCAACCTAGTTTAGTAAAAGAATTGTTGATGAACGACGACGTAGGATTTATTCATAGATTAATCATGGATGTTTTTTTAGACCTAAAAATATAGAAGAGGGTTAAAATAATATTTTTAAGAAGGGCAAACTTGTCATTAAATTAAAGTTTATTAGAGAGTGATATATTTGATATTTAAAGTTTGGTTAGGATATATATGATATTTAGCAAGTTTGTAAGGATATATATGAAATTCTCCCTAAATAAAAAGTGTTTTCATGTGAGAAGTATAGGAAGAGATATGTGTCTTTGATCTAAATAATCAACGATTGAGATTTTTTGTGTTGCCACATCATCAAAAATGGTTGGACGGTGTAAAATGAGAAAAACCATAATTGTTAACTTTTATCTATTTCTCTCATTTTTTTGAAACGCAAATAACTTTTACATACTTCAATATTATTATTATTATAATAATAATTATTATTATTATTATTATTGTTATTGATGTGTTGCAAAGAACACCTCTTATTCCTGCGTGTTTCGTATCGTTTTTATGTAGTTTTCAAGTCGTATTGAGTCTATTATAGTTAGTATTTACTTGTGTCTTGTTTTGTAGGTAATCGGGTGAGTTTGGAGCTAAAACGAACAAGATAGGTGAAGGTACGAGCAAAGAAGAATAAACGTGCAAAGTCAAGAACTTTATGTCAAGGTGTAGGCCTCGCGGTACGCGAGCCATAAGGCTTCCTCCCCTCACGGTACGCGAGGGGTGGGTTTTCATGAAAAGTTACGTGACCTGTTTCTCTGGCGGTACGCGAGAGGAGAGTCATCTGGGCCACGCGGTACGCGAGAGACCCCAGAAACGTGTTTTTTAACCTAATTTTAGGGTTTAATAGATGAGGACTCTCCCATTAGAATAATAATCGATTACCAGCCATTTGGAGAACAAAAAAGGCGATTTTGAGAGAGGAAGAAGCAACGGGAGCCAAAGTTCTGATCTTTATCAATCGGGTTGGTTAATTCTTGCTCGTAGGGTTTCGATCTTTGTTTCTTGTTTACTTTGGTTTGATTTGGATGATGTTTATGGCTTTTGAGATTTGTTTTCTGAGTTTGAACATGTATCTTGGCTAGACTATAGTAGCTATCTAGGTTTTTGATGATTGTGTGATTGATTCGTGGATTTCTTTCGGTTTATGTTGGATTGTGATGGATTGATGGTAAAGTAAAGAACTTGGATTCACTTAGTATGATGTCTTGCATGTTTAATTCTGATTTGCAATTGATTTGTGTTTCACATGTGTCTTGTTGAATGTCTTTCAAATAATAGATGCATGTTATGTTACCTACTTTATGTTTGTAACTAGTTTGTGGATAATTGATTTCATCATCCATAGAAACACATATTGAGAGTGTTTTAGGGTTGAATGTTCTTCCTGCTTCAATAGCTGAAAGGTGAGAAGTTGTCGGGTATTCCTTGGTGTTAGGATTCTTAGGTAGATTGCTCTGAAAGGAGGGTTTCCTAGGGTTTCTTAGCATTATTGATATTCCATGTCGTACCGAGAGTTTCCATGTTACCTCGTATGTCTTAGGGCGTATTGAGATATTGAGACTGAGAGGTAATTTATCTGTAGGGTACTTTAGTATCGTTGGAAATAGCTGAGAGGTGATCCAACCAACCGGTGAATTTAGACGTCCCTTAAGGTTTCCTATTCGGTCACACCCAGAGAATGATCTGGGATCCTTAGGTTATCTTACAGTTTCGTATTAAAAGATCCCGGTTCCATCATAACTGTCGTAGCCGAAAGAAGTTCATGTTTGTCAAACAACATTCGTTACCTAGATAGTGCTTTCTCCTTTATTGATATCATCCGTTTTGTCTATCTGATAGTTGGTGTCAATAGTTAGGAGTTCATTAGTTATAGTTCACAAGATAAAACCCCCCAAATATTTTTCAGTTTAGTTAGTTGAGTCAGAGTCTAGATAGAGTTGTCGCTAGTGTCTCGTGGGTTCGATATCCGGACTTCATTTGACTTTGCTACATTGGTCGGTACACTTGCCGATTGTGTGGTCTAGTATTAGGTTGAGTCTAGATTTATAAATTTAAAGCTAGAGTGTCTAGGTTAGGTTTTATAGTTAGTTTTTATAGACCGTCCATCATACATCAAGTTTTTGGCGCCGTTGCCGGGGATACTTAGGCGATAGCGTATCTAACTTTGATTGAAATTAATTGATTATTTGATCTTATTTATGTCTTGAGTCGTAGAGTGTCTAGTGTCCGTGTCTTTTCTTTGTTTTTAGTAAGTCTTTGTAAATATTTGTTTATTTGCTTAGCTTAGTATTTTTCTTTGTTTTGGTTAATTATTTTTATTTATTTCTATCTGGTGCCCATGATCCTTTTTGTTTGAGTGTCCTTTGCAGGGATTTATATGGAGCGTTATTACGGGAACAACTACCAAGGACGTTATTATGCTCAAAGGGGTCATTACGGGAATGTGTGGTGTGAGGTCTGTGGAGGTCCCCATTACACTTAGAGATGTCCTAGTTCACCGGGGTACTCCGCGGACTATTATGGTGATTATTATCCCCAAACAAAACCCTATGAGGGATATGGAACTCAAGAGGAGTTGAATTCCTGGTACAAAGAAGCAAATGAGCAATATGAAAAGGAGATCCAAGAAATAATCGCTCGCATTGCATCACAACATCCGACAAATCTAGAGCGTGTGGTTTATGATCGTGAAGGGAACGAAATTGGAATTGAAACTGCACCGGGGGGGTTGATTCTAAAAACCCCATCCCTGGAGACTATAATGGACGACGTGTAAATCACAGTGACAGAAGGTGAAGCACAAGTCCCACCTCCAGGTAAGTTTTTTGCCCTTGATCTCAGTAGTGATGAAGTTTATACCGATTCCTTGCAAGATCATGCAGTTTCCTGTTATACTTTACACTTGTCTTGTGAGAATGAGTCGGTGCAGGTAATACGGGACGAAGATACAATCAAGGAGGAGCAGAGGCAGGTGCAAGAAATCATGAACACTCGTTGGAACTTGATAACTAAAGCAGAGAAATTTCACCTCCTGGATGAATCTGGGAGGCTAACGGATGAGCTAGCAAATATGAGGCTGGCAAGAGAAAAAGCAGCTCCAGAACCGGAGATGTTAACGGAAGAGGTGCAACTTACGAGTCCACAATACTCCGCACCAGACCCACCTCCGGTTTATACACCCAAGAATTACGGACTAGAGCCCATCGAGGACGGTTTCTTTAGTGATGATGAGATGGAGATTGAAGAGTCCTCGGATGACACTATGGGTGATGGTCCAGGTAAGTATTTGGAACCCTATTTGATTGAATATAATTGTGATGATCTTGAGTCATTTAATTTCCCAGGTGACGAGCTTGACTCTTTTAATGCACTTGATACTTTACGCTTGCTCTTTGAGAATAATTTGATGCAGGATACAGAAAGTGAAGACGAGTGTTGTGAAGAGGGACTACCAGAGTTGGATGAGCAAGAGGAGAAGTGTGAAGAAGAGCAGGTCCCATATTGGGAAACTGAATTTGGAGACGAGTTGGGGGGCCTGCCGACTCCTAGTGAAGAAAGTTTCGACCCACTTGGCGATCTGAAATTACTTGAAGATCTATTGTATCTAGAGCCAAGTGTGGGAAGGAAAGAAGAGCCGCAAGTGCAGGAGGTTATCAACGAACTACAAATAGAGCTGGTGTCAGACCCACCACTTTGCACCGGAGAGAGCAAGAGGAAAATACCCGTGGATGGAATCAATAGTGAAATGCCACAAAAACCAAAGACACCATAGGAAAGAGAAAGGAAGACTAGGTACAAGGCCAACTCGGGAGTGAAGGGACAGCCACAGAAGCCGCTCAATGTTCTATCACAAGATAAAACTGACCGTCTCCTTCACTGTACATCGCGTATTAGGTTTGGCTGAGGTAAGTTTAAATATTGGTTGACCGACCCTTTTAGATTTTTCAAAACCCATTTAAGGTCTGCCATCAGAGTTTGTCAAATCGGTGGCAGACCAGTTACACTAAACGGGCCGTACGGGGGCGGCATAAAGGAGAATCCTCCTGATTAGGTTTGTTTCTCGGGTTAGAACCCGAGTGTATAGTTTGTATAAGTTTTGGTTTTATTTTGAGTCTGTTTGATACTGTTTGGGTTTGCTGTGAGATTTATGTTGCAGGGATAGATCGCCCCGTCCGTACACAATCTCCATTCGGGTGGGGTTGATTCAAATCTTATATTCATGTAAAGGGAACCCATCAGAGTGTTTGTGAAAGCCGCGAATGAAATGCTATACGGTTGCACAAGTGAAAGAACGAAGCTCCATAGAATCAGCTATCATTACCAGCTAAGTCGTTTCCACTTTACTATTTTTTGTGTTTATTTTTGAGTCTTTATTTTTAATTTTCGTTGTTTGTTGGTTCACATTGAGGACAATGTGTCATTCAAGTGTGGGGATGGGAAACTTCTTGAGTCTAGTTTAGTTTGTTTTTCGTTTATAAAAAGTCAAAAATACAAAAAAACTAAAAAAAATTCAAAAAAATGTCCTTTGTGTTGGAGCATGTTTTGTGACAACAAGCCTTGTAATAGATTAGTCTTTATGTTTAACGTTTTGTTTGTTTTGTATTGTAAAAGTTTAAGTTTGCATAGGCGAACTTGTCTAGTTCGCCTGGTATAGTTGAGGCGAACTTATTAAGTTCGCCTAGACTAAGAGAGGCGAACTTGTAAGAAAGGCGAACTTAACAAGTTCGCCTGGTGCAGAATGTGTGGCTATAAATAGTTCATGAGTGATTCAGATCTGTAAAAAGAAAAAAAAAGAAGAGAGAAGACGAAAGAGTTAGAATTTAGAACAGAGGATTCATTCGTGTGTACTATTTTTGAGATAATACAATAAGCTTTCATCGAAGTCGTGTCTTGTGTGATTGTTTTAGGTATTATTCGAGACGTACGTATACGAAAGGATTCCGCACTTCGTATTCGTATTAAGTGTTTTATAGCAGATATCGACCAGTAGACCCGCTGGAACCTACAAGTGGTATCAGAGCATTTGCTCTTGATTAGCTACTGTTGTTTTACATCGTCTCGATCGATTTTTCACTACAAGATGGTGATTTTCGGAAGTTTCTGTGTTCTTGAAAGTTTGCTACTTTTTGGACTGAATTTTGATTGATTCCTTCATTTTTCGTGTTATTTTACCAAAATTGTTCCGATAGAAGCATTCTAAATTGATATTTGAAGAATCCTATGGAAGGAATTTCTATAATTCATTCAAAATCATGATTTATGGAGATTTTTAGACCTGTTCGTGTGTTTGGGTGTTAGAACTATCCTTCTTGTTCTTCAGCTGATGCAGGCGAACTTGTCATTCTGTTACAAGCGAACTTATCAGAGCGAACTTGTTAAGTTCGCTGGATTTGAACTAGGCGAACTTGTTAAGTTCGCTGGATTTGAACTAGGCGAACTTGTTAAGTTCGCTTCATTCAAGCTAGGCGAATTTGTCAGGCGAAGTTGTTAAGTTCGCTTCATCCAGAAACTTGTTAAATTTTTCTAAGTGTTGACGTGTTCAAGGATGTCGTCTACTTCTAGTCAAGTGACCAATATGACTCACTTACTAAATCATGACAATGAGATTGGAACTCCAACCAAGCCACCGAGACTTATGAATCTCAAAGACTATTCAAATTAGAAGAGTCGGTTTGAGAATTATGTTAATATCAATGATACAAGTCTTTGGATTCCTATCAATGAGGGATATGAGCATCCTGTTCATAGTCATATGGGTGTGTCAGATGCACCAAAACCAATTTCATCTCTTGATGATGATGAAAAGAAGCTGTATAATCGTGAAAAGAAAGCTCTTGCAGCTTTATCAATGTGTTTACCTCTGGATATCTATCATACTTTCAAGAAGTTCAAGACTTCTCGTGACCTTTGGGAAGGTTTGGCTAAAAGGTGTGAAGGAAACACAGATATCAAAAAGAGTAGAAAGGAATTGTTAAAAATGTAGTTCAGTGTTTTTAAACACTTTGAGGGAGAGTTAGTGGATGAACTCATGACAAGATATTATCATCTTCTAGGTGAAATGGTCAACAATGACATTACCTATAAAAACAGGAAGATTCTTGAAAAATTCTTGGATGCTTTACCAGTACATTTTGAGATGTACACAATAGTGATCAAAGAACAATCTGGATTTGATGATCTTAGTCTTGAAGATTTGATGGGAAAGATTCAATCATATGATTTGCACAAGCGAAAGAAAGACACAATTTATCAAGATCCAAGCATTTATTTTGGGAAAGGTACATCAAAATCTGGTGGAGTTGCTTTGTTTTCAGGTGAATCGTCTGATGTTCCTACCGATAGTTCTTCTCAAGGGAATACATGTTTTGTTGCTTCAAACTCTGGATGTTCAGCTCATAGCAAGAATGATAGTCATTCGTGTTCTACTAAATTATCTTCATCTGCAGCAAATGATATGACGGCAATGATTGCTTCATTTTTAATCTCTTATGAAAATTTTATTGGTGGTAAGATCACTGATCCTGATATGATTGAGGAGGATTTTAAACAGCTGGATAAAGATACTTTAGAGGAAATGAATATTCAGTGGAACATGGCTTTGTGGTTGAGACAAGGAAAAGATCACTTGAAGAGGACTCGGAAGAAGTTTATTGGAGCATCAAGCAAGACCAAGATGGGCATGGATAAGTCAAAGGTGAAGTGTTATAACTGTCAAGAATTTGGTCATTTTGCTCGAGAGTGTACTAAATCCAGAAATCAGAATGAAGGACCTTCTAACTCTCAAGACAATCCATCTAAACCAAGTACTTCTACATCTTTGATATCTCAGCAAGATGAAAATTATGACTGGGGTATTCATTTGGAAGATATAGTGGCTCATGTTAGTCAAGCTTTTCTGGCTGAGGTTCATCCTGAAGATGGAAGTGAAAATTGTTCTTCTGATAGTGACTCTGCAGATTCTAGGAGTATAAATGAAAATGAAGATCCACTGCCTCAGAAAAGTGCACCAAAGTTTTCAAATGAAGAATTATTGACTGATGCAGCTGCTAGAAAGGTCACTGAAAAGATTGCAGAGATGTTAGCTAAAGGAAATGCATTCATGGCTGATTCTAAACAGGTACAACAACTTGACTCATGTTTAAAATGCATTGATTTAGAATTCAATGTTACAAGATTGTGTGATGATAACACTAATCTTATCTGTGACATGAAATCAATGTACACATCGAACCAAAAGTTAAAGGAAAATGAAACTGTTTTGAAAACTAAAGTTGACTCTTTGAAAAATGATATCAAAGTTTTGCAAAACAAAGTAAATGACCAAGCTTTTCGTCTTGATGTGTCATATGCTGAATATGAAAAGAAGATTAATGAACTTGCTGTGTCAAATTCTGTAGTAACAAAATTGTTACGAAAGCTTGAATGTTATAAGAATTCTAGTTTCTTGTTGGACTATTATAATGATAAAGCTTCGGGAGAAAAGGTTATTGGTGGGGTTGGTTTTTGTTCTAATGTTGATGATAGTGAGATTAAGGGTGGTGTTGGTTATTGTCCACCGTTTAATGCAAATTATACCCTGAGTGTGATTGAGGAAGTTTTGGCTGAAGATCTGGACCCAAAAATTATGTTGAACATCAATCCTGTTACTGGAAATGACATAGTATATGATGATTCAACTGATGATGATGTGTTTGATTCATACAAGGTTGAAGGCACAGTAAAAGAATGTAAGTATGTGGAACCTGTTGTGGTGAAAACAGTGACCAGAGACAGGTGCATTTTATCTGAACCGGATGATGTGAGTGAACAACCAAAACCTAAACCTAGTTTTAAACCAGTTAAATCTTTTGTAAGTGGGGGTTTTGATTCCCATGAGACAAACCAGATTGAGAATATCTCTAATCTTGATTTTTGCAAAAAGAAACTTGTAGAGGAATCTCATAAGGTTGTTCATTCATTAAACACTATGTCTCAGTGTTCATCATCTAATTCTTTCAAGGTTCAGAAAGAAACGTATGTGCATGTTTACAAGGAAAAAAGATCTTGTTTTCATTGTGATACTGTTGGTCATATCATGAAAGACCGTCCAAACAAAAACTTGGGAAAACGTCTGGAAAATACAAGGTTGGCACGTTCTTTTGTGAATCCATCGACAAAATCTGTACACATGACTGTGGATAGTGATGTAAAGAAGCCAAATGTTCATTCTGCTTCTAAGTATGTGCAAGTTGAGTCTGTGAAAGTTGTGAAGAAGGTGGAGACTACTCACCCAAAAGAAAAATTGTCTAGAACACAAAGACGTCGAAGAAATAAACGTCTGAGAAAAATTCTTGAACAATCAGTGGTAAATGACAAGGTTGTGGCGGTGAGTGAGATTGACAAGGTTCCGGTTACATCAAAATGGAAACCAAAATCTACTGTTTCTAGTTCGGAGACAACATCTCCTAAAATTCAGGAGAAATTTGATTGTCTAATGAAGGAAAGTGTTTATTTTGATGAATCAGGACGACCCTAGACCACAATGGCTTGGGTCTCTATTACTAAATAATTGTTTCTCTTTGTATTCAGGGAACTCCAACGAGGACTGTTGGCAACCATTGGTATGTTGACATTGGATGTTCTCGGCATATGACAGGTAATCTTAATTTATTGGAAAATGTGAAAGAAATTCATGGCAGATATGTTGCCTTTGCGGGTAAGAAAGGAGGAAATATTTCTGGCCAAGGAATTGTATCGAATGGAAGATTGAGCTTTGAGAAAGTCAACTATGTTGAGCAGTTGGAGCATAATCTGTTATCTGTTTCGCAAGTCTGTGATAAAGATTTCTCATTTCACTTTAATAAGTCAGAATGTTTGGTTCTAAAACCGGGATTTGTGATACCAGAATATTGGATACTTATGAGAGCTCCTCGAAAGAATGATACATATATGCTAGACATGAGTACGGAAACAAAAACGTCATCTGTTCCAACGTGTTTTGTCACACCCCAACTGACGGCGGAATCGTCGGGGCGGGACATGTAGACTGTTCGTGAGCTCAACGTTGACTAAATTGTAGTATATTAAATCCATTTCCATTCAAACAAACATGAATCAATTCCAAAGTACATAATGAAATACAATTTGTCTTCGAAATAAAATTAACTAAGTCCAAAGCCTATGTGTAACATGTCTTGATCAAACTCATATGATAGCACCTGAAACATGAATAAAATAAGGTCAACTAAAAAGTTGGTGAGCATACACAGGTTTGTACATTGATAGCGTATAGATTGTAAATAAACAAATCCTTACATAACATGATAAAATAAGGCATTTATGGAGAGTAGCCATTGTGTAATCAAAGTACAATCAAACCTTTGTAAATATCATGCAAAATTGTGTTGTCGGTAACAATCACCCCAATCTGGGTGGGTTTGTCAGACTCAATAGATCTATCATTGTTTACCGTCGGCTTGAATAGTTAATGATTGCACATAAATCGCACACAAAAGTTAGCACAATTAGCACTCAGGCATAAAGCTCAAATTGCACACATGAATGTAAAGAGGATTTGTATTTGTATAGCTTGTGTAAATGTAAGCAATCGTATTGTATAGTGTTCATGTTCCACCCCAAAAAGTGTAAAACTGAAAAATGGGCTATGTAATACTCACTTGATTCAAAAGGCGTGGCTAACACGAGAGACTAGATAGTAACGTGATCCTTGTAATGCACAACGTTAACCTAGAGTATAATGTATATTGAATTAATAATATGCACAATAGTCTATGTCTAAGTCTAGGGTTGAATTGGGAGTGTGTATAAGGAGTTGAAGTTGTAGATGTTAGTGGTTTGTATTTGAAAGGTGTTGTATAAAATGAAAGATTTGAAATGGATCCTTTTAGAACATTTTGATTAGGGTTTGGGTTTGAATAACTAAATAAATTAAATAATTATTATTTTTTTCATTTAGTTATAAAAATGTATCGGACGTATTATATTAAATATAAATTTAATAAATAATCTTTACGCTATTTTTATAAAGATGTGTAAATGAGTTGTATAAATAATATTTATGTGTAGAGTTTAATGATAAATATAAACATAACTTTGTAGGTTAAAATAAATACTTCTATTTATTTTAGAAATAAGAATTTGATCTTTTTAAATAACGTTAACATTAATCTTTATAAAATCAATTATTTTTTATTTGAAAGTTAATTTGGAATACTCATTGTTTTTAAAATATAAAATTTAGCATTCTGTCAAAATTTTCTCACACACACGACCGTGCCTGGGATAAGGCACGATTGTGCTAGGACCACGGGCGCGACCGCTCTGGTCAAGGGTGCGACCGTGTTGATCAAACAGAAGACACAACAAGGCTGCTCACTAGGCACGACCGTGCCTGGGCCAGGCACGACCGTGTCTAGGGTTCTGATAGCACGACCAGGTCTAACCAAGAGGCATGACCGGGTTAGAGGGTGAGGCACGATCGCGCTTGGAGAGGCGCGACCGTGTCTTCATGGATCATGACCGCGCTAGAAGACTAACGTGACTGTGTCTGATCCAAAACAGAGACGAATTGTCTAATTCTTATGATATCTATACTGGAAACCTTAGGGCTTTCATCCATTAGGTGATTACGAGTCTATTGGTATAGTTTAATTGCATTTAAAACATGTCCATAGTAGGATTTGATTAAACCGTTTTAGAATGAACTCTATATTCGAGTTCATGTTACAATCGTTATTGTAAGCCCAATTTATGTTGGGGCTTTTGATCTATAGACTAAAACTAAGATGTAGGAGGTTTGAATTACCCGGAAGAATGATGTATTGATAGCGTTCGGTAGAAACGAGTTCCGGCGATGACGGTTTGATCTCCGTCGCTTTCTGCTGCAACTCCGGCTAACTCAATGTGTTCTGGATGTTTAGGGAGGATCGAATGATGTATTTGTGTAGTTTGTTTGAGAGGATTGCAACCAAAATCTTGAAATCGATGGTCACATGGAGGGTTTTGACGGTTATAATTTGAATCGATCAATTGGGTTTATGTGTCGTAAATAAAACGATTAAAACCTTTAACTTGGTTTGTTAATGTGAGAAACGGTTACGAATTCGAACGATTTTGCGTTTAAAGGCTGTATTTACGTTTCAACTGATGTGAGGGGCGACCGTGCCTATATGAGGCGCGACCGTGCCAAGATGAGGCGTGACCGTGCCTATAAGAGGCGCGACCGTGCCAGACGAGGCGCGACCGTGCCTACTAGGGTTTCTGGTTATTTACAAAATCAACCCTTGCAACTCCGGCTTTGACAGAATTAGCTTGGTTAGGATTTAACAGAACACCTAACGGGATTACTAACTGGATTAACTATAAGAGGTGTTACCACATGATTATGAGTTCTAAATCTTTGAATTGAATACGATCGGCTAACGATTAATGAGGTGTAGGTTTGAACAAGTATATGATTCAATATCGTGTTGTTATTTTATTAGTTAAAATAAATTAAATTTGGGTCAGAAAATCAGGAATGTTACAGTCTCCCCATGTTAAGGGAATTTCCTCCCGAAATTTAACTAATGGAGGCTACTAAAAATCAAGAAAAAGGTGGGAGTTTTGGGTTCTCGGTGAGTTTTGATTGTTGGATTCTGGGGAGTGTAACTATTGACATGAGGCCTGATACTCAAAATTAAATATGAAGGGTGATAATGAATTTTGTTTTGAAATGAATTTAAGGAGGAGATTGTCGAATAATAATTCTGAATTCTAAATGTGAGATGTATTATTAGGAATGAATTTGATGGGACCTTGATCGTTAGGGTTTGTGCATGATGTAGTCTAATATGTTAAAAAATGTCTGTGGGTAAAAGATTTCATAGAGATTGGTCTGGGTCAAAACTTCACGTGACACAAACAACGATACTTCTTATAACATGATAGGACACTTATGTATAGGAAGTACCATCGTTGTATCCACCATGCCCTTGTCATATCACGTCTGTTTCGTTGTTACATATCATGATAAGTTTTAGGTCACAACACACGACAAAATTTCACTATGCTTTCCATGCGCTGATTTTCATAATTCCGTGTGCACCCGTAATTACTCAAATCATCGCATGGTCCGTATAGATCTTTCCGTTGTGTGCGGGTCAAGGGGGGCATAACTTTCACTCCGTTCATGTCCATTGTTTTCACATAAAAGTCTCTAGCAAGTAACTATGTCCTTAATCAGGTTAGTTCGCAACTAAAAAGTAGTATAACTTAAAGTTTCTTAGTTTTCTCATGTTTGAACAAGAATACGTCAAACCCCGAGTCGTTTCAGTGTATTATGGTCTTTAACTTTGGTGAAAAGGTGCATGACCATGTCTTGTGTATATTGAAGTCAATCAATTGCAATAATAGTAAGCAAATTTTGTTTCGTGTATAAAGTAAACACACAAGTCTCATGTATGATCTAGTGTCACGTAGCTCGAAATCAAATAGGTCTCATGTGTAGCGTGAACAATTTAGCGTCATATATTTGTAA